>JAPFRF010000011.1:27054365-29454365 GCA_029282475.1 Phrynocephalus forsythii | reverse complement strand
AGGATGGAAGGCTGAGGCAACCATGAGCCGGCTACCTGGGATTGAACCCCAGGTTGTGGGCACAGTTTTACCTGCTGTACAGGCATTTAACCACTGCGCCAGGAGGCTCTTGATTAAGACAGTCATGAGGTAAATAATGAACAAGTGATTGTCCTTTCTAACATACTGTACCAGAACAGCTGCAGGGGAGACCAGTGACTGTTTGGTGTTCCTGTTTTCTGGTATCTATGAGGAACTTAACTCGATTGCTCAAAAGCTCTCAATTCTATGTTTCTACACTTCAGCAAACAAGAGGAGGTGAAACTGATCAGTTGCCTAACTAGAACTGACCAAATGAATCACTGGCAATTAGCAGACTGATGCTAATTAATTAGTTCCTTTTTAATTAGTATCTTCCCTACTCAACCATGTCACAAATGATACTACCCAACAGCAACTAGGTGTGGTATCAATAACAGAGAAGATGATAGACAGCTGGCTCTGCTGGTATGGAGATGCCCTCAGAGCAGCACCTTCCACTGTCGCCCAAACTGTGTACCACCTGGAAAATGATGGCTAGTGGCCATGTGGGCAACCAACACAGAGATGGCAGGACACTGACAATAAGGAGATGCAAATCATCAGCCTGCACCCTGAAGGAAGTGGTGTTTCAGAATCTGAACAGTGAACCCCATACCTGTAGGAAAATGCTAGGAAGAATAATAATTACTGTTCCTTTTCAGATTTTGGGGTACCCTTAACTCACCCACAGATACAAAGACATAAGTGCCCCCAAATTAAAAAGGATGACTTTTTAAATTGATGGCAACCTGGCACTGCTGGTGACATCATTCCCCTTGTGTTGGTAGAGCTCCACAAGTGGATGCCAGTCAAAGGGATTTTTTTTTAAAAAAATGACTTGTTAAGCAACTGATGCACTAGTTCTACTGTAGGTGAGACCCCAAACCATACTGAGGCCTATGTTTATTTTATTTTTTATTCTGAGTATTTTTAACCCCGCCTTTCTCCTTCAAAAAATGACTCAAGGTGGCTTACAGTAATGAGGGACAATATACAGCCCAGTACGATTAAGATGCATATTCATGTTTGAGAACAGGGAACTGAGGGGCATCTAAAACACAACATTAAAGCTACAAGCAAATGCGAGCAGTTAAAGAGAGAGGAAAAATTCCATGTAATCATGTACAATAGACCATCCAAAAGTTATGACGGATTGAAATTAACATTGAAAACATAGTGTAAATGCAGTGAGATAAGGAGAGATATAAACACAAAGTTATAAGTGGTTATAAACACAAAGCCTGTGTAATAATGTATGGTAGATTCATATAAAAGACACAATAGGTAGTCCATCATTCAGGGAAAGCTTACCTGAAGAGAAAGGTCTTTGCCTGTTTCTGGACAGACAGCAGAGATGGGGCAGTCCTGGCCTCTAGCGGGAGGGAGTTCCAGAATCGGCACAGTTTAACAACACAGTCTCTCTAGTAAAAAGTTTTAGCTGGCTGCCCATCAGCTATCAGGCACAATTCAAACTTCTTGTTTTAACCTACAGAGCACAAAATGGCCTGGTTCCAAGCTAAATCTCTCAGTATGAAACAGCTTGGGTGCTTTCTCTCCATCCCACCACCTTTACAGGTGCGTCCCATAAGAACACATGAAAGGGCCTTCTCTGTTGCTGCTCCCAGACTTTGGAACTCCCTCCTGCTGGAGGCCAGGACTGCCCCGTCTCTGCTGTCTTTCCGGAAGCAGGCAAAGACCTTCCTCTTTAGGCAAGCTTTCCCTGAATGAAGGACTACCTATTATGTGACTTTTAGATGGATTATCATGCATGATTACATTGACTGATTTCATAACACCACCAGTGTTTTCTGTGTTACTTTCCATCTCTCATAACAGAAATGTTTCTTCTTTTTGCATGCTCTTTGTAGCTTTGTTACCTTTTAATGTTGTAAGATGCCTCTTCTAATTCCCTGTTCCTAACTTGAATATGTCTTACATGTTCTAGGATGTATATTGTCCGTCCTTATTGTAAACCGCCTTTGGTCCTTTTCCAAGGAGAAAGGTGGGGCAAAAATATTCAAAATAAATAAAATAAATATGTATTTGCATGTGGAAGGAGCACACAAACACACGGGTATTGTAATTCTAGGTAAACTTCATGCTTTTATATAATGTCCATTATTGTGATGCGGTGGGGAGGGCATTGTGTGTGTCCCCCAATCCTCCTCATTTTAACATTTTAACTTGCTGTAGCATCCTGGTTGAGCAATACCATATATTAAACCTAGTACTGTATGCACAAAGCTTCATTCAGCTTCTGTATTTGAATATAATTACATATGTCCACAAAGCCCTCTGCTTTTTCATGCAATAAGAAAGTTTAAATGGGTGCAAGAAATTAGAAACTGTTCTCAATTGAATTTTGGTAAACCAAACATTTCCGGCTTGAAATCGTTCATGGACGGGAGCACGAGGGTTGCCTCTCGAGTAAACTCTTTCTGCAGGCCTTCGTCCGGAACCATCACCACTTGCATACCGGCCGCCAGGGCGGCTTTCACCCCGTTGGGCGCGTCTTCAAACACGAGGCACTTGGCTGGCGATGCCGGTGGATCAAATCTCTTGGCGCAGATCAAGAAAATATCAGGGTGCGGCTTTCCATGTTTCACTTCAGGGTCGTCGCCCAGGACGGTGTGATGAAATAAGCCAAAGAAGGGTTTGAGGCGGACGGTCTTCCATTCGTACGGCTCTCGAAGGGAGCTGGAAGCCACCGCGATGGGTATCTTGTGCTGATGCAGATGCCGGACGAGTTTTTCCACCCCTGGCAGCAGGGAGGTGGTTGGAAACAATTCTTTCTTCTTCTGCAAAATTTCATGGAATATTTCTTCCGTGGTGAGTGGGAGGCCGAGTCTGTTCCGAAGGATATCAAGCGCCTCCCCTTCAATCCTCCCCATGATTAGGGTTTTCTCTTCCCAAGTGAATTTCTTCCCAAAGCGGCCACAGAGATCTTCCAGTATGAAAGTGTAAAGAGTTTCGGTATTCAGAAGGGTGCCATCCATGTCGAAAAGGACATGGGTGACCGGTTGCAGGGGCTTGCCGCTGAAGGGGGAGGCCATCCTGCTGGGCTCACAACAGAAAGAAAGAAAAACTCCAGGCAAGCAGGCTAGGCCTTAGAATGTAGTGCAGTTGCCTTGACAGCTTCTGTGCTTTCATCTCTGTCAACACTACAGAGGATTCTGTTCTACGTCAAGATGGCATCAAGCATAACCCTAGATGGCAGCCACTGCTGTGACAGACCCAGTGCTAATTATGACTTGAGCAAGAAGCTGCCTCAAGTTCACTGCAGCAAAACTGGCTTGTTGTTTCTCTTCTACTGGGCAATCCCATATCTCTCTCTTGATTTTGGATCCTTAATTTTGCCCCAAACTATGTTATGCTAGAGATGCCTAGATGCCCTAAAGCACATCCGGTCTCGCCTGATTTCGGAAGCTAAGCAGGGTCAGGCCTGGCTAGTACTTGGATAGGTGACCACCAGGGAATATTAGGTGCTGTAGGTGCCTGGAGTAGGAATTGGCAAGCCACTCCAGTATTCCTGCCAAGAAAACTCCATGGACATGGGGTCACAAAGGGTCTGTACAATGACTGTAATGACAGAACACACACACACACACACACACACACACACACACACACACACACACACACACACACACACACACACACACACACACACACACACATGTTATGCTGTGTTATGTTTCATTCATTTAAGCTTGAATAATCATGGGGAAAATCTATATTCGCTATTTATTTCTTATTACATAATCACAGTATATTAGCATTCTGCATTTTTGTGTGTTTTATGTTTTATGGCTATTAATTTGCTTTTAATACATCACTGGCCACTTTCTTGATCCCAGAAATTATTAGCTTTCTGCATTAAATTTTATTTATTTATTTATTTTAGGGTATTTTTACTCCGCCTTTCTTATTGGAAAAGGACCTAAGGTGGCTTACAGTAATGAGGGATAGTATACAGTCCAGTATAATTAAAGCATGTTCAAGTATTGAGAACAGGGAATCGAGGAACATCTTACAGTATTAATAGACAACATTACATTAAAGCTACAAGAGAACACGAGCAGTTAAAAGGAGAGTAAAGTTCCATGTAAAGTTATGAGTGATGGAAACTAACATTGAAAACATAGCGTCAATGTAATCACATAAGATTATAAGTACTGTAATTATAAACACAAAGTCTATATGATCCCATAGATTCATATGAAAGACAAATAATAGGTAGATCCTCATTCAGGGAAAGCTTGCCTGAAGAGAAAGGTCTTTGCCTGTTTCGGGAAAGAAAGCAGAGATGAGGCAGTCCTGGTGTGAGATGACAGATGTGGGCTCGTCCGCGGAATTACCAAGAGAGCACAGGGAGGACAAGACGGTGGTGCAAGGAAGCCAGGCAAAAGAAAGAGATGACAAGAATATGAAGAATATAGACGTTGAAAGAGAAGAGAGTGGAAAGGGGGGAGAGTTTAGATTCAAACCTTCAAAGATAGTAGAAGGCTTCTTGGCTATAGTGAAGAGGGAGGTGACATGGGAAGTGTTACAAGAGGAAATGGGAGGATTAGAGATAGAAATTAAGCATAAAGAAGCACAAACAGATGGGAGGGGCAATGAATATAAAAGAGTTAGGGAAAGAGAGATACAAACCGATGACTGGAGGTCTGATAAGAAAGATAAAATATTACAGGTTGGAGGAAGATATGGAGACAGGTCTGTTGGGATGTATTGGCATGTGGGATTACAAGTTAATCGTGGTCTAGAGAAAATAGTAAGGGGAGTAGGGATACAGACAGAGAGTAGAAGTGGTAGAATTCTATTTAGAGAAGCCATTACGCAGACAGAGTGGCACGAGGAGAAGAAGGAGGGAGGGGCCGCGAGGGGAGAAATGACAGTTAGGGACGTTAGGGAGGGGGTGCCCAGAGGAAGGGAGATCTGGAGAAAGGTGGACACAAGACTCCCTTTACCGACCCCTGAGGGAGGTCCACAATTTCCTATGGTGTTATCTCCTCCGGAAAGTAAGGAGAAAAAGGGAAATAGCTCCTCGGGTCCGGCCGGATGGATCCCGGGGTGGGGATGGAGCCAGCCCCAGAGCATTCAACACCCTTATTGTGGGGGCCTTTGCGGGAAACCCTCAACCATGACAAAGAAGGATCCACACAAGTAAATGATGGTGATAGTAGACGGAGAAATATGTTATTAGAAAGTTGTTTTGATCCCAGTTTCGATATTCCTGTTTTAACCCCTGTGGATAAAGAAACCGTTGTAAGAAATGAACAAAGACCCAGAGATGGAAAACAAAATAAAGAATTGTTTATTTTGCAAGAAACATCACAGTCTCCTCGCAGTTCTTCAAAGAATTACAAGGAACCAGAAAGTGAACCCTTACAAATTGGCGCCCAACGCGGTCATACCAGTGCATCAGACATGGCTACAGAAAATTTATGGCTCCGACAAGCACTCCAACGACAAGATAAAGTAATGGAGATGTTATCAGAACAGACGAGGTATTTAATAAAACAGATGGAACAGAGAGACAAGGAGTTGAATACAAGAGTCAAAGAAACGGACTCGCAAAAAAAAATACTACGACACCTTTCCAAGCAAAATTACAAAAAATGGGAGACCATGATGATATCGAGGCATACATAAACACATTTGAACGACTGGCGACGGCAGCCAAATGGCCACAGAACCAATGGGCACTAATACTGACACAGGGGTTAACAGGGGAATTACAAAGTATAGTGGACTCGCTAGAGCCAACGGCAGCTTGCGATTACGAAACGGTGAAGAAAACTATTTTACTCACATATAACATATCACCAGAAAGTTATAGAAAGAAGTTCAGAGACCTCCGTTTACAGGCTGGAATTCATCCACGACCATTGGCACAACGAATGAAGGCAAATTTAATAAAATGGCTGCGTCCGGAAACGCGTACATTTCAACAGGCGATAGATGAGCTGGTAATCGAACAGCTATTATCCACGGCAAGCGTTTCCGTGAACAACTGGGTGCGCAGAAACAAGCCAGAAACGCTAGAAGACGTGGTGCAGCTTTTAGAAAACTACGGTAATAACAACGACCGCCCATACCAATCTCGCGAGATCCCTCCAGTGGAGAAACAACACGACAGAACGATGACGTATTACTCCAGGGACAGATCACGAGGACAGGGTATGATGGAGGGGAAGGAAGATACCCCGAGGAAACTAGACCAGCTTGTATCAAACCGACAAGCCAAACCGACACCCGGAGGACAGATGGACAAGGCAAACACTACACTTACACATGTAAACAAAGATAAGAAACCGGCTTGCTTCATCTGCAATTCTTTGCAACATTTACGCAGGGACTGCCCGTACAAAGACTGTGCGTGGGCAGCTTTTCCAAACGGGAAAGCAGGACAAGAATGTGAACTAAGGGACAAAGGGTGGGAGGTTAAAGCAATGGTAAACGGGGAGGAAAAAACGGCGCTCATTGATACAGGGTGTACTCAGACATTGGTGAAATGTTTACGGGGGACGCCATCCAAAGATTGTATAATGATACAGTGCATACACGGAGATGTAAAAGGATACCAAACGATTTGGGCGAATGTTACTGTGAATAACATCACCCATCGTTTGAAAATTGGGATAGTCCCCTCTTTAACGAGGGAAATGTTATTGGGCCGGGATTGGCAAGAACTTAACCCTTTATTATCTAAACAGGAAGGCATGTGTTGCGGACCAGTGCCGTCTGATGAATACAAGTGGCAAGAGATGATCGAAGCTAGACGAGACAGGGTGAGGTTATGGCAGCAAAATGATGATGCTTTGATAGATATAATGCAAGAATTGAAAAGCGAAGGGAGTGTACAACTGGGCGAAGTGGGATTTGAAATGAGACAGGTTTGGTATATTATATTGACAGGGATGGCACAGATAAACTAGTTGTCCCCTCGGTATGGAAAAACAATATTCTGGCACTTTCACATGACATCCCACTTGCAGGACACCTAGGAACGGATAAGATGATAGCTAGGATAGAATCCAGATTTTGGTGGCCGAGATTAAAACAAGATGTACAAAATTACTGTAAAACATGCAACACTTGTCAATTGACGCAACCAAAGCCAGCAAAAGGGGGACAACTAATTCCTATGCCATTGATTGATAAACCGTTTCAAAGAATTGGTCTTGATATAGTAGGACCATTATGTAGATCCTCGGGCGGCCATACTCACATTCTGGTCTTGATAGATTATGCTACCAAATACCCAGAGGCAATCCCTCTGAGGAGCACATCAGCAAGAATCTTGGCAAGGGAATTATTACAAGTATTTTCAAGATTGGGTTTCCCTAATGAGATCCTCACGGATCAAGGCACAAATTTCATGAGTATGACCTAAGAGAAATTTGGAAAATATTAGACGTACGGCCAATTCGAACAACGGTTTATCACCCACAAACAAACGGTTTGGTGGAGAGATTTAACAAAACTTTGAAACATATGTTACGGAAAGTAGTCGGAGAAAACCCAAAAACATGGCACCTCATGTTGGCGCCCTTAATGTTTGCTGTTAGAGAGGTGCCACAAGCTAGTACAGGTTATTCTCCATTTGAATTATTATATGGACATAACCCAAGAAATATTCTGGACCTCATACGGGAGAGATGGGAAGAAGGACAAGATACAGCAGAATGTACTGTAAAATATGTAATGGATATGAGAAATAGACTCAGAAAAGTTTCAGAACTGGCTCAGATTAATAGAGCCAAGACACAAACATACCAAAAAAATAGATATGATAGAACAGTGAAACAGCGACAATTAGCCATAGGAGACAAAGTTCTACTATTACTGCCTGTAGAACATTCAAAATTGTTGGCTAAATGGCAGGGCCCATATACAGTTCTGAGAAAATTAAATGAAGTGGATTACGAAATACAAATGCCAGATCACGCTAAGAAAAAGGGATATTCCACATTAACTTACTGAAGAAGTATGAAGAACGAGAGGTGTTTTGGGCGGAGGTAGAGGAAGATGATGTAGGACCAGATTTATATGGAGATAAGGGACAAATAGAAATTTGTCAAAACCTATCAGACTCACAATTACAAAATATTAAAGATATAGAAGCCGACTTTACAGAGGTGTTTTCGAACATCCCTGGGCGTACCACCTGGGCTGAACATTGCATTAGGACACCGCCAGGCACAATAGTTCGTGATCATGGCCGCATGTGGCCACGACATTTGATACCGGTGATTACAGAAGAAGTAGATAAGATGCTAGAACTACAAGTGATAGAACCCTCTACTAGCCCATGGCGGAGTCATCCAGTAGTAGTGCCGAAATCAGACGGCACCATCAGATTCTGTATAGATTTTAGGAAAATAAATAAGGTATCGCAATTTGATGCATACCCCATGCCGCGCATAGACGAATTATTAGACAGATTAGGAGAAGCGGGAGTCCTCTCCTCGTTAGATCTAACAAAAGGATACTGGCAGGTCCCATTGAGGGAGGAAGACAAAGAAAAGACTGCTTTTGCAACTCCGAAAGGCTTGTATCATTTCCGGTTCATGCCTTTTGGATTACATGGGGCAGGGGCGACGTTCCAAAGGCTGATGGACCGAGTGTTGAACCCATTTAAAGACTTTGCGACGGCTTATATTGATGACATAATTGTGTTTAGCAAGACATGGGATGAACATGTACAACATCTAAAACTAATATTAGGCAGGTTAAGGGAGGCTGGACTCCGAGTAAACCCCAAAAAATGTAAAATAGCACGACAATCAATAGACTTCTTGGGATTTAAGGTACAGCAAGGGAAAATTTACCCGCAGGAGGAGAAACTAGATAAAATGTCCCAGTGGCCAATTCCACAAACCAAGAAAGAAGTACAACAGTTCCTGGGCTTAGCTGGCTATTATCGGCAGTTCATAAAAAATTTTTCCTCCATTGCCGCCCCGTTAACAGATTTGACAAGGAAAAACAGACCTAAGATAATCCGTTGGGGTAACTTGGAGAATAAGGCTTTTGAGACTCTAAAAGAAAAGCTATGTTCCTACCCTGTAAGACACGCTCCTGACTTTACCCAACCATTTATATTACAAACGGATGCCTCTAATAGGGGGATTGGGGCTGTCCTAGCTCAGAACATAGAGGGCGGAGAACATCCGATCATGTTCATCAGTAGGAAATTAAAGGATAAAGAGACTAAATATTCGACTATTGAGAAAGAGGCGTTAGCAGTAAAGTGGGCAGTTAATGCTTTGAAATACTACTTATTAGGATCAAAATTCACTTTAATCACTGATCATGCCCCCCTTACTTGGTTGACCAGGATGAAGGATTATAACCCAAGGTTAACGAGATGGTACTTGGCTTTGCAACCATATGCATTTACGATAAAATACAAGAAAGGAACTGACAATTCTAACGTGGATTATCTCTCCCGGCAGGGCCCCTGGGCAAAAGATTCCCACCCGCGGACAAGCCACTTGCCGGGGGGGGTATGTGAGATGACAGATGTGGGCTCGTCCGCGGAATTACCAAGAGAGCACAGGGAGGACAAGACGGTGGTGCAAGGAAGCCAGGCAAAAGAAAGAGATGACAAGAATATGAAGAATATAGACGTTGAAAGAGAAGAGAGTGGAAAGGGGGGAGAGTTTAGATTCAAACCTTCAAAGATAGTAGAAGGCTTCTTGGCTATAGTGAAGAGGGAGGTGACATGGGAAGTGTTACAAGAGGAAATGGGAGGATTAGAGATAGAAATTAAGCATAAAGAAGCACAAACAGATGGGAGGGGCAATGAATATAAAAGAGTTAGGGAAAGAGAGATACAAACCGATGACTGGAGGTCTGATAAGAAAGATAAAATATTACAGGTTGGAGGAAGATATGGAGACAGGTCTGTTGGGATGTATTGGCATGTGGGATTACAAGTTAATCGTGGTCTAGAGAAAATAGTAAGGGGAGTAGGGATACAGACAGAGAGTAGAAGTGGTAGAATTCTATTTAGAGAAGCCATTACGCAGACAGAGTGGCACGAGGAGAAGAAGGAGGGAGGGGCCGCGAGGGGAGAAATGACAGTTAGGGACGTTAGGGAGGGGGTGCCCAGAGGAAGGGAGATCTGGAGAAAGGTGGACACAGGACTCCCTTTACCGACCCCTGAGGGAGGTCCACAATTTCCTATGGTGTTATCTCCTCCGGAAAGTAAGGAGAAAAAGGGAAATAGCTCCTCGGGTCCGGCCGGATGGATCCCGGGGTGGGGATGGAGCCAGCCCCAGAGCATTCAACACCCTTATTGTGGGGGCCTTTGCGGGAAACCCTCAACCATGACAAAGAAGGATCCACACAAGTAAATGATGGTGATAGTAGACGGAGAAATATGTTATTAGAAAGTTGTTTTGATCCCAGTTTCGATATTCCTGTTTTAACCCCTGTGGATAAAGAAACCGTTGTAAGAAATGAACAAAGACCCAGAGATGGAAAACAAAATAAAGAATTGTTTATTTTGCAAGAAACATCACAGTCTCCTCGCAGTTCTTCAAAGAATTACAAGGAACCAGAAAGTGAACCCTTACACCTGGCCTCCAGTGGAAGGGAGTTCCAGAGTCTGGGAGCAGCAGCCAAGAAGGCCTTTTCATGGGTTCCTATGAGACATACCTGTGAGGGTGACAGGATGGAGACAAGGGCCTATCCTGATGACCTTAGCACCCGAGTTGACAGCAGTTTATATTAAAAACTCATGATGCCATGCCATACAGTAGAACCAAGAATACATTGCACTGTATGATGTGCACTGTATGATGTGCATCCAGTTTTAACATTTTGTTTACATACTGTGACCATCACCAGTAAGCTGTTCCTGACTACCTCTGTTCTGATTTGGGTTGGCGGCAGCCATGACTCCACTGTACATTCAACTAAACTCTAAGTTGTCTACATTTGGCAACACTCTCCATACTTTCATTTGAGATTTTTAGCTGCAGTTCTTGGACTGCTTATTTTTTTTCCCATTCATTAGCAAGGAGTTATCTGGTTCATTTATTCATGGTCATTGACGAGAATTACAAAAATGCAATGTTTGTATATAGACTCATAAATGTGAATAAAATGATAACATTTTTTTTAAAAAGGCCAATAAGCATCATTGAGCCATCTGGCTGATCTAAGCTGTAGAAATTAAAACCAAGATTCAATGTTAATCACTGAAAATGTGTAAGCTGTTAAACATAAAATTACAAGGCTCTTACAATCATCAACATACTCACATAGTTCAAACAAATAACATTAAGATTATAATTGTTGGGCCGGAGGGGAGACAGTCAAGGGACTTTACATGGTCAACAGCCTGCAACAAGCTACAGCTGCTGTGCATAATTTAGCCACTTTGCTGGAAATATAACAATTCTTGTCAATAAGCATCAAGGAAGTATAACATTTGTTGGATCTCCCTGGGAATTTAGAAGGCTTGGGGGCGAATATCCTTAAATAAATCCCAATAAAATAGGATGTGTAAAAAGAACATGTCCCACTGTTCCAACTTCATTACACGGACAGAGGCAATCAAAATTGGATATACAAATCGCCCCGCTAGCAACCTGGAGGGCCATACATTAAATCTGGTTCAGGTAAAAGCTCTTTGAGATTTAAGAAGCAATATGGTGATCAAGTAGATGGGGAGTATAAAGACATTGTTATTTACACCACTCGAGCTGTCCTGTAAGCCTCAACGTTCTTGGAGATCTTGCTAAGAGATGCTATGGCGTTGGCAAACGGTGCCTTTCTACCTTTCCTTCTGAGGCCATTTTTGCAATTGTGTTTTGTGATGGCCACGCGGCTCAACCCCTTTTTCTTTATTTTTTTGCGTAATCGGCGACATCCGCCCCGCGCGATTTGCCCTCTGGAAGTTCCCGGCAAGACCCAGGAGGGGGGGAGGAAGGGGGCGGAGTTAACATGGCCGCGCCCCCCTCCGATGATTGGCCAGGAGCCTCGATTTGAACAAGGCGCGGGGCCGCTTTCGCCCCAGTAGCCTCGCTGGCGGCCGGTGGTGGGGAGGCGAGGATCCGGGACCGGTGCTCGGTCGGTGCGTAGGTGGCAGGAGCATTGCGTGTGTGTATATGTGTGTGCGTGTAAGATAGAGAGAGAGAGAGAAAAAAAAGTGGAATGCAGGCGAGTTTCGTGTGCGGCAAGTGTCCGGGGAGCAGTAGAGCCAGTGATAGGCGACTGAACTCTCATTTTACGCGGCCGGTGGAAACTTCTGCACCGGGTCATGCTTCAGTTGCAAACTTGGTCGTGAAAACCTTGCACCCGTAATTTCATACCACGAAGGAAGTTATACTTTTTTTTTTGGTGCTTTAAGGGACACGAAAGCCCGAGCTCGTCGCGGGCTGGGGCTGGGGGTTTCAGGTCTCTAGCAATTAAGCCTGTTTTCAATTCGGTTTTAAGGGTTAACTTTTTGGGGGGTGCACACCAGTGGGAAGGTGTGCTGGCTGCAGCCTGGGGGTGAGCAGTTGGTGTCGCTTAAACTTGATGGGACCGTGATTCTGAACCGGGCTGAGTTAATTGTGACCCTAATGAGGTGGTTGGAATTGCAACACCCATCAAGCGTGGCTCAGCATAACCAGTGGTCGGGGGGTGTTGGGGCATCTCATAATATCTGGGGCATCACATATTCCTAGCTCTGGCTTGTGGGGTATTGATTGACCTACTGCATTAGTTTTGTGTCTGAAGAGAAGGGCCTGCCTTAAGACCCTAAGTCTGCATTTACCTGTTGCAAATTAATTCTGTCTTAATGTTAGTTGCAATTGCGGTAAGAAATTGTGGTATGGAAGTATACTGAGCAGCTACTGTATATCATGATCTTCAGATATACACACTGGGTTTCATCCAGAATGACAGGGCAGATGCCTGCACCCAAGAGGCATGCAATATGTTTGAAACAAACACACTGTAAAGGGGAGAGAAATGAGTTGTGTACCAGCACCTGCTCTCCACCTCCCATGCAGTTTGTGTTTGGAGGAGAGCAATAAGGCAGTTCTGATTAACTTGTTGACTTCTACTGATAGTATCTGTAGAAACTCCCATATAATGGCTTGAATTTTTTCATGGCAGTAAAATGCAGAGTGGCTTTGTCAAGTTAGGAGGAGTGTCATGTGAGACAGATGGGATGTGGTTTTTAAGCTCTTTGGGAATGTACTGACAAAACAATGGAGCAATGTAGGGTTAAGTGGCTTTGTCTGTCTGGGCTTTCTAGTTGCACAAAGTAGGATAAGTTTTATTTCAGATTTGTAGGATAAAATGCCACTCACTGAGAGCATACTCTGGAAGGTTGCAAAATTATTAAATTATTCCTCTAGAGGAAAACTTGAACTATAGAATAGCTGGACATCAGTCTCACCTCTTGTTTGACATAAATTGGCCTGGCTGGGCTGTTTACTTCATGTCTTCTCAGCTGATTCCAGCAAGCACTTGCCATTGGGGTCCTGAGATCCTTGTCTGGTTGTAAAGAAATCTTTTTTCTGGCAGGGCTTTTGGAGAGATATGACTCACAGGGATTCTGTAACTGCAGTTAGATAGGAATGGGGAAGATGGACATATGTTAGGAACAAAGAGAAAATTGTATATTCTTATTACTGAAGATATGTGGCAGAATACGTCCACCACAAATAATGATGATAATGTGATACCTCGTATGTTCCCCCTTCTGTAGGATGCAAGATGAAGCTCCTCAAAGGCGTAGATTTTGTTGCACAGACCAGCACTCCCGAAGAAACTCTGGCTTTGTTGTCAGAGCTGAAGGTAACGCTGCAAAATGGATACCTAAGCACTGACTGGCAATTCTGAATTCATAGAGTTGGCAGAACTATAGACTGTTTCTGAACCTGGAGGGTTTTTTTAATATTGTGAGCTGAACAGTGCTAACAGTCAGGGCTGACCTAAGACATTTTGCTTTTAAAGATAATCTGCTGCTCTAGGAAACTCAGGACAAGCTTGTCCTGTTATGTGTCTGTTATGTCTGTCATTAGAGAGAAACAGCCACAGAGGCTATAACCATTGTTTCCTGGAGATTTCTGTGTGAAGCTGCTGTTTCACTCTGCCTTAAATGGCAGGTAGGGCCAGTCTTAGTGGAAATAAATGCTTGAGATAATCTTGAAACCCAAAGTGATGAGCCTGTATCCATGGAAGTTGTTGTTGGCTTATAACGCCCATGGCTGGCTGTGCTGGTTGGGAATGATGAGAACTGAAGTCCAACGGGAGTGTGAAGGAGACACAGATTCCCCACACCTGCAGGGTTGTTGCATTATTGTTCTGTTGATATAGAGTAGTGTTGGCAAACCTATGGGACGTGTGCAAAAAGTGGCCCTCGGAGCCCTTTCTGTGGGCACCCGACATCGCCCCTTCATAGCCACCAGTATACAGGTTTAAATGGTTGTATTGGCACTTTGCAAAACATTAGTGGGTTTTGAATTGCAGTTTGGGCACTCGGTCTCTAAAAGGTTTGCCATCACTGATATAGAGTCTAAGTGCAGTGTTGGTGAATCTATGGCATGGGTGCCAAAGGTGTCACACAGAGCCCTTTTCTGTGGGTACGCGACATCGCCCCCTCACATCCACAGCACTTCCCCCTCGGCTCGGAGCATGCTAAAGGCGAGACAATGGTTTGTGGGCTCGTTTGTAGCCCCAGTTTATTCTCCAGCCATGCCGCTTTTGGGATGCCCAGAGCGGCATGGCTGGAGAGTAAACTGGGGCTACGAATGAGCCCACAAGCCACCAGCACTCCCCCTGGCTTTCCCTACAGTGTAGCACCCCATCCGCCTCTCTATCAGGTGCCGTAGGAAATTCAAAAGCCTGCTCTTTGATCCTCATTTTCCCAAGTGTAACACCCGAAGCAGTTGTAACCCAGGGTACCACCGTATTCAGGTTAAATTGCCGCATTGGCACTTTGTGAAAAAAAAAAAAAATAAGTGGGTTTTGAATTGCAGTTTGGGCACTCGGTCTCTAAAAGGTTCTCCATCATTGGTCTAGTGCAGGGGTCCTCAAAGTTTTCAAACAGCGGGCCGGTCCACGACGCCCCAGACACCACTGGGGGCCGGACCACAGTCCAAAAAAAGGGCCAACATGGAAAAAAGGGGGGAGGGAGTGGGGGACCTTGCCGTAGCCCTCCCACTTTGAACTGCCCCACTAGCCAGCATGCTGATTATCTGGGTGGTAGTTGGGGGGAGTGGGAGAAGCGACATAGCCCACTGCTTTGAACTGCCTCAGCAATAGAAGCAGCTGCAGAGGCTGGCTTGCTCGCAAAGCATGGGGTAGGTGGGGGTTGCAATTGGTCCTGGGGGCCGGATTTAGGACCTTGGGGGGCCGCATCTGGCCACGGGGCCTTAGGTTGAGGACCCCTGGTCTAGTGGATGACTGCCAAGGGTGTTTAGCAATCTGCCTGTGGTGTGTTAGAAGATGTAAGAGATACAAATGCTGTGAAGTATCAACCTGTTCTCTAGTGATAGTCAAGCTGCCCAGAGATGAGGGGAGTTGCCATCCAACACCCTTTCCAGGCACAAGATGAGTCACTGGCTGCCCTTGTCATTCACCTCCACCTACTTTTCTTTTTAAAAAGACTGTAAGCTGATTCTCAAGGTCTTCTCTGAATTTCAGGACTATCTCCTCTGCGGGACACAAAATGCCGATAGTGCAAGTCAAACCTCCAAACAGACCACGGTGTGTGATCGGATCCTGCGAGCTTGCATCCAGAGGTTCAGGGGAGAGGTGGACGGCCTTGACCATTGCAGAAACCTCCAGGCCTTAGCTGAGGTGTCTTATCGTGGCTATGTTTCTGCAAGGTCCCAGTATGTTCCCCTCTATTTGGAAAGATTGCTTTACCATTTGCTGAGGGGTGTTGCTGCTTGGGGCCCATCTGAGGGCTGCCTCAGTTTCGCCGATCTCCTTTATGCTGAATTGTCACAGTATCGGCCGCCTCAGGTTCCAGCTGATGATTACATCTCTATTGCCAAAAGCGCCTTTGGCTTCCTTTGGAAAAGTGTGGATGTTGTGGCCAAGGCAGACAAGACCTCTGCAGAGCTCAGGACGGCGCTCTCGACCCATTTGCGAGCAGTCCGCTTTTTGCTCCTTCTGGAGCACGACGCCCAGGTCCCCTTTTTGCAGGAGCCTCCGTTCTTCACCTCCATCGTGGCTCGGCACGCTTCAGCCGCCGCAGTTCTGTTTGAGGCCCAGCGGAGCCCAATGAGCAAGGAAGAGGCCCGTTTCCTTAGTGACCAGTTCTCCCGCCATCTTGTGGCAGCCCTGCTGGAAAGAACAGAGAAGAAAGAGGCACTGGCCTTCCAGGACTGCCTATCGGTCTTTGAACTCGCCCTCATTAGGGTCCGTTACCTCTGCAAAAGCGGCTGCTTCAGAGAGAGCAAGGAAATTCTGCAGCAATCCAGTGGCTACCTGAGGAAACCCAGTGACCTGCAGCATTGCTTTAGCCACTTCTTAGAGGTTCTATCGGCTGGAGTTGGACTGAACCAAGTGTTGATGCTCGGTCAGGGTTCGGTAGGCCTTTTCTTCACCCAGGCTGCTGAGGCTCTCAGCACTTCGTCAGATGCGGAACAGCCCCTGCTTCGACTGCTGGCCGAAAGCTGCCAATTGCTTATAAGCCCTTTGTATGGATATGTGAGAAAAAGTCAATGGAAGCCCTTCGATTTGCAAGATACTCTCGGGATCTCTGTTTTCATGGAAAATTACTTCAGGGTGCTCAGAAAACTTACAGGCATGGTAAGTACAAACTGCAGCCCTGCACTGACACGGCGGTTGCTACTGGAAATAGGGCAGGTTTGATAGTTTGTTTAAAATATTTTTACAGTGGTCCCCCACTCATTCGTGGTTCATATACTGCGGTCCCACTATATCGCAGGACTGCAGTATATGAAAAAGTCCCCCTGGGGCAAGAGGGGGAAAGGCCTGTTTCAGGCCTCCCTTACTTACTGGGGACTGCCCCAAACGGGCCTGCAGGGGCCTTCCCGAGCCTTCTGGAGGCCCCCAAAGGCCCAGGAATGTCCATGCATGCCTGTTTGGGGCAGTGCCAGGCTGGGGGTAAATACAAAAGCCCCCAGCTAGGTGCCTCAGGCCTGACCAGACCTGCATCCTCATATCGCGGATTTTCATTTATCGCGGGTCGGGTCAGGTCCCTAACACCCGCAATAGGTGGGGGATCACTGTACCTCGCCTTTCTCCTTAAAAGGACCCAAACTGGCTTACATTTTTCAAAGACTGTTAAAAGTTAAAAACAAAGTACACAAAAAGCTGCCCAGAGACCACCTGGTCACCATCCAGAGACCACCTGGTCACCATCCAGAGACCACCTGGAAGTGGGACAGCTAAAAAAATTGTAAATAAATAAATAAATAAATACTAACAAGAATCAGGGGACAGGTGGGAGATAGGTATGTCTCACTCTGCTGTCCTTGAGGCTCACAAAGCCCCTTTCAAAAATGGAGCCTTTTGCATTTGTTGTATATCACATTGTTGGATTTTCAGCACTTAAGCATCTGAGCTACATACCAGGTGTGCTTGTTTTTCCACATCTCTTCTTCTCTGGGAGATTTCACACTGAATCTTTGTAAAAAGCTCTGTAAACGTAGGAAAGCATGATAAATCACACACAAACTGTGCTCTGTATTCCAGATTAAAATAGACGGGGAAACTCCCTTGTTCTGCCAGCATTAGTTTGTCACCTGTGCATCTCTTTTAAGTGTTCTGCCTTTATCAGAGCTGTGCATCAGTTGAAGGCTGGGTAACCACATGGAGGCCCAGTTTAAGGCCGTGTTTCTCCATCTCACTTTTCCTTCACAGGTTTCAGCAGAAAATGTGAAACAGAAGCAAGCACTGAAGAAACTGATGTATAACTATTTCCAGTTGTTCACAACTATAGTATACGACTCTCTTCAGACTTTACAGGTACGAGGAACAGACAGGTGAAGTCTCATCCACACAATCTTGGCTAGGCAAAGAAACCCTGTGTATGTAAGATTAAGTTGACAGAATAAAGTCGTTTTTATAAAATCTCAAATCCTCTAAATTTCAGTTCAAGCAGAGGCTATTTGCTGCCTCAGTGAGTGAGCATCCGCTTTGCGCTTATAAAGCAAGTCATTAGCATTGACTAATAAGCCTGTGCCTGGAGAGGTGCTGAGGGCCACATCTGTTTTCTAACAAGAGAAGACTTCATATGGCTATATGTGGATATCAGCTGCAAGGCAGCCTTAGCCAGGTATGCCTTCTGGGCTACAATTCCCATTTCCTCTAATTAGTCACACTTGAAGGGAGCGATGGGAGTCTTACTCCCCCCCTTCTCCAGGTTGTCTGGCCTATACCATGGGAAGACTAGTTTAGAAATGCCAGTACATCAGGGTTGAAGGGCTGACCCTATAGATGCTGGACTACAAGCCCTCCAATCCCTCACAACTGGCCATTCTGGCTAAAGCAGATGGGTGTTGTATTCTAACAAAATCTAGGAGCCAGATTTCCTAATCCTTCCAGTCAAGAGTCCAAAGCAATGCCACATTCTGTCAAGACATAGTTACCCCTGTCTCTGTTCTTAAAAATTATAATATTCCTTGCAGGGACCCGAGCGTTCAGGGTTGCCGCAGCTGTTGATGTCTCTTCAAACAACTGTTACCTTGATGCTGGATATGCTAGGAGATCTTCGCGAGAGGGAGGAGGCTGAACACCTGGATCTTTCGGGTTGGTATTGAAGACGAATGAGTTGCGTTGTATTTATCATTCAGTTGTATTTTTGTATTGCCCCTGTGCTTCTATTATTGTTAATTGTATTGGTTTTGATTGGTTTATTACTTGCTCCTTTGTCCCCCCCCTTTTTTTTTTTTTTCCTTTTTTTTCCTTTGTCCCCTTCCTCTCCCTGGCCACCATGCCGGCAGGGACCCGGATCTCAGTGGTGTCTGGCCGTGGGAGGTACGCTCTGGACGGAGGGATCGGTCGGGTAAGAAGAACTAGGGCCCGGCATTTAAGGCCGGTCCCCCGTTCTGATCCCCTCGTCCACCGCCATCTACCTGGGTGCCATCCCGCCAGCGCCTCCGATCTGACCTGCCTGCTGATTAACGCCAGGTCGGTGCATAATAAGACCCCGCTCATCCTTGATTCTATCTTGGATGAGCACGCCGACCTGGCGTGTATCACCGAGACCTGGGTGGGCGCGGAGGGCGGGGCCTCCCTCTCTCTCCTGTGCCCACCTGGGTTTCAGGTTCAGTGGGCAGGCAGATCGGAGGGCAGGGGGTGGGGTGGCCATCGTTTTCAGGGAATCCCTTTGCGTTAGCAGGTCCGCGCGACGATGGTGTGCTCTGGGGTGGAATGCCTCCATCTATCTGTGGGTCA
Organism: Phrynocephalus forsythii; assembly: GCA_029282475.1. NCBI lineage: Eukaryota > Metazoa > Chordata > Lepidosauria > Squamata > Agamidae > Phrynocephalus > Phrynocephalus forsythii. The sequence goes on along the minus strand of JAPFRF010000011.1, from coordinate 29,434,919 downwards.
GCGAGATAAGTTTGGCATTGTACTGGTGTACCGCGCTCCCCGCAACCCAGCGCAATCCCTGCCAGAGATCGCTGAGTTCATCTCGGCTGCCTTGTTGGGTTCCCCCCGCCTTTTGGTGGTTGGGGACCTCAACTTGCACGCTGATGGTGAACTCTCTGGGGCGGCTCTGGAATTCATGGAATCCATGACGTCCATGAACTTATCTCAGCATGTTTTATGCCCCACCCATAGAGCTGGCCACACCCTGGACCTGGTCTTTTCCTCCACGTCGCCGGATTCGTGTCTGGGGGTTGGGGGCATTTTTGCCCTGCCCGTGTCATGGTCGGACCATTACCTGCTAAAATTTTCCTGTCGATCGCCCCCCACCCCGCGGGAGCGCCCCTTCTTACATCTGGGCTCGCCCCGTAGGCTCCTGGACCCTCCTAGGTTTATGGAAGCCTTCGGGAGCTCTCTGGCGGCCTGGCAGACGATCCGGTTGACGCCCTGGTGGAAAGGTGGTATGTGGGTTCCGCCGGGCGATAGACCGGATCGCCCTAAGCGTCTCCTACGATGCCGAGGCCGCTCCTCCCCGTGGTTCACGGCGGAGTTGCGGTCGATGAAGCAAGAACGTAGGAGACTGGAGGTCATATGGAGGGCAAACCGGACGGAAGTAAACAGGGCTGCCCTTAAACAGCTGACTGGCCGCTATCTTCGCGCGATCAGGGACGCCAGAAGATCTTATGCCTCCTGAGAATTGGTGAGGCCTCGAGCCGCCAGGCGGAATTATTCGGGTGGTTCGGGACCTCTCCAATCCCAGTCAGCTGCGGCCTCCTCCTAGTGATTTCACTAGCGAGCAATTCGCAGCCCATTTTAGATCTAAAATTGAGGCCATCCGTTCCGACTTGCCCCCCAGTTGTTCTAGTCCATCTCTTGGGTCCTCCGGTGCCTCACCCCTCCGTTCTCCCCTCCTGGATGAGTTCGGGCCGGTTTCTTCTGCGGAGGCCTCCAGAGTTATGGCTCGGTGCCGGCCGGCGGCCACTCCTTTGACCCTTGCCCAGCTTGGCTCATCAAATCTGCCGGAGGGAACATGCCAGAGTGGGTTTCGTCCATCGCCACGGCCTCCTTTCGGGAGGGTTGTTTCCCTTCCCGGCTTAAGGAGACCGTGGTAAAGCCCACTCTCAAGAAACCTGGCTTGGCGACGGACGATCTTTCCAACTTTCGTCCGATCGCCATTGTTCCCTTCCTGGGCAAGGTTGTCGAGGGGGTGGCTGCTGTCCGGCTCCAGTCATACCTGGAGATAAACCATATCCTGGATCCCTTCCAGTCTGGATTCAGGCCTCTTCGCGGGACCGAGACCGCCCTGGTCGCTCTGCAGGATGACCTCCTCAGGGAGGCCGACAGGGGGTGTTCCTCCCTGCTCGTCCTCCTTGATCTCTCAGCAGCCTTTGATACCGTCGACCACGGTAACCTTCTGGCCCGGCTCGCTGAGGCGGGAATTGGTGGTCAGGCCCTGGCCTGGCTCCGTTCCTTCCTCCGCGGCCGGACTCAGCGGGTTCAGCTGGGGGATGTTTTGTCGGCTCCTTGGACTCTCCCTTGTGGGGTGCCCCAGGGGGTCGGCAATCTCCCTGTGCTGTTCAATGTTTATATGAGGCCGCTGGGGAGGTCATCAGGAGATATGGAGTTCGCTGTCATCAGTACGCTGATGACACGCAGCTCTATATCTCCTTTTCTACGTCTGCAGAGGAGGCGGTTCGCTCCTCGATCTGTGCCTGGAGGCCGTATTGGAATGGACCAGAGATAACCGGCTCAAGCTTAACCCGGAGAAGACGGAGGTTCTGTTCTTCGGGGCACCCTCGTCTCGGTACAATGGCCCCCTCCCTAGTCTGGGGGGTATTTCCCTCCAGCCTACAGACAGGGCCAGGAATCTGGGCGTGGTCCTGGATTCGGCCCTCTCCCTGGAAGCCCAGGTGATGGCCGTCTCCAGGGCCGCTTTTTTCCATCTCCGCAGGATCGCCCAGATCCGTCCGTACCTTGATGAGTCCTCCCTGAGGACAGTTGTGCAGGCCCTGGTGGTCTCGAGGATCGACTACTGCAATGCCCTCTACGTGGGGTTGCCCTTGACCCTGGTCCGGAGGTTACAGCGGGTGCAAAATGCGGCGGCCAGGCTGGTGGTGGGTGCTCGTAGATACGAGCACATCACCCCAGTCCTGGTCCGCCTGCATTGGCTCCCCGTTGTCTTCCGGATCAGGTTCAAGGTCCTGGTCTTGGTTTTCAAGGCCCTCCACGGCCTGGGACCAGGTTACCTGGCGGAGCGCATCTCCCTAAGAGCATCCGGATCCAGACCCACGAGATCGTCGCAGGCGCGCTCATTGCGAGTGGCAACACCCAGAGAGGCGCACGCGGAACCGCGCCTTCTCTGTGGTGGGGCCCTCGCTTTGGAACCATCTCCCTCCTGAGCTGCGCCTGCTGGAGTCCCTGCCTGCCTTTAAGAGGGCTTTGAAGACCTCCCTATTTAAAGAAGCGTATGGTGACCTTATTAGTTAGTTTTCCTTTTCCCATTTCCCTGATCTTTTGTTTGCCGCCATCTTGCTTTTTGCCGCCCTTGGTTGGGGGGCTTTGCTATTTTGCTTTTAAGCCTTTTATGCTTTTTATGTTGTTAGCCGCCCAGAGTTCCCGTTGGGAAGATGGTGCGGGATATAAGTACTTAAATAAATAAATAAATAAATAAACCAGCAAGTGGGGAGAGGGTGCACTGCTCGCTGGAGACCATTTTCCTTCCTAATGAGGTGGAGGTGAAGAATGCCTTTGTCATTCACGAGCAGGACAGTCTCAGCTGGAGAGATCACAAGGACATAAGGAGACCCACGCTAGATGAGACCAAGGGTCGATCTTACCATCACTTATTTGGCATATCCCAACATTCTCTTCCCGTGTTGGCCAACCAGAAGCCCAGAAGCAGGAGGGGAATGCTCCTTCTCTAGCAATCAGCCTATTGCCTCTACTACTGGAAATGACACTCCACCCTTATGACTACCAGCCACTGATAGCTTTTAGCATCCTTGTTTAAAGCCAAAGGAGTGTTTGAAGTGGACCAAAGCTGACCAGGGTGGTGAGCACCGCTACATTGTGTCGAAGGGCTTTCCTTTCTCTGGCCAGAGTTTCCCATCATTTGGTTTCCTAGATTAGTTTAGGATTCTAGTATTAGGAGAGAGTAAGTGAGCGAGAGAGAGTGAGAGATGTTGCCTGGGGATGAGCAGATGTTGCTGACCTTCCCTTATTCTGAATATTTCTATGGTTGACATTTGAATCCAGGAAGTCTAAATCAGTGGTTCTCAACCTGTGGGTCCCCAGATGTTCCTGGACTGCAACTCCCAGAAGTCTATCACTAGCTGAGCTGGCCAGGATTTCTGGGAGTTGCAGTCCAGGAACATCTGGGGACCCACAGGTTGAGAACCACTGGTCTAAATGGTAAATAATTAAGGCTCATTTCAATTTGTCCTCCTTCCCAGTGCAAAGGAGGAATGAGCAGGTCTTGTGTGAAGGAGAGGCAGAGAGATCAGCCCGTCAATCATTTTGTAGATACCTGGCCAGACCAGAACTGGTAGTATAAAATCTATTTTTGTTCTCCTCACAGCTTACTGTGTGTCCCGCCTGGCATATAGCTTCTATTCTCATAAGATGTACGTGGAATCTAACTCCATCGCAGAGCTCTTCTGCAGATGGTTGACCAAGGAGGATCTTTCCAAATATCCCGGCTTACCTACAGAAAAGGTAACTGATTGTTTTCCTTCCGGCTTCATAAGTTAGCACAATGGATGTTTAGGGGAATATCTCAAAATGTGCTGCAGATGCTAGGGAGATGCTTGTGTGGGCTGAGTTCAGAAGAGGCTTTTGTTTTCTATGAGGAAAACGAATAGGCAGGAAGTAGAGCAAGAGTTAAACACAAGGCGATTAGTTTGGCCAGCCAATTTAATGACAAGATCCCATAGTGTTGTGATCCCTCTGTACTGGATATGTTGCCTAGGGCTGATGGAGCTTGCACTCCAACGGCCTTCAGAGAAACACATGCCTCCCACCTGGGATATGCAGCAGATTCAGAGGGACTTGCTGTTTTCAGTAAGCAAAGAGAGGATAAGCTGAGGTGCCCAAGTCTTTCCTTATGCCTCTTCACTAAGCCCCCCAAGCCCAGTATTCATCCCATTGCAATACACTAAACGTTAAGCTCATTCCTCTGACCCTCATACTGCCTTATACCACTGCATGCTGGCTTGAACTCCTGCCCTGTTCTGTCTTGATCTGCTCCCCTTCTGCCGATGAGCCTTGCAGGCCCTTGATCAAGTCAGGCGACCTGTTCATTTGGACTGCTCAACGGACTGTACGGGAGACTTGCTTACCACAAATAATCCCTGCACGTGGAGCGTCTGAGGCTCCTTGAAGGGGAGGCGCCAGGGGTCCAGCCAGAAGGTTTTCTTGAGCAGGCTGGTCTAGCAGGGGACAGTTTAAATCCGTGGTCTAACTCTTTTGTGGTAGCTTATGACAGGCTGTTATTGCCACGTGCCTCTTTTTGTCTCTGCAGCTACAGAATTGCTTTAAGCTGCAAGTGGAAAACTACAGGAAGCTGGGCTTGTTAGAGGAAGCTCTACAGGCGGTTGTTTTCTGGCTGACTTCTTGTCATAGCAAGGTCACAGAGCTGATGGCAGAGCCGATATCCTGCTGGGTCAAAATCAAAATGGATGCCAGCAAAAATGGGGCTGACGACCTGAGGCTGAAGTAAGCAGGGGATTGAGAAGATGGGTGTATTACTTGAGAATCGGGGGTCACTGTTGGCCCACTGAAACACAAAAACTGGTGATTTAGGGTGTGTGAAGAAGGTGGAGTACCCTTAGATTTGCTTTTGACTTTGAGCGCTCTCTTTGTGAAGAAATGGTTTTCTTCCCACCTTGCCTCCTGTTGTAAAAACAGTGCTCACAGGGTCTTGCATCATTTTAAAACCAAAGCATGCAGTGTCTCCCTTGTTGAAACTGACATGGAGATGACCACTGCAGATAAAAAATATCTGGAAGCAAAATGAAGTTTGTCTCCTAGTACTGGTGGCCAAGCATTTCTGTCACAGACCAAAGACATTCCATCTCAGTTCTCCCTCTCTCCTTTCTCAGGTAAAGGAAGTGTAGGCCTGAAGAAACTGCAGCATCTTAGGTGACTTCCTGATAGTGAGGAACACCAGAAATGAGAAAATATACCCCTTGCTATTTAAAGTGTTCCACCTTCAGCAGCAGTCTGCTTCCCGTTGATTTCCTTCGGTGATCAGCCATGTTTTGTGTTTATGTAATTCCTGTCACCGAAGTTCCACAGAACAAAATGAGGTTTTTCCTCACTTACTACGTGTTAGTAAGTTCAATGAACTTTTTTTTAAAAAAAAATTCTCAGTGAGATTTCCAACTAAATTATTCCTTTGTTTCAAAGAATTCAACAGACATTTCCATACTGCCTGGAAAAAAAAAACAACCACCAAAGAAACACCCACCTGGTGTGAAATGTCACACTCATGGCACAATGAATCTTTTCTCTCATGCTTCCAAACACTACTTCATATGATAGTTCAAGATAAACAGGCCAACTGAGCTGGCCAAGATTTCTGGGAATTGCAGTCCAGGAACATCTGGGGACCCACAAGTTGAGAACCACTGCCCCTTTTTTTCTATCTAGCAGCAGTGATTCTCCGGGGTTTCAGATGAGATGCTTTCCTGGCTTGAGCCCACTTAGCTTTTGAAGGGAGACAATATTGGTATAATGAGGTTGGTGTGGTCAGGGCAGTATGGTAGTAGTGGCCAATTCTGGTAAACACACCCTGGAAATACATATAAATAGGTATTTCTGAGGTTTATTTATTCAGTATTCTCAGCCAGCAGATAAGCGAATGTGAGGACAATGTCCCCTATATTGCACTTCTTATTGCAGACGGGACTTCTTGTGTTTTTCATAGGACTCTGAAGGAGGGCCTAGAAGGCTATAACTTAGATGCTGAGACCCTCCTGAAGTTGCTCTTGGAAGAACTGAAGGCTTATAAGACTGTGCGGGTAGACACGGGTCAAGAGCGCTTCAATGTGATTTGTGATCTGCTTGATCTGTGTCCGGAAGGCAGCAGTTGGTTCCATAAGCGAGCGGTGGTCCTTGTGGAATTGGCTCAGGTGCTGTGCTATCACAGCTACAACGAGCATACGGAATGGTGAGTGACCACCAGTCTAGTGTTGTAATTCCATGGTGATTGGAGCGTGGGTCCGTTAAGTTGGTGTGCAGCTTACTAGAAGTAGTGGTGGCGGATCTAATTTGAGACTTACCGTATTGTCATTTTTAAATTTTATTGTATTTTATTTTTGCTCTGCCTTTCTCCCAAGAAGGGACTCAAGGTAGTATCATTAAAGTGCATAATTAAAGTTAAAACCTGTGAATTGTTCAAATATTAAAAAAATTAGAATCTTCACAGACATTAAATACCGGTAAGTAAATATTAAGAATATAAGGTAAAGTATTACTAAGCTGATTTAGAAGCGGTGAACAAAGCACCCAGCAAGCTAGGTACTCATTTTACCGACCTCGGAAGGATAGAAGGCTGAGTCAACCATGAGTCAGCCAACTGGAAGTGAACCCCAGGTCGCGAACACTCTTATAGCTGCAGTATAGCTATTTAACCACTGCATCACAAGGCTCTTACATGCCAACCTTGTTTCAAAACCTCTTCTAGACAGTTTGTCACTCGGGAAAAGCCCATCAGGCTTTATTGTTAAACCATATAGGTCATCACAATAACAAAACATAAAAACAAACACAGTGCAGACACAGCATATATATGTACATAGATATATAAAATGATATGGCACCCCTCCTTAATGGTTCTGATACTTGGCCCATATTTTCTTTGCTGTCAAAGCTGTTCTCCCCCCCCTCCAAAAAAAAAATCTTTTGCAAAGCGAAGGTCTTCCATTTGTCCAGATGGGTCATATAGCTGATCGGTGCAAGACACAGCTAGCTCAAACCTGGCTCTCTTTCTCTGTAGTTCCGCTCTGGACTCGGTGCGTGAAGCCCTGCGGCTGTTGGATGCTGTCCCAACAACGCTCCAAAATGAAGCAGAACTCCAGGATGACAAGGCCCAAGCCTTACTCTGGCTCTACATCTGCATGATTGAGGACAAAATGAATGAGGTATGTGGTCGGAAGCAGAGCACAACAGGACTTAGTTGGTTTCTGTATGCTCCGGCTGGAAAGCCACCGTGTGCTCCTGTAACCGTGTGTAAGCCTTGGACAAACCGATTATATCATTAGTTTTCTGTAGCAGACTTGACTTTGTTTCCTGCTGGTGATGTGCTTCTTCAGAGCTCTCCTCCATTACTAGATAGTTTACTGAGCAACCTCTCTGGCTTTTGACAACATTGCTTTCATGCTCTTGTCTGTGAAGATTCTCAGTCATCCAGGCGAGGCTATCAGGAAGTGGAGTCATGGCAACTGGACTTCTTTTCTTGGGAAATTGAAACGTTTCACTGCTCATCCAAGCATGCTCTTCAGTATCTCCTTGTGCACTGATAATAAAGATTAGAAATCTGCATCTTTTAAAATCTGAGATGAGCTTTTAAGAAAGCCGAGTGCTGCGTTGATTTTTGCACTGCCGTTACTGTTGCTGTATTGCACCTTATGGTCTTGCATAAGGCTTGTGTGAGTGAGCACACAAGAAATGCTGATAGAAGGTGTAGAGTTAGATCAGGAAGGATGATAAAGTGGTATCTCTGTGTTGTAGAAGAAATTGCATTAGAAGGACACACAACACGACGACTCCTGACCCGAGACGTGCTGGCACATTGACACAGAGCATTTCATGTAAAATCCTGTGGACTCTTGTATAACAAGCAGCTGCTCCCAAGCTATGGAATGCCCTCCCGATCGAGATCCGCCTGGCGCCAACACTGATTACATTCCGGCGCCAGGTAAAAACCTTCCTGTTCCAGAAGGTTTTTAATTGATATAATATAGATTGTGGGTCCGCTGATGACAATTTTAAAATAATGATTTTAGTATAAGGTTTTTATTGATGATTTATTGATATTTTACTCTTCACTATTCTAGATTGTTTTATTCTTTGGATTGTAAGCCGCCCAGAGACCTTTGGGTAGTGGGCGGCATATAAGTTAAATAAATAAATAAAATAAATAAATAAGTGGTTTGTTTAACAGAAAACCCACTTAAAGGAAAGAGTTTCTGGAGATAAGAGGAAATCGCTTTACAGAATCGCCTGTGGGGTGAACCCGTACAACAGAAAAACGCTCATGATTAGGGATTAATCCGCTTTCAAGGCATTCCTATGCAAATTTCAAATTTGTACAAAGGAAAATTTTATTTGGAATGAATCAATTCCTTTATACAAGGTATCTCTTGAACGTACAGCAAAGCAAAGTTGCTGATAGTGTATGTAGCCGAAAACCATCTCATGGTTTACAAGGCTTTGTGTGCTTGAAGGAAAGCAAACCATGTTGCCTTCTGTAATTTGGGGCCTATGTTGTTTGTTCATGCCTGATGTTTGGCGCCTGGTATCCTTGGCCATTTGACAAGGGTCGCCGGGACCGGTTCCCTGCTCCTAAGCTTGCCTCTGCTTGGAAAATCACCCAGACGTCGTGGCAGCCAGGTCATTAAATGCTCGTGGCTGCTACAAGTCAGCCCTGAGAGACCCAAGGGCTTAGGGTTGGGATTCAGAGAAGTTTTGGGTGGTTTGAGGATCTAGTGTGAAGGAATTACAACTCCCTTTGGGAAAAGGTCATGACCCAGAGAGCTGAGCAGGCAGGCCCGGAAGCCTTGCCATATCTATTCGTGCGGGAAGGCCCCGATGAGAATGGTAAGATTTCCTTGCTTAAGCCGGCAAACAAGATACCATCAGGTTCCTGTCTCCCAAACTGATCAACAGGAAAGCCTGTATGTCACACATTTTCTGGCACTCTTGATAAGCCCATGAACAAAGGGTCCACAGGAAGCCTCTTGTTGTCAATGATTATCCACCTTCTTCTCTGTTGTTGACTGAATGTATAATCAATAAAAAGGCTGACTGCCCAGTGGGTAACGAGGGCACTCTACGAGAACTGTCGTGTGTGTGTGTGTGTGTGTGTGTGTGTGTGTGTGTGTGTGTGTGTGTGTGTGTGTGTGTGTGTGTGTGTGTGTGTGTGTGTGTGTGTGTGTGTGTGTGTGTGTGTGTCTGTTTCATCGCTACACTAGTGCACCACCGGGAGAAACAGCATTGTACCAGCATGTCCCAAACATGCCTCTTGCCTGTCCTCTTGCTTACATAATGGGTGCCCTATGGAGGTTTTATCGGGAGCTTTTTTCTTCTTCTTTTAACACAGAGCATCAAGCAAGAACAGAGGAGCAGAAGCGCGGAGGGACAAAGAGATGTAAAAGCTCTTGAAAGCTTTGAGACCAACGATCTTGGATATGAAAATAAGACTCATGATGACCAGTTCCTCTATCTTGGCATTGCATTTAACCTCTCTGCAGATTCTGGTAAGGAGCTCTCTTGTTGGACGAAGAGCAACTGCATTTTTTAAACACAGCGTGCCGCTCGCCCGCAAGATCTTTAAAAAGGGCTTTCGGCCACGGAGCCAAAACCTTCCCCCCTTTCCCTCAAGCCCTTTCAGGGTACTTCGTTCCCGCAATATAGTGGGACTGCAGTATATGAACAGTGAAAGGGTGGGGAACCACTGCATTTAAAATATGAAATAAGCATAAAGCCTGACCTGGTTTGGGAAAGGATCTGGGCTCAGTCGCCCTTTTAAAAAAAGACAATGACATCCTTCTTGCAGGCAGCAAGTGAAGTATCAAATATTGACTGGATTGTAGCCTTAGGGTAGCTAAAGGCTACAAGGGGGAAAAAACCTGCCTTCCTCAAAACCATCAGTAATCAAAAGTGGTATAGCTGAGACGTAGGCTTATTACCTTGTTGTTGTATAGGAACCAGCTGTGGTCCAGCAGGGATTATGTTAGTGGCTGCAGTCTGTCTTGTTGGTTGGTTTCTAAGAGATTGTAAAAGACAGCAAAACTCGTGGGCTCTCCAAAACCAACATTATGCTCGGGAAGGTCATGTGAAAATAGCATTTGCTTTTTTTAACCTGGACTGCATTGTGGCTCCAAATGGCAGGGCCTGGCCTTTGGGGTGGGGTGGGGTGTGAGAGAGAAAAACTGTATTTGTTCTAATAAGCAGAAACTTGACCCCTCCCCCGGGCTTGTGCCTAAGAAGAGGTGATTGTGTCTGCCTTGTCTAATGCTGTACCTCCCTTGTAGCCCAGTCCAAATGTTTGGATGATGCCCTTGCCTTGTGGAAGGATCTCCTCTCCAAGGACAGAATCACAGCCGTGCGTAGCGTTGAACAGACAACGGCCTCGCTGCACATCCTGGCTGCTTTATACAGGATGATGGGGAAGGTAATGCATGCTGGTGGGCATTTCTGCCTGGATATCTCAAGGCCGTAGCATTTGCTTTGAATCCTCTGTCACCTTCTCCTCTCTTCGCCTCTCTTCTCCTTAAGGATTGCTTGTGATCACCTACATGAAACGCTGAGTCCTAGCAGTGACCTAGGTTGGTCAACCAAGGGCTTTTCTCTAGGTGTGCTTGTTGTGAAAATGCCAGCTTGGAGGTGGCAGCCCTGGTTAGGCTAGTGGTAAAGCCAGAGGGGCCATGGCCATTTCAGAAATGATTGGAAAATGGGGAGGAGGCCAAGAACAGATGTGCAAGAAACTCAAAGTTAACAATTAAACACAGAATTAATAGGCTCACCATCAGCTGTTTTAAGTCCTGGCGGAGATTTTCGCTCCCAAAACCAGAAGTTCTGTTTTAATTTCAGAAAGCGTCTTTTTTCTTTCTTTCTCCCAAAACAGCACATTTCTTGGACCAAAAACGCTTCCAGCAGAGTTCTGGCAAACAGAGCTTTCCTATCTCTCCCTGAAGGTTGCAAACAATGCTGAGTAAAAAGTCTTTCAAAAAATAGGGTTGGATGTGGGTGGTACAGCAGCGGGTTTTTCCAGAAGCCACTTCCGGTTCACCAGAAACCACTTTGGGGGCCTCTGACAGGCCCAGGAAGCCCATTGGAAGCCCACTCAGGGCAGCGCCAGGCCTGGGGTAAGAGCAGGAGGCCCCAAACAGGCCCAAATGCAGCTTGGCGCAGGAGCCCTTGCCTTCATATACTGCGGTCCCACAATATACTGGGACCGCAGTATATGAACCACAATAGAGCGGGGGATGTATCCCCCCCCTCAAGGTCCAGGGGTAGGCATGGCCACTGGACTTTAAAGTGTCCTACCCCGATAGACACTCTGTTCCCTGTCATGTCCTTCTGTTGGGCCACAGCAACTTTCCTGTCGAACCTCTCTTGGTGGCCCTGGACTGTCGGGTTTCTCCAGAGCCCCATTCTGGTCGGCAACTGTCTTCTCGCCTCAGCAGTGGGATTTAGATGGTTTTTTATGTATCCTTTCTGTCCTGCAGCCGCTGCAAGCCATGGAGAGCTACTTTCTCATTGCGAATCTTTCCGATGCCCTTAAAGACCTGGTTGGGAAGACCAATGCTTTGTGCCAAATTGCCAAGTTACTTCTCCAGCTGGAATGTCCTAGTTCTGCAGAGGTAGGTTTGTAGCAGTACAAGTATCCCAACAGACCACTTTTTATACACACCACATGACTTTCTTTATCCAGCTATAGGTTCATCTGATCCTGCACAGCTGGACTGACTGCAGGTGGCAAACGTTCTCCTTTACCCCCAGCTCTGAAACTTGAAAACTCCTTTCACAGGAGTTGTCTGAGGTTAAATCTAGGGCATTATTCCCTCAAAGTTGGGCTCCTTCAGTGAGATGTGGCCTCTTCAATGTCTAGAGCAATGGTTGCTAACCTTGAGTAACCTGGATGTTCTTGGACTGCAATTCCCAGAAGCCTTCACCACCAACTGTGCTGGCTGGGGTTTCTGGGAGTTGCAGCCCAAGGACTCTTTTAACTTCCAACTGGGAGAAGAGAAGCTTTGAATGGATTTTTCTCAATGGGAATGCCTGGAAGGCACATAACTTCCTTTTCATCTGATAGATGGAAATCTACGAATAGTCAGCTTTGGAAACAACAGCAATTAAAATGCTAACAAGATAAAGGGAGATGCAGCAAAGTAGAGTTCCACACAGAGCTGTGTGGATTGCAGCAAAACATTTATTCTTCTGTGACCACTTCTGTCCATAACAATAAGCTAGGTTACCTTGAATTCCAGGCAACAATCAAAGAAACAAAACAAAAGACAAAAACGTGGCACTTTAAAGACTAATATATTTTAATGTGAGCTTTCATGGATCAGGTCCACTTCTATGGACATATAGTAGCAGAATGAGATGTTCAATGTAATATACACTGGAATATAAGTTTCATACCAAATATTCATTGGCTGTTGGCTCCTGTGGACTAGTCGCATGCGTCTGCACACTGCTGGTTTATTCCGCCTGTCGTGCAGGTGAATGAAACAAACCACTTAAGCATGAGCCTGGTTTATTCTTCCTTAATTCAGTTCGTGTTTATAAGTCAGCAGTGAAGCTTTTCTTTCCTGCTGGCTTGCCTGATCGAAAGACGAAATAGGCTGCGTGCGACAATTGAGGACTTGTTAAACTGAGATCAGCAGGCGTCACACGGACCTGGTGTGGGAACACTCCCCCTGTGGTCTCTCAACATGGCAGAAGGCCAGGAGTGACTGGGCGAGGCTGGCTCGGGAGAATGTTTGATAGCTGTTCTTGGGAAAGCCTTATCCTCTGTTCCTGCTTGCTGCACCTCGGGTGACTCTGTACATATGTAGAGAATGACTTCTACCACTGAGGTCCAGAGGCAAATGCCAGGAGACGGCTCTCAAGAGGATGCAACCCTGGACAACTGAACGTCTCCAGGAGCACAACTAGCACTCAGCGCTGGAAAAGGGAAGGAAAATAACATCAGCAAGGGCCCCTACTGGAGCCCCACCGTATGGACTTTGAAATACCTGCCGATAACAGGGCAGCAAGCCCATACGGAGGGCACTGTAACTTGATTTTTGGCAACTTAGTTGTGGTCTCCTGTCTTTGGCTTGCTGAAATCAGTTGCTGGAGGGTGGAAGGAAGGATGGCTGAGTGATTCTAGTTCATCTCTGATGCATCACCTATCTGTCATTCATTTCTATGTCCTTTCATCCTCCCCTCTCGGCTGTTCTCTTTCAGGCCACCTTAAAGGAGGCCGACTCCTGCCTGCGAGAGGTGGACAAAAACAATGACGCCTACCTGCTGACGAGCCAAACGCTGGCGGTGCTCCGTAGCAAGCTGTGTTTAGCAAACCACAAGGTACTGTGCCTGGCGTGCCGCCTTCTCCTTACGGGGCTGAGCACCGGGGCTAGCAAGCCACAGTGCCACCGGGCTTGCTCTTTTGACAGTGCTTCCAAGCTGGAAAAATCAGCCTTGGGAGGCGACGGGGCTGCCTCATGTGGCCTTGCTCAACCTGATGCCTTCCAGGAATCACTCCAGCTTCCATGGGGCCCTGCCATTGGCTGTCGCAGAGAGGGCTGATGGGAGCTGGAGTCCCACAGTGCCCAGAGGGCTGCAGATTCCCCATTTGTGTCCCATGCCTGCCTGCCTGTCTATTTGCGGATATAATCACCTGCTTAGGCAGTAATATCTTATCAAAATAAGATATCCACATGGTTTTCCCTAGGAAAAAGGGTAGGACACAAGAGCGGAGTTGGGGGAGGAATCAGATCTTGGGCAAGTCACATTTTTGTACTACAACTCCCATAATCCTTCATCAAAATAATTGGGCAAAAGGTCAAAGGCTTACAGAGTTATAGGGCCCAGAATAAATTTTTCAGCTCTAGCATGTGTGAGGAACACCCACAACTCCTCTGATAGCAACAGTGTGTGCTTTGTGCTGTTTCAGTTTCTTAACAACTTTCTCTGAGCTTGGGGATAAGTAGCCGTCTTATCCATCAGGAGTTGCAATGTGGAGAACAGAGGCTTCAAAACTGATTCTCTCCCCTGTTTCCTTCCTCCCCTGGACAGATTGAAGAAGGTCTCCTCCTCCTGGTAGAAACCCTACAGAACCCAGCTTTGCAAAGGTCCGCTAAAGTCTGGTACCTGCTCCGAGCCAGCTCTCTTCAACTGACAGCTGCTTATCTTGGTCTGCCTCCTTCTGTTCTCCCGCTGGCACTCGGGCAAAAACTCTACGCTCAAGGTGAGTGCAGGGGGCCTCTCTCCATCTCCGTAACAGGAATCACATTGATGCGCATGGTAGATTTAGCATCTTTAGCAATTATAGACTTGAGATGGGCACGAACTGATTCGGCCCAAATCAGTGATATATATCGGTGCGCCACACATCCCTGCTCTCTGGCCGGTTGCCCACTCACAGGCCTCCATGTGCTAGCCTAGGTCATCCTCCTGGGTCTGCTGCCTTTCCCATCCTCCTCCAGCAGGGGGCCACTGAGACGAGGAGGGTGGGGTGGGTCGCCTGCCTGTTCAGCCACTCAGTGGTCCACTGCCAAAGGAGGTGGGGGGGAAGCAAAGCCAAGGCTGCTGCCTGGATTGGGCAGCTGGTCCAAGAGAATGACCTGGCTGTCACATGGAGGCTTGTGAGTGGGATAGGTGGCAGGAAGGAGGGAGTAGGGCAGTGTTTTTGCACACAGGAAGGAAAAGCTGAAGAATATCAGTTTTGTGTTCAGCCAAACAGGCCCAGGTTGCGCACTGAATAAAGTATTTTATAATTTTTCATATTTCTGTTTACTTATTTCATAATAAAGTAATTATAAAATACTTTCTTTGTGTTTATTTGATCCCTATTCAAGAGAATTACTTTATATATAGTCAATATAGGCACAGAGTTAATTTTTTTAACATTTTCTAATGGTGGTGTGCCTCATGATTTTTTTCATGAAACAAGTGTGCCTTTGCCCAAAAAAGGTTGAAAAACACTGGAGTAGGGAACACACCGGACCTATGGTGGTGTGTTGACAAATTTCATTGATTGGAGCTGAATCAATTTGCGCCCATCTCTAATACTGACCTGTTAGAGATGAAGGGTTTTGGAGCTCTTTCAGGTACAGTGGACCCTCGTATAACAAACGGTTCATATAACATAAAATCTGTATAACATAAAAAATTCCGGAGATAGGGGAAATTTGCTTAACAGAATTGTCTATTGGGCAAACCCATACAACATAAAAATGGTCGTGTTTAGGGATTACTCTGTTTTCAATGCATTCCTATGGGAAATTTGTATAAATGAAAATTTGCTTAACAGAATTTCATTTGGAACAAATTGATTCCTTTATACAAGGCACCACTATATATTAATAGAGTGGGATAAAATGTCTTTAAAATATCCCATTTCTAGGGAAACAAACCACTAATGATAAAACCTTGGAACAAAAAAGGCACAAGAACAAGGCTAAAAAAACCAACAAGGCTACTATAACAATATCTACAAAAAAGGCTGAGGCCCTTAGAAAATGGAAACTCAATTTTCAATGAAAGATGACCAGATCTCTAATATATAGAGATGCCATCAAAAGGGTCTGTATTAAACATGCCTAAATGGCAGGTCTGGAGAAAGACCCTTTCCTGGAGATCTTAAAAACACAACCAAGGCTCTGACAGGGGAAGACAGAATAGCTTATGGCCAAATCAATTCCTTGTGAATTGGGTAGGGAGAGGGCACCATACGTTGGCCTTGTAAAGAGTCATTGGTCAAACTTCATCTGCTTCTTTCACTGGATAATGCTGTGAATACTGGATAAATCTGCATGGCCTTCTCATGTTCCTGTGTAATGAGTCACATGTTTCTTCATGTAGAGATGAACAACGATGGAGCAGCTTATCGGACAAATTACTTTTCATCTTAAAAAATGGCAGCTCTTGGGAAACATTGGCGGTTTTCTAGGGTGTACTCAAATAGCTAGACCAGAATATCTTGTCTAGCCCTTATCTAGGAGAGGATGTTCTGCCCTTCACCTCCTTTAAGTATCAGCAGCTCACCAAGTTCCATTTGCACGGTAATTGGAGGGGAGAAAGAGCACCCTGGAGCTTGGAAGACTGAAAAACACTATGTTCGCTATCTTTCCGTGCAGGATGGAAAACTCCGGAAATGGCTCTGAGCGATGCACACAGACTCTATCGCAGCATCCTTTTGAACTTCTCACTGATCAGTAGTAGCGACGCGTCCACAAAAGATGTCCCAGAACATCCGTTTGTAGATCATGGTAAAAATGACTTTCTTCTGGGGCCTGTAGAAATGATTGCGCTCTCTGTCTGGAATTATTTTGCTCTGTGTCTGGAATCCTACATTCTCACAGCCTTCCCTGAATCGAACTGGTCCAGACGTATCATTTTATCTCCTTTTTATCCCAGAGCCTGGAAGGAAGGGATGAATTGAAAATAAAATTGTTACACATTACAGTACCTTAAAGAACCGATGATAATAACAAGGCTGCTATTTTCAAACAATTTGACGAAAACTGAAGTTCATTTATGTTTTCATAGGTAGCAGTTTCTACTCATTATTGCATTCCTTTTGCTGGAAGGTTGGTCAGTTTTAGCGGCTTTCTGAAATCCAGATAAACACCATTGAGATGCCTGCTGGAGGTCACCAGTAGCCAGATACAAAACCACAGGTTGCTTTACAAGAAATGATACCCAGCTCTGCTTAAAACTCGCCTTTTCCGCTGAAGCCCTGTAACATAGATTGAATGCTTAAGCAACTCGGCACATGTGTAAACTGTTGATCTATGGCTGCTCTTCCTCAGGTGACAACCTTGTGCAGAAGTGGCAGGTGCTGGCGGACATGTTTGTTTGCTCTGAGAGCTTTGTCTCCCTGCTTGGCAAGATGGAGATCGTGAGTGAAGCAAAAGCTTTCTGCCTGGAAGCGCTTAAAATCGCTATGAAGCTACAGTCGATTCGATGGTAAACTTCTTTCTCTTCCACTTGCCTCTTCCTCTGTTTCTCAGAATCATACATGAAACTGGCTTGCACAATCAGGACTGTAGTGGGGATATTACGTGTCTGGAGTCTAATTTGACCCTTGTTGGCCAAGCCTCGTCTCCGTAATATGGTCCCAGAGATTCTGGTTCCAGGCCAACGAAGGCCGCCATCTTGTTGCTGAAGATAGGACGTAGCTTATTGGCTCTCCCGTTCCCTCCTCAGGTGTGCTCGCTTTCTGGTTTTGAAGAGCCAACTGGAACTGCAGCGCCGTGACCTCGAGGTCTGTCGATCAGACCTTGAGCAGGTCCTGTTTCTTCTTGAATCGAGTACAGGTGAATCCATGCTAAGAATTGATCTATAATTTGTAGTGGGGCTTTTGTTGGGGATGGGGGGAGAAGGGTCTGTTTTTGGTCCAGGACGTAATTTGGGAGGGATAGCTGGTCACCCTCTTGAAGGCAAGATTTCAGTTTGCATCATAAGTTTGGCACAGCCAAAGAGAAGCACTTCTCTTTCATCCAAACATTTGCTCCAAAAGTTATGGAACGGCCGAGCACAAGGCGGGGTTTGAGGAAAGGGTTACCTTGAGGGGGGAAAGGAGCTGAACAAAACAATTCAACCACAAAGACTTATAATTAAAAGCCTCTGGGACACCAGCTGCCTGCATCAGATTGCAAAGGATATTATATTCTCTGCTAGAGGCTAGGTGAGATACATGCATTTATACCAAGGGAAGTGTGCACAACCTGTCAACCTGAACAGAATTTGAAAAGAAACTTTGGAATCCTGGCAGCAGCAGTACAAAAAAAATTAAATGCCCCCTTTTCAAACTATGGATCTAGGTCCTAGTCAGCAGGAGCCAACTGAGGTCCGCAAGCCAAGCCTTTAAGGCTGCAGGACCGCCTTTCCCAACCAGTTGTCTTCTCGACATGTTTAACTGCACTTCTCATCTGTCTTAGGCCCAAAATCAGGGATAATCAGAATGGTAGTTTAAAGCCTCTGGGTGGTGCCAAGTATAGGGGCCATTGGAGTCGGATCTCAGCATACATTGAGACAAGCCCACAGATTTACTGAGGTGGATGAATGTTAGACTTGAGATGAAAGTTGGCATCATCCACCTGTGCCATGTGGGGTGGGGTGGGTGGGTTTCAGATCTGTCATTGTCCGTAAAAATCAATTTCTGCAAGTATCAGGGGATGTAGCCTTTGGGGGAAACTTGAAAAGTTTCCATCTTGCTGGCTGTGCAGGAAACTTCAAACCAAGCCGTCTCTTCTGCCTTTAGTGTTTGAAACGAAGAAAGAGAGAGGCCGTGTGGAAATCAAACCAAAGAAGGGAGGATCGAAGGGCCGGAAGGAACCTCGAAGCCCCTGCTCAGAGCTTTCCGAGGAAGAGGCACCTTTCCTGAGGGAGGTCCCCCTCGAGTTCATCGACACGGTTGCTGTGCAGAAGGGGAACACGTTGGCCACCTCGCCAGTGCTGAAGTCAAAGCTGAAGAAGAAACCCAGTTTCCTGAGCCACCCGGAAACATGCCCGTGCTCCCTCTGCTCCGACGTGGTTCTCTCAGCCGTCTGCCTCTGCTGGATGGTTACCTCTTCGGAGAGGGAGCTGGCCGTCGGGAACAAGGCAGAAGGGTTGGGCCTCCTGGAGAGCAGCCTGCGGAGGTGTACCGCAGGAGCTCTCCGCCTCTCCAACATGGTAGCGGGCCTTTCTCAAGGCCAAGGGAAGAGAAGTGGCCAGCCCACCGTGAGGTTTCTCGATCCACTGGTAGCCCGTACGTACGTGACTTTGACAAAGCATAGCCTGAGCGCGAAGAGGCTGGAAAAAAAGCTCTGGAAGCTTCTGGAGACGGGTTTAAGCTTCACCTCTTCCAGGGGATCTCAGCTGCCCGGCCTCGAATACCAAAAAGCCCAGCTGCTGCTTACCAAAGCAGTCGCCTCCATCTCTGCCTTAGCCTCCAGCCAGGATGGCCATCCAGAAAGAGTGTTTGCCGCTGCGTGGTCCTGGAGGTCCCCTACGTTTCTCCGGGGGGGCGAGGAAACGAAGCCAGCGGCCATCGCTGCAGAGGCAGCTGTGGATGGATGCCATCCGTTACCTCAGAAGCGGGGAGCGCGGAGGCTGCTGGGAGAGGCCCCGAAAGCAAAGCCTAAGAGAACCCGAGGCACCAAGCCCCTGCCGGCGGTCCAACCCCACGACACGTTTGCCCTGGTCGACTCTGACTCGGAGGTCCCTCCGGTCATCCTTCGGCCCCCAGTGGAACACCGGACCCCAGCAGCACAGAAACCCCAGTCGGCCTCCAAGATGAGCCGCTCTTCAGCGACCAAGACGATCCGTGCCCTCAGGGCCCCGTTTGTAGTTTTCGAGGACTCTTCTCCCAAGTTGAACGCTGAGCCTCCAAAGGCCCCTAAAGTGACGAGGAGAATGAAGTCTCGCATCAAGGTAGTTGCTTGGGGGGTAGGGGGAGGAATATGGCAGAAGAACCCTAACAGACTCGCTAAAGCTGCTCAGATGACTTTTGATGGATTTTTTTCCCCATTGAAATCTAGATCTTGAAAACGTATAGAAATGAAAGATCAAAGGAAATCCAATCCTATTCCTCGGTTGTGTGTGACAGGGATCCTTGGGTCCTCCAGATGATTTTTGGACTATATTTCTATCATCCCTTAGGCATTAGCTATGTTGACTGGGGCTGATGGGGGTTGTAGTCCTAGAACATACAGAGGCCCACAGGCCAGCCCCTAGTCTTAAAGGAGATATGCCTCAGCGTGTTTACAGTCCACACTAAAAGGAGAATATGAATAAGAGCGAAGAATCATCCATTGTGAGGTTTGCATGCCCCTCCCCCTCCCGGCCTTATCTGAGGTAATATTAAAATATATTCAGTTAAAAAGACTAGGTGGGGAGCGAGAGGTGGCCACCTAGCAGGCTGACCGCCACTCTTGGAAGCTTCCAAGAGGGGAAGTTCACATTTTAAATGAGTTGAGCCTCCCACCCCCACCCCCACCCCCAGCACCATTTACAAGCTTTGAAAAAATTTGGCTGCTTCTGGCTTTGTTTGTTTGCTTTGGGGCAACTCTGTCTAAGAGTCTGACTGAAACGTGGGCCACCTCTGATGGACTTGATCCTTCTTTGGGTTACTGAGTCTGGAGTGTGTGTTATTCCACAGAGGAGTCGCCCCTTGGTTAGGTTAATGGCATATTTTCACTTAGGGCTCCCCCCCCCATTTTTTCCTCTCTGCCAAAATATCTAGTTTAGCACTCAGCCTCTCAGCCAGAGATCTGTTGGTAAAAGGCAGGCTAGAAATATGCAAATAAATTGGGAGAGACTTATTTGCTGGTCTAGTGATCTAGGATGAGCACTGCTGATCAGACCAAAAGCTTACTCTAGTGTAGCTTCCTGTCGTCCCCAATGGCCAATCTGACACTTCTTAGAAGCCCAGGAGCAGTACTCAAGAGTCCTCTCTTGCTGCAATTTCCAGGCAAATCCTCCCCTCTAGACATGGAATAGGACAGTGTTGGCGAATTATGGCAGAGGTGCCAAAGGTGGCACGTGGAGCCCTTTTTGTGGGCACGCAACATGGCCCCCTCACAGGCATGGCACTTCCCCCTCCGCTTGGAACACACCACTGTGCTCCGTGCAGAGAGCTGGGTGAAGGAGAGGCAGCGGATTGTGGCCTCGTTCGTAACCCTAGTTTACTCTCCAGCCATGCTGCTTTTGGGATGCCCAGGGCAGCATGGCTGGAGAGTAAACTGGAGCTATGAATGAGCCCACAAGCTACCACCACTTCCCCCTCCCGGCTTTTCCAGCAGCGTAGTACCCCATCCGCCTATCTGGCCTGGGCAAAGAGGCGGATGGGGTGCTACTCTTCTATTCTCGCTTTCCTAAAGGGTTCTACCCATCAGGAAAGCAAAGATCAAAGAGCAGGTTTTTGAAATTCCTGTGGCCGTGGGAAATCCAAAAGCCTGCTATTCGGTCCTCATTTTCCCAAAGGGTAGCACCCAAAGCATTTGTAACCCAGGGTAGCATGGTATTCAGGTAAAATTGCCATATATAAATGGGTCTTGAATTGCACCTTGGGCACTCTGTCTCTAAAAGGTTCGTCATCACTGGAGTAGGACAACAGCTATTATGATCAAATGGATGGTCCTGCCCTCTAAGAATTTATTCCCCCACTTTTTTAAAAAGCTATCAAACATTGTCTCCATTGGTCCATCTCGAGGCAGAGAGCTCCATCGCTCCCAGAGCTGGGAAGACTGGTGAGCTGAAGGGGTAACTAACTCTTGTTTGTCTTCTCCAGCCCCTCTTCAGTAATGACAGTGACCCCGAAGACCCTCCGGAGGCTAAGCCGGAGGCACAGCTCCCTGCTGCCGAAGAGCCCGTGACTGTCCCGCGCAGGGCAGGGCAGAGGGCGGCACCGAGCCGCAAGCTAGCAAAGGGAGGCCTTGCTAAAACGGGCGGCTGCCGCGGTAGCTCTTCAGAGGCCAAGCCCCGTCCTGGGAGGCCTGGCAGCAGGAGGGCTGGTCGACAAGGGAAAAAGGCAGAAGGCATCCAAGAAGGGCCTTGTGAGGAAGGAACGTGCAAGACTGAGGATGAACAGGGACAAGGAGGAGGAGGAGAAGAAAAGGAGCTGCTGAGAGCAATTGAAGAGGGACTTGAAGACAGTCTTGAAATCTTACGTGGTTCTGATGAAGATGAGACCGGTAAAGGTAGGCCCGATTGTGTGAGAAACCCTATAGCGGAGGCCAACACCTAGAATGAAGCAGGTTAGACAATGGTGACACTTGCAGGCTGCACATACCCTCTGCCTGTGGTTAATTTTTGCTCGTTTCAGAAGCCTCACACCAACTAAATTCTCCTTTCAAGAAAGACTTGCTTGCTTTAAAGCAGCGCTCCTGGTTCGCCCCTGGATATTCACGATGTAATCCATAATCTGTAATGGCTTCTGGAGAGAGTGTCTTGAGATCACATCAGCAAATTTCGGGGGGGGGGGCGTGCCTGCATTAGGGAATCTATGTCTTCATTCATTCATTTCATTTCATTATAGTACCCCCTTAGTGCAATGCGCTATTCTAGGCAGTGACTAATCTAAAAACTGAACAAAATTGGACAGTAAATCAAACAATAGTAGTAAACAAGGTAAGATAAATGCATCGAAACTGTAACAGACCAGACAGCTTTGCTGTGATAGAGGGTTTTTTGTGCATCTCAGGTAGTTTTCAGTCCACCAAAGTGTATCAGCATCCCCTTGGTCACTCTTCTGCACGACTGTGAAACACTGTACAGTGGTACCTTGTATAAAGGAATCAATTTGTTCCAAATGAAAATGTTATGCAAATTTTCCTTTATACAATTTTCCCATAGGAATGCATTGAAAACATAGTAATCCCTAATTGCGACCATTTTATGTTGTACGGATTTGCCCCATAGGCGATTCTGTTAAGCAAATTTCCCCTATCTCCGTAATTTTTTATGTTGTACAGATTTTATGTTATACAAACCATTTGTTATATGAGGGTCCACTGTATTTGGATTAAAATTATAGCAGCCTCCCTCATCCTGTTGTATGGCACATTGCAACTCCTGTGGCCATGCTGGTTTGAGGCGGTGGAGTTCTAGCCGAGAGTGCCAGGCCTCGGGAAGGCTCTCTTACCTCTCTAAGGTCCTAAAAGGTTTTCCTCTTCAGCTTCATGAGGAAGACTTGAGTTTTCTGTCCCCTTGTGCATGGCTGTTCACAGACTCTAAAGACAATATTTGGCCGCTGACACTGACACATGAGCTTGCTGTTTTCCCCCCTTTGACAGAGTGCAGAAGGCAGCCTAACGCAGAAGATGACCAAGAGGTTCTCCGGCGAGATGCCAGTGGCGATCGTCCCATGGAGGTTTTCCAGGCTGCAAACAAGAGGCACACTATGGACCCTTTTAACCTGTCTTCGCTGGTCTCTTCCTTGGATACACCTGCCAGTAAGACCCATGAGGGGATCACTCTTCTCCTCTTAAACCCCTAGGTTTTCTAACAAACACATACCATGGCTGCTGCGCTGGAAGGCCGACCCTTAAAATTCCATCTTCGGAATTCTGCCACCTTTATAGACTGCATGTTTTCAAGCAAATTCAGCCGATTGCACATCTTTCCTATTCTGGGTAAAGAAGTTGGTCTTTTAAGAGCCTTGTGGTGGAGTCGTGTACTGCAGTGCTAACTGCTCACGACCTGGGGTTCAATTCCAGGCCAAGCAGCAGGCACAAGGTTCACTCAGCCTTCCATCTTTTCAAGGTCGGGAAAATGAGTACCCAGCTCACTGGGGAGACGGTAATGTGTAGCCTGCATAAATAAATTGTAAAACGCCCAGAGAGTACTTTAAGCACTATGGGACTGTATATAAGAAGAAGAATCAAATATCAGTTTGCCTTCAGTGGGATTGTTTTGCTTCGCTTTAATTGTAATCCTTAGCAGGAATACTCAACATGTGCTCCTCCAGGGTCCTGAAGGGGGCCTCCAGCACTTCCATTAAGTCCTAAACAGTTTTTAAAACTTGGGGCTCACAAATCCACTTTGTTCTGTTTTGGTGACATAGGTGGAAATTTTGCTCAGCTTTTAGGGGGTCCAGCACCTATGCCCCTCTACAGCCTCCCAAACTTAAAAAAAAGTCATTAGAAGGAGCAAAAGTTTTTTTTTACAGATAATTTTTTTCTTTTTCTTTTCAAAAATCTTTGGGGGGGGGACCCACAGCAGAGAGAACATCTCTCCACAGTCCAGGAAAGGATATAGGCTTTCAACTTCTAGGAATTGGTCCATCCTGTTTCAAAGTGTTTTAAATTATTTCAATGGTTTTGCAGGTTTTTAATATGTTTTGATTGCTTGTGCCGTGCTCTACACCTATTGATAAAGGGTGAATTAGAAATATTTAGGTTAAATAAATAACTAGGATGAAAAACACATGACCCTTCCAAGTAATACCGATCCCATTGGGCATGGCATGTAGTTGGGGACCATGGAAGATATACTCTATGTACCAGTGGTTCCTGACCTTGGATAACCTAAGTGTTCTTGGACTGCTACTCCCAAACCACCCAGCCAGCACAGTTACCCAGGGTCAGGTACCACTGGTCTTATACTGTTGTGAGGTGGGGAGGGCAGAAAAAGATAATTGATTTACATAATTATCCAACAAGCCTGAACATGCATTCAGGTTGTCCTTTACAAAAGATAACCCTAAAATAAAACAATTCAAGTGATCTGAACATCAGATATTCAGGTTGTCATTTAGGAAAGATAACATGAACATAAAATGTTATTCCCTCCCCTCCCCCCCAATTGCAGCTATTACAGACTTCCTTTCCACGGGCTCAGTCTATGACAGCTTGCAAAGTGCCTTCCATTCAGTTGGCCATTACCCTCCGGGCAGCCTTTACAGCCATCTCTGTCAACTCATGGCCCTGTGTATTGGGAGCCGAGACCCAACTACGACTGCCTACCTGGTTTCTGAGTCAGTTGCTGTCACTCTTCGTCATCAGATAATGTCTGTCATTCACAAGAAACTCAAGTAAGTAAGAATGGAAGGATGAAACATGGTGTTTTAGTCTGGAGACCATCTTGTTGATATTCAGTTGAGAGGCAGGAATAACAAATAACACACCGTCAGAAGAGGTTACCTGTTGCACTTGCTGTCCTGATACAAAGGTGGTGAGCCTAGATACTTGGTCTCCTCTGAAAGCAGGAAATTTTGCTATGAAATGGGACCCTGAATGAGACATAATTTGCATCTAGTTCAGCAGAACCTCTGTAGATCTATGGAAACCCAGAGGTCATGGAGTTGTGGAGAGATCTGAAGTAAACTCTTGGGATAGTTATTCAAAGAGTACCGGAGCCTTTTTGGCCATGCCTTAATAGTTCAGAACAACAGTTGCTTGGAAGCAGCAGTTTCAGAGTTCAAACCTTTAAAGATTTTCAGTTGCAAGAAAAAGTATGTGAACCTTTTAGAATTTCATGGTGTTCTGCATTTATGTGTCATACAATGTGATCTGATCTTCCTCTTTGTCAAGTGTATTGACAAATATAATCTGCCTAAAATAATAACCCCAAAACATTCTGACCTTTCATGTCTTTATTGAACACCCTTCATTCGACATTCAAAATGCTAGTGGGAAAAGTAAGTGAACTCTTGAATTCAGCTCAAAAAAGCCAGTTGGAGTTGGATGTTAGCATACCTGGAGTCTGATTAAGAAAATGAGTTTGAAGGTGCGAACTAGACCTATGTTGACTGATTAAAAACCACTCAAACGTTTTGAGTTTGCTCCACACAAAAAAATATGTTTATGTGGGCCGTGCCTTGCCAAAAAGAGCTTTCAGAAGATCTGTGACCAAGAATTGTGGATTTACATAAGGCTGGAAAGGGTTACATGGTTATTTCAAGACTTTAGAAGTTCACCAGTCTACAGTTAGGCAAGTGGTCTGCAAATGGAGACAATTTGGCACTGTGGCTACCCTACCAAGAAGTGGGTGCCCAGTCAACATGACCCCAAGAATACAACGAAAACTCATCAGTGAGGTAAAGAAACAATGCTGAGTGATAGCTAAAGATTTGGAGGCATAATTTGAACTGGCTGACATCTGTGTTCATGAGTCTACAGTACGTAGAACATTGAACAAGCAGGGTGTCTGTGGCAGGACACCACGAAAGAAGCCACTGCTTACTAACAAGAACATTGCTACAAGCCTGAAGTTTGTGAAAGAGCATGTTGACACTCCACCGCAGTATTGGCAAAATGTTTTGTGGACTGATGAAACAAATATTGAACTACTTGGAAAGACACACACCTGTCGTTAAAAAGGTTCCTGCATATCATCATGAAAACGTCATCCCAACCATAAGGTCTGGTGGAGGAAGCATCATGATTTGGGCCTGCTATACTGCATCAGGGCTTGGCCGGTTTGCAGTCTTTGAGGTGGAAATGGATTCCCAAGTGCATCAAAGATTATTCAGGAGAATGTGAGAGAGTCGGTCCACCAGCTGAAACTCTGTAGAGGTTGGGTGATGCAACAGGACAATGAACCAAAACACCGGAGCAAGTCCACCACAGAATGGCTTCAGAAAAACAAAATCCACCTTTTTGGAGAGGCCAAGTCAGAGCCTAGACCTGAACCCAATAGAGATGCTATAGAATGACTTGAAGAGAGCCATATTCATGTGGCCTCCAAAGAACAGGACAGAGCTAAAGCAGTTCTGCCTAGAAGAATGGGCTAAAATCCCTCCTGACCAATGTGCAGGTCTGATCCACAGCTATAGGAAGCGCCTGATTGAGGTTATTGCTGCCAAGGGTTTGTGTGTGTGTGCCAACCAGTTACTGATTCCAAGGGTCCACTTACTTTTCCCACTAGTATTTTGAATGTTGAATGAGTGAGTTCAATAAAGGCATGAAAGATCAGGCTTTTTTTGTTACGGATTCCTAATTTGTTAGTATCAAAAGAATGGAAATGATGTAAACATGCCATGTAATGCTCTCCTTTTACCTATAGAATCCCAATTTATCACCCATACCTGTTAGCTATAATTGGGGAAAAAGATCAGATTTTTGGGGGGAAAAGATCAGATTTTTAAGGTACATTATATTTCTCAATATCCTTGACTTAGAGGAAGATCAGATCATATTGTGCAACACATTAGTGCGCTCTGCAGAGTCCCTGCAGGCCTTCCGTAAAGCTTTAAAAACTCTGTTCTTTCGGGAGGCCTTTGGCGACCTGTTGTAGTTTTGTCCCCCCCCCCCCCGCTGTTTATATCTTGCACTCTTGGAAAATTTCCCTTTGGGAACGATACGTACTGTCAGGGCGCCAATGCCGGTTAGAATAGTTTGTTTTTGTTTACTCTGATGTTTGATTTTATTGTGCTGTTTTTATTATTATTGTAAGCTGCCCAGAGTTCCTACGGGAAGATGGGCGGGGTATAAATGCAATAAATAAATAAATAAATAAATAAATAAATAAATCTCTAGAGTAAAACAGAGATGCAGGGTTGGCCTAACAGATAGATAGAAGAAGGCCAACTGATGTGGCTGTTAGCAGATGTGGCTTCTGGGGCAGAAATGGCCACCCTTTGGCCACTCCTTTCTCTAACAGGGCACAGCTGTGTGAGTCAATGTGGCAAGTCCCATTTCTCTGTACTGGCCCCCATCCCTCCGGTGCTGTCCCTTCGCCAGTGTTCTCCTGACAGCCCACTCAGCCCTTATAGGTTGTGTAGTGTGTGCAAGGCCCTTGCCCCAGAGAGCAAAATGTCTTTTTTTGACCTTGTAGATGTGTTTTCTAAAACTGTTCTACAGTGTTAACATTGTTTAAATCCATAGCGGTGGGAAGCAGAAGCTGGTTGGATAGCCCTGAAAATGTAGCAGATTTCCTTTTACGTTATTTTTATGGATTATCCAGTTGTTTCTGAATTGTTGTGACCTTAAGAAACAGTGGACTTTAAAAGATACAATCATGAACAGCTCTGCTGAAGTCCTCTTAACTAAAAACTGGCTTTCACTGTCTGTAGATGAGTCTGTTCCAGGTTTTGCAGACAGAATAGAATTAGTTTATCTTCTGTTTCAAATGATATAGTCTGTTTTCTGTGTTGCCTGTTTGGTGATTTCCACATCTGTGGTTCACTTGTCGGGTCAGCTGCTTGAAGTGTCTATTTTCATCAAGTATAGAAACGTGGGGTTGGAAGGAGCCCATAAGGCCATCAAGTCCAACCCCTTGTTAAGTGCAGCAATCCAAATCAATGTAGATCTGAGATAGATGGTAAATAAATTGCGTCTTCACTGAATTCTATGACTTCCTCTCCTTTTTCATTTCTAACACCTAAACTGAATCCTTTTCCTTTAGCAATGTCAGTTTCTTTCTTTCTTTCTTTCTTTCTTTCTTTTTCTTTCTTTCTTTCTTTCTTTCTTTCTTTCTTTCTTTCTTTCTTTCTTTTTGCAGAAAAGGAAGCCGCATTAGCACAGCCTATCTGATCCAATTCTTCCTGCTCAATTCATTTGATATACAGTGGTACCTTGTATAAAGGAATTATTTCGTTCCAAATAAAATTATGTTAAGCAAAATTTCCTTTATACAAATTTCCCATAGGAATGCATTGAAAACAGAGTAATCCCTAATCGCGACCATTTTTATGTTGTATGGATTTGCCCCATAGGCAGTTCTGTTAAGCAAATTTCCCCATCTCCGGAATTTTTTATGTTGTACGGATTTCATGTTATACAAACTGTTTGTTATACAAGGGTCCACTCTACATGGAATCTTGGAGGGCAGGCTGTGTTTTGAAGCATTTGAAGCGTAATATCTTAAATGTCCTTCAGGCTGTCCAGCAGGCCTCCTTGAGAAGGCTTTCTCAAACCACCTTTCCCTCTTGTTCCCTCCATAGCAAAATGAGAAAGTCGTCTGTGGCCAGTGCCTGCAGGCAGTTGGAGGCTCTCAGCCTTCAAGAAGAACGCGCTGATTCTCGGGCCCAGCACCTCGCCGAGCTCCAGAGCCTCTTTGGATTTGGCTGCCCTCCCCTGACAGAGCTGGGGACGCAGGTCTTCAAGGAGCAGCTCCAGCAGATCCCCCAGGGTATACGTGGCCGACTTGGATGAGGGAGACGGGATTGGAAGGTGGGGGTGGTTACCCTGTGGTTAACAAACAGGGCCCTTCTGAATAGCCAACTGATGCTTCTGGGGCAGCAAGTGTTTAGGACAGGCATGTCCAAAGTCTGGCCTGGGGGGCCAAATGAGGGACCGTTTTCAAATTCTGAGCGACCTGCAGCCTCTTCTCCCCACTGGCTCAGCCTGTAACACATCCCTGTCAGTTGGCCCCTCCCCATGCTGGACCGAGATGTCAGCTTGCAGTTTTATGGTTTGCCTGCCCTCCCTTGCCTCTGTCCACCCCCAAGCCAGCTGCCCAGCCTACCTGCCCCTGGCTCCGTTGCTGCAGCATGCTCCCTACATCGTAGAGGCCTGTCCAGAGTCCAGCCTGGGGGCCAAATGCAGCTGAATAGTCACCCCCCACACACACACACATTTTCACCTCACCAAATCTGGCCCTCCCTGCAAAAATGTTGGAAACACCTAGTTTAGGACTTTAATGAACTGCAAACCCCATGGTGGTTCCCTGTGGTCTATAAACAGCATGGGGATTGCAGCTCATTGCCGGTTACAAGACACCGAGCGGAGAACATAAATGGAGCAGTCCAAATTGGCATTGAAATTGTGAACAGGGAGCTGCTTCTTAAGCTGAAGTCACGTGCTCCAATTCCACCTGAATTCATTCATGCAGGTTATTATTGGGCATGTTGAACTGAGCAATAGAATGGGCTTTGGTAAAACCGATACTGGGAAGGGCAGGAGATCCGTGGTGGGAAATGTGGGCCCTGCGGACCCTGAAGTTACAGCTGTTAGGCATGACCATGAACCGTACCGCTGTCTTAGCAAACACAAGATGTCCTGTGCTGGAAGCCAGTTTTCCTCATATATATACTCTGCGGAATATAGGGCTGCTTGGACTATCATGGGGACTAGTCCCATGTATAACAGGAAGTTCTCTAGATAACTGCACTGAAGGGGAAGGTCTCCAAATTAGCTTTGAAGCAGTAGCAATGAACAAAATCAAGGCATCCTCTCCTGCGAGAAGAAACAAGCACCTTCCCTGGATTAAAGTCAACAAAACAGGGAGTCAAGCCTGTAAAACTGTTACGAAGTTGTTCATACTCGTGGCACAGTGGTTAAAGGCCTGTACTGCAGCTAAAACTGCTCACAACCTGGGTGTTCAATCCCAGGTAGCCGGCTCATGGTTGACTCAGACTTCCATCCTTCCGAGGTCGGTAAAATGAGTACCCAGCTTGCTAGGGAAGGCAATGTGTAGCCTGCATACTATAATTAAAAAACAAACAAACTGTAAACTGGCCAGAGACTAATTGAAGTGGTATGGGGCGGTATATAAGCAGAACACTGCTTTTCTGGAAGCGTATCCAGACTCGCATACAAAAAGTTAAAAATACCCACTTGAATGATGTTTGGTGAATGGATAAGCCAAAGAAAGGACTTTGTTATATACCGTCTTATAAGAACTGAGCTTACTTTATAGATACCTGCCCATGTATACATGACTGCAGTTTTAATGCACAAATACTATCTGAGCGTGGTTAAGGTAAAATAATATAGAAACTAAAGTGCTTTCCTTCATGGTATTTTTTTTCACTAGCAAAGTGTTCTGCTTATATACCGCCCCATACCACAAGTAGTCTCTGGGCGGTTTACCATTTATTTATTTTTAATTACAGTGTGCAGGCTACACATTGCCCCCCCCCCCAGCAAGCTGGGTACTCATTTTACCGACCTCGGAAGGATGGAAGGCTGAGTGAACCTTGAGCCTGCTACCAGGGATTGAACCCCAGGTCGTGAGCACAGTTTTACCTGCACTACAGGCATTTAACCACTGTGCCACGAGGCTCGGTGGATACAATAGTCCATACAATATTTCCATGAACCTCTGAACTATCATATGCCCTCACAAATGAGAAAGCAAGCAACCTGGGGGACCCTTCCTTCTTCACTGCAGGAGTCACCGTGTGCATACTGGCCCTGGTGAGCATACAGCCCGACACGGTTGGGGATACCCTTCTGCTGACCCGGCTGAGAAAGGATGCCACCCCTGTGACCGTCCAGATACAGAGCCAGCATTGCAAGGTAAGGGCGGTGGGGAAAAGGCATTCTCGCTGCCCCCTCCCAAGGGGGAGTCAAAATCCCTCCCTCACCAGAGCTCTTTTTGTCTTCTTGCAGATGCCCCTGAGTGCCGCGCTCGGGGGAGCTTGAGGCCATCCTACAGAAGCAGAAAGAGATCTCCAACTGCACAGAGAAGGAGGAGTGGTGGAACGGACGGATGGCTCTGGATAAGAGAATGAAGGTGGGTGGGTGGTAATTTGGTGCTGGCGCCGCCACCCAATAGTCCGGTGTAGGATCTTCTTGCCATGTTTTTATCTTTCTCTCCTCCCCCCCCGCCCCCGCCCCCGCCCCGCTTGATTTCTTCATTCTTTGTTCTCCTAGCTGGACTTCAGGCTACAACATTGTTCCCTGTCTCTGCCACCGAAATTGCTATAGAATCACAGGGTTGGAAGGAGCCTCCAAGGCAGGGATGGCGAGCCTTTTAGAGACCAAGTGCCCAAACTGTGATTCAGAACCCTCTAATTTCTTGCCAAGTGCCAATCCAGCCATTTAACCTGAATACAGGTGGCCGTGAAGGGGCCATGTTGGGTGCCCACAGAAAGGGTTCCGAGGGCCACCTTTGGCACCCATGCCATAGGTTCGCCAACACAGGTCTAAGGCCATTAGGTCCAACCCTCTGCTTAATACAAGGACCCAAATTCAAAACAGATTTGACAGGAGGCTGTCTTCAATTTTCTCTTGAAATGCCTCCAGCATGGGAGCGCTCGCCAACTCCCGAGGGAATTGTTTCCATTGTCGTACTGCTCTAACACACTGATTTGGTAGCGGAGAACCACCCGCTCTCATCAGGCCCACCTGGTCTCCCGCTTTATCCTTCCCCGTGGCAGCAGGTGGCAACTGGGTTGGTAATGCTTGAGGACCTCTCCTTTCGCTTTGTAGGCTTTGATTGAGTCCCTGGAGAGACATGTGCTCGGCTGCTGGAGGGGAGCCCTGCTCCCAGCCTGGGAGGAGCCCTGGCTGGCAGAGGAAGCCCTCCGCTTGCAAGCCCGCCTTGAGGAATGTGGCTGCGAGGAGGTGGATCCGGCGCTACTCGAGGTGAGGAGCCAGGAGGTCTGAGCAGCCAGAAGTAGTAGTAGTGGGTGATCGGCAAAATTAAACCTATAAGTCTATTTTTCTATTACTACAAGTGGTATTTCTAGAAGCAGTGTGCAAAGACAATAGTGCACTGTCTCCCTTGGTTTCTGGTATTCACAGAGTCGCCGCTACCAGCTCCGGAGTTCCACTTAGCCATCAGGGCTGTTGATAGACCTGTCCTCCATGCACATTCCAAATCATTTTGGAAAACTCCAAAGTCACTAGTCCTCATGACACAACACGTGGCAGTTAATCCTTTTAAGGCAAGAATGGAGAAAAGTATGTCTCCTGGCGTTTTGCCAGTCTGCAATTCCCATCGTTCTTCCTTGGCTCTTTTGCCAAGGTGTAATTATTTAAGGAGGGTTTCCTTACTATACTGCACCATCTAGCCTGAATGCTACCCGAGGTGGTTTACAACATTAAGAAAATACAGAAAGTATAAACAGTAAACAATAAAATAAATACAAAGCTAATATGAAACTATATAAAACATAATACGAAAATAGCTATAATCAAATATAATTATCACAAAAGTAAGGTTAAACAAGCAAAAATAAAATAATTTGATCAAAGAAGTCAAATGAACATAGCAAGAGGTGGAGAAAGAGATTTCTGGATATTATAATATATAAGGATCAAGATAGGGTTTCCCTATCCATGTATGTAAATGCATGCATGCTGTCTCTCTCTCACCGTGCAGATCATAACAATAAACTTCTGCCTTAGACCTGCATCTTCCACCCCCTCAGAACTATAAAACTTCGAGTGTTTTTAATTGTTAGCTACATTCTCCCAACTCCTTTATATTCTTCCTAATTAATCGATCAATTACCTGTCATCTATTTGCTGCCTTCCTCCCAAGTGACACCCCCCACCCCAAAGTGGCTCAGCATTTTCACCCTTCTGTGCCATTCGAGCTTTCGCAGGCTGTTCCGCTGGCGAGTTCTGCGTGATTATTGGGTGGCAGCGATTGTGTGCAGATCAAATCTCTGTCCTCCTCCTGACAGGTCATGCTGACTGGGTCACATCTCCTGACCCCCCAGGATGTGCAGTGCTTGGCGCTGGGGATGAACCCCTCCAAGCCCGAGAGAGCTGGAAACCTCCTGCAGGAGGCAGTGGACAAAGTGCGAGGCCGCCCTGGTCCAGCATCTAGCAGCCATGTGGTTTCGTGCTGGATAAGGTGGGTGAGCAGTGCCTTCCACCTGGTTTTTCACCCCTGGGACAATGGGCAAGGCTGCCCCCTTGGCTTGCGGAAGGGTGGTAGTGGTGGTGGTAGTAGTAGTGGTGCTGCTTGGGTTCCTTCCCCAGGGGAAGGGCAACGCCCTTGTGGTTGACTGGGTCCGTGGGGTGGGTAGGGGTGTTGGTTTTCTTCTTCTGCCCATCCTCACTTCCCAAGTGGCTCTTCAGGACAGCCCATGGCTTTGCTCTTTCTGATTGTCAGGAGAGAAACAGTCTTGCCCTGTTTCAGAGCACCCACGTTGGGGGCGGGAGATGCCGTTTGCTTTTCTCCATTGATTATAGCTGGGCCCCCACGGACATCACAGAGATGCAAACTGCTTATTGCTCAAGGCTGGAGGAGGGTCCATTATCCCCCAGCATTAGCCAGGCAGATGTCTGTGTAATCCCCCTCCACGAGAAAGACGTTTCTTTCCATGTGCAGTAATACCTTGGATAACGAATGTCTCTGTTAACAAATAATTCAGATAGCGAATTGAAATTTCCGGGAATAGGGGTGTTTCGGATAACAATTTTTTTGCATGGGCTGCCTCGGATAATGAATGTTTCATAATGCTTTGTGTAAAAAGTCTACCCTGGATGCATTGTGCCCCCCCCCAGTAGTTTGTGGAGGGGTAGGTGGAGTTGGAGCACTTTTCTCATCATGTTTTGGATCCCTTCTGGACATTTTTTGCTGAGGGATTTGTACCTTTCGAACTTGGAAAGGTAGGGAGCTAAGGTTTCCTTGCTTTCTTTTGTGTTTTTGCATTTGTTTAGATTGCACTTTTGGCTGGAACAAACTGGCGTTTGTTTTGGAGCTAGCTTTTTTTATTCATCTTTGCACTGCTTTTCATTGCACTTTGGGCAGGAACAGGCTTAGGGTAGTCTTGCTGCTTTCTTTTCTCCATGTTTGCAATCTTTTCCATTGCTCTGCAGGCAAGAATGGGCTGGGTTTCTCTTGCTGCTTCTGTTTGTCTGTGTTTGCATTTTTCCCCATTGTATTTTGATGGGAACAGACTGGGGTAGTCTTGCTGCTTTCTTTTCTCCATGTTTGCATTGCACTACGGGGGGGGGCGTGTTCTCTCTCTGTGAGTTCCAGCACTGCATGCCTTTAAAGTGCACTTTATAAAGAGGTCTGGACCACCACCACCCCAGCTTTTTTGCCTTTTTTTGGACCGGAACAGATTAATCAGTAATCCCATTCATTTTAATGGGAAACTGCATTTTGGATAATGATTTTTTGGGTTAGCGAAGTGCCTCGCAGAATGAATTAAATTCATTATCCGAGGTACCACTGTATTTAAATTTGACTTGTGTCACACAGATAGCTGTATGCTGATAGCTCTGTAAAGACATGTGGGTAATTTTGCCTAAATATCCACCTGCATCCAGCTGTTGGCCCTTGCTATCTTGCTATCTTGCTGACAAGTTGGCCTAGGGCTGCAGAGGAGATATGACATAGCGCTGAGCCGCAGTGAGTCTTCTCTCTCATCTGGGAGGGTGTGGGATTGAACTCCTAGTTTTCCCTTCCAGCATTTGCAGAAGCTTCCCTGGGAGAACATTCCTTGCTTGAAAGGCCAGGCCGTGACCCGGCTGCCATCTTTGCGTTTCCTGCTGAGCTACTCACTTGCAAAAAAGGTAAAGAATTGCCATCGGAGGGTGACTGGATCGCCCTCCTGGTGTTTGCTTTGTTACTCGAAAGGTAAAAGGTACAGCACTTTAACCTTCGTGGAGATCCTATGATATTGTGCAGGCTTATACGTGACGTTTTAGGGCTCTTGCTGTGGAGCCCCAGAGGTTGGGAGTTTGAATCTCGAATGGGCCTCCTTGGTGGGCTGGACTTGATGAGCGGTGGTGTTTCTTCCAGCTCTGCAGTTCTAAGAGGGTGGTGGTGATGATTGTGGCAACTAAATACAAACAAGTGAATAAATGAAAGGATCCCTGCCCAACGAGAAGATGCAAGAGTGTGACCCAAGTGCTGGACTGATGACCACTTTTTAAGAATAGATTTAGCAACAAAATGAACATTTAGGTGCACCTAGTACTTGTGTCTTATTTGCATAGGCATTAGGCTTTGGAAGAGGACAAAGGGAGTCAGGATTACATGAGTTTTGATCTATACCATTGGTTGCCCTCCCAGTATGGTCTATAGCCAGTGATGGGAATGGTATTCCAGCCTTACTTTGGAGGGCCTGAAATTCCTCCCCTTTAGCCAAGAGGGTCATTTTCGAGCTCTAAATGAGACCTTGGGCTAAGGAAGCTTTATGTACTGTACTTGAGTATAGTTATTTTCAATTTTCTAAAGAATTTCTGTGCCTCTTTAAAGGCTCAGTTCTGAGGTTTATGTAAGCCAGCATTGCTGTTTCGTTGGATTAATTTAGAATACTATTATAGTATGTATGGAAAGCAGCAGTGATGGTTGTATAATTCTGAGCAGATATGGGCACAACCCACTGGGTCGTCTGTTGGTTCAACAGCTGTCCCATGGCTCTGAGCCCCACCACCTCCAGTGGGTGCTCACTCAGAGGCAACACCTTGGTTTCTCTGCCCTCCTCCTCTGGGCACTGCCTCTGTTGTAGATCTCTGGCAGAAGATGCGGGGCTCAGAACCTGGTTGGTGTGGTTCGTGCCCATCTCTGCTGCTGAAACATTGCTCGTAAGAGGACACTTATTTGTGTGCGAATTCTGTCCTCTTTGGGGACTTCCCTCATCAAGGCCATGCCCAAGGCAAATTCTGAAACCCCTTTCCAAGGTGCATGCCTTTTCTCTCCCAACTAATGCAAGCAAATATCCTGCCCTCATTTTAACAGTATCAGGAAGCGACTGTTCTCCATCATGGCATCAACAGCAGCAACACCTTCTACGTCTTGAATCCACACACAAACCTTCCTGGAACAGAGAAGATCTTCAAAGACTGGTTTCAGAGGCGAGTATCTATACATATCCACATGCATGTCTATAGCCAGAGCAACTTGGGAAAGCTACTTTTTGGGGGACTACAGTGGTACCTCGGGTAACGACTTTAATTTGTTTTCCGAGGTTAGTCGTTATCCGAAACCCGGTTTCCCATTGGAATGAATGGGAAACCTATTAATCCGTTCCAGAGCCTAGAAAAAAGACCTGGGTTTTTTTGCTCAAAAATCTTTGTAAAGTGCACTTTAAAGGTACAGATGCAATGCCACCTGGGATAACTCTTTTTTACTGATGCATGCTGGAAATTCATTATCCGAGGCAGCCCATAGGGAAAATTCGTTATCCGAGGCAGACCTGTACCTAGAATTGTAATTCGATATCCGAGGCAGCCCATAGAGAAAATTCATTATCCGAGGCAGTCCTATACCCGGAAATATGCAGTTGTTTCCCG
Organism: Phrynocephalus forsythii; assembly: GCA_029282475.1. Classification (NCBI taxonomy): domain Eukaryota; kingdom Metazoa; phylum Chordata; class Lepidosauria; order Squamata; family Agamidae; genus Phrynocephalus; species Phrynocephalus forsythii. The sequence goes on along the minus strand of JAPFRF010000011.1, from coordinate 29,398,584 downwards.
AAAAATTCATTACCCGGGGTACCACTGTACTTACCGGCCCAGGCTTCCAAAAGTCCCAAAAGGAGCTACCCCAAGTTCTGTGTTAATCTTGCTGCCCAGAGGCCTTGGGTCCTTTTAAGCCCCATTTTATGATAACAGGGGACTTCTCAGAGTCAGCTGAGCTAAAGGAGGCGCAGTTGCCACCAGTCAACTCTTTCACTTTCTAATTAGTGAGCCGCCTCTTCTCCTTCTAACTAGTGAGCCTGGATGGACCGGAGTTGTGGGAGAGGTTCCCGGCGCAGACCAAGTCCTGCAGGCCCTGGAAGAACGTGATCTCTACATGTGAGTATGTTATGCAGCTCTGTCCTTAGTCAGTGATGAAGGCGAGGAGGGGAGGAGGACCTTGCCGTAACTGGGCATAGAAGCCTGAGGGAGATAATGCATTTACAAAATGGCCGACTTCTGCAATAACTGTTGAGGTACGGTAAATGCATTGTGTCCTACTTACTAAGTTGCCCTGGTTGGAGAGGCATTGTTCTCTCTTCTGCTCTTGGACAGTACACATTTGTGGATGTTTTTTAATGGAATTCTTTTAATTTAACTAAAAAGACTCCCATTTCAAGTTGTGTTGTTGTTTGTTGGAAGATATATCAAAATTATAAGGTGGGCTTTTGCAACAAGTCCCCAGATGTTGCTAAAAAGACGCAGAGGGGGAAAGGAGGACTGCATAGAGATATACCCCCACTCACACACCCCCAAAAAGAAAGAGGACAAGGAAGAAAACGTGAAGAAACACACACGAGCAGCCCAATATTTCTCAAGGCCTTTAATGATGTTGGCTGGTCCTTTCACTGCCACACCTGAATTGCAAAGACCCAGAAAATGGAAACTGGACTTTGCAAATAAGGGGTAAATTTGATTCACAGAAAAATAATTCAGTATTTAGTTACACTGCTCCCCTGCCCCACACCTTCCCTTTCCTGGCTAATTACATGCCAGACAGATAGAAATCTAAAGCGGCACCATTCTCTAAAGCAGTGGTCCTTATTACAGAGCTTTAAAAGGTTACTTTAGTGGCCACGATATCCAGGATTCTTTTTGCCAGGCTGTCCTTGGCAGTCCAGAAAAATAACTTATCAACCTGCATAAGAGACACCATGTAGAAAACTCAGAAGTGTGGCTCAGGCCCTGGCCTCAGTTTATGGCTAAGCTGCTAAAAAAAGGAAGCCAGAAAGGAAAAATTAAAAAGGGATGCACTGTTGTTTCACCAGTAAAACGGGCAGTCTTCAAAAGCTTGGTGACATAGTGTTTCAACTGCATTCCTGCAATCAAAACTCTGCTCACAATCTGAGTTTGATCCCGGGTAGCTGGCTCAGGATTACGTCCTTCTGTCCTTCTGAGGTTGTAGTTGGAGTACTCAGCTCCCTGGGGGAATGAATGGGGGCGGGAAATGTGTAGGCGCCATGGCATAATTAAATTGTAACCTGCCCAGAGAGCGCTTTGCGTTTGTAACAGGCATTGTGAATTCCACTGGGGCTTCTCTGCCTGCAATGGAACCGGTGGTTTCTAAGCCTCACTGTTTATCCTCTTCTCTCCTGCAGCCACAAGGCCGCTGTGTATTACGTATGGGAAGGGATGGGGGCCTCGATGCATTCGTGAAGTGTTCTGTGTGCCCCTCTTATTTCATGATGGGGGCCCAGCTGCTTGTCCCCTTGCGATGCTGCTCATCTTGAGGAGGCCTGGGAAACAAACCTCCTAGCAATGGCCAACGTGGATTCAAGTGGGGAATGAAGTCCTAGTGGAGGTCTCAAACTTGTCCTGGAAATGAAACCATCCAATAATAGTAAAAATGGAGCCGCCGCTCCTCATGGTTCCATCTTTCAGCTCACTTAGTAATGCATGGTTTGCTGTCCAGATCTGCTTTTTGTCTAGCGCGCTGAGGACTGAGCACACAAGCTGTTTAGATTTCTAACCGAGCACGGCTGCCCGTATTGAATGTGTTTCTTTCTGCTTGTGGTCTCGTCCTCTTCCTTTAGCTATGCCGGGCACGGGGCAGGGGCCCGCTTTGTGGACTCCATCTTGAAGGTGGACTGCAGAGCTGTGGCTCTTCTCTTCGGCTGCAGCAGCGCAGCCCTGGCAGTGCAAGGCAATCTGGAAGGGAACGGTGCTATCCTCAAGTTTCTCATGGCAGGGTGGTAAGTTGCCCCCCCCCCCAGGATGCCCTGAACTCTCTCGGTCTGTTAAATGTGAGATATCTGTGGCTGAAGTGCAACAGTCAGTTCCAGCTGGAGGAGGCCCACTGGATCCGGGGCACAGACAGAGGAGTTAACTCACCAAAACTCTCACTGAATCAGGGGACCTCCTGTAGTGAAAGACCTACTATGGGATCTCAATCACTGAATAGACTCTGGAGGCTTGAGGCAAATCCCAGACCACATAGCTTGCTAGAGGTGGCATGTGCTTTGAAAGGGCTCAGCCATCGCCCTGAATATCTCTGCGGAACAGAAACTAAGATTCCATTGCTACCTTCTGTGGTGCCTCAAGAGAGGATGAAGTGCCTAGAAGCCGCGAGGCGGAGGCCTGCCCTCAGAAGCACTAAGAAGAAATAAAATAAATAAAATTCTCCAGTGCCTCCAATGAAAGGTGATCAAGAAACATCCTGGCATTGAGACTTGCTCACGCCTGCTGTTTCTAATTCATGACTGGAAAGGAATTTCCTCTGGTTGCGATTTGGCTCAGGAAAGGGAGGGTGGACCAGAGGCTGTGCTGCCTGGCATGCGTAACCTAGCAATTTGCCCCCTTTACAATGCATTTCACACACAGTTTTTATGTGGGATGTAGAGTGTATATTGTAGGGTCTGCCTATGTACCATAGGGTGATTGTGGGGGTTTATTTATTTATGTATTAGACTTTATACCGCACCATCTGTCAACAAAGGCCACTGGGCGCTATACAGGGTTAAACAAACAGATACAGCCATTAAACATAATATATTAAAAATTTACAGTACAATATAAAAACAAAATAACACTAGGTCAATCAAAATCAATAAGAGCATAGAGAGACCAGAATACTCAAGAAGGTAAGTGAACAGTGAGACATAACAGGTGAAACGAACAACCAGGGAAAGCGTTCCAAAATAGCCCTGTCTTAAGATGTTTCTTAAAAACAGACAGCGAAAGGACCAAACAAATCTCAGGAGGAAGTTGATTCCAGTCGAGGGGCTGCCACTGAGAAAGCCTGGTTCCTCGTCAATGATTTTACGAGCCTCCTTCAGCGACAGCACCCTCAAATATCCTGCCTGAAACGATCGGGTACAACGGGCAGTACTCTGCGGAAGGAACCACTCTGATAGATAGCAAGGTCCCAAACTGTTTAGGGCTTTGTATGTCATCGTTAGAACTCTGAAGTTGATGCAGTAACGGATCAGCAACCAGTGCAGAGCAGCCAGTGTGGGAGTAATATGTTGGAGTTTACTCAAACCAGTAACTAATCTGGCTGCTGAATTCTGCACCTGCTGGAGCCTCTGCATCAGCCTCCAAGGCAGCCCCATGTAGAGAGCACTGCAGTAGTCTAATCTTGAGACTACGAGTGCATGAACCAGCATAGCAAGAGCACTGGGGTCCAGGAAGGCACAGAGCTGACGCCTCCTGGGATTCCAGGGAAAGTACCGGCTCCAGCATTACACCCAAACTCCACACCTCATCCTGTGCATGGAGAGTCACTCCCCACCCCCCGAAACTGAGGGAGCTTCCTGATTCGCCAACACCTGGCAGCCCCACCCAGAGGACCTCCCTCTTGCCTGGGTTACCAACCTCAGTCTATTCGCCCCCATCCAGTCCAGTCCAGCCTCCAGGTACACATCCAGGGATGGTGCAACCTTTGCAGCATTCGGCTGAGCTTAATGGATGTTCGATCCCTTCTAGTACTACAGAAAACCCTTGGCTCTTTTAACTTAAAAAATCCAAGGTCTGCTCGTCAAACTATAGAAAAGAACAAGGACAAATGTGGAGCGGCTCATGTGAAGCCTCACCACACAAACTCCTGCCCCCCCTCCAGCCACCAGTAGAAATAGCATATCCAAATCCACCCCTGTTAATGAAGGGCCTGTTGAGTGTCTAGAATCAACTCAGTGTCCTCCAGTTGTGGTGGTTCACAACTCTTACCATCCCCCAACCAGTGTCGTCCGGTTGCCTAGAAGTGTTTTGGGAAGTGAGATCAAGAAAAAAAGATACATGTTGTGCTTAGAAGACAGTTGCTGTATCCAGAATTACCCGCCCCCCCCCTTTTTAAGTGATTTGTGTTTGTCTCCTCCCCTCCTCTTGTTTTTCAGTCCATTAGTGCTGGGTAACCTCTGGGATGTGACCGACCGAGACATAGATCGTTACATGGAGGCGCTCCTGAAGAACTGGCTCAAGGCAGGGTCGGGAGCCCCTCTGCTCCAGTATGTCATCGAGTCCCGCCAGGCTCCCCGACTCAAATACATGATTGGTGCGGCTCCCATCGCCTACGGCCTGCCTGTGTTTCTGCAGTAGAAAAGAAGAAGCTGTCTAGTGCATGTGGGAAGAGAGATTTGGAAGGACTCGGGATGAATTTTGCTTCAGGTCTATACTGCCAAATTGCAAACTGCCCTCCGGGAATTGATGATTAAATGTTAGTCCAAAGGAGGCCGGTTGGTTCACTCACCTCTTGCCTTACCTTTGGTAGGCCCGTTGCTGCCTTTACAGGGGGAGTGCTCCTACCTAAGCTGCTGTTTCTGTGGGAAATGTTCACATTTGCACAATGTACATATTTTGAATTTTCAGATATTATTATAACTTATTCTTAAATCTATATGGATTTTAACATTTCAAAAATCTAAATAAAGTTTCAAGCAAAGAGTGTTATCATGTAATTAAAATTCACACTGGCTGGTTCTTGAGAAATTCCACCCAGTGTCTTGGACAGAGCTTGGGAAAATGAAATTTTAGTCCTGGGAAATAACTTTTCCAAAGAATGTTTTGGTAGCCCTACCCTTTTAGCTCAGAAGTGAAATTTTCTGATTTTGGCGTGGCTGAGCTGTTAGTGCATATGCATTCCCTTGTGGATTTTAATCAATATTTATATATTGCAATCTGCCTTATTTTGGCCTTTAAGAAAGCGGTTGTGCACTTACAAATGAAAAACAGAGCCCTACAGTAGGACCCCCGTATCCACTGAATCATTAACCACTGATTTAGTTATCCACAGTTGGCAGAGGAAAACATTAAATAAATAATCCAACACCCGTAAAGCATGCTACTGTCACAAACAGCAGCTGTAAAGCAAGCTACTGTCATAAAACTGCAGTTTTGGGTTGGGGGGGTATTCTCTCTTATCCACATTTTTTGTTATCCATGGGAAGGCCTGGAACCAATTCCCAGCAGACACTGGGTATACCTAAAGTTGGAAAACACTGGTCTATGAAGAAGGGATTTTGATTAAATGGATGATCCATGTTCACCCAGTAAGCCAATGGTTCCCAACTTTGGGTCCCCAGAAGTACCTGGACTAAAGGTCCCAGCAACCTTCACCACTAGCTGTGCTGGCCAGGATTTCTGCCAGGTCTAAGAACATCTGAGGACCCAAAGACTGCCCTTCATCAGTCACAATCTAAAATATTTGGGCTTGAAACTCTCTTAGTATGGATCAGGGAGGACGACGCTATATGTTGACTTGTGCAGCATACCTTAAGCTGTAAAAGACGAGCCATGGCTTCTGCATCCAGGAGACGTTTGTACAGTGAGATGATGTATTTGTGACATCATCTCACTGTCAAGACACAGCTCTTCTGTTGCAGGGGTGACAACTGTGAGTGGAGAAATGCAGCGTTCTGGTTGGGTATGCCATACAGAACGCTGCATTTCTCCACTCAGTTGTCACCCCACATTTTTATACCACTCCCATTTCCCTGAGGGAACTCTGGGCGGTTCACATAAAAAACAAGTTAAAAACATGTACATCAATGAGAGGAGATATTAGGCAAGAGGCGTAAAAATTGACAATAAAAATGGTAAAAGTGGCAATTAAAAACCACACAGAAATTAGCAGAGAAAACACTTTGGTACATCCTATCAATCGCCAAAGGCATCCCTGAACAGCCAGGTTTTAAGCGATTTCTTAAAGGTTGCCAATGAGGGATCCTGGCGAATCTCGCTGGGGAGTTTGTTCCATAGTTCTGGGCCAGCCACTGAGAAGGCCCGCTTGCGGGTAGCTACCCTACGGGCCTCTCTAGGCATGGCCACCCGAAGCGAGAGAGCCACAGAGGATCGGGTTGGTCGGGACAGCTCTGATTGTAAGGAGATACGCTCTGCCAGATAATCAGGACCCAGGCCATGGAGGGTTTTGTAAACCAAAACCAGTACCTTGAACCTTATTCGGGAGGCAACGGGCAACCAGTGCAGACGAGCCAGAATGGGGGTGATGCGGTCATACCTGCCCGCACCAACCACCAGCCTGGCCGCCGCATTCTGGACCCATTGCAGTCGCCGAACAAGGTTCAAGGGAAGCCCCATATAGAGAGTGTTGCAGTAATCTGCAAGGCCCAGCAAAGTTCTGTGTCTACCAGCTTACTGTCTCAGCCGAGCGGTTCAAGGGCCATCGAGCATTGAAATCTGTTCCCTCCAGAACAGATTAACTGGTTTTCAATGCATTCCTATGGGAAACCACTGCTCTACTTACAAAAGTTTTTACTTATGAGCATGGATAAAATCCGTAAGTAAGGCTTTAGTGTAGTAGCCCTCAGGCACTTTGGGCTGGAAAAAGTAGACCTTGGCCTGTTCAAAGTTGAAAAGCCCTGAGCTATAAAGTAATTTTCAGTACAGGAAGCCGAGAACTACCTGTTTGTAAAAATGACTGACAGAAAGCACAAAATGTTTTAAATATATTGCATGCGAGATCCCAGTGCTGAAAACTACATCCAACACTGCACATGCGAATGGTGACTGCCTTGGCCTCCTTTGTAGCTCACGGCACCCCTGAAAATCTTACCCCGGTTGGGAGCCACTAGCTTAGACAATAGGCTTGCACTAATATCCTCCAGCGACTTAACATGTAAAAAACAAAATGGTTCACATAACCTCAAGATCGGCAGTGATATAATTTAAAGTATTCTCTTATACAATACCGTCCTTGGGGTGCTATGTCAAGGATACTGGACCCTTCATGCAAAATCCACTGTAGAACTGAACGAGCTAGAAATTCCTTCCATAAAATGAGGAAAGTCTTGACAAACCGGGACATATCTATCAGACTTCGTACTCTTTAATATTTTGATCCTATGTATTCAGCATACTGTACTTCTCGATGGTGTTAAAACTTGGACCCTTACAGACACATTACGCAGGAAGCTGGAAGCATTTGAAATGTGGATGTAGAGACAAATTCTGAAGATACCTTGGACAGCCAGAGTCACTAATGTGGCTGTATTATAGCACATGAATAAAAAGCTAGTATCCTCAATACTGTAAAGAGAAGAAAATTGCAGTATTTGGGACACATAATGTGCAATAAGAAATATCTGCTGCAAGTTATCCTTCAAGGAAAAATAGATGGGAAGTGTGGCCTGGGGTGTAGAAGAACATTCTGGCTTAAGCACTTAAGCCAATGGTCCACAATGGGCACAGCTGCTCTGTTTAGAATAGCTTTAGACAGAAACCAGTTCAGGCTCCTGATCACCAACGTTCTACGAGGACATGGCACTTGAAGGAGAAAAAGACAGAGAGAGGTCTTTGAACTCACCACATGTCTCTTGTCCACCAACTCCCATCAGTGCATATCCAATAGGTAGCAGGGATGAGATTCATAGTCCAACTACATAAGAACATAAGAGTAGCCTTGCTGGAACAGGCCACAGCCCATCCAGTCCAGCATTCTGTCTCACCCAGTGGCTCACCATTTGCTTCAGGGTATTCCCAAGGGGATGTCTTCACCTGCTTCTGATTCCCTGCAAATGGCATTGAGAGATATCCTGCCTCTCTCTCCAACCCGGAGGTTGTCCTTAGGCATCCATCATGATAGCCATTGGTACCCTTGTTCTCCATGAACTTGTCCAATCCTTTCTTAAAGCTGTCAAGGCTGACATCTGTCATCACCACTTTTTCTGGCAGGGAGTTCCAGAGACCAGTGATCCTCTGGGTGAAAAAGTACTTTCTCTTCTTTGTTTCAGATCTAGCACCCAAGAGTTTCATGGAGCTTCCACTAGTTCTAGTGTTGTGCGATAGGGAAAACAGCTTTTCCTTATCTACTTTGTCCACACTGTGAGGGGAACTTCTCAGAAGGGAAGACAGGGACCCCTGCACGCCCAGACGAGCGGCTGGAGAAGCAAGGGCAGAAAGGGGAGCCTGAGAAACAACCAATATTGTCACCTGTGGAAAGGTTTATGTTATGGAAGGGATACTATGACGCCCTCAAAATAACTGAGCAACAGAAGGAAAGGGAGAAGGAAGAGGACCCGGGTTCAACAGGAAGTGAAAAGAAGGACATGGCAGGAAAAGCTGACCAATCCGCTCCGGTGGAGGTGGGGTTCGGGACTTGTAAAAAGGGAGAGAAACTGGTGCTTCCAGAAGAATGGGAGTGGGCGTGGATGGAGGATCCCTGGACAGCGAATTGGGAACAAATGATGATGTCCCATAAGGAAGCTGAGAGTTATAGATGCCGGGCACACAAACAAAAGTGCTCCTATTGGGGAGAGAAGGAGTACCGAGAATACAACAGAAAACGTAAGGAGATCCATAAAGAGATTGAGCTGGAAGAATGGTTGGCAAAGATCCATATGGAAGCCGAGACGGGGAAACTGGACCCCTGTGAGAGGGAGCCAGATGCCAAAGGCGTGGGTTTGTCCGCGAGCAAAGACCAGGATGACCCAAAAGCCCAAACCATGGAAGAAACTATGAGAGAATGGACACCTTCAAAAGTTACTGCTGGGTTCTTAGCAGTTATTAATAAAGTCATAACCTGGGATGTGCTGAGAGAAGGGATAGAAGGTTTAGACATCAGAGCCAAGGATATGGGTACACAAACTGAGAGCAGAAGGGAATGTAAAAAGGAGACGAAAGATGAAGGAGTTCAGGTAGAGAATTGGATTCGGATAGGGAAAGAAAAGAAGGTGCAAGTTGGAGGAAGATTTGGAGATTTCCCTATTAGGTTTTATGGGCATGCAACAGTGCAAGTGAATATGGATCTAGAGAAAAAAGCCAGAGAGATAGGAGTGCAAACAGAAGGGAGAATGAGTAGGATCTTATACCGGGAGGCTAGCACTCAGACGGAGTGGCGCGAGAACAAGCGCGAGACAAGGGAGGAGGGGGAAGTGACTCGAGGGTCGGGAACGGTTAAGGACGTTAGGGAAGGGGTGAGGAGGAAGACGGAGGTATGGGTGAAGGGAGAGACGGGATTACCTCTCCCGATACCGGTCTTTAACCCTTCCGGATGTATGAACCCCTATATTCCTGACCCAAAGAATAAGGACAAGGGATCGGACCCGAACCCCAAAGGATGGATCCCAGGTTGGGGTTGGAATATTCCCCAGGCTCATCAGTATCCATATCACGGGAGCCGGTTCGAGGGGCCATCAGGGGCATTATGCAAACCTCTACCCAAGTGAGGAACGAGGTGCCGTCGAATAAGAATTTGTTGTTAGAAAATACTGTTAGTCCTTGTTTGGAGTTACCTATTTTGTCTCCCGTTGGAGAAAGTTGTAAGAAGAAAGACACGGAATCTTTGAGATTTAATGTATCCAATAAAAACTCGTTTATTTTTCAAGAATTTCCGAAGTCTAGTAGTGATTCTTCAGTGAATGGTCAGGAAGTAGAAAACGAACCCCCACAAATTGGCGCCCAACGTATAGGAAATGAATCAACCACCATAACTGAAGAAAATGTATGGTTGAAACAAGCATTGCTACGACAAGACAAAGTAATGGAGATGTTGTCGGAACAGACGAGATATCTCATGCGCCAAGTAGAACAAAAAGACAAAGAACTGACTATAAACAAAGGGCTGGATTCACCCAATGTCCAACAACAACAACGAAATACACAACCCATATTTCCAACAAAATTACAAAAAATGGGAGAAAATGACGACATCGAAACATATCTACATATGTTTGAACGCATTGCCACAGCAGCAAAATGGCCCAAAGATCAATGGGCACTACTTGTAACTCCAGGACTAACAGGTGAACTGCAAACAATCGTGGACTCTTTAGGACCAGAAGAAGCTTGTAACTATGATAAAGTAAAAACAACCATTTTATTAACATGCAACATATCAGATGAAGCATATAGGAAAAGGTTCCGAGAACTTAAGTTACAAACAGGAACGCACCCGCGCCCGCTCGCGCAACGCATGTGAGCTAATGTAGTAAAATGGCTCCAACCAGGAACCAGTACCTTTGACGAAGCTATCGACAAAATAGTTATTGAACAGCTACTCACAACAGCCAGCGTATCAGTAAACAATTGGGTACGAAGAAATAATCCAAAATCACTCGAAGAAGTGATCAGGCTGTTAGAGAACTACAGCTCCAACAATGAGAGACCATACAATTCTCGCGAGATAATGACGGGAGACAAACCACACGACAAGTTGATGATGTCATCAACGAGGGACGGACCTCGTGTGCTCCAGGCTGCAGAATACAGAGATAAGACGTTGGGGCGGCAAGAGCTGAACAAACAAAGACCAATCATGCAAGGACAACAAGACAGACAGTCTCTACAACAAGTAAATAACGAAAGAAAACTTTCTTGCTTTGTCTGTGGGTCAAAAAACCATCTAAAACGGGAATGCCCGCATCGAGACTGTGCATGGGTGGCGACAGAAGATTTAACAGACAATAAGGGACACAATTCGAAACGACATCATTGGGAGGTTATAGCCAATGTAAATGGAGAAACTAAAAAGGCATTAATTGATACTGGCTGCGGTCAGACGCTGGTAAAAAAGTTACAAGGTGAACCAACAGGAGAAGCCATTTTGGTCCAATGTATACATGGTGATGTAAAACAGTATAACACGATATGGGCTGATGTAGAAGTAGGGGGCCAAACAACTAGGTTAAAAGTAGGAATTGTGCCACATTTAGCTAAGGAAATGCTTTTGGGGCGAGATTGGCAGAAAAATAATGACATTATATCGATACAGGAGACGGAATGCTGCATGACTGATTCAACTGACGATAACAGATGGACGGAAATGTTGGAGGCACGTCGAGACAGGGTGAGACTGTGGCAACAGGACGATGACACATTGTTGGATGTATTAAGGAATGTGACACCTGAAGGATCCGTGGTACATGGCAGGGAAGGGTTCGAAATGAGGAAAGGATTGATATACTATATCGACAAAAAGGGACAGGATAAGTTGGTAGTGCCAAAAATATGGCGGGCCAATATCCTGGCGTTATCACACGATTTACCTCTAGCTGGTCATCTGGCAAAAGAAAAAATGGCCTCTAGAGTAACTGCCAGGTTTTGGTGGCCAAACATTATACATGATGTGGAAAATTATTGTAAAACGTGTAAGGTGTGTCAATTGACACAACAAAAGCCACAAAAAGGGGCTTTTCTAATACCTATGCCAATTATTGACAAACCATTTTATAGAATTGGACTAGATATTGTGGGACCATTGTGCAAATCAGCAGGGGGACATACACATATTTTGGTATTGATAGACTACGCCACTAGATATCCCGAAGCCATCCCTTTGAGATCAACCTCTGCGAAGGTGATAGCAAGGGAACTCTTACAAGTGTTCTCACGTCTAGGTTTCCCAAGGGAGGTCCTGACAGATCAGGGAACAAACTTTATGAGCTTGACAATGAGGGAATTATGGAAAATCTTAGATGCCAAACCAATTAGAACGACCGTATATCACCCACAAACAAATGGCCTCGTAGAAAGGTTTAATAAGACATTAAAAGCTATGCTAAGGAAGGTAGTAGGGGAAAATCCCAGGCGGTGGCACCTCATGTTAGCACCGTTAATGTTCGCAATAAGGGAAGTCCCACAATCCTCCACAGGATATTCACCATTTGAAATGCTATATGGTCAAAATCCAAGAAATATCTTGGACCTCATAAGGGAAAAATGGGAGGAAGGAGAGGATGTCGCCGATTGTACGGTAAAATACGTAGTAGAAATGAGAGATCGGATACGTACGGTGGCTGACTTGGCACACAACACCCTAGCAAAAACACAAATTTCCCAAAAACGCAGATACGATAACAAAGCTAGGCCAAGAACCTTAGAAGTGGGGCAAAAAGTTTTGCTACTACTACCAGTAGAACATTCCAAATTGCTAACACAATGGCAGGGCCCTTATACAGTATTGAATAAAATCAATGACGTAGATTACGAGATAGAAATGCCAGACAAGAAAAAGAAAAAAGGCATATTCCACATTAACCTTTTAAAAAAATGGGAGGAAAGGGAAGCCTTTTGGGCGGACATGGAGCTAGACGACTTAGGACCAGAAACACCTATCGGTAATGATAAACAAAATGTAGAAATCTGCCAACCATTAACAACAGAACAAATGACAGACGTAAGTAACTTACAAACCCAATATGCCGATGTCTTTTCTGACAGTCCAGGGACCACAACATGGGCAGAACATCCTATTAACACGCCAGAAGGCGTCGTAATTAGGGATCAAGGAAGGATGTGGCCTAGGCATCTAATTCCCATAATTGAAGAGGAAGTTAGGAAGATGATTGCACTAGATATTATTGAACCATCCATTAGCCCGTGGAGAAGTCATCCTGTTGTAGTCCCGAAGCAAGACGGGTCCATAAGATTCTGTATAGATTTTAGAAGGGTAAATAAGATTTCAAAATTTGATGCTTACCCAATGCCAAGAATCGATGACATGTTAGACAGGTTAGGAGAAGCAGGTGTATTATCATCCATAGATCTAACGAAAGGTTACTGGCAAGTCCCAGTACGGTCATGTGACAAAGAAAAGACCGCTTTTGCTACTCCAATGGGGTTGTACCAATTTAAGAAAATGCCATTTGGCTTACATGGGGCTGGAGCAACATTTCAGAGGTTAATGGACCAAGTTTTAAGTCCCTACAAAAATTTTGCAACAGCCTACATTGACGATATCGTGATATTTAGTGCAAATTGGAAAGAACATATGACACATCTGAAGTTGATCCTAGAGAGACTAAGGACAGCTGGGCTAAAAATTAACCCAAAGAAATGTAAAATTGCAAGGAGGTCAATACCATTTTTAGGATACACAGTGCAAGATGGGAAAATTCTACCACAAGAAGAAAAGATAGATAAAATGTCAGAGTGGCCTATACCGAAAACTAAGAAAGAGGTGCAACAGTTCCTGGGGCTCGCAGGATATTACAGACAGTTTATACACAATTTCGCAGCCATTGCGGCCCCTCTAACAGACTTAACACGCAAACGCAATCCTAAGAAGGTACAATGGGGACACAAGGAACAGAAGGCATTTGACATCTTGAAAGAAAAATTATGTTCTTACCCAGTACGTTATGCACCCGATTTCAATCTGCCATTTATAGTACAGACGGATGCGTCTGACAGGGGAGTGGGTGCAGTGCTAGCTCAAAATGTGGAGGGGAAGGAACATCCCATTTTATTTATAAGTAGGAAACTGAAGGATAAAGAAACCAAATACTCCACTATTGAGAAAGAGGCTCTAGCAGTTAAATGGGCTATACATACACTCCGATACTATCTGTTGGGATCTAGGTTCACTCTTATAACTGACCATGCGCCACTAACATGGCTTAATCGAATGAAAGATTTTAATCCAAGGTTAACAAGATGGTATCTGAGTTTACAACCATACTCCTTTACTGTACAATATAGGAAAGGACGGGACAATACTAACGCCGATTATCTCTCCCGGCAGGGCCCGTGGGCTCCAGAAGACACCCCGCGGAAAACCCACTTGCCGGGGGGGGGGTGTGAGAGGGAGCCAGATGCCAAAGGCGTGGGTTTGTCCGCGAGCAAAGACCAGGATGACCCAAAAGCCCAAACCATGGAAGAAACTATGAGAGAATGGACACCTTCAAAAGTTACTGCTGGGTTCTTAGCAGTTATTAATAAAGTCATAACCTGGGATGTGCTGAGAGAAGGGATAGAAGGTTTAGACATCAGAGCCAAGGATATGGGTACACAAACTGAGAGCAGAAGGGAATGTAAAAAGGAGACGAAAGATGAAGGAGTTCAGGTAGAGAATTGGATTCGGATAGGGAAAGAAAAGAAGGTGCAAGTTGGAGGAAGATTTGGAGATTTCCCTATTAGGTTTTATGGGCATGCAACAGTGCAAGTGAATATGGATCTAGAGAAAAAAGCCAGAGAGATAGGAGTGCAAACAGAAGGGAGAATGAGTAGGATCTTATACCGGGAGGCTAGCACTCAGACGGAGTGGCGCGAGAACAAGCGCGAGACAAGGGAGGAGGGGGAAGTGACTCGAGGGTCGGGAACGGTTAAGGACGTTAGGGAAGGGGTGAGGAGGAAGACGGAGGTATGGGTGAAGGGAGAGACGGGATTACCTCTCCCGATACCGGTCTTTAACCCTTCCGGATGTATGAACCCCTATATTCCTGACCCAAAGAATAAGGACAAGGGATCGGACCCGAACCCCAAAGGATGGATCCCAGGTTGGGGTTGGAATATTCCCCAGGCTCATCAGTATCCATATCACGGGAGCCGGTTCGAGGGGCCATCAGGGGCATTACGCAAACCTCTACCCAAGTGAGGAACGAGGTGCCGTCGAATAAGAATTTGTTGTTAGAAAATACTGTTAGTCCTTGTTTGGAGTTACCTATTTTGTCTCCCGTTGGAGAAAGTTGTAAGAAGAAAGACACGGAATCTTTGAGATTTAATGTATCCAATAAAAACTCGTTTATTTTTCAAGAATTTCCGAAGTCTAGTAGTGATTCTTCAGTGAATGGTCAGGAAGTAGAAAACGAACCCCCACAACCCCCGAGAGGACGTGACCCAGAGACCCGACTATCCTTTACATACACCCCAGCGGAGACGCCCTGGTCCCAGGTCCACTTCGGAAGTTGGGGTACAAGTGGGAAAACCCAAACCCTCCGTGAAGGAGATTGGGATACAAGTGGAGGGGCTGAGGCTTTCAGGGAGGGAGGAAAACAGTGGTGGAGCCGGCTGCCCACAGGTGATGGTGGGGAACTTGATCACATTCTAGAGACCCCAATTTATGGAGGGAAGAATAATCCGTTCAT
Source organism: Phrynocephalus forsythii (assembly GCA_029282475.1). Taxonomy (NCBI): domain Eukaryota; kingdom Metazoa; phylum Chordata; class Lepidosauria; order Squamata; family Agamidae; genus Phrynocephalus; species Phrynocephalus forsythii. The sequence continues at coordinate 29,383,348 of JAPFRF010000011.1, read as the reverse complement.
GCCTAATGTTAAAGATGTTGAAACTGTAGTTAGAAGAAAAACTTTGTTTATTGTTGATGAACCGAATAAAAGCTCTGTTTGTTTGTTCCTGAGATGCCTTCTTTGAAGTTTGAAGGGCGGGAAGCCTGGGGAAACCCTCACACACACCTTGTATGATTTTATAAACTTCCATCTGGTCACCTCTTAGGCGTTGTTGTCCTTCAAGAGTGAAGCCGTTGCAGCCTCAGATAGCAAGGAAGGTGTCTCAGTCCCTTTGTTGCTCTCCTCTGCACTTTTGCCATTTCCATAATATCCTTCTGGGGATATGGTAACCTACCCCCTGAAATTCGGCTGGCACCCTCGCTTCAAATTTTTAAAAAACTATTGAAGACCTGGTTCTATAGAATGGCATTCCCTGATTCTTTAAACATTTAGTAAGGCACTATTTTTAAACCATTTTATCAAATCTCTTGCCATTTTTAGTTTCATTTTAGCTTCATTTTAGTTTTTGTTGTTGATTTATGTATATATTTTTATTTTGTACATTGTATTTTGGTTTTTAAAATGTATTCCTTTGTTTGTTGTTACATGTTGTAAACCGCCCAGAGTAGCCCTTGGTCTAGATGGGCGGTATAAAAGTCAAATAAATAAATAAATAAATAAGAACTGTACACACTAGTACTCCAGATGGGGCCTCACCGTAGATTTATATAAAGAGGCAAAATGACACTTGCTGACTTGTTTTCAATACCCTTCCTAATGTTCCTAATGACCCTTCCCTTCCAGGACACCCTCCAGAACCCTCCAGCGCCCTTCACCCCCACCCCCACCAGCAGAAGTGAGAGCCCCGCGAAACGGAAGCCACTCTTGGCGGCTGCGGAGGCGGAGATTCTGTGTCGTCACAGAAGGGGGGGGAGGGGGGAGACCATAGACTCCGCTGGCTAGAGCGGCCGCCCATGCCGAGGGGGTGGGGGGACGGCTTTCCGCCGCCCGGTCCGCTCTGCCCCTTTCCCTCCCTCCCTCTCGCTCTCCCTCCGCCAAGATGGCGCAGCAGGTGAACATCTCGGAGCTCTCGCTGCCGCAGCTGGAGGTACTGAAGAACCAGCTCGACCAGGTGAGGCCCGGAGGCGTGGGGGTGTGTGGCCTGCGTGTGTGTGTGTGGGGAGCCCCGGGGTCCTTCCTCTTGATCGGGGGGGGGGAGGCACCGGAGAAGGGGTGTGGGGGGATAGGGGGTCCACGGGCTGGGAACGGTCCTCAGGGGGCAGGCAGGCAGGGCTCAGCCTCTTTTTAGCACCCGTCCTCCTCACCCCCGGAGCATCATCTGCCAGGTTGTGCCCTGCACCACCACCCCGGTCCAGGCCTCTTCAGGTACCAGGTGCCGCCTTGGGAGAGTCTCCCACAGGAAGCCTAGCGACCTTCTCCCGCCTCTCCAAGCCCATCTTGCTCCTCTGATGGCGGTGGTGGATTTTTTTTTGGGGGGGCGCAGATGGTACATTTCAGAAGCCCCGGAGGAGGTCTTGGCTTGTCCGGTGACGCTGTGCAGCTTTTGTCGCCTCCACACCCTCTTCTATGTGATGCTGCTTGCTGCTGATTATGATGGCGATGACAGCTCCCTGGCCCTTGGGGTTTTTCTTGTCAGGCTGCTCAAGGCATCTCCTCCAACCTTGTAAAAAAATAATAATCCTCTTTTCTAGTTGGAAGACGGGGTTCATGCAGTGGTTCTGCTTCTTCATTCTTCCTCCAAAGACTTCTCTTTTTCGAATTTGTTAGTTGATGTTTTTACTGGATTTGGGATGCTGGGAGAAGCTCAGATGACTTCAGACTGTAAATCCTTATCTCCCTCTTTCTTTCAGATCTAGCTGTGTATATCTATATTCAGCAGCTACCATTTTTATATAATGTCTTCTAGAGAGTACTTCATGGCAATTAAGCTATGTCACTTTTGCTATTTTTCCACCATATCTAAGAGACTGAGATAATAAATAGAGGATTGTTGTTGTGAGTTTTTCGGGTTGTTTGGCCAAACAGCCCAAAAAAATCACAACAACTATCAGATCGCTTCGAGAGAATATTAAATTGATTTAAAGAGAATATTAAATTGATTAAAACACGAAATGTATTGACTTGGGAATTATCACCAGTGAGTATCCTAGGCTGCCTGGTTAGTGACTTTGTTCCCAACATATCTGGACTCGAGCGGTTGTGGTGCTACCTTTCTAGTCCACTCTCATGCTATGTAGCCTCTTACAATATTTATTATGATATTATTGCCAGTGTCACACAAAGCTACCAGGGCTTTTTCATAAGTTAGAATCCAGTAGCATAAGGGAGGAGGCTAGGTGTTGGCATCTTGCTTGTATATTCTTGGCCTGCCATGGCTTTTGGTGACAACAAATTCTACCAAAGTGGCTCCAAGATCCCTGATCCAAGTAAAATTGTTAAGCTGGGACTGTGAGCTTACTGTTGCTGAACTTTGATGTTTTTAAAATATCCTTTTGTAGGAAGTGGAGTTCCTTTCTTCCTCTATCGCACAACTTAAAGTGGTGCAGACAAAATATGTGGAAGCAAAAGACTGTCTAAGCGTACTGAACAAAAGCAATGAAGGCAAGTACTATTTATTTATCAAATGTAAATTCCGCATCCCCTTTATCCTGAATGGGAAAAGATGGGTTATATCATTGAAGATACTGAACAGCAAGAATAAACACCAGAAATTAGAAGCAACTTGCAGTGACTGTGTCCTTTTAATATTGGTAAGGATAGATGTAATACGCCCTACTAAAGGTAGATGTAATACCAGACCTTTTTCTACCTTGGCTTGAAGAATGTTGTGTGTCACATAAAGAATTCAAAGTAGTATCGCTAAATATACATTATAAAAGCAGTGCATTTTATCTTGGCTCATAAACTGATTGGAGTGGTCCAGTAAAAACCTAGGAGGGTTTGTGGTTTTTCTTTTAACTGCTGGTGCTGATCCATGGATTCCCTCTTATTCCTTCCCCTTCTTACAACTCTGTGCCTTTTTTTCAATCCCTATCCCAGCTTTTAATGATACCTAGTTTAATGAAACTTTTAATGATACCTAGTGTTTCCATAAAGTCGTCTCTGTATAAATAGTAATGCTAATGGGATAATAGAAAACAGATTTTCATCCTATCGTGTACAATTGGCATAAATCCTGTTGCACATTTATTTATACTCCATACAACTAATGTCATCCAGTTGCTTCTGTTTCCAATCTCCCAGCTCCAATATCTCCAAGGTTCCCTTTCATTTGGGCTCTATGGGATTTGAAGGGGGTCTTTAATTTAAAAAAATCACTGCATATAGTAAAATCATCCTGGTGGCTGTGATTTACAGACATTAAAAACTTTCCGTCCTGTGGGTCCCAACAGTTTCTTCAGGAGGAAAGAGGTCCAGAGGGGTTTGGAAAACCCAAGTTTTTAATTCCTGAAAATGGCTGTGGCTGAGAATTGCAGTCCCCTTCTTTAGAAGCATGACATCTATTCAAACCACTGATTTATATGCTGTGATCTGAATACTGTACTACATATATTTCATGAAGTGGTGTATAATGTACAAAGACATGTACTAAAATAAATCTATTAGTCTTAAATGCATTGCAAGACTTTCTTCTTTAGTTTGTGGGCTGTACACCGAGTATGTGTGTTTGTGGTCTGTTCAGAACAGGGCTGGTTCAGAGTCTCATTTTCATATAAAAGTTCTATATTTTTATTCCACAGGTAAAGAGCTACTGGTTCCACTCTCAAGCTCTGTATCCTTTCTGCAAAAAAAAGTCTTTTTATAGTGCTGCAAACTACTTCTTATAAACTTTTTTTCTTCCACAAACAGCATCTCCTTATAGTGTACACTTGAGTTAAATCAAAATGTTGGATTTTTGACAATTAAGTGTTTAAAAATTCATTTTAAAAATTTAAATTGTGGTTTTAAGTTGTGATTCAAATTAGTTTGATTTTTTTAAACAATCATTGATTTTTATCCACCTTGTCTCTTTGATTCTCTAATTTGAGAGCAAGGTTCATCTGCAAGTATCTGTCTCTTGATCAATCAATCAATGGAGTGGCAAGTAGCACCCCTATCGTTTTTTGAGACTGCATGTTTTTGAAGTTTTATCCCCCAGTTTGCAAGCCAGAACATATCTCTTGATGTTTGTTTTCAAAGTATAGGACATGCAAGATTACATTAATTGTGCTATCATGTTGATTCAGACATTTGGTGACCCTTTCCAGGTTTTTTAAAGCACAGAGTATTCAATAAACTTGCTACCATTCCCTTTTTTTCATTTCCATTTGTTAAAATGTGTGTTGTTCAGCTGTGTTGGGTGATTATGAAGTCTGGAACTGTGCCAGTCTCCCCTCTATCTCCTGCAGAGTGGCATCTTGTCCTTGAGGCAGAATTAATTTGCTTTGCATTTGAGTTCTCTCTGGATCTTGTGCATGCCCTTAACATATTCTACAGATGTACGTTCCTGGGAAGCTTTCAAATGTTGACAATGTGTTGATAGATGTAGGAACAGGTTACTATGTAGAAAAGGTAAGACGCCCACCTGCCATATTTCAGATTTACATGAAACTAGTTACAGAGTTTTTAGTCTACAGAAGCAAACTTAGGTTAATTTCACTGGATGTGAACTAGAGATGGGTGTTTTGTTTCAGAAGGGGACTGGTTCCAAAATGAAACATACACTCAGAATGCAGTCCCACCCTCTGGAACAAAATAAACCACTGTCTTGTCTTGCTGTAGTTTGTGCTGAGTGAAATTCCAATCAGGAAGCAGCCTCTGATGCATCATCTTTCCCTCTCACTGGCACTGGCCAATCAGGAGCTGTGCAAGGACATGCATCATCCTGCCTCCCTTTCTGATTGGCCAGCGCTGGGGAGAGGGAAAGATGACGCATTGGAGGCTACTTCCTGATTGGTATTTTGCCCAGCACGAACTACAGCAAGGTAAGACAGTGGTTGAATTTGTTCCGGAGGGTAGGACTGGATTCCGAGTGCCAGCTGTGCAGGCATATTTCACTTCAGAACTAGTCTCTTTCTGAAAGGAAACACCTATCTCTAATGTGATCTACTGAGAGGTGCTTTTGTCCTCCACCAATTTCTGGCTTGAGCTGCTGTTGACAGGAGTTGTGTGTGAAGCCAGCTGTTCTGCTCCCAAACTTTGATAAAGATGTTGGTTTGCATTTTTAACCATCTGACATTGAACTGATTCTTCTGTGGCCTTCCAGATGTTCCTAACCTCCATCACCCAGCAGTTCCAGCCAGCATAGTTACAGGTGAAAGATGATGTGAGGCGGTTGCCAACAGCATCTAGATGGATGAGTCTATTTCAAGCTGCTTAGCTTTAAGATTTTTAATACGAAAATAAACGGAACAAACCTGATTACATGTCTGGCTATCTCTTTTCTTATGCCACACGTGAAGCATTGTGTTCTGATATCTCCATATAAGCTCAAGAGTAAGCATCATAATCATCTCTTACATTTGGATGGATGAGTCAAAATGATTTTCAAGGGCTAAGCGCTCTTGAGGTTTGCAGACCTTTAGGCTAGTAGCTAGCCTTGGAGGTCCCATTTTGTGTTAGATGTTTCAACTTTAGGCATTATAAAGTATTCTTACTAGAGATGAGCTTTTCGTTTTGGAAGTGGTCAGCCCAGCTGGCATTCGGAACCGGAGGAATGAAATCAATTCCTTGTGCTGGGGTTGCGCAGGGCTAAACTCCAATGAGGAAGAAGCCTTTGACATCATCTTTCCTTCTCCCTGGTGCTGGGCAATCAAGACAGGGAGCTGGGATGGTGCATTTCCCCGCATTGCTCCTGATTGGCTAGCGCTAAGGAGAAGGAAAGATGACGTTGGAGGCTTCTTCCTTGTTGTTTAGCCCTGCGTGACCTCACCCCAAGGTAAGAGATTGGTTGATTTCGTTCCTCTGGTTCCGAACACCAGCTAGGCTCCTGTATTTCAGAAGCTGACCACTTCCAAAATGAAAAGCCCATCTCTAATTCTTACTTATGTATCACACAACTATCGGACCCAATTAAGGACAAAGTTTCAGGGCAAAGATAATGTTTTATTTAGGTGACCCGTCATATGTCACAACTGTTCTGACTTACAGTGACTCTCCTGCATTTTTATAGAGAGAGTATTCTGGTTTGTCACTCCCTTCTGGGCTGCCCTGACTCTACTCCTTGGTGGGATAATGAGGAAATTGCACTCCCGACAGCCAGATGCCTCACTCACTGAGCTCTCCAGCGCATCCTCTGATGTAATGCATATCTCTATACTAAAGAGCACCAAAGAATCCTGCGGTTCCTGTGGATGAGATTCCAGCATACTCTTCTCCCTTATTAGGAAGGATGGCAACTGAGGTCGGGGTGGGCCAGGGTAGTAGCGTCTTGAATCACCTAAAGAGAGACACATTGTGGGTCTCACTAAGCATACCTATGCATGCCTCGGGTTTACAAGGTTTGAGTAGCATAAAAGTCACCTTGGCCGTAGGCAGCAATGTCACAGTGCCTTTGCTCTTGCAGTCAGTGGACGACGCCAGAGACTTTTTCAAGAGGAAGATTGATTTCCTAACCAAACAAATGGAGAAAATCCAACCAGCGCTGCAGGAGAAGCATGCCATGAAGCAAGGTGGGACTCAGACCAGCTATTGTTCCATTTGATTGCTACCGTTGGACCTGGAATCAGTTCTTGATTCTTCTTTGCTTGTTCTTTTGCAGCTGTGATAGAGATGATGAGCCAGAAGATTCAGCAGCTAACAGCAGCAGGAGCTTCACAGGCCGCAGCAACAAAAGCCTAGCAAACCCGGGTCGCTTCCTCTGTTTTGACAGTTCACCGTTTTTGTGATATAATAACCCAATATTGCTGCTCCCTAAGGGGCAGCCCTTTGGCCCACTGTGCAACTGAAGGTGGGGAGGGGGACGTCTTTTCTCTTTAGCTTAATACCTGTGGAAGTCCACCTTGGATGTTTTCTAGGAGTGATGACATCACGGGGATCTTGTCTCTTCAAATGGATAGACTTTCAGTAGCTCAGTGGCTTGGGGTGGTTGTATTGCTGGGCGCCTAGTTCAAAACAGCACTGAACGTTTTGTTATTTGTAAATGGGGTTGTACAAAATAAACAGGTAGGATTGCAGAACAAGTTACTTGTGTGGAGTGATGGGCTGATCTTCAGAAATGAGATTCGTGTGCGCAAGAAAGAGGTTCAACAGCGGGCAAAGCAAAAAACAAAGCAAAGTGTTCTACTTATATACCACCCCATAGTGCTTAAAGGATTATCTGGGCAATTTACAATTTAATTATGCATACTACACGTTGCCCTCTATCCCTCAGCAAGCTTTTACAATTAACAGACCTCAGAAGGATGGAAGGCTGAGTGAACCTTGAGCCGGCTACCTGGGATCGAACCCAAGGTTGCGAGCAGTTATGGCTGCCATACAGTAGCTTAACCCCTGTGCTACAAGGCTCCTACCAAGGCTAATATCTTGTTTGATCTCCTTAAGTAAGACCCTGATCTGATGGTGAATTGATGAAATGGCTGAGAGGGGGAAGAGGCCTAGCTTGTGAAGCTGAGTTTCTTGTTGGGTCGGATACTCTTGAAGAATGGAATCTGTACCATCACCTTCCCTGATCTGGTGCCCTTGGCATATGTTCAGTTGTGACTCCCAATCAGCCCACAGCAGCCTTGGCTAATGGCTGGTTCTGACTGTGGACTCAAAGCCATAGGCACTCATCTTGCAGGTGTAGCAATTGACGCCATGTGTTGTCTTCTCCTTGAATGCTAAGCTGTGCTTTCGTCTGAACAAGTGCATGTTGCAGTTAGCTCCAGGTTTACCAGCTCGCTCTCCTACTCCGAGGCTGCATTTTAGAGCGGCCAGTTGCCTGCCTGACAGATTTGCTCTTTCTTCAAAAGGCTCGACACATTTCTGCTTGACACTAGTGAGGCTCTTGAATGTTCACTCCGAGCAAATGTACATATACTTTCCCTGCATCCAAACATCTGTTCCTCAGAGCCTTTGATTTGACCCCTTGGTCCCTGCCTCTCCCTAGCTGAAATGAAGCTTAAGTGTATATTTTGCTGCAAATTGTTGTATTTATCCTGGTGCTCCATGGCTGAAGTTGAGACTGTCTCTGCTTATATTCATACAATCATAGAGTAGGAAGAGACCTCAAGGGCCATCCAGTCCAACCCCCTGCCCCCTCTGAAGGGCACCTACTCAGAAGAATCAAAGAATCATAGAGTTGGAAGAGACCTTGAGGGCCATGTGGTCCAACCCCTTGTCATGCAGGAACCTCCATCAAAGTACCCCCAACAGATGGCCATCCAACCTCTACTTAAAAACCTCCAAAGAAGGAGACTCCACCACCCTCAGTGGTAGCCTATTCCACTGCCGAACAGCTCTAAGTGTTCTTCCTAATGTTTAAATTGAATCTCTTTACCTGTAGTTTGAAACCACTGCCCCAAGTTCTAGTCTCTGAAGCCATTGAAAACAACCCTGCTCCCTCTACAATCAAATATTTAAACATAGCTATCATATCCCCTTTCAGCCTTCTTTTTTAAGGCTAAACATTCCAAGTTCCTAAAACGTTCCTCGTAAGACATTTCTTCCAGACCCTCAACCATCCTGGTCACCTTTCTCTGCACCTGCTCAAGGTTGTCAACATCTTTTTAATTGAGGTGCAAAAATCTGGACACAGTACTCCAGGTGGGGTCTGACCAGAGCAGAACAGAGTGGTACTATCATTTCCCTTGATCTAGACACTATGTTTCTGTTGATGCAACCAAGAATCACATCAGCTTTCCTGGCCACCATGTCACACTGCTGACTCATGTTCAATTTGTGGTCCACCAAGACTCCCAGATCCCTTTCACAGGTACTATTTTCCACCCAGATATCTCCCATCCTATATCTGTGTAATTCATTTCTATCTGTTGAAGCACATTCCATTAGTTTTGGCCCAGCACTGTAATCTGTCAAGGTCATTTTGGATTTTTATCCTATTCTCTAGGGAATTAGCAACCCCACCCAATTTGGTATCATCTGCAAATTTAATCAGTCTATTCTCTGTTCCTTCATCCAAGTCATTAATAAAGATATTTCATAGTACCAGACCCAGAACAGAAACCTGGGGCATCCCTCTGGTCACCTCTCACCATGCTGAGGAGAAACCATTTATGATCATTCTTTGGGTATGATCAGTCAACCAATTACAAATCCACCTAACAGTAGCACTATCTGTCCCACATTCTACTTAACTTCTTTGCAAGTATGTCATGGGAAACCTTATTGAAGGCTTTACTGAAATCAACATAAGCAACATCCACAGCATTTCCCTCATCCACCGTCCTGTAACTCTATAAAAGAAAGAGATCAAATTAGTCTGGCATGACTTGTTCTTAAGAAACCCACGTTGACTTCTAGTAATGACAGCATTGCTTGTTAAATAACTACATTCTGTCTGCTTAATAATCTGTAGAATCTTTCCAAGAATAGATGTCAAGTTGACTGGTAATTAATTTGGTCCTCTTTCCCCCCATGTTGAAGATGAGGACACTAGCCCTCCTCCAGTCTATGGGGACTTCCCCTGTTCTCCAGGAATTCTCAAATATTATTGCCAATGGCAATGAAATTACTTCTGCCAGTTCTTTTAGTATCTTTGGGTGTGCTTAATTGGGCCCAGGATTAAAGGTTTCCTGGTGTTCCTGTACTGCTTCACTACCTATTCTATGTTGCAATTTCTACCCTACCTCATCTACTCTTCATCCCAACTAAACTCTTTTTTTTTCCTTTTTGGAGAAAATTGGCAAAGAAGGTGTCGAGTAGTTCTGCCTTTTCCCCTGTCTTCCTTATTTGCCCTTTTGCTGTGGACATAACAAAAAACCCCTTTTACTATCTTTAATCTCTCTGGCAAGTCTGTTTATTCTGTTCTTTAGCTCTTTTTACCACCCCCCTGCATATATTGGCTATTTGCTTAACGTCCTTTGGTGCGTTCCCCATTTTTCCATTCCCTTAACATTTTTATACAGCTGAGTTGAAAGTTTCTTAATCGACCATTACGGTTTCCTTAGACATCTCTCATTTCCCCCTCTTGTTGGAACTGTTTTAGATTGTCCCTTTAATATCTCACTTTTAAGGAATTCCCATCAGTCTTGGACTCCCTTCTCTTTCAGTGCCTTGGTTCATGGCATTACAGCCAATAATTTCCTAAGTTTACAAAAATTACCTTTCTTAAAGTCCAGGATGCTTGCCTGACTATACTTTGCTTCTCCTTCCCACTGTATAACAAATTCCAAAAGAGCCCAGTCACTTCTACCTAAAGATCCCACCACTTTGACCCCATTTACAAGATACTCCCTGTTGGTTAAGATCAGATCTAAAATAGCTGTTCCTCTTGTTGCCTCCTCTACCTTCTGGATTATGTTAGTGTCTGCAAGGGCAGCAAGGAATTTATTGTACTCTGTAAGGTATACCAGTATACCAATAGCAATGTTCTATTTAAATGTGGTAACAGAAAGTGAAACAACAGGGAATACAAATGAGTTATTTATTAGGAAGGGAACATCCCTGGACACCATGTAGTAAGAACACGAGATGATAAGAGTAGTTCTTTCCAGACCAACAGTTTCATGTCATGACTTCCTCAGCCGCAAACACAGACGCCAGAGGCATTATTTTCCGTGTGCTGCCCCAGATGCTCATATGTTCACGGAAGTGCACCAAACCTGCACTTTCAATCCTAAGGGTTGCTTAGAAAATTATTTTGAACGAGTATCTACAGTCCCAGCCTTCTGCCTAGCCTCAGAGTGTTTGATGAGGAACACTCAGGGAGCAAGGCCATGGCCCTAGTGATTAGAAATCACATTGCAAAAAGTGTCATTCAGTCTTTGCTACATTCATATTGCAAAGGAGCTACGCCTAAGTCACTCCCCCCAAAAAACACCTTGCATTTTTTTTGTCGTTAGTTAGTTCCGAGCCTCAATCCTTAATATGTATTCTATTCTGTTTTGCTCTTCTGCACAGTAGCCTGGCACTGGCTTTTTCAACAACGCACATCTATTCAGGATCGGTCACTTTCACGCTTTGCCCAGCTTCCCACCGTTCCTTGAACTACCCTTTTGGTCATGAGACTGGAAAATGTAGGGCGTAGGAAACGGCTAACGAGAGACCTGTGCTCAGTAACGAAAAGAGAAGGAGCCAAAGCGTTTTATTTCACAGGGTGCAATTCATCCTCCCATCCCTGCCCCCAGCAACCGTCCTCATGTCTGGCCTTGCTAACAGTGCTCCTCCTTTCAAGCAACTCAGTTCTGCTGAGAGGTATTTTCTCTTTATTCCATCCAAGTGCCCAAGAAGCCTCCTTTTGACAGGATCGCCTTCCCACCCTTCCCCTGTAAGCTTCTATTATGGCTTCTAGCTAAAGAATACTCCCCATCACACATTATGTACAAGCAGTGTCACGTCTGCTCCCAGAAGTTAGTTGAGAAACTTCCCAAAACACAAACCAAGATCCTTGCCCTCCAGGCAGTTTCTCTTTCTCTTTTACACCAAGTGCCTGAAGTCCAAACTCTCGAGTCCCCATCGCCTCCCTCCAATCCTCGTTGCTACTTTAGGGTTTGGCTGGCCGAGACTTGAGCAGACTCTTTGGCCTGGCCAAGAAAGAAAGGCTGCAGTCAAGGACTCGCCTTGGACCCAACTTCTAGACTCACACCTGGGCTTCCACTGGAATTTCCCTTCCCTGCAATTAAAGAAGTCTCAGTGCACAAAGATGGGCTTGTGCACTCGCTTGTGGCGGACGAGCGTGGTGTTCTTTGTGAAACACTCCCCGCATTCCACGCAGATGAAGGGCTCAGACGGAGCGACCCCATGATGAGCCACCCGGTGGCGTTCCACTTCCGAAGGTGCCCGGAACCGCTGCCCGCATTCCGGACAAGGGTGGCCTATCGGGGAGTCTGTGTCGTGGCGCAGGCGCTGGTGCTTGATCAGGCCGGCCGTGTGGGCAAAGCCCCGCCCACACTCGGGGCAACGGAAGGGCCGGGCCCCCGTGTGCGTCCGCCGGTGCTTGGCCAGGTTCTTGCTTTGGGTGAAGCTGCGGCCACAGTCCCCGCAGGTGTACGGACGCTCCCCGGTGTGGATGCGCTGGTGCTGGATCAGGTTGGAGCTCCAGCTGAAGCTCTTGCCGCAGTCCCGGCAGACGTAGGGCTTCTCGCCGGTGTGGGTGCGCCTGTGCTGCACCAAGTGCGAGTTCTGCGAGAAGCTCTTGCCGCAGTCCGTGCAGGTGCTGGGCCGCTCGCCGGTGTGCGTGCGCTGATGCCGCAGCAGCTTCGACCAGTGGCTGAAGCTCTTGCCGCATTCGTTGCAGATGAAGGTCCGCTGCTTGCCAGAGTGGGAAACGATCGCCGTGGCGACGCCCACCTCTCCCTCCCTGTAGTTGCCAGGGAGGAGCTGGGTCCCTTGCCGGTCTATGGCTGGACCTTCCTCTTGTGAATTTGTCTTCCAGTTGGGTGGCCCATGTTGGATGCTGGGCTGGATGGCCTTGTGCGCTAGGTGATGGGTGTCTTCACCTTCACTCATTCCACTTTCATCGGCTGCAAGAAGAGAGAGAGAGAGAGAGAGATCCACATCAGTGACTGCATGAGGAATGCACCAAGACCCATGGGCAGGTCTTTAGGCTGGCCAGTGTCCCAGGATCAGGCGTGTGTGTGTCAGGAACGAGGAACCTGGAAGACCTCCCAGTGTTGCTGGATTACTCCCATCCTTCTTCACAATAAGAGTGGCCAGATATGGTGAGAACATCTGGAGAGCCTAGGGACTGACAGCCCAAACATTATGCAAGAGGTAATTTTGCAAGCCACCTCCATTATCCTAATTTTCTGTAACCCCCCCTTTGCACTGTTTGCTGTCTTATAGACTTCTGTTTTGACTGGCCTGCTGAGCATTCCACCCATTAGGAATGTTGTGATGGTCTCAAGACAGCAGAAAAACAAAATCTAAGGGAATGATTCTCATCCAGCTCCCTGTTCTGCATTACTAAGCCAACCACTGGGTGGATTCTGCCTCTGCCATCTCCTTCCCACCACCACTGCAGACAGGTAGCATTCACACACGTGATCAACAACGGTCCCTTGTCTGACATTTGAAACCTTGCCTTGCTTTTGGGGAAAGATGCAAGACACAAAGTAAGGCAATATCTGAATCAAGCAATCTCGAACACAGCACTACGGCTCGGTCTGCTGAGACACTGTTAGGAGCAGGAAAACAGGAAGTTGTACCTTGATCTCTAAAAGGCTTACCCATGCTCCTCAGACATCCGGGATCTAAGCAGGCATTGCCCACTGCCTTTCAAGTACAGTATTTCCCCTGTATCAGACTATATTTTCACCTAAAATTACTGTATTAGATTAAAAACTTGAGGGTCGTTTTATACATGGAAGTAAGCCAAGGAGAGACGCACACGGATGCAGAACTAATTTTGGGTTGGAAAAGTGGGGGCCATCTTATGCATGGGAGTGTCTTATAGATGGGAAAATGTGGTACATCCTAGGCAAAGGCACTCCAGAGAGCCAAGTGCTGCATCCCATGTCACAGAGTGCACTTTATTTATTTAAAATATTTCTAGCCCTCTTTTCTCCCTGGAAGGACCCAAGGAGCCTTTGTTTTGTAGCAGAGATGGGCTCCTGCTTAGAAATGAAAGGCAACATGAAGTGGGAGGCGAGACATGTTCCGACAAACATCCACCTTGCTGAGATGCAGGCCGCAGGCAAGACAAACTTTTCATGGGGGAATAGCTCCACCCTCTTTATCAGATTAAGTAGTTCGACACGGAACAATTATTTCTATTACATGATGAGTTGTTGTGCATATGGATTGAATATGCTGGGCATATGGAATAAACACATGAAATTCCTGCAATGGCTGGGGTGGACAAGAAGCTATCTCAATCATCTACTGGTAGAGTTTGCCATTTTTAACCCGCAAGTCCTTTAATGAAAAACTGGCCAGACAGCTCAGTGAATTGGCTCCCTGGCTGCAGAGCCAAAGGGTGGGAGTTCAATACCACGCTGGGTAGAGAATAAAAGACAGCCTATGCCGTTTTAGACAAGCTGTCTGGTTCCAGAACATCCCCAGAAGAAGGGAAGAGTAAACTACTTCTAAGTACTTCCTACTTGGAAAAGGCTGCCATACATTAGAATGCACTTGGCGGCTCATAATTTTTATTATTTTGACGACAGCACAGAGCATAAAGACTCCCTTGTCTTTCTAAATTCGGCTGCTGAATTTGGTGGGATGGAAAGGGACAAACCAGGATGGGTTTTATGTATGATGGGTACTGGGCTGAGTATGTTCTTCAACAGTATCCTCTCTCAAAAGCCATTATTTTGGATCTAGGGCTCTTGGAGTTATGATAAACCCCACAAACTTGGAAGTCTGCCTTCTCCTGGACCAAGTGATCCACAAGTACTTTCCAATCAAGGTACTGTAGCATCACTGTTTTTATACTCAAGAGAAAGATGTAAACGTTTTGGAAATTTTAAAGCCATGGGGGGGGACTTTGGGGAGGAAACCCAGGTTGCTCCCCCAAAAAAGTTTCTAGAAATTTTTATAGCTCTAATACCCCCCCCCCCCAAAAAAAAAACCAAGAATGATTGGATGAACTGCTAGATTGCTCAGTGGTTTAGGTCTCTGGTTGTGGAGCCAGAAATTGAGAGTTTGATTCCCCAATGTACTCCTTCGGACTTGATGATCCATATATTATTACCGTATGTGAGGATAAAAGCGTGCAGTCCGCGGATACTCAGCCTGGATTCAAGGGACAAGAAGACCAAGGGACGGAGATAGAGAAGATGAATGAAATAGTGAGAGACAACAGGATAGAGGAGAAAGATTTGATAGTTTGGGAAGGAAACTATGCTGAAGGTGGTAGTTGGGGAGGATACAGAACACTGGCGGAACCAATGGGAGAGGGGTATAATATAATAGACATGCCCCTCAAGGAATGGGAAAAAAAGGATGGGAAGCGGAGAGAAATATAAGAGAAACTGTCAGGAGAAGGCAGTTCAGACAGTTGGAAGGGGAAAGGACAGTGCCACCCAGACAGTGGGTGCGAGAGAGACTGTGCTGAGGGAAATCGGGATACAGGCAGAAGGGATCTTCCAGACAACAAGAGGGGGTCCAAACGGAGGGAATCTTCCCCACAGCTAGAGAAGTGGGTTTGCCCTTGCCTACACCCTCAGAACTGACCATTAGCCCAGGAGGAATTGCCACAACGGTCACGGTATCCAGGGGTGGAGGAGCCATCGCAAAATGGCTCCCTGGATGGGGCTGGGAAACGATTCCGGAGGTAGTTAGGCATCTCTGCTGTGGAACCCAATGGGCAGGTACTCAGGTTGTGAAGGACACCCCCCACCCCCCCCCCGGTAATCTCACCCAATAACCCTTCTGTGCAAGAGATGAACCCGGAGTTGTTGTTGTTGTTTGGAAAATATGGGTCATCTAATGTTCGAGCTAACACAGTTGATTTGATGACTGAAATGAATATGGAGAAAGTGCTCGCTGTAAGCGAGAAGAATAAAAGTTTGATTTATTTTGATAAGATACGTGACTGTGGGACTCGTCCTTCTTCGGAGCCGTCGGTAGCTATAACCGAACCCTCACACCACATCTTTTTTAAAATTGATTTTGTAACAATTGCTTTGAACCAGAGGTTATCTTTCAGCCTAAATGACCTCATAGCATTGTTGTCAGGTCAGAATGGAGGATGGGGTGGACAGACTCTTATATGTCAATCTCAGCACTTGTTAGACAAAGTGGAGGTGAAGCCAGAACAAAACTCAAGGAAGGCCGCACAAAAGTGGTCTGAGCTGCTCACCTACATAGACTCTCCTTGCAATCCCGCCATCATCTGAGTCATGAATCACCACAATGCCCGGGTCTTCATGCTCCATGTCAAAGGAGTTTCTTGTTTTCAAGCCAGAATGTTACTGTGATGAAAAAAGAGGGGGGGGAGAGAGAGACTCAAAATAATTGCAGAACTGGTAGCAGGACATGTCAACTGTTAAGTTAAAAACAACTTGGACATAATTGACTGCTGGTTGAAAGTTTAACATGTTCTCTTGATATAGCACCCCCAGAGAGAGAGAGAGAGAGAGAGAGAGAGAGAGAGAGAGAGATTCAGTGTTTATAAATCAAGCCTGAGGGATTTACAAGCATAGATATTCTATCCGTTCTGCTAATCCATCATCTCTCATCATACTGAGTTACAGAGCAAAGCATTTGGGGCTTATAGCCAGACACTCTGTTCTAAAAGCACTTCTCTGGGAAGTCAGGTGGAGGGAGGTTGCTCATTGCTGACCAAATGCGCTTGGTGCAAGTTAAAGAACGCCATTGCTTTGTGCTGCTTTGTGTGGGTAAAACAAAATCATGCCTTGACCATGGTTAACCTGGGATACTTGATGTAGGCCGCTAGAAGCAGAGCAGAGTTCCATGCAACCACTTCCTAGGTTTTAAATACAGCCTCCTGTTGTCTTTTATCACCAAGAGTGAAAGAGATTTGCAAGGCATACGGGGGAACCTTCACTCACTGTATCTGGCCGGGGAGGCTGAAAGTTCCTGATGTCCTGAGTATGACCCCTCATAATGATCTGCCTTTTAAGTCCCACTGTCTTGCTGGGGTTGTGTATCACACGAGGGAGGATGAGCAGCCATGCGGTTCTGAATCATAGGAGTGGTGTGGACTCGGTCTGCACCACTGAAGCAATAAGAGCAACATGTGCTGCATCTATACTACCTCATAGTTCTTAAGGTGCTCTCTGAGCAGTTTACCATTTCATTAAGCAGGATATGTATTGTTCCCACCCCCACCCTCATGAGACTGGGATCTAAAGAAACACTTAGCTAGGACTGCCTTGCCCTTGAGGAAAGAATAAGATGTTGCTGGATAACCGCCCATTACCAAGTGCCACCTTTCTTTTTTTTCTTGGCTATGCAATCTAGGCCTTATGGAATTACAATCAAACAACATCTGGAGGGCTTCTTCTGTACCATCCTTCAGACAACTGACTCCTGTCCTATGATCGCAAACTGCTTCCCAGAGATAGCCAAGAAAGCAGGTGCAAGCTATCCAACAGCTGTCTTCAGTCACTGCTGATTCAAGGGGCAGGAGTGACACTGAAACACTAGAATAAAAATCATAAAAGCCTTCAATGCATCTCCAGTACAATATAAAATATAACATGGTAGAATGTAACAGATACTAAACGGAATAATATTGCATCACTTCACCCTCTGCAAGCTTGCCCTGCTCACATGAACAGTCAGCTATGAATGACCTATGTATGTGGAGGGAATTGTGTATAAATTAATAATTGTAGGTTAGCAATTAAGATCCCTTGAACCTGGGAAAGCAGTGGGCCTCAGATTGTGTGTCCGTCTAGCCCAGGGTAGTCACCTGTTCTGGCCAGCAGAAGCTCAACAGGATCTCAGACACAACAGATGGTAGCCCAGCACCTCATCCTGTCTTTTACTACACATATCAAGGACTGACTCTCAGGTGCTCCATCATGGAATGAGGCCCCCTGCCACATAGATGCTTCATCTAAAAAGTGTCTTCCTGCTTCAAAATGATTGCTTTATACACATACAGATGTTAACAAGCCATTGATCAAGGGACTCTTACAAGCATCAATGGCAATTGGGTGCTGGTTGTATTTATTTATTTATTTTATTTACAAGATTTTTTAGCTGCCCCACTACCAGGTGGTCTCTGGGTGGCATACAACAATAAGTTAAAACTATAAAACAATAAAATGACATGACTATTAAAACTATAAAATACAATGTAGGTCAAAACAATTGACATACTGTGCAAATTATAAAACTCTGCTGCTCATGAGTCCAGCTAAAACACTGTCTAATTAAAATATTCGCTGAACAAGAGGGTCTTTACTTAAAAGTAAGAGGTGCTGAATTTAGTCCAGAGCAGCCACATAACTAAACAACCAATGTGAATGTATTTTTGCATAACAGATAGTCCCCCTATAAATGAGGCATAACATTACCATTCAATTACTGATGGGAAATTATTTTCAAAGAACCACATCTTGTGGCACATGCAAAATTAAGATTTATTTTAGCATGAGTGTTTTATGGAGCATCATCTGTTCCTTCAGATGCCACTGAGGAGAGCTGGGCCAAAGCTAATGGAATGTGTTTCAACAAGAGAAAAATGGAGGGTCCTGCATCTAGGAAGAAAAAATGAAGTGCATAGATATAGGATGGGAGATACCTGGCTGGAAAATAGTACCTGTGAAAGGTTCTGTTGATGCAACCAAGAATCGCATTGGCTTTCCTGGCTGCCATGTCACACTGCTGACTCATGTGCAATTTGTGGTCCACCAAGACTCCCAGATCCCTTTCACCCTTGCTATGAAAGGAAACTAGTACAGCAACAAGGAATTCATTGAAATCCCACATACTGATCTAACTGTAACAACAAAGGTGTTGGTTGCTCCTAATGCCTTGCTCTACTACAAGAAAATGAAACAAGCTGCAAGGAGCAATACCACAGCACCCGAGAAAGACTTCCCCAAGCCAACAAATTCCTTTTTATTTGATGTCGTGCTAATGCTGTGATCTGTACCCCAACTTACCTTGGAGTCAGTCACATTCAATTCAATCCGTAGAAGTGAAAAGGGGTTTGAGCCATATGACACACACCCCAATACGATAGGCTAGGTCAGACATGTCCAAACTTCAGCCCTCCTGATGTTTTGGACCACAACTCCCAGAATTCTAAGCTTAGACTGCCAATGACAAAGGACTGTGGGAGTTGTGGTCCAAAACATCTGGACGGCTGAAACTTGGACACGCCTGGGCTAAGTGATACCTTTATAGGTCACCTAGCCTATCCTTGTACTGTATTGTTGTTGTTGTTTTGGTCATATGCCTCAAACCCCTTTTCACTTCTGCGGATTGATGGAGATACCAGGAGCCACCCCACCACCACGTACCAAGAAGGGGGAGGCACATTTAATACACGAGGGGACTTTACTGCAACCACTAGGTAAAACTATTTCTTTTTAATCTGGCCCCTATTGATTACACCTAGTGAGTTTTACTACATTTTACCCAACTTCCAAATGGAACTCATGGCTTTTTGCATTACCTCCCCACTAACTCCCTCAGGCCACCTGGGACCATGGTCTGGAGAGAGCCAAATTGAGGGAAAGAAGGGGGATGGGTGGGTAATGACTAGGACAGGGGTCCTCAACCTAAGGCCCCGGGGCCGGATGCGGCCCCCAAGGTCCTGAATCCGGCCCCTGGGACCAATTGCAACCCCCCCACCTACCCCCTGTTTTGTGAGCAAGCAAGCCACCGCAGCTGCTTTTGGACTGTGATCCGGCCCCCAGTGGTGTCTGGGTGGTGGTGGACTGGCTCGCTGTTTGAAAACTTTGAGGATCCCTGGACTAGGACTTTGAAGCAGTCTTAACATCAGCCCTGTCTCCTGCAACCACCATCTGGGGAATTCCATCTTCCCACAAAGGATCTCAGCACCTGACAAACCACGTCCTCTATCAAGAATGCATTTTTGGTACAATGCTTTAATAAAGATGGCTTGCTATTGAAAGTTAGCTTGCATTATTTTATTTTATTTTATTAGTAGCCTATAAAGGTATCACCTAACTGTCCAAAATTTCAGCCCTCCAGATGTTTTGGACCACAACTCCCACAGTCCTTTCTCAGTGGCAATACAGGCTTCGAATCCAGGGAGTTGTGGTCCAAAACATCTAGAGGGCCAAATTTTGAATTCAATGGAACTTAGTTCTGAGTAAACATGCCTAGGGCCCCTTCTGTACAGCGAAACGTTTCAATCTGTCAAGAAAAAGAAGTCCAGTAGCCATGACTAAACTTCCAGATAAACTCACCTGGATGACTGAGAATCTTCACAGACACACACACACACAGAGAATATCACACCCACTGACCAACCCCTTCGGATCATTCCTCCCACCGACTTCGCCCTGGGTGTGTCTTGCTGCAGCTCCGAGGGGGTAACTTTTCGGAGAGAGCTTCCTCTATAGCTCGAGGGGGTGGTTGGGTGGCGGGTGGCCATCTTGGGATCGAGCAATGTCATTTGGGGCAGCCAGGAAACAACCGAGCAAGCAGGTTGGGGGAGGAAAGGGCCGAGAGAAAGACCCCGAAAGACGGCGCTTTTAAACAACCTGACACGCCCAGGAGGGGAATTAACGGCGACTTGGCCCCGAAGCGAGAGGATCAAAAGGGGCGGGGGCGGGTAGGCAAGGGATTTTTTTTGGGGGGCGGGCAGAGAGGCGCTGTCGCCGCCAAAAATAAAAAATGCCTCGGATCGGCGACCATAAGCCATGCATTTTTTTTTCGCAACGTGGGGATCTGGGGTGTTTGCAAAGCGGGGCTGCCCATTTGCAAGAGAACGGGAAAACCGGAATATGTTCTCGAACCCGCGGCATTCCCCCCGTTCCCAGTCCTCTCTAAACTGCATCCTGCAGAGGGGGAGCAAAATAATCAGAACTACTGTACCCCCCCCCCCCGTTTTCCTTCCCCGCCTCCTGTCGGCTCCAACTCACTTGCCCTGCGATGGAGGCTGCAAGAGAATCACCTCTCTGGGTGGATCTTAAGCAGGGAAAGCTCAGCTCCGCCGGCGGCTGTTATTGCTCTCTAGGCGAACTCTGAGCTCAGCTCAGGGGGCTGCTGGGAACAGGAAGATCCCAGTTTAATGTAATCCCCTCGTCGTCGTCCTCCTCCTCGCTTTTGCATTTCCTGGTGATTGCTAGGAAGACAGTCTCTCTATGGTGAGGGCAACTTATCTTGAGTCAGGCGCTCGGGAAAGGTGAGCGACCATCGTTCTCTGTTATCGCCCAAGGATAAGTGTTACAGATCTGAAAAGTGAAAAGGGGTTTGAGCCGTGTGATTAAAAAAAAAAACAACCAAGGATAGGCTAGAGCTAGCTGATACCTTTATAGGTCGCTAATAAAATAAAATAATATAAAATAAAATAATGCAAGCTGAGCTTTCGATAGCAAGCCATATTTATCAAAGCATTATACCAAAATGCATTCTTGATAGAGGATGTAATCTGTCAAGCGCTAAAATCCTTTGTAGGAAGACGGAATTCCCCAGATGATGGTTGCAGGAGGCAAGGTTGATTTGAAAACTGCATCAAAAAGTCTCGGATAAGGTTTCAAACCAAGCACACCAAACAAATGTGAGTGTGTGAAAAGTGAGTGGGTGGGTTTCTTCTATAGGGAGGCGGGAATAGTGATCACCGCCAGCGGTGTGGTTGCAATGCAGTCGTGCCTATCCAAAAATGTTTTTCTCCGATATCAATAAATGTTGGGTTCCACTAGGCTTCCGGATCACAGCGAAATATTCACTGGAAAGTTCTTATCTATCTATCTATCTATCTATCTATCTATCTATCTATCTATCTATCTATCTATCTATCTATCTATCTATCTATCTATCTAAATTGTTTTATTTATACATACCCAACCCAATTCCTTAAAAGGGCTCTATTTACTGTAGAGGCAATGTGATCTAGTGATTGGAGCCTGGGTCTTCATTTGTGAAAGACTTGTGATCAGAACCTCCCTAAGTAGAATTGAAAGTTTTTCTCCCAGACTGGCTCTTAGGGGGATGAAAATTGGAAAGGAGATACAGATGCCACCCTGAGTTCCTTAAGAACTTAGGGTATATGGTGGCTATAAATAAATACATAATGAAAAGGGGGTTCTCTGCTTTAATTTCTCCAAAATAGTCAGTCTGCAATATATAGAAAGGTAGATGATGAAATAGCAGCCTAAGAGGTTGAAATTATGTCTCCTTATTGCCTAGGCAACAGCCACTTGCTGTGACTTACTTTGCAGCAAAATCCTCAATATGTGATGATGAGTCTTTGGTGCTTGATTCAGCTCTGACAAGGGCAGCCTATCGGTTCAAAAACTGGCAGACTTCAGGCTTATCAGATCTAGACTGCTGTCCATTGTTGGTTGCATATCAAGAAACACCAAAAGAGGTCGGTGCAAAAGAATGTGTTTTTGGCATCTGAACTGAATTGAGCTGACACAAAAGTCCACTCCCAAGTTCTGTTCATTCCTGCCATCGTAACTTAAAGTGAGAGGAGTTATTTTGCTGTTAAACAAAAGGGGAATCAGAGACTCGGGATGAAACCCCAGGATTCACCCAATAATCTAACAGATTCTACCAAACTCCTTCTTAGACTACCAGCTGAGCAACCTAACACTCAGTTAAATGCAACTAGTCAACAGTTACTTGGAATTGGGAGGGACCAGCCCACATAAGGTTACACTGAAAGAGGCATGGTGACAAAGTGATTGTACTGACTTTTGTTCTTCAAGACCTGTGACATAAAAACATACACCAAGTTTCATTGTGGTCACTGAATGGAAACATTACACTACTGTGTTTTTCAGGTGCTCCTGTCTCTTTCAAAATGAATGAGGTGATTAGGTTGACCACTGTTCACACATCACACTAAACACACCAAGAAGGAGAGAGTCCACCCCTGTTACTTTCACAATACATGCAAGGCAAATTGGCATTGCTCCAGTCTAAGTTAGATTTTTGTGTACACAGTGCACAGATCTTGTCAATGGTATATATTTGAACATACATGAAAGCACCATCCCCATGAATGCGGAAAACAACATTCCTTGCCACAGTATCAAAAAAGATTAAAGGAACAAAGAATGCCTATTCATCCATTAGTGTGGTGGTGTTGTCTCTGGCATCCACTAAACGTTCTGTGTGTGTCTGA
This sequence comes from Phrynocephalus forsythii, assembly GCA_029282475.1. Classification (NCBI taxonomy): domain Eukaryota; kingdom Metazoa; phylum Chordata; class Lepidosauria; order Squamata; family Agamidae; genus Phrynocephalus; species Phrynocephalus forsythii. Next base: position 29,360,541 of record JAPFRF010000011.1, on the reverse strand, counting down.
ATAGTTATAGAGATTGAAATCAAGCAAATAAATCCTCCTAATTAGTTGAGTGCTTCTTCACTGCTTTCATTAAATTTCTAAATGGCATTCGGTGAGGGAAGTCAGAGGAACACCAGAGGGCGTGGCAGGAGAGGACACCATAGGCATGCAATCCAGTGCAATAATACATAAGATCAGGTGACTGTTTTGACAATCTTCTGGTGTATTAAATGTGCACTTATTTGATATTGTTGTATGTTGTTGCCTCTGTGACATTATTTGAGTTGGGCAGGACAAGATATAGAAAGCTGTGGGGTTGCTCTTGGTTATATAGCCAATCACTTGCTGACGATATTTAATAACCTGACTTTGTGGCTGCACTCATAAATAGTAAATATTACTGGCATTTGTGATGCATTTGGCAATGTTACTTTAGAGCAAAGCTGCAATAAAGTCTGTGAGTTGAGTGCCAATGGGTAAGCAGAACATGCAAGGTTATGTTTGCCTGATGAATGTAAAAGCTTGCACCTAAAAATGCTAACCCCCAAATTAGTATTTCACTGGAGTTTGCTTTCTGGTAAATAGTTTTAGGGTTCCAGCCCTTGAGGGACATCATCACCTTCTAGAAGTTTTATCCAACAATCTACTAAAGTTCAAATGCAGACTTGTTAATTTGATTGTATTTCCAATAGCTTTGCATGGTTGTGAAACCTGGACTTTGAGGAGGAGAGATAAGAAAAGGCTAGAGGCATTTGAATTGTGGGGTTGGAGACAATTTTTAAAAAAGGAATAGGGACCCTGGTAGCTACAGGCCAGTTAGCCTTACATCTGTCCCAGGGAAGATGGTAGAATGCTTCATCCAAGATAAAATCTTAAAACACATAGAAGAACAAGCCTTGTTGAGGAAAATCAGCACGGCTTCTATAAGAGTAAGTCTTGGCTCACCAACCTTTTAGAATTCCTTTAAAAGTTCAACAGGCATGTGGATTTGGGTGAACCAGTGGATATTGTTTATCTTGATTTTCGGAAGGCTTTTGACAAAGTCCATCACCAAAGGCTGTTGAGAAAATTGCACAGTCAGGGGATAAGAGCGCATGTCCTCTTATGGCTTGAGAACTGATTGAGATCCAGGAAACAGAGAGTAGGTGTTAATGGGCAATTTTCACAATGGAGAGAGGTGAAAAGCAATGTGCCCCAGGAATCTGTCCTGGGACCGGTGCTTTCCTAGGTGGTGAAGACCAGAGAAGATTGTGAAGAGTTCCAGAACGATCTCTCCAAACTGGGAGAATGGGCTGCAAAATGGGAAATTCATTGTTGGAATATGTAAAGTAATGCATATTGGGGGGGGTCAAAACTTTATCTATCAACTCATGGGTTCTGAACTATCTGTGATGGATCAGGAAAGAGATCTTGGTGTGCTGGTGGATAGCTCAACGAAAGTATCTACCCAGTGTGTGGCAGTGGTGAAGAAGGCCAATTCCATGCTAGGGATCATCAAAAAGGGGATTGAAAATAAAACAGCCAACATTATAATGTAATTGTACAAAATGATAGTAAGGCCACTTCTGGAATATTGTGTACAATTCTGGTCACCGCATCTCAAAAAAGACCTAGTGGAACTGGAAAAGGTGCAGAAGAGAGCAACTAAAATGATTACTGGGCTGGGGCACCTCCCTTATGAAGAAAGGCTAAAACATTTGGGGCTCTTTTGTTTGGAAAAAAGGTACCTGAGGGGGCATATGATTGAGACATACAAAATAATGCAGGGCATGAGTAAAGTAGATAGAGGGACACTCTTCTCCCTCTCACAAAATACCAGAACTAGGGGACAACCACTCAAACTGAGGGTTTGGAGAGTGAGAACAGACAAAAGAAAATATTTTTTACCCAGTGTGTTGTTAGTCTGTGGAACTCCCTGCTGCAGGATGTGGTGATGGCATCTGGCCTGGATGCCTTCAAAAGGGGATTGGACAGATTCCTGGAGGAAAAGTCCATCACAGGTTACAAACCATGATGGAGATGTGCAATCCCCAGGCTTAAAACCAGGGTGCTTGAAGGGCCAGATGCAGGGGAGTGGTATCAGGAGACAGATATCTAATCTCATGCGCTCCCAAACACATCTGGTGGGGCCACTGTGAGACACAGGAAGCTGGACTAGATGGGCCCTTGGCCTGATCCAGTATGGCTCTTATGTTCTTCATTACTGCACATCCCATGGCCAGCAAGGATGACCATCAAGGAAGTCTCCAAGAGAGTCAAACCAAACATATTTCTGGATCCAAGATCACCAAACAAAAACTATCATACTTGATTCATGTTGTGCGAGCTGATTAATGGGAAAAGACAATAGTGCTGATGTTGGTCAATGGCAAAAGAAGAAAGGTCCACCCAAACAGAAGGGACAGTGGAATGAACTAAAAGAAGCTGTAAGAGACGGAAAGGCATGGGGATCATCGAGCCACAAACTAATTGAGAGTGGAACACGACTAAACGGATGAATGAGACTACCATACTGCTGTGGAAGGTGAGGCCCTCCGGACAGCTAACAGCGAGAGACACTGAGCTAGCTGACCCATCAGTGGCCAGAAATTTTGGACCACAACTCCCAGAATCCTCCTTCCCAGCCACCACCAACCCCAACCCCAGGGATTAGGACATGAGCCCCCTTGTGAAAGATGGGAGGACTCTAGGGGATGGGGGGGCGGTCTTCTTTAAGACAGGTGGGAATGATTGGATGAGGCTCGTGCAAGGGGCGGGGCTTAATGAGAGGAAGGAGGCCGGGCCGGAAGCTTTATTTAAGACAGGCGGGAATGATTGGATGAGGCTCGTGCAAGGGGGCTTAATGAGAGGAAGGCGGCCGGGCCGGAAGCTTTATTTAAGACAGGCGGGAAAGATTGGATGAGGCTCGTGCAAGGGGCGGGGCTTAATGAGAGGAAGGAGGCCGGGCCGGAAGCTTTATTTAAGACAGGCGGGAATGATTGGATGAGGCTCGTGCAAGGGGCGGGGCTTAATGAGAGGAAGGAGGCCGGGCCGGAAGCTTTATTTAAGACAGGGGGGAATGATTGGATGAGGCTCGTGCAAGGGGCGGGGCTTAATGAGAGGAAGGAGGCCTGGCCGGAAGCTTTATTTAAGACAGGCGGGAATGATTGGATGAGGCTCGTGCAAGGGGCGGGGCTTAATGAGAGGAAGGAGGCCTGGCCGGAAGCTTTATTTAAGACAGGCGGGAATGATTGGATGAGGCTCGTGCAAGGGGCGGGGCTTAATGAGAGGAAGGAGGCCTGGCCGGAAGCTTTATTTAAGACAGGCGGGAATGATTGGATGAGGCTCGTGCAAGGGGCGGGGCTTAATGAGAGGAAGGAGGCCGGGCCGGAAGCGTAGCGTCCCGCCGTTCCCTGGCTTTCTAGTATGTGGGGGGGGGAGTTGTCGTTCTCCCGCGGGGCGTTCACTTCCGGTTCACAGGCATTGGGCATCCGGTTGGCGTCGGCGGAGAGTGTGAGGGTCGGTGAGTGAGTTTGGTTAGGGGATAACGAAGGCAGGCCGGGCCCTTTAGAGGCCCTTCTCCCTACGGGTCTCTGCGGCCTCCTCGGAGCGGAGCGGAGGGCAGGGCAGGGCAGGGCGGCGGTCGCAGCTGCTTCCGGGGACGCCTTGCTCTCCTTCCCGCTTTCCGGGAAGTGGCGGCCGCCGCCGCCGCCGCGTCTGTTTCCACCCGTCTTAGGTTCTTCCCTTCCTTCCTCCCCATTTTTCCCCCTGTCAGACCCGGACTTGGAAGCGGAGACGCGGATGGTTGCCGGGCCGTGGAAAGGAGTGGCGAAAGCCGGTAGGAAAAGCCCCCACCCCCCAGAAAGGCCGCCCCTGCTGGGTGGGGAGCTGGGATCTAGCGGTTTTGGGGGGCTGGTCGGTTTGTTGCCCAAAGCCCCGAAGTAAGAGCTGAGCGACCCAGCGCTGGGCTTTTCAGCAAAGGAGCCTTCGGGCACATTCACCGGTTGACACGTTTGTGTTTGGTGTGCCGGCCCTTCCATTTCATCAGGACGCGAGATGTATCCTAAAGGGGCAGGCATATTAGGGGCTGGGGCTGGGCGGGTGTTGGCAGCGAGAGAAGACGGGGAATGAAAGAGAATTACCAAGGGTGGCTATCATTTTGGAGGTGAAATGCATCCCTGCTCAGGTTACTTAAGGAGTCCTGGTCATCCTCTTAGAAGTGCAGAGCTAGAAGGGACCCCTGTCACGGAGCCCCTGTCACGGAGGCACAAGTGGGGAACTGAACTCCTGGTCTCTGGCTCCATCTGTCTTCTTCAGATTGCTGCCATTCATGCCCCGCGACTGGCTTGGAAGGGACAGAAAGCTCTATCCCAGTGGTTCTCAACCTGTGGGTCCCCAGATGTTCCTGGACTGCAATTCCCAGAAACCCCTTCCAGCACAGCGAGTGGTGGAGGCTTCTGGGAATTGCAGTCCAAGGACATCTGGGGAACCACAGCACCTGTAGCAGCCTGCTATACATGGGGACCTTTGCTCCTCTAGCAGATTTCTGTGCAGGAAAGGGTCCAAGTTAACTGGGTCTACTCAGTCTTTGGAGAACCAGTGTGATGTAGTGGAGAAAGTGACAGATGAAGACTCTGGAGGCTTGGGTTCAAATCCCCACTTGGCCACAGAAATGATGTGTGCATGCATGTGAATTAATAGTAAAACTACTCTTAAGTATCTTATATACCTTGAAACTCCTATTAGCATTGCCCATAATTGTGATGGTTTGATGGTGCATAAGAAATTGGACTGATTCTTAGACACAGGAATGCATAAGAATGGTTAAATCAAGTAATCATTCACAATTAAAGCAACCTTGGCACTTTGAATCTGTTTTTGATGTTAATTTTGTTTACCATTTTTAGTGTGGTATTCATTTGCTCCTCTTTTATATTTGTATACATAAGTGTCTTTAACTTAAATACTCTATTGTCTTTAAAAGCTAATGGCACATATACCAATTTCTAAAAGAATATTTGTATAAACTGCATTGAATCCTTGATAAGGAGAAGGGGGTAAATATTTTAAATTAAATCAACAAATGTAACTGGTGTTACAATCTTAACATCCTATTTTAATAGGATAAACTGATTTATTTTTGTAGTTAGGCATAACTAAATGTGCATAGGATCAGACTACACATTTTCTGACTTCATCATGGTGTGCTGAGTTCTCACTTCTCATATATTTTAGTTCTTGTGGGAAGTGATACATGCTGTGGCAGTAAAATCTAGTTAAGAATCTAAAAATCTCATAGTAAACATTATACAAGTCTTGGGAGTATATTTCCAAGTTCAGCATGGGTATTAAATCAAAAAAGAAGGTTCTGGAAAGCTTTAGTGCTTGTTCTGTGAGTAAACAGACCTTCCAAAAAAGTTTTGGTTTTGTTCTAGCTTTGCCCTATATGCCAAAGCAAACTACCATGACTGCCTCTTTTAAAACTATTAATAAAAGTTGTTTCCCTACATTTACTTTTGGATTCATTCTCATGGACTAAAAGCTCTTTGCTAGCCTTGTAAACTGCTACAAGGCTAACCTTTGCCAGCTTATTATGGAGTTATTCAGTTTTATTTTTAACAACTGAAAACAGGAGTGTCACCCACAACAGTTTTATCAGCTGAGTACAGATACCAAAGCAAATAGGGTCTTGAGCTGCATGGCCATCACAAAACAATGACCCACGTTCCTTTGTTTGAAGAGTGGGTGTGAAACCCAATGCTTAAGCAGCTTTTACAACTGCCCTCCAACTTCCTGCCTCTAACAAGATTCCTGCCCTGGCTGCAACATCATCTAACCAAGGACTTTAAAAGTAACCTCCTGGTAAAGCTAATCTTTTACCATGTCTGAACCTCTGGGACCTGCTTTGAAGAAGAGTGATTTACACTCAAAAGCTTGCAGTGTTCTTTGTTTTTTATTTTTATTAGTGGCCTATAAAGGTATCACCTGTAACCTGTTTTTGCAATTGTACAGATACCAAATGCATCTTAATATAGCAAATGATATGTATGACGTGACAAAAAAAGGAATTTTGACTTGGGAATGGCTCTTACAGGAAGTAATTTTTAGATATTCTATAGATTTTTTCGGAAATACAATTGCCAGAACATCCAATAAAATCCTCATGCCCCCTGTTAGTATTACCGCCATGGCTAACTGTTTCAGGGAGGGTTTTTCCTAAGATATCACATTTAGAGCAGTAGATATTAGAACACCCAAACCCCCCTTAAGTCTCCCAGGTCCACATCCTGGTGTTGCCCTTACCATAAAAGACCTGAAGCCATCTAGTATTATGTCTTTGTCAGACCAGGTTTCTTGCAAAAGGATAATATTATATTTACGGCGAAAGAAAGTGATGTCATAGGCATGGGAAATACATCTGGTCCAACCTGCCACATTCCATGATAAAAGTTCAATTGGAGAGACAGATGTTTGATTGTCTTTTGATGCACACCATCGTGTTTGTTTGTCTGGTACCCCATTTTGTTCGTGCTCTTTCATTTTATGTGCCTTTGAAGTCATTTCCACTCCAGTGGCAGAGAGTGATTTGTTGGGGGGTCTCTTCCTTAGATATTATTTGCTTCTCCAGAGCAGACTGAGGTGCATCTCTGAAGGTGGGAGAAGCAGCTGGTGTAGTTGGGGGATAGTCTTTATGAGCCAGATCTTCAACAGTTTGGTTTCCTTGAGTCTCTATAATGTGTGGAAGCCTTTTAGCTTTGTTCCAGGCTTTTGTCTTATTTCCCCCCCAAGTAATGTTCCAGGGCAGAGGCTTCATGGCTTGGCTTTGTCTCTTGCCTGACAATAGTCAGTTCTGGGGGGTGAGCTGCCAGAGGGGCATATCTATTGTCCATGTGCCACTCAGAGATGGGATCAAGGATAGTTTCAGTTGTACAGGTTGGATGTGTCTGCTCTTTGTATAGTTGATGCATTCTGAGGTTTTTAGGAGATGTAATATCATTTGGGAGAGGCCGTGTTCTTAAGAGCGTTCCCCCCTGGATACTCTGTGTTTTAGTTTTGTTTGTAGCATCATGCGTCTTGTTGATTATGATGTTATTTGGGAAGGTTACAAAATGGGTGTGCGCTTCCTTCTCTTTACCATCTGAGTTTGACTTTAGGGGTAGATAGTTTTGAGAAGTGGAAACGTTGACCCTGGGCACATGAGGCTCATAACTGAGGCTTTCAGTTGTCTTCCTTGAGTGGATTGCTGGGGTGCTATTTCTTTGTTCTGGTACTTTGATTCCTCTAGTTTTATTTGTTAGTTTGTGATTGTCCAGTTTTGTGGATATTTTAAAGTTGAACTCTGAATAGGTTTTGTGTATTCCCCATTTAAAAGATACTCATATTTTTTTCAAATTTGTATAGTAGACTCCAGAAATGATGGGCCTGTTTGCTATCTGCAAAGAACAGATGCACCCTGCCTCTTAGCACCCCAGATTTCCTGGGATACATGCAGAAACATTTTACTGTTATCTTTGTTTCATAGTCCCAATCCTCGCTTAGTGCATCTAGTATCTGTTGTAATACTTCTGGGTTGGAGAAGCAGGTGCCATTGGCTTTCTTTAAAAGCCAGTTGTCTATGGTAATATGGCACAGGGAATTGGCTGCTGAGGTTTCAGCCAGAGTGGACTCAATGTCTAAGGTTGCTGTCCTTTGGGAGTTTTCTATTGGTGTATTTTTCCCACAGGCTGTCATTGCTGGTGAATGCTGAGGATAGGATTCTTCTAAAGTGTTTTCCCGCCATTCATCAACAGTTAATATTTCTATATTGGATGGTATTAAATCAGGTTCCTTGCTGGCTTTACGTAGGTCATCTCGGTCTGCCCAAGTCTTTTGGGTCTCCCCACCATTAGGCACTTGCTCCTGCATTCTTTTCTCCAGAGGCTGTGAAGAACTTTAACCCTTTAAAGCTGAGGGCATATCTTTTTATGATGAGTCTTTTGTACCCATCTCCTTTTCTGCCTGTGGACCATCCTGTTCAGTGTCCTGAGGGTTTAAAGGAGGTGCTGCTTTGAGGGTTCCCAGCTTTATCAGGTCAGCAATGCATTGCAATGTTGCTTTAATGTCAGCAAGTTGTTGCTTTAGAAAATGCAGCTTCTTAAAGATGTTTTGGTTGGATTGAGCTGAGAGAAAGCACTGGTCACGTAGTTGAGTATAGATAATACTGGTTTGTTCACTTTCAAGCCCTTGGAAGCCTTGAGAACCTTTTTTTTTTTCCCCCTCTGTGTGGTTTTCCTTGGGTCCAGGGGCTGGTGTGTTTAAAGTGCCTGTAGAGTGAATCCATAGAAGCTGAGAAAGCCTCTACTAGGAGTCCTGGGTCCAGGGACCAGTTTCCAATTTCCTCTCCATATTGAGCATTTTCCCCAACATTATCCTGGTGTCTCTCTTTATTACTTGTGCCTGTATTTTCTGGTAAAAATGGGGTGCTTGATGTAAGTTCTCTCAATGGCCTTTGATTAGGAGAAGTAGAATGTGCATGTTGGCTAATGGAATCTGATACTGCACAAAAATCTTCTATTGATTTCTGTGCCAGGTTTCTGGAAGTTTTCTTTGCCCTGCCATGGGGTTTTTTTTGTTTTTTTTTTTATCCGTTTCATTTCCTTCCTAATTAGGAAGCAGTGTCCCTCCTTGCTGTGTGCTGTACATATCTCGCTCCCATTTTCTTCAAAGAGCAGGCATGAGTTTTTCTGTCATTAGTCATCTTATCAGTTATGGCCTGTTTATGGGAAGAATACTTCTTATAGCTCTGTTATGTGTCGCTGGGCTACAGCATCAGCTTGAGTTTAAAAGCGGGCTGTATGCCACCCCGTTTCCCACCTTGCTCACAGTAGCAAATGAAGGAGATAATGCTGACATAAAAAGCCGCTATACGTTTGTAGGCTCAATAATTATTTGTACGCTGGCGTTTTGCAAGTCTGACTTGGCACAAAGCCTTCGGATCAAACCAGTTAGGGTGACTTGCTTAACCCTCCTTATTCCAAGATTATTCCTGTTGATTTCAGTTGCAAAATTTGTAGACTATTGACCGGAAAGAACATGAATTCTGATTTTATTTTATTATTTACTAAATGTTCTGTTTTCGTCTCGCAACTCTCTTCTGGGCTTGAAAGAGGTCCTTTTACTTTGCTGCACTCTGCCTTGCATGTCCAGTATTGAACGAGGAGGCATTATGTTTTAACTGTTTGGATAAACAATGGTGTGTTCTGAGCCTATACTATGAGTCCTATAGTGGAGAACTTATTTCACGCAAACTTGTGTCAGGAAATCGCTGCTGTGAAGCCGACTTGTAGCCAAAATTGTTAATAGCCGCTATCTTTCAAAAGTACTGTTTGAGAAGGCCCTTGTGACCTGTGGGTGGGAGACAGATTAATTTTAATTTCTCCTCTGCCTTCATTCTAGTCTCTGTTCTATTGGACATCACCGGACTTGTTATCCCAGCTGGCTTTCTATCTGCCCTTTTCTTTTTTCTTTTTTCTAAAAAAAACTTGTTTTCTTTCAGTTCTGTTTCTTGTACTAACACCTACATTTATGTTATGATTTTTTTCAGTCCTTTAAGTGTAAAACAGAAATCTTTCATAGTCTCATTATTATGATGTCTCTTTTTCTACCCATGGAGTGTGTACTTTTATGGGCAACTTGTATTAAACAAAAAAGAAACAGTCTGCTTTGGAAAAGCTAGCAGGAATAACAAAAGACCCTGAGTAGCCTAAATATCTTGATCCATCCCTCCACCACCCCAAAATAACATGAGATATTTTATTTGCATTGGCTGCAGATAATTCGTAATTATTTTTCAGAAACTGCTGTTAATAAACCCTTGAAATGCATGGGCCATTGCATTCAAGAGGCTGTAGCACAGTGATAGAGCTGGAGAGTGGAAGAATTACTTTTGGACTACATCTCCCAGACACTGATACTGATCATATTGATTAGGGGATTCTGGGAATTGTGGTCCAGCGTGTTCCAAGCTCTGGCAACAATTTATATTTTGAATCACAGCCCCTAACGCTTTCGAGTGAAGGATCCTGAGTAATGGACTGAGGAGAGAATCCCTCGCCTTCTAGATCCCAAGAGAGCCACTGATAGAGCAGATATAATCTAACAGTACAACTTTTCACGTGCAACCTCAGGTCATGATCTCAGAATGAAATATTTTGTATGTTTCTTCATTTTAAAAATGTTGTTGCCATTCTGAACAAGGCTTGTAGCTGGTTCCCAGAGTGGATTTGATTTAATTCACTATTTATTGAATCTTTAATTTAAATAAAAATGATTCTTAAAATTTGAATAATGAATATGGTTTAAATCAAATTAAATTTTTAATTGACTTTTTAAAAATGATTTTTATCCAACTAGGGTGAATTTGATTTAAATAACAAGTCAGTAAGGCTTTATTTAAATCATGATTTTCTAGATAAAGACTCATTTTTGCTGGAGTTGTTCTTATCTTAATATTTACAACCAGATGAAGGTTTCATTTTTAGAATAACAACTTTTCAGACTAGTTTTACAGTTATATCATAAAGTTACTGATCTGGTGGTTATATACCATTAGAAATACATAGATAGATAATTATGAAATTATTGCAAGGTGAACTATTTCCAGTTTAATAGGTTAATTGTTCATATTTGTACTGTTCTATTGTACTTTATTGGAAGGGAAAATAATCATTATCTTAATAATAACGATTTAGTTTTATTTAACTCAAACAGTAATATTACAGGTTTTTCTCCCCAAGGGAGAGAGTGAAAATAATATGATAACTCTCAGGCCACTTTATGTATAAAGATCTCAAGATGTGGAGCACTGTGCTCAAAAGGTTTCTTTTTCATTTTAGTGCTTGCCCCTCCCTCCTTAAACTTTGCTCCTTGTGCAGATCTATTCCACTCCAACCAACCTTCTGTTCCTTGAACTTCTTGAAACGTACCACTTAAGAGGTAAGGGGGTTGATTCTGTGTACATAGATTTGCAGAGGAACAAGGAGATTTAAGGTCTTTTTCTCAATTCTGATGTTTATTTTATAACATTTTTGCTATGAAGGAGGCATGTTATCGTTGCAGACCCAAATGCACAGTTTTGAAAAGAGCAAAACCAACCATTGTTGATATCTTCTAGATAGAATTTTTTTAAAAAAAATCTGATTTGAATCAAAAAATCTGATTCAAATTAAAAATCATTTTAATTTAAAAAAAATCATTGATGGGCAGTGGTTAAATGCCTGTACTGCAGGTAAAACTGTGCTCATGACCTGGGGTTCAGTCCCAGGTAGCAGGCTCAAGGTTCACTCAGCCTTCCATCCTTCCGAGGTCGGTAAAATGAGGACCCAGCTTGCTGCAGGGGGGGGCAATGTGTAGCCTGCACACTGTAATTAAAAAATTGTAAACCACCCAGAGACTACTTGTAGTGGTATGGGGGGTATATAAGCAGAACACTTTGCTTTAATCATCATTTGGTCATTCAATGTTTGATGATTCCAAAGTTGCACAGGGTGTAGTGGTGGGACTGATGGCTGCTACAACTGACTAATGAGCATTGTAGGTGCCGGTCAGCATTCCACTGTCAGGCTCCTTTGGTTGAATTCTTCTTGGCTAGCACCCATGACTTTTTAAGTGCAACATCCCCCAATTATTCACACCACAAATGTTGCCAGAGTGGCTTGTCAGGACCAGAGATGAAGCAGCTCCTGTTGGTGAAATGTAACAAGTTGCTAAGTCATTTTAAATTTGCAATTATTAGTATTATATGTAGAGGAATCATTGTACAAAAGTCTTTTAAAACTAACCTTGTTATGTTTTTCTTCCGTTTCTCCAGCCCACGTGGAGCATGTGAAATAACCCAAGGAAACGGATTTCCAGTATGTGGTATATTATGCAGAGCATTCAGAGTAAATATTCTTTGTCGGAGCGCTTGATCCGCACAATAGCTGCCATCCGATCCTTCCCCCACGACAATGTTGAAGATCTTATCCGGAGGGTACGTGAGAAGATGGGGAAAAGGTTTCTGTTTTTGTTCTTGACGCTTGTGTTTCTAAAGTGACTCTGAGCTTGGATTGGAAATTAGTTGCCTGCCTCTGCAGCAGGCAAACTCACTAGGCAGCACTTCCCATGAGCCTCCGTTTCCTCCTGGACCCGGGGCTGGAGATTATAGACCTCTCCAGAAACGGTTGGGTTCCGATTCCCATCTGCCCCAGCAACTTGCCGATTGGCCACTGCAGATTCAGGATTCCTGCTGTTACATGGGCAGGTCATCTGGGCAAGCTGTAGCCTCTCATTTTGGCAAGAAGGGAAAGGAATCAGAATAACTTGGTGGTATCTCTGTAGTAAGATATGGCTCCCTTGCAGGCTTTGTTACTGCTTTCGGGTGGAAAACAATGAGACGCCGCTCCATGGGGATCTTTCATATGGCAGCACTTGTCACCTACTTCGGCCCTTCCCTATGCTATGTGTGGTGTGTGGAACCATCAAACCTATCAATTGCTCTGATGACAGGTTTTCGGCTGAATGCTGATGATGAAATCCAGTGAAAAGAGCAGATTGAGAATAACATTAAAACAATCTCCTTGGCCAGGAAGTTCCACTTTATTGTAATTTTGTTGGGGTGAAGAAGGGTCCTTTTATAGATTTTGATGACCTGAAAAAGACAGAGGCAGCTAACTTGGTCCATGCATGGAGCAGTCAGGCAAGTGGTGTTTTTTTTTAACTGTGGTTCTTTGAGGCCTCTTAAATGTGATATATTTGATCTTCAGAGGAAAGTACAAACACTCTTGAGCAATGCAAAGGCTACTTGCAGTTTCTGGTTACTTAGCTCTTAGGATGATCCCACATTAGGCTGGGATTGACACTGACAGCTGCTTTGCTATCTCCATTGCCAGATGTCTGCTAGGCCAGAGACCATTAAAGATAGAGTAAGTCAGCCAATGGACCAGAAACCTCATGGAAGCTGAGCACAGCCATGATGTCATGCAGTACGCTTTCTGTTTTGTCATTCGTCTTCAGCGTTATGAGAGAATAATAATTTGAGAGGGGTTAACAGGCATGTCCAAACTTCAGCCCTCCAGATGTTTTGGACCACAACTCACACAGTCCTTTGTCATTGGCAGTCTGCTTAGAATTCTGGGAGTTGTGGTCCATAACATCAGGAGGGCTGAAGTTTGGACATACCTGGGTTAGAATAATGCAACAGTGCTGTACATAAATATAAACAAGGTCCAGTGTCTGTTATATTTTTCCAATGCAGCCATGCCTCTACCTTAGGTAACCCAGGTGTTCTTGGACTGCAACTCCCAGAGGCGTTCCCCACTAGCTGTGCTGGCTAGGAAATCTGGAAGTTGTAGTCCAAAAACACCAGGGTCACCCAAGGCTGAGAATGGAGATACAAGGGGAGGAGAGGCAACAGAGGAGGGAGGGCACTGTTTAGAGTGGCAAAGGTTCGAGACCTCACCCATCCTGGTCCGCCGGGGCCGCCTCCTAGTGATTTCACTAGTGAGTCATTCGGAGTCTTCTTTAAATCTAAAATAGAGGCCATCTGTTCCAATCTGGACGCCGGTTGCACTGATCTGTGCTTGTGTGGGCTGTGCCGCACCCCCTCGGTCTCCCCGGTTTGTTGAGTTTGGGCCTGTTACTCCATCTGAGGCCTCCAGGGCCCTGGGCCACTGCAGGCCAGCGGCTTCTCCATTCAACCCTTGCCCTTCTTGGCTGATTAAGAACGCCGGAGGGAGCATGCCGGAATGGACTTCATTAATCATCACTGCCTCCTTCAGGGATGGGACCTTTCCCCGTCGGCTGAAGGAGACAGTGGTGAAGCCCAATCTCAAAAGACCAGGCTTGGCTGTAGATAATATGTCCAATTATCGTCCTATAGCCAATGTTCCCTTCATGGGCAAGGTGATCGAGCGGGTTGCCGCCCTGCGTCTCCAGTCGTTCCTGGAGGAGAACCATGTCTTGGATCCTTTCCAATTTGGGTTCAGGCCGCGTCATGGGACTGAGACTGCCCTGGTCGCACTGCAGGATCACCTGTTGAGGAGGGCCGACAAGGGTTGCTCTACCCTGCTGGTCCTTCTTGACCTGTCAGCGGCCTTTGATACCGTCGACCACGGTATCCTCCTGGGGCAGCTCTCTGAGATTGGGATTGGAGGTCTGGCCTTTGGCTGGCTCCGTTCCTTCCTGGAGGGCCGTACTCAGCGTGTGAGCTTGGGGGGGTGTTTTGTCGTCCCCCTGGACACTCTCTTGTGGGGTGCCTCAGGGGTCGGCTCTCTCCCCAATGCTCTTTAACATCTATATGAGGCCGCTGGCTGAGGTCATCCGGAGTTTTGGAGCTAGCTCTATCCTCCACCTCTGCAGTGGAGGCCGTCCAGACCCTTGATCGCTGCCTGGCTGCAGTATTGGACTGGACCAGGACTAACAGGCTCAGGCTCAACCCTGGGAAGACTGAGGTTCTGTTCTTTGGGGGTGGCCTGGATGGATACAGTGTCCCTCTTCCCAGTCTGGGTGGGTCCGCCCTCCATTTGGCAGAATGAGTGAGGAATCTGGGTGTCGTCCTGGATCCGGATCTGTCCCTGGAGTCCCAGGTGGCAGCCGTGACCAGTTTGGCCTTTTATCATCTTAGACTTATTGCCCAGATTCGCCCGTACCTTGATGGGGACTCCCTGAGGACAGTGGTGCAGGCACTAGTCATGTTGAGGATAGACTATTGTAACGCTCTCTACATGGGGCTCCCCTTGAAACTTGTTCGGCGACTGCAGCGGGTCCAGAATGCGGCAGCCAGGTTGGTGGTTGGTGCATCACCCCCATTCTGGCTCATCTGCACTGGTTGCCCGTTGCCTCCCGAATAAGGTTCAAGGTGTTGGTTTTGGTTTACAAAACCCTCCATGGCCTGGGTCCTGATTATCTGGCAGAGCGTATCTCCCTACGATCAGAGCTGGCACGACCCACCCGATCCTCTGTGGCTCTCTCGCTCTGGGTGGCCACCCCCAGGGAGGCCCGTAGGATAGCAACTCGTAAACGGGCTTTCTCGGTGGCCGGTCCATCACTTGGGAATAAGCTACCCAGCGAGATACGCCAGACTCCCTCACTGGCATCCTTCAAGAAAGCCGTTAAAACCTGGCTGTTCAGGGATGCCTTTGGAAACGGCTAGGGTGGTATCAATCCCCCCCCCATCAAGTTTTATGCCTCTTGCCTAGTACCTTTTTATATTGTTCTATTGATGTTTGTTTTTAACCTTTTTGTGTGAACCACCCAGAGTTCCCTTTGGGAAATGGGAGTGGTATACAAATGCAAAAATAAATAAATAATAAATAAAGTACATGGGTAGTAGCTGTTAAAAAAGAAGACCAGAACTAGGCAGGTTAAGCTAACCCCCCCTTCCCCCTGCTTGCTTGCTTGCTGACTCGCTCGGCAGACAAGACATTATGTTTTCAGGGGCATTTTCACTATATTCCTGATGGCTAGTAAGAATTATTTTTAGCTACCAAAGCCAGACACAACTTGCAGAACCCATCTACGTGTCTTGCTTGTGTGTTCCACAGGTAAGGGCTTCAAGTAGCAGTAAGCAGCTCCTTTCTGCCCTTGCAGATGGTTTTGACGGAACCCTGGTGTATTTAAGGTTAGTTTTGGTTAATCATGCATGTCCAAACGTTGGCCTTCCTGATGTTTTGGACCACAACTCCCAGAATTCTAAGCGTAGATTGCCAACGGCAAAGGACTGTGGGAGTTGTGGTCCAAAACATCTGGAGGGCCGAAGTTTGGACATGCCTTGGTTGCCTTCCCTGATAAAGATGACATAGGATATTGCCATTGAAAACTTGGATTACTGTCATAATAAACATGTGTTGACCTGAGTGGAAGCTGTTTATAGACCTTTTGGGAATGTTAGGGCAGTAATTACTAGCAATGACATGGATGGCAATTAATATACAGGGCTATCAGGCAGGAGACTTGATATTTTAATTTGGTGTCCCGGAGCGTCTTGTAAACAGGAAGCCTTTGTCTCAGCATCTCTTGGTATTTCCAGGCAACCGTGTGTTGCAAAGGTTTGCTTTTAGCAGCAACGGGGAAGGGATGCAGCTGCCCAGCCTCCTTCACTTCCCCCTTTCTCTCTCTGTGTTCCAGGGTGCAGATGTGAACTGCATGCATGGCACCTTGAAGCCCTTGCACTGCGCTTGCATGGTGGCTGACGCCGACTGCATCGAGCTCCTTCTGGAAAAGGGAGCAGAGGTAAGAAGCTGGCTCCACTGCTTACGAAGAGATCCAGAAAGATGTGCAGAAAGGTGGTGCGTATCCACTTACAAAGGGGCGCGGTGGCTCAGCGGGCTAAAGCGCTGAAACTGTCGGCTGCAAAGTCAGCAGCTTGACGGTTCAAAACCCAGGTGCAACACAGCAGAGTGAGCTCCTGTTAACCCCAGCTCCCGCAAGCCTTAGCAGTTCGAAATCATGTAAATGCAAGTAGATAAATAGGTACCACCGTAAAAAGCAGGTAAACAGTGTTCCGTGTGCAGAAATGCATGCGGCCATGCCAGCCACATGACCACAGACTTGCACAACACTGGCTCTTTGGCTTAGTTGGACACAGCTAGCACACATGTGCGGGGGGGACCTTTACCTTTATCCAATTATAACAAGATTTGCAGTACACTTTTGATGGCATAACAGGTTTTGTTCATCATTCTTGCCACAGTTCTGCAAGGCTGGCAGTCTCCCCACCCCCACCCACCTAATATTGCTGGTAAACTGAGGTTAAAAGAGGGTGGGGGCTTGCCATGGGCACCCCCTTGCCCAAGTGAGGTCTGTACCAAGGTATTTTAGTTTTCCTCCATTGCACATCTAGGTTAAGTGTGAAACCTTTCAGGTACTGTATGTTTTCCCTCTTCCACCTGATCAGGTGCACCATGATTTGTGTAGACTATCATAAACAAGAATCTGAAGTTGTGTACCATCTCTTAGTGTCATGGCCAGTGTGGTCGATTAGGACTTCCAAGAGCCAGTTTTTTTAGTTTTTGTGAGCCATGAAGCTCACAGGATGGTTTGGGATCAAGGTTCAAGGTTCCCTTTAAAGTGAGTGCCAGCACCTTCCTTCACAGGTATGACTCCACTTCTCTCTGCACTGCAATCCTCCTCCTTGTTGCATGCGTTTGCAGCCTTTTTAGTTTCAATCACAATGTTATCCTGAGAGAGAGAGAAGTTGCACATGTGAGGGGAATTTGGCTCTGTGGGTCCAGATGCATTTTTTATTTATTTATTTATTTATTTATTTATTTATTTATTTATTTATTTATTTATTTATTTATTTGATTTCTACAGCGTGCCATTTAGCAACAGAGGCCACTCTGGGTGGTTTACACAATTAACAAATACAAAATAATATAGCAGTATATGTGTGTAAGCAATACAAGACAATAAACCTAACTGAATGAATCAGATCAAATGAAGGACAAGAGGACAAAGAACTTAAGGCGGGACAAGAGATGGGTGAATGAACAGCAGGTCATAACAGAATAAGCAAAATGATGTAACGGACAAAATGCAATTGAGCCCCACAGGCACTTACATTTGTTTTGCTGCATTATGGGGGATGTCTTCTCGGTTTGGTTTTCTTCTCTCACTGATACACGACAGCAAACGCTTTATTTCAGTGGCTTTTCTTTAATTTTCACCAGTTGTTCTAATCCAGGTTTCTTCTAAGGTGTGCAGGGTGGGCGTACAAACCTCTGGGCCCCCTTCCTTACTGGGGGTTTTCCTCCCCTGCGCACCCACAGTGACTGATTCTGTCTTGATCACAACGGGACCCACATGGGGTGGAGGGTAGTCGGTGGGGTATCATGCGCGTGTGCCAGAGCCACCCACAATGGAGCTGAAAACCCACAGTGGAGACGGCACATTGGTTCTAGTTGGGAATAAAATGACAAGGCCCATCATTCAAATGCACAGAACTGTACAACTTGGCAAGGCAGGCTTGCAAAATGTGTTCAGACACATTCACAACTGGGCAGGTTTCTGAGAGAGACGGCCAGGTCAGGTGAGTGGCCCTTCCCTTTCCAGGCAATGGGCCCCAGAGAGCATAAGAGCCGCCTGTACTGGATTTTATCAAGGCTTGGTCTCTTTGAGTGCTGGGTGACATTAAGAGATGAAGCTTCGCCTAGAGTCTCTGTCGTGAGGGTGAGCAGGCCTTCACAGATTTCTTGGTTCATCTTTTAAAATTAATTCTGATGATATGTGGAATTGCCTACTAGAGATAAATGGAATTCCCCTTGTCCTGCCATCCCCTAACATGCTCCTCTTTAGAAAGGGGGAACTCTCAGGATGTGGTGATGGCATCTGGCCTGGATGCCTTCAAAAGGGGATTGGACTGATTCTTGAAGGAAAAGTCCATCACAGGTTACAAACCATGATGGAGATGTGTAATCTCCAGGCTTAAAAAACAGGGTACTGCAAGAGCCAGATGCAGGGGAGTGGTATCAGGAGACAGATATCTAGTCTCGTGCACTCCCAGACACATCTGGCGGGGCCACTGTGAGATACAAGGAAGCTGGACTAGATGGGCCTTTGGCCTGATCCAGCATGGCTCTTCTTATGTTCTTATGTTCTCCAGCAAAGAGAGGGCAAAATAAATAGCTCTCTGTCTTATTGTGAGCTGAAGGCAGTTAAGAGCTAGAGATCCCCAACTCCTGTATTAGAAGAAAAGGAAAGATTCCACCCAGCTGTCCTCCTTAGTGGAAGATTTTAGGTCACAACACCCCCCCCCCCCGTGGCTGCTTATTTTGAACAGTGAATGCTGAAGACCCCCTTCCTCTGCTTTGGCAGGTCAATGCTCTCGATGGATACAACCGGACGGCACTTCACTACGCGGCAGAGAAGGACGAGACCTGTGTGGAGATCCTTTTAGAATACGGGGCTGATCCAAACGCCCTGGATGGCAACAAGGACACGCCGCTCCACTGGGCCGCCTTTAAGAACAACGCCGCCTGCGTCCGAACGCTCTTGGAAAGCGGCGCCTTCGTCAACGCTTTGGATTACAACGACGACACCCCTCTGAGCTGGGCAGCCATGAAGGGGAACCTGGAGAGCGTGAGCATCCTCCTGGAATACGGGGCCGAGGTCCGGGTGGTCAATCTGAAAGGCCAGAGCCCCATCTCCCGGTTGGTCGCCCTGCTGGTCCAAGGACTCGGCACCGAGAGAGAAGACTCCTGCTTCGACCTCTTGCACCGGGCGGCCGGACATTTTGAGTTGCGGAAGAACGGCGCCATGCCCCGCGAAGTCTTGCGGGATCCTCAGCTTTGCGAGAAGCTGACCACGCTGTGCTCCGCCCCGGGCACTTTGAAGACGTTGTCCCGCTACGCGGTGCGCCACAGCCTCGGGGTCCAGTTCCTTCCAGATGCCGTGAAGGAGCTGCCTCTTCCGGCCTCGTTGAAAGAATATGTCTTGCTAAAGTGACAGCCGAGGGCTTTGTAGGGTTCCGTTAATCATGCAGACGGGTTGATAGAGTGTGTGTGTGTGTGTGCGTGCCTGTGCGGCTCCTTTCCTGCTCCTTCGCACTGGTAGTAGTCAGGGAAGAGATGTCGCAGCCCTGTCTGTAACCTCATGGGCCGAGGGGGCCACCCTCGCTCTTACATTGCCCAAATTCTCTCGGCTTCTCTCTAAGGGCTCTTCTCTCCCCACCGCACCCCCATGACAGAAAAGAAAAGCAGTATTAGAAGATGTCGTCCCTGGCCCTTTGAGGCTCAGAGGCCTCCAAAGACATGCTGTTCTCCACCTCCTGCAGCGGATCTCCCCTAGGATCTGACACCCATCCCGTCTTCTTGGAAGAACTCGCCACCGAAAGCGAAGGCTGGGCTTTTCAAGCTGCTGAGCGGGCCCGGGAGGTTACGTGTGGGCGGAAGAAGGAGTAGTCCATCAGCTTCTGTTACAAATTGCAAAGGGCTTTGGTGGCCCAGCCACCTCCGTGGAACAGTTTCCCACTTCTGAGTAGTCCACAAGCTCGTCCTGCCGTTTTGTTTGCGACCAGGAGGTCTGCGGTCCCTGTCCAAGAAGTCTGTGACATGATGGATTTGAACCGAGAAACTTGGCAGGTTCTTCGCCTCCCGTGCGGATTCGCTGGGCTTTTGTTCCTATTTCTGGTCCTATAACATGGTCTCGTTCCTATTTCTTTCAGATCAGGCCTGTTGCCTTGCTGGGTGCTGAACCAAGCAGGAGAGGGAGGACTCGATCCAGACGAGCGGTCCAGGGCTTTGTGGTGGCTGTGGTCAGTTTTGCCCCCATGCCACACACAGCATAAAGTGGTAGCATGAGATGAGTCCTCTCAGACTGGCTGGAGACCGATAGACGAATGACCCAAAGGACAGGAACCTGCCCCCTTAAGTAGAAAATGCACCATCTCTGGTAGAGAAGTCCTTAAGCGCCCTTTTCTTGGCTCCGTAATCCCGTGTTATTATCGAAAGGAGCCTTCAGGAATGTCCAGGTGGGAAGCAGTAGCCTGAAATAGGACTCCCCGTCCCTACTTCATTCCGCGGCGTGCAGGAAAGAGGCCCTTCACAGCCCATAAAGAGATGCGTGGCCGTGTTACTGTCTCAAGGCATGGGGGTTGTAATGAGATTTAATTCTTCTCCCCCCCCCTCCTTTTGAAACAGTTTCTCGTGAGATAGGTCCCAGGGCATGTACCCATTCCATATGCTTGTATAAGGGATAAGGTCATTAGCACCTGCCCACAAACACAAGTGTGTGCTTCTGCATCTTATCTCCCGCTTTAAGCACCTGCTGTTCTTTTCTGCCACGCATTTCCAGAGCAACGCTGTGGCTCCTTGCCCTGCGTTTCGCCGCCATGTCTAAGCCCATCTCTGCTGCCCACTCCTTTGTTTGCTTTCACACCATTTCAGTTTTTTAATGCTGTGCTGATTCCCCCCCCCCCTTACAATTTTCAACTATGCCGTGCACTTTTGTGGGGAGGGTGGAATTATGGAATGGCTGATGGGAGATGTAGTCGAGCATATCCGGAGGAGGCTTTTGGGGTTGAGCAGTGTCTCTGAACTGTGGGCCTGGTGTTCAGGGACCTTTAATTGCCGCGAGCAAGAGCCGGAAGTGTTGGCGGAAATGCATTTCTCTTCACTCGCCTCCACAGGGAAATGCAGCGACATCGCCCTGGGATGTCAGAATCTCCCCGTTCCATCGTTTCCATAGAATAGCGGACATCCTGTGTGTTCCTCCCGCTTTCCTGCTGCGTCTCTCCCCCACCAGCAGCCCCAATAGGTTTCAGGTCCAAGTGAGCACATTTTTGGCTGTCAAAGAGTCATCATGCGCCAGCGAGGAAGCTCGGAATATCCTTTCTCAAAGGGTTTGGGTGCTATGAAGGAAAGTCCGTGCCGTGAGCAAATGACTTTGTGCTGGATATTAAAAGTTCATGGATTAAACATGTGGCGGACTGGGCAGGATTTATAGACGCCTGTGTATTTTCTTTGCCAATTCATTGTGCTAAGTTCCACCCCACCCCGATCTGAACCGTAGCTGCTTTTTCCACTCCAAAGCAATGGCCATCTCCTATTTCCTGCTGCAATGTCTCTGGCAGATTGATTCCCTTCCTTGCCAACCCCTGACCTCTGAGTCCTTGTTCAGGTAGTCCTGGAATGGAATAAGAGGAGCAGCTTAAGGCGGGTTTTTAAAATGGGGAGAAGATCTTGCCAGAAGAGAGGAGGAAGATCTTACCAGGTGGTTCATTTCAAGT
The DNA here is from genome assembly GCA_029282475.1 of Phrynocephalus forsythii. Lineage (NCBI taxonomy): Eukaryota > Metazoa > Chordata > Lepidosauria > Squamata > Agamidae > Phrynocephalus > Phrynocephalus forsythii. The sequence continues at coordinate 29,338,841 of JAPFRF010000011.1, read as the reverse complement.
GAGAAGAAACCAAGGAAGACAGGATGTCCAACTTCTGCCCCGTGCAGAACAGCTGGAATTCTGAACATGGTTTTTTTTTTTTTTAATCTTCCAGATCCTATTGGCATTTTGATAGTTGGTCTTAACCTCTTTATGCTATTCTGAGGCTTTTGGGTGCATCAGCGATGCACCAGGAATCTTTGGGCACATCGTTCAATTTGTTCAGGTACTTAACGGTCTAAAACCTTTTCATGTAAAGTGGTGCCTCTACTTACGAGCGACTCGACTTAAGAGTGAAAGACTGTTGGCGTTTTAACTGCTGCCTTACAAATTTTAGATGTGGTCTGTTCTACTTACAATTTTTTTTTTTTTTTTAGTTTTTTAGATAGGGCTGCTTAAGAGCATGCATTCGGAACAGATTAAACTCGCAAGTAGAGGTACCACTGTAGTTGGATCTGCCTGTCGATTCGGTCTCACGTAAAGGAATAAACTCAGTGCACTGCTGGGCTTGCACCTCTCGTCTGAGGGGTCCATGCAGTGCGATTGCAGTGAATAAAGGGAGCATGTGAGTTGAGCCTTTCTTGCGGTTCATGGTGGCTGGGTGGTGGTGGTTAAAAAAGCAACCTGTTTTCCCAGCATATCAGGTGTGGAGAAAATAGATGACTTTGTAACAAGAGGGAAGGGGGAAGTCCTGGGTGAGAGAGTGTTCCAGCAGGGGGCAAAGCTGGATCCCTAGAATATTTATTGGTGCCGAATCCTAGAACAAAGGTGGAGGACCTTTGGCCCTCCAGATGTTTTGGACCACAGCTCCCAGATTTCCAAGCCTATATTGCCCGTGATAAGGGACTATGGGAGTTGTGGTCCAAAACGTTTGAAGGGCTGAAGTTTCCCCACCCCGTCCTAGAATATGGGGCAAGGGGGGGGCTTAAACCAAGGTTGGGCTCCTGATCTAGTTGGGGACTGCAAATCACATCATTCTTCACCATTAGTTGTTCCGGCTAGAGCTGATGGCTGAAGTTTTACAACACCTGGAGGGCCAACCATTTCCCACCCTTAGCCTAAAATGGAGGCTCTCAACATTGTCATAAAAGAATGACATAGCTGAGAGGGCCCACGAACCAAGCCACTGTGGCAACTGGGGTCCTTCCTTTCTTTCTGAGTTGTCTGGGACTCTACTGGGCTGACACTTGCTCAGCAACTTGCTTGTTAACGAGCCACAGATTCAGACAACAAAGTGCTTCCCTTCTTGCCCATTGAGTCTTGTGATGCTGATGGTGGCGGTGATGAAGCTGCCAGAGGCCGCCTGGAAATGAAGACCTGCTAGGTTTCCAGGCCTTGACTTTTTAGTGAAATCGGTATGTTGTGCTTTTCCCTCCACCCCCCTTGACTGACATGAATCTCTGGAACACAGCTTATACCTGTTGGCTTTTAGTTATTACTGTTTGTATGTGGACATTCTTACTTTTCCACCCTTGCCTATAAGTGGTTTGAAAAGGCCCCCCGCCTTTAAAACAAAACAAAACACCATGCCTACTATATATGTGACTTCTGGCTATTGCCTCTTCTTCCTCTGGACTATTCTAGCTCCTCAGTCTGAACTCGGCAGTAGTTACCAAGGGTGATTTTAAAAACCCATACTTCACCTGACAAAATAAACAAAACAATTATATCTTGATTTATAAGTATTCAAACCATATGCAGGCTTTTGGATTTGGTTTCCTAATAAGCAGGGGGGATGCCAGTGGAAGGTAGGTGTGTATTGGTAGACCACTCCATCCAACAAGGAAGATGAAGATTTGTGATGTTACATGCCGGGTTGCAACCAGATACTGTGAGGGCCTGTGGATCTGAACCAGGAAACCTATGCAGGTGATAAAGAGGTGACAGAAGACAAGAGGGAGATGCTTACCCAACCAAGTAAGATCTGCCTTAAGAGGTTCTGCTGGTCCTCACACAAGAACTTTTTGGTTGTGGCTTACTCTCTTTTCTGGGTGACTTACCTCCTGTTGACTCAGCATCATTACTGGCTTAGAATGTGGCTTTTTTAAAAAAAAATCCACTTAGCATTCTTTTGCCACGGCTTTATGGGTTGGATTGCAGTAGAGTGAATTTTTTGATTTTACAGCAACTGCTCTGCTAGGGATGTAAATGCTCGTTTGCCTGCTCCTCGCTGCTGCTGCTGCTGCTGCTGCTGCAGCTTGGATTTTTAAGGACTAGAAGCACGGAAGGGAGTGTTTGTGTCTTGAAATGACTAGCACTTTGTCCATGCAGGGTGCAGGATAGGATCCTGTTCATGAGTGTCGAGAGAAACAGCCCTAGAGGTAGAAAGCCCCATGTTTGTTCCAGCCCCCCCACACACACACACCTCCAAATACACAGAGCTACCCTGAGAGGATACTGGTTTTGCTTCTCAAAGAGAAAGGGCTGCCGTTTGGCTCCAGATCAGGTAGCACAAACTGCAGAGATCTTGGCAAGAAAAAAACCAGCACTCCTGTCTTGCTTGAGCCTAGCAGGCATGTCCAAACTTTGGCCCTCCTGATGTTTTGGACCACAACCCCCAGAATTCTAAGCTTAGATCGCCAATGGCAAAGGACTGTGGGAGTTGCGGTCCAAAACATCTGGAGGGCCAGAGTTTGGACATGCCTGCAGGTTACTGTAAGGCTGGGAAGGCCTGGTAATTCCTCAAGGCATTTCTTCCAAGTTCAGACTGCCTATAAGTGAATCAAAAGGACAGATTGACAGGGTTTGTTGACATGACCAGCAGAAGGAATATCTTTCCAGAAACGTAAAAATGACTTGCTGCTTGCTACCTTGCAAAGCCTCGACAACTGCACCATGCACATGTGGGGAGAACAAACAACTTTTTCAGTTCTTTGAGGGAGGGTCATGCCCTTTACCCCCTGCTTGTACAAAACTGCCACTTCTTAATGGTTAAAAAAGAGACGCAGAATAGTCCTGAAGTAGAAGAGGATTAATGCTTTTGCAGCTACAAGTTGTATGTAGAGGAATGAAAGTCGAAACTGGATGCAAACAATGGTTTCACAAATGCATGCCCTGCAGAGATAACATTTGTACGGTCTGCAGCTTCCTGGCAGCTTTCTGTTCTTGCCATGTGAAATGTGGGAAGGCATCCTGGAGGTTTTCAAGCAGCGTGCACAAGGTTCATTTTAAATCCACCCCAAGTAGTGATGACTTATGTTAGGGAGAGCTGTGAGAGCAAAGCCAAAACTGCAAGTTCCAAAAGGTAAGCAGAAAACTGTGTGTGTGTGCAAATCCAGTTTAATCCAGGCATCTGTTGGCTACTGGATTTCTTCAATTCAATCATACCTGAAGTCCACACACACACAAACACCCATGTGAAGCTATTGAAGTAAAAAGATTCTATGGTGGTGGTGGGGAGCCACATCACAATCTATAGCCATAGTTTCCTCTTTTATTTTAAATAATTGGAACAGCCTGAAACGTGAAGCAGTAATCTACTCCAAGAGTAAGATCTGGGATAGTAGGCATTTTATGTTCAAAAGGAGGCAAAGTCTTGCTATAGCAACTGCACTGTCTAGTTCAAATTTCAGCATGCTTTACTTTAAACTATTTGAAAATCGCAACCACCCAACAACCTACAAAGCACAAAATGGCCTGGGTCCAAGCTGCCTCAAAGATTGAATCTCACGGTATGAACTGGCTTGGGTGCTAAGGTCATTAGGAGAGGCCTTTCTCTCCACCCCCCCTTCACAGGTGCATCTCAAAAGAATGCATGAAAGGGCCTTCTCTGTTGCTGCTCCCAGACTTTGGAACTCCCTCCCGCTGGAGGCCAGGACGGCCCCATCTCTGCTGTCTTTCCAGAAGCAGGCAAAGACCTCCCTCCTCAGGCAAGCATTCCCTGAATGAAGGACTATTTGTTATGTGACTTTTATTTGGATTACCATACATGATTGCACTGACTGATTTCATAAGAACACCAGTGTTTCCATGCTTACTTTCCACTTCACATACCTAATTTGTAGCTTTAATGTTACCTTTTAATGTTTTAAGATGCCCTTCTAATTTCCTGTTCTTATTTTGAATATGTCTTAAATGTTCTGGGCTGTATATTGTCCCTCATTATTGTAAACCACCTTGGGTCCTTTTCCAAGGAGGGAGGTGGAGTAAAAATATTCAAAACAAACAAACAACACCGTAGGACTATGAAGATTCTCAGTCATCCAGGTGAGATTATCTGGAAGTTGAGTCATGGCAACTGGACTTCTTTTCTTGAGAGACTGAAAGGTTTCCGCTGCTCACCCAAACAGCTTCATCCGTCTGAGGAAAGCTAGTTGTGAGTCCTCCATTTTATTGTTCACTTTGACCTCATGTCACGATGATCTGAAATAGGCTCATAAAATGAACAATGGCTTGAACAGGCAACTACGTAGCTTTCCTCAGGCTGACACAGCTGTTTGGATGAGCAGAGAAACGTTTCAATATCTCAAGAAAAAGTCCAGTTGCCATGACTCAACTTCCAGATAACTCTGTATTTATTTATTTATTTATTTATTTATTTGTTATATTTATATCCCGCTTATCTACTAGGTACTCTAAGCGGCTTAAACTGTAGGACATCTGGAAGTTGAGTCATGGCTACTGGACTTCTTTTTGAGAGATATGACTCAACATCCAGATAAACTCACCTGGATGACTGAGAATCTTCAAAGACACTCTGTAGGACATGTGTCAAAATAGCAGCCCAGGAATTGCTCAATGTCTAGCACTGGTAAAAACTACAGGAGCATGCCTGGATGGAAGACTACTGGGAGCCCTTGAGAAACTGCCCTGACCTTTCTCCTCATAGAAGAAAAATGTGTTGGAAAGCAGGTGTTCTTGAACTCATAAGTGCAGGTATACATGAAATGAACAACAGCAGACCTGCTATTGGGTTCTGCATCCTTCACTGTTTTTCCCCAGTACGCAAGCCCCTCCTACATGGACTCCCCACCCCCTAACCCCAGATGGACCGCTGCATGATAAGCGGGGCAGGAACTGGAAACTTAAGATTTGATTTATTTCAGAGGTCTCCGAAAGGGTCATAGCTCAAAGGAGAGGCGCGCGGCTTTACGAGCTGTTCACAGAGCGCCTTCCCCTGACACTCGCTTGCGAGTAATGTGCTCTAAGTGGGCGGTCTCCGAGGTATCCAAGTCGATCTTGTACTTGGCAAGGACCTTCAAGATGGGACGAAGCTTCAGCCACCACTGCGACTTGGGGATGCGGTGCCTGTTGGAAAAAAAGGTGCAATCAGAACCTTCACGTCCTCCATTCTGGGGCTTCACATCCCTTGCCATTGAGGTAGATGCGAGATACGGCTACAACAATCGGTTTTGAAATGCGGTGCCGCTGTGCCAACAAGTTAGTTATTCTTCTGAAACTTGGACCGGTTACATTGGCAACATTCCTCTAAACTAGCAGTGCTCTCAGTTTTGGATCAAGTAAAATATTTTGTGGTGCCAGACCTTTCTCTGCATTTTATATTTCCTCATCAGGACACAGAAATGAGGACAGGCCACTCTTGGGTTGCAATACTGGGCAGAATTTAGTGTTACCCATCAGAGTAGAAAAGAGGCATCAAAATAAAGTCATATCACCTGCCTGCGTGAGGTTAGATTTCAACCAAATGGTGCTTAACTCGAGAAGTCCTCTTAGCCTTTTAGCTCATCTGTGACCTTTTTAGGCCTTTTACTTTAGACTTAAGAAGCAGCAGCTGTGTTTCTTTTTTTTCCGTTCAAAAATTAAGATAAAAAATGAGGCACCCTTGAGAAACTAACTGCTCCGTTTTAATGTGAACTTTTGCGGACTTCTGAAGCAGAAGCAAACTTGTCCACAAGAGCTTCAATTGGGCTGCCACGCAGTTCAAGACTAGTTGAATGTACAGTCTACCGAATGTACAAAAATTGAAAACAAATACTGTATTGCTGAAAGGGAAAAGCTAGCCTTCCCTAGCTTGTGTCAGTAAAATATGGAATGCTAGGTTCCGCACCCACCCACTGGGCTTCTGTTCTTGTCCTGGGTCCCTGCTATTCAGTGTGACACTCCCTGTCTTTATGGGCAAAGGAATCCAATGGGGGTGGTGGGGGAGAGAGACCTGCTATATATTATCACTTGGCACCAGCGACAAATCTTCTATTGTTTTCATCCTTCCTTCCCTTGATCCTCACAGGGAGTGTATTAACTATGCCAGCCTCAAGACTGTCCTTGGTTTTCCCACGTTCTTGGCATGCAGATTCATGCCAAGAGGCCTTTCAAAGACCACAGGCCTGCATGTATGGGTTGCCTTTCCCTCTGGAAGAACTGGCTGCCTGGCATGCTTTGTCACAGGCATGCCCGTGTTTTTAATCTGGGACATCTTTTTCGGTCAAAACTTAAGCAAACAAACTGGGACGAGAAGCTTCTACTGAAAAAAGGATCCTGATTAAGCTTTCTAACGGACATGACGACCTGAGTGTGACCGGACGTGGCCAGCATGATTTACCGTCTGCCTGCAGCCACAAGGAGGAAACTTACTCGAAATCTGTCTGTTCCTTAAGTTCCGCGAGAGGCTGGAAGACAAGGGCCCTTCTGCGCATGCCCAGGAGGCAAGCTGAATCGGCAGTGTTGGCAAAGATACGACCTGAGAAAAGAAACAGGGCAAGTACACTGGATAAAGTTCTGAAGCATTGCCGACAGGTGGGGTGGGGTGGGATTGTTTTAGACAACGCTGGAGGAGCCTTCAAGGAGAAGTAAAAATATGTAGAGGGGCAAAGGCGCTACACTCATTCACAATGATACTTGGGCGTGGGCCCAAAAAAACCAAACAAAATCCAACGAAGCCATTTTTCAGCATTGGCATCACGTGGTCCCTACAGCCAGCAAAAACCAATAACCACACTGTGGACCAGCTACAGGTCCCAGTAAAGGTTCAAAGGTCGTCCCGGGTAGAGCACCTTCCAGTAATCCAGTCACGATGTGACCCAAAGGAATTTAAGGGTTGCTTCCTAGAAACGGTTTGAAATAAAATAAGAATGTTGAAAACAAATTAAATAAAAATATAGTGGATCCGTCTAGCTAGCTGGCCCCACCAACAAGTGGGACAAATGCTGAAGAAAAAGAAGAAGTTCTGGTCCTAAAACCCTAACTTGCACTCCACTTTGAAAATTTTCCTGGATGGTGTAAGGGAGACCTTCCTTTCTCCTCCCACTGCTTTGGAGGCTGCCTGCGATGGAATGTTCCAGAAAATCACCCATAATCCAGCCGGGGGGGGGGGAGAGAGCCACCACTGGCTCACTTGTGATCATGTGACCTGCTCCAGTTACTTGCATATCAAGACACTGCTTGTTGATCAAGGCAAAGTTTAAAAGAAATGTTTTTGTCTCCAGATATTACTGTAATTTTTTTCACAGTTGTCGCTGTTATCTTTTTCTTAACGCTCAACTGTAATGGCGCTTTTGCATCTTCATCTTAGCCAAAGATGTTGGCATATGTTGGCCCTGCAATGCAAACAGCTGCAACAACACACCCACCTCGCTGCAGGGTTGTGTCTTGGGACTCAGGACTTGGACTCCCCATGCACCAACCAGCTGATAGGCTGGCGCCTGAGCAGAAGCAGTGGGCCAACTTCCCTTCCTGGATCCGGCCCCTGACTCAATGCATGCGCTGTCCTATCAGCTGGACAATGCTTGCATGGGCGGAGGCAGCAGCCAGCTCCTGGAAAGGAAGCCAGGCCTGCTGTCTTGGAAGAGGGCACTGGCAGCAGCGGCAAGTACGTATGTTGCCCATAGAGATTTAATGCAACTCAGATAAACTGAGGACTCAGCTCCAAGTTGTGAGTTGAGTCTTGAATCTACTCGCTCACCCTCACCCCTGAAACACCTGAGTTAAGTCAGAATCAAGTCAGTGGTGTGACCTGAGTCAGACCTGAGAGCAAGTAGCAGATCACGAGCCCTCATCCTTGTCTTTTGCTTGGATCAGTACTTGTATTGAGTCATTATTATCTTCTGCCAGCAGTATGGTGCCATCTGCATATCTTAAAACATTTGAGGTATTTTATTATGTTTAGATTAATAGGAAGGTGGTTTTCACACACCCTTTCTATGAATCTAATCTATCTCCCTATATCAAATGCCCCACCTTGAATAGATGGGGAGATAAGGTGTACCGTTGTCTGACACCTTTGCCGGGGTGAAAACCATTCTGCTTTCTCCTCCTTCTATCCTAACAGTAGCCTCTTTATCCAGAACACAGGCTATGTGTCATGACAATCAAATTATTGTGACACACATATTTCTTTTAGAGGCAATGCTTTTCTACCATCGGTGCAGCTCTAAAAGGCATTGCTTCTTTCCATCATTAATAAACACAACACAAGGCAGTCACTACTGGATTCCCATCCTTTTTAAGAATTCCACACCACCACCATCCCAATGGGTTGTGCCTAACCCAGTTAGATACAAAGCCGGAGAGCATCTTCCATACCATGTCTGGTGCATTCTTTGATCTTGCCCGTTATCCATGCCACAGACTTTGCGCCCATTTTTGTCCCGAAGTTTCGATCAAATGGAGTCGGTGTCCCACCCTGTGGCAGAGAAAAGGAGAGTCAATTTGATTGTCCTTCAAGACTATAATAGCTGGGAGAATGTGGGTTCATGGATAGGGCGGTGCTTAGCATACTCCCCAAGGAGGATTAATTTACACAGACGTTAAGATTCATTGCAAATTGGTGAAATGAGCAGAACTAACGACGAAAATACACACCAAGGCGTCTTTACAAGGGCCCACTGGTATCCATGCATTAACGTCCTTGTCCCTAGGTGAAAATTAGTATCGAATACATGCTTCCAGGTTTTGCTCAAAATGAACAGATAACAAATTTCGTCCTGCACGGTAAATAATAAGAGTTAAGAGCCACGCCGAAAGTAACCACACACTGTTCAATCCATGATGTTAGTTCCAGGGTTTCAGGGAGCAGGTGCCTATGATCCAACTGGCTGCTTTTGTTGGAAGAAAGGAGCTTTTTGGGGGGGGGGCAGGGTTTTTTCATGATTTCCTTCTGCCTCTAGCTGTTCCCTGTTTCTCCTGAATTTTTTTTTTTTTTTGGAAATGTTATGCTAAAGCTGAAAACTGGTGGGGAAGAGAAAGAGGTGAAATCTGAAACTTTTTTTTTATCCTGGTTCCTTGCCATGAACTATAGTTTACTAGGCAAACCTCATTTCCAAGTTAGGGCATCCCAAGGAGAGGGAAACAAAAGGTTCCAATCTCCTCCTGTGGCATACATGCAAAAAAAGAACAGAAAATGGAAACAGAGTTTGTTTAACTAGCAGAAAAGCATGGTTACACTCCTGTGGGATCAGAGTTTCCAGGTACTCCGAGAAACTCAAGCAGGTGTTCATCTTGAAATGGGACCTAAGAGTCTCAGACCCACTGGAAGCCAATAGATGGGGCCAGACCCCCTGTAGCCTTTCTAGCTGGCCTGCGGTCTTGGATCATGTGCCCCTTCCTTCCCACCTGACTCCTAACATGGTTCGGACCACTTGGGCGCCATCACCATAGCGAGGCTCTCGTGACTCAAGAGGTACCTGCTGCATGTGTCCCAAAACGTTCTTTCTGGCGTCAAAGATGCCTTTTCCTTCCTCGGAATACAGGTTGAATATAAACTCTGTGGTGTAGTTCTCGTTGCATTTTTCATTCCTGAGGTTGGGATGGGGGTGGGGGAAGAGAAAAGAAATTCATGTCGTATAAGAAAGGAGGTGGGTTTTTGGTGAGGGCAAGAGGACAAAGCAACAAACAACTGGGTTGCTGCAACAGAAGGTTAAGAAAAGGCCTGTTCAGAGGTTTGTTGAGAACTCCCGAGTTATGGTCTAACCAACAGCTGTATCTGAACCCCCTGCGTCTCACTGCCTGGCAGGCCTCTGAGAACTTTGTCTGGCTTAAACCTTTCCTTTCTTCTGTGGCCTACTGCTTGTGTTTGTTGGTACAGCCCTTCACGTCACTTCTAACTTACAGTGGCCCTAGTACAGTTTTCAAAATATGTGGGAAGTTCAATAATAATAATAATAATAATAATAATAATAATAATAATAATAATAATAATAATAATAATAGTGTTTGACTAGTGTTTTCTAATACAAAATCCAGCGTAGTTAGCTGTGTGGGTAATAATAATAGTGTTTTAATAATAATAAAATCCAGTGCAGTTATCATCATCATCATCATCATCATCATCATAATAATAATAATAATAATAATAATAATAATAATAATAATAATAATAATAATAATAATAATAATGTATTCTCGAAGGCTTTCACAGCCAGGATCTGATAGCTGTGGTGAGTTTTTTGGGCTGTTTGGCTGTGTTCTGGAACTTCCAGAACACGGCCAAACAGCCTGAAAAACTCACAACAGCTATCCATGATGATGATGATGATGATGATGATGATGATGATGATGATACCAGGCACAATCAATCTCAATTATAAAAACATAGACTGGTATTACATAACAAATACAAGTTTTAACCAGAAATGACTCAGTAGGTATGCTGTTCCCAATACTGACACTTTTTTTAGTTTTGATTTTATTTCTGAAATCTGCAACTGCTTGAAATACAGTGTGAAATTTCTTGGGGATACTGTTCCTAAGGCCTTGATGATATTACCAGCCACCAAGATTTTGCAGCAATTTTTTTTAAAAGGAGCTATGGGGTGAGAAAGCATAAAATTGACCTTGAGAGGGCTACCTATAGCCTGCCTCTTTGTTAGCCAACTGGCACCCTCAGGTGAAATTGTGTGAGAGAGGAGCTTGACCCAGAAGAGGACAATGTCAGTTTCCACAGTCAACCAGGGCGGATAAAAATCAATAATTAAAAAAAAAACTCAGTTTAAAACACAATTTCAATTGTGATTTCAATTTTATTTTTAAAAAAATGTTTGTTTTAAAATTTAAATCATGATTTAAGTCAAATCCACTCTGCAGTCGACAAAGAATCAGAGTGGCTTGCTTTGTCCTCAGGAGAACAGCACCAAATCTCTATCGGTGTCTCCCTGTTAAAGACATGCAGATACCTCAGTATAAGGCCTCTCTTCACGGTGGTCTTCATTTTCTCAGTCAGATGCTCGACGTTCATCTGTGGACCCAAGGAAGAACAATAGAATGTCTTTAAAATTCTTGTGAGAGGACGCGGGGAGGAGCTCTGTGTTCCAAATTACGCAGGCACCCACCGCACATGTGTTCCGATCAAATGTGCTAGGCAAGTTCAGCAGGCACCCACCAGCCTACCTGGTGACAGACAGACTTGTGAACAGCTGCATTATCAGTAGGAACGGGCTGGGGGTGTGCATGAATTTTGCCTTAGCGCATCCATTTTGAATTATGGATGTGAAAAGGCTCCATTAGCCAAACTCAGGCTGTGTGAAGGTCAAAACCCATTTCGCATCACTAGAAGTGCACAGAGACAGGCACAGATTTGAAGGTATTAGATTGTATCTGACTGTGAAGGCTCCTTTTCCAGCTGAATTAAAACGAGAGGCCCATGGAGTCCCTAAGATGCTGGAGTTTGATGGGTCTCCAGAGGCGGCAGTGAGGCCTCCTGCTGCTCAGCGCTGCCACTGCTGGGCCTCCGGCAGCGGCAGCAGGGCGGTTTACCGCCGCCTGGCGCGCCTGGGGCTCCGGAGGTGGCGGTGAGGACTCCTGCTGCCCGGTGCAGCTGCTGATGGGCCTCCGGAGGGCAGGTGATTCCACTGTAAATGTTGCGTTCTAAATGGCTACAGTAGGACCCCTGTATCCACTGATTCATTAACCTCTGATTCAATTATCCATGGCTGGCAGAGGAAAAAAATTAAATAAATAATTCAGCAGCTGCAAAGCAAGCTACTGTCACAATCAGCAGCCGTAAAACAAGCTACTGTCACAAAACAGCAGTTTTGGGTTCTTTGAGGGTGTTTTCTCTTATCCACGGTTTTTGTTATCCACGGGAAGGCCTGAAACCGATCCCCAGCAGATACCAAAGATCCTACTGTATTTTCAATGGCATGGAGCTACAATTTTCACCCAAGGCAATCTCCAGATAGAAATGTCCACTTTATGTGGAAGCTGGTTGGTTGGCTGATCAAAACCGGGCATCATGCAACAACAACAGCAGCTGGTCCTCCCTTCTGTGCCCATTGCCTTGTTTGTTGTCCAGGCACATAAGATTTGGAATTAGTATTGCAAGATTTGCCTGGACCTCGATCAGCGAGGGCTATAGGTAAAAGGTAAAAGTTCCCCCCGCACATGCGTACTAGTCGTGTCTGACTCTAGGGGCAGTGCTCATCTCTGTATCTAAGCCAAAGAGCCAGTGTTATGCAAGTCCATGGCCATATGGCCGGCATGGCTGCAAGGAAATACTGTTTTGCCTTCCTGCTTTTTACGGCGGTACCTATTTATCGACTTGCATTTTACATGCTTTAGAACTTCTAGGCTGGCAGGAGCTGGAGTTAAATGCCTACTTAAAAGAACCTGGGTTTCTAGCAGGCTGGCAGGAGCTTGGGGTAAAATGAGTACCCAACTTGCTGGGGGCAATGTGTAGCCTGCACACTGTAATTAAAAATTGCTCGCTCTGCTGCATCGCACCTGGGATTTGAACCGCTGAGCTGCTGGCTTTGCAGCCGACAGTTTTCAGTGCTCTAGCCCACCACGCCCCATTTAGCGAGGGCTCTATGGAGGGCTATATATGCTTTCTACTTTCTCAGACCATGGGGTCCCCTAGCATAGTACTGCCCATGACAAGTATAATATGGGACATGTTGGAGAACAATGTCCATCCTTCTTCTGGACGGGCGAGAGGGCATAGGACTGATGGGCGCCACGGTGGGCCACCAAGGACTATTGGACAAAAGCCCTCTGGGGTTTTCTAGCCCTAGCTGGAGATGCTGAGGATTGAACCCAGGGCTTTCTACCCACAACACATCGGGCGTGCTGCTACCACCAAAATGCTGCCCTTTCCTGTCCCTGGAAGGAGTCATAGGAGCTGTTCTCCTAGGAGCCCACGGGTTGCAGGCAGGCCAGGGCCAGGCGGGAAGGGTTCACCTCTAAGTCATGGATGGTGAAGGGATCTTCATAAATGTAGGCGGCATCTGCACCAGCGGCCAAGCCAGCCATGGTCGCCAGGTAGCCACAGTAGCCTCCCATGGTCTCAATGATGAAGACTCGTCTCTTGGTGCCTGCTGCAGACTGCTTGATGCGGTCACAGGTCTGGGGGGAGAAACAATTCGACAACGCACACACACACACCCACCCATCAATTTTTGGTGAGATAATATTGAAAATCTCTGTTACTCTCCTGCAGGATTGTGGTTTGAAGGTGCAAAAGCACAGCTTCAGACAGCAACCAAGCCTTGCCCTGCAGGGAGATAATTCTTTTCCCCCTTATTGAAATGTGCTAATTTGGAACCGCTAAGCGGCAGATGGCCTTACGGTCGTAATAGTGTTGAGGGCTGTGTCGGCGCCGATGCTGAAGTCAGAGCCAGGGACGTTGTTGGAGACAGTGGCAGGGATCACACAGATCGGAATACAGAGCTCTTCAAATTTGGCTCGGCCCTCGACCAGCTCCAGGCTGCCGGTGAAAGCCTAAGGAAACGAAAGAGTACGGTTGCTCTCGGTTCTGTAGCTGTGATGCATGAGAAGTGCATCAGCTAGCAAGATCTGCCTGAGTTCAGCTCTTAAAACCCAAGGGAAACTTTAAAGCAGCAGCCATACAGAGCTTTGCACTGTAAGACTCCAGTATCCATGGGATCCACAGTTCCATGGTTTCACATCCATGGTCTGAAAATATTAAATACTGTATGTCCAAAGAGGAAACTAGAAAAATACATATTTGCATGATGGAGTACCAGCGCTGGCCACTAGAGAGAGCCATACCATGTAGCTTTAAACAAAAACATTGCATAGTGTGTGGTTATTTAAGAAGACATAGTGTGGTCCCTGGCTCTATCTAGTGGCCAGCTCTGGTAATAAATGGAAAAATACTTTTTTCCCCTGGATGTTTTTCTTTTACCATGCTATGTATAGGTGTCAGTGTTGTCTGCAGTTTTCAGCACTTGAGGGAGGCCTTGGAATCCATCCCTCACAGTTACAGGGTTCCTGCAGTATAATATAGGACCTTCCGTATCTGCTGGGGATTGATTCAGCCCCCCCACCCCAGAGACACTGAAATTTGTGGATGATAGCAACTGCTAAATATCTAGTATAGAAAAGGGGAGGGGACCCAGACTTTTTTTTAAACATGCATTAGCAGAACTGGTCACTAGAGGGATACCATGTTATGGATAATATTTTCAGACTGTGGACAAGTGAAACCAAGGATACCAATACAGTATTACAATGCTGTAATTTTACCTCTGCTCTGTACATTCCCAATGATCATTTGCCCCAGAGGAGAGGCTATCACCTCATGTCCATCAGAAACTTCCCTTACCAAGACCAAACACTGCTTCCTTGGCTGAATTAGCTTAGGAAGGGCATTTGGTATGTCCAAACTTCGGCCCGCAGCTTCCACAGTCCTTTGCCATTGGCAATCTAAACTTAGATTTTCAGCAGTTGTTGTCCAAAACATCAGGAGGGCCAAAGTTTGCTGCCTCTGGGCTTTGGAAATGAGTACTGTGGCATGTGAAAGCTGGCACACCTGTCCGCCAGTTTTTATTCCTACTGTTAAAAGTGCAGGTGATCTCCATCCTCTTTCTCTCTTTGATATTTAACAAACCCAGGGTGGACAACAGCAACCACCACCACCACCACCACCACCACCTACCTCAAAGCCACCGATGATGACTAGGCCGTGGATGTTAAAATTGGCAATCGTATGGCTAATCTCCTCAAAGTATTTCTTGGGCAGAGTCCTGTGAGGGAAACAAGAAGCACCTGAGCGAGAATATCCGCATCTCCTCCTTAAGATCACACCTCGTAGAAAGCCAAGGCACTCTCCACCCCCATCCCCCCTGGGATGTTTGAGGGGAAAAAAGGAAAAGGAATCTAAAGGCGTCTTTGTGGGGCAAATGAGTTGCTCTGATGTGTTTTGCCCCCAAATACGATGGAATCTTTGAATCATTCCACAAACAGCCACCCAAGACTGCAACCTGAGAAGAGGTGGCCTGGTGTACCTATGCATGATTTACTCCTCCCAACTCAGCCTCTGCCAAGCAAAAAAGAATTCTGTGCCTCAACCCAGCAGTGAGGAGAACATTCTGCCATTCCCTGTGCCAAGATGCAGAGAAACAACCTTTGAAGAGGGTTGAGTTACCATTCTGGCCTCAATTTATTGCAACGAGGAAGCATGTACAGATCAGTGGGAAAATAGCTCCTTACCTCCTGTCATGGGAAGAACTCTTATGAATACTAAATGTAGCCAAAATCAGCCTCTTTTAGGCACAGGAGTGAAAGGCATGTCTTCACTCCCATACCACGAGGAAAAACAACAGTGCCTCTAAAAGTTTTGATTGACTGGTTTAAAACAAAACAAAAATGGCTGTGTGTGTGTGTGTGTGTGTGTGTGTGTGTGTGTGTGTGTGTGTGTGTGTGTGTGTGTGTGTGATACACCTGCAAAGATACACACATCATTGCAAGGTCATACCTTTTGGTTCCAAGACTTGATCCACCTTTCCCAGTCCAGCCACCAACACCTGACCACCCAATTTCTTCCACCTGTGCAGAGAGAGGGAAGAGGGTGGGAAGGAAGGAAGGTTCTTTATAACTCCGTTTTCCAAGGAAGAAGCAAACCCAACAGGGTCCTAAGACCTCTCAAATGTGAGATTTATTGGTCCAAATCCTGTCGAGTCAATTACTGCTTGCACAAGGGCGGTGATGCCACTGGCAAAGGAAGACTGACAGTCATGAATGAGTTCCTGCTTTGAGACCAGGGCTCACCCAACTCACCTGTATGAGACTGTTGGCAGGTGAGCCCAAGGATGGAAGCAGCAACTCTTTAGTTGCCAGGATTCATGTCCTGCCAGTGACATCATCAGCCTTATGAAGGCATAATTGTAGTTGACAGGATTCTGGCCATTGTGGCCTATAATCCAGGGGTGGGAGATCAGTCTGGGATAGCAGGCTGATGAGTTCTGCCCAACCACCCTTCTCATGGGCCACATGAGGTCGGAAATATAGCCACATCTCCTGCGCTAGGGGCATGGCCACCCCTTGATGTCACACACCCCTCTTCTCATTATAGAGAAGGTGACAGGAGCAACACCCAGAGGCTCCCAGATGGCAATTCAAATGCTGACTGAGTACAAGTCCCTCTCCCCCTTCCCGAGTCCTCACATCCAAACTCAAGATGGTGCCTGAAGCACACACTTGGGGGTGTCCTCCATTCCTCCCTCACCTTCCTCACGGAGCGAAGATGACGGAGAAACAACGCCAACCGCAGAGTTACCCATCACCTCCCAGGCTTCCTGACAAAAGGATGACGATTTGGGCTGGAGGGAGGTGGGGATGATGGAATGGGGATGTCAAAGTGGTCATAGATTCTGTCTGTGGGAGGTCTTCCCCTCCTGTCCCCAACATAATCCTTCATGGATGACACCACTCACCTCATCGCTCACTTTTCAGAGTTTCAGAAGCACACACACACACACACACACACACACACACACACAGGGAGCATGGATTGGCAATAAAAGTGGGCCGCTGAAGGCAGACCCTCTCTCGGGATGGCCATGCCACACCCACGTCCTGCCAAACACGAGTCCTACAGCTGGGAATAGAAGAAGGCGCCTCCTCTGAAAAGAGGGAAAGCCACGCAGTCACCTTTCCTTCGGCAAGGCCTTCAAACCCATCGTGAACAGCCAGCATCTTGTGGCCGTGGATCAGCCCGATTCTGACGGTCGACCTCACCGCTGCATTCATGCCCGCTGCCGGGGCCCCCACGTTCATCACGGCCAAATTGTAGCCACTCTGCGGAACAGAAAGGGATACGTAACAAAATGTCGCTGAAGGTTTCAGAGAGACAGCACCCCCTTTCCAAGGTTTCTCTTTCTCTGGATCCCTCGGCAGGAGCTAATCTGGGCTGGCCCAACACTCAGACAGGATGAAGGAGCCACCTTTGGCGACAGATTATGAGAGGACAGTAAATTATTAGATATTACTGTATATACTCGAATATAAGCCTAGTTTTTCAGCCCTAATTTTGGGCTGAAAAAAGGGGCCCTCGGCTTATATTCGGGTCAATACTTTTAGACACTGAGGAAAGTCATCTGTGGCTAAAAGTCATTTTAAACATTGCATGCCGCTTCTCATGACCCCCCTCTACATCACAGGGGAGCGGCACACGATGTTTAAAATGACTTTTAGCCATTGACCCAAGCACTTACATCAGTGGCTAAAAATCATTTTAAACATCACACACCACTCCCCCAGCTCACAAAGGAGGAGCTGCCAGGCCCTGCTGCATTTCCCACCCTAGACTTATACTCGAGTCAATACATTTCCCCAGTTTTGGGGGGTTAAATTAGGGGCCTCGACTTATACCCGGGTCGACTTATACTCGGGTATATACGGTAGTTATTATTTTAATTGGACTCCCAGTGAATCAGGTTGGGTTGACTTTTGGGCTGCTTGGCCTCAGGCAAGTGAACTGAGGGCCAGCCTCTTTCCCTTGGTAGCAGCAGGGAGGACACTTTTCTAGGCTTGGGTAGAGCTGCAGGAAGTGCCTCCAGGCCAGGCCTGACAATGGGCCTTTTTACATGACCCCTAAGATCCGCTGGCCACTTAAATTCGGACCAGAGATCTTAGGGGTTTCTCGCTCTTCCTGTTTCCCCACCCCCTTCCGCACTTCCTGGTTGCTGGCTGCCTGAGGGGAGGGAGAAAAAAGAAAGAAAAGAATGCCGGTTTACCTCCGTTTTGTTCCCGGCAGCATTCAGATCTCTTTAAGGGGCGGGGCGCAAAAAAAGAACAAACAGAAGCCAGGAGAGCCCCGCACTCACTATCCTTACACCGGATCAAATTTTTGTCACATCCAAAAAGCAGGTACCTGAAAGCTGCGCTGGGATGCGCTAAAGTGGGCGGGGTAGCACTTAATTTCCTCTTAACTCCGGAGCTGGTGGGTAAACATTTTAAAGCTCCGGAGCTGGGAGCCATTTGCCCCGGAGTTTAGGGGTCGTGTATAAACGCCCAATGTCTCCCTCTTGCCCCAAGGATGGTGTACTCTGACTGGCAGCAGCTCTGTCCAGTAGGCATACTGTATATGCACATCAGGTGCTCTTTCTCTCTCTCTCTCTCTCAATCCCTGAGCTGTGATTCCCTCCTTGTCACACATTCCTCATCAATACCTCCTCTTACCTTTGCAGTCGGAGGGCGTACATGGGCCAAGATCTTGTATACATTCCAATTATTCTGGAAACTCCTGCAAGGGGGAAATGGACAAGGCTTAGCATTATATTTATTTATTTATATTTATACTTATTTGTTTATTTAGGCATTCCCCTCATCCAAGTCACATTCCAGCCACGAACTCCGATAGGGCATTAGAAACATCATTTATTTATTTATTTATTTATTTATTTATTTGACTTTTATACTGCCCATCTAGCCCTAGGGCTACTCTGGGCAGTTTATAACATGGAATCACATAACAAGCTAACAAAGGAATACATGTACAAAATCCAAAATACAAGAGGTATAATTAAACA
Organism: Phrynocephalus forsythii; assembly: GCA_029282475.1. NCBI lineage: Eukaryota > Metazoa > Chordata > Lepidosauria > Squamata > Agamidae > Phrynocephalus > Phrynocephalus forsythii. The sequence goes on along the minus strand of JAPFRF010000011.1, from coordinate 29,320,200 downwards.
AATATACATAAATCAACAGCAATAAACTAATATTAGGCCAAAATAAAGATCAAATAGCAGGAGATTGATAAAAACAGGAGGAAAAAGAGAAGATAAGCATTAAAAAGAATCCTCTGTCAACCCCGGTTTCTGTCTCCTCTATGGGTATAACACCAACCTACCTTACAAGGTTGTACTTGGAATACTGGAAAGTACTATGAAATGCCAATTATAATTCATTATTATCAATCAACATTATTTATTTATTTATTCTTTTCACAGAGCAGTTTCATCTAATGTTAGCCATCTTTGGCCCATGTCTAGAGACACTTCTGAAGTTCAGAGGCACCAAGAGTTTAGAAAATCCTTTTTCAGACAAGAAAGTGCTTTAAGGGGCACAGGTTTCTTTTAGGATTAGCCATCCCATGATGACTTCTCTTTAATTGTGTGACTCTGGCCTGTTTCTGTGCTGGTTGCTTTCCTGTAGTCTACAAGGTACCCTCTATCGGCATTCTCAGGCTCACAATATGAAATAACAGTAACATGAAATAGACAGGCAGCCTCTAGAGACAAATCACAGAGAGTACCATAAATGAAACACCCTCTTCGAGAGCTAAGACAAATTTTAAAACCTAGGACAATTTTTTTTTAAAAAGGCCTTTGATCTTATCAAAAAAAATATCAGGCACTTTCATGACTGCCAGGTGAAACTCTGCAAAGTTCATCCCTAATCAGGGTGGCAATACTGATTTGTTTTTTTAAATAAATAAATAAATAAATTTAAATATATTTACCTGTTACCCAAACCTCGGCAATGGCATTATTTTGAATACTGAAGAGTAACCTACCACTTCATAAAGAGAAGTCTTCTAACCGGGATCTATTTTTAATATTGTTTCTCTCTTGCAGTAAGCACACACAGAGAGAAATAATATAGCAGGTTTAAAATGTACAAGCATTCTCTTTGGTCTCAGCCGCAATAACTAAAATCAGACATCACAGATTAATCAAATTATTCAAGCTTGTGCCCTAGCTAATTAAAGCCAGCAATCAAACACGGTGGCCCAACAGCCATGGAAAGCAGTATCCCTGTCTCTCCCCCTCACCTTCCCCTCAGCTTCAGAGCTTCATCGAACTTTCCTTCATTCATGGCCGTTGTGACGTCTTTTGTCTGTTGAAAGATGTGGGAAAGGTTACCAGTTCTTACAGGAAGGACCTGATCTCAGCTTCTGGGGGATAAAAATCACTCACAAAAATAATGTGAAGGAAAAAGAAGGTGTGTTGTGTAAATTGTGCAGCCAGGGGTGAGACTATATTTTGGCGTGGCTGATATAAATCCCAGTTTCCGTCTAAGTTTACCATTAGGACAACTTTAAGAGGTAGCTGTGTTTGTGCAAGAATTCCAGGCAAAAATAAAATCAAAACAAAATAAAAGTCAAAAACATGTGGCACCTTAAAGACTATTATATTTTAACGTAAGCTTTCGTGGACACGTCCACTTTTTCAGGCATGAGGAAACTGTTAAGGTTTACTCATTAATTTTTTTCTTTAAAAAATCTTTGCAGCTTCTAGTCCTCACTGCGCCATCTCTCCATGGCATCCCCTTCTGTCACTTCAGTTTTATTTTTAAAAAGTCCACATGGCTGTAAAATATAGAATAAGAAGATAAGATAAAATGACGTGACCAGGCCGTTTGCTGAAGTGCCCCATCCCTGCCCCCCCCCGGGGTCTCCTGACATAATTAGCTCTTTGACATTTAGGACCGTCCACAAACAGAGCCAAGAGGGAGGGTTGTAGCAGACTTAGGTTTCCCCTGCCAAGGAGAGCCGCCTTAGCATGACTTCATGTCTGCCTGACCCTTTCTTCAGCCAAATTTCCTTCGAGAACATCTGACTGAGGAAGTCAAGGAAGAAAGAGGATGCGGATTATTTCTGTCTAATACTGTTTTAATGGCCATGCTTCCTCTTAAAAATGACAAGAACTATAGTTTCCTGAGAATGATAACTTCCAGGGTTGCCTGTGGAGGAGGAGGAGGAGATGGCTATAATGTGTCCGCCTATGTCCTACACCAGAAGCAGACCTCCTAAGACCGTTTTTGCACAACCTAACGGACTCTTGTCACCCTTTTTATCCCCCAGCCCAAAATGTGAATTATCGCTTCTAGATGCCTCTAAGAGAGGCTATTTGCCATTCAAATAATAGGCTGCAGCCTCCGTACACGCTGTTCAACACACACAGAGAGGCCCGTTTTTGAAACCAGAAGTGGCCACAGTGGATACCATTTGGAGGTGTGGGCTTTGTCAGGGGCCTACAATAACCAAGAGCAAAGGGTTCCCAACCTGGGCTCCATAGATGTGCTTGGACTACAACTCCCAGAAATCCTGGCCTGCCTAGCTAGTGGGGAAGGCTTCTGGGGGTTTTAGTCCACGGGACATCTGGTTTGGGAGCCACTGACTGAAGAGGGTCCCAGGGGCAGATGCCTGGCCCCAGACCCACAAAGAGGCTTCTATAAGTAGTGTCGATGCCAAGGAGGCAAAACTATCTCCCTGCAGATCACGCCGGGCCAGCCTCACTGAGGCAGCCGGTTCAGGCCAATGATTTCAGGCGTCATTAAAAGGCCGCAATGGATATTTCGCTCGCCATGGCTGCATTTGCTCATCTTCGGTTTCTTTTTTTTTTTATGACAGGGAAGAGGGGGAGGAGCTGACAGATCAACTCTTTTGATTCAGTCGTGAGTTCAAGAGGGAGTAGGAGAGGCGGGTCTGAAAAATACTCACCACTTGAACGCACTCCATGAGAGGAAGACGGATGGCTTGATTGCCAGAAAGGCTGACAACACAGGCTGGAGTATCCGGAGTTCCCTCCAGCAAGGCCATGACTGCTTCCACACCCATCCGGCTTCCCTGCAGGATAAGGAGAAGGGAGAAAAAACATTTAATTTAATTTAATTTAATTTAATTTAATTTAATTTAATTTAATTGGCTTTTATGCTACCCATCAAGCAAACAGCTACTCTGGGTGGTGTACAGGCAGGTCAATACAACAAAACAGAACAAACAAGGGGAAAAAAAATAAATTAGAGTCACACCCCCGCCGATCGCAGGGGTTAGGGCCCCCCCCACCCGCAATGCACGAAAATCCGCGATATGCGGAAGCGGGTGGGGTGGGGCCTGGGGGTCGGGGGGGCGATCGCGCGCCTGTCCGAGGCTTCTCGGAGGAACGCGGGTGGGGCGGGGTGGGGCGGGGTGGGGCGGAGCGACCAGCTCGCCCCCTGCCCCCCCCAGCATGGCTCCGAGATGCAGGTACTGTGATCCCGCGATGTAGTGGGACTGCAGTACCTGAACCGCGAAATGGCGGGGGGGTGACTGTACCCACATAATACATGCCATAACATCACAATTTAAGTAACATAAATCAGCCAATCAAATCACATCGCATCACAGGTTGCTAACAATCAGGGAAGAGGCAGGAAATTAATGCAGAGAAAAAAATACATAAGCAAGAAAACCAGTGTCAAGAAGATATTATAGACTGGGAGAAGCTTGTTGGAATAGCCAAGTTTTTAATGAGTGCTTAAAGACTCCTAGGGAGGGGGGCCAGGCTAATTTCTACTGGGGGGCAGTCGACTCCACAGGGAGGGGGCAACCACTGAAAAGGTTCAGCTCCTTTTTGTGGTTTTCTGGGTCTCTTTTAGGGTCGGCACCTTTAGATGCCTCACTTGGGAACAACGAGTGACACGGCAGTTCTGTGTGGGAGAAGCCGCTCTTCCAAGTACGGAGGTCCTTGAGGGCACTGTATGTTAACATTAAAACCTTGACATTTTGGTTATTTGAATATTAGAGAGAGGAGTACAGTGGGAAGAGGGAATGTTTTAAAATTTTATTCAAGGTGGCCTCACAATTCTTTGTTGAGATTGTGGAGCCCCTTGCTTCTGACAATCTGTCCGCATCATGCTTCTCGCTTTCTGCAGCTTGTTCCTCAAGCAGGAAATTTCCCTATTAAGCTGAGGTGTTTTTAGTGTAATCATCCCTTGTCCTTAAGTATCTGATGGATTTCTGAGCTGTCCCCCTTCCATCACTTTTTATCATATTATATTTTCAAACTTATTTTACTGTTGCTTCTTATTTGTTCCTACTATTCTATGGCCACAGTACAAGAAGACATGTGTTTCTTTAAATAAAGATACAGTATTTTGTGGCCCAAGAGTGCTCAAAATGGAAGCAGACTTCCAAGGCTATGAAAAAGGAAAGTCCTGATTATTAACCCTGCAGTCACACAAGCAATGTCTGCTAGGGATTTTTTTCCAGGTTTAGGTGTTTAGACACATCCCAAAAGCAGGTGCAAAGTGTTTTTGTGAGCTGGGGCTGTTTACAGTGAAAGTATTTGAATATATAAAAATGTAATGAATTATTTAAAAAAATGATATAGTAGTGGCCAAAATCATGATGCTTAATGTCGTAGACCACACTTGAGTATGCCTGTGGTCTACGACATTCAACGCCTCTATATATTCAATTGATTCAAATGGACCTTTACCTGTGGCTGATTGTAACACAGCACATCTCAGATGCATTAGGCCCATTTGAATTAATGAAACTCATATGGAGGAGTTGACTCACCAAATCCCCATTGATTCGGTTTGCCTACTCTAGTGTGACTTACTGTACAAAGCAACAGGATTTTGGCTGTCGTCTCTGAGCCTCTTGCAGAGTACTAAAAGCACAGTAAACTGTGCCCAGATCCCTGAAACTAGCAAGGAAAACTTCCCTCTCAGATGCCACACCTGCCCCTCAGAACGGAATGACACAATCTGTAACTTGGGGCCTTTTCACACGACCCCTAAGATCCGCTGGCCCCTTAAATTCGGACCAAAGATCTTAGGGGTTCCTTGCTCTTCCTTCCTCCCCACCAGAGAAAGAGAGGAAAAAATGCAGCTCACCTGGAGGAGCTTCCCAGAGCTCCGTTTCTCTTCCGTTTCTCTTCTCTTAAAGGGGCGGGAGGCAAAAAAAACACAAGCAGAAGCCAGGAGAGCCCTGCACTGACCAGATTAAATCCGGACCTGGGGATTTTCACCCACCTCAAGCAGGTACAAGAAAGTGCAGCTGGGTCGCGCTTAGGTGGGCGGGGTCGCACTTAATTTCCTGCAAACTCCGGAGCTGGTGGGAAAACACTTGTAAGGTCCGGAGTTTGCAGCCATTTGCTGCGGAGTTTAGGGGTCGTGTTTAAAGGCCCTTAGACCTTGTTGCTGCTCCCAGGCTTTGGAATTCCCTCTCACAGGAGGCCCGCCTGGCACTGTCCTTGCTGTCCTTCCACAAGTAGGCAAAGAACTTGCTCTCTTCAGGCAAACTTTCCCTCAGCGACTGACTAGAGATAAAGAGATTTTTAGATGGACTGTTTTATGTCTACTGCTTGGACCGAAATTGTATTACGACTCGTGTTATTCCACTTTTAGTTTTCCACCTCTCAGGGTGGTGCTTTGGTTCCCTTTTATTCATTTATTTATCGTTGTTAGCTTTAGTATTGCTTCTCAATGATGCAAGAGGCCTCTTCACGATCTTTGTTCTCAGCTAGGCATTTTTGTCTTTAACGTTCTTCATAAATATTCTACACTCATTGCCTCAAACGTTCTTTATTGTCCTTCCATGTTGTAAGCCACTTTGGGTCCTTTTCAAGGAGAAGAAAGGCAGGGTAAAAATAAATAAGTAAGAAAATGATACCTAGATAGAGGCTGCAGGCTGAAACTCAGTTGGTTTGGTTGGTAGAGGGAGTCTCCTTAGGACTTTTTTTTTTAAAAAAAGCACGTTCATCATCCTGACAGAACTACAAAGCTGAAAGGGAACCTATGGATCACAGGGTCCAGCCCCTGTCAAGGAGGCACGGTGGGGAATCGAACTCCCAACCTCTGGCTCCATAGCCAGATATCTAAACCATGGAATTACTCAGCAGGATCCCACCACCACCCGGTTTTCCTTGCCTTGTTTCACCTTGAATGCATCATTTCTGAGTATCCTTTTTTGGCTCACATAAGACCACTTATTAAGAGCACTGGCAGACTTCTTTGGAGTACATCCCACGGTGTCAAAATCACATTGTTATCATCCATCAGCCCTGCTGTGAAGCGCGACTTATTTTCTTTTGTATACAATTTAAGCAGGATCAACTCCACGAGTGTTCATGTCAGGGCAACCCTGTTTGGTGCCACGGGGTCCCTTTGCTAGTCTCAAGGAATATAACGGTTGTACATCTTTCCCCAGAGGTTAACAAGCTAGCATTACTATAGAAAGCAGGAGAGAACCTTGAGAAGCTTATCCTTCTGCTCCAATATCCGCAGCAACAGAAAATCTATTTCAAGGACTGTAATGGTCTCTTACAAGAATACGGTCAAAGGCAGAGGGGGTCCCACCGCGTTGCACGTGCCCCAGGATGGTGACTCTTGTGTCATAGCCCAGGCGCTTCACTACCAGCTGCAAAGAGAAGAACAGGATACAAAAAAACGGCATTTTTTATTTAGGCGGACCATGACTGACTGATAAAGAAGGGCTTTTTGTAGGTGACATATTTCTTCCTATTGTCTATGGGCCTTTTCACACGACCCCTAAGATCCGCTGGCCACTTAAATTCGGACCAGAGATCTTAGGGGTTTGTCGCTGTTCCTGCGTTCCCACCCCCTCCGCACTCCTGGCTGCTGGCTGCGCGAGGGGAGGGAGAAAAAAGAAAGAAAAGAATGCCGGTTTACCTCCGTTTTGTTCCCGGCAGCATTCAGATCTCTTAAAGGGTCGGGGCGCAAAAAAAGAACAAACAGAAGCAAGGATAGCCGGGCCGTCACTACGTTATATCCACATCAGGAATTTTCACCTCCAGAGAGCAGGTACCTGAAAAGTGCGCTGGAACGCGCTTAGGTGGGCGTGGTCGCACTTAATTATCTGTAAACTCCGGAGCTGGTGGGGAAACAATTTTAAGCTCTGGAGCTGGGAGCCATTTGCGGCGGAGTTTAGGGGTCGTGTACAAAGGGCCTTTCTAGATTATTTTAAAACTGTGTTTACTTAGTGTTTGAATTAATGCAGTCATCTGTTTGACAGTGTTTTAATACTGCAATGTGTTGTGGGGTGTTTTTTTTTGGCTGCATAGTTTGGTTTGGTTTTAATTTATGGAATAAACCACTTTCGCTTCTGCAAAGGAGAAAGGCACAACTTCAATTCAACTTCCATATTGCCCCATTAATGCAAATGTTCTCTATATTTTAAGTTAAATGTGTGTTAATTGAATAAAATAAATAGAAATAGAAATAGAGTGTGCACTCAGTAGAAGGCGAAGTTTGGAAAGCCAGTGTAAAAGTAAAGCAAAGCAAAGTATATTGTCACATAGTGCTTAACACTCTCTCTGGGCAGTTTACAATTTAATTCTGCAGGCTACAAACTGTCCCCTCCCCAGAAAGCTGGCCTCGGAAGGCTGAGTGAACCTTGAACTGGCTACCTGGGACTGAACCCCAAGTCATGAGTGCAGTAATAGCTGCAGTACAGCAGCTTAATCATTGCACCACGAGACTCATTGTTTCTGAGTAGTCCCTCTCCAGCCAGGGTACCACCAAGCAGTGGCAAAGGGATTTCGAACAAAAGCCCACTCAGTACCACCAATGGAGGCAGGTGCTGGTGCCCTGCAGATGCTCTTACAATCACAGAACACAAATGTTACTATCACAGGAGACAAAGCTGGTGGAAGTTCAAGGAGACATGGGTGAGAGGAATGGGGCTGTATCTAGGGCTGACCAATACCAACACTGCCAGAGGAAAGAGAGATTCCTGTAATGGTTGAGAGGTTCCTATCATCTGGTGTGAAGCACAACCAGGTTTCAAGGCCTTGAGGGTTGCTACTGGGGTGGGCAATTCAGCCTCTGCCTTTACTAGGACCTGTTTTCTGGAAGAACTGCTCGAGCCCACTGTATAATAAGGATGTCTGTTGATCGTCCCCTTTTACTGGGACTGGCATTTCCAGGAAATTACAGAATCAGTCTCACTAAAGGGGCAGGCGGGCAGGCAGGTGGAGGAACATTACATGCAGATTTACTGCATGTTTTAAGAGTCTTCTGTTTCTTTTCGTTTTGGAGAAACTTCCTGCTGTTAGGAAATCAGCAGGCAGAAAGGCAAGTAAGTTGGACCCTCTCTTGGTGCCCATGAGCAATACCACGTGGGACCCACCTCTCCAGTTACTGCCTGATCCATAAGCCTATTTGTACACTTATTATACAACAACTGTCAAGCACTCATTGAGCCCTCTTACACGACCCCTAAGATCCGCTGGTGGCTTAAATTCGGATCCCCCCAGCCAGATATCATGTGGGTTTTGTTCCTCTTCCTGTGTTCCCACCCTTCCGCACTCTGTTGCTTCTGTCTGTGGTGAGGGGAGGGAGAAAAAAAGGGAGAGAAAAAAATGCAGGCTCACCTCCGCCTGCCATTGGAGCAGCCCCGTACGGATTCCTGCATGTTAAAGGGGCGGCAGGGACAACAAAAACAAACAGAAGGCGAGGAGAGCCCGGCATCCACAGCTTTGCAATCCACAGCGGAATTTTTTTTACCTCCAGAGACCAGGTACTTGTAAAGTGCGCTGGGGCACGCTTAAGTGGGCCTGGGCGTACTTAATTTTTTTAAAAGTCCGCTGCTGGTAGGAAAACAATTTTATGCTCTAGATCTGCAAGTGTTTTGCAGCAGATTTTAAGGGTCGTATAAAAGGGCTCATTGTCTCCAGCTTTGTATACTGTCCTTCAATGCAGTAAGCCGCCTTGGGTCCTTTCCGAGGAGAAAGGCGGTGTAGAAATATGTTTACTAAATAAAATAAGCATCCTCCTTCTGGACTGTAACCCTTGCTCCTTTAATGGCAGAGAACATTCAATAGGGCATTCTGCCTCCCAGTCAGGTCCCTCTCCTGAGCTTCTGGATCAAACAGAAATACAGCTACAGATGCCGTTTCGTCACGTACGTTTTTAATGTCCTCCGAGGTGATGGGCTTGCCATGCTTGTCTATGGCCCCTTCAGCCACAATGATAATGTTCAACCTGGAACCCCGAGTTCTTGTCTAGGAAAAAAAGGGAAAAGAGAGAAAATGCATTTCGAACTGGCCTCCAGAACGAGTCATGGGACAGAATCCGTCTTGGTAGCCCAGTGGGATGACCTCAACCGAGAGGAAAAAGCTGTGTTTCCCAGAGCTCCACCTCAACTACCCTGCAGAACCAGACGGCAGAATTCTACACCTCGAGACTCCCAGCTTTCAAGGCCCATTGGTGCCTTTTCGGCTCTTACGGTGTTTTCTCCCTAGCAGGTGCTCTGCTTTATTATCTCTGGAATTAGACATAGAAAGGAAGCCTTTGTTTACATTCCAGAGATAACTGCATAGGACCCATATAAACTACTGCTCATGTTAATCTGTCTTTACAATTGCATCTTTTTTGCCACTTGAGGGAGCACCATTTCTAGACGGGGGCTGACAGAATACGTGGATTTACACAGGAACCCTATTGTTGTTTTTGAGGTGTTGGTAGTGGCACCTTCTTCCCAGCAGCCGTCTGTTCCACCAGAAAGTACTAGATGTGCTTCTAAAGCAGCTACACAGGTTGGCCACAGGAGGCCCTGCTTTTCACTAATATAAAGATAGTCACTTCCAGAAGGTGGTGCTGGAGGATTAACGCTCGGTCCTTTGGCATCTTGCCTTAAGCTCCTGTAGGTCTGCTCTTCCTTTTCACATGCTGTTTGACATTTAGATGAGCAGCAAGGCTGACATCATCCAGAAATCTGGTCTGGGGTAAATCATCGACATATACATGGCTCCTAGCTCTGGTAGCTTACTGTCAGTCAAGGTAACGCATGCGCTAAGAAGCCACAACACCTGCAGTCATAACGGAACAGATAAAAGCCAGAGAAGCAGAGGTGAGGAAGCTGTGCCCTGAAGATATTGTTGGACTCCAAGTCCCGTTCACTGGCCAGGTTTGCTGGGGACGATGGGAACCGGAGTCCAACAATATCTGCAGATCTCCACTCCTCATTTCATGACTTGGAAATCTGTCCCTAAAAATGGACACATGAGATTTTTGTTACCTCCGTCAGCCTCCTGCACAAGTGATCCTCCCAGTTATCCTCTGGTGGAGATTCGGGAATGAAAACCCAGTCGGCACCACTCGCCAAGGCTGTTACAAGAGCCAGATAACTAACGGGAAAGAGAAAAAGTGGGTGATTATACAAAAGTTTATCTGAGGTTAAATTTGACTATATATTAGGGAATGTGACCTTGTACTTCAACCGTAATGGTTGAAATCCTGTTGTTTAGCATAACAAGCCGCATTAGACTAGGCCCACTGAATTAGTAGGGATCTGGTGAATGAATCCCCCATAAGTTCCTCTGATTCCAATGGGCCTACTTTAACAAATATTTAGTATGCTCAACTACCGTAAGTCACAATCAGAATAAGCCTTCTAAACCAGTAGCTAAAATCCTGATGTTCAGAGATGCACATGCAATTCAAAATGTCTGTGAAGATTCTCAGTCATCCAGGTGAGTTTATCTGGAAATTGAGTCATGGCAACTGGACTTCATTTTTTGAGAGACTGAAATGTTTCGCTGCTCATTCAAGCAGCTTTGTCAGTCAGAGGAAAGTTTGTGGCAAGTCCTCCATTTTATAGTTCACTCTGACCTCATATCACCTTTATCTGAAAAACGCTCATAAGTTGGACAAAGGCCTGAATAGGCTCTTTAGGTGAACAATAGCCTCAGTAATATGGGTCGTTAGCTATGGCCTTGGTGGTGGAGGTGTGAAGTAGCTAACCACCCATACTTTATGGGTTTCAGCACTTTAAGCCATTGTTCACTTTAAGGCCTATTGAGACTGTTGTCTACCTAACGAGCCTATTGAGGGCATTGTCCAACTTATGAGGTTATTACAGACCAGGGTGACATGAGGTCAAGGTGAACTATAAAATGGAGGTCTCACCACAAACTTTCCTCAGACTAGCGAAGCTGTATGGATGAGCAGCAAAACATTTTTCAATCTCTCAAGAAAAGAAGTCCAGTTGCCATGACTCAACTTCCAGATGCAATTCAAGAGCGTGCCTGCAGCCGCTGAGCAACGGCAGAGGCAGAAGTGTGATCCCTGAGGACTCTCTGCCAGGACATGGCACAATCAGTCATCCTGGGGGCACATGACCAATTGCACAATTGCACACTGTAATTCCTTAATGCTGGGCATAACATCTGGCACATTACACTGGCATGAACAGGATCATAGACAATGGAACTTACTGAACTGACTCATCAAATCCCTCCGGATTCAATCACCCTACTCTATTGTGACTTACTACAATAAGCAAAAAGATTTCAGTGCCTCTTTCACATCAGCCTCTGCCAAAAAAAAGGGACATAATTATCTGTGTTCAGGTGTGCTTGGCTCCAAGGCTAAGGAGGAGAAATATTGTTTGTCCCAGCAAAATAAATAGCTTGGAGGAAACCCAAATAAAACGTACTACAATTACATAGCAATGTAAACAAGTCTTAATGCGGGGGTGGGGAACCTTTGGCTCTCCAGATGTTTTAGATGGCAACTCCCAGAATTCTGAGCCTATCTGGCCAATGATAAAGAACAGTGGGAGCTGTGGTCCAAAACATCTGGAGGGCCGAAAGTTCCCCACCCCAGTCTTAATGGAAACAAATGTATTGAAATTTGATGGGACAAGAAGAAAAGCCAGATTTTCCTAAGGCTTTAAGGCAGGAAAGACTTTACTAACATCCAACTCAATAACCTTCAACACTGTGCCTGTTTAAAGAAGTTCTGGAAGCCAGTAGTACAATATGATCAATGTATCTATGCACAGATTTGTTCCTTTGGGCCTCAGAATCCAGGATGTTTGTAGAGTGTTTTCTAAGAACATATCCACAGACATCTGCATATCATGGTAAGCTATGGTTTGTTGCTAAACTCACTAATGTATGTCAGTCAGATAATAAACTAACATCAAACAAACCAAAAAACCCTGTGATTTATTTTTTTCATTTCAGATTTGTTCTTCTTCCTGCCTCCTCTGTCAGCTCCTGTCCTCGGGTGGAGGAACATATCATGAGAAGGCTTGTCTTCAAGTACAAATATGAAAAACAAATGACAGATTCAAATTACTTCTGATTCAATTTTGTGGCTTCTTAACCCAGCTGGGAAGATACACTGCAACAAATTAGAGACTATGGCTTGTTAAAGTTATATTGAGATTTTCATGCTGGACAGGACACCTTCCGCTCTTCTATTTCCAACCCATCCACCCTCCCTTATTCTGACATAAGTTCTGTGTTGCAAACTGCAGTTAATGCTAACTATGGTTTGCGGAAACAAGCAGACATCAAATGTACAGTTTATGATGCTGGCTTATTTCTAATAACAAGAGCTAAGGTTCATCAATTTGGGGTTTGGAGAACACATTAGATAGTAGTTAACCTAAAACGGTTTCTAGTCTCTTTCCCATGCTGGCAAAGGAGAAGGGAGGGAGGAATGAGTGACCGAGACCAGAGGGAAACTAGGCTCATCCATGTAACACTAGAACATTGGTTTACTGTTTATATCCAAACACAGGCAATGCTATATTTAAGAAATTGACATTACTTCCTACCCACAGTGACGACCCATCACCTCCAGCACAAATGTCCTCTGGTGGCTGTAAAACAAAAATCCAAAGTTAAACAGAGTAATAATTGGTGAGCTGCCTTGGAGCCCTGATCAGCAGAAAGGTAGCACAGCAAAAGAACAGAGCAAAGGGAAGGGAAGGGTTACCGCTTTTACATGAATTTTCTTGCACTGTATTATTTAATATGCTCCGACATGAGAAGCACTAAGGGACTCCTGAGATTGTTCCAGCTTTTGCCAAGATACCTTCAAACACACCGTGAGGAAGTTGTTGTCGATTGAATGTTTCCTTTCTAGCGGCAAATTATTCTGAAGTCAAAGTTCTAACAATATTGATTGTTGGTTCCAACACTATACTTCCACAATAATAATGCTCTTTAGACTCCAGAGCTGGAAGGGATCATGTTCAACCCCTTCAAGAAGGCTCAGAGGGGAATGGCGCTCCCAGCCACAGACCTCAATCACTCCATGCTTCTGGGGTGCTGTCAAGAAACTGCAGGATACAAACAGGCCGGCAGAGCACCCTTGCGGCTCACCTCTGGGCAGTGGTAGTGATGGCATCCACAATCTCCATGATTCGGTGGAGGGCCGAGTCTGTGCCAATGGTCATGTCGGTCCCGCAGAAGTCATTATCAATAGAGCCAACCATGCCTACAATGTTCAGGTGGCTAGACTTATTTGCCTCTTCTGCTGTGATGCCGCCTAAAAAAAAAGGTTTGAGGCAAAGTGGGGGGGGGGGACAATATTGTCAGCTGTTAAAATCAGACCACTGCTGGCAAGCTGACTGAATGTGAAATAACTTTTCCAAGCTCTGTTATGACCACTGCCACATCCAGGTTATTTATTTATTTATTTATTTATTTATTTATTTATTTACCACCAATCTTCCAAAAGGAACTCCAAGCGGTTTACAATAATCACAATTATAATATAATTAAAATAAAATAAAATAATAAAGTTTAGTGCTGTCTACTCTGCAGTTGTGTTGTATTGTATTAATGAATGACCCCTGGGGTGAGGGGTGCATGATTGCTTTATGTTTATGCTTTTCTTTTAAATTAAAAATAAAAGTTCTGCATTTGCGGCCAACAGCTGCTGCACTGGACTATCTTTCTCCCTCTTCCAGAATTCACACTGTAAACTTGTCTTGTGTTCTAACGCTGGTGTTCTTCCATTAGAGCAAGGGTTTTGTAACTTATATTGCATTTTTGCCACCATGACAATCCGCCTCAGAGGCAGAGACCAACAGCTTTGCCTGAGGCCACACAACAAAACCACAGCTACGCTGAGACTTAAACCCAGCTCATCCCAAAGTCCAAAGCCAGCTACCTGGTGGAACATAATTTTCTTTCTCTGCTTGCTTACTCACACAAAGTTGATATTGGGCAAAATCTCTGAAATGCACAGATTTTCAAGTTACTGTCAGACATGAACGTCAATGACACATTTCTCTCTCTCTCTCTCTCTTAGTTACCACAACCAGTTATTTTAATGAATTGACAGAACCTTTGGTCCTATAACCACTTTGGACTCCATCTGCTTCTCGTTGCCCACGCCAGGTACAGCTGACAGGAATTAAACCCCACAACACTGGTCATGTCAAACGTGCTCTCCTGCTCTCATGGGAACCATTTTCTGGCCACAGAACTTCTGGCTGGGTCACGGACAATGAAAGCTGAGGACCACCGAGACACTGCTACAAGTGACCACCCAGAGTGATGGGCTGCCTCTGTCTAAATACTGAGTGGAAAATTCCAACTGCAAGACAGCAGCGCTGAAGCATTAAAACCACAGCCTCAAAGCCTGCCTGTAACTATCTTTAAACTCATCTTAAGAGCATGCCTGGCAAACATTTGCCATGAATTTTCAGGACATCCATTAATAATTTTTCTGCACTGCCCACCAGTTCCTTATACATGTATGTAGAAGGGATTTTTCATAACAGAATCCTAGAATAATAGAGTTGGCAAGGGCCTCTAAAGACATCAAGTCCAATCCCTTCTCCAGGCAGGAATCCTAATCAAAACAGATTTGGCAGATGGTTGTCCAATTTACTTTTATCTATTCTTATTTTTATTTATTTACTTGAAGGCCTCCAGCATCCACAAAAGCTTGCAATAATTGTTCAGATTTTTAGTGGTCTAATAAAAGTGTCACATTCTTCTACATTTGCCCAAATTTGGACTGAGTATTGCAAATGGGTTTTGTCATCTTCGTAAGTAAGAGCCTCATGAGCTCCCAGCTCCGGAGCTTAAAAATGTTTCCCCACCACGGAGTTTAAGGCACACCTGTCAAGTTTTGGATCTGAAAATAAGAGCTACTTAAGAGTTACTTAAGGACTGGAATGTTGCCGGGCAAGAGCCGGCAAGAGCGAGAGGCAGAATGGGAGGTGAGTCACGGTCTTTCTTCCTTTTTTTTCTCCCTCCCCTCACGCAGCCAGCAGCCAGGGTCCCCTAAGATCTCTGGTCCGAATTTAAGGGACCAGCGGATCTTAACTAAAATAAGGCACACCTGTCAAGTTTTGGATCTGAAAATAAGGGATCGTGGTCACCGTATCCCCACCTCTACCAACTATTGAGCATGCTTGCTTCGAGCATGCTCAATAGCTGTCCCCAATATGGCAACACTCATACGGCGATCCCTAACATGGCTGCTGCCATTTGTCATGTGGTCGCAGTATCCCTGCCCCTACCACCTATTGAGCATGCTCGACACTTTGAGCATGCTCAATAGCTGTCCCCAACAGTGGGAAATAGGGGCAAAAAACGGGATTTCCCGGTGAATATGGGACACTTGACAGATAAGCTTAAGGGGGGACAAGGAATCAGACACACAAACACTGCATGTGGGTCCGAGTCCTCTGCACATGCAGGGCAGCTATTTCACAGAGATGGGTGAAACTATTTCTGGGTTTCAACATGGGGGTCTCTGCCTTTGCACGTCATTCTTGTTCTGCTTTGAGCTCCCCCTCCCCCTCTTTTGACATGCCCACCCCCAGCTGCGATACCTGACTTAACCAGGTCCTGGAGTAAGCCACTCCATTCTGCTCGGAAGGTGTCTGCGCCGGTCAAACTGCCGTCACCCCCAATCACGCACAAGTTGGTGATTCCTCTCTTGACCAGGTTGCGAGCAGCTTTCAGGCGTCCCTCCCGTGCTCGGAAATCCATACACCTGGCACTCCCAATCACAGTGCCACCCTAAATCAGGACAAAGCAGGGGAGCGTATGAGGCAGGTGCAGGAAGCCAACATGACCCATGAGTTGCTTGGTTCAAGGAGGAGAGAGAAAGAATATGGTGCATCTGCAGAAAGCCTAGGACGGGAGGGGGACCTCCTTGAAGATACCATCATTCATTTCACCACCACCCCTTGCCCCCATCACAGGCCCTTTCGGAGATGGTCACGGGCACTTTGACCAGTCTGCAGCTACACAGCCCCATATGCGGCCAACGACGAGGCACTGTGTGCTCCAACACTTCTCGATCATGACCAACATTACATTTATCAGCAATCTGACCCACACTAGCTGTTCTGTGTGATCAGACCACAGGCTAGCCTTCACTTCCCACATGCATCCGTGAGCCTTGGGCACCTGCAGCCCTGACACTAGGACAATGGTGGCGAACCTTCGGCCTTCCAGATGTTTTGGACCAGAACTCCCACAGTACTTTGCCACTGGCAGTACAGGTTTGGAATTCTGGGAGTTGTGGTCCAAAATATCTGGAGTGCCGAACGTTCGCCACCACTGCGCTAGGAGTTCATGGCCTGCCCTTCTTTGCACCACTTTTGGTAGGTACTAACCACTGCATACCAGGAACATCCCACAAAACTAGCCACTTTGGAAATGCTCTGGCCCAGTAGTCCAGCTATCACTAGTTGGCCCTTATCAAAGACACTCAGATATTTTCGCTTGCCCAGATTTCCTGCTTCCAAGACACAAAACTCAAGAACTACCGTATTTTTTTCTGTATATATCACATCACTTTTTTCTAAAATGATGATGTCAAAAATTAAGGGGCGTGTTATATAGAGAAGTCAGCCTTTCGGGGTGGGTGGGTGAATGAGAACCCAAACTCACCTTGCTTCTTCCCTCTGTGACTTTTTTTTTTTTTTGCAGGATCAGGCTCTGCCTTTCTTTGAGTTCTCTACCATCACCACTGTTTGTTTTCATTTTCCCAATCTAAACACTCCTATCCACTTTGGTGGGTTTGTTTTTTGCTGGATCGGGCTCCATCTTTCCTTGAGTTCTCCACCCCCCCCCCCACACACACCTTATTCATTTCCCCATTCTAAAGATTCCTCTCAGCTTTGGCCTTTTAAATTTTATTTTTATTTTTTATTATTTTTGCAGGATCAGAAAAGAAAAAAGCCACACTTTTTTAAGTGTGAAAAGGAATTTTCTTAATGGGCTGCTCAAACCTGACAGAGCCTGATCCTGCAAAGAGCTGGTCTCTTGTTGTGGATAAATAAACCTTCCAAATAAAAATTTCCACAGTTATCCAGCTTCTTTCTCTCCAGCCTCCATGCATTTCTGGCCTACAGGGGTGGGGATAGTTCATGCAATGTTACTGTGCTGATGAAACATACACGATCATCACAGCTCGCACAAATATCAGATGGAATTCTGAAATGCCAATAAAATCCATTTTCAAAAGATGGAAAAAAAGTAATGTTGATGGGACAGCCCCTTAAGTCTGCTTGGATACTAACACAGGGTCAAACATGACTTAAAACAGTCGACCGTTTCAATAAAAAGTAAGGGCCGGATTAATCCGTTCTAGATGATGAAAAAAGATCCGAAAACAGCAATTTAACACAAATTTTGGGATACCAGAGATCTTCTGGGGTTGAAATGTCTCTTTCCAGTGGAATTATAGTCCCCAGTTATACGCCTCCACTTTTTAATGTTGCTGGCAATGTCTAACAGGGAGTTTTACTGATTTTTAAAAAGAATGCCAAGTTCTGAACAACTCTATGCTTTTGTTTGGGCAGCATTCAGATCAACTAAAATGCTTCCATTGTGGACCAGACTTCTGCAGCCAGATTTTTTTACAAGACAAACAGAAGCCAGCGAGAGCCCCGAGCCCCGCACTCACTATCCTTAGCACCGGATCAAAGCTCCATTTGTCACCACTGCCGGAGAATAGGAAAAGGCAGGTTTACAAGAAAACTGCTGTTTGGTCTTGCTAAAGTCGGCCCTTCTTGATGCAAGTCAAATATGATGTAAGTTGTCTGTCAAAGTTCCACGAGCTAATGTTGGTAAACATTTTTAAGTCTGCTTGGATACTAACACAGGGACACACACAAGTAAAATGCTGAATGCCACAAGTAAAACAGTCGACCAAATCAATCAACTAAGTTTATTACAATCATAGGGCCCATACATAAAGCAAGATCAAACAATAAAGCAATGAAGCAATAAAGGGAGAGAAATGCAAAGAATAATTAGGCATCTGGAAATAGCTTCACCCTCCCGCAGGTTGCCGCTAAACAGAACTTTGCAAGCTGTGTAACAAGCAATGCCAGACTAGCCATCTAGTTGGCTGACTGAAACTTGTTCAACAGAGGGCGAATCAAGTCTCTCCTGATTTGTTCATAGGAGTGCAGAGGAGTACAGTATTTGAAAGAAATTCAGACAACCCTGTTCCACTAGTAAATCTATATACTGTCCTGTGTACCATGGACAGTTCCTCCACCCAAAAGAGGCAAAACAACTTAACAAGTGGTGGCGAACCTTCGACACTCCAGATGCTTTGGACCACAACTCCCAGAATCCCAAACCTTTACTGCCAATGACAAAGGGCTGTGGAAGGTGTGGTCCAAAACCTCTGGAGTGCCAAAGGTTCGCCACCACTGAAAGGCAAACATTGAAGAACAAGTGAGGTGGGGGAGGCATTACTTAGGCATTCAGCAAAGATGTTAAAATGCACGCAGAAGGGAAGGCGAAAAACTAGCCCCACACGTCCTCGCCTTACCTCTCCATGTGTAGAGAGGTAAATCTGACTGCTAAGAGCTGTGAATATGAATTAGGGAGGAATTAAGAGGGCCAAGCCACCCTCAATGGCTTGGCCCCTGATTATCTGGCAGAGCGCCTTCACCGACAATCAAATCTAGCCCGACCCACCCGTTCATCTTTGGCACTTTCCCTCCGGACTGTCCCCCCGAAGGAGGCCCGCAAAGCAAGTACTCGTGGGAGGGCCTTCTCGGTGGTGGGTCCGTCCTGCTGGAACAAATTGCCGAGGGAATTGCGACAGGCTCCATCATTGGCGTCCTTTAAAAGAGGTTTAAAAACCTTACTCTTTACTGACGCCTTTAATAATGACTAGAGTAGGCTTTTTTTTTTTAATCCCGCCTATCCTTCCCATAGGATTTGTCCCTGCTTTGATGATATTTGTTTTTAATTTTTTCGTTGTAAACCGCCCTGAGTTCCCGTTCTGGGAAGAAGGAGCGGTATAGAAATTTGAAATAAAATTAAATTAAATTTAAAAAAAATTAAGAGCCACGCACACCACACGGATCGCATCCAGAGGAAAAAGGGATGGGGTTGCAACTAATTCTAATAAATAAAGAGTACTTCGGTAGCCACAGCAGAAAGGTTTGGAGGCCTTGAGACACCACCCGGCTGAAACAGAAGCCTCTGCAGTTCTTGTTTATGAAATCCAAACACATCCCCCCTCTCAACACTCCCAGCGCAAGCAGGGCTACAGGCAAAGGTCAGCTCCAATTTCAACTTATTTTGGGTCTCAAGACATTCAGTGTGACCCCAGCAGCCATGCTATCATGACATGTAAGACACATGACCTTGACAGTGACCCCAACCACTGAGAAAAGGTCAAGATGATACAATAATTTTCCTTCTGACAGGAACCCCCCTCCTTCAAACAGCCAGTGGCCTCTTATGCACTTCGGAAAGGGGGAAAGTCATCTCTGGGGGGGGGGAGGATAGCCATTTTAAAAACTTAAGCCATAATGATGCTATTTTTCAGAGGTTTTACAGTATTTGTGGCTAGGATTTTACACAGAACTGCATCCAGGAGACAAATTTTATAAGGAGGGAGTTCAAGAGACAAGGTGCATAAATTTCAGAAAATGGAAGTGCAAGTAGATGTTTCTCCTCAGATCCTTGCCCATTTTTTTCTCAAACAGAAAGGAAGGAAGGAAAGAAGGACAGAAGGAAGGAAAAGAAACGAATTTCAAGCAGTCCTCTCAGAATCTTTCAAGCAAAATCAACACACCTCATTCCAGTCTACTTTAGCATTTCTGTGACTTATAACATGAATTATTCTTTTTATTTCAGGTACCGTTCATGGTCCAAGCAAGGAGCCCAACTTTTCTTCTGCTTAGACCGCTGGACACCTATGTCCATTTCACCACAGTTATGGACAGTAAAGAGAGGCAAGAGTCCTTCCACAGTGAAAAGCAGATCAATTCAAATAAGAAGCAATCGGTTCACCATTGTATTCTTCATTACCTGTATCCACAGGAGGGCTTTACGCCTTAACTCCAAGCAAACAGTCTAGTACTTGGAGTCTATCCAGTGTTCCACAGCCTGCTCTGATAAATAATGCTGTTTTGCTCTGTCTACTCTTAATGACAGATTAAAGCTCCAGGAACCAAATAATCTATAGATCAACATCTTAATACGTGATGAATGGAAACCATGCCTTGATATTGGTGAGATAATTGGTCTGGCTTTGTTCCAAGAACATAATCCTCATCTGGATCCCCTGATAGAGCTACACCTTGTAGTTAGCATGTACACAGGATACTCTCTCTCTCTCTCTCTTTCTCTCTCTATCGTATCGATTGATTGAATGACCGATCAATCAATCAATCAATCAAAAATATTGTAATCCATCTTTTTCCAGAAACAAGACCCAAGTCAGTTTTCAACAATTAAAAGACAGAATTTGAGTTAGCAACAGTGAGTATACAATACTAAAAGACACAATGAATATAATACAAAAAAAAAACATAATCACAGCAAAACACACATAGCAGGGAAAGCTTGCCTGAAGAGGAAAGCCTTTGCCTGCTTGTGGAAGGACAGTAAAGATGGGGCCAGGCGGGCCTCCTGAGGGAAGGAGTTCCCTGACGGCAATGGCAGAGAAGGCCCTCTCCCACGTCTCCATCAAACACATCTGTGAAGTGGTAGGACCAAGAGGAAGGCCTCTCCTGAGGATCTTAACACATAAGATCCAAGATCTTTCTGTCGAAGCACATAACTTTAATGATACCTCAGCACTAAACTGCAGCCTTATCTGGGTGCTCTAGACATGGGTGAAAGTGAATGTGTGAGAGAAGGAGCGGGCTAGGCCCATTCGCTCCTTCTTATCTTTCCATGTGTTTACATCTAAATTTGAAATGCCTGGCTGCCTCTATCTGTAAAGTATCTCTACACAATTGGGAGCCTTGTCTTCTCAGGATTTCTGATCCTGAGATGTGCCAGGAACAGAGACAGCTCTCCTCTTCAGATTTACCTCTCTACACATGGAGAGGTAAGGCGAGGACGTGCGGGGCTAGTTTTTCGCCTTCCCTTCTGCGTGCATTTTAACATCTTTGCTGAATGCCTAAGTAATGCCTAAGTTCCACAAGACAAGGGTTCATAATGGCTTACAGACACCAGGTGGGATATTCTGAACTTCATACAGAAAAGCATCTTCAAGTTAAGGATCCAGACAAACAATATTCACATCTCATTTAAGATGTGCTATTTTCCCCACAATATTATTTGGAACTCCCAGAAGGGCACAGCCCCCTTAAAACAACTAGCTGGCAGACCAAATAATAAATAAGTTTATTTGAGAGGAGACTGCCTAACTGACTGTCCCCACGTGTACATTTCCCCCTACACTTTAAACACATATACCTCACAGCTGTCTTTCTTGTTCCTCCCCAAAGAACGCCACAAACAGAGCAGAAACAAATTAAGGATAACTGGAAACACCACACTACAAATTAGAACAAAACTATGGCATGCTATGCTGCCTAGATGCCCTGAGCACATCCGATCTCACCTGATTTTGGAAGCTAAGCAGGGTGGGCCCTGGTTAGTACTTGGATGGGCAACCACCAAGGAATACAAGGTGCTGTAGGCACCTGGAATAGGAACTGGCAAGCCACTCCAGTATTCCTGCCAAGAAAACTCCATGGACATGGGGTCACGAAGAGTCGGTCACGACTGTAACGACACAAACACACACACACACACACATGGCATGCTATAGTACAACCACAGCAAACAAACTTCAGGAAACTCTGTAGCAGGGATGGTGGTTCCTTCAGAGGCAATCTGTTAGACTGAGGCTAGCAGTTGGTGGGCTGAAGCCAGCAGCAGATGAAGGTCAGACTCAATGCAGATAAATACATCTCTCTCTCTCTCTCTTAACTTTGATCTGCCACCTTTCTCTTTGTCTCCTCTCCTCCTCGCCCCCTCCCCCCAGCAAAGCGGATGGATCACTCTACAGTGATCCACAATCATTTACACAAAGGTTTTGAAATTAGGCTGAGAGGAGCAGATTGCAAACCCTTCTTCCATACCATTGTGTCCATGTTCAGTTAATCTCCCTGAAAATCTGAGCACTGGCACTACTTGAAATGGGGAGGCCCAGCTTGTAGGAGCGTTACGCATTGAAATCCAGGTGTCTGACTTACCAGTTGCAGCATCATAGACACACTTTCCCATGTTGCTTCCTTAATGTTGTCACCACCGTCCACAAGTCCTTGGTAACCCTAGGGAGGGGGAAATGCAGACATGTATTTTAAGACAATTCTTTGAAGTTTTTACTACCCAAGAGGCAAATTATGTAAAATATACAGTATAATGAAACTGAGGGGAGCCCTGTGGTCAACACAAAATAACATACAAATGCAAAAATAGGCAATACCTTTATAGACTGCTAAAAATAATCATATAATATGTGAGCTTTCATGGCTTGAACCCCACGCTGGCTGGTGGGAGAGAGGGCTATGGTGGTGATGGGGGCAGCTGTCGTGGGCGGCAGGGCAGCTGTGGCAGGGGGTGGGGGTGGGGTTGCGGCAGCGGTTCCAGTGGCGGCCGGCGGCCACAGAGGCGGGCCCAGGCTGGCTTGCTGGGCCCGTTAGGTGACCCTGGCAAGTGGGCCCAGCAAGCCAGCCTGGTCCCACCTCTGCGGCCACTGCGCGTGCTGCCAGAAAACCCAAATGGGCCCAGCAGGCCGGCCTGGGCCCACCACCACCACTGGAGCTGCCGCCACTGCTGGAGAGGGCGAGTGAGCAGGGGAAATCCCCCCCTCAAAAAACACAGGAACCTGGTGGGTGACCCCTGAAGGCGCTGTGGGCGGCTGGTCTCCCACGGTCAACGTCTTGTGCAAGCCTGGTATATGTGGTCCAATGTAGTGAGGAGTGTGCAGACCTCTACATTGGAGAAACTAAACAGCCATTACACAGGAGGATGGCCCAACACAGGAGGGGCAACAGCTCAGAACCAGAATCAGCAGTACACCTCCACTAGAAGGACAAAGGGCACTCTTTCAAAGATGAGGATGTACACAGACAGAAGATAGGTTGTTTGAGAGAGGGGTCAGGGAGGCCATTCATCTGCGTATTGAACCCCCCCTTCTCAACAGAGGTGGGGGACTCGGCACAGTCTGCTACTTATCAGGGAGTGATTTGAACAATACCCAGACAAATCAGAAGCACTTCAGACATCCACCAGCAATGCCATAGCTAACAACCCATACTTAATGGGTGTTGGGGATGGTTGCCTAGGTGGGAGTTTCAGGTCACTGTCCATCGAATGAGCCTATTCAGACCAGGATGATGTGAAATCAAGGGGAACTATAACATGGAGGCCTCGCCACTAACCTTCCTCAGACTGACAAAGCTGCTTGGATGAGCAGTGAAATGTTTCAATCTCTCAAGAAAAGAAGTCCAGTTGCCGTTGACTCAACTTCCAGATAAACTCACCTGGATGACTGAGAATCTTTACAGATATATTGTATGATGATTTCTATATGACCTATTTTTGAATTGGTACTTGATAGAAGATGTAGATACTTTTATTGAAGCTAGTTTCTGGTAACCGAGGATGCAGCTTTCAGGAGGTGGGTCCTATGCATTTTTTTTACACTGATGTGTTTTTCAACTGATTCCTGACTTTAGCTGTGAAGCCAGAATTGGGGAGTTTGATTTTCCACAGTGACTACTTGATAAGGGCTGGACTCAGTGATCCATCAGGGTCTCTCCTAGTTCTACAATTCTGAGATATTATATACATGGGATATGGAAAACAGGCCTGACAGGAAGAGGCCCCAAGCTAGTAGAAAGAGAGAGACCACACTGACCTACCTCATGAACAAAATATACTTTGGCACCAGTGTATATTCCCACTCGGACCACCGCCCGGACTGCAGCATTCATGCCTGTGCAAAGCAAACAAAGAAGGGAGACACCACTGAGACCCACAGTCAAACTTGGAATATAGGTTTCAGCAAACAACCAAAGAAGCAGACAGTGGTCTTTGCAATGCTGTGTACTCTAAGGAAGACATGGCAGGGAGGCTTCCCGTCAAGGCTCTGGTGATGGAATGACACTGCCTCCTGTGATGAATTCTAGAAAATTCATCTTTTGATCTGTCCTGCCATCTGTATCATCTGTTGATCCCTGGCTATGTCATGTCCTGGGAAAGGAAGACACTGACTTTCTTTGTAATCCTCAGGTGGATGCCAAGTAGCAAATGTTGTGTTTTCCTCATCCTCAAAATGTTTGATGTGGTTGTAAAATAGCAAATGGAAGGGGTCTTACATTGTCTCTCATGCACATCAAAAACCTGCCTTCACACATGATATCTATGAGGAAGAAACACATGGGTGAAATTTTATAATACCTTTCTGTATATCAAACGGCCCTGGGCTTCAAAGGGTTACATCAGATGGCAAACAGGTTGCTACTGTCAGTTAAGGAATCCACTTGTCACATCAACATCCTATTCAGGTGATGGAACACTTGAGATCAATAGGCCTTTTGTTCACTATCAAAAAGGGAAAGTCTTTCCTTGTAATCATGCTAATTGATGAGAGAGCCTACACCCTTCTGGGCATAATTTCCATTCCTAAAGAACAAAGAGAAATCCTAAAGCTGTTAGGTTTATAATAATGAGCTGCTTAGCCAGATACACACACACAGAGAGAGAGCTTCTTGGGGACAGCTTGCAGCGATGTGACTTCCGTGCTGAGGCTGGCTTTTCAGCCAGGAGAACGCAAAGAGATCTTTTCCGTTCCAAGTGTGAGTATATTAGCCAGAATTAGTTAGCGTTATTATTTTCATTTCTGGGGTGCAATATTTCACGTTATCTTCCTGAGACTGGTTTTTTTTTAAAGCAACTTTGTAAGCTTGTTTTAGAAATCTGCCTTTGTTTGTTAAAGCTCTAAGAATCTGTAGCTCATGCCAGATGATGCTGACAAGAAGAGATTCCTGTTTTTACTCTTGCTTTTTCTTTTTAAAATAAAGTTCTTTTCTTTACCTTTTTTAACTGGAATCTGTGTGTGCCTGAGGGGGGAAGTCATTGCTAATTAACCAGAGCCTTAGCCAAGGCTGCACGCTACTGACTTTTCCGTGAGAAAGAAAGTTATTATGATTGAGCTCTATGGGACTCGGAATTCTGAGGTTTCCGGGTTGAGGGTTGTTCAGAGGAGACAAATCCCTTTTTAGCTGGGGCATGGCGGGAGTAAGCTCACCCTCCCAGACTGAGCTGTGTCGCTAGTTAAATTGAGGATCCTTCTTGAATGATCCTGGGGCGTGTCAAGTGCTCCAAATTATTATATTTTTGGTGGCAGCGAAAAGATGGCATGTGGTAAACGTCCTGAAGGCGTCACACCTCCAACCTCCAGCCAATGCTATCATTCTTTTGTAACTGTCTTGAGTTTTCTCACTGTTCTCTCCATGTTTTCCCCTCGAACTGCAGAAAATGTATGCAGAGGAAAAAGACAAATGAAAGAGCTGGGGACAGAATTTCCAAGCTGTGATACTTCTATAGCACTGTGACTTAGCTATCTGGCCAAAACACAATGACCTAAATAGCAATGCTCAAATTTGAATCAAGTCGACAAGAGTGAAGTCCCTTTGAGAAACTATACATGTGTTCCCCTTTCTTTGCCCAGTCTGTGCCAAGGGTTCTAATTTGTCCTTTCTTATTGCATCACATGTTTAAAAAACCCAGTGGATGTGGATTTTAAGTGGCAATTTAACATATAAAAGAGGGATGTGAAAAAAAAATCAAAGACCCAAATGAGCCTTGTGGCATAACTGGTTAAACTGCTGTATTGTAACCAAAACTCTGCTCACAACCCAGGGTTCGGTCCCAGGTAGCCAGCTTGAGGTTCCCTCAGCCTTCCATCCTTCTGAAGTTGGTAAAATGAATACCCAGCTCACTGAGGGGAGGGGGCATTGTGTAGCAGGCATAATTAACTTGTAAACTACCCAGAGAGTGCTGTAAGCATTATAGGGCAGTACAATAATCCCTTGGTTTAAGAGCATTTTGCAAGACAAGCAAACATTTCTTCTGACTGTTGCCTTCATCAACAAGCAATGTCTTGAAAATGCAGGTCACATGATCACAAGTGAGCAAGTGGTGGCTCTCTCTCCCTCTCCTGCTGGATTATCGGTGATTGTCTAGAAATGTTCCATCTCAGACAGCCTCCAAAGCAGAGGGGGGATAGAAGGGAGGTCTCCCTTGTACCAAACAGAAACATTTTCAAAGGGGTGTGCAGGCTAGGGGCTTATTTTTCTTTATATTTATATTTTTATTTAACTTGTGTTCAACATTCTATATTTTTTCAAACCATTTCTAGTCATGCGGCAGCTAGTCAAGTGTGTATATAGGCCTACAAATTGCACTTTATTATTGTCACATTAAAAATACAAAGTAAAATCCAGTTGTTAGTCTTAAGCAGAGCAGACTCCGCAGCCAGGTACCATGGTGAGGACGTGGACTTTTAGCCAACTTCTTATGTGAGTTCTGGCATTTTGTGTGTACACAGTATATGGTCTATGGAACCCCAGAACAAATCATCTGAGTTTCCATTATTTCTTATGGGGAAATTTGCTTTGATATAAGAGTGTTTCGGCTTACAAGCATGTAGAACAAATTCTGCTTGTAAACCAAGGCATTATTGTATACAAGCAGCATGCTTTTTTTGCTTTTGCTTGGCTGTATTAAGGCACAGGTGTTTTTCATGCAAAGCTTCTCTTCTCCAGAGCAAAAGCAGAAGTGGAATAGTAGAAGAGAGAATGAAATGTGTATTTCCCTCATCAACCCACTCTGGTCACCTGTGATTACCAGACAAGTTGTTTAATATAACCAGGGTGCTTCAAGAAAGACATCCAGCAGTTCTACCAAACCCAAGTAAAAAGATAGAAGTAGTTGTGGAAAATACCAGAAGATTACTAAAGGGAGACACCTGGACCTCTTTTAAGATTTCATTAAAGAGGCAACATCTATTGTGAAACAGGTGTCGTGTATATAAGCATGCCCATATTATACTCTACACAAGAGCTTATATGGAACAGTGAGTAGTGTTGGTCTAAAAGAGAGCTATATTCCAGTTCCTGTTACTATAATTGATCCTCATCTTAATCCTATCTTCAAGTTGTTTGAGGTGGTGAGTCTCCTCTATTTTTAAGCCTATGAAGTAGGTTAGGTTGAGGAATATTAGTGAATGGCCCAGTGAGTTTTGTGGGAGATTGTACCTGAATCTCCCGGAAGAGTTACTTTTTGGGTCATCCCAGAATCTCTCACCCAGCATTACTGTGGGAGAATGGGAACGCTTAAACAATAATGTTTCCAAGCTGTGCTAGCCTGGCACTGTCACTTCTACACCTGGCTGGCACTGCTTAAGGGTCACCATAGGTCATAATAAACAGCACACAATTATTATTCTTAGCAGTGGGCCAGTCATTATCTTCCACCATAAAATCCCACTGAGGTCCACAATGAAAATGGGGAAATAGGACAAGGCCACAATCACCACTGGATCTTTTTGGAGGAAGAGCTGGATCATGGGTGCAACTATTAATAATGTATGTACAGTGGTACCTTGTGTAAAGGAATTAATTCGTTCCCAATGAAATTATGTTAAGCAAATTTTCCTTTATACAAATTTCCCATAGAAATGCATTGAAAATGGAGTAATCCCATTTTTATGTTGTACAGATTTCCCCATAGGCGATTATGTTAAGCAAATTTCCCCTATCTCTGGAATTTTTTATGTTGTACAAATTTTATGTTATACAAGCTGTTTTTATACAAGAGTCCACTGTATCCCTTCCGGTTGCTGCTGTTAGGGGCTGATATCTGCTTCACGAGAACCATTCTGCAAATCTGAGATAGGGAATGTTAATATCGATAGAAGGTGGATGACAGTTCAGCTGCATCGTTCAGCCTTAAGGAATGAACCCACAAGAACTAGGCAGGACTGCTGGATTTGGTGGGGAAAGATTTTAACGAAGAACAACAATGACATGAATAACGCACCACACCCCCGCACCCTGAAAAGGCAGGAAGGGCATCTGAACAAAAACAAGACAACTCAGGGTGCAGTTTCATACAAACGGGGAAATTTTACCCTTCTCTGCACTAGTGCTTAATCTCTCATCTCTGTGCAGTAAAAACTATTAGAAAAAACAACCAGTTCTCTCACAGCTTGGGCAGATGTTTGGTTTGAAGAGGGATATCTGAAGTTTTATGAACAATAATGATTTCCATTATCTTTGACTTCAAACCACCCCCACCCACCCCCACATGATAAGACCATCCGTGAAAGCCAAAGATGTTTGGGACAAAACTTGGCGTAAGAAAGGGGAGAGTGAATCAGGGAGGAGAGAAAAAACAAAGACGAAACACCACTTCAAATTTGTTTTGAGAAACTGGCTGAAGGCAGGCTAAGCGCCCACAACCTTCCTTGCCTCATGGAATTTGTAAATTAGTTATCTTCACATTTGGATCGCCACAGGATGGGCTCTCTGAAAGGTCTGTGCTTGGCCTGAGAAAGGCACTCGGCATAAAGATGCCTCCAGAGAAATGGCTGGACTAAATCATTTTAGAACGGTTCCTTCTTTCCCTTTCTAATGAGCTTTTCCTGGCAAGACTAAGGAAGGAAGAAGTGTTGGCTAAAACCAAGGAGGGTTACAAAGAGTAACCATTTGAAGCAAGGCAATAGCGCATTAAAAATTTGGTCTTGGAGCACCACCTAATAATGTCAGTTGCCAGACCAGTCAGGAAAAAAAATTGATGTCCTGAATGGGCAGGGTAGGATGTGAGAGATCCAAAGGGTCATAACAGCAGCTTTAAAGAATTACTTGAGAGGTATCTGAAGATTTGCACAGGCCACCTTTGGAAAGTCTGAGGCGTGCCCATTTTGTGTCTACTTCTCTCCAGCCACTGAGACAAGTTTTTCAGGGGAGGAACTGACAGCAGTGCCACCACATACAGCTTGGCTTTTAGCTACTACACCACTCTAACTCTCAGGAAGAATGTACATTCAATATTTTGAGCACTGCATTGAAAGTTTTATCTTGCTGCCAATTTAATTTTTCTATGCTGTTCACTGACCACAGTTCCCTATGGGAAAGTCGGGCAGTCTATAAATACAAATAATAATAAAGAAATAAGCACTGGCTATTCTTACAGCCAAACTCCACCCTTAAAGAGATATGACATACATGTACAGTGGGGGCAAGCAGACTGATTGTGATTCTTAAATAACACCCCCCCAACTTCTTCTCAAACTCTGCATTATTAAAAAGCCC
Source organism: Phrynocephalus forsythii (assembly GCA_029282475.1). Lineage (NCBI taxonomy): Eukaryota > Metazoa > Chordata > Lepidosauria > Squamata > Agamidae > Phrynocephalus > Phrynocephalus forsythii. Next base: position 29,290,789 of record JAPFRF010000011.1, on the reverse strand, counting down.
ATTTGAACGCCTGCAGACCTTTAACTACACTACGTTCGAACACACACAGATGCAGAATTCTCTTGTGCATCTGATCCTGCCCTCAGATGATTCGCACATTTTATTTTTGAAATGCTGACATTTAAAGTAAATGCTTAGGGCACTGACAGCCAGGCTGCTCTCCTTAACAGCGCCAAAACATGCCATGCTCGGGAAGGGGCTGTAATCCAACACCACGGAGTGCCTAGAAAAATCCCCTCCTGTCATGTGACAAGGCGAGCCTAGCAACAGGGGTGCCACTGCTTGATTGGCAGGAAGGGTGAGGGGAAGGCAAAGAACACCCCTGGTTTTATACCAGTTTGGAAAAGTTACATTTATGAACAATTCCAGGAATCCTGTAGGAAGAACAGGCACAAGCATCCATTACTGTAATTTTCCCCAGCTCTGCATCAAAGCCAATCTTTCCAGAATTCCCAAGACACACAAAATCAACTTCAAGGGACTCGTGTCAGAATTCCTTAAAAGGAAAACATGGGACCTCTCAACCTCATGCCTCCCACCTCCCTCCATCTAGACCAGTGGTCACAAACCTTTGGCACTCCAGATGTTTTGGACCACAACTCCCAGAATTCCAAGCCTTTGTTGCCAGTGACAAGAGACTGTGGGAGATGAGGTCCAAAACATCTGACTTTCAAGAAGTTATTAAAAGCTCCAGTATGTCATCTCCTTCCGGTAACAGCTTGGATCCATGGCTTAGTTTTGTCAGATCACATTGCTTATTTGGTTATTCAGGTGTCTGCTTGGAATCATTATTTGTTCATTCCTCTTTTTATCTGAGTGAGGGAGATGATTTGTGTGGGGTTTGATTTGTCCATTTTTTGTGTTTTCCTCTGTATGTCTGCTCAGAATAGTGGATTTTCAATAGGTGAGGCAGTATACAATGTATTAAATAAATGAATAAACAGTGACTTCCAATAAAGGTAACACAAAGCATATCACCTTTAAGAGAACATCCCTTTAAGAGAACCATGAAACTCCCTGGGTGACATCTGTTAGCCAGACCTATCCAGACCTTGGAAATCATGTGCTAGATTTAACACTTGATGTTAAATTTATTATTCGGGCACTAATGGGAGGACAAGTCCATGCATGCATCCAATGAATAAAATTTCCAAAGTGGGAATTTAAGTTTTTGCAGGCATTTCAAAGCATGATTTCTAAAAGATAGAGGCATCCTTCCCATCTGAAGTCAAAGCAAAAAAAAAAAAGAAAGAAAGAAAGAAAGAAAGAAAGAAAGAAAGAAAGAAAAGAAAGAAAAACATCAACAGGGAAAATATGCTTTATTTCCAGGCTGAGTTCACATGGTTGCTGTCAAAGCAAAGCAACAGCCAACAGACACGTCCTTAAGAAATACAGTAGTGGAAAACAAATTTGGGCGCTTTTACACGACCCCGCTGGTCACTTAAATTCGGACCAGAGATCTTAGGGGTTTGTCGCTCTTCATGTGTCCCCACCCCTCCGCACTTCCTGGCTCCTGGCTGCGTGAGGGGAGGGAGAAAAAAAGGGACAAAAGAATGCAGGCTTACCTCTGGTGCCGGTGGACGCCGCCCGTCGTTGTGATTCCTTCTCTTAAAGGGGCGGGAGGCAAAAACAACAGCAAAAAGAAGTGAGGAGAGCCCGGCACATCCGCATCAAGATTTTTCACACTTGGAGAGCAGGTACATGAAAAGTGCGCTAGGACGCGCTTAGGTGGGCGTGGTCACACTTAATTTTCAGTAAACTCCAGAGCTGGTGGGTAAACAATTTTAAGCTCCGGAGCTGGGAGCCATTTGCGGTGGAGTTTAGGGGTCGTGTAAAAAGGCCCAAAGTTCAGGATCAGGAGGGCAAGAATCCAGAGGGCAACCTCCTTGCTATTCCTTCCCTTCTTTTTCCCCTCACTGTCAAGGAAGGCACAGAATGCTTGAATGGACTGTATGGAGATATTTCTCCAGATCTCCACTCCCTGTTTCCATCCTCCTGTCTATTTGGTCCCCAATTTCCTCCCTCTTTGTTACAGCTCAGAAGTGAGCCCTGACAGAGAACTCTTCCCTCCTTTTCTGATGTTTCATTTTCTTGGACCACCCTCTCTGGTGCCCTGTTTTCTGTCCCTCCTTCTCTCTCTCTTTTTGAGCCCCCACATGTCCTTGGGGTGAAGGCCACATGCTACCCTTCAGCTACAGGCCGAAGCCATCCTGAAGGGGGAAGAGAGAGACGGAGAGCACAATTACTGGAGGACAAAATGGCCCCTTCACTTTTGAGGTGGGGGAAGAAAGCATCTACTTTTCCTTTTTGTCACAGGTTCACTGGAGAGGGAGAATGAGAGAGAGAGAGGGTGTGAATTTTGTCCCAGCCCTCTTTTGATTCTAATCCGTCACAATTAGAGATGGGCACGACCCAGTTCATCTTGTGCTGCTCCTCCCCTGTCCACCTTCCTCATGCTGAAATGGCCACTCATTCAGCCCAATTTGCTAGCTTCCGTCAGGAATTCAACGGATCTTCCACTCTCAGGCTACAGCTCAGGCTTCTCTAACCCATCCTCTTGGCTGATCTCCCATTTTGACAAAAGGGGGGGGGCAGAGACGTCTACCCTACCTGGGAGTGGAAGATCAGTTGAGGAGCTTCCAGAGGCTAGCAAACTGGACCAGGTGAGCGGCTGAGGAGGAGGGGAGGGCAGCAGCAGCCCCTGTGCTGCTGCCTTTATGAACTGGGATTTGCCCATTTCTAATCCCAGTTTTAACTGGGGAGGGAAACTTGTAACTAAGCGAGTCATGGTACAAAGGCACGCTTTTAACAGCCGACTTTGCTTCCGAATATTGCCTCTCATAACAAAGAATAATTTTTTTACCCATGTCAAGTGAAAGAGGAGAGCTCCACCTCACTATTTGTCATTGGCATCTTTTGACCCATCTTGCTATTTACGCCTTGCATTAAATGTAGGATTTATTTTGTTGGAAGCACTTGCATCTTTCCTTGATTTATCCATTATTTTGTGTGTCACCTTCTCTCCAAAGACATCAAAGGACAGCACATCATCTTCCTCACCATTATGATCTTCTCAACAACCCTGTAGAGTAGTTCGGGCTGAGAGAGAATGACTGGACCTCAATCAGTGGAGATTGGAACATAGATCTTTCCCCACTCCTAGTTTACCACTCTTGCATTGGCAGAGTGCTGACCAGATGAACTTCAGCATTGGTTCCCATCCTTAGGTCCCATGGTGTTCTTGGACTACAACTCCCAGAAATCCTGATCAGCACAGCTAGTGGTAAAGGCTTCTGGGAGTTTGAGTCCAAAAACACCTTAATTACCCAAGGCTAGAAACCATGGCCTTAGAGCAGACTTGTCCAAACTTCGGCCCTCCAGATGTTTGGGGCCACAACTCCCACAGTCCTTTGCCATTGGAAATATAGGCTTGGAATTCTGGGAGTTGTGGTCCAAAACATCAGGAGGGCCAAAGTTTGGACATGCCTGCCTTAGAGGATGTTCTAACTCTAACGTGTCATAATACATTAAGCCAAGTTATATGAGCAGCCACAGTTCTGTATCCATCCACATTATTTTACTAGAACTGCACACAATTTCCAGAAGAAATAAACTAGAACTGTATGCAAAACTGCTTTCATCTGAATGGAAAATCCCACACACTTTTACTGGAGCCCCTGAATAAAAAGCAGGTGAGGTTTTGAATCCCGCAGGACCTGCTTCTTTCAAAAGCTCACTGTTTTTACTATCTGTTTTTACTAGGGTAAAGGTACTATTTACCCGAGTTTTGATATTTGGTGCAAAGACAATACAGTTTTAATGCAGGTAAAATCATACCAGGAATGGATGATGTGAATTACATTTGCAACAATAAAAGAGGAACAGCAGAGAAATAACGGTTCAAGGTGGTGGTAGGGATAACAGAGGTAAGCTAGCTTGAAGAGCTTTTCTGTTAAGTAATGCTGCTGCTCCCAGAGAGTGGAACTCCCTCCCACAGGAGGCAAGACTGGCCTCATCTTTGCAGTCCTCCCTCAAGCAGGCAAAGATGTTTCTCCTGAGGCAAGCTTTCCTTGACTGATTGGCTGCCTCTGTGGGGTTGTTAAACAGATGGTTGTGCCTTACAGCTCTAAACGTGTTTTGGTGCTGCTTATGTTTTTTCATGTGGTATTTCTTTGAACCTTTTTGGTACTTGTATATCCTTTGTTATTAGCTTTCATATTGTCCTTGAATGATATAAGTTGTCGGGAGTCCTTTTAAGGAGAAATAAGGTAAAGGTTCCCCGCGCACATGCGTGCTAGTTATATCCGACTCTAGGGGCAGTGCTCCTCTCCGTATTCAAGCCGAAGAGCCAGTGTTGTGCAAGTCCAAAGGCGGGGCAAAAATGCCTTACAAATACATAATGCCTCCAGAGATCAGTGGTGCAGTGGTTAAACTGCTGTACTGCAGCTACAGTATAATTATGCTCATGACCTGGGGTTCAATCCCATGTAGCTGGCTTGTGGTTGACTCAGAGTCAGCCTTCTCTTCTTCTGAGGCTGATTAATTGAGTACCCTGCTTGCGGGGTGGTGCTGAGGTAATGTGTAGTCTGCATAATTAAATTATAAACTGTACAGAGAGTGCTTTAAGTGCTATGGGGTGGTATAGAAGTAGAACACTTTGCTTTGCTTAAAATAAATAAACAAAATAAATAAACAGAGGGCACACGAGGGATGAAAACCCATAAGCAGTTTTCAAAGTAGCAACCGGAGTAAGGGGCAAGGGGATCTAGCAAGAAGAGAGAGGAAACCTGAGGAGAAACTGTATGTGGAAGCAGCAGGGAGTGAAAAAAGGGAATGGAGGAGATGCAAGGAGAGCAGGAGGAAAGATTACAAAAACAGATCTGAGCAAAAATTCGTCTCATCTAGCCTTTCCCAACCCATATTCTATTTAGGTGCTGGACTACAGCCCCCATTATCTCTGGGCTAGCCCGTGTTTGGTCTCTGCTAGACTTGTTGGAAACTCACACAGCAGAGATGAATGGAAATGTGCCCTGTTGTTATGAAAAGCTGGGACTCTGGGACGACACTTCCTGGGGCCCAGGAAACAATTCTGAGGAGAGGCTGCTGTGGAACTAGTCTACCTGCTGCTGTTTCCAGGGGAAGCTGGTTCATTTTAAGCTAAACTAAATTCCAGGGCACCCAAAAGCATTGAGACAATGGAAGGCCTTCCCAAAGTGCTTCCCACATGGAGTGTCATTTCTCCTGCTAAGTTTTTGGGGAGCCCAGAGGCTATGCCTCCAAATGATGAACATCCATAGAACAGCAACCGCATAGCTTACCCTGGGCGTCTCCTCCGGACGTCAAGACGGCAATGGCCTTGCCGATCCCCATCTTGTCCACGCGCTCATGTTTCACGGGCGTTTGGGACGACATTCTCTGGGCTGGAAAATCAACAACGACAACTTCTTAAGACGAGCCCGGTGGAAAAACAGGCTCTTGGTCTTCACTGCTTCCCTGGGCTCTGTCCTGCGCCGCCTGCAAGATACGGAGTGCCCCCTGTAGCCTCCTGCTGTTGCCTTTCAAAGTGGTCAGACAGACACACACACACACACGCCACCTCCTCTCCAATAAATAACAAGTGGAAATGTCACTCTGTAAGAAGATCCCGGGTGCAGCATCAGCCCCACCTAATCCTAAAGGGGCACGGGGCCAGCGGTATAGGAGGACCAATGAACAGGAGCGGTTTTGGGTCAAGGAGCTGCGTGGTCATCCTTTGATGCCCTCGCTAGGTGCCTTCTGCAAAGGACCGAGTCACCAAAGCACAGAGCCAGGGGCATGCACTTCCCTGGTGGCTCCAGGTTGAGTGAAGAGTTCATAACAGTGGTGGTCAAAGTGCAACTCTACAGACATTACTGGACAACAACCGGCTATGAGGAGTAATGGGAGTTGTAGTCCAGCAATGTCGGTTTGGAGCCCCCACACTTTGCCCGCCTGTTTTGAAAGGCACCTCAGGCTGCATTTCTATGCCTAATTCCTTGGGGGAAAAACCCTGCCTCAGTGTAGCTGCCCTACAAGGAGCTCTGGACAGGTTCACACTGGTCCAAGACCTGATGCTCCTGTTCGACATTCAGCCAATCAGTGTTTCCAAAACAACAGCTCTCAGAGCAGACTGCTTGGGTCTTCTGGATTTTTAGGACTTCAACTGCCAGAAGCTCTAGCTAACATAGCCAATGCTAATGGATTGTGGGAACTGTCGTCCAAAGTGTTTGGTGGACAAAGGTTTTGTTTTTGCCATGGGTAGTAATAGGGCCTGGATTGAAATCTGAATCCTCACACTTCTTGTTATTTAGGGTATTCAGGTGATTCAATCATCCTGTTCAACCCGTCACAGCTGCAAACTGCAACTGGCAAATTGTCACTTTAAGAGACTGTCTGTGTGAAACAGGAGGAGGAATTAGGATTACAGGGGTGGGAGAACTGGCCCTCCAGATGTTTTGGATTTCAAATCTCAGAAGTCTCTCTCAGTAGAGGTGATCCAAAGCCAGTGATTCCCAATAATGGGTCCCCAGATGTTCCAATCCCAGAAATCATGGCCAGTAGAGCTAGTGGTGAAGGCTTCTGGGAGTTTTCGTCTCAAGAACATATTGGGACACGAGGTTGGGAACCACTGAACTAAGGGTTTTTGGATGCAACATCAGGAGGACCGAAAGTTCCCTGTCACTACTCTTACATGACGCTTCCTGCAAACATATCAAGGCATCATATGGGGGGGGGGGGAGAATGCTTCCCCTCCCAAGGACTATTTTTATTGCAGACAGATTTAATCAAGAAATAGTCCTTAAATTGTGCATCTTATGAACTCTTTAATCAAATGACGGCCTCTTTTTAAATTAATGATCAATCTCCCAGTCACAATTAAATGAATATGCATGCTACTAAAATAACCATGTAGATCCCTCTTTTGCCTGTGAGGGGCACTAAAGGAAGTGGAAGACATATCAGACAAAAAAATACTGCTTGCCTTTAGAAGGGAAGCAACAAGTTTATTATTAGTAATGTAACAATTCTGCAGTCACATTTCCTTTGCAAAAAAAAAATCTTACCAGCTAGACAAATGTGACGTAATCTGCATAGCTCATAAACAGAATTTATTCTCATTGATTTTCAACAGCAAAAGCATTGGTTCCGGGGTGGAGAGCTTTTAAATGGACCAGATGTTGTAGAGTCGACCAAGCCTCAGAAAGCCCCACCCAGCTAAGGACTGTGGGAGCCACAGTCAATAGCATGTGGAGAGCTCAAGGCTCCCTGTCTTTATTTTGAGTGATTTAACTCCTTTGGAAAGTGAGTAGCCCTAACCATGGTGCACCAGCTGTAAAGGCACCACAGTCGGCTCTTGCATGCTTCACATTTTGGATTGAACACATCCAAATGAGAAAACCCAAAATAATCTGGCTGGTATCCCATTAGAATAACCTTAACCAAAGAGTAGAAGCAATTAGTGAATGATAGTTCAACTCATACGCAAATCCCACCGAATCAGCAGGTCTCCTCTATGTGGGATTAGTCACAGCACAGTGGCCTGTGTCCTATGCCTTTGGGAAGCAAGCGGGCAAGAGCTTCTATTCTCATGCACCTTAAAAGAACTTGCAATAATAGGCTCTACTAGTCACAAAAAGCAGATGTCTATTAATGCAACACGAGTTTTCCAGACCTCCAGAGCATCTGGGGCAGGTGGGTTATACAGAACTGCAGTAAGGTGGTGGAATCAATGACGTGGGGCGATGGACACCAGTGAATACCATCCAGTGCCCTTTTCCAAACAGACTGCGAGAGACCAATGTCTTAACATTTGACAGCTACACTTCAGCCAGTGTAAATGTAACCCGAAAGAAACCAATGCCTACCAAGGCAATCTCCTTTATAACTCAACAGCAGTGAGAAAGAATTTTATGCCCCGTAAACCAATGCCCAGATCTCAGGGAACAGCCTATTTATTTAAAATATTTTCTTGTCACCCTTCCTCTTTTTATACCAAGATGATAATTAAAAAAAACACACACCAGTATAATTTCCAATAAAAATTACTATTATGTGGTTTGATGTTGTTCTCACCAGAGCATTCACACTAATGTGGCAGGAAAAACTTAAAATAGATAAATTAGAAAGACTAATAGTTTTTAATGCCATGACAAATAAATGGGTTTGGATTCAGTGCCATGTAAGAGATCCACCTGACTTGGACCATTGAGAAACCAGATCAGAGTAAGAGATTTGCAACTCCAGGGAGAAATTCTTGTTGGCTGAAAACAAGGAGTAATCTATAGGAGCCCTCAATCAGCTTGAAGAGTCCTGAGCCTCAAACATGTATAGTTTGCTGTCCACTGTAAACTTTCCCTTAATCCCAGAATCTCTTTTGCACCTCAGCACAGGAGTAAAGGCAGTAACTGGCCCCACAAGAAGCATGGATTCCCTTTATCTCCTGCAAAGCTTCCTTGCCAGGAGTCTTCTTGAGAGGAAAGGTCTCCTCAGGAAAAGAAGTTCCATCTGAAAGCCAGTATGCCACGGAGAACCAGGAACACGAGTATCTGGTGGGACAAACAGATCAAGCTGCCAGTTTCTTCCGGATCTCTGCTAGGTTAACATGATTCTTTTAATCCATTATCTGGAAGTGGAGTCGTGGCAGCTGGACTTCTTTTCTTGAGAGACTGAAACATTTCGCTGCTCATCCAAGCAGCTTCATCAGTCTGAGGAATCTCTTTTAATCCATTATTAGCTTTGGCTCCTTCAGAAAGCTGTTGCATGTCCATGGATAACTTGTTCTACCTTTAGGTACCTGAGAAGCCTTTCTCTCCTGTTGTCACATAACACTACCCAGAACCATCCACAAATGAACATAAATCCCAAACAAGCCAATGTAGAGAATGATATTTCTTAAGATATTGAGTCTCTCTCAAGCCACTTAGGACTATGAAATTATATGGAGTAAGACATTGTCTTCCCTCTTCTGCTTCAATTGTTTATACAGTTTCCCCCCACCCTTTTGTGGTTCATATACTGCAGTCCCAGTATATCGCGAGATTGCAGTATATGAAAAGCACGCCCCCCCCCCCGGAGTAAGCTGGATGGGCCTGTTTCGGGCCTCCTGTAGTTACCCTAGGCCTGGCGCTGCCCAGAATGGGCCTCTGATGGCCTTCCCGGGCCTGTCAGAGTCCCCAAAAGTGCTTTCCAGTTAACTAAAAGTGAACCAGAAGTGCTTTCCGGCGATCCAGAAGTTGCTTCTGGTTTTCTGGAAGTGACTTCCTGTTTTCTGGAAAGCACTTCCGGAGTTTGCGACAGGCCTGGGAAGGCCATTGGAGGCCCATTCGGGGCAGCGCAAGGCCTCAGGTAAGTGCAGTTGGGCCCAGATAGGCCCCCTGGTCCCGACTCAACCTAGCATCCACATATCGCACATTTTCAACTATTGCAGGTCTGGTCAGGTCCCTAAACCCCACGACAGGCAGGGGGTTACTGTATCACCTGTAGTCACTTTGGATGTACTTTTTGTGTATGCCATTAAATTGCTTCCAGCCCACTGCAAGCCTAAGGATTAATGACTTATGAAAGTTCCTGTTTTTAACAACCCAGCCAAATATTTCAAATAGAGATGGGCTTGAAGCCTCTGAGGGGCACCTGCTCAGAAGAATCAAAGAATCATAGAGTTGGAAGAGACCTAGAGGGCCATCCAGTCCAACCCCCTGCCATGTAGGAACCCCCATCACAATATTTCTGACAGATGGCCATCCAGCCTCTGCTTAAAAACCTCCAAGAACGGACACTCCCCCCCCCCCTCTGGGGCAGCATATTCCACTGCCGAACAGCTCTAACCATCAAGAAGTTCTTCCTAATGTTCAAGTGGAATCTCTTTTCCTGTAGTTTGAAACCATTGCACCGAGTCCTAGTCTCTGAAGCCATCGAAAACAAACCAGTACCCTCTTCGATATGACATGATTTCAAATATTTAAACATAGCTATCATATCCCCTCTCAGCTTTCTTTTTTTAAGGCTAAACATTCCCAGCTCCCTAGCTGTTCCTCCTCAGATGGCATTTCTTCCAGACGTTTAACGATCCTGGTCGCCCTCTTCTGGACCCGTTCGAGGTTGTCAACATCCTTTTTAAACTGAGGTGCACAGAACTGGGCACAGTACTCCAGGTGCGGTCTGACCAGAGCAGAATAGAGTGGTACTATCACCTCCCTTTCTCTAGACAAGTGGTTCTCAACCTGTGGGTTCCCAGATGTTCCTGGACTGCAGCTCCCAGAAATCCTGGCCAGCTCTGGCTCTCTTGGCCCCTGTGTCACACTGCTGGCTCATGTTCATTCTGTGGTCCACCCAGACTCCCAGAAGTATCCCAGCTTCCCTGCCCTCTTGTTTCTGAGTGAGCGCCTGCTGGAGGGGGTGGGGAGCCAAACCACGGAACATCTGTCGCAGTGGTAAACAAATCAGCATGAAACACCAAATCATTAGTTTGTGCCCATCTCTAGCTTCTAAATACCATGGCTTCCTCTACTGAGTCAATGTTTCTTTTCCTAGGTATTTTTCCCTATTACCTTCAACTTTTATTAACATTGTCTTTTCCAGCACTCCTTCTGCTCTCATTATAGGCCTTAAGTGTGACAGATTCAGTATAGTAATTCTAGATTTCATAGAATCATAGAATAATGAAGTTGGAAGGGCAATACAAGGCCATCAAGTCCAACTCTCTGCTCCACGCAATAATACAAATCAAAGGATACCTGCTAGGTGTTTATCCAAATTTATCTTGGATGCCTCCAGTGTTGGAGCACTCAACACCTCCTGAGGTCATTGGATCCACTGTCCATACTGCTCTAACAGTTAGGTAGTTTTTCCTGATACTCAGCTGAAAGCTGGGTTCTCTTAACGTGAGCCCATTGTTGCATGTTCTGCACTCTGGGATGATGGAGAACACAACTAACCCCCCCCCTCTGTATGGCAGCCCTTCAAATATTTGAAAAATGCTATCATATCACCTCTCAGACTTCTTTTCTCTGGGCTAAACATCCCTAGTTCTTTCAGTCTTTGGCTAGACAGCCCGAGTTTTAATAAATTCAGGCTTGATTTGATCTTGTACTCACTTTACTTGATCTTTCTGGCAGTTCACAGGACCCATAAAACTCTCCTCCAAATTGCAAATGAATTGTCGATCCCCATCAGTGTACTTCTTTAGCCATCTTTTGCGTAAGTACATTATAATCGGGAGCACCATAATCTGAACCCAGGACTAAGGAACTACAGTATAGAGAAAAGTCATTGTGGGAATAGACATGGGTAGATCTAATACAGGGGTTCTCAACCTGTGGGTCCCCAGATGCTCCTGGAGTGCAACTCCCAGAAACCCCTTCTAGCACAGTGAGTGGTGGAAGCTTCTGGGAATTGCAGTCCAGGAACATCTGGGGACCCACAGGTTGAGAACCACTGATCTAATAAATACAGTCCCTATAGACCAGTGGTGGCGAACCTTCAGCACTCCAGATGTTTTGGACCACAGCTCCCAGAGTCCTTTGTAACTGGCAATCTAGGCTTGGAATTCTGGGAGTTGTGGTCCAAAACATCTGGAGCACCGATGGCTTGCCACCACTGCTATCGACCAAGAAGAGGCAATCTGTGACCCTCTAGTGGCCATTTTGGCTATGGCTGGTAGAAAGGATCAATCACTTTGGGGACATATTACTACATGTTCCTCGCTGCCTAGATGCCCTAAGCCAGTGATGGTGAACCTTTTAGAGACCGAGTGCCCAAACTGCAATTCAAAACCCAGTAACTTTTTTGCAAAGTGCCAATACAGTACTTTAACCTGTATACAGGTAGCTATGAACGGGCAATGTCGGGTGCCCACAGAAAGGGCTCCAAGTGCCACCTTTGGCACCTGTGCCATAGGTTCGCCATCACTGCCCTAAGCACATCCGATCTCGCCCGATTTCGGAAGCTAAGCAGGGTCGGCCCTGGTTAGTACTTGGATGGGAGACCACCAGGGAATACCAGGTGCTGTAGGTGCCTGGAGTAGGAACTGGCAAACCACTCCAGTAATCCTGCCAAGAAAACTCCATGGTCATGGGGTCACAAAGAGTCGGTCACGACTGTAACGACAAAACACACACACACACACTACATGTTCCTCAGGCCTGGCATAGAACACCCAAGGTCCATTCTAGATTCACAGTTCTTCTAATGTCGCCCCCATCCCAGCATAGTCTGTTACCTAGCACAAGGCATCGTGTTTCCCATGTTCCAAGCGCAGGGCCATCCAAAAGAAAGTTCATCTCAGGAGCTAGCTCCATGGCTGCAAGTGGTACCTTTGCCACATCTGCAGCCTTGCGCAGGCAGGGCTGGTGCCTGTCACAGAACATTCATTATGACACTGCAAGGAAGCCAAGACTGGTAATTCTTGCTTTCCAGGTTACCACCACTAAGTGGTGGAGGAACCACATCAGAGTCGTCTTCCCTGGCTGATGGACCAGAAACCACTCGTGAGCATTTAGCCTAAGTACATGGCATCAATATACTAGTTAGATGAAAAAATCAAAAATCCCTTGAATGGCAATTAATCCTCGGGAGACCCGTGTTACATTTTTATTACAAATGTCACTAGATAACCACTGGGCAGAACCTGGCTAGAAGGTGGGAGGATTGTCGTGGAAGAATGTAGAAGCAGAGACAGAGAAGAATTCGCCTCTCTTCACCACTTTAAATCCTACTGCTAAGTCTGATTGACAAGGTATTTCGCCAAATTATCGAATTAGCTGTTGCCAGAACAGAACTCCATTTTGCAACCATCGCCATTAGCAACACGACCAGCATGCTAACAAGATCCTAAATTAAAGAAGGAAATGGCACAGGATTCAAAGTGGTGAAGAGGGGAGAATCCCCCCCTTTGGCAGCTTTCTCTGTCCTTCGTTTCATATTCCTCCACGACAACCCTCCTCTGTCTATCCTCTGTAGCTTTTCTTCTTTTCTGGTCTGGTTGGACTACGATTCCCATCTGTCCGTGCCTACAGCTAAGGAAAATTTCAAGGATTTCACCACTGAGAGAAACCAATTAGGAATTGAAGATAGCATTGCCCGTTTATAAATTACACTGAAGAGAAATGTTGCTGCCATCTTCTGGTAGGAATATTCATTCCAACTGTTGAATTACCTGTTGAGGAACTGAGCACTTGAATTGCTTGCCATTACCATTTAAGATGTGCACCTAAGTCCGTGGTGTCAAAACCGTGGCCTACAGCCGACTCGTCCGTCGTAACAGAGACTGAAGTGTGCCTTGAAAAACTATAATCATTTGTCTGTGTCCAAGAAGCACTGATCATCAGTACTTGGCCACTATAGAGGCAGCACCATTCTTCCCTGGGATGGAAACAATGCAGTCCATTGGCATTTCTGAGGGCGCTTTTACACGACCCCTAAGATCCGCTGGCCACTTAAATTCGGACCAGAGATCTTAGGGGTTTGTCGCTCTTCGTGTGTCCCCACCCCTCCGCACTTCCTGGCTGCTGGCTCCGTGAGGGGAGGGAGAAAAAAAAGGACAAAAGAATAAAGGCTTACCTCCCAGGGCCGGCACTTCCTGGTTCCTTCTCTTAAAGGGGCGGGAGGCAAAAAACAACAACAAAAAGAAGCAAGGAGAGCCCGGCACATCTGCATCAAAATTTTTCACACTTGGAGAGCAGGTACAAGAAAAGTGCGCTGGGACCCGCTTAGGTGGGCGTGGTCGCACTTAATTTTCAGTAAACTCCGGAGCTGGTGGGTAAACAATTTTAAGCTCCGGAGCTGGGAGCCATTTGCGGTGGAGTTTAGGGGTCGTGTAAAAAGGCCCTGAGGCAGCCTGTGTTACATCACTTCAAAGTATAATTTGCCTGCTGTCGCAAACCACCCAGAGTAGCCTTCGGGTTAGGTGGTGTGGCAGAGAAATCTAATAAATAAATACATAATAAAAGTGTAGAAAAATGCCAGAAACACCGCCACTGCCCAGAAAATCTCCTTTATATCCCGAAGCCTTTACTGAAGAAACCCAAGGAAGGACCCGATATTGAGTATCAATGAAGCAACCTGCCTTCCGGTTGCTAAGTGGACCTTGTTCTAAGAGCTAGGAAATGGAGAAAACATGGGGAAGGAGGAGTCCTGAAGCTGTTGTGGGACTGCCAATTCCGATCAACCTTAACCAACAGAGCTGAGAGTGAAAGATTATGGGTATTTCTCCTCCCCCCCCCCAAAAAAAAACGTCACCATCTGTATGAAAGAGTAAAGTTTCACACCTCCAGATCTAAAATGGCGGAAAAGAGCAAAACTCAGTGCTTTGTCAGAAATCAAAAGTGTGGAGAATGCTTATTTCTGTGGATGGAGCTGAATAATATGAACAGTGGTTTTTACTAAAATATGCATAGGCTTTCCCAAACTCAGCATGTCAGAAGGTGACGACTATGCTATTCTTTATATGGATACCCAGTGCGGTGTAGCAGATAGAATAATAGCCTAGGATTCAGGGGACCTAAGTTTGATTCTCCAGCATACCGTGAAAACTCCCACTGGGTGGTGGTGATGGAACTGGCAAAACCATTCCTCAAATACCGTACCACACTTACCTTGAAAACCCTATTGGGGTCACTCACTATAACACTGCTCTGACTAGATAGCGTATAACAACAGCAACTAGGTTTCCAACAGAATTAAAAGTGAAGGCTAAAAGGTACAGGGAAAAGATATGTCTGCTGTCCTCTCTGGGTTGTTAGTGCCAGAAATTTTTACAAAAGGCCTATAAATTGCCATTTACCTACCTTCCAGAATTAAAGAGGAGATCTCAGGAAGCAACCAAACTTTCATAGGCACAAAGAAAATTTTACTTGTTTTTACTCTTTTTTAAAAACCTGGTTATAGGGATCCCATAACCCTCCTGTTACAGCAGCTCCTTTGGCTGCTGATCTGTTCCCAGCACATTTCAAAGTGATGTTTTTTTAACCCTAAAACTCTATAAACAGCTTGGGTCCAAGCTATCTCAAGGACCGTATCTCCCTTTATGAGCCTGCCTGTGTGTTAAGATCACCAGGACAGGCCTTTCTCTCAGTCGAGAGAGGTGAGGAGAGTGAGACATGAGAAAGGGCCTTCCCTGTCACTGCTCCCCGACTTTGGAACTCCTTCCCACAGGAGGCCAAGCGGGCCCCACCTTTGCTGTCCTTCTTCAAGGAGACAAAAGCCCTTCTCTTTAGGCAGATTTTCACTCAGTGGCTGGCTGCCTGAGTGGGGTTTTTAAATTTTCACTCAGTGACTGGCTGCCTGAGCGGGTTTTTTAAATGGATTGTTGCACCTTTGAATGTGTTTTTGGTGTTGCTTTTGTTTAACACTTTGAATGTGGAATTTGTTGGGTTCGTTCAAAATATTTCTATATTCACTGTTTTTAGCTTTTATATGTTGTCTTTTAATCTAGGAGCTGAGTCATGGCAACTGGACTTCTTTTCTTGTGGGATCAGAGCGTTTTGCTACTCATTCAAGTATCTTCCTTAGACTGAAGAAGCTGCTTGGATGAGTAGTGAAACATTTCAATCCCACAAGAAAAGAAGTCCAGTTGCCATGACTCTGCTCCCAGATAACCTCATCTGGATGACTGAGAATCTCCACAGACATTATCTTTTAATATTGTAAGCTGCCTTGGGTCCTTTTAAAGGAGAAAAGCATTGTAAACTATTGTAAATGAATAAATACTTCTCTCTCAGTCCATCCTCACAAGCCTTCAGCATGATATAAATTAAGAACACAGGTATTTGAAGACACACAGATGTTGGGATAGGGGGTGGGGACTGTCAATTTTGCAGACCCCATTTGCTTGTAGACAGCCTTTTATCCCAACAGGAAATATGTTTCCCCTCGTTGTAACATGTGGCCTTCCCTCTCTAATCTAGCCCTTCTTTTTTATGCACCATTATTTTTCCTGCATAAAATTATAAGAGACTGTGCCTTAAGTTCAGGGATTTGTATTTCCCTTGTTTAAATCTGAAGTCGTCTTCTCGTATCTGGTGCCTTCCTTGTGGGTTGTTCTACAAATGTTACCCTTTCCAGCCAGCAAAGGCTCTGCTGGCGGCTGTAATCCAACTCATTGAGAGAGTGATCCAGCTTGGGAAAGGCCACGCTGTAGCCTGACCGGACTGATGCCCAGTTTGGCAACAGTCAAAGTGCAACTGCTGATGCTAAGTCAGGCACCCATAATACCTCACTGCCAAATATAATCTGACGTCTCTATTCAAGAATCAACAGGAACAGCAGATCACTCAAGTTCACTCTGCCTAAAACAATGATAATCCTTACCCAAGGCTGCACACGAAATACAAAGCTGTTACTTCTGATTTTCATTTAGTACAGCAGTGTGTGTGGTAGAGGATTCTACTTAATGCACCTCTGATGCCTAGTCCACCTTCAACAGCTTCTTTTTACGCCTTCCCACTCACTTGGTATATTCTAATCCTTTAGTGAGCTATGTTTTTGAGAAATGACAGACTGTTCAGAATCTGGGGGCATCCCTGTAGATGTTTCTGGCCAGTAACATTGACAATTACTGATGGCAGTTGTAGGCTAAACCTTCCTCAACAGACAAAAAATTTAATGTCACTTCCACAGAAAATGATATTCAGCTTTTATTTTTTGGAGAAGATCAACAATGGGATACAGGCGTATATGTAAACCATGTAATGGACAGAGTATTGAGCTCAAGCTCAAGAAACCTAGGTGGAAATCCCCACTCAGCCCTGAAAACTGACTAGGTGAATGTGACAATGCTAGCACCACTCCTTAAATTTCTGATACCTCAGAAATCCTACTAGGTTTACCATAAACCAGAATCAACCTGGCGCTACATCGCACATACAAAGCATCTGAAGATCTACCATTCAGAAATCATGCAACACTGGCTAGAATTCTGTTCATTTCACCCAACAGCTTAACTCCACCAGCATACATTCCAACAGCAAATTTCCACCAGCTAAGAAAGGGGTGCTGTCTTATTCTCAATGCCCAAAAGTTTGTATGACTTGGAACATGAGCAGGCAAAAGGGACATTTACACTGTTGAAGTCACACCACTGTTAAATATGTAATAGAATTCTGGCCACCATTGATTAGAATGCAGTTGATTTGGCTGGCCTAGATGGACCACAGCAGTCTGGCTCCATCTGCAGCACTCTTTGTTTTCTTAATGTTTTCCAACTGCTTTGGGTCCAAAGCAGTTCCTTCAGTTCTTGGTGAAAGGCAGGATATAAATAAAACAAAGTAACTAGTAAAAATGTATGAGATTCCACAAGGATTCTGCCCTTCAGGCTTAATGGATTATAGCTCCCACCATTCTCTGTCAACAGCTTCACAGGCTGGGAATGGCAAGAGTTTCAGTGCATTACATCCCTTTGGTATCAGATCAGGCAAACATTGGCTATGGGAGACCTTATCATGCTATTAGCATCTCTCTCGGTGGAGAGATCTTCATATAATTCTTCACATAAATTGGACTGAACCTCTCTGCCTTCTTCTCTGAAGACAGCTGAGAACAACAGCTCTACCCTGCAAACACTGGTGATGAAATTGATCTAAGACGACCAAGTGGTCGGCAACATTCTTCCAAAGAGCAAGACAAACCAACTGAGGCATTTTCAAATGTGTGCAGAACTCTATCTTGATGTTTGATTATCATATACTTCTTCTGACTAAAGGAGAAATGGCCAGTGTTACCTTTGTCTATTTTGTTTAGTCTTCTTCAAAACATGCAACAATAGCACCCTGCTTTAACTGGTTTATACAGCTAATAGGCTATTTGACCCAACTCAGCAACAAAAATCCCCACCCACATACATGAGCAAAGACTATCACGCAACATTCTCACATACTGTATCGTGGTCACACAAGTCTGCTTGTTAACTCCTCATGAACTATTTACCAGGCAAACTCTTGCACTTGGTAACCACTCTGAAAAAGTTGTAGTCCCACTAAAATGGCATTTGAAGAAAAGGCGCAAAAATGGACATGATGACCATTAAGAAAATAAAGAAATAAAAAATCTATATGACTGTCATTTCTGTACGTTACTGTGTCTACCTAAACGTTTTACGGTGACTTTCCCATTGGTTCAATAAAGATATTAAAACAAACACGGCTTTTGGAATATTTGTTTCAAGATTTCTTCCTATACTAGCTTGGGATATTTAAACCTATCACTGTATACCTTTAACAAATCTAAACCTATCACTGTACAGTACACCTTTTCACTCTCTGTCCTTAACTGTTGTGGAGGCCTAAGCTTATGGAACATAGGCTAAAACAACATTAATTGGCTTTAACTTGGTGATACATTGCCTGTCTGAAACCTAAGCAGATTTCTGCAAACACAGGTGTTTCCCTCGTTTTCCATTGTAACAGTTATTACAGTGCTCTGATGCCCCAAAAGATGTTTTAATTGAGCAAATTAAACAAATCTCAGGCATGAATGTGGACTAACCTGGTGAGTTGTCCTCTTTTTCTTCTGAGAACGAGTAGAAGGTAAAAAAGAAAACAACGGCTGCAAAGGTAAGCGACACTGAAATGAAGAGGCCAGACCCTACCACAGAAAGGTCCAGCGGAGCCCACATAACCAGGGCATGTGAGCTTTCCTGTATGATATTTATAGACGCTATGCCAGGCCTCTAGACAGCTGCCTCCACTACTTTCCCTCTCCTATTGGTGGATATAAAAGTCACCGTCTTAGACTGACTATGTGCCAGACAGGCTCCTTTCCAATTGTACAGTACAGTACTTTGAAAATTCAAATTCAAGATTTTGTCTTCACAAAACACTATAAACTGAAATCATTGAAGAAAAAGAATTTAAAATAAACAGAGCAAAACCAAGAGAACAAAATGAGACAAATGTCAATACAATACAAAATAGTATGATGCATGCAGTATAAATTGCCTTATGTATTTACAAAGAGTCAGTAAAGGGCTTCTATATGCCTACACAGATATCCTCTTGCAGTTGCTTTCGATATGATATTTGTTCAAATGAGGCTAGTTGTTGCAGGTCTTCTAACCATTGTGAGAAGGGTGGAGGATGGTTATCATTCCAGGGCTTTAATACAAGTCTTTCTGCCACTATGAGTACTCTCAGAAACCAGTTTCGTTGAACTGTAGGTAGACCTCATACAATTGGAGTATAATTTAAAATCACATGAGTATCCTGAAATAACAGAAATCTTCCTAAAACTATATTAATGTAGACAAACACTTCCATCCCAAATAGGTGTATTACTGGACATTTCAAAAGTACTATATATGTATTAAGAATGCATTTATACAATTACATCTCCAACACCTATCTGAATTTATCAGTTTCCTTTCAAAACAGTCACTGTGGGGTCCAATATATTCTAAATCTTATTTTTGTTGATGGATTAATCTCAATTTCAAGTCCAGGGAAGCATATTTTATAGATTCCAATACATCTCTCCATTGCTTAGCCTGTATTTTGTCTTCTAGTTCCCTGTTCCATAATTCTTTAAGTTTTTGAATATCTGTTTTATAAATGTCCATTAAGTATTGCAAAAACCTAAAATAAAAAAGTTAAAAAGATTTTGTCTGCACCTTGGGAAGACCAAGGGACTTCTCTGTACTCTGCAGATTAAGAAGTGAGGGTAGGAAGACCTATTGGCAACAAGGTGGCCGAATTTTATTATGATCTTTTGAAAGGTGTCTGTGAATTGTATTTTCATCTGGCAACCCATCCCAAAGCTGTCTGAACCTCTTTTTCTTTTGTTATTTGAGGGATACCATGTGTTCACATTTCAGAACAGTGCTAAAACGTTATTCCATCCTCCCACAAATAACTAGCAACGATAAACTTAAGCATTATCCTTCTAATGATATGCACCAGATGTTGACCAACTTTGCTCTCATTTTCATATGGTTTTGCCCTGTATACAATGTTTTACCTCAACACACATAAGCACCTGCAATATATCAGACAATTGTCAGCTCTTATGTCATCCCAACAAGCCACTGCATGACTAAGTTAGACATGTCATAATGGACAATGGGTACACATATTATTAAAAATTAAAATGCTCCAGGAGCCTCCAGTGCAGGGTCAGGTCATTACAGGCAGGGATCTGCAGAGGAACTCCAGGAAGATGGCACACTGGTGGGAAGCCAGACCCCTCCCTGCTTTGGGTTTTGGTGGCCTGCACAGAGTGCACTTGCTCGCATGCAAATACTCCCTCCTCTGCCTGAGTTAGGGGACACAACCCATGCCATGCCCCTGATGCCAGATTCAGTACAGTATTTGGCGCCTCAAAGGGAAGGAAAGCCATTGACAGGTAAGGAATGAAACACTGCCTTCACTGGGCTAACAACCCCATCTTCCTAACGGGCACCAACCATGATGGCAAAATGGAACCTCACAGCGCTGAAAAACTGTCCGCTGCAAAGTTGGCAACTCAGCGGTTCGAATCCCGGGTGCCACCCAGCAGAGTGACCTCCCGCTGTTAACCCCCAGCTCCTGCCAACCTAGCAGTTCGAAAACATGTAAAATGCAAGCAGATAAATAGGTACCGCAGTAAAAAGCGGGAAGGTAAAACACTGCTTCCTTGCAGCCACATGGCCACGGACTGGTTCTTTGGCTTAAAAACGGAGATGAGCATCACCCCTAGAGTCGGACACGACTTGCAGGCATGTGCCGGGGGTAAAACCTTTAACGTTTACTTCGGAACAAGTGCCGGGGGAAGGGGAGCGGGGGGAAGGGAGGAGGAAAGAACAGGCTGATGATCGTGACGGTGCCCCCACTCATGCCCTGCATTCAAGCGCCTTCCACGCAGATCCCCATTTCGTTAAGAGCCGCCGGGCAGCCCCGTCTTGTTACCAATAGGTCTCCTCCCCCCACCCCACCCTTCTTAATCTGCAGAGTACAGGGAAGCCCCTCGGCCTTTCCCAAGGAGCAGACAAAATCTTTTTGACTTTTCATTTTTGGTTTTCGCAATACTTAAAGGACATTTATATAATAGATAAAATGGAAACAGGTTGAGCGGGAAACCCGCGATCACCCACGCTGCTACCTCCCCCTCCCCCACCACCGTGCTTCTACCCTTGGCTGCCATTCAGAGACAAGACCCTTTAAAGCCAAGACGGAAAAGAAAAACACAACACAACACACACACACACACCGGACGCCTGGCGGCGGCGGCCACTCCTCCCTCCGGCCCAGCCGCAAGTGCGCATGCGCCGCCCTCCCTCCGACCCATTCCCTTCCTCCGCTGCGGCGTTCTGTCCTCCTCCTCCTCCTCCTCCTCCTTGGTCCGGAAGAGGCCGATCAAGGAAGGCACTTCCGCTTCCGGCTCCAACTACTGTTCCCGCCTCTTCGAATCCGGTCAGAAAGAAAGAACGAACGAACGAGCGACCCGAAGCCTGGCGGAAGATAAAGAGAGAGAGAGAGAAGGAAGGGGCGGCCGTGGCCGGCGGAGGGCGTGAGGGAGACCGGGGTGAGGGGGTGGGGGTGGGCCGGGAGGACGCCGGCCTTCCCTTTCCACAGGCCCCGCCGTCGCCTTATCCTTCCGGTAGGGCTTGGAGCTTGGTAGTCATGGAAACCAGCAGCCCCCACCCCCCACCCGCGCGCGTGCACACCGCCTCGCGGCACTCTTTCCTCCCTCGGCGCTGGGCGGGGGGGGGAGTCTCCCGTCCCCCCCCGCCGCCTCATTCCCCGCTTCTCCCTTCCTCCCGCTTCCCTTTTGAACTCCCTCCACACCGAGAACGGAGAGGGCGCGCGCGCGGGCGTGTGTGTGTGTTGTGTGAAGGGGGCGGCGGGCGGCTGGTCCGGCCAGTAGCGGAGCGGCGAGCGGGAAAAGTCCTCCGTTCAAACAGCGCCGGGTGTTGGGCCGCCTGGTCCTCCTGACAGGGTTCCCCCCCCCCCTGGAAGTTTCGGGTCTCTCTGTGCCTTGAAAGGCTCGAGCGACGAGTCTTTGTGGGCATTGGGTGGGTGTGTTTTGTGGGTATTGGGTGTGCGTGTGTGTGTGAGAGAGAGAAGAAATAAGCCTCGATGTGTGTGTGTGTGTGTGTGTGTGTGTGTGTGAAAGAGAGAGAGAGAGAGAGGAAGAAGTAAGCCTGTGTGTGTTTGTGTCTGAAGGAGAAGTATGTGTGTGTGTGTGTGTGTGTGTGTGTGTGTGTGTGAAGAGAGAGAGAGAGAGAGAGAGAGGAAGAAGTAACCCTGTGTGTGTTTGTGTCTGAAGGAGAAGATGTGTGTGTTTGTGTGTGTGTGTGTGTGTGTTTGTGTGTGTGTGTGAGAGAGAGAGAGAGAGAGAGAGAGAGACAGAAAGAGAGAGAGGAAGAAGTAAGCCTGTGTGTGTTTGTGTCTGAAGGAGAAGTAAGCCTGCCTGCCCGCCCGGCCTCCTCCCAAACTCAGGGAAGGAGGAGGCGGGTGGGGGACACAGATGGGGACAATATTTGGCAAAATATCCAAATACAGTGGTACCTTGTATAAAGGAATTAATTCACCCCAAAAGAAATTATGTTAAGCAAATTTTCCTTTATACAAATTTCCCATAGGAATGCATTGAAAACAGAATGATCCCATTTTTTATGTTGCACAGATTCACCCCATAGGCAATTATGTTAAGCAAATTTCCCCTATCTCCGGAATTTTTATGTTGTACAAATTTTATGTTATACAAACCATTTGTTATACAAGGGTCCACTGTATTTTGCCAGGCCTCGATTTCAGGGGCCTCTACTTCAGCTTCTTTTTTGTTTCCTTCCCCAAAGGAAAAAAAGGGGGAAGAGAAAGGTGTCTTCTGTTTATCTTGAGGGGAAAGCTTTCCTGTTCACTCGCACACCCAGTCACCATCTTTAATGGTCCAGTGCAGGAATAGGAATAGAATACAACAGTGTTTCCTTGCAGGTATGCTGGCTGGCCACATGGCCACGGACTCGCACAACACTGGCTCTTTGGCTTGGAAACAGAGATCAGCACCACCCCTAGAATCGGAGACGACTAGTATGCATGTGTGGGTGGGGGAAACCTTTACCTTTTTACCTTGCAGGAACAGGGGATACTAAAACATTGAACACAGCTGGTTTCCAGTGTAAATCAATCTTCCTCAGGCTGTGCAAACTGAATATTATGGACAGGGCATACCTATATGAGAATCCCAAATATTCCCAACAGCTGCCTGTCCCCCATCTGGTCCTCAAAGGTGGAACTTAAATTTGCTTCTAATTAACTTGAACTAGGGAGTAGATTAGATTTTGTTTCTGGCACAGGATTTGACACACAGTGCTTCTGTGAAGACTCTGATTACAACCTGAGTTTGATTTTGGGCCCAGGTAGCCAGCTTTAGGTTGACTCAGACTTCTGTCCTTCCAAAGTTGATAGTTTGGATATGCAGCTCAGACAGGTAAGGGATGCATGTGTAGTCCGCAAGTCTGTCAAGGTCCAATCTCCTTGCTTTGAATTCTGTAGGTGATTGAAGGCAAGCCATCTTGTCTTCACAATGAAATTATGATACCAAACCATACAAAACGATGGTAAGATTTGCTGAAGCCATATGTGCCATTAGTGCAGTGAAGCACCAAATACACAGTATAAATGTTGAGATGGACCAGTTGGACATATTTGGGGCAACAGCAGAAAGTATCTACAACTGATAATTTCTTTTGATCAGCTTCCCTCATCTGTTGCCTCTACTACTGTAGTCCTCAGTATTTTAATGTATAAAATATTATAGATTAAATCAATGAAAAATGGGAAAGGGCAGCAGATTCTTAGCCCTTTTAACAATGGCAGTTGTGATGAGGATTTGGGCAAGTGCAAGCTTTCATGCTGTGAGAAATACCTGTCAACATTCCTTCTTGTACACAGGTTTTAAACACAACATTGTATTATGTCCCATCTTTCTAAATCGAGTTCAGCTTGGGAGCATGAAAAGTGACATCAGCTGTAGGATAGCAATAACAGGATGACCTTAACTGCAAGAGTCCCACCTGCATTTTGTCCATCTTATTCGTATTAACAGCTGTCATGCTAAATAATACTAGATAGTATTATAATCTTAATTTTTTTACTTTCACTATTAAACTTAGCCCATATTTTCGACCTATGCTTTTAATAGTTTTACTCCAAATTCATATGAACACCCTAGCCTCTTTTTTTTCCTGCTCTAGTGGAAAATTATAAAGTAGGTACACGTTTTGTAATTTCCAGAGTTGTCATTTAAGTTTGCTTAAACAGCTTCTCATTTTAGCAGATCCAAAACAGTTTTAGGCCCTGCAGAGTAAATAAAGTGAGTCATGCCATTTAACTGTTCTGTTGTATTTCTCATGTGTATGGTTGAAATATCTGTCTCTGTATTTAGTTCCCCTTCATTATTAGGAAGACTGAAGAGATGCAGGAGCCACAATTGTAACCCAAACAGCTGATAGCATTTGAACTGTTCATATAGGAACCTGCTTTCTGTCAGCTCAGACTATTTGCATATTCAGCCAGGTACTGCATTTTTTTTTTTACTTGAGACGGTTCATACAAACATCTGCCCTCTCACCTGCTATCTGCTACCTTAAGTTTTAGGTACAGTGGACCCTTGTATAACAAACTGTTTGTATAACATAAAATTTGTACAACATAAATAATTCTGGAGATAGGGGAAATTTGCTTAACATAATCGCCTCTGGGGCGAATCTGTACAACATAAAAATGGGATCACTCTGTTTTCAATGCATTCCTATGGGAAATTTGTATAAAGGAAAATTTGCTTAACATAATTTCATTTGGAACGAATTAATTCCTTTATACCAGATACTACTGTACCAGCAATTTAATTTTGTTTCTTCTGCACATGAAACATACAGTGCTAATAGGCTGTTATCTGTTAATAATGGAAAACTTAATTCTATATCTGTTTTTCTTCACATTTATATTATATGTCTTCCTTCTTTGGGGTCATATGTGTTCCTATCTAGGATAGATAAATTACGATGTTTAGTCTGAAATTAATATAAATAAATAAGATTAATAATGTATGGTCTGGTGATAAGTAGAAACAGAAACACTCATTTGTATGTTTCTGTATGAAAGTGAAAGAATTATTCTGTTTTACTAATCTGCTCTGATTGTTAAAAGTAAAACAGGAAAATTGTCTGGCAGGGAGTGGCAGTACCCAAAACTTTATATATGTATATATTCTGACTAACAGCATTCTTTCAGCATATTGTAGTCAGTTTACTTGCCAAATCATCACAATGTAGAACAATTAGATGGATAATGAGATCCTGAAAAACTGGTTCTATTTTAATTTCTGGTTGTGTTATATAGAGCATGTGAAATGAAAGGTGCAGGATAGATATTCATCTTAATTTTTAAATTATGTGAGTGTAAACAAGCTGTATTATTTCACAGGCACTGTACATGGATGAGTCTAGGTGTTTTTGTCTTATTGGTTAAACTGCTACCCTTTGGAGTCGATAGCATTACGATTTAGTGATGCACATTGATATGGCAGGCTTTATTGCCCAGCTTCTACAATAGTGGCTAGGGCAACATGTAACTTAGCTGTCTCTTTTAGCTGGTAATGAGAGCAAGATTCACAAAGTTTATTTATTCAAAATATTTTATGCCACCCCTTTCTTTTTAAAAAGGGACCCCAAGGGCCTTTTATCACTGACAGACAATATATGAAAGCTAAAAACAATTATACAGATATGAAAAAAATAATAAAAGATGCTGCACTAAATGTGGGACTTGGTTCTTCTACACTTCTCTCTGTAAGTCCAGGGAGTGCCGTAATCTCTGGGTTTAATGATAGTTATGCATAACGCAAAGGTATAGCGTGCCTCACGCAGGAATGGAGAGACCTGCCAGCTGGGTAGTTAAACATTGTTACCTGGACAGCCTTACTTGATTTACTGTCTATATAGCATGTCAGTTTCAGTTTCCGAAGATGAAAAATGACATTCTAAAATTTTCATTTCAAAATACTCTTGAAACATTGCATGTCTAATTATATTAGCCAACAGTACTTACAGTATTTGTCTATAATTAGACAAATAGTTTTTTTAAAAAAAAAGAATGATTAAAATGCCATCTAATATCTTGAAAGGATGTATCTTATTATTTTTACGCAAAACTTAGCAGCAGTGCTTTTGGTGCAATCATTATTGAGACTAGAGGAGTTCAAAGTGTGTCGATTGATGGCTGGCTCCCATTGAGCAGAACAAGAGGTGAAGCTGAAGGTTTGCTGTTTTTCTTACAGGCAGAGCTGTTGCTTTTCTTAATGCCTCCTACAAACGGTTTGACAGGAGAAGGGGATTTGTACCAGCTCTGAGCTGGGATCAGCCAGAGAGTTGAAGACCTTCTTTTCAAACGAAGAGCTTTTAGGTTGAGCAGTAGATTTCCCTTGGCTGTACCAGGTCCCTTCATGGTGGATGGTTCCTCTTCCCACTGGAGGGGCTGTTCTTTCTCGTGCTAAACCCACCCAGCCACCCCAAATCTGACAGGAACATATAGACCTGGTCTGGGTTTTTTCAGTTTTTCAAGAAGCCTCTTATTTTCTCTACCAGAAATTCAGAGTTCTCATGCAAGTCTTTGATCTTCAGTAGAGGGACATTTGTAGTAGGTAAAAGTGGTAGGGTTGGCCTGAATTCTTTTCAAAATCTAGTGTGGAAGGCATAAATTATGCAAAATTTATATATATATTTTGTTCTCTTCTTAGGCACTTGAAATTGTTCTTCTCTGAATCAGTTATGTGAGCAGGGTAGTAATGGGTGAGTCCCTGATTGTTAACTAGATTGTATTTTATGTAATGTACATCATTTGCACCTTTCTTGCTTTTAACAGAGCTATATCAAGGGAATATTCCGTAAAGCATTATATTGTCATGTAAATTCAGACTTGCCTGTTCAAATCTGAAGAGCCTTTGTGATGGCAGATTTGGATATAGGATCATGCTCTGGTCCAGCTAATGCTTTGGTTTCGGCCTTGAGACTTGCTCCCAGTTCTGTAACTCTTTGTTGGCTTTGTGACCATTTTGTTGATATTACATGTCGAAACTGACTTATAGCAACCTAGTAGAGTTTTCAGGGTGAATAACTTAAGATTGATTTTTACCATTTCCACTCATCCAGTCTATTTCCCTGGCCGAGGAGGGATTCTAACCCTGTTTTCCAGAGTCCCAGATCATCATTCTATCCACTAAACAGCACTGGGAGTCCTGTTTCTTCTGTACCATTCTTTAAATATCTCTCTGTGAAAGCAGTATCAGGATTCCTATAAATCAGTTCTAACTTGGCGAACTATAACATAGCGTTTGCCATAAGAGAAAGGTTTATGCTGCACTCCCCCTGTTACCATTGCAATTTGTTGGTACAATCTGTTACCTCAGGGACTTGCTGATTTTTAAAATTTAAATTATTCATGGTTTTGGAACCAGACTCTGAATGCATTTGTTCATTCTGCACCAGGTATCTAGTCCCTACATCATTTCTTAAGTCCTAATGATACTGAATATTTCTGTCTTGTACTGTATTTACATTATCTTGCTTTCAAGGAATCAGACACTAAGATCCTTTTTTTTCCAGATGAACCTGCTGATTCTATGAAGATGGATGCTGGAGATTCTGTGTTAGCTAATCATACTTCTGCGTTCAAGATTTTTCCTCTGCAACACAATGCTGTCTCTGGAGACCAACATCCATTGTGTGACAGCAAGGTTTGGGAATTAACTACTTTTTCATCTAGTTTTTAATTACACATATTTGCTCGGAAGTAAACTTCTGATTTTCTGACTTGCCAATATAAAAAGCAATGCAGTGGTTGTTTGATTTAGCTATTTAGAAAATACTGATTAAAACAAATTTTATTGTGGTTATATGACCCATACATAGAGCAAGGAACAAGCAATAAACACTAAAAACACAAGAAGAGAATTGCATAGAATAATTAGGCCTCTGGAAACAAATTGGGGAAGTATCTGTGCCAGCTAATGAAATAGTTTTATGCACTGCAGTTTTTTTACAACATAGCTCTATATCCAAGGGCTATAGTATTCTGTGACAGTACAAAATACATGAGATAATAGAATACCTGCAATATCCTCAGTTACATGGAATATATTCTTAGATTGAGCCTTAGATTGAGCCTGTGAGAAATATCACAACACTCTATAAATTATTTTCTATACTACATTCTTTAAGCAGGTTGGGTGCCTCTTAACCTTTTCTCTCTAACCTCTCTACCCAATACAGAATCCTAAATGGTATGAGCCTTCTAGATACTTTGGGTTTTGATTTGGTTTTCTTTTTTGAAGCAGTTCTGCAGGTGCACTTGGTAGGCTCACATATTGGATTCCCAGCCTTGCTGAATTTGCCCAGCCCTGCTAAGAATGTTACATAAATTCTATTCCTAGACTATTACATGTTATTTACACAGGCTTCTGCCTTTTTCATAATTACTTTTGGGGATGGTTTCACACTGAAAAATTCTAGAGGTTTTGAATAGAGATGGGTGCTTTGTATTCAGATCCAGGGGATCCAAATCAAAGTATCTAGTCCCTTTTAGAAGCGCACTGCTACAGGTGTCCCGGTGGGCCATTCCCACTCCCCAGAACCAACTTGGTCAACTCAGCTGGCTCCTTGCAGTGCACCTGCCTGTCATGTGTGACATTGAGCAAATCACAGAAGTATCACGATTGGCTCTTCCCTTCCTCTCCCTGCAGCTGTCCCCTCCGGTGGGGAGGGAGAAGTGAAGAAGAGCCAATCATGCTGCTTATGGGATTAGTGCAATGTTATGTCCAACAGATGGATGTGCCACAAGGAGGCCCAGGGATTAGACCAGCTCGTTCTGGGGTGGGTGGGAATGGACCACTGGGACACTTATGCTGGTGTGCTCTGTATTCAGATCTCCTGGATCTGAATGCAAAGCACCAATATCTAGTTCTGATATATTGCAACTCCTGTTTTGGTTGCATTCAGGGTGGATTTTATTTACAGTTGTAATCAAACTATTCAAACCCCTCATTGCAAGTCATGTTTATTGTCAAAAGTTACAGGCTTCCAGCTACAGAGCTCATTAAAAGCTGCCTTTTCAGTTGAATTTTGGGAAACCACTTGAAGCATTTGTTGTGTGGAGCTGTTTCAATTGCTTTTGTTTGATTTGTTCATTGCAAACAGCTGGAAGTCTGTAAATTTTGACAATAAACTTGATTTGCAATTGGAGTTTGGTGAATAATTTGGATTACAACTATGAATCAAATTGATTTAAATTAAAAAGTATTTTGACATTTAAATTAAAATGATTTTTAAAATTTAAATTATAACTTGTATTATAATTTAAAACAATTTCTTTTAAAAAAACCAATTATTTTTATCCATCCTGCTTGCATTGCTATACCTCATTATATATTTTTTAAAAAAACAAGACTCTTTAAATGTTGGGATGTAATTCTTTTTGAACCTCCTTTGATTTTAACCCTTCTCTTTTCAGTTTTTATCAAACAAGTTCGGCAGTTTGGAAACATCTTTCACTTGTCCAACTGGAAATACTTCCACTAGCTTCCCTTATTGCTCAGGTAAGTTTGTTTGCTTTGGCACCAGTTGCAAGTCTGATTTAGAGACTTCAGAGTATGTGCAGACTGTGCTGCTAATGCAGGTTCACAGGCTGGATATGATACATTCATTCTATAGTTTATGCTGAAGGCTAAAACATCTTTTACATGGTTCATTTAGTTTCCAACCTTTGGGTGCCCCAGGTGTTTTGGACTGCAGCTCCTAGATGCCTTCCTCAGTAGCCGTACTGCCTGGGGTTTCTGGGAGGTGTAGTTTAAGAACACCTGGATTACACAAGGTTGGGAACCACTGATATAGAAAATGCCCTTCACGGAAACAATTCTTCATTTGAAATGAAACCTAAAACATTGCAGTGGTTCTTAATATTTTAGGAAGAATCCCTGTTCTTTGATTCAGTTCGGTAATTAGATGTGCCTCATAATATGAAGTTCATTCATAGCCTTGATAGCCATTTTCTGTATTCTTGGAATACATGTTGTTCTCCAGATTGTGTTCCAGAGGTCAGAAGTGTATTTTGCAGCACAGACTGAACTCAGATCATGTCATAAAGCTGGCACCATCTGCACAACATCTAGTTCCTTATGCATCTGGAAGCTGTATACTTGAATGAACGCATACACATTGTACATACACATTTTAATAATAATAATAATAATAATAATAATAATAATAATAATAATAATAATAATAATAATAATAATAATAATAATAATAATTTATTGTCATTGTGTGTATATACACAGTATGTACATACAATGAAATTCAGACACCCAGAGACCAGATTCAACACACACACACAAATCCCCGAACACTCTCACACACTAAAATATCCCCTCAACACACACATTAAAATATCCCCTTAACACACACACAAAAAAATCCCCGAACACTCCCCACCCCCCACCCCCAAAAACACAAGCAACTACACAACAGGCTAGATAATACTGTCCCAAGTGCTCACTGCTGGTGGTTCTTGAGTTCATTATTAAGTGCAATGATAGCTCTAGGATAAAAACTGTTCAGAAGACATGTGGTCCGAGTTTTAATTGTTCTGTATCTTCTGCCAGAAGGCAACAGTTCGAAGAAGTTATGAGCAGGATGAGTAGAGTCAGAATGTTGTGTGACTTCCTCAAACAGTGAGATGTGAAGATGTCATCCAGGGTTGGTAGTTGGAGCCCGGTAACATTCTGGGCAATCTTAATTATTCTCTGTAGAGCTTTTCTGTCCGCTAAAGAGCTGCTCCCATGCCATGATAGCATGCCATAAGTTAGGACACTCTCAGTGCTGCTGTGATAGTAGGACAGAAGTAGATGCTGAGATAAATTCATCTTCCTGAGCATTCTCAGGAAATACAGCCTCTTCTGTGCCTTCTTCACAACCATATTGGTGTTTGCAGTCCATGAGAGGTCCTCTGAGATGTAAGTGCCCAGATATTTAAAGCTACCAACCCTCTCCACCTCCTCGCCATTTATGTACAATGGTAAATGTACATCTTTCTTCCTCCTAAAATGAGTTATAAGTTCTTTAGTTTTTTGGTGTTAAGTATAAGATTGTTTTCTTTACACCACTGAGTCAACCCTTGAACTTCTTTCCTATAAGCATACTCATCGTTCTTACTAATGAGCCCCACCACTGTTGTATCATCTGCACATTTGATGATTGTGTTGGTGTTATAGAGTGGGGTGCAATCATGTGTGTACAAGGAGTAGAGGAAGGGGCTTAGCACACAACCCTGAGGAACTCCTGTACTTACTACTAGAGTAGAGGAATGGTGGGATCCCATCCTTACTGACTGTGGTCTATCAGTCAGAAAATTCCTTACCCACAAACAAATCTTCTGATGTATACCCAAATAGGCCATTTTAAGAAACAACCTATGGGCAGAATTGTATTAAAAGCAGAGCTATAATCCACAAATAACAGCCTTGTATATGTTCCCTGTTGTTCTAAATGGCTCAGTACAGTATGGACAACAATGGACATAGCATCATCAGTGGATCTGTTACTCCTATAGGTAAACTGAAACGGGTCCAGAGTAGATGGAAGTCTAGCCTTAATATAATCTAGCACCAATCTCTCAAAACATTTCATAATAACAGATGGTAAAGCTGTTGGTCTATAGTCATTGAGAGATGCCACTACTGACTGCTTAGGGACTGACACTATAATATATGTCTTCAGTAAGTAGGGACAGAGCACTGCAATTATCTATCTCTTTTTTAAATCTATCTCTTTTATCTCTTTTTTTTTTGAATTTCTGATAATGTTAAAGTATGATTATGCTTTCATCACATACAAAATTGCGTGAACATTTTACCAAAGTTGGCTTCCAAAAATTATTGGAAGATCTCATAGTAGGTTCTTGTGCAAGTATACTTAGTGTTCATAGCTGGAATATCTTGGTGTGCTTAAAAGTGAGGCCAAGTGGTCGTGTGATTGTGGAAGCTAAATTGAACACATTTTCTATGAAGGTTTGGAGATTTTTCTCAAGGCATTCAAGTGCACTGACACCTTCAAGGCAGTAGTTATATATGCACCAAACTCATTTCGAAGGCTGAGGATGCCTGAGACAATTGAATTGTTCTGTAATTGATAATGGATGTGAAGCTATTAAAATCTGTGTTAGTGTGCTAGCATAGTAGACCAAAATGGAAATGAAGGGGAAATCAAAAGGGGGGGAAAACGGTGGCACCTTAAAGATGGCTATATTTTAATGTGAGCTTTTGTGAACAACTGCACTCTGTTGAGATGCAAGTTCCATGAAAGCTCACATTAAAATATAGCAGTTAGTCTATAAGGTGCCACACAATAATTTTGCCTTCGTTATGTTTGTTTTTTTGTTTTCTTTGGGCATGGTGTCTTACACTTATTGTTCAATCTGTCCTGGCAGAATCTACTTCCTCTGAGAACTATCAAGCTGCAGGCACACTAAGAACATTTGGAACGAGTGCCAATGGACAGTGGAAGAGTTCTGCGTCTCCCCTGGCTCCTTTCCCCCAGAAAACTCGACCAATTCGCAGCGTGTATTTTGAAACACGCAAAGGTTCGAGGTATGTACAGTTTAATTAGGTTTTGGTTTCCATTTGACATTATCATCAATTTCAGTTTGTTATAGTTGATGGCCCACAACAAACATTTAAAAATTGAAAGCAGTAGCCAAAATCCTATTGCGAAGTAATGGCACAAGGTTTCTAAATAACCTTCTGCCGGGGAGAAGGTGGAAATATCAGCAAAGGGCCAACCCCCGTCCGCCCCTGCCCTCACTGTCAGGCCAGCTACGGTGACCTGAGGGAAATGGAGTTACATACTGGCTGTCTCCTCAGCAGTTTTCATGGTGGTCGCAGTGGAAGAGATGCCCACGGGGCCCGTAGACGTCCACAGGGCCGTGCGGGCGCCTCTTCCGCTGCCACCACAACAACTGCTGAGGAGACAAGCCGGTATGTAATCCAATTTCCCTCATGTCACCGTAGCTGGCCTGGCAATGAGGGCAGGGGTGGACAGGGTGGGTGGGGCAAGAGGGGAGTGGTGGCCCTTCGCTGCTCTTTGCCCCCCCTTCCCCAGCAGGGGGTTATTTGGATCATCCCTCTCGAAACTATGGCTAGCAGGCAGTGGCCGTGGGAAATTTAGAAGCCTGCTCTTTGATCCTCACTTTCCCAAAGTGTAGCACTCTTCGGGAAAGTAAGGATCGAAGAGCAGGCTTTTTAAATATCCTGTAGCCACAACACCCTCGCTGTGGCCGCAGGAAATTCAGAAGCCTGGTAGGCTGACCCAGTGCAGGAAGGGAACGAGCCCGAGGTTTCCCAATCGAGGGAATGGGGACGGGCGAGGGCTGACTCCAGCGCTTGTTTCCTTCCTGCGTCAGGGCTGCTGGCTCTTGGCTGACCCGATGTAGGAATGGGGTGAGAGGGTGAGTCGCCTCTCACCCGCTCACCCCCGGTTGGGGAAGTCAGCAAAAGCCCTTTCCCAAAGATGTCTTGCCAGGCATCCCATAGGCATCTTGTCTTGCGAAACATGCCTATTCTGGGAAATTTCATTCATCTTACGAAGAATTCATCTTACAGGGCATTCGTGTCGAAAGGTACCACTGTACCTGTTTATGTCCTACTAGTTTCTAGACAGGTTTGAATTAATATTTTGCAGACCCAATTTATTTTCTTTAAGCCAGTTTCCTCTTTAATAGTTTTCAGTAAAATGTTGTAAAATTCTTATAAATAAGAGCCTCATGGCACAGTGGTTAAATTGCTGTACTGCAGCTAAAACTGCTCATGACCTGGGGCTTCAATCCCAGGTAGCAGGCTCAAGTTTGACTCACCCTTCTATCCTTCCGAGGTCGGTAAAATGAGTATCCAGTTCTCTGGGGATGGGGCAATATGTAGCCTGCATTAATAAATTGTAAACTGCGCAGAGAGTGCTTTAAGCTCTATAAACGTAAAGGTCCCCCACCCCCACCCTGCACTTGCATGCTAGTCATGTCCGACTCTAGGGGCAGCGCTCATCTCTGGTTTTAAGCCAAAGAGCCAGTGTTGTGCATGTCAGTGGCCATGTGGCTGGCATAGCTGAACTCATTTCTGTGCACGGAACACTGTTTACCTTCCCACTTTTTGCGGCGTTACTTATCTATCTACTTGCATTTACATGCTTTTGAACTGTTAGGTTGGCATAGGGCGATGTATAAGCAGAACACTATAAATAGTTTAATTCCATGGGTCACCCATCTTCTGGACAAAATAAATTGCCATAGTTATTCTGAGTTCATAGTTATTCTGATTTCTAAGAAATCTGAAGGAAAAAAGGGTTATGGTATGTTTTGCTTTTGATCAGAATGTAGGGACATAAAAATGAAGGATATCTTGTTTTCTAGTTGAGTTTTTGAAGCATGAACAATCAGAACATGAATATTTTGCCAGCTTTGTTCTACTTGCCAGGTGGATTAATGTATTGAACTTTTTCTGCAGTGTGACATCGAATTCCGTTGTGGGAAAATCAAACCACCATCACCACGTTTCTGCTTATGAAAAGTCCTTCCCAATTAAGTCCGTCACAAGTGCGTCATGGAGTGTTCCATGTCGCCGAAGCTTACTGAGTCCCAAGAAATCTCAGAGGAGATTCATCAGCACTGCAGAAGAGGTAAGTGAAAGGGAACATCAGAGACAAGGTAAGAGCCTGTTTGGATAGTCTTGGGCTTGGGCTTTTCTTTGTTTGTGGAGGTCCCTAGAAGACCGCCAGCATTCCAGATTTTATTGAGTGCATTACAGTGATGGCCAGGGCTGCCAGAGTGACTGACTCGGCTGTGTTAATGCCATATAAGTGTGCCTTAGACCAGCTGCCATTGTCTGATCTGAGCCTAAGATGGGCAGGAAAAAGAAACTAGGCAAAGAAGAACAGAGAAGGCAGAGACTGAAGAAGCCAAGCGGTGGAGTGAAGAAGGGGAATCCAAGAGAGGCAAGTTAGGTGGATGTCTCCAGGCATGAAAGAAGCAACATGGCACTTTATTCTGCACAAGGACTTGATGGCGTGGTTCAGTCTTTGTGACATGAAGGCAAGGGAGAGACATTCTTTTATTAGGACTCCTTTCTCTGCACATGTAAAGGACAGGAACACACCCTTCTGGCCTTATTCAGCACATGGTTTTCCTCCAGGGTGCGTAGACTCACCAATCTTTGACGCCTGAGCAATTTGTTCGATACAGAGGCTTAAGCCGTTCTTTATGTGTGGGTTTTTGTTGCTGTATTTTTAAAAGTTTCCCACTGTTGATAAACGCGAAGGCTCCGAGGGCATTTCTTGTCAGCACAGAGCCAGAAGAGAACTGGCTGTTTGAAATGTTTGTGGTTCTCTCCTCACAGACTGTTCGAGAAGAAGAAAAAGAAATCTATAGGCAGCTGATTCAGATGGTTACAGGGAAGAAACTCTCCACCGCCAAAGGTTCATCGCCGTTGTCTCTCCACCTGTGAGTCTCTGAAATATGCTGACTCAATTTGTCATGTGCTTTGCTTGTTTTCTGGGTGATCGACTGTTTCATTGTTTTCTTTCCAGACCCAGGTGCACAGGTTCCAGCAAAAGCCTTGTGGCAGAAGCTGAAAACAAGAGTAGGAAACCCTTGGATGCGTACAGCCTCCCTCCCAGCAGCCAGCCCTTGGGCATTCTCAGGACTCAGGAGCGACCTCCTCACAAGCCACTGCCACACCCAGTCCATAGTTTCCCTTCACTTGCTACCATTGAGCCCAAGGACACCAGTACGCCAGCTCACCCAGATAATCGGCATACCCTGAATGAACAGGCCGAAGGTAAAAGTAGTAGGCACCCAGCGGGACACGAAGGCGTCTTCTCTCCTGTACCCAGGATTCCATGTATTGCTTCCTTCAGAGCACCCAGAGCCACAGATTGAGTGCCTGGTTCCTCTTGGCAGCAAAACTCTGGAGTGCCGTCCTGTTGTTGCTGCATTTTAAGCAGGCTTGCACCCCAATGCGAATCTGGTTTTCTTGAGGAGTGAGTTTTGAATTGCAGCTTAAAATATGATTGCCCATGGTCACTTCATAAACTGAGAGCCCCATGGAAACTTGAATACCAGCGCCTGGGCCATTAAAATTCTTGCCATTATCAGGGAAGTGACTCCTTTCATGGGAAAACCATAAAACTAAACGGCACAATCTGGGTGGGTTTTGCTTTGCCTTTTTTTCTCCCCAGAGGAAGTTCACCAACAAGGCTTAATGTTTAATCTTTCTCTGTCATGTGCTTCATTTAGGTTCTGACTCTCTCATAATGCTTAATGGCAAAGATGCACATTCTCCAGCTCCAAGGCAAGTTGTTTTTTCTTTTCTTTTCTTTTCTTTCCTTTCCTTTCCTTTTCTTTTCTTTTCTTGTTCTTCTGAATCAATGGGGGACATGGCTAACATCCTAGAAAAGCAGAGTGGGTTGGTTCCATATTTAAAGCACTTAAGTGCCTCAGTCCATTTGAAGTCATTCAAACCCATTATTTTACATTATTATATTCCCATTCCTATTTCATTTGTGTGGTGGGTTTTATCCTGCTTTATTTTTGGTGTTTGCCCTGTTTGTTTAGCCTCTGGCGTGTTTTGCCTTACCTAGATATCTTTAAGTACTGAGATATGTATTATTTGTGTTAGATGTTATGCTCAGAGGCCAGCTTGTGGTGTGTGCATCACTGTGGGTCTACTCCAGGACGATTCAAATCACAGCACAACCAGTTGTTTCTCCTGGTTGAGCAGGAATTTGGGGTCCTTGTTGGGCAAACGATTTTGACCCTTCCAGTCTGCAACAGTAACACTTGCTTTGTTTGTTTATTTGTTTCCCCTGGACTACTTTGGAGCTGTACATTTTGGTCCACAGGTCTTCTTTCTTCCAATTCTTTTCCATCCAATTTCTAGGCTATGAAAACAGCAGTCAGGAAATAATGGATGATGCCAGCATAAGTTCCTTCATGCATCAGTCAGATCTCTCCTTTTTTTTTTTTTTTTTGTATCCCATTCACAGTAACATCTAGTGAGGGATCCTCAGCATTGTATCCTTATCAGCAATGCCTCCCTGTGTGTCACTCTCATGGGTTGCATGGCCCTTCCACATGCTCTGACATTTCTTCCAACTGAATGTATCTTTTGTTAAATTGTATGGCAGCTTGCTTGCAAGTTGTGCTGCTGGACCAAACTTGTACAATTCTTTCTGTTCCGTTCTCCTTCAAACTTGTAGTACCTCAGAAACAATTCAGGCATAATAACAATCAGTTTCCCTATTAGAAGGAACATTAAAATCTTCTCCCCTTTCCTCTTCTAGCGCACCTTTCTTTGAGGCTGAATTGTGGATCAAAGAATTGTAAGTACATAGATATATATATTTGTTTTCAAGTCTTAGGGATTACATTGATGGTGGAAGTATTTTATGCCAGTCACAGCTTCATATCTTTAATTAAAAGTTTCCAATTCCCTCTCGTCACCCTCAGGTTCTGAGGTTCCCTAGGGATCCCCCTTGTCTACTTTTTTTTGGACAAATGCTTCAAGGTTTTTTTTTTGTTTTTTTGCTACAGTTCTTAGAGCAGGCATGTCCAAACTTCGGCCTTCCTGATGTTTTGGACCACAACTCCCAGAATTCTAGGCCTAGACTGCCAATGGCAAAGGACTGGGAGTTGAGGTCCAAAACATCTGGAGGCTGAAGTTTGGACATTCCTGTCTTAGAGAATCTGATTTACCCCAACTTTAATCCTTTGCAAACATTGCCAGCATCACTGTGTCTTTCTCTCAGTGTTGACTGAAAGTAGTCACAAGCATTTGCCCCATTATTTATTTCCGTGAACAGCAACAGCTGCTCCTACACTCCTTCAGTGAGTCTAGAAAGATAGTGGTCTCGCGCCTCTTCTCCTGCTTATGAAGAGGCAATGGGGGTGGGGGCTGCCAAATGAATAACTCCTTCGTTTCTGAAACATCCGCTAGTAGACCTCTAACTGGTCTTTGTATATGTAAGAGGTCTTCCATGTAATCCAGTTTTGAATTGTTCAGTGTGATTGCAGAGACGGTAGCTATTTGGGGTAGAGGGATTTAAAAAAGGAATCAACAGCTTAAGCACCAGAGTGAAATCTTATGATTGGATACATTTCTACACCCTCTTCTCCCTTCAGTGACTCGAGAGAGGGAGGTGTGTGTATGTGTGTGGGTGTGTGTGGGTGGGTGTGCATTGCTACTGATGCTGAGCACTCAGACTGCTCTGCAAAATTCTTTATAGAACCAGCGTATATGATTTCCGAGCCCGCGAGAGATTGCGACATATAGAAGAGCAAAAAGCTTTGGCCTTACAGCTACAGAACCAGGTGAGAAGTACAAATGGTTAAGTTTTTAAAGGCAAAGTTGGCATTAAATCTTAGCTCGCGGGTGCCTTTCTCCAGGCACCTGTGAGCTCTTGCTAGACTAGTAATGTTTGGCACAAGGTCGCCTTGATGACTTTTTCCATCTGGCTTCCTATGTTTCCAACTAAATCTGAGTAAAATCTTATTAATCAGTCAACAGGTCTCATAATGATCTCTTCCCCCACCCCCGTCGCTCCTCCATTAGTAAAATCAATCTCAGAATAAATTTGACAGCTTAAACTATTTTCATGCATCAGCTAATGAAAGTGAGAAATCCAGACTGTAAAATGAGAGCTTGCTATCTTACGGATGTGTGTTTTAGAGATTGCAGAAACAAGAGCTCTCAGTACCTCATGCAGTAGACTTACATCTGCGTGTACCTCTTGAGAAGGAGATCCCGGTTACAATTGTTCCAGAGGACAACAAAGAAGAAGATGGTGAAGAAGAGTTCCCTGAAATTACAGAGGTATGCTTTTAAAATCCATCCCAGGAGGCTTGGTGGGGCCCTCCATGCTGCAGCGTCCACAGAGATGATTGATCATGTCATAAAATAGTTTTCTGGATCTTGTGTCACTTCTGATGGAAGCTGGGAAGAGAGAATGTTGTGCCTCAAACATCTCAGCTGCAGAAGCCAAAACATCTCTCTGTCTCATGTTGTTTATTTGCTTTAGGAAATGGAAAGAGAAATAAAGAGCGTATTACGAAATGGAAACCAGGATGAGGTGCTGAGTGAAGCCTTCCGCTTAACTATAACTAGAAAAGACATTCAGACCCTTAACCATCTCAATTGGCTCAATGATGAGGTAATATAACTTTTTTTTTACTTTGCTTTGCATGATATTTTGTTCTTTGGGATTTTCCAAATATTTATTAAAGAGAGGAGATAACAGAAAATTTAAAGCAATATACATTTTGTAATTAGGGGGTTACAGGATTGGGTGGAAATAAAGGACAGTAGTGTGGCTGGCAGCAGAGAATGGTTGTATTAGCATTTTTAAATACTGAGCAACTTTTTAGTTATTGGACAAGTAGCCGTATTGTACAAAGAGCTTACTACATCATACAAAGGACCTATGTCAGTGTTGGTAAACTTATGGCAAGGGTGCCAAAGGTGGCACAGGGGGCCCTTTCTGTGGGCATCCAACATCTCCCCTTCACAGCCACCTGTTTTCACGTTAAATGGCTGTATTGGGACTTTGTAAATACAGTAATTAGTGGTTTTGAATCTCATTTTGGTCTCTAAAAGGTTTGCCATCACTGGCCTATGTCATCCAATATTTAGTTTGTCTTGTAGCCAGCCAGATACTCCCAGTGGAATACGTGCAAGCTGGAGGTTAATGTTACCTTTCTGCTTTTCTTCTTCAACAATTGGCAATTCAGAGACATTTAGTCATCCTTCCTTCCTTCCTTCCTTCAATTTCTGTACCGCTCATCTGGTAAAAAAGCCACTCTGGGCAGTTAAAATCATTTATTTTCTTTAAAACATTTGACCCTACCTTTCTTCTCAAAGAGGATCTGAGGCAGCATTCATCATTAAAAGACAATATTTAAAAGCTAAAAAGGGTAAGTATGCAGATATTTTAAAATGATCAAACAAACACCACACTAAACAAAAGCAACACTAAAACACATTCAAAGCAACAAGGCACAGAAATCCATTAAAAAAAAAAAGCCTCTCTCAGCTAGCCAGTCGTAGAGAGAAAGCTTGCCTGAAGAGAAAGGGCTTTGGTGTCTTTCCAAAACCAGGAAACGATGGGGCTGACATAGCCTCCTCTTGGAAGGAGTTCCAGAATCTAGGAACAGCGATAAAGAAGGCCCTTGACAGTGTCCCCACCCAAAACGCTCCTGTGATGGTGGCAGAACCGAGAGAAAAATCTCTCCTGACAATCCTAACACCCGAGCAGGCTCATAAAGGGAGACACAGTCTTTGAGATAGCTTGGACTCTAGTTGTTTAGAGATTTATGGGTTAAAGCTAGCACTTTGAATTTTGCTGAGAAACAGTTCAGTAGCCACTGGAGCTGCTGTGACAGGAAGGTTAGGTGATTCTTGTAACTGGCACCAGCCAGCAATCTGGCTGCAGTGTTTTGGATACCAATCTTGTAGGAGTAAATTCCATGAGCCCCCTTTTGGATTTAATTTTTGCTGCTGCATTATCAGGATCCATTTATATCATAATGTCTAGTTACTTGCTGGCGTAGCGATAACAATCTGCATTTGTAAAATTATTTGGAAGCCAATAAAAACGGCAGACCAGTCTGTTGCGAAAGGATGAGATCAGAGGGTGTCATCCTGGCAATACCCTGTGGTGCTCTAGTCTAGACAAGGTGCCCAGAGAATTGCTCTCATAAAATACCAAGCCCCAGTCTGCTGCCATCTCGACCACTGAATTTGGGATCTTTTCTCCTTCTCACGTGGGAAACTCTACTGGTGTGGCAAGGGAGTGAGGGAAAATGTGGAAGGGAAGCTATGGGCTAAGATTGTTTAGCATTGTTCTCCCTTAGTTAGATCCTTCCAGGACCCCCTCTGCATATTCAGCAGGTAATGTTGAGTCTGCAGCTTGAATGTACAATTCCATCTTGTTCCAAAACTACACCGGCTGTGGTTCCTTCTTTGGAAGGAGGTACAGTCTGTATGTAGCCTTTAGTTCATTTAGTTTCCTTGCCCTTTCTTACCTTTGCTTCCCAACTTTTGGAAAAAGTTTCTGGAATTGGTGAAATCTCAACTGTCTGAACGTACGTTGCAAGACCAAATACATTACAGTATATGCTGGCTGCCACACGTGAATAATATTTAAGAGGACGGAAAGGTTTCCGAAGCATTTTACTCTTACATTAAGCAGCTGTCCTGTATTCATTTTTTAGGCTTCTGTTGATTGTTTTTTTAAATCAAGCCTGTAATCAAACCTGCAGGATCAGTGACTCAATCAGTGTTCAGCAGGGTTGCATACTACTATTTACTTAGTGAGGGGTTTTGTGTGTGTTTGTGTGTGAAGGAAACGAGAGAGGTTGGGGGGGGAAGACTTTTGAAAAAATGCCAGCCTTCTGATGTCCATGTGATGATAACATACCTTTTTCTCCTCAGATAATTAACTTCTACATGAATTTGTTGATGGAGAGAAGCAAACAGAAGGGCCTTCCAACTGTTCATGCATTTAACACATTTTTCTTCACCAAGTTAAAAACTGCTGGGTACGCAGCTGTGAAACGTTGGACTAAAAAAGTGGATATATTCTCTGTAGAGATTTTGTTGGTCCCTGTTCATCTTGGTGTCCACTGGTGCCTAGCAGTAAGTATCTCCTATATGTGTACTTATCTGCACATTGAGAGAGAGAGAGAGAGACCCAGTCAATCTCTGATTCTTCCTCTTGTCTTAAAGCTATCTTAAACATTGTCCCAAGTCCACAGTGTTCATGCAAAGATCTCTGAATTTTTCTTAGTTACAAAGACTTTGCCATTGCTTAATGCAGTTGAACAAGATAGCGGTATATTCAAGGCAAATGCGATTTTAGGATGTACTAAGAAAAGTATAGTCTCCGAATCCCACGAGTTATTAGTTCCCATCTATTCAGTGCTGGTTGGGTCCCATCTAGACTACTGGTGTCCAGTTCTGGGCATCACAATTAAAAAAGGAACGCGTTCAGAGGAGTGCAACAAGGATGACCAGGGCCTGGAAACCAAGCTCTGTTAAGACAGATGGAAAGAACAGGGCACTTGTAGCCATGAGAAGAGACTTCTTGAAAGGAAGAGGGCGGGGACTGTTCACACAGTTATCACAGAGTATAGGTCACACAATAATGGGCTCAAGCTACAGAAAGTCAGATTTAGGCAGAATAGCAGGAAAAATATCTTAACTGTTAGAGCCGTATGACAATGGAACCAATTATCTCAGGAGGTGGGGAGCACTCCAACATGATTGGAATTCAAGGGAATAGTAGACAACCATCTGTCAGATCTGCTTTGATTTCTGCCTTGAGCAGGGGTGTGGGGTGTGGACTTGATGGCCTTATAGGGTCCCTTCAAACCAAATCATTTAATGATACTATAGCTCTGAAAGTAAAGTCTTCATATCTGTTTGCCAGAACTTTGCCCAAACCTCTGTATCCACTCCATATAATGCATATTGTATAGAGATGTTTGATTGTAAATCCTGTTTTATTTAGGTTATTGACTTCAGGAAAAAAACCATCACCTACTTTGATTCAATGGGTGGATCTAACAACGAAGCATGCAAAATCCTGTTGTGAGTATCCCAATCTATTCATATTTTCCCAGTCACAAGGATAAAGAAAATGAGAGATTCAGGTCAATAGAAAGCAATCTGCTCAATAAACGGTTGTCATATAAGTAGCAGCTTGATTCCAGTTCTTTTATTAAAACAAGCTTTGGTTTTGTTTTGTTTTTAAATCCTATACTAGATTAATTTCAATTCTGTGCCATCTTTTTCCTGATACAGGGACCCAAATCAGTTCAGAAATACTTTAAAACAAGTACATTTAAGATCGCAATAAATTAAAATTAATTAAATTAAATTTTAATTAAAATTAAAATTAAAAACAGTTCAACATATAACAGAATTTTAAAACTGCTAATAAGAACAATTTTAAAACTTTTAATTAATAGTAGCTTCCATAAAGCTCTGTTACATTTAGTTATTTTTAAAAATGCCTAAAAATGAAGGCCCTTGCCGGTTGTTGGATGGACACGAGGAGAGGGCCTCCCCATGAGAGAGCATTTCATAAGTTGGCAACAGCTGCTGGAGAAATCCTCTTTTGTGTGTCCATCAAACATGCTTGTGAAGGTGCAGAATGAAGGTAAGGGTCCACAAAGCCAGATTAAATAGGAGATGTAATGCTTCAAATAGTTGGAACCCAACCCATACAGTGCTTTATGGTTAATCAGCTCTTTGAACTGGCCACAGAAATAGATGAATTTGCCACACTGACTAGTGAATTTGTTACAACCAAATAGTTAATATGCTCCCTGCCAGGAGTGGCGGAAACATTTTGCACCACTGCAAATTTTGGAACACTCTCCAACGGCAGCTCCACATAGAACATTTTGCAGCAATCCAAACAGGATGTGTCTAAGACATGTTGCTGAAGACAGATCAAGCCTAAGAACATAAGAATAGCCATGCTGGATCAGGCCAAAGGGCCTTCTAGTCCAGCTTCCTGTATCTCACAGTGGCCCCACCAGATGCCTCTGGGAGCACATGAGACTAGATATCTGTCTCTTCATACCACTCCCCTGCATCTGGCCCTTGAAGTACCCTGTTTTTTAAGCCTTGGGGTTACATATCCCCATCATGGCTTGTAACCTGTGATGGACTTTTGCTCCAGGAATCTGTCCAGTCCCCTTTTGAAGGCATCCAGGCCAGATGATATCACCACACCATGTGGCAGGGAGTTCCACAGACTAACAACACACTGGGTAAAGAAGTGTTTTCTTTTGTCTGTTCTCACTCTTCCAACCCTCAATTTGAGTGGATATCCCCTAGTTCTGGTATTTTGTGAGGTGGAA
The DNA here is from genome assembly GCA_029282475.1 of Phrynocephalus forsythii. NCBI lineage: Eukaryota > Metazoa > Chordata > Lepidosauria > Squamata > Agamidae > Phrynocephalus > Phrynocephalus forsythii. Next base: position 29,246,846 of record JAPFRF010000011.1, on the reverse strand, counting down.
AAGAGCATACCTCCATCCATTTTACTCCTGCCCTGCATAATTTTTATGTCTCAATCATATCCCAAGGAATGGGTGCAGCTGGCACACCAATTATAACTTGGTGAACACACTTCTAACCGCTGCCAAAACCTTGGCACCCAATACTCAGCAATGAATTCAGGAGAGCAGCCACGCTGTGAATGAGTTTTGAGGGGGAGCATAAATAACCCTGTTCAGGATGAGATGAATCTCTAATCGCTGATGTGCCCTCATCTAGTCCATATCTGGCATCAGACACCAATTTAGAACTAAAATGGCTTCCTTGTAGTAAAGTGGAAAGAAAAATTACAGACCTTTGGACAATCTCTTCCATAGGTATGTTGAGTAGGCCAGGCGAACAGTACTGAACTCTGAGATCAGCGGCTAGGATGTTGAATAAGATTTCCCCAACACCACTGCAGAGCCTACTCCTCCAGGAAGGACTAGAGCAATTGTACAACAGTCTTGTGCCAGAGAGATGACCCAGAAGGCTATCACAGACCATGATAACCAGATGCTGTGGAGACATGCAGCTTAATCAACAGGGAAGGCCACCTCCTCTCCACCTCCTGGTGTAGAGTTTAGATCCATTTGAAGCCTACTCAGATCTTAAATGGTCATTTTCATCCAGAACCGTTTGGAGCTAAGAGGTCACCGTGTGTTCTAATACTTTCCCCAAAAAATGGAATATTGGAAACTGGCTGGCATTTACCCATTATGTTGGGTTCAAGGAAGGGTTCTGGAGGCATACTGGAGCCCTGTTTTGCTGCAAGGAAACATTCTCCCTTCCCTTTACCCACCTGGTGGTTCCTCCCAGCAGGCTCCGGAAGGGGATAAGAGGGCAGGTCCTCTTATGGATTGAGAACTGGTTGAGATCCCGGAAACAAAGAGTAGGTGTCAATGGGAAATTTTCACAATGGAGAGAAGTGAAAAGCGGTGTGCCCCAGGGCTCGGTCCTGGGACCGGTGCTTTTCAATCTGTTCATAAATGACCTGGAGACAGGGATAAACAGTGTGGTGGCCAAGTTTGCAGATGACACAAAACTTTTCCATGTGGTAAAAACCAGAGAAGATTGTGAAGAGCTCCAGAAGGATCTCTCCAAACTGGGGGAGTGGGCTGAGAAATGGCAAATGCGTTTTAATGTAACCAAATGTAAAGTAATGCATATTGGGGCAAAAATCCAAACTTCATCTATCAACTCATGGGCTCTGAGTTATCCGTGACGGATCAGGAAAGAGATCTTGGTGTGTTGGTGGACAGCTCCATGAAGGTGTCCCCAATGTGTGGCAGCAGTGAAGAAGGCCAATTCCATGCTAGGGATTATCAAAAAGGGGATTGAAAATAAAACAGCCAACATTATAATGCCATTATACAAAACAATAGTAAGGCCCCACCTGGTATTGTGTACAATTCTGGTCACCGCATCTCAAGAAAGACATAGTGGAACTGGAAAAGGTGCAGAAGAGAGCGACTAAAATGATTACTGGGCTGGGGCACCTCCCTTATGAAGAAAGGCTAAAACAATTGGGCCTCTTCAGTCTGGAAAAAAAGGCGCTTGAGGGGGATATGATTGAGACATACAAAATAATGCAGGGTATGAGTAAAGTGGATAGAGGGAAGCTCTTCTTCTCAAAATACCAGAACTAGGGGACATACACTCAAATTGAGTGCTGGGAGAGTAAGAACTGACAAAAGAAAATATTTTTTTCACCCAGCGTTGTAAGTCTATGGAACTCCCTGCCACAGGATGTGGTGATGGCATCTGGCCTGGATGCCTTCAAAAGGGGATTGGACAGATTCCTGAAAAGTCCATCACGGGTTACAAACCATGATGGAGATGTGTAATCTCTAGGCTTTAAACCAGGGTACTTCAAGGGCCAGATGCAGGGGAGTGGTATCAGGAGACAAGTCTCATGCGCTCCCAAATGCATCTGGTGGGGCCGCTGTGAGATCAGGAAGCTGGACTAGATGGGCCTTTGGCCTGATCCAGCATGGCTCTTCTTATGTTCTTATGTTCTTATCCTTGAAGCTGCACACGTGGATGCATATCCATTATCATGGGAAAAGAAAGGGCGATGATAATGGAAAGTGACATCTGCAGGATGCGTGCCAATAATAACGTCCAAGTTAAAGCAGATCTGAGCAACTTTGTGTTAACCCAAGGGACAGATGTTACTGCCATTCCTCGGTCTAATTTTTGCTGGCTCTGATTCCTCCTTGAATTCAGAGAAACTTATCTGATTTCTTCCGTTAGAGAAGAGTGCCCAGTCTTTCTCTTATCTTCTCCATTGTTTTCTGCACAGGGAAAGCAGTGTGTCTCTGTGAAGATGGACCTGTTTTCATGTAGGCCATCCATGTGCCTAGTACTTCCTTTATTTAATTTCTTTTTTTGTCCTGGTAGATGTTGCTTAAGAGTAAGAGCAAAACAACATAAGGACATAAAAATGCAACAGAATTGCAAAAGAACACCCAAATAAGTACATAACGTAATAAATTGAGGAGATTTATTGGAAAATAATCTCTTTGAGACAGGGCTGCAAGTCAATGTGCGCCGAATCAAATTTAATTTGGGGCTCCCAGATTTAGAGATAAAATTGCAGACCTGACCACTACCCTCTTGAACTGTTTCTTGTTCACCCATTTCATTTAAAGCACATGTATACCCCGGTCTTCGGCCAGAAATGTACACAGCAGCTTGTCAATCAGTAAAAACACAGTTGTCTAGGTTGTCATTATTTTCCCCATTTGGAAAGCACACAGTTTGTTCTACAGAGGCCAATAGCTACTGTTTCATAGGATTAAATAAAATATGCCTCAACTAAACAGCAGGTGTCCTCTTACAACTTGCCTGCTGACAAATGTTTCAGTGTTTCTCGTAAAAGGTGTCAAGGGCGAGACACACTTCAACTCAAAAGAGCAGGTTGCTCTGTGGTTTTAGTAGGGACATGGCAAAGGAGCAAGTTCCATATAGGACACTTGTAACTGCTGTGATGCTTTTTTGTATGTTTTTTTCATTGTACAGTATCCTAAGATAAATATTATGAAAGGTGGCCTTAGTGTTTTAAACAAGCGTTTTACATATCTGGGTGTAGGACCTACCAGAATGAATAGGAATTTCCTTCCCAGACATGGGTTAAATCTAGCTCTTAGCTTCAACAACATAGACCTGCTGAATGAATGGGATGTGTTACGACCACATTTATCTAAATCTCATTGATTGAGTGGATCTGTGTAGTTGGAACTAACAGTTGTGCTTAGCTCACTCTGTTTAGAGTTTCAACCAAAGTCTGTTTTCCATAATCATTCATTTGTTGATAGAGGATATTGGTTCTCCCAATAAAATCTCGAACATGCACCCTCAAACCCAACCAGGTATAAAATTTTTGGGTCCATTTAGTTTCTGAAATAGGCTGAGAGCAATATGGTCACAGGCTCTGAAAGAGTTTGTGAAGGCCTGCTTACCTTAAATGCAGGATTTAATATTTTCTTTAGCTTGACATGACAAATTTCTGTATCAACGAAAGACAATTTGTCATTGGAGGGAGCATGAATGATACGGATACCCAGCGTATCGTGTAGCGGATATGAGTGATGGAATAACTTTGCCCTGGAGATTATGGCTCTTATAATACTTGAACCCATTTATGCTGGTAGATTTTTTTTTCAAGAGAGATATCCTACTTGAAGTGTACATTGTTGGAGACCGATTCAGAAGTCCAAGGGTTTCTCGTAATCTGGGGAGAACCGATTAGATTTCCCATTGAATATCCAGACTGGGGTTGGCAGCATATTGAGAGCAGGAATCTGTCAGTTTTGGCCAAGCGACCACAGGCACAGATAAAATGGTGGCAGAGGGACTTACCTTCCAGTAATGCTGCCCTTCCTGTAATTGTTTTCCCCTCTCTTATTTCCTTTCAGGAGGCTTTAATTGGTTGAATGCAGTGGGAGGATCACACCGGGAAGAGGGGACGGAGGTCCTATTCATGGTTAGTGACCCTTTCATGCTTTCAATCTTTAGAGCTTCCTGATTGTTTGGTGAGTTTTTTTGGAATTACTTTTATCCCCCCTTTTTTTAAGGGAGAGATTTATGGGGTGCCATAAATCTTCAATGCCTTCTTTAAAAAAATGTATATTACATTTTTATGAAGATAAAATTGTACAAAGTAGTCTGTGTAAAGTAGCAGAAAAGTCAGGATGGAAGCAGAATTAAATGTTTAAAGATTTTTAGGTTAGTTGAGATGTAAAATGCCCTCTTCGGCCTACAACCCTGCAGAGCTGCTGTCATTGAGAGTATTAGGATAAGTTATCCCACTTGACACAAGTTGACATCATCAACAACAACAAATTTATTGGTTAGCCAATTTGGCCATATCAAATACAAACCATAGTAAACACATTAACAGATAAAATAGAATACTAAAATTAAAATATTCAGAACAAGTTGACATCATATGTTGTCCCATGCTTACTGATCCGACCACCTGGGGCTTAACACGAGCATGTAAGGAATTCAGGTGAGCCATGCTTGGTTATGTGAAACAGAATCTTGACTCCAGAAAACCTCCACTCAACAAGTGCTGAATATGCTTTAGCAGGGTGATGTTCATGACCCAGGCCTCTGGTGGTGATCTGATCTTGTGTGTGTGTGTGTTGTGCCGTTACAGTCGTAACCAACTCTTCGTGACCCCATGTCCATGGAGTTTTCTTGGCAGGAATACTGGAGTGGTTGGCCAGATCCTACTCCAGGCGCCCTACAGCACCTGGTATTCCCTGGTGGTCTCCCATCCAAGTACTAACCAGGCCCAACCCTGCTTAGCTTCCAAAATTACCTCTGAACAAAAATGTTTGCAAATAAGAATATAAGAGCCATGCTGGATCAGGCCAAAGGCCCATATACCAGTAGAAATATTGTTTTGTTGTGTGCCATTATAGGAAGTTCAAAATGAGGAATGAGCTCTCCCATGAATACTATGAAAAATGAAACAAGTTTGAATTGCCTGATCATAGTTTCCCGTTTCCGACTAAGATGCGAAAGGGCTACATTTGAGAGGCAGGAATAACTCTTGATGAAAATATTTCTGTTGCTTTAGTATGTGGATAGTAGCTTGCTTGTCATCTTTACCGTTTATCTGTATAGCTATTTCACCTTATTTCAGAAAAAAAATACTTCCACGTGCTATTATTTGTAGCCAAGAAAAACAGCACCAATTGATTCTAACGTTCAGATGCTGAAATTGTGTATCATATCTCATTTTGACAGGCATCCATGCTTATTCTCAAAATTATATGCTTATCTGTTCCAAGACACAACTCTGTAGGGAATACAGGGTAATCTGACCATTGGTGTTTGGCAGGGTGGATTTGATTTAAATCACTAATCAGTAAGGCTCGATTTAAATCATTATTTTCTACATAAAGACACATTTTTGCTGAAGTTTTAATCTTAATATTTACAACCAGATGGTTTCATTTTTAGAATAATAACTTTTCAGATTAGTTTTACAGCTATATTAGAAAATTACTGATTTGGTGGTTTTATACCATTAGATAGACATAGGTAGATAATTATGAAATTATTGCAAGGTGAACTATCTCCAGTTTAATAGGTTAATCATTCATATTTGGACAAGTGTTCTCTTGTATTTTATAGGAAGGAGAAAAATTACCTTAATAACAATTTAAATACTGTAGTTTTATTTAACCAATTTAACCATTACAGGTTTTTCTCCTCAAGGGAGAGAGTGAGAATAATATGATAACCCTCAGGCCGCTATGCCCATAATGATCTCAAGATGTGGAGTACTGTGTTCAAAAGGTTTCCTTTTCATTTTACTGCTTGCCTCTCCCTCCTCAAACTTTGCTCCTTGTGCAGACCTCTTCCATTCCAAACCACCTGGACGTTTTTGACAGTATTTGATCAGTACCCACATAATACCAATTACAGTCGTGTTCTTCCCTCCAGCTTGTTTTCAGGTTCTTTTTTTTTTTCCTGAGCATTTTGAATACAGTGGACCCTTGTATAACAAACAGCTTGTATAACATAAAATCTGTACAACATAAAAAATTCCGGAGATATGGGAAATTTGCTTAACATGATCGCCTACGGGAGAATCCGTACAACATAAAAATGGGATTACTCCATTTTGAATGCATTTCTATGGGAAATTTGTATAAAGGAAAATTTGCTTAACATAATTTCATTTGGAACGAATTAATTCCTTTATACAAGGTACCACTGTACATTCATAGAATTTCCTCCTGTTTCTGTTAGGCAGCTGCAAAGAGTGGAGTCCCACAGGGATGTTTTACGAGTTTCTCCCCTTTGAACCAACAGCCACTAGGGCACATGTCACAGGCTCCTTTTGATATTCCCCTCAATTTCAGAAGTGTTTTATGAGGGTAGCTGTGTTGCAAACTCTCATAGGACTTAACTTGCAACTTAACTTGCAAGGGTCTCCAGACAAGTGTTCAGGTCTGAACTCTTGGTATGATAACGGTGACTGAGATTATTAGTGTGGACCTTAACTTGTGAAAAATAAGCAGACCAAACACTATCAAAATATGTCACCTGTTGGAAACTGCAAAAACCCCAACCCTATTTTTAAAAAGACTTGAATGCCTCAGTTTGTTTTATCAGTGATGTTTCAGTGTCACATGGTTGCATACATTTGGAACAGAAGGAAGTTATGACTCAAGTGGGTCTTTAATCTGACTGGAAAAAGCATGAGGAAAGAGTACAAGTTCATCAGGATGGCTTTTCTTTGGATGTAGACCACAGTAGATTAAGAAGAACACGTAGTCATTCCTGTAGGCTCCCAAGAGAGGCAGTGAACAATCATTTTGCTTGCTTCTCAGAGAAATAGCTGGGAGCTAAAGTACCCAGAGGTGATAGCATTACTTGACACTTTCTGACCTATCTCAGTTGGGACAATGTATGATTTCTTTCTTTGGGAGCATGGACTTTTAAGTGAACTGCTAAGAAAAAAAGAATCCCAGAAATCTACAAGAGGCATCTGTACTGCACTGTTTTGTATGACACCATTTTAGCAGGGAGGGTTTCTGTGTCTGTTGTGTTGTAGTTCTTTTTCTATTTGCTGTTGGATTTCCCTGTTACATTAGGACAGTGTTAGCGAACCTATGGCATGGGTGCCAAAGGTGGCACTCAGAGCCCTTTCTGTGGGCACCCAACATTGCCCATTAACAGACACCTGTATTCAGGTTAAATTGCTGTATTGGCACTTTGTGAAAAATTAGTGGATTTTGAATCGCAGTTTGGGCACCCAATCTCTAAAAGGTTTACCATCACTGCATTAGGAGGGGGAGACAGAAGCTGCCGTAGCGTTTGGCCATGTTGGCTAGAGCTCCTTGGGGACAGGAGCACAAGTGTATGAGGGGCAGTACATTTGAGAGCCATACTGCTAGGAAACTCTCTCTCTCTCTCTCTCTCTCTCTCTCTCTCTCTCTCTCTCTCTCTATTTTAAGATTTTTGTTGCTTCAGATACAAGGTTGCAACTTCCCAAAAGCAAAGACAATAAATGATACAGATTCAGAACTGACACTCTCAAAGAGTCCTAAAAGTGGAGTAAAAATTACCACATGAGTAGAGCTAATATAGGTAGCCAGCTGCCCATCCTCAATAAGCTGTTTAAGAGCAAAAATCATTGGAGCTGCAAGTTGGATGACCAATTTTCAGCACTAATTATTTATTTGTTGACTGCTTGCTTGCTAAAAGGCTCCCTTTCCATTCTTTCTTAACCTTTGCAGGCAGTACCTGAAGCAGGAAAGCTTGGATAAAAAGCGGAAGGAATTTGATACGAACGGTTGGATGCTGTTGAGCAAAAGGAGCCAGGTAGATTGACCCTGAACATTTGGGTGTGCAAAGGTGAAATGGCTGAAAAGGCATCACGATCTATGCTGACCTCTCCTTTTAAGGGTTTGTCAGTAGATGAGGGAGGCTTTTGAGTTTCTCACTTCATGAATAAGCTTTTGATTGAAGAACAGTATATCTGTGCTCCATTTTAAGTTTGTTTCATCTTACAACTATTTTAATATAATACTTGTTCAATTCTTTTTTAAAATTATATTACATTTCTTGTTTTTAGCTTTTAAATACTGTTGTACGATGTCAGCCACCTTCGGCCCTTTCAAAGATAAAGAGTGGGATAGAAATATTTTAAATAAACAATAATAAATATATACAGTAGAGGGAAATAAGAATGTTTATCTGCATAGCTAGCAAAACCTAGATACATATCTTGTTGTTTGATACTTTTTGTGTGCAGTTAGTCTCTGAGTGCCTGTAACAACTAGCCTTTCCAACAGCTGTTACAGGCATCTGTGAGAGGAGGGAGGGCTATAATAAGTCTGCCATCTTTCTCATTGTCCTATCTTCTGTGCATTGAGCAACTGCTGTTCCTGCTCATTCCTTTATTCCTTAAGCAGCATTTGGTTGCTGTAGCCATGGACAAGGTTTCTTGATCTTTTTTCCCTTGCCTGATCTCACAACTCAAGGTTGCTGTTCAAAACCTGGGGTGTGTGGGGGAGACATGAAAGAACAGGAAAGGAAAACGGCAAGGAACATTTTCCTCCTCCTTTGCTTATGGAAAAAAACAGAGGAGAGATGGCACAGGGTTCTTCTCACTGCCCAGTTGTTGGACAGAGCCCTCCTCCAAGGGCAGATGCTTGTAAAAGTTGCTGGAGTTGAACATGTTTCAATTCTGTCCAAGGCTCCCTCTCTAAGCTATGCAGTTGTGCATGGCATGGACACCTTCTGAGCAGGGATTTTCTACCCTTGCACATCTGTCACAGCCATTGTTTCCCCTGGTTGCCACAAACTCCGTGATGGCAGGGGTTGCCCACATGACCACAAGAAATCCCCAGGCAGCAGAGACTATAGTGGGCATCTTGATTCTATCCCTTTCTTGTTTGCAGAGATGAAGCATTGTTTCCACCTCAGCTGACATGAAATTGGTTCCTCTCCTCCTCCCCACCCCCAATTAAATTGTGCCTTTTCTTTCCCATGGGGTTTCTCTGGGCTTCCTAATTCTTTCCCTCAGAAGGATTTTGTAAAGTTCACATAAGAGTATGATCCTATGAATGAAAGGATGGATTTATTTGTCATTTAAAGGAGATCCCTCAGCAGATGAATGGCAGTGACTGTGGGATGTTTACCTGTAAATATGCCGACTGCATTTCCAAAGACAAGCCAATCAACTTCACTCAGGTAAGCTTGCCTACCTGACTGGAAGGAAGTGTATTGACAGAAGACACACTGGGTCAGAGTTTCTTATGCTTATGTTGTACCCCTCAAGAGTCTAATATTTTGGTTTCCAAAGGTTATGACACTAATGCTGCCCTATTAAGGGTGAGGCAATCCCAGGAATATTAGCTTACTTTTTTAGCAGCAAGACTGCTTTTCAGTCTTTTGCAAATTGCAGATGTGCCTGTCACATGGTCCGCTGAGTATCTGATCTAGTACCCCCCCCCTTCTTCACAATAACCATTTCATCATCAGGAGCCCAACTCTTTGCTGTCAAACTGGTGGTGTGGATCACATTTCCACCGAGATGTGCTATTTTAAATTGATTTTCTAATGTCATTAACATTAATGGGGGCTGGTTTACAAGCCGATTAAGTCAGTTCTTCAGGTAATGAGCTTTAGTTATCAATATCCACAGGTGTCAAATACATTGAAGGTATCATATTAATCTATGGAAATTCACAGAGAGCCTAAGGAATGTTGGTAACACTTTTTAGTTTGTCCTTTGAAAAAAATTCTTTTAGAGTTTAGGACTTTTCTTTGGGGTCCATGCTTATTGACAAAGGTAATAAAACCATAAACCTTTTCAAATGACACGTTTGACTCTTTCAGTGGTGTTTGTTGACCTCATCTGGTTAGCCATTGTTAAAGTTAAGGGCATACACTACACATGCACAGTTCACATCCTATGACAAGCTCTTGTCCTTTATGTTATTAGCTACTGTTTGATCAACAGCTACAATTAGGAAAATCAGCATTTTTATAGGGTGCTGCCAGCTACTGTAAACTGCCATTGGCTGTGTTCCTTTTTCTTTTACATCATTTTAAAACATCACTCCAGGATATGTGAACGTGGCCACACTCTCACTGTATATGGAAGCGAATACTGAATGTGGCATGCCATTTTCTCTAACTCCAAAGTTAGTTCTCAGTATTTACGTTGAGAATGAATTAGGAAAAGGCCATGTGGTTCAGGATCACTACAATAGTAAGGTGATACCTTCATTGATCCACTTTAAAAAAATGCAAACCGCAAGCTTTTGTGAATAACTCTCACTTCTTCAGGCTGGTTACCAGGGCTCCACGGATAGTGCAGAAAAACTGCAGATTATAATTTTTTTAAATGTCACGGCAGATGTCCATATTGGGTCTGCTGATAGGAGGCCTATTCGAAGCCCTATAGTCATTCCCATTCACTGAGATCTGTCTTCAATAGATGAGCGTTGGAAGCCCTTTGTAGATACTTCAGATTGCAGTGTTGCATTTTCATCATCATCTGTCGTTATGTGTCATCAAGCCATGATGAATGAACCAGCTGCAAAACACCGTGTCCTCAACAGCCCTGCTGAGCTCTTGTAAGCTTGTAAAAGGCTGGGGTTTCTTTTGTCAAGTCAGTCTATTTCCTCATCAGTCTTCCTCAGCTCCTTTGACCTTTCTTTCCACCATTGGCTTCTTCCTGCGAGTCTTGTCTTCCCATGAGGTGCAAACATCAGGGCAGGCCCAGTCTTGTTGTTTTGGCTTCTAAAGAGAGTTTAGGCTTGATTTGACCTAGAATGGCACTCGTTCTTCTTTCTGGTGGTCCAGGGTATCCACCAAGCTCTCCTCCAGCACCCTATTTCAGAACAGACCATGACCTGTTTAACAGGAGGGCCAAGGGTCACCCTTCAGATGTTAGGCAGCAGCTTCCGTCCGCCCTAGCTATGGTAGCCAAAGGTGAGGAATGCTGGGATTTGTAGTCCCGTAATATATGGGCAGCTGCACTTTGCCCACCATGATCTAATGGTCTGAGTATGAACCTTAGGAATAAAGCAACAAGGAGGATCAGGAGCACTTGGACCAAATTTAGTTTCATTGTTCCCATTAGCTCTCTGGCATTATTAAGGGCATGTTTATGCACATGTTACAAATGTAACTCATGTAAATCAGTTTCTTAGCTTCCAGTCCCCCCCCCCCAATCCATTAAAGCTACTTGGTATTTCTCATAGAACCATGAGCGGAGCCGAAAGAGTTTGACAAGGGCAGTGTGTGGGCGTCATTGGGCATGCCATTTCCTCCAAATGGCGAGGGTTTCATCCACAGAGGGATTTGTACTTACTTCTTTTTTGAAGAATAGCAAAAGGAGGCTGTGATATATTTGACTAGCCTGGGTGTTCGCTCAGAAATTTTTGTTCCTATGGAATATAACTGCCTTTGTAGATTTGTTGGTAACAGTGCTGACGCCTTTTTCTTTCTGTTGTTAAAGCAACACATGCCTTATTTCCGAAAGCGGATGGTCTGGGAGATCCTTCATCGCAAGCTGCTGTGATATCACCTCCAATGCAGAACCCTTCGGAGTGCTTTGCCCTCCTCTGCCATCTCCCAATGCCAAGAGCATGGGTTCCCCACCAATGCTTACAAGCCTCTACAAAACACTGTATGGCTTTTCGAAGAAGATAAATCTGTTCCATGGACCAGTGCGTTGGGCAGCCCTTTCAGAAGCACACAATGTGTATTTTTCAAACCCTGTTGTTGTTTTTTTACCTGTGATTTTGAGACACGCTGAGGAGTGCAACTGTTCCCCTTTGAGGACTTTTTGTTTCCTCTCTTTGCCATGTTGAAGGCGGTCAGCTGGTGCAAACCCTTCCGTGTCTGCCAGGCTTCAGCTGAAGTGTGAGTGGGGTAAGGAATGTCTTTGCAGTGGGCTGGAGAGAAAGGATTTAAGCCCACAGATCTTGGTAAACAGGGCATCACATGTCACAGTGTCTGCTGGTTGTCTTCCACAATAAAATGTGTTAAATGTACAGAAGTAAAACATGCGGATATACATCTCTGAGAACATCTACTTGAAGCTGTTTGGCAGAGGCGTGTGCGTGCATCTTTATTTCTGCTTGCTGCAGATACCACAAGTGTTCCCAGCTTTACTCCTTACACTTCACAGTGCCCTTTGTTCTTCTTAGGCAGAAATGAAATTGCCCATTAATAGCTCTTAAGAAACACCAGCATAAAAAAGTGGCCTGCTTTATTTTCCACAGCAACAGTGTCCTCCTTTTCACTTCTCTCACAGGGGATAGTGAATGGTCGATGAACAGCCCTCTTGAGGTCCCACTGAAGTTCAAGCGAAGAACCCTCCCACCCTTCAAAAGCTATTCTTGTGGATTCTCCAACTGAAATGTCTGGGCCAGGCACTCACTGAGTAGATAAGGAGCAGCATCTGTAATGGTCCTCTAGATGTTGGACCATGATTTCCCTAACAGCCAGTCTGAGCCTCCTGAGACACGAAGAGCTGTCGTTCAGCATCATTTGAAGGGGTACAGCTGCCCACCCCTGCAATAGAAAAATGAGATTGTTTTTAAGCAGAGGGATCCTACATCCACAGCTCTCCATATATGGGGCTTTCCCCATAACTCTCTAGTTCCACAAGCTGGTTGTATGAGGGTTGATGGTGAGAGAAAAGATGGACCCATGGCCTGCAAGGCACTTTGTGGGGGGACCCAGTGCATTATGCCCAAATGACTCGGTTTAGCCCATATGGAAACCACTGGTTTGTTGTTGTTTTGCTCCCTAACTATATTATTGACCCATTACAATAATGTAAGGAGTTAGTGGGATTAGGAAAGGTTCTGTATTGCGTTCTTGATGTCACCAAGGATGTGGAAACAGAGTGAACAGCTGTAAGTTGCTTAGATGTTCATCTGACTGAGGATCGGGCACTTAATTATCGTCCATCTCTTTGTAGCATTTAGGTACAATATGACTGTTTTGATAAACTGTTTTTATACTATATAAATATATATATAATATATTTATAAGCCTTCCCCAATGATGCAACGGTGAACCAATGTCTATTAGGGTTTCCAGCTCTTCTCCTAGGCTCTGTTTTAATTCCCTACAGCTGAACCTTTTTATTCTTCCCTCATATTCTCCCCCTTTAGCTTCTGTTTTTAATGCTAATTAATAATGGAGTGAACAAGCTCCTGAAAAGAGATCCATCCTTCTTAAATTCTGTTTTCAGGTGGGTGAACATTATGACACAGGAACAAAAATATGGGAGAACGTCCCACAAACTGGTGCCCTCCAGATGTTCCTAGAGTGTAGCTCCCATCATCTTGAGTTAGCATGGGTGGTGGTGGTCAGGGATAGTTGGAAAGATCATCCAAAACTACTGGAGGTCGCCAGCTTCAGGAAGGCCGCAGAGGAATCTCTTGGGTTCCTCAACGAAATAAACATAAAAGATGCTGCCAGCTACAGCTTTATATTTGCACATAGGGAGAGGTATCACACAGTCCAAGCCTCTTTGAGTCTCATGGATCAGAGGAACATTTAGTCCTGTATTTGTGGCTCTGAACACTGGCCTCGCTGGCACTTCTCCGTGGCTGCACATACATGCTCGCCTTTCTGTGGAACCCAATCTTTGTGTCATTGTGAATCCACTGTATGTTGGGGATCGTCTACTACCAGCTAGCAAAGTGGGTGGTGTGTGTGTGTGTGTGTGTGTGTGTGTGTGTGTGTGTGTGTGTGTGTGTGTGTGTGTGTGCGCAACTCAAAGGGAGACTGAAAGATACTGGACTGTTGACCAGGTTCATATACCTCCTGATGTACCTTTATTTTTAAGCCTAAATAAATAGATAATAACACCCTCTTGTATTTTTGTCCTGAGATAGGGAACATTTTATATATTCTGCACCTGTAAACAAATGTTTTTGTACAAAAGCCCCTTCCTTGTGCTCCTCCTAGACAAGTTTGTACCTTTTTTGATCTGTCTGTGTTTTTTATACCAGTCTCTTTGGTCACCCCCTTTTTCTATGTTTTTCTGCAAGTAATGATTTGAAAAACCAGAAATCTGTATATATATTTTTTGTAATGTGTTCTTAAATAAACCCAGCTGTTTATAAACAAGTCTTGAATATGGTCTCCTGTTGCATTTTTTCCACACCTTTTTGTCTTATTACGATCCAAGGGCAGAGCTGTACATTTATCAAGAACCCAAGACTATTGCCCTATGTCACATTCTTTCCCCAGTCCAAGCAGAATTTATTTGTTTGTTGTGATGAATTCAAGTGGCTGTTTCTTGACTTTTGCTCCAAGGAAATTATCCACTATCAGTTTAAGTGAGCATGCGGAAACAATAAGCAGTATCAGATTGAAACCTAAGTATGACACATACTAGAGAAGGAAATAGAAATTTCATCCAGAAGTCTTTTTCACTTACCTGGCAAAGTTGGGGGAGCTATTATGAACATACCTACTCAATGTATGTGAAGATTCTCAGTCATCCAGGTGAGGTTATCTGGAAGTTGAGTTGTGGCAAGTGGACTTTTCTTGGGAGATTGAAACGTTTCACTGCTCATCCAAGCAGCTTTGTCAGTCTGAGGAAGGTTTGTGGCGAGTCCTCCATTTTATAGTTCACCTTGATTTCACATCACCCTGGTCTGAATAGGTTCATAAGTTGGGCAATGGCCTGAATAGGCTCTTAGGTTGACAATAGCCTGAATAGGTCCATAGGTGGACCATGATCTGAATAGGCTCATTAGGTGGATAATGGCCTGGGGTGCATGAAAGTCCCACCTATGCAACCTTTCCCAACACCGATTAAGTATGGGTCATTAGCTATGGCCTTGCTGGTGGAGATCTGAAATGCTTCTGATGAAAGGGCCGCTTGATAAGTAGCAGACAGATTGTGTCTGAGCCCCCCACCTCTGTTGAGAGAGGGGTTTTCAATACACACATGAATGGCTTCTCTTATCCCTTTCTCAAACCACCTATGTTCTCTGTCTAATATGTGTACATCCTCATCTTTGAATGAGTGCCCTTTGTCCTTCGAGTGGAGGTATACTGCTGATTCTCTCAAAAGAGGTGGGGGACTCAGACAAAGAAGTTCAGTTGCCCTATTAAAACAGCTCCACTGGCTACCAATCAGCTATCGGGCACAATTCAAAGTGCTGACCTTAACCTACAAAGCCCTGTATGACCTGGGTCCTAGGTACCTCAAAGATCAAATCTTGCAGTATGTTAAGGTCATCAGGAGAGGCCTTTCTCTCCATCCCACCCCCCTCACAGGTACGTCTCGTGGGAACCCATGAAAGGGCCTTCTCGACTACTGCGCCCAGACTCTGGAATTTCCTCCCACTAGAGGCCAGGACTGCCCCATGTCTGTTATCCTTCCAGAAACAGGCAAAGACCTTTCTCTTCCGGCAAGCTTTCCCTGAATGATGGACTACCTATTATATGTCTTTTATATGAATCTACCATACATTATCACATAGACTTTATGTTTATAACCACTGATAACCTTGTGTGATTGCATTCCGTCACTCATAACTTTTATATGGAATTTTTACTCTAACTGCTTGCATTCTCTTGTAGCTTTAATGTAGTCTTTTAATGCTGTAAGATGTCTCTCAATACCCTGTTCTTAAACTTGAATATGTCTTAATTGTACTGGACTACATCTTGTCCCTCATTACTGTAAGCCACCTTGGGTCCTTTTCCAAAGAGAAAGACGGGGTAAAAAATACTCTAAAATAAATACATGACTACTTCCAGATAAACTCACCTGAGTGACAGAATTTTCACATATATTGAGCAGGTACGTCCTAAAAACTCCCCCTACCCTGACAGGTAAGTGAAAAAGACCTCTGGTTGAAACTTCTATTTCCTTCTCTAGCGGGGGACTGCTCAATCTGTCCCTTGAGTACTGTACAGTATTTAAAAGCAAATTTCATTAAGACATCTGTTCCTAGTAAACATTTATCGCTGCTGCTGGTAGGGGGCAGTAGCAATCAAGTTCTCTCCCAGCCTTGTGTCCTTTTTGATGAAAAATGTCTTCCACTGGTAGTAAAATCTACAAGGGGGCATGATGGATCAGACCAAAAACCTATCTAGCAGTACAGGATTCCGTTCCCAGAGTTGTTGGAAGCCCAGAGGTCTGACATGCGCTGTAGCCATCCCCATGTTTAGGTTCTACAGCAGAGGTATACTTGTATGACAGGTGAAGGGAGAAATGGGTGGAGGATTTTCCTGCCCAGCTGTCCCCCATCCTGACCACCCTGGAGCAAGCATCCCAAATGAAGGATGGTGAAAGGCTTGAGGTCAGCTAGGCAAGATCTGCATGGAAGCCTCCCAACCATTGTTGGTAGGATCATTATAAGGACTCCAGCGTCAGAGTCCTTATAATGCTGCAGAGATCTGTTCAGCCTCATATGCAGTAGGGTGTTTTGTTTTTTTCAAATTAAGCTTTAGGCTTCCTCTCTGGTAAGATGATCAATTTATAGATACCTGTTCATGCACTGCTTATAGTAATTTGTTTCTCATTTGCATCTGTTTCCGTCTAATCTGTTGCAGGCCAGAAGCGCAGCAAAGATTGTGCTTATATGGCTGCTCATGTTGTAGATAATAATATACGAGATTCATAACCATGGATGGTACTATTTTCCATGAGTGCACAGTATAATCCCCATTAAACTTTCCAAAAGTGCAGCTATCACAACATCTTTTCCCCCCTTCTTGTTAGGTGTCATCAGGTAGGCTTGTTTGTGGCAACCCTATGCAAGAGAAATCTCCACAATGTCCTGTCCTCACCAGTTCTGATTAGCATTTATAAACTCAAGTCTGTAGCTTCGTTTAGGGAGTTAGTCCATCTTGTATTTGGTCTTCCACTTATGCCTTGCTGTAGTAATTCCCACCATATAGTGACTTGCTGGTTCTGCATTTCCCCTCATTCAGCTTTGTTGGGTGAACCTCTCTCTTAGCATAATGAGATGGGCTAAAGCAGTGGTCCTCAACCTGCGGGTCCCCAGATGTTCCTGGAATGCAACTCCCAGAAATCCTGGCCAGCTCAGCTAGTGATGAAGACTTCTGGGAGTTGCAGTCCAGGAACACCTGGGGACCCACAGGGTGAGAACCACTGGGGTAAAGCTCCTTACCCACCTTGCTTTATTCTGTGCATAATTTTATACCCCTCTTTCCTGCCTTTCCCCAGCAAATAAAACTTGAAATCTGTTCTCCCCTGCAAACGATGGGATATTTCATTTCTGAGAACGGTTCTAGCTTCTCTTTGAGTTCTGATAACCAAAGCTCTTGTGCTACCAGGCATGAGCAGATATATACCGCTGTCTGCTTAATACTATAAAAAGAATGATGGGTCTTGCTTTGATTATATTGAATTATTTAAAATCATTTAATAATATCTGCTTCTCACCCACCCCAGCTGACTTGTTGACTGTGCTGTGCTCCAAAATATTCAGCTCTAGGGCAAGGGAGAAATATTCCAATAAAATACAGTAAGTGTACCAAAGAAGATGCAAGAGCACTGTCTGTCATTTGAATTTTATCATCTTTGGCCTAGAAATTTGTGAGGTGGGTGGTGTGCTGCTGTTACTGAAAATCATAACATTGGCAGGCACACCAAGAGGCTACACAGACAGAACATTCACAGCCTTCATGGAAAGCTTCCTTCTACTTCCTCCTCTCTCCTCAAAATCCCTTCAGGGGTTGAAGGAATAAAGCAAAATGTATTAGCTGTAAACAGGATACAACTAAGAGGGGAAGCAGCCACCAACATCATTTCTGAACGTGCAATTCATCTTGTGCGAAGTTCAAACTTGGTGGTGGCCTATACCTGTATCCTTCAACCTCTAAAGCTGTATATATCCTGCAAGTATGAATAGGCTCCCTATATTAAAAGCAATGAATGGCATTCTCAAAGCTAAACTCACGCTCCAAGGTAAAACAGAAAACCTAATGACTATGCCTAAAAGATGATTACTCATTGACATCTAATTTTATACAGTAATTAAATGCTGCCAGGTCGTTGCCAAAATATGGCAACCCTATGAACTGGTGACTTCCAAAACGTAGTGTAGACTATGATTCCCATGCCCCTTATACAAAAGGGGAGCTGATACCTGTCGGAGCTGGTGGAAATTGTGGTCCCCCAAATCTAAGGAGCCTCCAAGCGTGCAAGGCTGAATTAGGTCTACAGAGTTCTTCTATAAGTTTGTGGTGGCTACTGAAATGACATGTTCAGCAGGCAGAGGGAGGAATGGATAAACGCAGTAGTGGTTTGCCAAGACAATCATGCAGTGATGGCACGGGGTACCCTGAGCTATGCATTGAATGTTGATTTTATTCTTGAGCTTTCAATCCAGCCTTATGCCGTTCGCCCCTGACTAGGGATTTTCAGGTCATGTTGACTCTGCTCCTTGCAGCCTACTCTTTGCAGACATGAGCAATATTTCCAGGCAACCAGTCATTAACTTCTGACACACTCATACACACACATACGATTTTGTACATGTAGCTTGAGCTAACGAGACAAGGTATCATTTGTTACTCTCTGCTGCCGCCAATGAGAACGGGAGTTATTTGTCCCACATTTAAAGAGATGGGCACTTCAGGCTCCTGTCTGCTCACACAAAATGCCATGGCCCGCTCGGAGGCATTGGCTTTGAGTCAGGACCAAGCATTGATGGATGCTCAACATGTCCATCAGGAACATGACATGAACAAGCACTAGATTGGTCTGTAGGGATGGGTTTGGTCAGGAATGGGGGGGGGGTCCCCCGAGCACAGATAGGCTGCAACCTCCATCAGCGCTTGCCAGCAAAGCCAGGAATGACGGAGTTGGAACCTAACACCATCCAGAGAGCAGCCCCGGCCCCAATGTAGGAAACAAAACTGGTTGAGAGAGCAAGCAGGCAACGTACAATGGGGCAGCCATAAAGGCAAGGGCTCAGATCGCACAAACTGGATCCAAGCCAGCAAAATGGTAGAACTGGAAAGAGGCATTTGGTCTTTGGGCCTGGAGGCAGCAGAGAAAAAAACCAGTTGCCAGGAAGAAAAAGTCCTTGTCCTTTCTTCTCTTCCAATGCTAAGATGCATCTGATTGTGCCGTTCCTTCGCTGACACTGAAAGGAATCCCATCCAGGCACCCTTCGCTTTTTAGAAAGGGGTTGTGTGAATCAGATTTTTGAACCCAAGTGGGGAATGGAGGTCATTCTCATGGGTTTGATTGCAATGACCTTCAACCACAGCCTGCCCAGCCCAGGGGGAAGGTTGTAGTTCCACAATGGGTAGAGAGAGCAACAGCGCCACCTCTCCTTGCTGCAACAGATGTAAAGGATCACTAACCCTCAGGCATCTCACATGCAATGGAGTGAATAGAACAAAAGTGAACCTGGGGAGCTGGTGGGCTTGTGCCAATAGGCCAGCTGGTACACAAGCCTTCCCCCCTCCCCCACAATAGCCAGGCACTTGCCTTTATGAGGCCCGGAAGCAGGCCAAAGAGGACAGGAGGCTTATGGCGAAGTGGTTAAACTGTTGTACTGCAGTCATGCTTAATTTGTGGTCCACCCAGACTCCCAGATCCCTTTCACAGGTGCTATTCTCCAGCCAGGTGTCTCCCATCCTATATCTATGCAATTCATTTTTTTCTGCCTAGATGCAGGACCCTACATTTGTCTCTGTTGAAATGCATCCCGTTAGCTTTGGCCCAGCACTCTGATCTTCGGCTACTAATTTTGACAGGTGGGACTTTTTTGCCACATTGGTGAAGCTTGGGCCATGTTGTTACTGTTGTTATGTGCCATGAAGTTGGTTCTGACTTATGGTGACCCTATGAATCAGTGGTTTCCAAAAGGTCCTGTCCTCAGCAGCCTTGCTCAGCTCCTGCAGACTCAAACCTGATGATGATGGATTAAATCATGATAAGAAGCATTTACAGTATAAGACTACATTTTTGTCTAAAACTGTTAGACTAAAAATTGAGGGGGTCATCTTATACACGGAAGTAAGCCAGGGAGAGAACCAGGCAGTTGCAAACTAATTTTAGATTGGAATAGCGGGACTCGACTTATACATGGGGTCATCTTATAGATGGAAAAATATGGTAAATGCATGACCTGTGCAAATGATCCCCTACCTCACCTTGTTTTAAGCTCAAAAATAAAAGGTCAGTGGTCCTTTTGCTGCCCTGCACTAAAATGGCCACAATGTGGTGCCAGCCCTCATATTTCTGGTGTATCAACCAAATATCTGAGACAACGGCTACACTCATGATTTTATTTTGGTTTAGCAACTCCTTGGTTATGACTATATGCAGATCTGACATGGACCACAAACTCTTCTGTAAATGTTTGCTTGAGCTAAAATGAATTCCTCTTTCTATATTTCACATAACAGACAGAGATATATATATATGCATGTTAGGGTTTGTTTCTTCCGTGTAGAAATCTGGTTGTTTTCACGGGTATAGGTCTATGTCATCTTCAGGCTGGTGTTCTGGCTTCTTTCTTCTTGAAGCAAAGTGTGGTCTCAGTTGAAGTCCTTCTATAAATACTGCTGGGGGTGTGGTTTGCTTGCTCTGTTGCTGATTGTAGGTTCCTTTGTTCCTTTGTTCTTTTGTGATCTGCTGTGTGGCTGAAACGTTAAGGGATTAACTGCTGATGGCTGTTTAGATGGCTGTTTACATGCTGGTGGGTTAGATGAAAAAGGTTCTGGCAGTATCCTGGGCTTTGGTGGAGTGGGGTCCTGTGTCTTGTGAATTCATTTTTGAAAGAACGTGTCTGTGGTCTCCCAATGTTTTTTGGGGTGTGTGAGTGTGCTCCATGTGGTGACTGGAGTGGGGTAAGTAGATGGTGCAGTCGTGGTTTTGTTATTGGATGGTGGAGTTTCATCTGTGGGAAGGGTCTGGGTTTGTGTTTGGTGTGGATGGAAGGTGGTGGCATCTTGTGTCCTTTTGGACCTGGTGTCAGTCTTTGTGACAGAGGCTCGTCTGTTGACCAGGGCTAGTTTCCAGATGTCAGGCAAGCGGGAGGTGTCATCACGTTTATTCATGTTGTTTGGGTGTTTCTCTATTTCAATGGCTTCCATGATTATTCGACTGTTGAAGTGTTCAGTTTTGGAGATGAGTTTGGTTCTTTCAAAGTCAATTTCATGACCTGTTGTTTTTATGTGCTGGAAGAGAGAGGAAGATTTTTCTTCTTTTTTGACACATTCTTGTGTTCTGCGACACGTGCGCTTATTCTCCTGTTTGTTTGTCCGATGTATGTGGCTGGACAGACTTTGCATGGTATTTCACAGACTCCTTGGTTTTCTAGCTCAATCTTGTCTTTGGGGTTTCTTAAAATGTTGGCTATTTTTTGGTCGGTGCAAAAAGGCTGTCTTGATATTGTGTTTGTGGAGAATTTTGCTGATTTTGTCTGTGGTGCCTTTGATGTAAGGGAGGAGGGCGGTGCCGTTGTTCTCTTCTGTTTCTTGGTTCTTGGGGGTGTTTCCTTTTGGATTAGTTTGGTGCAATTAAAACATTCGAGAGAGTGTGTAATTCAGTTTTTAGGTGGTCTTTGTCAGCGAGGCGTTTGGTTCTGGAGATGAGGGTTTTCACGGAGTTGATCTGTGCAGGGTGGTGGTGTGATTGTGCATTTAAGTAGCGGTTTGTATGTGTTTTTTTCTGGTAGATGGTATGTCCTAAGGAGCCCCCAGGGTTTTTTGTAGATTAGGACGTCCAGGAAGGGAAGTTGGTTGTTGGCTTCTATTTCCATAGTGAATTGTATTTTGGGGTGTAGGCTGTTGAGATGTGTGAGGAAGTTGTTCAGTTTATCTTTCCCGTGTGGCCAGATAACAAAGGTGTCGTCAACATATCTGAGCCAGAGTTTGGGTTTATGTTCGGACTTCTGTAACGTTGGTTTCAAAGTGTTCCATAGATAGGTTTAGATGAGTGAGAGGGGTGATCCCATGGGTGCTCCTTCTATCTGTTTGTATCTTTGTCCATTGTGGATGAAGTATGTGTTGGTTAGGCAGTGGTTGGTCAGATCTAGGATGTGTTTGGGGGGGTTGTATTTGTTGTGGATAGCTGTCAAGGCTTCTTGAATATATATATTACATTGTGGGCATTTTCATAAACGCACACAGAGTGAGAGAGCTGAATATCCATTGAACATCTTAGCACCAATAGTAAAATTCTGAGTCAGTCTATATGAGAACTTGTGGGCAAAAGGTTGGGCGTCCATGGTCCATGTAGAATACTTTAGAACTGCTCAGTGTCTGCGGTTTCATTTATCCCAGGTCTGAAAACATTATAATAAAGCACGTTATCTGGAAATGAGATGAAAGCCTTTCCTTTGGGGAGAATGATCATTGGGAATGTACAGATCAAAGAGATTATACAACAGGAACCCTGTATCAGTATATGTGGTTTCACTTATCCATGGTCTGAAAATATTATACATAGCAGGGCATCTGGCTCCCTTTAATGGCCACTTTTGGTAATACATGTTAAAATGTTTTTTCTGGGTCCCTCCCATTAGAGTATGCAGATCAATAGACTCAGAATGTGGTATGTCAATCACTCTGATCTGACATACTATTGGTCTGTCTATACTAACATTATTTTATGCCCTTCTTTTCTGAAAGGTCTGTCAGTTAAACAGACAAGAAATGACAGTTTTAATCTCTCCTCATGGCTGTTGAGATGGAGAGTCTTACCCTCATGCATTACCATCCAGCTTTAAGGGATGGTGTAACAAGTATAGGGACATTCTTCAATACAGACTGCTTAATGTGGAATATTTGTTTTCTATTTAAAGTTTAATAAACCTCTTTTTTTTTACTTTAATGTGACTCATCATTTGCTCTGGGGGTGGGGGTGGTAATAGGACCAAGCAATAGAAAGACCTCCAACACCCCCCAAACTCGCCTCTCTCTCTCTCTCTCTCTCTCTCTCTCTCTCTCTCTCTCTCTCTCTCTCTCTCTCTCTCTCTCTGGATTGAGTGCATCCACAGAATTGGCCACAATCATTCTTCCAAACTCCTTTCAAGTCTATAAAACAGGGTCATGGGTATATCAGACCTGTGATTTTCTCAAGGGAGGCAGTTGCTCCTACAGATCAGAACTAGACCTAACAGTCCAGTTCTGGACCTGAGGAAGGCTAAAAGGGTATCTGCCTAGATGCCCTGAGCACATCCGATCTCGCCTGATTTCGGAAGCTAAGCAGGGTCAGGCCTGGCTAGTACTTGGATGGGAGACCACCAGGGAATACCAGGTGCTGTAGGCGCCTGGAGTAGGAACTGGCAAGCCTCTCCAGTCTTCCTGCCAAGAAAACTCCATAGGCATGGAGTCACAAAGAGTCAGTCACAACTGTAATGGTACAACAACAACAACAGCAGCAGCAGCAGCAGCAGCAGCAACAGCAACAGCAACAAGGCTAACAGGGTAGCTTGGGGCACTTTTTCGGGAGCAGTGACTCCACTGTGGTTTTTAGTTTGAACATCTGCAGATGCTACCTAAGTGCTAAGCTGGCTGGATAGCTGGATGGGTAAGATATCTGACTGTGGAGCCAGAGGATGGGAGTTCAGTTCTGCCCCTATGCCTCCTGGGAAAACACCCAGCCTTGTGTAACCTTCCTTGGGCAAACTGCATGATCGCTGGGCAACCCCAGAAGAAGGGAATGAATGGAAAGCCACTTCTGTGAGCCCTCTAAGTAGAAAACCCTGGAAAGGGCCACCATAAGTCAGGATTGACTTGACAGCATATTAATATTATCATTGTTCAAAGGGGGAGCCTGTTTTAGGGATAAGATTTTTGGACCAATGGTGATGGGACACAAGCAAGTACTGTTGCATGATTCAACAGCATTTCACTGCAGTTTTCCTTAGGGTTTAGTCAGAAAGGGTGTTCTGAGACGGTACCTACTATTACTACTACTTTCTTGAGATGAATGTCGGGCAGAGGACCATTTTTCGTAGCATCATTCAGGGAGACTATGGGCGTTTATACACGACCCCTAAGCTCCGCCGCAAATGGCTGCAAGGTCCGGACCTTAAAAATGTTTACCCACCAGCTCCAGACTTTGCAGACAATTAAGTGCGACCCCGCCCACTTTAGCAAAACCAAACAGCAGTTTTCTTGTACCTGCTTTTTGGAGGTGACAAATATTTGATCCAGTGTAAGGATAGTGAGTGCGGGGCTCTCCTGGCTTCCGTTTGTTCTTTTTTTGCGCCCCGCCCCTTTAAGAGATCTGAATGCTGCCGGGAACAAAACGGAGGTAAGACGGCATTCTTTTCTTTCTTTTTTCTCCGTCCCTCAGGCAGCCAGCAACCAGGAAGTGCGGAGGGGGGTGGGGACAGAGGAAGAGCGAGGAACCCCTAAGATCTCTGGTCCGAATTTAAGTGGCCAGCGGATCTTAGGGGTCGTGTAAAAAGGCCCTAAGCTCATTTTTGGCAGAGCATTTGGCATGCTGGTGAATCCTGCCTTGCCTCATTCATATCTTTGCCACTGGGTGTCAGAATGACTTAAATGTCCACCATCAGTTGATCACATCAGTTTATGGGAAGATTTGGAACAAAGCAACCACAGCAGGTTTACAATTTACATGATTTACATTTAATTTAATGTTCCTCGTTATAGATCGAAACCTTTTTATTCTAGTTGTTACTGGTGGCAGTGGAGTTTTTAAAATAGTTAATTATACCCCCCACCTGCGAAAAAAAATCTTGTTAACCTCAGAAGCAAGGGGACTTTCTGACAGTCTCTTGGCGTTTCCATCTTCTTGGGGTAGGGTCCATCTTTGCCAGCTGTCTCCAAATGGGCTCAATGTTGACTTTGACGACTTATGCTCAAATACCAGGGTAGCCAAATGCCACTGCCAAGTTCTCTTTCCTGGCAGTTCTATGAATATGGTGCCTGTATGAAGAACTCCTAAACTAAACACTCAGCTGTAGGATGCAAGGCTGAAAAAAATTGGGTTTTATTCATTGCTCGTCAATGGAAGACAACTATTGCTCTGTGTAAAGTTTTGGCAGATCTAAAGGGACATGGAGCCCTACCTGACACCTTACATCTAGGCTGTTATTGTCTAGTAGTCCAAGTGGAAGTGGCCATCCAATCTTTTATGCAGGGGCTAAGTGTGAGAATGAGGGCTGTGTGCCATCCGGAGAAGTAAAAAGGGAGCAGGGACAGAAAAGAATGGAAAAGCTGCAGAGACATGTATCAAGTCAAGGAACAAGGAAGAAGCAAAATAATGGAAATGATAATGATCCAATAAAGTGGAACGGAGAGGTTAAATGTGAGGTTGAAGAAGGGATGAGAGAAGGGCAGCAGGAGGAGGAATTGGTTGGAGGGTTTCTCTTGATTGATTTGTCAGAGGAGGAATGGAATGTGAAGGTAGGAGGGACAAAGGGGGATTTGAAGGACAGTAAGGAGAAGAGAAAGGGGTTGAGGACAGTTGGTGTGACAGTTGGGATTCAGACGGAGAGAGGACAGTAAGGGTGACTGACAAGAAAATACAACAGAGAAAGAGACAATCTCTGCTAGAGATGTTGGGTTGCCCATGCACCTCCCTGTATCCTCTGCACCAGTAACTGTTGAAGCTAATGTTGAAAATAGTTTACTTCAAGGGCCATGTTCCAATGGTTTAATGTTTTTTGATGTTAACAATATTGATGGCAAAGTTAAAGAAGTGATGCCTACAAATTGTATGAATAAAAGCTTGGTTTATTTTGATTTTAAAAAAACAGAGTCCAGTGGCATGTCTCCTCCAGAATCATTGGTATATTTAACGGAACCCTTACAAAATAGCGCCCAACTCGGGGCAGTCCCGAATAATGGAGATAGCAAAAAGAACAGGTTAAAAAGGATGGTGGAAACACTTACAGAGCAAAATAAAATACTAGCACAACAAATAAACGTAGCAGATAAATCAAATATTAAGCTAAAGACCCAAGAGGTTGAAGGAGATAAAAGAAATTTATGGTCATCAGTCCCAACAAAAATACAAAAGATGGGCAAAGAAGATGATGTAGAGGTATATTTAAACACCTTCAAGAGAGCAGCTGTTACTGCTAATTGGCCTAAAGAACATTGGACTCTTATTCTAACTCCTTATTCAACAGGGCCATTACAAGAAATTGTCAATGCCCTAAACCCAGAAGAAGCTCATCATTACGATAAAGTAAAGCAGGCAAGTTTACTAACGTTGAATGTTACCGAAGACTCTTATTGGAGGAGATTTTGAGAGATGAAGTGGCGGGAAGGAACACATCCAAGGGCAGTAGCACAGAGAACGAAAGCTAGTGCCATGGGAAGTGGTTGAAATCTGGAATAAACACAGGAGAACAGATTGTAGAAGATGTGGTAGAGCACTTACTAAATACAGTGAGCGAATCTGCCCGCTTGTGGACCAGGAGGAATCAACCGCAGGGTTTAGAGGAAGTGGTCAAACTATTGGAAACTTATTTGAATTACAGCAAGAAAACCAAAGATTATGAGAACAGCAGCGGAGAGCAAGGAGGAGGAGGCAAGATGGTGATGAAAGATTGGAGAGGGACACCTGAAGCGTATTTTGGCCCTCAACAAAACCTCCCAGAGAAGGGGAAGAAGATAGAAAACCCTGGGGGAGGAAGATACATGAGACCAATGACGTGGGGTCCACCTTATTTGACCAGTGTAGAAATAACACCGCACAAAGATAGGAAAAGTGTTTCAAGTGCGGGTCTGACCAGCATTTTCGGCGGGATTGTCCACAGTTTGATTGCTCCTGCGTAGAAATGAAGAAGCTGTTCAATGGGAAATGACTGAAGGGGAGAGAACAATTGTGGGAGGTTATTGCAAAAGTAAATGGTAAAGAGAAGAAAGCACTTATTGATACTGGATGTGCAAGGACACTGGTGAGGAAACTGAAGGCAATCCAAGTTACGGGTTCAATGTATTCATGGAGACCTGAAATCTTGTGAAACTGTGTGGGCAGATGTAGAAATTTGTGGAAGAAAGTAAAGAATGAAAGTTGGGGTAGTACTCACGTTAGCACGAGAAATGTTGGTGGGAAGGGATTGGAAATTCATTAATGATATTATATCAATACAGGAGGGAATATAAGCCTTGCATGTGGAAGAAGCCAAGTTGCTGTGGATGGAAATGGTGGAAGCGGACAAGGATCGGGTGAGGTTATGGCAACAAAAAGATGAAACTTTAAAAGAAATAAGGGATAAATGTAAACAGGAAGGGGATATAGGAAAAGGAGAAGAAGGATTTGAACTATGAAAAAGTCTTTTGCACTTTGTAGGAAAATATGGGGATGAGAAATTAATTGTGCTCTGCTGAATCCTTTTTTATTAGAAAGGGCAGGCATTAAACCTGCTGGGACCTTGTGCATGTGAAACACCGCACTCTATCTCTGAGCTTAGAGGTGCTTCATATAATGAGGCCAATTAGGAAGCAAGCACGTCAACCCTGGAAATAATGGTTAATTTCTCAAATCAGATCTGAAAACACTTTCCTAGATCCTTTCCTGTATCTTTTCCCCAGATCCAAACCTAGAGAAAGATCTGGGGGATTGAGATCTAGAAAAAGACACAGAAAATAATCTGGATCCAGATCTGGATCTATATCTGGATCCAGATCCTTAGCGGAGAGGGATTCCTAAACTAAAACCATTCCCAATCAGGCACTTTCCATAGGGAATGACATGAACTAAAACATGTCTGTATTTTTGAGCATTCATCCCATCAATATTTGCAATATTACCAGAAATATGACAGAAAAGCAGTTCCAAACCAGCACAGACCTTCCATCATGTCTCATTGAAGGCCGCAAGCCAATTTGTTCTCATAATTGTGTTTTTAAAAATTGTGTGTACATATTTTCTGTATTTTCTGTTTGTATCTTAATAAAGAGGTCATCTGCCTAGATGCACTAAGCACATCCAATCTCACCTGATTTTGGAAGCTAAGCAGGGTTGACCCTGGCTAGTACTTGGATGGGAGACCACCAGGGAATACCAGGTGCTGTAGGCGCCTGGGGTAGGACTTGGCAAAACCACTCAGGTATTCCTGCCAAGAAAACTCCATGGACATGGGGTCACAAAGATTTGGTCATGACTGCAATGACACAACACACACAAAGAGGCCAAAACATGTATGGTCATTAAAACTTTGCTAAAACAACAAAACTGGTGATGGCCTAAGGCTTTTGCATAGTCCTATATATGCTCTAATCAAATTTAGGTCTTGTAGAGTTCAGTAGGGCTTCTTCCCACATAGATATGCAATTGTGACCTTAGTCTGGGAAATGGATATTCAGCACACCACATTCTTCTTTGTTATGTGTCAGGGCTAAAACCCACTGGTTAAAAAATGGGCTTCTTGTCTCAGCAATGGCAACCCAAATTCAGCCCTGTCTTGGGTCCACGTTGACAAAACTGGAAAGAAAAACCAATAGAAAATGTGTGCCTTTCCTCAGCATGTGGACCAACTGTATGTTACCGTTGGCATTTGAATTGTTAGGCAAATAAAAATTTTCAAATAAAACATAAGCCCCACCCCCACCCACCCCCATATTTCCTATTTGCTCTAACCAGCTAATTAGTGGAAGTCATTAAAGAAAAAGCCAAACCATGGATCAATCAATAATACTAAAAAAAGATACATACATAGACATAAGCCTTCTGTTCCTTAAGCTGAAGAAGATGAGAAGGTATTTGTTTTTGTTTCTAACTATTCCTACCAAAACAAATGAAAATAAGTTTTGAACTACCTCAGGAAAGGGTTGGCCTCATCATTAGGCCACCAACTCAAGGGGCATATTCGAGGACAGCAGTGTGAGCCCACCCACCACCCACCCACCCACAAATTCCACTGAATCTCCAGCCCTTCCTCTTTGTTGGAGGACACAGCTCTGCGGGCACACAGCCCAGCCCTTCACCCACTAAACTAGAGCGCTGTCCCTCAGGTGCGGTTGGAGAGGCTGCCTCATTGCCAGTGGTGAAATAATATATTCAATCACAGTACCAGTGAATTTTGCTTCTGTATGAGGTACAAGAAAGGAACACCATCTTGTCTTTGGCGTCAGCCTTCAAACTCTTTTGCTGCCAGATAATGGTAATGCAAGGACGGGTGGGGGGGCAGAGAAAAAAAAGATGTTGGCATACCTTTCTTTCTGTCCCCACCCCACCCCAGTTGCTGCTCTCAGTTGGGGCGCAGATTATTCTATGAGCTGTGGTGTCAAGCACATCACGTTTCCCTACCCTAAAGACAAGGCAACACCAGGTTAGCAGAAGATTTGTTTCCCAGATGGCTCCCAAGGAAGACAATTAACAAGTTTATTGCCTGTATTCTCAAACCATAAAATGACAGTATATCCACACGAGGATCGACTCACACCTGGGAAAATGAATTTTAGTGTATTGTATTATCGTTTTAATTGCTCACTAATATTTTAATGCTTTTAACAGTTTTAATTGTTCATTTTAATTGGCCTTTGGGTAGTGGGTGGTATGTATGTATGTGTATGTATGTATGTATGTATGTATGTATGTATGTATGTATGTATGTATGTATGTATGTATGTGTTCTTTTCCAAGGAGAAAGGTAGGAGAAAATATTCTAAATAAATAAATAAATAAATAAAGTCTTTTCCCCATCCCATCCACTAATTCTGACTGTATATATGACTCCCATTCCCACATCATCATTGCCAAGGCATACATAACATAACGGAAAGGAATGAAACAGAACTTCTAGATCAGACCAAATATCTGTCTTGTATAGCATTCTGCTTTCCACTAACTAACTAGATTTCTTGAAGAAGTCCATGAAGAACAGTGCAATAAGTATGACCCCCCCCCCCAAGAATTTTTATTCAGTGGCATTCTGGCTCTCAAAACAGAGGTTCCTTGTTGCTATTGGAGCTAATGATAGAACCATCCCCAAACACTTTGCATTGAAACACACAGAGAAGATATGCTGTTCTTTTTAAAAAGCCATTCTCCAACCCCCATAAAATTGCTCTTCTTTTATTAATTGCCACAATAGGCACCACTTGAATATGTTGACGCAGACATGAAAATGTTATAGCCTGGATTAAACAGAAATGCAGTTTGTTGCACAGCACACGCCTCTCACACTTCTACTCAATGCCATTATGTATTCCAGTCACCGGGTGGCATAGGATTTAGTGGTACCTGGTTAGGATTTGCATCTTCTGCCCCAGTTCTGCGCTTGCAGCAGACAAGGCGTTGCCTCGTCTCCTTATGCCTTCAAGACAGCCTTACAATCTTCTGCGACCATAACATGGTGTCAGAAGTAAGGTTTTAAATCCACAGGCTCCCAACAAAAGGGCCGGGTTTCCTGCAGAAGAAGACTGAACAGTCCTCAAACAATGAATATTCATTTAATGAACCTTCAAACCCTGTCCTAGTCACGGTTTATGAGCTTGAGGTTAACATCATCTTTGATCTCCTCCTCAGATGACCTCTTCCCACCCCCAAAATTAGCACATCTCCTGTCTGCCCTCGCCCACCCTACCCCTGACATAGCCACGACATTACACAGATTCTTCCAGAGTGTGCCATGTTGAGAACTGCACCACGTTCCCTCATTTTGTCTTCAGGGACATCTGTATGCGGTACCTTGGCTTTCAGAAGCAAGGGAGACAAGGGGGCTCTTTGTTCAAGAAGAAGGTCCATTCCTTAGCAACACCCACGCCCCCTTGCTTTGTTGAGTGACATGGAGGCAGAGACACAGGCTGGAAAAGTTCAATCCCTCACGCTCCCCCCCCCTTCCCTTGCAAACTTTTGACTGGAATTTGTCCGTCCACCCTTGGGAATGTAAGGCATGCAGGCCTGCCTGGCAAAGCCATCCTGGCTCAGTCATGCCCTTGTAAGGCTCAAGAGGTCATTCAGCATCTGAGACAGAAGGCCTCCATTCTTCCCAAGAAACAGCTCTGTGCCCCCATTCACCCAGAAGCGAAAGAGAAAACAGGCGCATTTGGGCACCTGCACCGCCGGGCCTTCCCCTTGCCTCGGAGATTCCTCTGCTTGCCATTTTGTTCCAGAGGCCATGAGCCTGGGTTCAGAAACTGTGAAGAGTCCCTTTTATGACCCTGGTATTTGAGCGTGAAAAAGGGCAACAGCCTGATTCAGAGCCTGCATTCACTGCCGAGAGAAGGAATCCTACTAGGCGCAGTTACTCAAGCAGGCAAACAAGCAAACAAAAAGCTTCATATTAACTTAGGAAACTAAGGTAGCCCCTGAAGCTTATTACAGAAGCTTTGACATCCATTGGTCACATTCTCTCTAGAGAAGCAGAAAGCAATCTTAGCAGAAGAATGAAGGAGGCCTGAGAGTACTAACCTTCTGGTAAATCTAGAATAGGTAAACCATGCCTGGGTTATCAGTTTATTGTCCCTGTCCACTGGTTTAGATCACCTGCTGCTTCCTTTAGCACTCTATTCCAACGTTTGTACTTTCCTAGACCTAAATCTAGTTGTTCCTTCCAACCAGAGTAAGCCTACTTAGTCAAGTGGGTTTACACAAGTACTGTATTGATTGGCCATTCAATAATTGATTCAGGGTGCAACTTTACTGCAGTTTACCTCAGGGCTTTGTGGTGGAATTGATAGAGTTAAATGCAACACAAATGTAAGCCTGGACTTTTTTCATGGGCATTCAACCAGTTAGGGCTACTGGTTTTGTTTGCTTTTTGGTAGTATTTCTGTTTGCATTCCTTTTTGTTTGTTTCTGACATGTATGATGGCCAATATCGGTCCAAAGTGGCCACTGTAGATGTGCTCCAGGATGATGTTGATGATACTGTACATTGTTGTTTTTAAAATTCACAAGTGACTTTGGGCTGAATTGATACCCCCCTTTGTGAAACTGCAGTACTTAGATGACATAGTGCTCAACATAACAAGCGAATTAAAAAAAATTCTCAGAGGAGAGAAAAGAAATACCCTTCTGAGAGGGGTGGTCCTGCTGTACTGGACTACCCTTCCGAGGACCACAGAATAGAGGTATTTTTTAATTATGATTTTTCATATTAAGCCCAATGTACATTAAATGCTGCCATTTCATAAGCTATTGTATCAATTCAGCCCTATGTTATTTGCCAATTTTTAAAAAAATGGTAGGGAAGAGGGTGCTGTTAAAAAGTGAGGAATGTGGGCAACCTATGCTCCCATTAGGACTGTAGCAATTTGAGGTGCAATGTTTGTGCATTCCTGCCCCCTGAATTCATCTGCATATTTAAACATCCCATGTGAATGAGAACGGCAATCTAACTACTGCAGAAAACTTATGATTCGTCACAACCTCAGTGAATCTACTTTGGTTTGGATTAGGAACTGGATGTAGGGCCTAAATTTCTTCTCTGCTCAGAAAACGTGGGAACTAATCATAACAGGATGATTTGCTAGATTATGGTATTCAAGCAACAACAGGACACCAAAATAATATGGAACCGTTCCTCTTGCCTCAGGTTTCCTGGCATGAGTCATACTTGTTGCAAATAATAATAATAATAATAATAATAATAATAATAATAATAATAATAATAATAATAATAATAATAATAATAATAAATAAATAAATAAATAAATAAATAAATAAATAAATAAATACTTTATTCCTATGCCACCTTTCTCCCCGGAGGGGCATCTTTAGAAATCTAAGCGATAACTCAGAGGTGGTCTTGTCCTCCAAAGAGTTGTAGGACAGCCATTTAGGAATATGCTTGAGAATGCTGGACTGGGCTTTCAATTTGGAGTCTTAGGATGGTCCCCCTGCACAATCAGAATTCTAGCTCAGTTCTCTCTAATTTCACAAAGAAATAACTCATGGCAACACCATTGGGGAACACTGCGTTCTCTGCTCCCACTAGCCTTGGTTCTAGATCTAGAACATCTTTATATTTCATTGCTCAAGAAATCACTGCAGGAAGCCTGAGAAAAAGGTTTCACTTCCCCTTCTTCCTCTAACAAGCAGAAATCTAGCCTTATGCTTTCTAACTGAGAGGAGCAAATTTGACCCTGACTATTAGGACTTATTATTATAGCTATTCAGAATGATGAAATTTGGAATTTGATATACTGTATTCGGAACAATCCAAATACAGAGGCATAGCTAGAGTTTAGAGTGCCCGGGGACAAAGTCATTTTTTGCACCCCCTCCTGCCCTCAACTGTGTCTCTCCCACCAAACAAGGGGTGCCCGATCCTGGGGGAACAGCAGAGGGGGGCGGGAGAGAAGGCTCCCTCTTTCTCATGCCCTCTGGGGGACTCCCAGACAAGGCTCTCCTGTGCAAACCGCACAGCATGAGGGTAGCGACAAGCAGGTAATTTTTTTCAAGCATCCCCTCCACAGCACACTTACCCCCCCCCCCTCGGCTAAGGCTTGGTGATTGTTAGCCTGGGGAAAGGAGGAGAGGGAAGCAGGTGATGGGAGTTTTTTTCCCAAGCAGCACTTCCATCGCACGCTTCTGTCTCCTCCTTTTCCAGGGCTAATGATTGCCAAGCCTTAGTGGGGGAGGGGGAGCAATCGACGGAGGTGCTACTTGGGGAAAACATCGCCTGCTTCCCTCTCCTCCTTTCCCCTGACTCAGGATCACCAAGTCTTAGCGGGGCAAAAGTAGGGCTGCTGGTGGGATGGTGCATGGCTTCCTCCTGCTGCTCCCCCTCAAGGCGCCCCCAAATTTCTGCACGCCCCAGGGCAAATGCACTCTTCCACCCCTCCCTAGTTACACCAGTGTCCAAATATGGCATTATTCAGTCAATTCTGAATATTATCAAATCTGAATCTGCATCCCTACTGAATTGGTTCTCAGCCAAAACCCAAGCCTCTAAAATCCAAAAATAAATGCTGTCACCACCCGCTACTTCCACATACTATCATGGGCAGGTAAGTGCCTGAAAAATGAATCTGGAGTAGCCTGGGAGAGGGTGGCATCTATTTTCACCTTCAAGAAAATATTACATGTTGCTCCACTTTCTTCAAGAAAATAATAAGAAGCAAAGTGAGCAATCGGAATGTTCCAAGGGCAACAATCAACTCTAATATCCTGTGCATATTTATTCAACAAATATTTAGTAAGGTTTAATCCCAGTTGTTGCCTTAGTCAACTACAAGTCATCTGACTGAACGAAGACGTTCAGGAGTGAAAGGAATTTTTCTTCTGCCTGCCTGCCTTCTTTATTTTGTAATTAGTATTTATTATTACTAGAAGTTAGAGACTGAAATCATATACATCTAATAGGATAAAATTTAATATAAACCTACACAGTTCGTAGTTCTGTCCACATTAGTCTGTTTTGTGTCTCTTGTTTAGTTTAGTTTTGTTTTTCTTTGATTTTTGCCTGAAATTAGTCTGTAAGTAAATGATCCACAGAAAATTTGCTCTTTTGGGTCATGTTTTTAAAATTGTTTTCAAATGTGTCATTTTAATTTGATTGTCCATTTTACTAATATTATACCTTATTGGATAAAATCCTATTGGTAGTATTCCTGTAAGGTTTGCCCACATGCCATGGCTAACTGCAGCTAATTGATGAGCTGCCGCAATATGTTGCTGGTGTATGTGTGAATGGGCCTCCAAGCACACAATCAAGCTATGCCTCGACACCCAGTCAACTAGTCACAAATAGTGGTGGCAAATTACACAGATACTATTTATTTATTTATTTATTTATTCTTATATTTATATCCCGCTTATCTACTACAAGTAGTACTCTTGTTACTTGAATACTAGTTACTTGAATATTGTTATTGTTACTTGAATACTAGTTACTTGAACGCCACTAGGATTCCAGCCCTTAAGTTTTTGGTGGTACCTGTTTTCCAATCACATTGTTTGCTGTCCTGGCAGCAATGGGATGCAATTAACAATACATTACAGCTGGTATAATGCAGTACAGCAAAGTAACATTATTGAGTAATTGCAGCCTGGGTATGTGAGTACAGGGCATTTAAGGCAAGCTTCAGCCAAAATAAACTATAGATTGGCCTGACTGTGGCTTTTTGCTGGAAGGTGTATTGCCACTGAAACATCTTTATTTCAATGTCCAATTTGTTTCTTCTCTGGGCTCAAAAGAAAGCATAGATTCCTGTCTTAGCAGCTTGTTCTAGGAGAGGAAAGTTCAACATGTTCATATCCAAAGGAATTTATTTATTTATTATTTTTATACCACCCGTCTTCCCAGGGAACTCCAGGCGGTTAACAATAAGGGTTAAAAGGACCAATAAAGCAAAGTAGGATCAGCAACAAATGAGGAAAAAAATTGAAGAAAAAAAAGAAGAGGAGAAAACAAAACAATAAGTAAAAATCATCGGCAAGTGGCGTCAAAAATGAATTAAATTAAAAAAATTAAAGATGAATTAAATTAAATTAAATTAAATTAGAATGGCCAAAGTTACGGCATTGTTTAATTAGGATGAACCCGCCTCGCATTTGTGAAGTGGGTTTTGGAATACATTTCCACTAAGCCTCTCCAGGCGGCCCTACTGTTGAGGAGCTCCAGGACCTTGGCAAAGCTGAGGTACTTTGGTGCCCAGCAGCCTGGGAAGGCAGCTGCCACGGAGATTAGGAAGGTTATGAGATTTAAGAAGAAAGCCAAGAGGAAAATAATTAAGAATAATTAGAGTCAAATGTTCCTTGGACTGTGCTGAAATCGGCTGGCAGGAAGAAAAAAAACCATACGATCCACTTAAAACATACTGCAAGTATTGTGAAAAACAAACAAAATATGCTTTTGTCATTTTTAAAACACACACATAGACACAGAATATCCTTACATCATTTTGAAGATGAATTGACTGCTCATGGGTGACAGGTCCCTTCTGGGCCATTTTAAAGCTACTGTCCTTCTAGTACAGATACAGTTACACTGCCAAATTTTGGCAACATGGCAGCAAGAGAGAGAAAAATAGTCATAGCTAACTTTTCAAAGTACTAAGGTCTCTGGAAGTCCAATCGACTTTGAAGATGATTAAATGCACTTTACAAAAAAGGTAAATTCTTTACATTTTTGTACCATATCACCAAATTTCAGTGATGAAGAAAAAAAATTCAGCCATAGTAGCAAGTGAAAATTCTTAATACTGTACAGTGGTACCTTGTATAAAGGAATTAATTTGTTCCAAATGAAATTATGTTAAGCAAATTTTCCTTTATACAAATTTCCATAGGAATGCATTGAAAACGGAGTGATCCCATTTTTATGTTGTACGGATTCTCCCCATAGGCGATTATGTTAAGCAAATTTCCCCTATCTCCGGAATGTTTTATGTTGTACAAACTTTATGTTATACAAGCTGTTTGTTATACAAGGCTCCACTGTAGTTGCCCACTCCTGACATGTAGCTCTTTTTACACCTTATCTAATGTTCTCTGGGTGTGATGACATGGATTAATAGATCACAATTTGGACCACTTATGGAGCAGTCTAATGTGACTGATCACCCAGCACAAAAGGAATCGCCCTTCAACCTGATCCTGATCTGTGCCCAAGATGGACCTTTTTGCTCCCACTTCTACAGAGAGCTTTAGGAACTGTGAGGTGGTATATAAGCAGCACATTTGGATTTGACAGAAGGTCTGCTTTAAAGGGATACCACTCCCATTAAAGTGACCCCCCCCCTCCGATGCAACCAGGTGCACGCGTATGCAGCCATCTGATTGCACCCTGTTTTAAGCTCATTTGTGGTTGTGACGGATGTGCAAACTTATCCCCTTTTGTCCATAACAATTATCAGTGGGGTCAGGTCGTGCTCTGGGCTGCCAGTCCAACAAGTGCTGAAAAAAGAAACAACTGGATGTAAGTGAAAACCAGAATCTTAGAATGGAACAATATATCAACCATCTACCAGGATAACAAAGGGCGCTTTTACATGACCCCTAAGATCCACTGGCAACTGAAATTCGGACCAGATATCTTGGGGGTTTGTCGCTCTTCCTGTGTTCCCACCCCTGCGCACTTCCTTGCTCCTGTCTGCGTGAGGGGAGGGAGAAAAAAAGGGAGAAAAGAATGCAGGCTCACCTCCGCTCTGCCATCGAGCTGCTCCGGGAACCATTCCAGTCTCTTTCAGTCTCTTAAAGGGGCGGGGGCAAAAAACAAACAAACAAACACAAGGCGAGGAGAGCCCGGCACTCACTGCTTTACATCCGTATCAGAAATTTTTCACCTTCGGAGACCAGGTACTTGGAAAATGCGCTGGGACGCGCTTAGGTGAGCGTGGTCATACTTTATTTTGTTTAAAGTCCAGAGCTGGTGGGAAATCATTTTAAGCTCCGGATCTGGGAGCCCTCTACCCCGGATTTTAGGGGTCGTGTAAAAGCACCCAAAGACCCAATGTTACCTTTCTTTAAGGGGAAAAAAGGCAACTTAGGAATAGATGTGTTGGAAACCATCCACAGGCTCTCTACTACAAAGTGTCCTCCAATGAATGTGTTGGGTATGTTTATTTATTTGTGTGTAAAACTTTCAGGTTGCGAATAGCAGTCTGACATGATCTCGGAATCAGGAGCCAGGAAGCCTGAGGACCAGCCCACAGACAGGGCCAAACTGTAAGAAATTAGAGGTCAGGGCAAATAAATGCAACCAACAATACAGGGAAATCCAGAAGGCAGGAAGATCTTATCGCTCAAGCAAGAACTGAGTAGAACAGACAATTCTCTTAGAGGGGAGTTTGGCAATAGTGGTTATCCAAATATTTGTGAACTGAGGCTCCCATAGTCCTTCGCCGTAAGCAAAAAAGCAAAGTGTTCTGCTTATATACTGCCTTATACCACTTCAAGTAGTCTCTGGGTGCTTTATAGTTTTTTAATTACAATATGCAGGCTACACATCCCCCCACACACAGCAAGCTGGGTACTCATTTTACCGACCTCGGAAGGATGGAAGACTGATTCAACCATGAGCTGGCTACTGGGGATTGAACCCCAGGTCGTGAGCAGTTTTACTTGCAGTACAGGCATTTAACCTGTGGAGGGGATTTATAGGACCACAGCTGCACACTCCCTCCTAATGTGTTATGGCTGTTTCTTTAGTACTTTAACATTATGGCTCCATCTTATGGGATACTGGTATAGGGTCACAGTTGGGCAGAATGAAATTCTTGGAGATGCTTCTGAGGTCCCCCGAGACCCCTGAAAAAGTCCCACTTCTGTCTCTTTTCAGAGGTGTAGCCAGGATTTGGAGCACCTGGGGACAAAGTTTGTTTTTGCGCCCTTCCTGCCACCCCCCTCCACATCTCACCCACCCAGCAATGGGGGGCCCGAACCCTGTGGGCGTGGGGTGGGTGCTTGTGTGTGTACACACGGCCAGATGTGTGTGTGTGTGTGCGTGTGCGCGCATGCACCTCTCCCACCAAGGCAAGGAAGAGGAGGAGGAGGGCACCACGGCCACCCAGCTTCTGCCTGCCTGTCTGCTTCTCTGTTCGCCTGGTGCACAGAGGCAGAGGTGGCAGAGGGGGTGCCATCGCCAAGCCTTAGGGCAGGGGTCCTCAACCTAAGGCCCGGGGGCCGGATGCGGCCCCACAGGGTCCTAAATCCGGCCCCCGGGACCAATTGCAGACCCCCCACACACACCTACCCCCTGCTTCAAGAGCAAGCAAGCCACCGCAGCTGCTTTTGTTGCTAAGGCAGTTCAAAGCGGTGGGCTATGTCGGTTCCCCCACTCCCCCCCACCCACCGCCCAGATGACTGGCACGCTGGCTAGTGGGGCAGTTCAAAGTGGGAGGGCCATGGCAAGATTCCCCGCTCCCCCCCCGGTGTGCAGCTTCCTCCTCCTGCTCCCCCTCCAGGCACCCCCAGATTGCTGCACCTGGGGCAGATGTACCCTTCTGCCCCCCCCTGCCCCCAGATACACCCCTGTCTCTTTTTTTCATATCACAAAAATCTATTAAGGCAAAGGAAAAAGAACTGCACGTGCTTTTTGATTAATGGTACTAGGAAACCTCTGTCTGGAATCACCACCGGTCTACAACACTTTCAGCAGGACTCACTGTTAATTGCAAAGGGGTTCCCTCCTGCCCCTCAACAAGCCACAGTTGCAGTCTTGCTATGTGGCTCCTTCTTCCTAGATTCTCTACTTTAAAAAAAAATCCAGCTCAGTAATAAAGTGAAACATTCTCCTCCCGCCTACATTTTACTGCAGGGCACCAATCCACTGTGGAAAAGGCCTGCCTTTGCTGCCTCTACTGAATTGAAGCCGGGTTGGTGAAAAGGAGATGACCAGTTGGGTTTCATCAGTCAGCCCCAGGTTTTGTCTAACTTTTGCTATGAGTCCCCTGATTTCTTCTCAAAACATGAGATATTTCGCTCACCGTCAGACTGCATCAAAAAAAAAAAAAAAAAAAAAAAAGACCTTCAGGAGGACCAGGCTTGGGGGGGTGGGCATTAAAAATGACCCCGTGTTTCTCCAAGTAGCTCCTAGCTTCTGTGGAACGAGGACACAGAGAGCTTCAGAAATCCTTCAATCCCGGCTTTGTTTAAGAAGACCTTAGGCTACCTGATGTTGTAAAGCACATTCCAGATGCACCCCGATGCCAAAGAACACATCCTGCTCCCTGTCCCTCTCCCTAACACCACCACCACCACCGCCACCACCACCACCACCACCAAGCCATCGTCTCTCACTCAGCTTGGAATCTGCTTGTGTCATCCCTCCGCGTGTCATTGGTTTCCAGTAAGCCCAGTCACCGTTGAAGCCACAGGACCTTCGGGGAACACGAGCTGCACCTCCTGCAGAGCCAGCTAGCTTGCATTTTTTCCCCCACATTCCTTAGCCTGCTGTGTCAAGAGAGAAGGCAGCTTTGTGTGAGGTCACCGGGCGGTATATAAGCAGAACATTTTGCTTTGCTTTAGGCACACAAGGAAGTCTATGGGGACGTCCCAGCTAGAAGGTTTGGGAGGGTTCCAGCTGCCAGCTATTTGGACATTTTCCACAGTAAATGCTGTTTTTTTTTGAGGGGTGGGGTGGGGAGGAGAATGTTGCTTTTCCAACAGTATAGGATCAAACCTAGGCAAATGGCGGCTAAACGCACCCAGCAGTTGGACAAATTAAAAGGCTATCTTTGTAAATGGCAGTTGCAGAAAGAAAGCAAACGTTTATACAACTCTTCTCCAGACAATTGCCTGCCTGAAGAAATAGAATCTGCAGTTCAAAATGTATTTTATCTATGTATTCATTCAATTTATATATTAGCCCATTAGCACAAGCACTACACTAGGCTGTTTTCAGAAGATTAAAATTTACAATATAATAAATAACAATAACAAAAAAGAGTATTACATGAGACTATGAGTCATTTATAAACATTCATTTATTATAAAATGAATAACGCTTTAAAAAACTAGAAGTAATAATAACTGAAATTTTTTTATGAGAGTGAAACATTTTACTGCTCATCCAGGTAGCCTCATCAGTCTGAGGAGAGTTGATATGAAGCCTCCTATTTATAGTTCACTTCAGTTTCTTCCAACCTGGTCGGAATAGGCTTGTTAGTTGGACAATGGCCTGAATAGGCTTGTTAGAAATACAGTCATCTGGTGTGTGAAATTCCCACCTATGCAACCCTACCCAACACCCATTAAGTATGGGTCATTAGCTGTGGCCCTCCTGGTGAAGGTGTGAAGTGCTTCTGATTTGTCTGGAGATGGATGAAAGACCATGGTGATGTGAACCAAGGTGAACTAAATTGGAGGCCTCACATCAACTTTCCTCAGACTGATGAAGCTGCTTGGATGTGTAATGAAATGCTTTGCTCTCACAAGAAAAGAAGTCCAGTTTCCATGATTCAACTTCTGGATATCCTCCCTTGGATGACTGAGAATCTTCACAAATATACCTAGCTTGCTGTACTAATATAGCTTTCAGCTTCTGGA
The DNA here is from genome assembly GCA_029282475.1 of Phrynocephalus forsythii. Classification (NCBI taxonomy): domain Eukaryota; kingdom Metazoa; phylum Chordata; class Lepidosauria; order Squamata; family Agamidae; genus Phrynocephalus; species Phrynocephalus forsythii. The sequence goes on along the minus strand of JAPFRF010000011.1, from coordinate 29,205,948 downwards.
TTCAGCTGGCACAAAAGTTGAAAATACAGTTTGGAACTCCACAAATGTGCACAGGAAATAGAGTACTAAATCGCAATGAACAAACCTTAGTGTTCTTGAGCGGCAACTCTCAAAAATACTGGCCAACACAATTGGTGGTGAAGGCTTCTGCAAACTTCAGTCCAAGAATACCTGGGTTAACTAAGATTGGAAACCATTGTGTTACACCAGTGTGGTGTAGTGGATTATGTGATAGACAAGAACTCAGGAGAACACACTTTGAATCCCTGTTAGGGCATGGAAACTCATGGGGGTGGGATTGGTTTTCTTTCTTCACTTGGTGTGTGTTCTGTGTCAGAATTAGAGATGTAAAATTTCCCAAAATTTTGAAGCTTGGAAAAAAAAACCTGTCCCCTCCCCATTTTTTCCAGGAAAAAATGGAAATTTTCAGGAAAACTGGAAAAAAAGGCTACATTAGCACTACCCCCTTTACAGCTTGAAAGTCATTATTTTACTTTAAGAACATAAGATATGACTGTGGACAATTTGACTTGGCAAATTTGTTGCTTTGTATTTTCTTCTAGTGCTTTGAGGCCTAGCGAAGAAGACAGAACAGAACCAAACATACCCATCCACATGGAAAAACAAAAGTGAAACCTTTTTCGTATAATTAGGGATGGGCACAAAATGGGAAAATGGTGTTTTGTTTCATTCCGTTTTGTCCCCCCCCCGCCCCCGCGCATTTTGTTTCGTTTCATTTCATACAGATTTTTGGGAAAAAAAATCATGTGAAACGAAACAGTACTGAAATGATTTGCTGCTGCACTCACCTCCTCCTCCTCCTCCTTCTGGGCTCCAGTGGTGGTAGCAGCGGCCCCAGCAATGGCGGCAGCAGCGGCTCTGGCAGCAGGCTGGTGGTGCTCTTGTGGTGGCTGGCAGTGGCTCTGGTGGTGGTCGTAGGCCGGCCTGCTGGGCCCGCTCGACAGCTGGCTGGCAGGGCTCTGGTGGCAGGCACCTAGGCGGTTCCAGCAGCAGCAATGGCAGCGGCAAAAGGGGGGACACAACCAAGCAGGTAAGGGAGCCATTTTACATAAAAATGAAACTGTTCATTTTAACAAAAAAAACCACTGTTTCATTTCATTTGAAATGAAATGCTGCTTCTTTGCTTTGTTTTGTTTCATTTTTTTGTGCTATTCCTACTTGTGACAATAGCAGCACCTCCTAAAAGAAGAAATGCATGTTCTTCTTGCATTGGAGAGTTCAGTGTGTAACCCAGGACTTGCTTGTCCTCAGTGCAAAGAAATTAGAATACAGTTATCTATTATGCATATTTTTGAGAAATGATTTGGAAAAATATTTGAACACCCTCTCTTAAAATATTTTATTCATCATGTTAAAATAAAATATTCCATAATAATTTGTTCTTTTTCTTTTTTCATTTTTTCAATTTTTCAATTTTCTTTTTTCTTTTTTAATTTTTCTTTTTTTTCTTTTTCTTTTTTCAGTTTTTTCCAATTTTGAGCTGGGGGGAGAAACCAAATGGGTTTCCCCCTGAATTTGTTTTTTTTTTTCCTGGGGCTTCTCATCTCTAGTCAGAATCAACTTATCACAACCCTCATAGGGCTTTCAAGATAGGTAACATATTTAATGAGTGGTTTATCAGTTCCACTCTCCTAGTGAGTTTCTATGACTTAACAGATATTTGAATCCTGTTTTCCAGAATCCAAGTCCATCACTTTATTCACTACTTCACACTGGGAATCCTGTTTCTTCTGTACTATTCCTTAAATATCTCTCCCTGAAAGCTCTAGTGTTGTTATAAGTTGGTTCCAACTGGACAAATCATAGCATAACATGTGCCATAATATAGTATTGTAATCCTCTACATTAAGAAGGAATTGGTGCGGATGGATTATCACCCCTTTGCCTTTCCATAATGTATATTCCTGGCTTGGAGAAAGGAGACGAGGGGCACAGACACCAGAAGGCAAGTGAAGACCAGGTCTGGCAGGCTTCCACATCCTTAGTAGTGACATCAGAGAGAAAGGAACTGCTGGCATTTCCTCTTGGACACTCAGCTTTGACTTTGCAAGAGAAATTGAGATGCGCCACCAGAAGCATGTGTTAAGAACACATTACCCACCTATCTGGGAGTTTGAGGAAGGCCACTGCAAGAAGACAACCTATCCATCTTTCTCTTATGAACTGGCAAGCAATGCCAGGTTTATTACTTCAGATGGACATTTGAGATCTATGCCCGCTGGCAGATTACGTTGGCAGCGTGGCCTGTCCTCCTGTCCCTCGGTCAAGCCAAGCTGATTTCCCAGCATCACACACGCCCCAAATGTTTACATGTTAGACTGGACTGTCCGCTATGCCAACCATGCTGGCGTCCTTCTCCCATGAATGAGGTGGGGCTGCCTCTTTCAATATTATTCTGTTTGAGCTTCCTGCCACTCTGTGGTGCAACCAGTGGCTCTCTCTCTTCGCTTGCTATTTATGGTTCCTCTAATGTTAACAGCAATTCACTGGCTCCTGTTTATGCTGTGCCCCTCACCCCGAACAGCAGAGGCAGAAAATTATATGAATCCTTTCATGGGATTTCCAACTATAGAGGCTATGTGTTTATTTCCAATTCTAAGAACTTGCGTGTCATTTCCCCCCCCCCTTAAGATTTAGGGCCCACAGCAAGTGATGACATAAATGGTAGCCACAGTCTTTTTTTATCTCCTTTTGGCAAACCAGATGCTATAAGGAGTGATGGGGGGGTAGGACACTTAAGTTCAGTCCTCAGCCAGGTGCCTAGCTATCATTTTCACATCAAATGGCCTGTTATTGGTCTTCTGTCTTCATTGGGAGATGACAAACTGAGAGTGAGTAGGCAGCATTCTCTGCAGTTGTTAGATACTGTAATTACAATGTTGTCTTTAAGGCTCAGCAACACAGATCTCCGTGTATGTGGATAGTGCCATTATATTATTTAGTCACTAGGTGGCACTGGACTTAGAATCCTGAGACAAGAGTGGGCAATACACAGCATACCTATATTAGCCTACTAAAATCTCTCACACAGAAGTTAGCATTCAACTCTGCACACACTTTCATCAGACTGGCCATCACAGAGGCTGCAATGGTGTAAAAGGAACAAAAATGCTCTAAAAGCCATCACTAGATTTGTGGGCCAGGTTTCTGCATTTATTTTAAAGCAAGTTCCAAAACAGGGTCTGGAGAAGCAGCTCAGAGGTGTCCGGTGTCAGATTTCACATCTGTGGTTCTAATCTAGACCGCCAGAGCTGGCTGTGGAATCTGGCCATTGATGATGGAACTTTTGTCTTTCTTCAGCACCAACCTCCAGCTCTGTCATGTATGCCTGCTGAAGACAAAAAAGCTAGTCTCTCTTTGTGAGATTTTAAAGGCCTAAAATATATATATCACCTATCCTCATCTCTGAACAGTATACATAGACAACAATTTTTTTTTCAGTTACTGTAGTTGGAGCATGGGTCGGCCCCACTAAACTTCTTCTTCACAACTCCCGATTTTACAACAATATAATCTCAGTCAGAATGACTGGATGGAATATGCACCAATTTATTTCCCAGGAGCACTGGATATTGGAAGTTGAAAGTGGCCCGTAGAGTTCTAAACATGGATGAGTCTGAAGTTTCCATCTCCTTTTAGAAAATCCAACTTCCTCATTTTAAGGAACCATGCAGGTAAGGTGGTACAGTACTGCTCCTTTAAAATAGATATGTCCAAACTTTGGCCCTCCTGATGTTTTGGACCACAACTCCCAGAATTCTAAGCTTAGATTGCTAATGGCAAAGGATTGTGGGAGTTGCGGTCCAAAACATCTGGATGGCTGAAGTTTGGACATGACTGCTTTAAAACAACAACCCTAGTCCTAAATTAATCCAGACTCCACCTGAACAGAGACAAACCTTGTGCAACACAAGTAAGGGCTCACAACTTAAACAGTTAATTTATGAATACTGTAATAATAGACAAAGGAAATTATAAAGTTGTAGATTCTATGAAATTACTCTCCACGAAAACTTAAGTCAGTCCTTTTGCTCCTGTAGCAGAGAATGGCTACGGCTAAGGTCTCCTTAGATATGCTGGTGAAAGGCATAAAGAGGTCCAAAAGAGATATGTCAATATGTCTGGGACAAATACCAGAAAATTAGGACCACTGGGTTCAAGCATGGAAGCAGTCATTTATTTTTTTTCTTTGTATACCACTCCATTAGTGCAAACACTGTTCTGGGTGGTTTATAGCCTAATAAATTAAAAAGTGATAATGTGCAAGTAAAACCAATAAGACAAATAAGATACTGTAAGAAGCATAGTATCTCTAATGAGGCATTGAAACCTCTAGTAACAATATGCCTTTTATCCAAAAGTAATACAGTTAGTAGGCAAAAGTTACTTTTTAGGTAAAGCAAATAATACCTAGGTGATGGTGGTTGTTGCTATGATGACGATGGGTTGTTGAGAGGGAGGAAAATCGTATCCTGGATCCCTTCCAGTCCGGGTTCAGGCTGCTTTGGGGGACTGAGACTGCCCTGGTCGCTCTGCAGGATGACCTCCTCAGGGAGGCCGACAGGGGGTGTTCCTCCCTGTTGGTCCTCCTTGATCTGTCAGCGGCCTTTGATACTGTCGACCACAGTAACCTGCTGGATCGGCTAGCTGAGGCTGGAATCAGGGGCTCAGCGCTCTGCTGGCCCCGACCCTTCCTCGGTGACCAATCTCAGCAGGTTCAGCTGGGGGATGATTTGTCGGCTTCTTGGACTCTCCCTTGTGGGGTGCCCCAGGGGTTGGCAATCTCCCCCTTGCTGTTCAATGTTTACATGAGGCCGCTGGCGGAGGTCATCAGGAAATTTGGAGTTCACTGTCATCAGTACGCTGATGATATGCAGCTCTTTCTCTCCTTTTCTTCTGCAGTGGAGGCAGTACGCTCCCTCGATCTGTGCCTGGAGGTGGTCTTGGAATGGCCCAGGACTAACTGGCTCAAGGTGAACCTGGAGAAGACCGAGGTTCTGTTCTTTGGGGCACCCTTTGTCTAGGTACAATGGCCCCCTCCCTAGCCTGGGGGGTTCCTCCAGCCTATGGACAGGGCCAGGAATCTGGGTGTGGTCCTGGATTCAGCCCTCTCCCTGGATGCCCAGGTGATGGCGGTCTCCAGGGCTGCTTTCTTCCATCTCCGCAGGATCGCCCAGATCCGCCCGTACCTTGATGAGTCCTCCCTGAGGACAGTTGTGCAGGCCCTTGTGATCTCAAGGATCGACTATCCATGTGGTAAAAACCAGAGAAGATTGTGAAGAGCTCCAGAAGGATCTCTCCAAACTAGGGGTGGGGCTGAGAAATGGCAACCCCAGTTTTAATGCCTGCAAATGTAAAGATAATGCAGGTCCTGGGCAAAAATCCAAACTTCATCTATCAACTCTGAATACCTCTGAGTTATCCCAGAGGTCAACTGGGATCAGGAAAGAGATCTTGGTGTGTTGGTGGACAGCTCCATGAAGGTGTCTCACTCAATGTGTGGCAGCTCTGAAGAAGGCCAATTCCATGCTAGGGATTATCAAAAAGTGAGATTGAAAATAAAACAGCCAACATTATAATGCTTTTAAAACAAAACAATAGTAAGGCATATGGCACCTTTTAATTTATTTTTGTACCCTTTCTGGTCACCCATGATCAAGAAAGACATAGTGGAATTGGAAAAGTTTTTAGAAGTCATTTACTAAAATGATTACTGGGCTAAACCACCCAGAGTTCCTTTTGGAAGATGGGAGATAAAAAAATTGGGCCAAAAAAGTAAATAAATAATAAATATGAGGGGGATGATGATTGATGACATATGAAAATAATGATGATGATGAGTATGATGATGGATGATGATTTTGAAGCTTATCTGATCTCTCTCAAAATACCAGAACTAGGGGATTGGTTTTGTCTTGAGTGCTTTCTCTAAGTAAGAACTGAAAAAAGAAAATATTTTTTCACTTATCTGTGTTTTAAGTCTATGGAACTCCCTGTAGCACAGGATTTGGTGATGGCATCTGGCCTGGATGCCTTCGGAAAGGGGATTGGACAGATTCCTAGAGGAAAAGTCCATGGGGGTTACAAACCATGATGGAGATGCGGGGGTCGGGGGGGCTTTAAACCAGGGTACTGGGGGGCCAGATGAGGGAGGGAGGAGGGGAGGCAGGAGTGCAGGAGACAGATATCTAGTCTCATGGGCTCCCAAACACATCTGGAGGGGCCGCTGTGAGATACAGGAAGCTGGACTAGATGGGCCTTTGGCCTGATCCAGCATGGCTCTTCTTATGTTCTTATGTTCTTATGACTACTGCAATGCCCTCTACGTAGGGTTGCCCTTGACCCTTGTTCGGAGGCTCCAACGGGTGCAGAATGCGGGGGCCAGACTAGTGGTGGGTGCTTGCAGATTTGATCACATCACCCCAGTTCTGGCATGCCTGCATTGGCTGCCCATTGCCCTCCGGATAAGGTTCAAGGTCCTGGTTTTGATTTTCAAAACCCTCCACGGCTTGGGACCTGAATACCTGTCGGAGCGTATCTCCCAGAGGTCAACTGGGGTCAGGCCTCCTAGAATGCGGGGAGGCGCTCTCTGGGGAGGGTGGCCCCGCCCCCAGGGAGGTGCAGAAGTCACTAGCGCCTCATCCTCCTCCTCCTCTCTGTGGTGGGCCCCACGTTGTGGAATCATCTTCCTAGTGAGCTGCGCCTAGCACAGTCCCTGCCTGCCTTCAAAAAAGCTTTGAAAACCTTGCTTTCCAGGGAGGCATATGGCAACCTTTTAATTTAATTTTTTTCCTTTTTTGCTCGGTCATGATGCCTCTTACTGAGGGTCTGTCCCTCTTTATTTATTAGTTTTTATCTGTCATTTACTGTTGGTTTTATTCTCGCTTGTAAACCACCCAGAGTTCCTTTTGGAAGATGGGAGATATAAAAATGCAACAAATAAATAAATAATAAATATGATGATGATGATGATGATGATGATGATGATGATTTTGCCATTATCTGATCTATCTTAACAGGCAAGGGAATTAGTCATTGGTTTTGTCTTCTGTCTTTCTCTAAACATTTCTCTAAACATTTCTAAGGTACAATACCAAAATTGGCCACTAGGAGAGCACTTATCTGTGTTTTTCTGGCCTATAGACACTTGTGGGTAGCTCAGTGGTTTAGATAACTGGCCATGGAGCCAGACTTTGGAAGTTTGATTCACCAAATGGTGTCTCCTGAAAGTAGAGCTAACCTGCACAGCCTTGGGCAAACTGCACATTTACAGGCTGCCCCCATAAGAAAGAAATGGTAAAGCAGTTCTGAGTTTTCTCTACCAGGAAAGCCAGGAAATGGGTTGCCATAAGTCAGAATTGAGTTGACTGCATATGATTATTTTTTATTTCTTCCAACACAATGCACTTAAAACACATAACGTAATGCATGATGTGTGTGATCAGAGGCATGCAAATGGCAACAGCAGCCTCATTGTTGAGAAGCAGTGAGTAATACGACACATTCCTTTTGCAGCACGACATTCACAGCTCCTAGGGCACACGGAATGTGTTTCTCCTCTTTTCAAACTAGTAATTCCAACCAAGATGGCAAGGATGCATCAAAACCTCTCAAATGCCCATGCATATTTCCCATTCTATATTTAAAAGCACAGCAGGAGCAAAAGCTACACACCTTCAAATGCGGGCCTTTGGGCATGGAAGACAAGGTCAGATGCTGTGAGACATAACTAAGCTGAGTTTCGCACATGTTCATCCACCCATGGATGCGTTCTTCACAGATAACTTGATGATATCTTTCCTTTGGCCAAGGTTTCGTTCAACAGACTTTCCATCAAGTATACATAGGTGTTAACACATGGATATGAATAGATTCTCTGTTACCACCAACTGATTTATTGAACCACGGAGGTGGCTTTCCTTAATTCCTTCGGCAGAAAGCAGAGCAAAATTCTATTTATATTTCTTTTCAGACACAGAAACTCTTGTCTGTCTCTCTCTCCCTCTCTCTCTCTCAGCTCGGCCTTTGATATCACCAATGCCCATTGCCTGAGTAGGGTCTGCTGTCACTAGCGTGCCCCAATCCCAATGGACAGAAATTTGAGTTACAGCCAGCTAAGATGGGCACAAATTAAACCCAGATCCACCCACCTCAGGATGCCAAATAAAGCCATAAAGGCTTGAAGGAAGGAAACCAAATGGAAGGAAATACTGCATCAGCGTCCTGGGCCTCTATCCCAGGAATGTTCTACACGTGCATGCGCTACATTCACTTATCAGTGTATCCTGCATTTCAAGAATGTGGGTGTTATCATTCCAGGGTAAATGAGTGATGTATAACAGGAGTGGCTATCTACGTAATGTGTGGAACTGTGTTCCTCTTGTAAACCTTTTGCATCCCTTTTCCCATCACTTCCATGGTTACCAGAAGTGAGAGATTGCCAGAGCGTCCTCCATAGAGACACATTCACAGACTTTGGAAGGATGAAAGGATAGGTGAACCTTGAGCCAGCTACCTGGGATTAAAGCCAGGTCCTAAGTCACGTTTTGGCTGTAGTACTGCAGTTTAACCACTACACCATAAGGCTCTTTCTCTTCTTCTTCTTCTCATTGCTATAGGAGGAAACAGAAAAGGGAATATTCCCACTGTATAAATGGTGTTAATGTGAGTTATGACCAATTTCTGTGGGGGTGAAGTGCTGGGGGTGGTGGTGCTCCATAGGGGATTTAGGGAATTCATCCAACCCAGGAGTCATGGATTGCCCACTTTTGCCATGCAGTCTGAGGAGACTAGTCAAGCATAATGGCGGTGATTAAGAAACAAAGAGTGAATTGTTCTAAAAGACTTCAGTGAAAGATGATTGTCTCCTAACTCTACTGCTCCTCTGTACTGAAATACAGTACCAAAACATGTTTCATGAGTTGTGACTACCTGTTGATTGTACCTGGCGCCTAGAGCTGTGTAGAGTGCTGTAACTTAGTATGCACAAAAAGCCAGGTAGACCTGCATAAATGTAAAAATAAAACACGCTGCTTCACTCAATCTAATGGTACAGTATTTATCTAAGAAGACCAGGCTCCACCAGACTGAAAGCTAAAGTACTGTAAAATCATGGATAAGATCACATATGTAGGAAAATGCATATCTCATCTTATAATGTTATTCCTTCTGGATAACAAAATCAGTTTCTAGAAGGAATGCTTTCATAAGGGATGAAAAAGTGATGAATAACTGTGAAGTGGGAACACATGCTGAAACGCAAAACACTGGTATGATTTGGAACATAAGAACGGTTTGCTTTTCATGTCTAATTTTAGAATCAGCAGGAAGGCCTAGCCACAGGCGTATCTGTGATTCTGAAAGATACAAAATGGATACTGCAGACACTATAAAATATAACAATAAGAGTTCCATTTAATGTAAACATTTGAAATGGGATATTGCGCTAGTTGAGCTGCTTAGGATCCCTTTCAAGCCGGTGAGTCTGTGACTATAACAAATTATTTTAAACAAGGCTTTCATCACCAGATTATTCTGTTCCTGTGGCTGAATTTAACAAGGGCTTTGTGAGATATCATCCTCCATTCAAAACCCTTTCTTTTTACCAATTTCCCCCTATCTATTTTTATTTTCCAGTAAGGAAAGAAAGGTGGAAGAGCTAGCATGATAAAGCTCTCATTTTAGTCCTGCTCAAGGACAGATATGAGTGCTTAAAGGTTATAAAACCTTCTGGATGCAGCTGGCATGCCTCCTCTGTTTTTCATAGAATCAAAGAATCATAGAGTTGGAGCAGACCTTGAGGGCCATCCAGTTAAACCCCCTGCCATGCAGGAACCCCCATCACAGGACTCCCAACAGATGCCCATCCAGTCTCTGCTTAAAAACCTCCAAAGAAGGAGACTCCAAAGATGCCTCTTGGGAACAAAACCAGCCTCTGAGAGGGAAACTGATAACTTTAGCATGCATTTAGAACTGATTCTTCCTCAAGGGTTGAAAGAGACGTGTTGGTCCTAGCAGGTGGTTTTCCTCAAACTCTGTCTTGTACTTGCATGTGCTAGATTTTATGACTGGTTATTGGAAGTTAAACTCAAGCTTACTTCAGACATCTGATGGCTAAGGTATGCATCCCATTGCTAGAAGACAATATTGTTTATTAAATAAATAAATAAATAAATAAATGCACATGTCCTTTATCATATGATCCAAAGTAATGGATTTAAATTACAAGATTTCGCCTAAACTTTAGGAAAAACGTTGCAGTAACAGAAGGCCAGGAGCAGAATGCATTTCTTTGGAGGCAGTGGAGTCTTGGCTACAAGCTTTTAAACACACGTTAGATGAAAATCTGAGAGAAAACTTTGCATGGTGGAATTCTGGCAAGAAGAGTTGCAATGAGGGACTTTGTTTTTATTAAATTCAGACTGTCACCTTGTAACAAAGTTAATCTTATTAAATTTAGTAAACAAATATGTTAAATAAGCAATGCCTGGTTTCCATTTGAATAAATTTTCTTTCAAAATGGGATCTTTAATGCTACCAAAAACTCTAAAGCCATCTCAGCAAATTAAAAAAAATCTTGTCAAACAGAGGTTCCCAAACTTTTTGCCCTGTAGACCATAAGCCTTTCAAAAGCCAGCATACTTTTAGAATGAAGATGACACAATCTCACTTTGATATGGGCTCTGCATGGGCAATTGTAAAAAAAAAAAAATGCAATTTTTATTCATTTTGTGACCTTTTTTATTTTATTTTCCTCTGTGCCTCTTGACCTCAGGTTGGTGGCTCTGCTATCGGAAGAGCCTTTTATTCAACCCCATGGGACGTGGGAGTTCCCGCTGGGAACATCTTAAATCAAGTCATCAGGTAAATAAATAAATAAGTAAATATTTACTGCATCTTCCCCCTTGTGTGATAGCGCCCATAGACAATGAAGAATAAGTGAATTTTAAAATAAGTTTTAATAAAAGGAAAGGGGGGAATTGATAAAGAATAGAAAATACGTTTTAAAATTCATGTGTTGTTTATGGTGAGTTAATTGTGCTGAATATGCCATGATATGCTAAGTAGGGATTGGATACATTGTTTGTACAGGGAGGGAGGAATTAATGGTTATGCATACCATATAAGATTAGGTTTTACATTCTGCCTCAGTGATAGACAGATTGTATGCCTTCCGCATGGCCAGGATTGGCTAGAGGGAAAAGAGAGGGAAATAGGCGTCGGGTATATTAGCTTTGAACATGTGTGCTGGGGACAGAGACCGTGCCTTGAGTGCCATTCTCTCCATAACTGCAGTTATGTCAATAAAGGTCTTTCGCTTTCTTCAAATCTCCCTTGTTTGTGTTTCCATTCTGGGTAAGGAGCACACATAACATCCTGAGGCAACCTCCTCAGTTAGGCTAATGGCCTAAAAACCAAACATTTCCAAATTTTGGTTGATTTATGAAAGGAAGGTCTTGGTGAAGGATCGGCATTTCACAAGACAGACCATTGCCTTCTACTGCCATCATTTGTGGAAATGTGTGAGGCGTTGTCTGTGTACGTGATGTCTAAGAGCAAAAGGCTTCTGGCTTAACGACAGGAACTGGATGAGCTTGCAGGCACCACCAGAGCTTTAAGACACCAAATGCTACTGCCATTCAGAAGCCACAGGACTATAATAACAGAAGATAAATAAATAGGATCCAGAACTCCAAGACTGCAGCTAAATGTACTTCCCTCATGCCTCCATCCTGCAACCTGCCCACAGGAGGCTGCTTTTCTCAAATGTCTATTTTGGAGTATGCAACCAACAAATTAACCAGCCCACAAACCCACCTGTCTTTGACGGGCACAAAGGAAGCATTCTCTACAAGCAGTTAGTAAATTACAGCTTCAGAGGCCAAGTGGGCTGTGAATTCTTAATATTTGTTGGGACCGAGGAGGAAGGAGACAAATCACCCTTCCGCACAGGTGATGGAACCTTGGACATTGTCTCCAAAGGTCTGACTGAAGCAGTGAAGGAAATTTGGTGATGTTTCCTCGATGTTAAGAGGAGGTATTTCACACCTTCCCTTGTTTTCAGTCAAAATAATCAGGGCATGCAAACGAAAACGAACTCAGGATTTAAAAACAAGCTGTATATTTGTGCTGTTCGTGGCGTGATCTTCCAGACGCATTCACTGAAAAACAGAAGCTTATATTTCTTCTTTGAAGAGACATATGTGTGACACTCAAGATTCCTTCCAGCCAAAGATTCTCAACTATTCCATTTAGGATAGAGAACCACCATGAGCTGATGTGTTCTTGTGTAAACAATCCATGGCATATGAATGTATTTGGGGTGGGCCTGTTGGTGGGGTTTTGGTCTAAACTGAAAAATGAGAACCAGTGTGGTGTAGTACATTGAGGGTCAGATGAGGAATCAGGACACAGGAGTTCAAATCTCTGTTTGGCAATGAAAATGCACTGAGGGGTAGCAGTGGTAAATCATTTGGTGAACATCCAATGGACCTTGGGAATCCCATTAGGACCACTCTAGGTAAGAAGCAGCTTGATGGCACATAACAGGCGACCACACAAACTCAAAGTTGGAGGAAGAAATTTGAAAAACGAAGCACAGCATTTCAGTTATGGTGATTGGCTGGCCATGACCCACTTGTGTTTAGAAAACTTCCCAACATTTTATTTGATAAAATTAATCTAGCATTTTGGAGGACTTAGCTACAGGGCTAGCAATGAGATGAACTTGCTTTGCTCTGTATTTTAGCTTTCCTTCTCGGTGATTATCTGGGGTTTTAAATTGTATTGACAGATATAGGTAAAATACGCACAAAGAATTCAATATCTAACTTCTGCCCTGTTTCTGTTGTTTTGACTGATGGATGCAAAGGCACTGTGATTACTGAAAAGCATGTGGGTGTTTGACCCTTACGGTTTTGGATTAAAATGATTAAGGAATGGATTTTAAGGACACGAGACATACATATTTAGCCTCTTGCTGTTTCACACTGAGAGTGCAATATTTACACAGAAGTAAATTCTATTGCATCCATTCACTGGGTTTTGCACCCAAATCAACGTCCACTTTAGAGCATAAATGCAACATAAGTAGCAATAAACAGCATAAAACATTATTAAAAACCCATAAGAAACAGTGTCACCAAAACATTCCCACAATAAAGCGGATCAGGAAGTGGGCATTCAACTGGGGGCACCATGGAAGGCCTCTCTAAAAAGGAATGTTTTCAATAGCACGTTTAATGACTATGGAAGGGGGGTCAGGCATAGCTCCTTTGGGAGATGATTCCATAACTTTGGTGCCACCACAAAGAAGGCTCTACCTCTAGGGCAGTGGTGGCAAACCTTTGGCACTCCAGATATTTGGGACCACAACTCCCACAGTCCTTTGTCTAGGCAGTCTAGGCTCGGATTTCTGGGAGTTGTGGTCTAAAAAACATCTGGAGTGCTGAAGGTTCACCACCACTGCTCTAGGGGATGACTTTGGGTCTTTCTTGGGCTGGCTACATGGAGCAGCCTGGCCTGAGATCCAGTGGGTTGGACAGATAACATTAGGGAAAGATGCTCCAACAGGTAATATAGTCCCAAGCCATGAAGGGTTTTACTGTATACTCATATGTGAATATCAGGACTTTGAACGTCATCTGGGACACAATGGGTACCTGGTGGAGACTGGCCGAAATGGAGGTGATGTGATCAAATTTGTTCATACCAGCCACTGGTCTGGCTGCTGATTTCTGGACCCTCTGTAGTCTCAGCCTTAAAGACTACTATTGCAGTAGTCAATCTGGGAGATAACTAGTGCCAGTACTAATGTCCCAAGGAAGCTCTCATCTATGTAGGGGCACATTTGGGTGATAAACCGGAGCTGATTTAAAAAGCCAATCTGCACACGGCTGTGATCTGGGAATCTGAAGAAAGAGCTAGCTCTAATAGAATGCCCAAATTATGAACCCAGTCCCTAAATGGGAGGGGACATCATCCAGTCTAGGGATACCTGAAATCCTTTGGATATGCCATCCCCCTCCTTGGAAAAGAATCTCTGTCATGTCCAGATCCAGTTTGAAGCTGTTCAAAGTATTAAGTAGTTCTCTGAGGATATATCCCATGGTTTAATTTTAAATATGTATTTATGGACCTCTGTAGTATTCAGTAGTCTAACCCTAGGCTGTTGGGCCCTTTTATGACATCACATCTGTTAACCCAGAGGGGTTCTGACATCACAAGGCTATTGATCAGCCAATGATATTTTCAGACTCCTAACTTCCATGCATGTTAGACCTACTATACATAGACTATGAAATGTCAGTGTGCAGCACCATTGCTCTGATACATGGCCAGCCCATGTGGTCCAGATAGGAGGGTACCTAAGGAGCAAGCAAGGAAAGGAGACTTGGGAAAGCATCACCCAGGAAACTGTGGCAGGGATTAGGAAGGTCTAGGAAAAGAGGGCAGGAATATAGAGTGGTCTCTCTGCAGTAAAAGGAGAAAGTAAGGTAGGAAGTCTGCAAACAGAAGGAAACGGGTGGGGGTGTTATTGGTCAACAGAAGAGGCACTCAAGGGAGATGAAGTCTAGAGACAGTGACCAAAGCACTGTCTGCAGAGATGGTTCTGAAAATGTAATAAAAGCAGAACTATCTCAACAACTTAGTAGTCACAAAGATAGTCACCATGGTTTCCCCCACCGCCACCAAGAAAATTCCTTATTTAATCCTTCTTTCTTTATTTACCAGAATGCAAGACTTTCTAATGTTTGCTTTTAGTTTTCCAGTCAAACAAAATAATAAAGAGTAGGTTTCCTATATTTCTGTCTGCAAATAGCTCCACAAACACCAACCGATCTATTAAACAAAGTTCCTTCCAGTACCAATAGGAACAGAGTGAAAAGACAGTTTGAGGAGCACAACGACAGCTTAATCTGAAATACCGACCAAGGCCAACTCAAAGAAACCCAGGAGTTGCAAAGACCAAGCCTTTGGGCTCCTCCCTGAGGATAATGACTCTTCTCAGTCATTTCAGGTTTCAGTGGAGGGATGACTGACTGCACAAATTAAAGTTGTCCCTTCTCCTTAAAGTCATTGCTTGGGCTGCCAGAAAAGATATCTTCCTATTTGGTGGGCTAAAGTTTTTCTAGAATGATAGCATTGGAGTCCCTTTTCTAGAAATATTGCCTTCCAACAGTAGGTGGGAAAGGTGCTCAGAAGAAATTGCGGCGCTCTCAAATAACATTTTGGATGTGGCAGGAGGAGCAGTCTGTCATACCTTTCATGTATGACTAGAAGTCCATCTAGGTAGCTCTGGGCTCTTTCCATCTTGTCCTCTACCCCGGAACAGAGAAGATAGAGACAAAGCTGTGCCACATGTTTCTTCAATGGCTTTGTCATCCTTTTCCTTTCTTCCCCCAATCATACGTTGCAGGAGGCACCATGGAAAGAACCCGGCACTGCATAAACAGACTTCTAGATGCACACTCGAAATCCCACCACGGCTTTCTAGACCAGCTTTTGAAGGTGTGTGGAGATGTCTTTAAATGATCCCTTTCCTTTTCGTTCTCTTCTTTCCCACATTACATTCCTTTTCTTTTCATGCAGAGTTAGGTCTCTGGCTGTGCAGTCGGAGGCGGAGAAACTCAGTTCTCCACTGTGGCTCTCAGAAGAGCCAGACTGTGTATTATTTATTTATTTATTTATTTATTTATTTATTAAATTTATATACTGCTCCATCTAGCTACATGGCTACTCTGGGCGGTTTACAAACTGAACAGAAATCAAACCATAAACAGTAAAATACAATATAACAGATAAGCACAAGTATATAAATAAAAACACTATAACTAGTAAATAATATATATATATATATATAATATAACAGCAGCATAAAACAGGAGCAAGATGGGCTTCAGATAAAAGCAAATAAATATATAATAACAATAATTAGAACAGATTAATATCCGGGGAAAGGCTTTTTAAATAGCCACGTCTTTAGATTCTTCTTAAAGACTGCGAGGGAAGGTGCCAGGCAGATCTCAAGAGGAAGTTGGTTCCAGAGCCGAGGGGCCGCCACTGAGAAAGCCCGATTTCTCGTCAAAGATTTACGGGCCTCCTTCAGCGACAGCACCCTCAAATGTCCTGCCTGAGATGATCGGGTGTTATGGGCAGTATTTTGCGGCAGGAGCCATTCTGCCAGATAGCAAGGTCCTAAACTGTTAGGGCTTTGTATGTCATCATTAAAACCTTGAAATCAATGCGGAAGCGAATCTGTAGCCAGTGCAGCGTGGCCAGTGTGGGGGTTATATGTTGATGTTTTCTTAACCCTGTAACCAATCTAGCCGCAGAATTCTGCACTAGCTGGAGCCTCCGCACTAATCTACAAGGCAGCCCCATGTAGAGAGCATTGCAGTAGTCTAATCTCAAGATTACGAGTGCCTGGACCAGAGTAGTGAGAGTCTTGGGCAAGCTGCACAGTCCCAGAAGGCCCTCAGAAGAAGGAAAGGGTCAACACACTTCTAAGTATTCTCTACCCAGAAAACCCTGGAAAGAGTTGCCATAAGGCAAAATTGACTTGATGGAGCATTATTATTATTATTATTATTATTATTATTATTATTATTATTATTATTATTATTATTATTATTATTATTATTATTATTATTATTATTATTATTATAGGTGAACACAGCTGCTAGGTGTTAAGCTGCAGTTGGCCTTCTCCAGTGATTGAGCTCTTTCCAATAGAGCCATTTGTAGTTGACTGATCTTGATCTTGTCAATGCCGAGGGTTTTCAGATGTTGATCCAGGTTTTTGGGATTGCACTGAAGGTGCCTATTATTATTGGTATTGTTCTTGCTTTCTTATACCATTGCTTTTCGATTTCTATTTTTAAGTCCCGATATTTGGTTGTCTTCTCTAACTCTTTGCCATTGACTCCTGCATGTCCTGGTATTGCCACATCAATGATTTGAACTTTTTCTTGTTTGTATACTATTGTAATATCTGAAATATTGTGGAGAAGGTCATTATTATTATTATTATTATTATTATTATTATTATTATTATTATTATTATTATTATTATTATTATTATTATTATTATTATTATTATTAACCACACAGCTAACTACGCTGGATTTTGTAATACAAATCACTAGTGGAACACTTCCCAAGCGTTTAGGACTATGTGGTGTATCAGCAAATTATGCGAGCAGATCGCAGTTAGGTGGCTTTCTGCAGCTGACTGATGGTGACTTTGGGCCTTTTCACACGACCCCTCAGATCCACTGGTCCCTTAAATTTGGACCAGCGATCTTGAGGGTTCCTTGCTGTTCCTCCGTCCCTACCCGCTCCGCACTTCCTTGTTCTGTCTGCGGGAGGGGAGGAAGGGGAAAAAAGCCTTAGACACGGACAAAAGAAGAAACCCTTACCTCCCGTGCATGGAAGCTTGCTCCGAGCCCCGGTTTTACTTCCTGGTTGCTCTTAAAGGGGCGGAGGCAAAAGAAAAACAACAAAAAGAAGCGAGGAGAGCTCAGGCACTCTCCGCATCAAATATTTTTCACCTCCCAAAAGCAAGTACAAGAAAGTGCAGCTGGGTCGCGCTTAGGTGGGCGGGGTCGCACTTAATTGTCTGCAAACTCCGGACCTGGTGGGGAAACATTTTTAAGGTCCGGAGCTTGCAGCCCTTTGCCGCGGAGCTTAGGGGTCATGTATAAACGCCCTTTGTCAACTCCAAGTTCTTCTAAATACTTGCTTAGTTCTTTAGGCACCGCACCCAGTGTGCCGATTACCACTGGGACCACCTGTACAGGTTGATGCCAGAGTCTCTGAAGTTCATTTTTTCAGATCCTGATATCAGGTAATTTTTTCAAGTTGTTTCTCGGTGACTGTACTATCACCTGGTATACAACATCAATGATCCACACGTTTTTCTTCTCCAAAATCACAATATCTGGAGTATTATGCTCCAAAACCCTGTCTGTCTGTATTCGGAAGTCCCAAAGTAATTTTGCATGCTCATTTTCAGTCACTTTTTCAGGCTTATGATCCCACCAGTTCTTTGCTACGGGCAGATGATAGTTCTGACACAAATTCCAGTAGACCATTTGAGCCACTACATTATGACGCTGTTTGTAATCAGTCTGAGCAATTTTCTTGCAACAGCTCAATATATGGTTGATAGTATCATCTGCCTCTTTACAGAGTCTACATGTGGGGGGCTCAGCTGATTTTTTTATTCTAGCCTTAACTGCATTTGTTCTGATAGCTTATTCTTGAGCTGCAAAAATCAGGGCTTCTGTCTCTCTTTTTTCAGTGTTCCATTGGTGAGCCATAACCAGGTCTTTTCCTCATCTATTTTTCCTTTGATTTTTTCAAGGAACTGCCCATGCAGTGCTTTATTATGCCAGCTATCAGCTCATATTTAGGAATAGGAATAGGAATAGGAATAGGAATCTTTATTGTCATTGCCCCCTTGCAGGAACAACGAAATTTTGTGGTTGCTATATTCAACTCATTTAAAACATTTCACATAGATTTAAAAAGAGGTAGAACACATAATAATATGACATATAAAATGACTAAAATATGACATATAAAATAAGCTGACTTCAAAGTCCAGAATTTCCTTTTAAGGCCAATATTGCTGTAAAAAAGAAGCTATTTTTGAGACGGTTTATTCTTGCCCTCAGTACTCTATATCTCCGTCCCAATGGCAGCAACTCGAAGAGGCGATGACCAGGATATGATGGATCTCTTAATATATCTAATGCTTTACAGTGGCACCTGGTAGTATAAATTTGTTCTAGGGTGGGGAGTGAGCAGCCCACAATACTCTCTGCAATTCTTATGATTCTGTGCAACACTGTCTTATCCCGGTGGGTACAAATTCCATACCACACACATAACCTGTAAGTAAGTACACTCTCAATTGCACAATGATAGAAGGCCAGCAGCAGCTTTTGTAGAAGATGGTTTTTCCTTAAAGTTCTCAAGAAAAATAGTCTCTGCTGAGCCTTCTTTGCAAGCCCCCTTGTGTTGACACTCCAGGACAGATCCTCCTGTAACTCAATGCCCAAAAATCTAAAACCTGTAAACCTCTCCACACCAGTCCCATCAATCACCAGTGGTTGAATATCAGTTTTCTGCCTCCTAAAATCCACCACAAGCTCCTTTGTTTTCTTTATATTTAGGTGCAAGTTATTTATTCTGCACCATTTGGTCAACCTCTCCACTTCATCTCTGTAAGCCATCTCACTCTCCTTGCCAGAGATGAGCCCAATCACAGTTGTGTCATCTGCAAACTTAATGATCCTATTGCTAGGATAGGCAGAGACACAATCAAATGTGTAAAGAATATAAAGGAGTGGGCTAAGTACACATCCCTGTGGTGTTCCAATGTTGGTACTAAGAGTATTAGAGGTGTAAGGGCCCAACCGGACCCTCTGAGAACGTTCTGACAGAAAATCCAAGATCCATCCACAAAGTGATGATGGAAGCCCTAGACTTTCCAGTTTAGAGATCAAACGTCGTGGAAGAATGGTGTTAAAAGCTGAGCTAAAACCCACAAAGAGCAATCTAGCATAGCCCCCCCTCTGCTCCAGATGTTCAAAAACAGCATGAAGAGCAAACACCACAGCATCCTCTGTTGATCTCTTCTTGTTATAGGCAAATTGGAATGTGTCCAGTCCCTCTGGTAAACAGGCAATAACATAGTTCCGTACCAACTTTTCAAAGCACTTCATGATTACAGGTGTAAGTGCTACTGGACGAAAGTCATTCAAGTTTTCCAGATTTGGTTTTTTTTGGTATCGGAACAATAATGGCAGACTTTAGGCATGACAGCACAATAGCTTGGGATAGGGATTGATTCAAAATCCCAGTGAAAACTCCTGCTAATTGATCTGCACAATCTTTCAATACCCTTCCGGCAACTCCATCTGGCCCCATAGCCTTCCTTGGATTGATCCCCTTCAACACCTTCCTCATCTCTCCCTCCTCCACATTAAAAATTACGTTCCCTTGTGCCAATGCTGATAACAATAGTGAAGGTGGCAGAAACTCTGCTGATGTTTCTACTGATGTTGCTTCAAAACGGGAAAAAAAGGCATTTAATTCCTCTGCCAAAGATACCCCTCCCTCAGCTACTGGGGAAATTTTAGATTTGTACCCAGTCATTTCCTGTACACCTCGCCACACCTCCCTAGTGTTGTTACGCTGAAAATTATTCTCCAGTCTCTGCCTGTATGCCTCTTTAGCCACACGGATGCCCCTCTTCAGATCTGCTCTGGCTGCACTATACAGTGACCTGTTTCCACTTCTAAAAGCAGCATTTCTTGCCTTTAGCAGCTCCTGAACCTCCCTTGTCATCCAGGGATTCCTGTTTGAATATATCTTTATCTGGCGCTTTTGCGTTACACTGTCAGTACAAAATCTGATATAGTCCAACACTACCTCAGTGTAAGTCTCTAAATCCTGTTGGGCAAATGCCTCCCAATCAGTGTCATTAAAAACAATCCTGCAGCTGTTGAGATGCTCCTGCTCGCCATATCATGATAGTCCTCTTTATTATTGGCATCCGCTTCCTGAAAGGAATATATTCAGGAGTCAGAAGTAGAGACACATGATCGGATTGGCCCAAGTGTGCTAATGGTTCCGCCTTATAGGCCTGTTTGATATTCGTGTACAATCTGTCCAAAGCCCTTTCTCCCCTGGTTGCACACTTAATATGTTGATAGAATTTCGGTAGAACCACTTTCAGATCTGCCTGGTTAAAGTCCCATCATCATCATCATCATCATCATCATCATCATCATCATCATCATCATCATCATCATCATATTATTATTATTATTATTATTATTATTATTATTATTATTATTATTATTATTATTATTATTAAGGAATATCTTGTGGACTCCTGATGAGCAAGAATACAACAATTTCATTTTAGATTATCTTCCTCTTTTAAAGCTTTTATTTCATTGTACCCTGCCACCACCAACTTGCCACCATCTCCTTCGGCTGGTATTGCTACACCAGCAGCCAACCACCTTATGTCCCAGCTAGCAGAGCAGGCCCCGTGTGGCATCCTAACCCGTCCCCCCCCCAGCCACTGCAATACTTCCAACAAGGGGCTGGATGCTGGGAGGGAGCCAGCTTCATGCAATGGGGCCACTCATCAGCTGTTTGACATGATGCAGCCACTCTGCTGGTCAGGTGATCGGAGCTTCAGATAGCAGATCACAGTGTTTTAAGTTTTTTTAAAAAAAGTTTTTATAAAAGAATATTGCAATGAATTGATTCCACATCCACCTTAAAATAAATTCTCCCCTGGTGGAGGAGTAGAAAAACACACTGCCCGACTATCTTCTGTCACATCACTCTGCATTGTCACAGTTCTTAACACAATGACATACTACTTTGTTTGTTTGGTTCATCAGTGCTTAACAATACAACCTCTTATTGCTTTGAAGGTGAGCACGCATGTGGAGGCGGTGGCTGATTTCCGAGTCGGCTTCTTCCAGACAGTGTGTTGTCCTGTCTTGCAGACAGCTTAGGCTCTGCCTAATGAACCTGAAAGTGTCTTAAGATCAAGAAGTCCTTGTCTGCTCAGACTAAAGTGAAAAATTAATAAGCAGTTCCATCCGGTCAGCTGGAGACTAGATATTGGGCTCACATGACACTCAGTTATGGCACAGAGTTAGGACAGTGTTGTAGAGCAGTTAGGAACATACAGTCTCAGGATTGGAAGCCTGAGGACAACTTATTAATCAAGCCTGGATAGGCAGGCAGGCATCCAAGCTCAATTAAGGCTTATGGTGACCAAAGAGAGGGGCTCTGAGGTGGTGAAACCCATGAAATGGGTTCATGAAATGCTCTTTGCCTGACACCCACTATAAGAGAGGACCATCACCAGGCAAAGATAGCTGTATTTGCTTACGAAGCAATGTTCCCTCTCATTTTTTCCAGATCGCTGGCCCCTCCCCATCTGCATGGAATTCCAGCTGCAATCGGAAGCAAATAGGCCGTCCTGATCCAGCACTGCATGGCCACACAGCTGTGCAGCTGAGAGGGAATGTTGTTAGGATGTATAGCTCATAGTGGTTCACATCACATTGCTTAGCCCAGTATACCACAATTAGAATACGCCCATTGAGTCAACAGGACTTTCCGTGGAGAAAACGCGCCATGTCCCCATGGAGTCAATGAGCCTACTCTAGTGACAACCTACTATGCTAAGTGACAGGATTTTTGGTCAGTGTCTTTTAACTTTAACTATGGCCTGTTCTTATGTCTTTCCATGCAGAATATAAATGTTGCCATTTGGTTCTGAGCTTTTAAAATGTGACTTCAAATGTACGTGTTGTGCAAGCTTTTTCAGAAAGGTACAGTAGAAAAAAATCCACAGCCATTCCACTTAAACGAGGAAGACAACCAGCATCAACAGATGGATGCTTATTGGTACAAACCCTTGGCACCACCTGTCCCCTACCAAAAGTATAGTTTTGCTGCCACCCAGACCGCCCGTTTTGCAGCCTCCTTACAACCAGTTACCTCAAAGAAAGTGGCATTGTGACAGGAACTTTCATTCCGCTGGACTTATAGCAAAATAACTTTCCCTTGACTTCACCTTAAATGTCCACTGGTGAAGACTTGGGCCCTTCAGAGTCTAAGCCTCACTTATTCCTTCCTGTTCAGGTGGAGAAGCCTGGCACCTGGCTTCTCCTTCTGTTGCCGTTGGAGACGGATGAAAAACTAGCCATGAAGGACTGTCTGTATAAGTGGTGTTTATGTTAGTGGGCTGGCATAAACATTATAAAAGGATACAATTCCCCGCTATGCAGTCTTTTGACAAAACGGTGATTGACTCCAACGCAATTTGTTTCTGGGTGACAAAATCAAGGAGCAGGACCAGGAGAGGAATTTTAAATGTTGATGATGCTGTGTGCTGTCTAGTTTTTGTTGACATTCGTGCTATATCTCCACCTCCCCCCACATTTACTTAGGGCTAAAGTTTCAGAATGTCTCTCTGGCTGAAATCCTGCACATACTCGACTTGAAGGGAATCTAGTTGAAATCCAAGGTAGACATTCATTGGATCATGCAGGTAACCTTGGAGAGAGAGAGAGAGAGAGCTATGGAAAAGTTATCTTTCCATTAGTACTGTACTTACAAGCTGCCTATATGCCCTGAGCACATCCGATCTCGCCTGATCTCGGAAGCTAAGCAGGGTCGGCCCTGGTTAGTACTTGGATGGGACACCACCAAGGAATACCAGCTGCCATAGGTGCCTGGAATAGGAACTGGCAAAGCCACTCCAGGATTCCTGCCAACAAAAACTCCATGAACATGGAGTCACGAAGAATCGGTCACAACTGTAACAACACAACAACAACAAGTTGAGAATCTAAGCTACAAAGCCTTTCCTCTCTCTCTTTTTGAAGTATTGGATATACTGTATTGTATAATATCGACTAGTTCTGCCTAAAGCAGGTAAGGTAAGGAAGCTTAACCAAAGGGAAACTGAAGCATTAGATATGGTACCAGAGCCATAGGTGGGTGAGAGCAAGCTTCAGCATTATGGAATGGATTCATGGCTACTCCGTAAAATGTCTGGCTTATTTTCAGACTGAATGCCATTGTCTCTGGTTGGCATTGGGTGGAAAGGGGGCAGGCATGCGGGGAGCCGAGAGAAATGCCAGCTCTTTAGATCTGCCTCTCTGAACTCCAGCCCATAAATTCAATGGACCTCCTTGTTCCCAGATACCTCCCCCCCCCCGTTGGATTTTCATATTTTACCTAAGACAAACATAGGGGCACACACAGACATACCTATAGGGAGCAAAATAAATAAATAATCATTTCTCTTCTCTCTCTCTCTCTCTCTCTCTCTCTCTCTCTCTCTCTCTCTCTCTCTCTCTCTTGCTTTCTAGGTCAGCTGAAGGAGCAAATCTGCTGAAAACATGCCAAAGGAAGTGTTGTGTATGTTAAAGGACACAGTAAACATAAAATGCCTCTTCCTAAAGCCACCTGCCCTCCCCCTTCCTGCCTAGTTTTACAAGGAGCTACTGTAGCAGGCCAATTATACACAGAGCAGGGGGACATTGCTTTTTTGGAAGATTCTGCAAGTTGAGAAGCAAAAAAAAAAAAGGTAACTTTCCAAGCTCTGTTTACATATGGGCAATATGTAGAGATGCATACTTCCAGAAATGTTTTAGCAGCATGCATATTTTGTGCAGAAAAGCTAAAAAACTGCCCTGAAGATATTGGAAGCATTCCTGTTTTAGGCCATAGGACTCCAAACACACCAGCCACTATGGCCCATAGCAAAGGTACCTGGGCGATTCTGGGAATTGTAGTTCAAAAAGTACAGCTGCCACAATTCAGTCTTGCTAGATAAATTAAAAGACTCGTTTGGTCCAGCATTCTTTTTTACACAGTAGCCAATCAGATGATTAGTTTTTGGCTATTTACTTTATAATGTACTAGTATGCATTATTGTTAGCTGGCTGCCCAGAGGCCTAGTATAAATTTAGCAGACAGACAGATGAATGGGTACACAGTACTTTTTCCTTGCATAGCACTATATTTTTGTCTAAAATTGTTACGACTAAAATTTGAGAGTTGTCATACACAGAAGTAAGCTGAGGAGAGAACCACACAGTTGTGAAACTGTAATTTTTGGTTGAAAAAGTGGAGGTCATCTTACACATGGAGGGCGTCTTATAGACAGAAAAATATGGTGCTTATTCATCACCATCCCACTGCTATTGTTGTTCTCATTTAAATGTGAATTTCAGTATATTGGTATTAAAAGGCTTCTTGCCACTAGATATAGGGCCTTTTTACACGACCCCTAAGATTCGCTGGCCACTTAAATTCGGACCAGAGATCTTAGGGGTTCCTCGCTCTTCCTCTGTCCCCACCCCCCTCCGCACTTTCTGGTTGCTGGCTGCCTGAGGGAGGGAGAAAAAAGAAAGAAAAGAATGCCTTCTTACCTCCGTTTTGTTCTGGGCAGCATTCAGATCTCTTAAAGGGGCGGGGTGCAAAAAAAGAACAAACGGAAGCCAGGAGAGCCCGGCACTCACTATCCTTACACCGGATCAAATATTTGTCACCTCCAAAAAGCAGGTACAAGAAAACTGCTGTTTGGTCTTGCTAAAGTGGGCGGGGTCGCACTTAATTGTCTGCAAAGTCCGGAGCTGGTGGGTAAACATTTTTAAGGTCCGGACCTTGCAGCCATTTGCGGCGGAGCTTAGGGGTCGTGTATAAACGCCCATAGTGTATTACTATCATTCATTCATTCATTCATTCATTCATTTCATCTCATTTTTTTCTATACCATTTTTCTCTTCCAGTGTAGAATCAAAGTAGATAAAAAATTAGTAAACTACACATGTAGTAAAGAATCAGTTAAGTTATACCATTAAACACAATGAAGCATAAGGTGGAATGGTATTGCAATTACAACCAGAATCGACCCACCAAATCAGTTATTGAATGGAGAGTAAACACTCAGGTAAATATTCTTGCTTACTGGGTCTTCTCTACCTGATCCACCAGCAGAACTCTGGCCATTATAATATTTTAAAATATTACATTATAAAAACAGTTTTGACCATTAAAAAAACACTGCTGTGAAACAGTAGAATCTATAGCGACCCGCATTAAAACTCCTTTCTCAACTGTCCAACAGAATAAAGCCTGCTTAACAATGAAAGTTCTTACTTGCTTGTCCCCATTCCCCATTGAGTACAAAGCCAACCTGCTTCCATTGGGAACATGAGAGATGGGAAAGAGAGAGAGGAAAGGCTTTGTAGGTTAGATTCTCAAATTGTTGTGTCGTTACAGTCGTAACCGAGTCTTCCTGCTTAGCTTCGGAAATCAGGCGAGACTGGATGTGCTCAGTTTCAACTACTCTACATTATTTCTAAATTTCAGGGGGTAATGAAATGGGTGCCACATAATTGATGTTAATGGGGCCTGATCCTCAGACAACATACAGGTTTTGGTACTTCAAAGCCCCATGTCCTCTGGCAGGTGTCCATTCAGAGGCAGCACCCTGGCTTCCCTGCCTCGCTTCCTCTGGGCATTGCCTGTTCAGATAATGAATGAACTGGCATGACTTGCTGAACTGACAATTTGTGTCCATCTCTCAGGAGGTTGGATGTAGCATTACAGGGTAAACAAGGGGAATGGGTGGGAGTGAAACCTCCATTGTTCATCTTGTTGGTGTCAGCTGAAGATTTGACCACACTGATGTCAATTACACAGCTCCAATTTAATTTTCACCTGGGAGTAAGTTCCACTGAAATTAACATGACTGATGTCCTTATGCACAGAATTATGCTGCTAAGCTCTTTCCAGAAGAGTTTTACAATTGAAAAAGCACTCTACTGAAATGTATCAGAATAGATAAATAATATTTTAAAAGTGAAGTTAGGTATGTCATATGGTCAAAAGAAGTCCATCTGTCATGAGGCTGGATGTAGCATTACAGGGTAAACAAGGGGGATGGGTGCAAGGTGAAACCTAAAAATTGTTCATCAGCTCCGGACTTTGCAGAAGATTTGACCACACTGATGTCAACCAAACAGCAGTTTTCTTTACCTTTTTTGATGGTGACAAAATTTGATCAGGTGAAATTAACATGACTGATGTCCTTATGCTCCAGAATTATGTTTGTTCTTTTTTTGCCCTAAGCTCTTTCCAGAAGAGTTTTACAAAATTGAGGTAAAAGCAGTCTTTTCTTTCTGAAATGTATCAGAATAGATAAATAATATGGGGAAAAGTGAAGTTAGGTAAGATCTCTGGTCAAAAGAAGTGAACAGATCTTGTCCTATGAGGCCCTTAGTGACATGGGGTCAAGCTGCATTGCAAGTGTCTTCATGTTGTCGTTTGCCTTGTGTTAATTTTCAAGTACCTTACCTGCATTGGCAGAGCAATGTTCTTTTTGGTCATCTTGAAATGATAAAATAATGACAACTTGGCCTCTTTCTGGTTGCCTAGACTTCGTCTTGGGTACTATTTGAATCCCCATATCCGAACCGCTCCTCTCAGCAGATTCTTCCTCTATTTGTACAATTCTAAAACAAGACAAAGAACAAATACATTTTGAAATAAGGATAAATTCAGCTACAGCAGCTGTGGAAAAAATGAACTGCACCCATTCAGGAGCTGGGATATTTTAGGTATTTTGTGTTGTTCTGCTACCGTTGCCTGAGTGGTTTTTCAGAAGCAGTCAACATTTGAGAATAAAGAGCCATTTTAAAAAGTCATCACCATGCCCTCCTTCACACGTTGGATGTATATGGAAGAGTCATGCAAAGCAGGAAAAAGACACTGCAAGAGTTGAATAGGGACCATTCTTTCTTGAGTGAACTAAACATTGCATCATGGCCATGGCATCAAATGTGCCCTTCTATGGGCCTCTGGAAGCATTTCTCAGATGCAGTGTATAGAGGGCAAAGAGCTGCAAAAGTTCACCAGAGGCTGCCTGCTATCATATACTATACAGTACCTGTTACTAGAGATGGGCATGCCTCAAGTTGTCCCACTTCGTTAACATTCGCACACATGTCACCACAGGTACCATACACTCCCTCCCGCCACCTGATCGGCTGGCTGCCCCACTCCCTTGCTGGCATGCCCTGCTTGGCTCCTCCTCCTTGGGTTGCTTGCCAGTCCCGGCTGGAGCAAGGGCTTCCCCTCCCCTCCTCCTCCTCCATCAGCCACTCACTCAAAGTCTGCATTGCAGGAAATCCTGCCCCGCCTCCTTGTCTGATTGGGTGGTTGACAAAAAGAAGGCAGGGAAGGGAAGGTCCTGCTCCTGCCCAGACTGGCCAGCTTCCCAAGTAGGAGGAGCCAGGCAGTGCCTGCGGGCAAGTGAGTGGGGCAGCCAGCCAGGGAATAGGGGGAGGGAGTACAATGTTGACGAAGTGGGACGATTCAAGATGTGCCCATCTCTACTTCTTACATTTGTGCTCTGTCTTTCCTCTGCTGTATAGTGGCCAAGTCTTCTTCTTCTTCTTCTTCTTCTTCTTCTTCTACTACTACTACTACTACTACTACTACTACTACTACTACTACTACTACTACTACTACTACTACTACATGCTGTGTAGTCAAATTAGAGTTATGGTGACCCTTTCAAGGGTTTTCTAGGCACATAATACACAGAAGAGTTTTTGCATTTCCTTCTTCTGGGGACACCCCGAGACTGTGCAGTTTGCCCAACGCTACACAGCATGGCTCTATTCTCAGGAAGCACAGTTGGGAGTCAAACTCCCATCCCAAACTAACTTGCTGAGCTATCCAGACCGCTCACACTCATTCCAATCAAACAGCACAAGGCCATAAACACCATTAAAAGTCATGAACTCTATAAGCATTGCAATGGGTAAAACACTTTCACAAGCCAATTTTAAAGGAAACTGATGGATTTGTGCATACAAGACATAAAACGGAAGCTTTCAAAAAGTATATTAAAATCCACCCATACTTCCCAACTTGATGCAAATGGACAAAAAGGGCAAAACTTGGTACTTGCTCAACATCCCCAGATCACCTGATTAGAAGTAGGGGAGATAAACCTACAGAATTTAGCTTCCCTCAACAAGGCTTTTGGTTCTGTTATTCTGAATGGGCTTCCTTTTTAATGCATGACACATACTTTTGGGATTACATCCTGGAACAGCCATGACATTATACATCCTGCAAATAACTCATCTTTTTCTTTCTGTTTTTCAAGAGATGAATGATAGCCTGTGTCTTATTTTATTGTCCAATCTGCAGTGCCAAGCCCTTGGGTGTTACCCCCAGAGGACCCTTCCTCAAGATACATAGGCAGGTGGCGGGGGTGATGATGCAGCGTCTACAGCTGTCACAAGCACCTTGCAGTTGCTTGGAGGCAGGACGTCACAATAAATTAGGGCTGACCCAGACTAGCTGCAAGGCAAGGCTGGACGTCAGTTGCACTGGGAGGTGAACCTCACAGTCAGCGCCACTCTTGTTCCCTCACCCCAGTATAAAAGCTTGATTAGAAAGAGGAAGCCAGAGCAAGGGTTGATCCTGTGGTTTGATGCGCTTTCCCCAGCTTGGGGATCCATGACTGAAACCTGAACCTGCTTCCCCATCCCTTGCAGATGGCATGATCTCTGCTGTTTCTTGCTGTCAGAGGTCCATCAACAAGGGAACAGCAGAACCTACTACGCAAGGTGTTTAGAGGGGGATTATAAAAATGTAGCACAAGTCTGCCAGAAGTATGTAGGGGGAGAGGGAAGCACACGAGTTTTAAGTTAAATTTTAAAAAAAAAAGTCCATATAGATTTGCAGAAGATGATTTCCATGGGTTTGGTTTTTCTTTTAATGACAACATCTCCCTCTGAAAAGGCCGGGATGTATATAAAAACATTGCATATATATTATGTATTGTTCAGTCGTTGTGGACTTAAATGGCGACTTGATGAATTAGTGACCTCCAGAAGGTCCTCGTTGAACAGCCCTGCTCAGGTCTTGTGAGCACAAGGTGGTGAAATCCTTGATCATATCTCGGTCTCACATTTTGGCATCCCCTAAATAGCAAGCAACATATTGCTTTAACATGGCATTAGATGCTTTCGTGGAGGATGCAAGCAGGTTGAGACAGCTGCCAACTGCCTCTTATGGGCAGGATTCAACGTTCCTACTCAGGAATGGAGTTGAACGCTACAATCTGTTCATCTCCTGTTTGTGGGCCTCTTTACGAAGCTGTTTGGCCTCTGTGGCAACAAAATGCTCGATTAAATACTCTATATTGGAGTGGACACACATACTGCTATACTGGAAGAATGTTAACTTTCACCCCTTAGAGAATTGTTGGAATGATTACCTGGGCACACTTCCACTTGTGTCAAGGAATCAAGTCCACACATCTTTAGGGAAACAAGAAAGCTTTTGTTTATTATGGAAATCTAGTTCGGATAGGAAAGGTGATACACATCCTGGTTCTAGCAAACTGGGTGGGAGATGTTAGGAGCCATGGTTGCCTTTTTCATCTCAAGAGGACAAAGGCAAAATGACTTCTCCATGGTAGGACAGGGGAGAGGTGTGTGAAGGAAGGAACTCTAAGAATGGCAATCTAAGGAAGATCAACATAAATCAGAGCAGGCAAAGGACAGTTGAGGAAACCTGAGAAGGTCCTCTCTCTTTTTCTTTTTCAAGAAAAAAATATGCATCTTCTTAAGTGTACACTGATTTACAACCAAGTCACTTCCAATAAAGTAGAGCTATGGTTTGATCCAGCATGGTTATTCCTATGTTCTAGAAGGGTAATTGTGAAACGGGGCTGGAATGTTTGTTTTTTTTCGTTTGCCTGCTTCTGCAAGTGTGACAGTACCACTCGGTTGTGTTTCCATATGTGTAGCGTTTCTTGCTACTTTCTCTGCACATGCACATTCTGGACCCTCCTCCAATGGCCATGCTGGATGGTCTGGCATCCAAAAAGTCATTTTTCCAGGTCTTGAGCACAATAACTTGAATCTGGATAAGGCCTGTCCCCAAGCCAGTTAGGAAGTCATTAGTTTAAATAAGAGCCAAAGTGCAAAGGGGGGGGGGAATGAACTTTGAGACTAAAACTGTGAAGATGTGTCTAGTATCCTTTCCTTCACTAAAGGTTCCTGAGGCACAGAAATGGCTTGATATAACAAGATATTGACCACCGGCTGTAACTCTGAGTAATTATAAGACCTCAGCAAACATGGTGATTCTGATCTGCAGCAATGGAGCAAAAATCAAGGAGAAATGTAGAAACTCCGCTATTCCCCACATGGGGACCAGAAAAAGAGGCATGTTATTTCACCTTTTCATTTCCTCATTTCATCCTCTTTGCGAGAGCGGAGTGTTGATCGAGAAAGCCACATTCCATTCGGCTGCTGAAGCTGTGTCGAGAGGGGATTTCTTGGCGCACCGAGTGGCCCCGAGCGGTTATTTGTAGAGCTGAGGGAGTGGCCTGCTCCCCTGAGACGTTTTCCTTTAAAACCTTTGCCTCCCCGCTTTTTTCTGACAAGGCTGCTTTCTGCCAGACGTTTATCATGCCTGCCCATTAGGCCAGAGGAAATATTTTTGGGAATGTCTGAAGTTAATTGGACATGTCACTTTGGACTTGCATCAGTAGCGGAGGGAGAGACCGTTTTGCTTCTGATTAAAAGCTTTACCCCTTTCCCTCCTTTTCCACCTGTCAGTCAAAGATATGCTGCCTTTGGGTTTTTTTTTGACTAATAATAGATATTAGCTTTAGCAGGGGCGGGGGAAGGCATAAGGATAATACAACTGCGTCGAACTTAGATGGCCTTAAACTGAACCAGAACTTGGGGAATATTGTCTTTTGGGGTTTGGTGAATAATTCCCAAAATCCTCCATTCTGCTAATTTAGGAAAGAATCACTTCAAAAGTAATTTTGTCAAGGTTCTGCTAAAAATTCCAAGGAAGAAAGGTGATGGGACAACATTCTAGCATTTGGGGGAACAGTAGATCCATCTTTGTGGCAAAAGTCCTTATTCTGAAAGCAGAATAAAGACAACCATAGCATAAAAAGCTCACCAGACAAGCAAGGGCCAGGCACATATCTGGGGAATAAAAATGTGAAGAAAGGCCATGTATTTTTTAGGTTATGCTATTTAATTCTTTTTTTTTAACTATTATAGATCCTTTCAAGATTTGTGATCAGCCTTGGGTGGTTGAAAATAACAACAGAGAAATATTTGACCAAAATAAATAAGTTTACAAACAAACAATTTCATATGGTGGTAGCATACATTATAGGGAATTCAACACACAACTCAGTTCATTTTGGGAGAATTCAACATAGGATTGATTGTATACCTGGAGAATTGTCCCCCAAATCTCCCAGCCACTTCCAGTGGAGACTGCTGCCCTTTCATTTGACCCACAGGAATATAAATGGGCAAGAGTGATGCAAAGAAAAAAGGGCCTGCCTGCTTTTTGCCCCAATCATCTGTCTGCACCTTACCAGTCTGAGAACCCCTCAGAAACAGCAAGAGCAGCAGCTGATCCCAGTGGCGGTAAGTTGAAGACAGGGAGAGGCCTTCTGAAGTACAGTGGTACCTTATATAAAGGAATTAATTAGTTCCAAATGAAATTATGTTAAGCAAATTTTCCTTTATACAAATTTCCCATAGGAATGCAATGAAAACAGAGTAATCCCTAATCGTGACAATTTTATGTTGTACGGATTTGCCCCACAGACGATTCTGTTGAGCAAATTTCCCCTATCTCCAGAATTTTTTATGTTCTACAAATTTTATGTTATGCAAACTGTTTGTTATACGAGGGTCCACTGTACAGCCTCCCGAAAGGGCTTTCCCAAGAACAACTGCAGTAGAAGTTCAACATTCCAAGGTGAAATAATCCTGTCAATACAGTGTTTTCCCTCCAGGAACACATTTCTTTCAGAGCTCTATACCAGAGCAATCAGGCCTGCAAATTGCACCCATGTTTACTTCCAAGAAACCAATAAGAAAACAAAGCAAGCTGTTCTACATATTGTGGAGCCAAGAGAAACCTTCACTAGGACAAACACATGTCTATTGCTACTTACAAGAGTGCTGCTCTCATAGTCAATAGGCATGTGGTTTCCTCTCAGCAATTAAAAGCACAGCCACAGACTGGTTCTGCTCACAGCAGAATGAAGATATGAAGACACAGAGTAGCCTGTGCTACTTCAGACTGCCTGCCTGTTGGATGACAGGTGTGCCCAGCACAACAGACTGGAGACAGGCCTGTTTATGCAGTCACGTGCACTGTGACTGCAACATACTCTAGTTGCCATAAATCATCCCACTTTACATCCAAGCCTTGATCTTCCTCCTTCTGCCTCCTCCTTTATTTTGTAAGTGTCAAAAAAGTTTACCATGGAAAGAGAAGAAACACATAAAGAATCCATCCAAGGAATTATAACCTTAAGGGGAAGTGGTGGTGGTGGGGAGGAAGAGGCCACTTGAAAAAGAGATAAGAAAAGTAAGCCCACAACTGAATCCTCAGTATTCCCAGATTCTGATATTTTTCCAAAGACTTCTATTACGAAAAATCACAACATTTCCTTAGCGCTTTTTGAACATTAACATTATAAACCATAACGCCCTCCCAACAAGCCTTCTGAGCCTTCTGAGTTATTATTATGGCTGACAATTGATCAGGAGAAAACAGCTTTGTCGTTGGCACCCTCCTCCTCCTCCTCCTCCTCCTCCTCCTCCTCCTCCAACTACAGAATTGGAAAGGACCCTATGAATCATTGAGTCTCACTTTTGGGTATAGGTGATTTTTAAAATCCTTTTGTGTATAGGTGATGTACAAATTTCATTCATGAAATTTTGCTCATTCTCTCTCTCTCTCTCTTACACACACACACACACTTCCAGATTTTTAAACTATTCTGATTCCCTGAAAAGAATAATAATCAAAATCTTGGCTCAGATAAACAAATACCAAGTGAAGCTAGTATCCCATGACTTTTCCACAACAAAAGCCAGCAGAAAAACTGGTAATCCTAGTCTTAAATAGGCCAGTTCCAGAAATAACCAAACACAAGGTGTTCATTGATATGCTTTTTGGGGTGGGGCAGAAGGATGCTTGCCCCAGCCCCAATGTGGGCTCTGGCCGCTCCTCCTGAAAATGTTAAGAGTGCATTTTTGAATCTCATTTTTATTGAGACCCAGTGAGGAGCAACACGCAGGGCTTGTGGATATTTATGGGATTTCTTTTCCCCACACAGGACTTTGTGGGCCTATTTCGCACACTCTCCCAAAGCTGCTTTACCTTCAACCCTCCGCCTGGAGAGGTGGCGGCGCCTGCCAGAACACTCAGGGAGTCAGGCAGTCAGACAGCTAGTTTCCTGCCTTCCATACATGAAGCTGAAATCAACACAAGAGTTTATTATCACCCCAACAGCGGTGTGGGCAAGGAGAGAGTGGGAGGGATGGGGAAGGGAAATCAGTGTGTGCCTTCCGCCATCCCAGACAGCCTTAATGGAGACATCTGAGGGGCTGATTCTCTGCCTCTGCCTGGGCCTGGCACATACGACCACAGCCAGCCACTGCAGGCCAGTGAGTTTATGTGGTGGCCACCGCAAAACTTGCGTGTTATGCACATGGACGAGATTCTTCTCCATACCTCCGAAATGAAAAACAACATCCCCTTTCAAAAAAATATAAAAATAAAAATAAATCCAGTTCTCCCATCACACTCAACATTTGCTCTGAACAAGCAAATGTCGTAACAAACGTCTGCTTGATGATCTGTGGTACAAGAACCTTGGGCTCTTCAGGAATTTTGGATTTCAAACCCCCAATAATGACCACTTTCCCAGGATCTCCTGGGAACTGAAATCCAAAACATTTAGAATTAGGGAGCACTAAATGTCTGAGGTAATTTTTGGATTTCAAACCCCCAGCACTCCTCAACAAAGAGCACATTCCCAGGGTCTCCTGGGAACTGAAAGCCAAAACATTTAGAATGAGGGAGCGCTAAAGGTCTGAGGTAAATTTCCTGTTGAATGTTAGGAAAAATAACTGCGACACCTCCTGGCCCCATGTATCACCCTACCCTTTTAAAAGGACTGGAAGCAGTATCCAGGTGTCGCAGAACAGAACAGTGCATACCCCATGCTCTTCCACAGCCCCTAAATGGGCTTGCTGGCTTCAGAGGTAGCAGAGGAAACTGCTCTATTGCCAGTGTTGGAAACAAAATAAAATCCTAACCAAATCGGCTTCTGTATGTGTGGTGGGACCCAGGGAGTACAGTGGAACCTTGACTTACATACTGCTTGACTTACAGCATATTTGACTTGCAGCAAGAAGGGGCCTGTTTGACTTGAGTCACAGGCTTTGACTTACATCTCGGAGCCCCGGTAGAAGGCACCGGAATCGGGCGGCATCCACGACCCAGCATCGCGGCTGCCGCCTCCAAACTGCTCCTGCCTTCTTCCCCTCCTCCGGCAGCGGCGGCTTTGGCGAGGCCAGCTCAGAGCACCTGGAGCTGGTCCTCGGCCTCACCGAATCCGCCGCTGCTGCCGGAGGAGAAGAAGGGCCGGGAGCTCAGGGCTGGCCTCGCTGGTTAGATAGTCGGCTTAGTCTTGTAAAAAATCTGGCTGCAGAAGTCTGGTCCACAATAGAAGCATTTTAGATGGGGAGCTGTACAGTTGTGGGACTCTAATGGTAAGCATAGGGTTGTTCAGAACTTGGAACGTCAGGTTAAAAATCAGTAAAACTTAAATGTTAGACATTGTTGCTATGAACATTAAAAAGTGGAGGTGTATAACTTGTGGATTATAATTCCACTGCCTCCCCCTCTCTTTGAAGAGACATTTCATTTACATCCCCGGAAGGAATCTCATGTCCCAGTCAAATTTGTGTTAAATTGCTATTTTCGAGGGTCTTTTTCATAATCTGGAACGGATTAATCCACTTTCCCATTACTTTCTATGGGAAAAGTTCGTTTGACTTAAGTCATGTTTGACTTAAGTCTAGACCACTGGAACGGATTAATGACGTAAGTCAAGGTTCCACTGTAACTTGATCTTTGCCTGAGGAAGCAAAATGTTTTGAGTTGGCCAGATGATGTCATCATAGCCCTTGCTGTTTAAAAAGTCCCAGAGGCACCTTTGGGCCTGGATGCCATCACATCACTGTCTGAGAGAGAGATTTTTAATCCCCTGAGAAGCTTCCAGACAGTCTTTGGAGCACTCCAACTTGTCCCTCTTTCAATTAATAACATTCCTCTTTCTGCTTTTTCCTGCAGCTGTCATTTAATGGGTCCCATTGACTTTCGCTGCTGCTGTTTTTGTTAAATAGTGGCACAGCGAAACAGCAATGCATCTACCTAGGATGCTACCCATAATACCGCCAATGTGTCTTATTTATCTAGAGTAGTGTGACATCCCTATGAAAATATAAACAATTTTTTTAAATGGTAAAGTAGGTGACAATAAAAGATGGGGGTTTTTTTCTTTGTCAACCCTACCAATGCCACAACCCATCAAATGCAATGGGGTGTAACCTCAGACAACACCATCCACCGCTCTAGTTGGTACAAGTGTACCATTCACAGAGGCTACATAATAGGATAATGAGGAGCATTCCAAATCCTACAAAAAACAGCCCAGCTCGGTGCCGACAAGAAGTAGGATGGCTCTAAATAAGGGTGGGATGGATCTCTAAGTCAAAACACGCATGGAGGCTGAAATTTGATTCACATAAACAGCACCAAAAGCCATCCAAATAGAGAATGATATGCCTGCCTGGGTGTGCGCTGAGAGAACACAAAGGATTTCTAGAATTCCAATAGTTCAGAAAAGGAGATTGCGGCAGAGTGTCATGAGAAGATGGGACATCAACACTGTTTAAATCCCCTGCCTCCTCCAGGAGGAGCCTTGACCCCAGGGATAAGGAAACACCTGGCCCTCCAGATGTTGCTAACCTGCAACTCCCCTCTTCACGAGTTGTGGTGGCCAGGGGCCATGAGAACAGTTATTCCGCATCCCTTGGAGTGTGACACATTCCTCAAAGCACCTGAGTTCCTGGGAAAGGTGGTCTCCCTTCACACTCTCTGGTTGGCAGAAGAGCAAATGACACCAGGATCCCATCATGGGATTTATCAACGAGCCTCTCTCTGTGTGTGGAAGAGAGAAGCTCCTCTTGATGGCAGTTCTTCCGTTGGCAGCTGTGCCAGAGTCTCAACCCGGCCTGCTTTGCTCTCACTCACTTTCTTTGGACGGTATGCATAAACTGGCATCCCACCCTCCCACACTTGATTAGCTTTGCAGATATTCGCCTGCCACCAAAGAGATGGATATGGGGGGAAAGAGACAACAGCCACTTCTCTGTGTGCACAGTGTAAAGCACCTCTTTCTCTCCCACTCTCTCTGCTGCTTTCTCCTGAGCACCTTTCTCTAGAGGCTATTTTCATCACAGACCTCGGCAAGATCCTTTTTCATAAAAATAAATAAATCCCTTTGCCACAACCTTCCCTTAAATACTCTCCCCATCGCCCTTCTCTCCCTCCCGTCGTCTCTTTTCCCCCATCTCTCTTTCTGTCTTTTTGGCTGGGGTGGAGTGTGGGGTGGTGGTGGAAGTGGATGTCAGTGCCAGAAAGAGAATTTTAAAATAAAGCTCAAGAAACAAGTGCTTCATACAGCAGAATGGAGAGGGGTGGCAGTGGTGATAGTTTGAAAATCCCAGCAAGCAACTCTGAAGCCAACAGTACCTCCTACTTTAGGAGAAAAAGGGAGGAGGGAGAGGAGGAGGCTGAGGAACCTGGAGTCCTGACAAGAATGCCTGTGTCTGAGATTGTGGTCTCCCATGCCAGGCCGCTCGTGAAAGGCAACATTTAACAGCAGAGACATTGCGGAATCAACAGGCAAGCTCTCAGTTAGTTCATAAACTCGGAACGGGCAGACAGTTTGCTCAAATACAAAGATGGAGTTATATGCCTCTCTCTTAAGCGTTAGAAGACACTGGATTCTTTATCCATAATAATCATTATGGGCCATCAAGTCAATGTTGACTTATGATGGGCCTTCCAGGATTTTCTTGGTCTCAGGAATTCAGACTCTATCTGTGACAATTCTTAGTCATCTATCTGAGTTTACCTGGAAGTTATGGCAACTGGACTTCTTTTTCTTGAGAGACTGAAACGTTTCGCTGCTCATCTAAACAGCTTCATCAGTCTTACGAATCTGTTTGCGTGAGCAGCAAAACGTTCTCTCTCAAAAAAAGAAGTCCAGTTGCCATGATTCAACTTCCACAAAGGTATTCAGAAGTGATTTAATAGTCCCTCTTTCTGGTGGTACTCTGGGACTTTGCAACTTGCACAGGGTTCCATAGATGGCAGGGCATATCACCCCATTCCCAACCAAAATTTAAGATGATTGCGGCTCTCATGTGAGGCACAATGGGGATTCCTGTTCTTAACTGGTAGCTCTATATAGCGAGGCATATTGACCAACTGATCTGTATCAGCCTTTCAGCTTCCTAATTTGAAAGGGATAAAAACTTCTCTGAAGAGAGCAGTTGTTCAGAGCTACCAAGAATGAACTAAACAAATTCCAGGTTTATGTTAGTCACCAAAAACAAAAGCACAGTAACATGTAGTTGAATGTTAAGAAGACAAAAATCAGGAGGGATTTCAGAAGAACTGCACAACTTCATTGTTGACAATGAAGAAATTGAAATAGTGAAAGATTTTGTATTGCTTGGATGAATCATCAATCCAAATGGAGACCTCAACCAAGAAATCAGGAAAAGAATGAGACTTGGAAGGACAGAAATGAAGGAACTAGAAAAGATCACCACCAGCTGCTGTCTCACCTGGGTTTCGATCCTGATCTTCTGAAGGTCTGGCTTTTCCTCTTCCTCCTGTCACATGATTGAATATGTGGGACAGGAGTTCCCACATCCAAAGCTGGTTTTTTTATTTTAAAGTGCAGTTTAGCCCCCTTGGCCAGCAGGTGGCGCTAGCATTTGGAAAAAACGGACCACTTGTCTAGGGGAAATTAAAACTTACAGCGCCTGATGGAGCTTCCTGTTTCTCCGAAAGTGCAGAGAAATTTAAAAAAACAGCGCCAATCAGCCCCAGGAACAGCTGGTCGGTACTATGAGTTAAAAAAAAAGAAAAACCCCAGATCATCTGCGTGGTCCCATGATGTCTGCCTTCTTAAAAGGTGGATTTTGAAAGCGAGGCAAAAAATTCCCTACCTCTCGGGTGAGTCAAAGAAACCTCGCTTAAAGGGGCATTACTGGGTTTTCTTTTTTTTTTTTTCTTTCAAAAAGCCTGATGGCCATGGGGACGGCATTTTTGGACACGGTTTATCTAGTAATTTAAACTGCTTTTAAAGGGACGTGGGACCCAGTGTACAAATGTATCCCTGGAGTCCAAAACCAAGAACATTCACACTCTTGTAATTCTTGATCACCATATATGGATGTAACAGCTAGACGGTAGAAGAAGCTCACAGGGAAAACTATTTATTCATTTTAAATATGGTACTGGAGGAGAGGTTCGTGGATACTCTGGACTTCTAGAAAGATTAATTAGTGGGTCCTAGATCACATCAGCCTGAATTATTTCTGTAGGTAAAAATGTTGAAATGGAGGCTGTCCTCCTTAGAGCACATCATGAAAAAACAGGATTCTCTAGAAACGGCAACAATGCTGGGAAATGTGAAAGGCAGCAGGTAAAGAGGACAATGAAATGTGAGATGGACTGATTTCCTAAAGGAAGCCACAGGCTTGAATCCACAAGAGCTGAGCGTGTGTGTGTGTTGAGGGCAGGTCATTTTGGAGATCACTCATTCATGATGTCACCATAAGTCTGAGTGGACTTGATAGCACATAGCAACAATCTGCCAAGTTCATACAGCCTCTCCTCACTTAACAAACTATCTGTTTAATGACCTGAGTGGAGCAGAGCACTGGCCACCAACCCCAGTTTCTTCCCTATTTCGCCCTCCTTTTTGTTCTGCTTCTTCCATGGCCTCCCGGAGAGCTTCCCCTCTCTGGCCTCCCTGCAAGGAGGGCAGCCTCAAAACACCACAAGACACCTGCCTTTAAGCTCCCCACTTAACAACCAATTCATTTAATGACCTAGTAAGGGGCAGGGAACTCCATTGTTAAGTGAGGACTGCCTGTACTGAAGGAAACTTCTTTAGAACAAGCAGGCTGTCCTTTCCTTTTGAGGAAAGGAGATGTACCTCAAAGGCAGAATCAGCTTGTCCTCTAAAAAGATCCCTACACTATCCCTCCAGGCACAGAAATCTTCTAGATATACGGCATGTGCCAGAGAAATCAGCCATGAAGACAAAGCCTTGCTTACCTCCCATGTTGTCGCTTTGTGCTGTCAGTTGGAACTGACTTATGGCGGCCCTGATAGGGTTTTCAAGGTAATTATGGCCCTTTGTACATGACCCCTAAACTCCGCCGCAAATGGCTCCCAGCTCCGGAGCTTAAAATTGTTTCCCCACCAGCTCCGGAGTTTACAGATAATTAAGTGCCACCACGCCCACCTAAGCGCATCCCAGCGCACTTTTCAGGTACCTGCTCTCTGGAGGTGAAAATTCCTGAT
The DNA here is from genome assembly GCA_029282475.1 of Phrynocephalus forsythii. Lineage (NCBI taxonomy): Eukaryota > Metazoa > Chordata > Lepidosauria > Squamata > Agamidae > Phrynocephalus > Phrynocephalus forsythii. The sequence continues at coordinate 29,165,823 of JAPFRF010000011.1, read as the reverse complement.
GTGGATATAACGTAGTGACTGCCTGGCTCTCCTTGCTTTTGTTTGTTCTTTTTTGCCCCCTGCCCCTTTAAGAGATCTGAATGCAGTGATGGAGGTGAACGGGGGTGAGTGGCATTCTTTTCTTCCTTTTTTATCCCTCCCCTCACGCAGCCAGCAGCCAGGAGTGCAGAGGGGGTGGGAATGCAGGAACAGCGACAAACCCCTAAGATCTCTGGTCCAAATTTAAGTGGCCAGTGGATCTTAGGGGTCGTGTGAAAAGGCCCTGAGATATCTAAGGAGTGGCTTTACCAGCTTCACTCCCTCAGTAAGTTTCCATGACTAAGCGGGAATTGGAACCCACGCCTCCTGAGTCCTAGTCTGTCACTCTATCCACTACACCACCAGAGGCATAACTAGGGTTTTCAGCACCAAGGGACAAAGTGAGTTTTTGCACACACACCCAAGGGATAAAGAGGGACTAAGGTGCCACGGGGAAGGTGGCGGCGGAGGCCAGGGAGCCCTCTGCGCCAGCCTTGGCATGTAGACTGTGACACTCCTTCCCACGGTTCCTGGGCGGGGAGTTGTTGGGGTCTAATTTAGCACCCCCAGATGCTGCACCCGGGGACAGATGTCCTCCCTTGTCTCCCTAGTTACATCACTGTACACCACACTGTGTATCAACTTCCATTTACAAATACCACTTACACAAAACAAAACAAAACACCCGAAACTAAGCTGGGGTCATAATAAAAAGACCATCTTTTCCCTTTAAAAGCATACTTGCTTAGTGATAGATGATACAAAAAATACATTTAACCTCTTAAGGAAATGTCTCTTCTAACGACAAGGTTGTGTAAGGTCTCCAAGAGCTGGTTTCTATTGCTTTCTTAGTACAGTGCTTTCCAATCCATCCAGCCAGTTGTTCACCTATTGTCTTTCTCATGTCTCTCTTTCTGATTATGTACCCAGTGTTAGATAAAGTGTTGGACTAGAACCCAGGAGACCTGGGTTCAAATGACTTGGCCCTGAAATTCACTGGGGTGGTGGTGGTGCTAAGGTAACAACCATGCACAAATTGACCTGGGTCCTAGCTCCCTAAAAGATCGAATCTCACAGTATGAACTGGCTCAGGTGCTACGGTCATCGGGAGAGACCCTACTCTCCATCCTGCCACCTTCACAGGTGCGCGTCAGCAGAACACATGCAAGGACCTTCTCTGTTGCTGCTCCCAGACTCTGGAACACTCTCCCACTGGAAGCCAGGACAGCCCCATCTCTGCTGTCTTTTTGGAAGCAGGCAAAGACCTTCCTCTTCAGGCAAGCTTTCCCTGAATGAGGGACTACCTACTATGTGACTTTTATATGGATTACCATACATGACTACATTGACGGATTTCATAAGAACACCAGTGTTTTCCATGTTATTTTCCACCACTCATAATGGGTTTTTTCTTTTTCCTTTTTCTTTTTCTTTTTGTGTGCTCTTTGTAGCTTTAATATTACCTTTTAATGTTCTAAGATGCCTCTTCTAATTCCCTATTCTTAACTTACTATGTCTTAAATGTTCTGCGCTGCATATTGTCCCTCATTACTGCAAACCATCTTGGGTCCTTTTCTAAGGAGAAAGGTGGGATGAAAATATTCAAAATAAAAATAAAATAAAATAAAATAAATATTTCACTTCCCATGGAATGCCTATTATTATCACTGTATGTTGGAGGCAGTTTGACTGGGCATAATCAACACCCCCTTTCACAAGAATGTAGAGTACAAGCTGTGTGCCACAATACTCCCCACTGATCCAAAGGGGCCCATCTAATCCCCCAAATCCCCCAGGGATGGTGCGGCAATATGAACATAAGAACATAAGAACATAAGAAGAGCCCTGCTGGATCAGGCCAAAGGCCCAAGTCCAGCCCCAGGGATGCGTTTGGGAGCGCATGAGACTAGATATCTGTCTTGATTTCCCCATCTGGCCCTTGAAGTACCCTGGTTTAAAGCCTAGAGATTACACATCTCCATCATGGTTTGTAACCCGTGATGGACTTTTCCTCTAGGAATCTGTCCAATCCCCTTTTGAAGGCATCCAGGCCAGATGCCATCACCCCTCTGCCTCTCCCAATTCCAATTGCCATTTCAAACAAAAGTCTTGCAAGAGGCAAGCTGTACAGGAGACATGAGATTTTCTTGTTTCCTGGAAAGAGAGCATGGATTATATATATAATTTTTTTAAGAAACAAAAAGAAAGAAATAGTGATCAGAATCCTATTAGCAAATATAAGGCGTTGTGCAACAGCTCTAGTGGCTCTGGGTTGTCTCATTAAAAACACAAGGCTCATGCATGTGTGTAAGGCAGGTGTGAACAAACCCTTGTGCAACTGGCCCAAAGAGATGACACGTTATGTGCAAAGGGACATTGCCCATGCGGAGGAATCAAACAGGATGTTGGCCACTGACGCAGAGTGACAGGAACTAAAGCCCAGTGAAAGGCGTGGATGATATGTGGAATTGTGGGGTAGCAGCTAGGTGCGCAATGTGGATAGAGTGATGGGATAAAATTGGGAAGCCTGGGTTCGAATCCCCAGACGGAAACTCACAGGTGTGTGTTATGTGGAATTGCTAAAACCCGCTCCCTAAATATTTCACACTTGCCTTGGCAGCCCTATTAGGACTGCTTAAAGTCGGTGCTGACTTGATGGCACAGAACAACAAGGCAGATTAGAGCAAGACACATTGGCCACATCACCCAGGGACAGACTGATGACTTTCACCACACAGAGTGTCCTCGAATGTACCCTTTGCATTTCTCCCTTATCACTTTGAATGCTTCCTATTCATGCCTAAGAAAAAAGTAAAGCTGTTATATTTGGGATACCACCCTCTAGTCCAGTGGTTCTCAACCTGTGGGTCCCCAGGTGTTCCTGGACCGCAACTCCCAGAAATCCTGGCCAGCTCAGTTAATGATGAAGACTTCTGGGAGTTGCAGTCCGGGAACACCTGGGGACCCACAGGTTGAGAACCACTGCTCTAGTCCCTAGCAATAGGTGAAGGCCTGGCTGGTCTCCTTGACTGGTGGTAAACACGGAGAGGTGTAATGTGCCTTCAGGGGCAGACAACAAGGCTACTGTTTGAAATATAATGTTCCCCAGCACCTTTGCCTGTGTGGACTTTTACTTCTTAATGTGATGGGTTATATATATACTGCTTGAAAAAAAGTTACTTTGGGGGGTCATAACCCCCAGAATTCTCAAGTTGCTTTGGCCACATTATCATACAGTATTTGTAGATGGTTAAGTAATGCTGTCTACAAATACTTCAATTAAACTTTAACCAGTAGAGGTCTCTGCTACACCTCAAGCACAGAATTTTTTTTTAAAAAAGAAAGACTCTAAAAGAAATACAGAAGAGTCATCAATGTCTAGTCACTTCAGACCTCCGCTTCGGAACAGTTTTACAAAAAATGCAATACTAATTCTATGACAACTCTTGAACTGATAATGTCTCAAAAACATAAATTGAGTTTAGGTCAACATTTGCAAAGGATACAATATCTTTGCCAAGTGATTTAATGTTTCATTTAAATGCCCCACAGAAAAGGCCCTCTCTCAAAGCCTAAGATGCTAAAATTTAAATAGCTGGGCTGCTTGGAGAGAGAGAGAGAGAGAGAGAGAGAGAGAGAGAGAGAGAGCACATATGCATGTGTGCTTACCTGGTTTGAGAGTGTAATAGAAAGTGTGAAATAAAAAACATTACAGGTGGCATTTCCTTCAAATAAGTAGTAGTGCCCTTTGTTTATTAAATTAACAAAGAAACCTTTGGTAGGTGACATATAAGCTGTATAAATGAATAAAATATAAATAAATAAATAAATAAATAAATAAATAAATAAATAAATAAATAAATAAATAAATAAAAATGATGCTAAGGTATCTAGAAAAAAATCATTGCTGATTTTTGTTGCCCAAACTTTGTTGCCCAAACTTTGGCCCTCCAGATGTTTTGGACCACAGCTCCCACAGTCCTTTGTCATTGGCAATACGGGCTTGGAATTCTGAGAGTTGTCATCCAAAACATTTGGAGGGCCAGAATTTGGACACTCCTTTGGAAGCAGCAAATACAGATGGGCATGAACTGTTGAACCCGGTACTGGTTTGTTTTTCAGCCAGACATGTTTGGTGCTTTTGAGCCTCCCCTCCTTCGGCAGGCACTCATTCAGAGGCAGCTGTGTTTTGTTTTTCCGTTTTGTGCCCATCTCTATTTTTCAGTGCTCCTCTCCCCCGTCCCTTTCAGGTGCTGCCTCTGAATGAGTGCCTGCCAAAGCAGGGGAGGCTCAGAAGCACCAAACATCTGCTTGGTCGAAAAACAAACCAGCACCAGTTCGGCAGTTCGTGCCCATCTCTAGCAGCAATTCTTAAAAGGATCCCCCGCTTGCAAGGATGGGCATTTTCTGAGCTTGTATGAGGAGGCATCCAGCTTCTCCCCGAACCAACAAAATTCCTGCTCTTTTCAGTGCAGCGATCGCTGTTCATGGAGCCTTCTGTCCATGTTCAACAGAATTCCATCCTTAGCTCCTAATGACCTAAAATGTATTTAATTGATTGACAGCCTTATTTAAAGCCGAGCGAGTTTGGGCTTGTACTTCCTCGCCTGGCTTTGGGCAACGTGTCAAGGAAGATAGCTAGCAACATCGAACTGTGCTGCACCTGGACCATGGTGTCATATATAATGTTCTTCAACAGCTTCGCCTGTCTCTCTTTTTAATTATACAGCAAGTGTTTTGAGCAAGATCTTTCTTGCAGGGTTGGCGTCTGGAGTAGCAAGGTCTGTGCAACTGGGGTACAAATTCCTGAGATGGAGTTACAACCATAATGGGGCAAGACAGGCAAACTAGCAGCTAGGATTGCCCCATAAGCTGGGGTGGGGGTGGGGGGGCAGGGACAGAATGGCCTGGCCTTTGTTTTGTGAGTTTACAGCAGCCTGGTGTGCAGGGATCAGTCCATGAAATTTTTAATTGAAATAAACAGCAGCTGTGCTTGGGGGAAATCCATTTTGCCAAGAACTTTTGGATACTTTTGGAGTATCTCTCCTGGCACAATTCCTCTTGCCACGATCTTTTAGATGCTAAGTTCTCCACACAGGTACAAACCTGATGATTGTTTAAAATCTATTAAAGCTTGTGTATCATGTGGTGATTTTAAGTGTCAATGAAATTGTTTAAAATCTATTAAAGCTTGTGTATCATGTGGTGATTTTAAGTGTCAATGTAATTGTTTAAAATCTATTAAAGCTTGTGTATCATGTGGTGATTTTAAGTGTCAATGAAAGTATTGCCTATTTTTGTATTTGAACTTTTTTCAGAATCTGCTCATCAGTTTTAAATAAAGCAAAAGCAACAAGCAAAGTATTCTGCTTATATGCCGCCCCATACCACTTCAAGTAGTCTCTGGGCAGTTTACAGTTTAAATACAATATGCAGGCTACACATTGTACCCCCCCCCCCAGCACGCTGGGTACTCATTTTACCGACCTCAGAAGGATGGAAGGCTGAGTCAACCATGAGCCTGCTACCTGGGATTGAACCCCAGGTCATGAGCACAGTTCTACCTGCAATACAGGCATTTAACCACTGTGCCATGGGGTAACCATGTGTCCCCTAAATCAATGTTGATGTATGGTGACCCTTTTCAGGGTTTCTAAGTAGAGAATGGCTTCGCATTCCCCTCTTCTGGGGCCACCCTGGGTCTGAGCAGGCTGCCCAAAGCCACGTAGGCTGGTTCTAATCATAGAAGACACAGTGGGGAATTGAACTCCCAACATCTGGCTCCACAATCAGGTACTGTAAGCCACTGAATGCACTGTAGAAGCGCATTCATTCAGCTACTCCTGACTCTTAGTATCTGCTAATATTTACATCACCATGTGGCTCTTAAAAACCCCAGTACAGTGAATGGGCCAAAAAAAATGGCAACCTTAGTAGAAACCTGGGTACATATTGGCTTAAATCAGTGGTTCTGAACCCGTGGGTCCCCAGATGTTCCTGGACTGCAGCTCCCAGAAATCCAGCTCAGCTAGTGATGAAGACTTCTGGGAGTTGCAGTCCAGAAACATCTGGGGTCCCACAGGTTGAGAGAACCACTGACCTAAATCCTCTTGCAGAAAGTTATGTCTGTGCAACTTGATTACATGGGCCATTGATTTTAATTGCTTGTTAAACATTTCCTATTCAACTGCACAGACTGCCAATTCTGGGGCTCCCTTCCAATGCCTTTTGACATGCAGAAGCCTTATGGGAACCTCAAGAAGAGGAAGGGAAAGACTTTAATGTCCAGAAATCACTGCCGACAATCCCAATACATACCTTTAACTCTTGGCCAATGTGGAGTAGGATGATGAACTACTCAGATGCAAGTCATGCTTTCCTCCAGATTGGAAGGGTTGATTGCAAGAGAAGCCCTTTGCACATGTTCAAGGCCATTACAGCCTCATGTGTACCATGGCTGAGCTGTGGCACTGAAAACAGTGAATCCCCTAAGATTCTGGTTCTATTCTGAATCCCCTAAGATTCTGGTTCTATTCGAAATCCCACAGACATTGACCAATGTGATGCCTATTTCCTGTAGGTTCTGAAATTAAGCAAATATCTCACATAGCTTCATTTTTGGCTGAGATATCACAAGGATGGAATAATTAAACATTTCTTTCCCTCATTTGCCACATGAAAAGGTGGAAATGGGCGTGACATGCGGTGCGTAAAAGCCAAAAGAGTGAGGAAAATAAGCTGACTCCTAATTTATTTATTTGTATATGTACACCATATTTTATTTCTTTCCTTTATGTAATGTCTCAGTTTAGATGGAGCTATTTGCCTTTCATAGTTTAACACAGCACAACACCTATGGAAAAAATGTCAAAGTGTTCCTGACAACTGTGCTGAAACTGGAAACATCTACAGAAAATGTTCAGAAAGAGAGACAGAAACACATGTGCACACGCACACACCCAGAAAATAAATCAGATTCTAGAACCAACTTTTGGCGAGCCTTGAATTAAACTGGCCTCAGTTTTGTAAGGAGATTATTTTCTGGTGGTGGGGAATAAAAAAACCATTGCGCTCTAAATGCCAAAAAGAACCCCTGTTAGGTTGATTCTCCCCTTTTTCAAGTAATTTTAACATTTTCTGTTCACACAATGCACAGCTAACATTATTCCACTTTGCCAGCTGATTGGTTTTTTGTCCATCTCTCCAGCATGGCTGTTTTAAAATGTAACAGTCATGCATCACATCAGTCCATACTATATCAACACATGGAAATCTATCTGATTTATTTTCTATGCTCTGTAGTCTGGCTACTGGGTCCTGGGGTCACTGTTTTTTTTATAATTCCTTTTGCTTTTTTAAAAAAATCACAAGTATATCAATAAATTACTTCCTACCAGCTGCAAAACTCATCCCGCTTTATTGATATATACTGGAGATCTAAAATTTCTGGAAGCACAGGGGATAAAGGGGGGAAAGCCCGGTTTCTTCCCCCACTCCCTAATTTTTCTATCCCCCCAAAATCCCCCCCATGCCTTCAAAATTTTTGGAAATTTTACATCCTTATATAATCATATGTGATTATTTTTAAAAGGGGGGGGGTGGGGTGGATGTTGCTCCAGGAGCATCATGAAAAATGGAATCAATTTAAAATAAATAACCATTGTCATTAGAATGGTTCAAATAGCTGGGAATGCAACTATTCAATTAGAAACAATATGAACGTGTCTGTCTGTCTGTCTATGCGTGACTGCATGTAAAAATGTATCAGTGCCTAAAAGGGATGAGAACGTAACAATTCTTTTGGCATCCCATGTTTGAGCCCTATGAGTTTGGACAGTACCAGATGGCAGCCATCGGTTTGAAAGCACTGTCCATTTATTTATTTGTACTTATGCCTACCCAAAGGTCTCTGGGCGGCTTACAATCAAAGAATTAAAACAATTTAAAATAGTTATAAATAAAATATCAATAAATCATCAAACAGTAATAAAAATTCTTCTTTAAAATCATCATCCTAAAATTGTCATCAGCGGACCCACAATCTATATTGTATCATTAAAAACCTTCTGGAACAGGAAGGTTTTTACCTGGCGCCGAAATGTAATCAGTGTTGGCGCCAGGCGGATCTCAATAGGGAGGGCATTCCATAACTTGGGAGCAGCTGCCGAGAAGGCCCTTTGTCTACAAGCCATCCCTCTCACCTCCTTGAGGGATGGCTCTTTTAAAAGCCCCCAGATGGTAGGCCATGGAAGGAGGCGGTCCTTCAGGTATCTAGGTTCTAAGTCGTTTGTATGCACAAGACCCATTCAGTGCTCCATTGCTTTCCCCATTAAGTGTGCGCACATCCAGATGGGCCTACAATCTCTCCAAAGTTCCTGAGGTGTGTGTGTGTGTGTGTGTGTGTGTGTGTGTGTGTGTGTGTGTGTGTGTGTGTGTGTGTGTGTGTGTGTGTGTGTGTGATCTGAAAGTACACCCAAGGGAAGGACTGCATTCCTTTGCTGGTGCTTTCATCTTCCTTAAGAAGGGGCAAAGGGCCATGAGGCTCAGACACTTTCCCACAGCAGCTTGGAGCTGTGAGATCTTGCAACAGACTTGATGTTAAAAGGGGTCTACCTCCCCCCCCCAAAAAAAATCAAAATCAAAACTAAACTAAAAACTATACAGGTATCATGTTTGGAAAGGAGGGTGGGAAATGGGGAAGGGATGCCTGTTACGCAATTGTTTTGGAAAAGGCACACATTTTGGAAAAGGCACACATTGTTCCAATATCAATTCCTCTGAACTCTTAGGATTGAGTTCAAAGCGTTGCATACTCAGTCCTCTGATAATTTATGTGTGTGTGTGTGCTTCCCCCATTCCACTCCTCATTTGATCATACTCTTGCCCCAGAAAAGTTCAGACTTTGCTCAGCAATGGCTGTTCAGTCTTCAGGGCCGCAACACCCACACCCACACCCACACCCACACCCACACCACTGCTTCTGTTCTAGATTTTTAAATATATTTTTTTACTTCTGCAATATTAAAAAAATCATTTACAGAAATGATGTTCTGTAAATTTCACAGGATGTTATGAGAAACAAGAAAAATACAAACAATAGCCAGCAACATTCATCCATAGAAAACACACACGGCCTTTTCAGATTAATATTTCAATCAAGATTCTCTTGAGACAGAAGCATCTGTTTTGTTAAGTTCCTTTTCTTTGTATGCACAAGACCTATAAGGAGTTGCCTCTGGGCTATTTCTTTCTCTGCCATGATATTATAATAAAGGCAAAGAGAAGGAATCTGTTCTATATACAGTGGTACCCCGACTTAAGAGCAGCTCGACTTAAGAGCAATTTGACTTAAGAGCAGAAAATTGTTGGTGTTTTGACTGCCACCTTACAAATTTTAGATATGGTCTGCTCGACTTACAAATATTTTTTTCATTTTTTTCATTTTTTCATTTATTTTTTCAATTTTTTAGATAGGTACCCCGACTTAAGAGTAGTTCAACTTAAGAGCATGCATTTTGAATGGATTAAGTTTGTAAGTTGAGGTACCACTGTATATAGGAAACCACACAATAGATAGATAGATAGATAGATAGATAGATAGATAGATAGATAGATAGATAGATAGATAGATAGATAGATAGATAGATAGATAGATAGATAGATAGACAGATGGACGGACGGATGGATGGATGGACAGGAATGGACCTTTGATAACAGATAACAGATAGATAGATAAATAGATAGATAGATAGATAGGGCAACCCCTTAGATAGACATGTGCTTATCAAGGGACCATCTCTACCCTTGATAAAGTGGTTTAATTCATCCACACTATCAAGGGCAAGAATAGGCACATTATTGATTTCACTTCATCCCTGGTGCAATATAAAAAAAAAACTCTTCAATTCTTGTGGCAGATTGTGGTAATCCATTATAAGAAAATGAACAGATGAGATTCTCACTTTGCTACATAGCCAGATTCAATAGTCAGGCCATGGAGAAGATTGATATCTGCCATGTAGCTGCCACGTAAGTACTGTATTAGAGGTGATGAGCTTTCCAGAGTTGGGGGAAGAGGTAGCAATCTTAACTCAGGACTAGAAACATGTCTGAATACATCAGGATTAAAACTGGATCTTCACAAGGACTCAGCATTCAAAGGATGTGTGAATCTCTCAGTGTCACTCTCTTTTCTCTTGAGTGTCTCGCTAGACCACACAAAAGGAAATACTACTTAAAACAGTGGCAAAGAATATGTAGCTCTTCAGAGATCATGTGGCTCCAAGTCTCATCATTCCCCAACAGTGGCCAGGCTGATCGGTGCCATAATCCAACCATATCTAGAGGGCCACACTTTCCCTATCCTGGTTTTAAAACCATCAGTTTGTAGGCAACCCATGCACAGTGGCAGAATTTATGATTCCTGTGTTTGAAGGGGCATCACATGTATAGCAGTTGGGGGTGGGGAGTTAACAAGGTCAGTGCGTGCAGTGGGTAAAGAGAAAGTGTTGAAAAGTATGAACCATAAACAGTGGTTACCCTGGACTGACCCCTGTAGGGAATGATTTAGGAGCATGTGAAGGGAATTAAAAAGAATGGTGGTAGAGATTTCTGGATACTGCTGCCCAAATCCTAAGGCTCTATAGTACACCAGTGTGAACAGGCAGCTCCTGCAGGTCTACAACATATTCATTCAAAAAGTGCTGGGCCATCAAATCAACTGAGTCCAAACCCAACAGCTGACTGCTGAGGTGTCCAGATAACAACAGCCGCCCGTGCCTACTCATCTCCAATGTCTTCTCCCTCATCCACCAGCAGTATTGGACGGTTGAATGTGCTTGACTGTGTTAGGCAATGTAGGCACCAAAGAGGCTAACAAGCCAATAGCATTGCATGGTTGCCCTTGATTTACTGTGTTTGGTTGCTGATGCCAAGGAAGCATTACCGGTCCCCCCCCCTGGCTTGCTACACCTCACTAAGCCTTTCTGTACCTTAATATTCTAACATTGGCATACCACCAGGGTTGCGAATGCGTGGGCCTCGAGAGGTCATTTTTAAATTATATTATTGGTGGATGAGGGAAGAAAGCACATGCAGTTGAGAGACTTAAATCCCATGTCTTGAAAATTTATTGTGTGCCTGCCATAGGCAGTTACTTCACGTCCTTCTTTGTTCCGCGATTAGTTTTGTACCGTGACAGCGTTTGTCACGATCACATGGTTTTGTTCCTGTTTTAATGTTCCCATGGTCGTGATAACTTATCTTGTGACAAGTGTTACCTCACGGTCTTGTGCCGTGACAAACACTGAATTTGTCTAGTTTCCTTTTTCAGGGGGCTTGAAAAATTCTTTTTCGATATTTTGCTTCTGAAAAGTCAAAATAAAAAAACATCTGGACACAGTTTTCTGAGATAAATTAATGTTTTGTTGCATGACAGTTGTTACCTCACTGTGTCTTGTCTCGGAACAGAAAGTGGGAACAAAGGGCGTTTATACACGACCCCTAAGCTCCGCCGCAAATGGCTGCAAGCTCCGGACCTTAAAAATGTTTACCCACCAGCTCCGGAGTTTGCAGACAATTAAGTGCAACCCTGCCCACTTTAGCGCGACCCAGCGCACTTTTCTTGTACCTGCTTTTTGATGGTGAAAAATATTTGATGCGGAGAATGCCTGAGCTCTCCTCGCTTCTTTCTGTTGTTTTTCTTTTGCCTCCGCCCCTTAAAGAGGAACCAGGAAGTAAACGGAGATCAGAGCAACTTCCACCAGCACCGGAGGTAAGAATGCATTCTTTTGTCTCTGTCTAAGGCTTTTTTCCCTCCCTCCCCTCACGCAGACAGAACAAAGAAGTGCAGAGCGGGTGGGGACGGAGGAACAGCAACGAACCCTCAAGATCTCTGGTCCAAATTTAAGGGACCAGCGGATCTTAGGGGTCGTGTAAAAAGGCCCAAAGAGTGAGAAGGGAAAACCCTATTCCAGCACCAGGTATAGTATTGTTGCGCTTAGCATCCATTCCAGAGGCATGGTCGAGACAAATTTCAGTACCGTAGTTGCGAGATGGATGTGAAGTAACATTTTTTGTACTGATCCTAAACGCAATACTAAGAGAGACAAAACGGACGTAAGTAAATAGTTACCCAGCAGGGAAGGTCTGGCAGAGGTTCCCGTCCTGGGAAGAAGGCGCGGTATATAAATATAAAAATAAATAAATAAATAAATAAATAGGTGGCTTCTTTGCCTGTTGCTCTAGCACTGTGATAAAGAAGGCAGAAATCTACCTGCAGAATTTCTGCCCACCCTCCAGCAGCCATTAAAGGCACAGGGCCTTTCTCCTCAGTCATCCAAAGCGCTCCAGACACTGCAGCACACACACTCCTAGCTGGGTGGTCTGACTGGACCTCCTATCATCTTTTTTGTCCATTAAAAAGGTTTTAGAAATATAATTGCAAATCAGGGTTGCCCAAGGATTAGTACGAGAAATCCACCTTGGCCTACACCTCAGTCTCACCTCGAGATGGGGATGAACCACTGAATCAGCAGCACAAGGAAGTTGGAGCACAGCCTCTGAGTGGGTGTCCACCAGAGGAGGCCAGGCTGGGAAGCACTGAACACTGGTTCAGCTGAGAAATGAACCAGCTGGTTCGATAGTTTGTGCCCATCTTTAGGGTACTCATCTGAACTACAGGATGAGGAACAGGTGGACGTTATCAGATGGTGGCTTTCATCATCTGTCACCACTGGCTACACAGAATAAAGGTGATACGAGCTGTACAGTAACCCCTCACCTATCGCGGGGGTTAGGGACCCACGTGACCCGCGATATGTGAAAATCCGTGATATGTGGAAGTGGGTCAGGTGGGCGTGGGGGGGAGGCGATCCGAGGGGCGTGGGGGTGGCGGGGAGCGATCGGATCGCTCCCCGCGCCCCCCCCACAGCTACGCGGCCTCCCAGAAGGGGTGGGAGCGGTGGAAAGCGATCGGATCGCTCCTCATGCCCCCCCCCGGTTCCAAGGCCTCCCAGAGGGGGCGGGTGGTGGTGGGGAGCGATGTGATCGCTCCCCCACCCCCCCACAGGTACTGCGATCCTGCGATATAGTGGGACCGCAGTACCTGAACCGAGAAATGGCGGGGGGGTGACTGTACTCTGAAACCATTTGGAGCCCCCCTTCCCAACATCTGAAGAAAAAAGCAGGAAAGATTTTAATAATATCTAAGTCATAGTTATCACTTGCTAATTGGTGGCTGAAGCCCTGCTGGTTAGTTAGCACAGTTGTACTGGACCAGACTCATTGATTCAGTGGAGGTTTGATGAGTCAATTCCCCCATACATTTTATTGATTCCAAGATGCCCCCTTTAGTTATGAAATACTACACTAAGCAACAGGATTTCAGCCACAGTGTATTGAGTTACTGTTATTGCCTTATTCCCTATATAATTGAATGGTCTGTAGTAATGACTATGATAGAATAGGGTTTTTTAAAAGCAAAAACAACAACTGGTATTTGGTATTCCAAACATCTGAAGCTACTGCTTTTTCTTACAGAAAAAGAAAACTAATTATAGGGAAAGAAAGACAGAAACAGAATAGCCAGGCACTGCCTGCCTAAGAAATTCCCTTTGTAAAATTGCCATCGTTTTTTTTTTCCTAGAAGGACTCATGTGTGAATTCCCAGCTCAGAAAAACATGTGCAATTTGGTTGTCTTTCCTAACTCATTCCCTCCCACCCTACTGCTTCCATGCTTTCCCATTCAGCAGCTATTTGATCTGCAGAAATAATGAGATGAAGGTTTTCACGGCACAGAGGTACAGTATTCCTTAACACTTACTAATGTTGCTAACATCCCATGGGTGTCAGAGATAAGGAGCAAAGGGCAGCAAAAAATCCTAATCACGGTCTTCCCCAGCCCCACTGCAAAGGAGAACTCCATTAAGCTGCAGACCTGGTTCTACTTCCCTCCTCTCCAGAACTTAGCCCAGGAGAGAAGATTACAAATTTGAAACGAACACGATGAACTGCGCCATTGATGTCAAGGTTTCTCCTCTACAGGGGTGGAGGACCTGTGGGCCGCTAGCTGTCTGATGAACTACAATACCCCTCATGCCTCACCATTGTCTACGATAGTTAGAGCTGATGGGTGGTAGAGTTCAGCCACATTTAGGAGACTGCCTCCCCCTGAGTTTCCCAGCCCTCAACGCTGGGCTTGTACTTCCAAAATCCAAATGGTGGGCTTGCCCTATCTAAGGAAGTCGGCCACACTCCCCCACCCCAAGCACCGATCAGGAACTGGGCGAGGCAAGTAGGTTGGGAAGGGAGCGGGCGGCAGGATCTGGGGCTCGTCCTGTTCTCCCTGCCAGCAAACCTAACGGTTAAAATAGGTTGGTGCATCCTAAATGACAGGCTGTAGGGGAAGCTAAAAATAGGAGGCAGAAGCCACATACATGGTGTGATTTCCTATCAAAGCCAGCTGTGTTCGGGCAGCCCTTCACTTACTTCTAAGCCTTGGCAGAATACCGCCCTTTTAAACTTAGTGAGAGCATCTATCTGTGCAGAAAACAAGGATAAGTTGGTTTGGCTGCTGGTTTACTGAGAGGGCACTTTACCCCTCCAAGCCACTATGACCAAACAAGGACAAGACACACAAGTTCTTTAAATAAATAAATAAATAAATGACAAGCCCCACAGGTTATTTTTGGTGAAGATTCACATCCTCCTGCTGCAATGTCCACTACCCACAGGCGTACACTTCACCTTTTCATCATTTTTTTTTTGCTAGCTCACAGGCTAACCCAGAGCTACTCACAATGCCCTAAGGCAGTAAAGTCATAACTTTTTTGTCCCCTGCCCCCTCCTTCCAATCCACAGCTGAGTAAAGGGCACTGATTGTTTGGCAACAACTACAAGAACTGTATTCTGAATCGTAGCAGGAAATGGCGAATAGTTTAGTAAAGTTTGGAAGGTTTCTCTTTGAACGAGAGCATCTAGAATCCTTCAATCCATTGACTTTTTTGCTCCGGACATTGTCAGGTTTGCACCCAAGAAAGTAACTTTTCTGGCTTTTTTCTTCTAAATAAATACAAATGTACCAATCTTGTGCATATATTTTCTGAAGTGTAAGATGCATTTGATTTGGTACGATGTATCTCTGAATATACTGTACAGTTCAAAGGGTTAGATCATACTCCCAAGACAAGTACCTATAGAATTAGTTCTTCCAGAAGGATCTGATAATTTCCATATCATTGTTTGAAACTCATTTTCAAACACCTAAGGTTTGCTGCAACCATCATTAATAGCAGTACCAAAAATAAGCAGAGTCCTCTAAAAATGTGTCATCAACGCCATCCTCTCCCCTTACTCTTTCTAATTATTTAGAACAGCAGCTCACTAAGCAAAGCTGAAACTTGTGGGATGATACCGGCGGGGAATACATAAAGAAGTAGCAATATTATAAAGAACTAGAAAAAAAGCCCTTGGTCCCAAGCTTTAATAGTGAGCTCTTTAAATGGGGGACATGAACACTGGCAACTTGACACAGAACCAGTGTGACCAGCTCTTGTCATTCTCCCCTCACCAGCTGAGTGGACACAGGCAATTTTAGCATCCCTTTCTCTGTTGTTTTGTTGAAACTCCTGCCTTCCCAAACATATTTATGGTTTGAAAACCATGGGGTCAAGATGAAAATTAGCTGAGCATCACATTTATTATGGGAAGGATGAGTAGCTCCAAGATCTAGAGACTCCTGCATCAAAACAGGATTCGTCTTAGTCATCCTGCTCATGCCACCCGTTCCTTATACACACTACCTGGAACCCTATCTTGTGTTTAGGCTGGTCTAATGAAATCAGCATTAATGCCAGTGGCAAAGTGCCATGCCTTAAGAAGTCAGCCTAGGTATTTGTTGTTGTGTGCCAACTCAACAGCTTGGTGGACAACAGCAAATGCCTACACTGACAGCTCAACCTATTTGCCATTGCGATTTATACTGATTTGAGTTATGATGAGAGGCATAACTCAGAGGATTCTTCCCAAACACCCAATGGCTTGACAGCAGACAAATCTGAATAGTGAAGCTGGTGAGGATTCTTATTACTAAAGGCTTACCAGGGCTTACTGTCACCTGCTTGGCCAGAGATAAATGTTCTAATTTGATTTCTTGCTTTGAAGTTGATTGCCAAAAAAACCAAGGAGCTTGTGTGAGAAATTTCTTCCACTTAATCTTCTAAACCTACAGTATATTTTGGAGAATGCAGGTAAAATTACTGGAGATTCTGAGGTACATATTTAGATGGGAAAGATCCCTTAAACGAAATAATAACGGATAATTCAGACCCCATCGGTTTATAAATATAATTGGGTTTTTTGCCCCATCGTGCATCACTCTGCACTTACTAATGTTGAAGTTCATTTGCCACTGGTTTGCCCACTCCCCCAGTGTCAAGAGATCCCTCTGGAGCTCCTCATAATATCTCTCTGGTTTTACTACCCTGGATAATTTAGTGGTGTTGGCAAATTTGACTACCTTGCTATTTATTCCCACTTCTAGATAATTTATGAAGAGGTTGAAAAGCAAGGGTTCCAGTATTAAACCTTGATGATGATGACGACGATGAGATGACGACCTAGCACAAGTGTCTCCACTTCTGCATCTTGCTAATGAGTTTTGTTTATTTTGTACTTGGTCATGGGGAAATAAAAACACACCTCATTTGCAGTTCCAGTTGCTTTGGAATGCAGCTCTGAAGGACTCACTGTCAGTGGAGAGAATTAATGTGGTGCCAACATCTCAATGCCAGTTGAGTGTTTCATGTTTTCTGACACACAGCTATGGCACCAGTCTTTGCCTTCATGCCCATTAAAAACTGCTGGTTGTTTTGGACACCAGACTCCATCCAGACACCAGAATGCTTCATTTCCTTATAGCTCAATTGTAGATTGTGTTCATCACATTCAGAAGTGCTCTCCCATGATTGACTTGGGAATGCACAATTACAAGATCGCATCAGAGCATGCACAGAGTGTGTTTCCCTAGCCACTAATCTAAGCCAACACCACCAGCAACACACAGGAGGACAGGGGTAGGTGGGGGGGGTAGACTAGTTGGCCAGAGGCATATTCCAGTACTAAGTGGACTGGGTTGTTGTATGAAGAACTACTTGTGGACAGTGCTGTGAGTTATTCCTTGGCTGCTCCCAAGCCAGAAAACTGAATATTTTTCTAGGCAGAGAGGAGCATTTTGATCTGTATGAGTGACTGAAGAGCTGGCACAAAATAAATGCATTGGTTAAAAACTCTACACTTATTAAAGGGATGCCATTGAAAACTGCTACCCAGCTGAAGGCAAGTCATCCATTCTGTGGCCAGAATGCGTCCAACCAGTGCTGTGCATATTTACACAGAAGCAAAACCCACTGGACTTGAGATAAAAATTGGAATCGGCAACAAAAGGCTACCGTTCTTCTTCTGGGTTCCAGCTCAAACATACCTTGGATCAAACAGATGCAACTGCACTGGCTTGCAGCTGGGCGAGCTACTGTCTGCAGAAAGGGTAGCACTCAATGCGTGCTCAGAAGTACCCTTTGCTTCCTGGTGACTTATCTTTTTGAATCTGATGGTTTCTCCTTTAAAGCACAGGGGGAGATGGAAATGAGCCACGATCTTTTGGTTTTTAACAGTCCTGCCTGCACTGGATAACAATCGGAAGGAGAAGCAAATTAAAATAACTGTCTGCCGTGCTTCCTCTGATTTAATTTAAACCTGAGTCAAAAGATAAATAGTGGAAGGGTGGGCAGTTTCAAAGCTGGAGGGAGGGCCTGGGTTTATCAGGATTTCCAAAAGATGGAAGACAGAAAATTTAGTCCTGGGTACATGTTTGTTTGTTTGTTTGTTTGTTTGTTTGTTTGTTTTTTTTGCATCTGTATACCATGGCCTTTTGCTCTTGAGGCAGTCACCCTACACCAAACGGCACTCAAGGCTGAGTAGGAATACAGTAGTGCGCATTTCTAGCCAATCAGCAAGCTGCCTTATACAGTATTTGACTGCTCAAGCTGTTTCTCTAATTCTAACCCGTATTCTTTGCCAGGCAGTGGCTATCCAGTGTCTCGGGCCTTCTGGCTGATCCCCATTCCTTTTCGCAGGAGAGGCCCAGGAGGTTGGACCCAGTTGGGAGCCTATGGGTGCCCTGTGCATTCATTTGCTATGGAGTCTCCTCTTCTACCTTCTGAGGGGGGTCTTTTTCCAGTGCATCACATGACGTGGGCCCTTCCTGGAAGAAGACCTCCTTCAGAGGTGGTCTTAAGGCTGCTAAAACAAGTATGATATACCTAAGAGACTCCAGGAGCAACCATTGCCAACTCGGCAGTGACATCCATCAATGCCTTTAGTCCAGAGTAGGCCTGGCAGAGTTGTGCCCTTGTGGACATGAGCGAGAGAAGCGCATCATGCCGGGAAGAGTTTGGGCCCCTTCTCTCAAAATGCAGAATATCCAAATATTCCGAAGCAGGCATGATGGAAACAAACACCAGTGGAAACAAAAGCAAACTTCCCTTATAGCTCATAATTGATCAGTGGATTTTTGTCCAAATTCCTCTAAAAAGGCCTTCAACCGCTCTTCAGGAGTTACTTATGGAAGGAACTAGAAAGTGTTCCCTGTTACCAAAAAGCAGATCTCTAACCACTTGTTCCTTCACTCTTCCAGTGTAAGATACATATAAAAACAGTAACCAGTTGTATACCAATTCTATACTAGTATTAGAAAATTCTATTTAAGCCCCTATCCTAGATGCTGGGGGAATTGGGATGATAATAAGAAACAAGATACTGTTTGCACACGCACACACACACACACACACACACACACACACACACACACACACACACACACACACACACACACACACACACACACACACACACACACACACAAAACACTATCCCAAGATCATAAACCCCCACCGTCTTGGCAGTAACTTCAGCTAGAAGCGCTGAAAGGGATTCCTTTCTGACCGAGTACCAGTTGTAAACTGAAACCTCAGAGAACACCCACAAGGGAAAGTTCCCCCCTATCTGTATATAAAAAAAGGACTGCCCTTTTGTCCTCCCTCGTCTTCACAATAGAACTTTAAAAATGAAAGGCGTCTTCCTTCCACTTGCACGTGTCCGATCAGTTCCCACCCCTCTTCTCCTCTTCTCCGGGGCTTGGGGTATCCGCCGAGCTGCGCTGGCGCAAAAAAGCCTGCGTGAAGCGCTGCTGTTGAGGACGGACGCCCGCTAACACAAAAAGCCCTCTGGATAGGGGCCGTCACCGCGCAAGCCGATTGGCAGGGGGGTCAGGATCGCCCCGATTGCCGATGGAGTGTGGCGCGGTGACATCTTTAGCGCTAGCAAACGCCAGGTCTGCAGACCCAGAGGAAGGCCCCCGGAAACCGAGCGAGGCTTCCTTCTGAGTAAAGGGGTGCCTAGGATGGAGCTGCGCGTTCCTCCTGTGGATGCGGATCCCGCTTCCTACTCGAGACGGGTCGAG
Source organism: Phrynocephalus forsythii (assembly GCA_029282475.1). Classification (NCBI taxonomy): domain Eukaryota; kingdom Metazoa; phylum Chordata; class Lepidosauria; order Squamata; family Agamidae; genus Phrynocephalus; species Phrynocephalus forsythii. The sequence continues at coordinate 29,146,288 of JAPFRF010000011.1, read as the reverse complement.
CAGCTTTGGGTGGCTCCAAAATTAGCTTGGTTAGCGCCGGAATGGGGAAGGCAGGCTAGGGGTCGGGCAGCGAGGAAGGCACGGAAGCGTTCTCTGGACTCCTCTGTCCATCCTAAAAGGAGCAAACCCAGGCGCTGGCCAGGAGCGCGTGGCGCCCGCTCCTTCTGTCGCCCGGTGATTGTTCCCAAACTAAATTCCCACTTTTTTTCTGGCCAGAGTTAAAGCGTGATCTCGGTAAATGGTGGTGAGCCTATTTCTTCCAAAATGCACCAGGAAAAAGGGAAAGGTGGGAACTGCGGGGGAGGGGATTTGCAAGCCACCTGCGGAGAGGGTTTTCTGGAGGCCAAACTCGGGTGAACTACGACGGACAGACAGAGATTGAGAGAGAGGCTTGAGAGGGGGAACGGTCCGCCTAGAATTGGTTCCCTTGAATCTGCAAAGATTTGTTTGTTTGTTTGTTTGTTTGAAACAGGGATTGCGAGCGGTTTTGGAAACGAACCCGAAACGTGGCCACGGGAGAAGCCGCTTTTGCCCTGGCTAAAATTATAGGAACGTGGGGACCAAAGTCCCGGGTGGGGTTGGGTCGGTCAAACGCCCCGACGGGTGCGTTGCACCGCACGTGCAGGCTTTCCGGTGGCCCCGATCAGGAAGCCGTGCCCAGATTTCGGGTCGGAGCAGGATCGCGGCCAGGAAGAATCTCTGGAGACTTCGAAGGGACCCCCTTGCGGGGGTGGGGTGGGGGGCGCCAAAGATCAGGTGCAGAAGAGCAGCTCCAGTGCCCTTGGGGAGGGCGGGGGTCCCAGCTCAAGCCGCCCTCCTTCTCCCCGCGAGATCCCCCCCCCCCCGGTGCTCGCAGCGACCCTTGGCCGACGGGACGGACGGAGGGGGGGGCAGCCAACAGCTCGGGAGGCATTCCGAGGGCGCCTCTCAGCCGTCGAGGTATACACGCGGGAGGGGTTGGGAGGGTGTGTTTCACGGAGGAAGGGCGGTGGGAATCATCCCCCCCCCCGCGAACCCGCCCCTTCTGGCCCGGTCGCCACCCGCTTTGGGCTGCCCCCCCGCCAGCGACCCCTTGTGAGAAGAGAGGGGCCCGGAGGGGAGGGGGGGTCTCTAAACTTCGGAGGTGTGTGTGGGGTGGGGGTGGGGGGTGGACGAGTGGCCGGGCTCAGGTTACACAGCTCCGCTGGGGGCCAGGGGGAGGACTGAGCCGGGAGCATATACCCGGGCGGCGAGTAGGCAGAGGGGAGCAGACAGCCGCGGTGCTCCTGCCCCAGAGCACCACACGGCTGCCGAGGTTTCTGCGGGCCTCTGGGGGCGACTTGGGATCCACCGCCTGCTTGTTTCCAAAGGAAAAAAGGGCTGCATGAGGCCTCGGTAGCCACGGCCGAGGGGATCTACCACCAACAACCAACCACCCACCAACCACCCACCACCCGCCGCCGCCGCCGCCGCCACTTCCATCTCCTCTTCTCCTCATCCACGCGCAGGTCTCCTGCATGTCTAACATTTAGACATGCTCCTCTCGGTGGATTCAAGGACTCTTGGGCTCCTCCTGGCAGCCACGCAAGTCATTTTATTAGCCGTTGTCCAATGTCAGGATGAGGATCTACGTAAGTTGCGCCTTTCTTCTCCTCCTCCTCCTCCTCCTCCTCTTCTCCCGAAAGAGGGCGAAAAGAAAAGTGTGTATGTGTATGTGTATGTGTGTATGTGTTGTGGGGGGATGCAAAGGACACGAATAAAGATCATTTCTTTGGAACGAAACTTTCAGGGAACAGAGCGGCCCTCCAGGATGCCTCCCTGCCCTTGGACCTCGACTCACACACACACACACACACAAACACACCCACCCACACACACTTCGCAGGCTTCTTGGCTTTCCATCCAAGCCTCCGACTTCTCACCTCCAATAATACGAAAAGCCGATGGGCGTCGTAAATTCGAAGGCTCAGGCGCCAGAGAAGAGAGAGAGAGGGTTGTGCTTATCACAGCCCTAGCCTTTCAACTCCTCCCCCCCCCTTTCTGTTATCCCTTGGTCTGGTGGGAAACTGGGTCCTGGTGTCGAAAGAGAAGGGGGAAGAGAAATAAGGGGTCTGAAAGAGACGGCTTTCAACGGTCCCGTGCTTCCATCCCAGATTCTCCGGTGGAGGAAATGGGGAGGGAGGGCAAACAGGCGAACGAGAGAAGACAAAACAATCCTACTTGTGGGGGAACTGGGTGGCGGCGGCGAAAGAGTTAACTGAATAATATCGAGGGGATTCAAAGGGGGGATCCAACAAAAGAGAAAAATTCCGGGGCATACCAGCCAGACTTTAATTTCTGCCCCCTCTTCCCCCCCTTCCCTAAACAAAGGGAGATCTTTGTGCACATCAAATCCAGCTTCCCACTGCCTCCCCCCTCCTCCTCCCCCCAGCCCATTGAGTGATGTGGAGTAAGGTGCAGATGGAGGTCCCCTGGAATTTGATAGCTGACAGATTTCTCTTTCTCTCTCCCCCCCTTTTCTACCCTGGAAGGAACAGAAAGGGAAAATGTCCCCCCCCCCAACTCAAGAGGCCACCTGAGGGGTGCAAAGCATTCCAGAGACACATCAGTGCAGTTTGTTGGACTCATTTTCTTTTTCTCTGCACCTCTGTGTGCCTATGCACATGCGCACTGGAGGGGGGGGACCTCAGGCACATACTTAAACCAGGAGGGGGGGGGGAAGACTCCTTCTGAATGGTAGAGGATCTATGAATTCCTAGTGGTGCAAATAATAATAATAACAATAATATGCCCATTTGCTTCCCCCCTTGCCAAAATGGGTGGTGGGAGTAGGAAGAGATTTTATCCAATTAAGCTTGTCATCAGTAATTGCACACTTTGACAGGGAAGGTGTATTATTTGTATTAATTTATCTTTTAAAGGCAGCCTGCACCCTTCCCCACCTCTGCCTAGAAAGCTTTTGTTGTCTGGCATATTCTTTAGAGATGGAAGATGGAAACTTTATTAGGTAGAAAGAACAGTTTTATTTTTCTTCCATTTCCCCCCTTTTTTATTCCTTTGGGCAGGTTTCTTATTGCTTGAATTCCATCTCGGCTTCCATGTGCTCCAGACTGTAAATCAATTGCAGGGAATAGAACTTGGAAAAAAATGATGTGTGTGTGTGTGTGTGTGTGTGTGTGTGTGTGTGTGTGTGTGTGTGTGTGTGTGTGTGTGAGAGAGAGAGAGAGAGAGAGAGAGAGAGAGAGAGAGAGAGAGAGAGAGAGAGAGAGAGAGGCCTCTCATTGCTCCTGATCACAAGCCATACTTCTGTTTCTGAGCTCAAGATTCCAAGGGGGGGGAGAATGGAATTCCTTTTATTCACGTGCAGGAGTCTCTGAAGCTGACTTTTCCAAGTTAGAGGCAGAAAGGGCCCTATGCGTTTGGTGCCGCTTAGATTGGCCTTGTAGGGTGTGCCAGACTAATATATTTCTAGCCAAAAGACACTGCCCTTCTTTCTTCTGCTCCTGAACCTTTTCTTAGAAATGGGGCTGGGGAAATTTTTAAAACAAGATGATGCAAAAAGGCACAGGAATTGATGGGAGGGTTACAAAGGCAAGGGATGACATCCAGAGCTCCTGTAAAAATTCCCTGAATCAGGCACTGTGATTGTGCAGAAACAGAGGCTGCTCTGGAAAAGAAGCTACCGTGTCACCTTTGGAAATGCTTTGCAGCGCTCATTCATAAAGTCCTTTCCACCACCCCCTCTGCTCTTTAAGGGTCTGTAGCCAGGCTCCCAGTGGTGTGTCAATTCTAGAAGGTTGTGGGGAAGAACTAGGAAGTTTGTCACCATATTGACTTAAAATGTTTCTCTTTCTCTGTTAGTACAGTATTTTTAAAAAGTGCTATATTCCTATTAGCCAAAGAGAGAGAGAGAGAGAGAGAGAAGGTTGACCTATACAGTGGACCCTTGTATAACAAACAGTTTGTATAACAATATCTGTACTACATAAAAATTCTGGAGATAGGGGAAATTTGCTTAACATAATCGCCTATGGGGAGAATCTGTACAACATAAAAATGGGATTACTCCATTTTCAATGCATTCCTATAGGGATTTGTATAAAGGCAAATTTGCTTAACATAATTTCATTTGGAATGAATTAATTCCTTTATACAAGGTACCACTTTATTGGCTTTCTGGTGGGTTTCATCCTCATGCATCTTTTTTTTTTTTTTGCAGGGGAAGGAGTCATATAAATTTCATTTTTTAAAAAAGTGTATTTATTTATTTGTTTGTTTGTTTGTTTAAAGAGGTGTTCTTTAAGGTCAGGGAGCAAGCTGAATTCCCGCTCTGTGAAAGTTTGTTTGCGTTTGGCAGCGATGGCTTCCAGATGCTGAAAGTCTGCCCATATTTATTTAAACGAGTCCCTAACAGGGCTCTGTGAATCGGGCTCTGTGTGTACTTGAAAAAAGGCCCATTCATGAGTGGATGGGTCCCTTGGGCTCCTGCAGGCTCCCCGGCCCCAGGCACAATACCCCCCCCTCATCTTGGACTCCTGTCAAAGCCTTCAGGAGGACATTTCAGAAAAAGAAAGGTGGGGGGGAGCATGTGTCAAAGAGGCACGCTTTTAATGGGTTTCTGCTGACCCCATTCTCCACAGAGAATCATTTCTATTTAAAGGGCCATCATAATGGGAGAAAAACATTGTCAGCTCTCCTCCTTGGAGCAGCAGAGTCTGGGACTTTCTCTGTCCTTTAGTCCCGACGCATTCCCATCCCTCACCCGCCTGCAAGAAGCTTCCCTGATGATCTGGCTTCAGTTTGTTCTGCTAGCTTCTCTTTAGGGGGAAAAACCCTTTCTTTTTTAATTGGAAAAACAGCTTTAGCGCTCCCTGACACAAAACCGAGTCAGCTAGGGTCACTGCAACTTGTTAGAGGCAGGTTTCACTCTGCTCCAGACATTCCATCAATGGGTTCTGTACCACTACTAGTGGGTTTGGAATGTTGCTAATTCCCAGTAATTCCCAGTTAGTCTAGTCGGTAGTCAGAGGTGGCAAAACTGAATCAATAGGAGAGGTTTAGAACCACACTGTTCTGATTGGTGTCTTCAGGAAAGAGTTTATATAGGTAATCATGGGCGACAGTTAGAATTAGAAGGGTCCCCAGGTAAGTCACCTGCTATGAAAAGTTTATGTTAGAGGAGAGCCAGGCTCTTCTAAGCCTTCTAGGCCCTCATGTGGGAGTTGTGAAGAAGCGTTTGCTTGCAGCCAGAGAAGTCTAGTGCCGAGGTTGCTTGGGGTCCTTGATTCTCCTCTGAGCTTAAGCCAAGTCACATAATTATTCCTTCTGTGAATACAGATGTCCCAGGCACACATTATAGATGAGCTAGCGTTAAGACAGACCAGAAGGTTCCAAAATGCTATGATCTGGACCTCAAGTGGCAAAATGCTGCCTTTGGAAGTGGCATCCCATACATGGAGCCCCAAAACATAGCCACACACCTGACAAGGTGTGTGTTTCAACATAGCCCAAAGGCCTGCACAAATGAGCGGCCCTTGGGCAAGCGACTGGCTCGTGCCTTTACCTCACAAATAACTGTTCCCTTAGCTCAAGGTGAGAAAGTGGATCAGACAGGGCTCACTCTGCAACCTATCACGTCTATAGCAATAAAAACTCATTAACAGTAAACAATTATGCTTATTTTGAAATGTGAAATGCAAAATATAATGCCCATCCCAGCTCACATGTTACAAAATCTGTACCCATTTTACTGCAAAAAAAGAGAGGTTAATCTAGGCCCAGTCTTAGACGAAACTTCTGCCTTATCCTTTACCTCAACAGTTTCCCAGCCTTGAGTCCCCAGATGTTCTTGGACTAAAACTCTCAGAAACCTTCACTGCTAGCTGTGGCTGTTGCCGTCCAGAACATATTGGGAAATCCAGGTTGGGTAGCACTGCTTGCCCTCATGGGCTTGGTAGGGAAGAGAGATTGGATGAGAGGTGTTAAGTAATACCTGCCGTGTGCCCCAAGGATTGGGTGGGAGAAAACCTAAAGATTTTGGCAGTGTCCTGTCACAGGCCAGAGATTTATATGAGTTTTCAAAGAAACTTAGCCCGGTGGTATCATTGCAATAAGAGCTGTGAGGGGTTTCAGGAAGGGAAACTGAGGAGGGACCAACTAAATTTTTTTTTTTGAAATATATATTCTTTTGCTCATGAAGAACTGTTCATCCTCATATCCTCACAACTTTGAAGAAGAACACATGCTCTTGTCCAGATCCCACCTGGGGTTAGAGACAGGACCCCCGTTGTGTGGTTATGACATGATTCCTATAACCAATGCTGGTGATATGACCCTGTTTCTTTCTCTTTCCCTCTCTTCTGGTTTTGCTTCTCTCTCTCTTTATTTTTAAATCTCCCCGCCCTGCTTCCTCCTCCCCCCTTCCCCCTTCTGGCGCAGAGGAGGCAGGCAGCTGCGTCCAGGATGGCCAGAGGTATAGTGATAAAGATGTGTGGAAGCCCGAGCCCTGCCGGATTTGTGTGTGTGACACGGGGACGGTCCTTTGCGACGACATACTCTGCGAAGAACTGAGAGACTGTCCCAGCCCCGAGATCCCCTTCGGAGAATGTTGCCCCATCTGTCCAACTGACCGGCCCACCGCCAGCGATCGTAATTTATTTATTTCCATTCCGTATAAATAAATTACTTGCAAGTTGAGCAAAAAAATTAAAAAAAGGTTGAATGGTTGATATAACACCCATGGATGTTGCCTTCGATACTGCTGGGGCATCCATGGAAAAGGCTACCTACCGGGAGGAAAGGCTACTTCTTGGGATGAACCATGCCGATCGCTTAAGGTGTAGAAAAACTGTACTTTCCTTTGTAGCTTAATTTGTGCTACAGAGAGGTGAGGGAGGAGGGTTGGGTTGGGCTGCATGGCTGACAGGTGATTAACTCCCCTCAGCCTTGCCATGAAATTCAAGCCAGCCCTTTTGGTATTAGATGTTGGTGGCACACTGGTGGCCTGAAAGAAGGGAAAAGTGGCTTGGAAAACACCTGGTCAGATTAAGGATTAAACTCTCCCTATGATCTAATGACTGACAGAACTGCTGGATAGCTCAGTGGTTTAGTCTCTGGCTGTGGAACTAGAGGTTGGGGGTTCAGTTCCTCACTGATCCTCCTTGACAGTGAAATGTTTAAAAGTGTGAGAGTTTTAATTATATGCTTCTGTGGTTTTCCCCTCACTATACACAGTGTTTAGCTGTGATTTTCCTGTCAGAAATTACAGGGTGATCTGGATAAGGACAGTCCCTTTTGCAGCTCCACTGAGATAGAAGAAAGTCTAATTAAATAATTATCAAATGGCAAAACTTCTTCCTTCATGGGAACTTCTAAGTACAGGCTGTGCCATTCCGGGCAATTGGGCAACTATAAAAACCCATAGAAATCAATGGGACATGCCCACACTTAAACTGTGACTAAGACTGCAGTTGATGGCTGCAACTGGAGAAAGTTTAATGATTATATAACAAGCATGCTGATGCTTAATTTGTGTTTATATAGTGAGTTTTGAAGTTCACAAAGTGCCTCACGTGTGTCTGATGGAAAACAGTGGAATTTAAGCTATAGTGGAGCCACTAAATCTAAAGTCTGACGGAAAACAGTGGAATTTAAGGCACAGTGAAGCTTCTAAGTCCTGTCAAGATCAATGTGATTTAGGCCTGTCATCTCCCACCCAGATTGTATATAGTAAATGCTTTAACCCATTCCCCCCTTAATATATTGATCAAAGGTGTGGGATTCCCCCCCCCCAAAGGCATAGGGGAGAGAAATCTGTGTCCCTCCAGATATTGTTGACCAGTGATCAGGATTCAGAAAGGGTGGGAGTTGTAATCCAACAATGCTTTGAGGGCCATATGCGCCTCGCCTCCTTTTGTTGTAGGCAATAGTGAGATGGGAAAAGGAGGTGGTGAGAAGGTAAGGATTGGCCTATATTTTGATGGACTACCTTGTGGAAAATATTGGCAGAAAACCTGTTTGGCTTCTCCTAATTTAAAGTCGTTCTGGCCTTAAGCAGTTCTGAGATTCTTAAAAATATAGGGTCTTGGGGCCAAGAGGTCCGTACCTGTGTATTCAGATCTGAGAGAAATTAACCAGTCGAGGCCTTGCTTTTTCATACCTGAGGCATTGGGAATAACTAATAATGTTTCCCCGCCTCTCACACTGTGCTGGGATGGGTAGAAATAATTCAGGCCAAACTTCTTTCAGGTACCAGAAAGTGCCCTTTTAAAATAATAATCTCAATTCTAGCTCAGGAGTGGTGTCACAATTCGACGAAGTGGCCTTTTAAAAACCCTTCTACCTCTTCTGGTTGCCTGCCTTTGAGGGTTCTTCTGACTGGGAGAGAAAAGGTGGGGAGGGGCAAGGCTGCCACTAGGAGTGAAGGGTTGAGACCCGCAAACATTAATCATGTCTCTTCTGTGCATATATTTATTTGTCTGCTGTCCAGCTGAATGTGGCTTGTACCCTCTGCTTTTTGTGTTGCACGCACCTTAATTTCCCCTGAAGCAGTGGCACCCTGTGCAAGGACAACGCTTTAGAGATTGGCCCTGCCCTGTATGAGTAGTGACAAGTCCAGCTTCTTTGAGATTCTATTTTTGGGGGAGTCTTTTTTTAAGGGATTCCTAAGGAAGTTGGTTTAGGGTTTTTCTTCCCCCTTGGTCTGGGCCATGCTGTCTCATCCTGAGCATGATCATTTGGAAGCAGGTCCCTCTGAGCAACTCAGGGCTTCGTCTCACATATAGGCTTCCAGGACATGGCCATGAGTCCTTGTACACAGGATCTCAAATGACCACTGCTGCTTTGATAAACAGAGCTGTCATCCCTGTGGCGTGAAATGGCATTGAGCTGAAAAGACCCCCCCCCTCCGCTGCAGAATGGCTTTCAGCTGAGCAGTGACTGGCTTGGAATTCCGATTCTTTTTCTCTGCGCTTTCCTGCTTGTCCCTTTGCACGGGGCCCTTGCACTGCCTTAGGCAGGTGCGATTCCTAGGCATATTCTTTTTTCTTGGGGTGTCAGCATCTCCGACATAGCCGTGACACTTAGCAGATGAGCTTAAAAAAGCAATACCAATCTCCCCCCTCCCCCCCATCATTACCACCCAGATGTTCTCCTCTCTCTGTCTTCCTGACTCCTTGTCTTGTTCGTGTGCTTCTAGTATGTACAGAGGAAAGTATTTCTTCATGTATTAAAATGCTTGCATAATTTATGGTGATGTGATGTGGTTCTAATGCTTTCTTTCTCCCCCTTCCCTCCGTCTTCTTTGTTCCTAACAGGGCAACCTGGCCCCAAGGTGAGATAGCCAAGTGGTATTAATAAGAATGGCTTTATGTTATTGTCTGTTATCTTTGCCCCCTCCACCACCCCCACCGTGTAGCCTTGAACAATAGTTTATTCTTCAGATTCATTTATTTATGGATACCTATCTATTTTTATATTCTGCATTCTACTATTGGCCTGTAAGAGGATGATGCAACAGATGGTATGTGCATATAACCCCAGAAAAATAGTGGAGTGTTAACGTTAACAACTGTACCAAAAACCTTCGCCTGCTGATTTCGGCAAGTACAGAGACGGTTAAATGCATCAGAGCAGGACATAAGCAAGTAAGCTGGCAGTCCTGCTGGCCCGTAACTGTACAAACTAATATGGTACAGTACGTACATTTACTCCCCTCCCCCATGGAGCTATTAGGACAGTTAGCCTTTGTAGGTTATTGGACAATCTAGCAGTCTTCTGGGCATGAAATGTAAGACATTCGTACAGCTGTACCTTGTGAAAAAAGCTGAGACATTTGCTGAGCTCCAGACCAGTGAATACTTCCATTGACTTCAAAAAGAGACTATTCATACTTCAGGTTATGGTTATGCATTCCTGTTCTGCTGGATGGGAGGCCAAAACGCTTTCCATCCCTTTCAAGTACATAGGCCCCCAAAGGCTTGCCCACAATAGTATAGTTATTTATGCAAAACTTGGTTGTAAGCTGAGAGTAACATTGTGCTATGGTGTTTGGAAGTAATACCAAGATTTGGTGTTTTTCTTCAAAAATTTTCAGAAATTGTATTCACATTTTGCATTTTTTTAGGGACAAAAAGGAGAACCTGGCGATATTAAAGATGTAAGTTTTAAGTTCACTATGTACTCCATCCCCTGCAACCCTTGAAAGTTGGCATTGCAGGAATGTTGTTCTGATTTTTTGGTGTGCTTTTCTTCTTCTTTTTTTCATGTCCAGGTTGTAGGACCAAGAGGCCCTCCTGGACCACAGGTAGGATATTGTCGTCGTCCCCCAGCTATGTTGGTTAATGAATATGGAGAAGAAAGTCCTCCCCCCAAAACAACAACACACACCTCCTTTGTGAACATTTTAGAGAGCTATTTGTTATTTCTGCAGGGACCTTCAGGTGAACAAGGACCAAGGGGAGAACGTGGAGAGAAAGGAGAAAAGGTAAGACCAGCTTTGCCCCCTCAATCTTGGCATTCCTACGCAAACGTACCTGAGGGTAAAGCCTATCAAATGCCGTGAGATTTACCTATAAGGAAACATGCACAGGGTTGCCCAGTTTGAGACTGCTAGACGTATCAGGCTGATGTTCTGCTATCAGATTAACTAACCATTTCCTCAAGACCAGGTGTTTGAACTGACTTACAGAGGTAGAGTTAAAATACTCCCACAAAGATGGTGGGAAGTGATTCAAATCGTTATGCAGGGCATACAAGTGAGGGCCTCCTAACCTTGACTTGGTGGCCTTTGAGTAGGAGCATAAGAGACTGACATGTTTTGGATTGTGCTCCAGTGTGGTGCAGCAGAGAGTGCTGGATAAGGAGAAGTGTGAAAGCTTGAGATCTCTGGTTATCCACCTGGGAGAACCCTTTGACAGCTCCTCCTTCTCAGTCTTCCTTCCTATCGAAAGGATAAAATGTGGAGGAAGAGAACCCACTGAAGGGTGCAACTACATAAATCTTACTCTATAAAGGGTGTTAAGAAAGGACCCAATGGCTTTGTACCATGTTCTGCAGGAACTGGAATGAAAATCTGGAGCTGCAGAATATTCTGTGTGGGAAAAGAAAAAATTCTAGCAATATTTGTTGAAATATAGGATACCACCAATAATCCATTTGCTTGGCCTCCACCATTCTGGAAATGGTCAAGTAGAGGTCACTTCACAGTGGAGAAGAGGGCTTCCACTTGGATGAGGGGGCAGTAGATACCCTTATGGGATGCCTCCTCACTCAAGTTCAGACACTGTCAAGTAAATAAAACAGAATTCTGGGCACTATTGTATATAGGCTTGTTAACAAATCCCACAAAAGTTGCATAGCCACAAAACTGGGTTACTAGCTCATTTGTAGAAGTTATTTGAGGCACTCTGAAGGCCTTTAAATAAGGGACATCCCAATTTATAAAAGCTTTCTAACTGGGTGCTTGGAAACAATGCTTGCTCACCATAGGTGCCTAGGTGCAGAGACATTTACAGATGTGGAGCACTTGAGAACGAGGAAGGCTTCGCCATCAGCCTAGTCCAGTAACCTGCTCTGTTGCGTGATGTCTGAGATGCATAAAGCAGTTTCCCCTTTACAGTGATTTATGCCTGTATTTCTTTAGAGGGGGGAAGATCTTGATTTGCAGGCCAGCACACATGGCAGGATCACATTCATTGGCTACAACAGTATGTGTAAGATATCACTATGATCACATTTCTGGACTAGACAACTTTTTTTTAAACAACAGCACTTGTGGCTGTAGGCTGAGTAAATTGAAGTATCATTTTAAAGCCCAAAGATCTAGTAGTCCACCTTGATGATGCATTATTTATACTTTATCTGGAGTACTGTGTTTAGCCCATAGCCCTGAATGCTGTACTTTAAGAAGGATGCAAATTGACAAAATGGGACAGGTTCAAAGGAGGGCAACAGAGACAGTGAGGTGCAGAAATTAAATCCTTTGAGGAAATGGTGAAGGAATGGCCTAATGTCAGAAACTTAACAGCATTCTTCAGTTGCCTGGCAGGCGGTTGTCATAAAGAAGGCAAAAATGCTTTTTTTGGGTGCTCCAGAGAAGAGAGCTAAATACATTTTGTTTAAGTTAAATGAAGGCCCCATATGGCTGAACATTAGAAGGAACATCATAACAGTAAAAGCAGGGTGTCAATAAAGCCTGTTATCAAGTTGGGTGCTAGATATGCCTACAGGAGAAATCCGTGTAATGCTGAGTCTATACAAGACTTTGAAGTCATCAATTCCACTTTCCCTCTCTTCTCAAAATCCTAACTGATTCTGACTGAGCTGCCATGGCAACAGGACAAGCTGGAAGTTGTCACATCAGTATGACACCATGGCTTATTATGACCTCTGGTTGCTGCTCTTCTGTTGATATACCTTTGAGTATTTTTGGTGTGTTGGTGTAATAGTTTCAGGATTGGGCATTACAGCTCAAATCAGATTAGTCATGTAGAATTAATGGTAGACTAACAACGGCCGCTGCAGCCTTGCAAACATTTTCTTAACTGCGATGAAATTTGCTTGTTCTTAGTAAAGGTGCACAGATCAGGGCTATATCATAGACATAACTTAATCATGGTTGACATAGGGTGAGCTGAAATCGTGCACTTCAAAGGAAATGATCTAAATCAGCTATTCTCAGTTTTTTTTTAAAACCAAGGCCACAAGCGCAATATGAAAAAAATGTAGACTAAAACAAGATTATATGAGTTGCATAATGAACCTTATGTTCTTATGTTTTTAATGCTGTAAGATGTTCCTAAATTCCCTGTTCCCAATACTTGAACATGTTTTAATTGTACTGGACTCTACCCCACCTTTTCCAAGGAGAAAGGTGGGGTAAAAATATCCTAAAATAAATAAAATAATTAAATAAACCTTATAAGGTGGTATGTGAAGAACTGTTTCCAATCTGTGGTCTCCTTCAAATGTGCCAGAGATCCCCCCCACAGGTGGCCCATATGGTCCCCTTGGAGAATGGCTGTTCTAAATGATGTGAGAGCTGGATTCCTCAGCAATGTTTCCTTTTCTCTTTTAATTCTTATAAATAGGGTGTTCCTGGCCCACGTGGCAGAGATGGTGAACCTGGTACACCTGGCAACCCTGGACCTCCCGGACCCCCAGGTCCTCCCGGTCCCCCTGGCCTGGGCGGAGTGAGTATCCTCAATGCGATTCTGTTGCCACCCCCGGTTGCTGCATACCAAGAAGTGTGGTCACCGAAGGGGGATGAAAAGAACCCTTTCACTCAGCGGCCTATCAAGGATTCCTGGAGTTGTCACTCAGGGAAATCTTTGACTCATTTCAGCAGCATAAATAAGTTTTTGCTTCCCTGCCCCCTCCCCTTTTTGGTCACTGCAAAGTAGTTCTGTAATCTGACTAAGAGAAGACTCCGCCTCCTTCACCCCCTTAAAGGGTGTGGCCACAAGAAGCTAAGTAAAGGCGGACTGTATTCTGCAGAAGACAGGTCTTCTGGGTTAGCCACGCACAGCCTGTGCTGGGCCTCTAGTGATGCAACAGGCCAGGCTACGTACCGCCTCCTATCAACAAAAAGTGTCTGCATCATCCAGAATCTTTTGTAAAACAGAGAAGTGCCGTGCCAAGCCTACGGTAGTTCATCTGCAGACCGATGGATGAGAAAAGAGCTTTCTTAAGGTGGAAAGTCACTGGCTTATACAAAAACGGAGAGATCCCAGTGGGCATAGAGTTGGCCTACAGACATGATGCAGAATTAGACGTTCAGAAATGGCACTTGGTTTCAGAGCCTTCTCTCCCCTTTTCTTGGGCCACAATCAATTTGTAAACATCTTCATGGGTCGTTTTATATCAGTGTCTAATTAATGGCAACTCTGGCTTTGGAACATTTAGGGATAGGTGGACTTTGCTTGTACTAAGAATAAGAGCTCGACCAGCCCATTTTGTGCATCTGCCAGGAAAATATGTGTATCTACCAGGAAACTGACATTTCTACTGTCAAAATAATGCGTGCAATCTCATACCCAACATCTATCTGGAGGTCTTGTATGCATTATGCCTTTCAATACTGGGGCAGGTTATGGAGCAAACAGATGAGTAGCGGTGGACATTAGGTCTCATTCATCCAGGTGAGTTTATCTGGAAGTTGAGTCATGGCAAGTGGACTTCTTTTTCTTGAGAGATTGAAATGTTTTGCTACTCATTCAAGTAGCTTCATCAGTCTGCCAAGAAGCGGACTGATGAAGCTGCTTGGATGAGTAGCAAAACGTTTCAGTCTCTCAAGACAAGAAGTCCAGTTGCCATGACTCAACTTCCAGATAGTGATGCACACTGTGTTGATAGGTTTCTTTAAGAAAATATCTTAGAGCTACTGGTATTCTTTAATTTCTGTCATGAATTAATCAGGAAGTCACCGGAGATTGCTGTTTGTAACATGCCAACAATACTGAATGGATGCATATTGAACCCTGATTGCCGCAGAATATGCACCAGTCTTTTTGTGTGTGGTTGGAGTGATTAATAGAAAATTGCTGGTCATTGAGTAACAGTATTTATTTATTTTTTCATTTGATTTATATATGGCTCCATCTGACCGAAGGTCATAATTGTTAACTGTTTTCATGTGACGACAACATCCCCTGTCATTGTAATATTTTGTGTGTGTGTGTATGTGTGTTTGCAAAGAGATAATGAAAACACACAAAGGGCTAGCCAGTCTTGAGATGGGTCCTTTTGGACATTGAATTAGGCACTGATGTACATTTAAAGATGCTTTCCTACAGAATTAAGGTGGTAAAACTGTTGGAGCCAGCCTGCTCAGCCATCAGTGCTGATTTCTGAGGGTCTAAACCACACTTCTTGATTATTACAAATGCTCTTCATTCCCTTAGATTTACTGATAGAGAAATTTGTTATACCCACTCCCTGGATAGAATAAATAAGCACTTGTAATTTGAAGCAGCTAGTGCAGATTTTGCTGCTTTGCTGTATTGTAGACCTTATTTCTCTGTTATGACAGAGGATGAGACAATGGCTCAGGTCCTATTCATGTTATGGAAACTGATGATGTCATGAGCTGGCGCCACCAAAATCTGTGCCCTTCTGTTTTATGTTCTGAGGCTCCATTGGGCTCTTTTTTGCCCTGAGGAAGCCTTTGGGAGCCTTGAGACCGTGGAATGGCAGAAGTCTTTAATCACCAAAAATTGGGGCCAGATTGCTACCTCCAGGATCAGGACCACCATGAGTGATGTGGTGGTGATTTCGGACAATTAAAGGCTCCCCCCTGCTCCCTCTGTCTCTAGGCTTCTGAAGGAATCTCCAAGATGATAGAAGCCCTAAGGGCCTCAGAACCTAAAACAAAGGCACAGGAAGCATTTCATTAATTTAAAACAGATTTTAGTGGGGCGAGCTGATGGTGTCATCCCCATTTTGGCCAATCTAATAGGGCTGTCAGTTGTAAATTGCAACCTATAGAAAGCTTTTCCTGTGCCCAGCGTTATTTCCACAGATACTGTCCAGTAAGCCTTTCCCATGGAGAGAAAACAAGTGAAAAAAAAAAAGAGAAGCTGTTTGCCCTAATTTCTTTCTTTGGGACACGGGTACAGCTGCCCATCAGATACTAGAGGAGAAGGTTTTGAAAAAGCCTTCTCGTGTTCCTTATTGTACAAATGTTCTTCACGTTCCGCATCCCGCTCAAAGTGGGCATGCTCTTTCTTGCACGTTCTCTTTTGCAGAACTTTGCTGCTCAGATGGCTGGCGGATTTGACGAAAAAGCAGGTGGTGCTCAGATGGGCGTGATGCAAGGACCTATGGTAAGCCCCAGGAGAACCTCTAGCTCCTGTGAGAAATGTATATAGAGGTACTGTATACTAATTTTACTGTCAGGGAATAGCTTCCCACAGATTACCTTGGGAACCGTGATACAGTGGTGCTGAGAAGTCTCTTAAAAGAGGTTCCAACTGGACTTGTGTTTCCCAAGTTTACCTTAAGACCGTGCTGGCTGTTGGCTCAGAAGGCCCAGAGACTAGTCCAGGCATGTCCAAACTTTGGCCCTCCTGATGTTTTGGACCACAACTCCCAGAATTCCAAGCCTGTATCTCCAATGGCAAAGGAGTGTGGGAGTTGTGGCCCAAAACATCTGGAGGGCCGAAGTTTGGACATGCCTGGACTAGACATTCAATATTTCTGGACCTTAGGCTGGAAGAGGTGGGGTATGCAAACTCAGAATTATCTTATGCTGCGTCTGACCTTGTATGCTGTGTATAAAGTGGGGAATTGAGTTGCTTTTGAAAAGGGAGGCCTTTTGTGGGTCTTTGAGCCTTGGTTTCATTTTGCCATCTAGGGGAGCCATCCCATCATGGGGAGAGGGAATGACCATTGAATCAGTTAAGATCTGTGAGGCAGATACTCCCCCTAATAACCTGTCCTGACAAGTGCCTTATTTTCCACACCAAAAAAGGGACACAATTTGCAAAAACACAGTGAAATGAAATGACACAGAATGGCTTCTAGCAGGGAAAGGCTAGCTTTGGTGGGGCTGGGGACCAAATTCCACCCCCAGGACCTCCCTGCAAGAGCTGCACCAGGCCCACCTCCCCTACCAAAAAAAAAAAAAATCAAAAACAAGTAACTGGACCATTTCCGTTTTAGTCGGCAAGTCTGAAGTGAGGGGCTCCTGTGATCCTACCCATTGGGTCCTTTACCAAGGAGAAAGGCGGGGTAAAAATATTCAAAATAAACAAAATAATGTGAAAACTGCTATTCTTGGATGCCTCCAGGAGCAAAATTAACCTGAACTCCCCCCCTTTTTCTTTGATTTTATGTTTTATGGTTGAGCGCCCTCCCCATGTAGACCACTGGATACAACATGGCTACTCCTGTGCCCTAGACATTTCTGAACATTCTCGAGGTTCAGAGGTCAAACGAGACAGGACCCTAAGCTCCCATTCAGAAGATGACATTTTCGTCTTTAGCAATGGAATTTCCTAAATCTACCATGCTTAAGCCTTCAGACCTCTGAAGAGCAATCCCAAAAGAAAGCAAGTTAATTTTCATGATTCAGAGATGAGGAAAGCTCGTGCTGGGAAAAAAAGATGCCTTTTACCACCCAAAGGAGATTCCCTTCTAAATGTGAGCCAGATATCTTTCTTAGTTTGACCCTCAGCCATTTTGAAATTCAGACCTCCTGAACCTCTGAGCTGTAGTCCTTAGCTAACACGTTCTCCATGGAAGTAAGGAACATTGAAACTAGTAGGAGGTGCTTCCAAGCAAATGTTACAGAATGATGATAGTATTTGACTTATTTCCCGAGAGACTTACATTTGGGACCAGGTGTGCATTCAGTTCCTTTGCACTGCTCCAAACACACAGACTCCTTTTGTCCGTACTGGTTTCTGCAACTGAGAATTTTTATGATTGACACATTGCTGAGCTGTATGCCATGTAGTTACCCTCATAAATTAATTCTTATACTGGAGGTGGGGCACGCCTAAGAGGTCCTGATTCCTGTGTTAAGTCCCCAAGAACCACTGTATACTGCAGCGGCAGCTACCTGAAACAACCCCCCTGCACCTTGATTTAAATCATTATCATTGGGTAACCTCTAAAGCTGGAAGCATCCAGGAAAATGCCTTTTTGGGGTGGGGAGTGGGGTAGATGGGATGTGGATGGAGGAGGGGCGCATGGGCCACAAAATGCAGGCAGTGGTGATTGACAACCATAGGCCTCAGGATTCTCACTTTCAGTTGTTCAGAGTTACATGGGTATCTGTGTTAGGTGGAAGCTAGCACAGACTGTTTTTAATCAGCATTCATAGGAAGAATGTTATGTATAGGGACATTCTGTCTTCCCTCAAGTTCAAAGTAGTGTAACCCTGTGGTGGAAACATCGTCTGGTACGATAATCTGTCTACACACAATGTTAATGTTTATTCTATATAGAGATCATATGAGTGTAATAAGAGTGAGGAGGTGGGGTCTGCTTTGGTTCCCTGAGGAATTATTGCTCGTTTTTCAACAGGATTGATTGATTACCTGCATTGTGTAGGACAAGGGTGGGCATAACAATAGCCTTGCTTTAGTACTCTCCATAGATCAGAGGTGTCCAGACTTGGGCCCTCCAGGTGTTTTGGACCACAACTCCCAGAATTCCAAGCCTATATTGCCAATGACAACGGACGGTGCGAGTCGTGGTCCAAAACATCTGGAGGGCTGAAGTTTGGGCACCACTGCCATAGATGCTAATGAACATTGACAGCCACTGTAGTGGCCGTGGGCATAGTGTGTGTTTCCTGAAGGATTGTGGAAACCTCCTCCCCATGTACTCCATCCAGCAGGATAAACTTTCTTGTCCCTCGTGTTGGAAGAAGTCATGTAGGCAGCTGCCCCCTCTTTGCCAGATCTAAAGTGGAAGCGTTAAAAGCGCCTAATCTTAACAAACCTAAAGAGTACTTTTGTGCAAACAGGAGGGAACCGTTTGTAATGCGAGGTGGGCTTTCCAGTCCACGTGGGATGGACATTATTTTACAAACTCTGTGAGGCAGGAACGCCTTCTAAACGTTGTGTGAAAATGCTCTGAGAGAAGGCTGGAGTGTCAGTACATCTTACTGCCTCTTGATTCTGACGGTCCTCTAATGTGGGTTATTTAAAATATATCTCATTCAAACTCTGAAAATACATCCTGCCATAACTCGGGGGCTAATTCTGTTCCCCACAGTGTAGGCCAGTGATGGTGAACCTTTTAGAGACCGAGTGCCCAAACTGAGATTCCAAACCCACTATTTTTTTGTAAAGTGCCAATACAGCAATTTAACTTGAATACAGGTGGCTGTGAAGGGGTGATGTCGGGTGCCCACAGAAAAGCCTCGAGTGCCACCTTTGGCACCCGTGCCATAGGTTCACCAACACTGGTGTAGGCTGACTTGCACCTAGCCAGCAGAGTTAGCTCAGTTTAACTGACAGGACCCATGTCCCTACCCTATATGTAGATTAACACCTCACTAGGCAGCCCATTTCTGTCAAAGCCAAAAGGACTCCGGGAGGGGGGGGAGGATATGTGGCCCTCTGCAAGTTGCTGAACTTCTATTAGTCCCATTAATCACAGCTAATGGTGAAGGGTTACGGGAGTTGCAGTCCAAATGAATGAATGAATGAATGAATTGGGATACCCAAATATTCTCCACTCATGCAAAGTGTGCGCTTCCTTTCCTGATGCTCAAGGGCAGGGGTCCTCAAAGTTTTCAAACAGCGGGCCGGTCCACCACCACCCAGACACCACTGGGGGCCGGATCACAGTCCAAAAGCAGCTGCGGAGGCTGGCTTGCTCACAAAACAGGGGGTAGGTGGGGGGGTTGCAATTGGTCCCGGGGGCCGGATTCAGGACCTTGGGGGGCCGCATCCGGCCCCGGGGCCTTAGGTTGAGGACCCCTGCTCAAGGGGCTCCATCAAAGTTGCATAGACCGTGCTAAATTCTAGCAAAAGAGGCCTCACAAATTGGAATTTATTTTCAGTTATGTTTTCCTTTGATTCCCCCCTGCCTTTTCCTTTTCTTTCTTAACAACAACAACAACAACAACAACAACAACAACAACATACAGGTAATTCTTTCTTTTTTTAGCTTGCGGCTCTGAGATTGCTCAAGCCGTTTAAGCAGGCTGGTTTAATGCAAAACCTATGTTGTGGTTCCCCCCCCTTCTTTTTTTAAATGGCTTTGGGCCTTTTACAACCTCTTGCCAGAACTTCCTAAGCCACATGCCAAAATAGATGATTATAGACAGAGAAGTTATAGAGATATTTGTTTAAGAGGCCTGGGCTGCTGTTTCCCCTGGATCAAAGGCTTGAGTATGCAAAGGCAGACAGCAGCTACTGTTCTTCAAGATCCCACAAGACTTCCAGCAGGAAATTTCTGCTCTCCAGCATTTCTTGGCAAGCTGTAAATGAAATTCAGGCTTAGTAAACATGGACAGTTTCCAAAAGAAAGCAAGTGTGTGTGTGTGGGTTCCCCCCCTGCACACACACACCACCCCCTTCTCAAGCCTCAGAGTGACTTCTATAAATAAAAATAGTCCTGGATGGTGCCTAGAGAGAAAAGGAGAATTAAAAGTTCCGTGTCAAGCAGAAGCTACGGAATTAGCTTTCCTCTGGTGCTTTGTTTTCATGCAACGGAGGTGAAGTGTCTCTCTTGTATTAGAGTTAGACCCCTTGTTGTAATAATAATCTTTTGATCTTTTCCCCTGCAGGGACCTATGGGACCACGGGGCCCCCTGGACCACCTGGCTCTCCCGTAAGTATAAAAGATCTTTCATTCTTTATGTGTGATCCTTTGTGTTTCGAAATATTTTTTTTTTTGAAAGGGTAGGGTCGTCTTTTTTCCAAGGCAAACACTGAAGATATTTCTGTCATCTTCTTTCAGGGCCCTCAAGGTTTTCAAGGCAGTCCTGGTGAACCTGGTGAACCTGGTGCTTCTGTGAGTATCTAGGAAGCGTTATAACTTTTCCCAGAGACTGGGTGCACAAACGCATGCGTGGCACAGTTGTCTCGCACAAGCAGCGATTCGTGTTTCTCCGTGCTCTTGTAAATCTTCTCTGGCGGGGGGCAGGAGCTTCTGAGGCATCCATCTGAAGCTGCAGAGCTGGGTTCTCAAATGACAAGCATGTCATCGAGAGTGTGGTGGGCATTTTCATTGCTTATAGATGTCATAGAACAGTGGTGGCGAACCTTTGGCACTCCAGATGTTTTGGACCCCAACTCCCTCATTCCTTGGTCATTAGCAATACAGGCTTGGAATTCTGGGAGTTTTGGTCCAAAACATCTGGAGTGCCAACGGTTCACCACCACTGTCATAGAATCATGATAGTGGAAGGAGCCTCCAAGGCCATTGAGCGCAACCCCCTCCTCAAGGGAGGAATTAATATCAAAGGAGACCTGCCGGGTGGTTGTCCACATTTCTCTTGAGTGCCTCCCGTGTTGGAGCACTCACCATCTCTCGAGGCAACTGGTGCCATTGCCGTACTGCTGCAGCAATTAGAAAATTCATCCTGATCTTCTGCCTAAACCTGGTGTCCTATAACTTGAGCCCATTATTGTGTATCCTGCGGGCTTGGTGGATCGAGAACAGATCCTGCCCCTCCTCGGTACAACAGCCTTTCAAGTACAAGCGTGCCTTGGCTTATGAATGCCCATGTTAATGTAATTTTCGGTTTACGAATGAAAATCCATTGAAAAGAGTGCCTCGTTTTATGATCCCCCCCCCAGCAATACCTTGGTTTAAGAAGCAATTTCCCCCAGGATGCATTGTGCCCCCGTGCGTTTCAGTTTATGAATTTTTCGCAATATGAAACTCATGGAGAATGCATTAAATTTGTAAACCAAGGTGTACCACTGTGGTTTCTCCCTATTGTAAGGAAAAGTAAATTGGACAGCCAGTCAAAACAGTCAACCTCTACTGAATACTCTACTGAATACTCTTTTCCTAGAAAACCCCGGAAAAGGATTGCTGTAAGTTCAGATGGGCCTGATGGCATGCCTTTGTAGGGAGTAAAGGATGGCTAGTTATGAGTGTGAACATAAAAAGAAGAACTGGTGGGACGAGAGGTAGCCATGTTTCAGATTAGGGTGATGCCATGAAAAGGTTGGGGGCTTCCTCTATCCTTGAGATTGTTCTGTAAAAGAAGAGTACAAATCCCCTTTCCCTGGTTATTTAGTGGAAAGATTGTGCGCTCTGGGCTCTGGTGGAGGAACTAGACAAGATCCAAGCTAGGAAGCATGTACTTTTTGGGACTATTGCTCATGGAATCTCCAGGACCAGGAGAGTCTGAGAGGGGCATTTTACAAAGTTACATTTCCCTGCTACGGAAACAGTTCTTGATATGGACCCACTGCTTAAAACAGCAACCCTATACGGGGTTCTTTCCCTTCAGTCCCCAGTATTTAACACACTTGATTAGGTCATCTTCTACATACATTTAGAGATGGGCACAAAATGAAACACAACACGCGGTTTCATCATTTTGTTACATAATGTTACAAAGCAAAATGCAAGCAAGCATTCTGTCAGGTCACAAAATAACACACCATATTCCATTTCAAACATGAAATTTAGAGATGGGCACGAAACGGGAAAACGGTGTTTCGTTTTGTTTCGTTTCATTCCCACCTGCATTTTATTTTGTTCTGTTTCGTACAATTTATTTAAAAAAAAACATACGAAACAAAGCAATAGCGAAATGTTTCATTCCAGAGGCTTGTACTCATCTCCTCCTCCTGGGCTCCGGAGGCGCTCCAGCAGCGGTGGCAGGGCCTCCCGCCGGTATCGCTCGCCCTTCCCTGTGGAGGCCACCCAGTTGTTGTTGGCAGCGATGGCGTTTTCCTATGGGAAAACAAAGAACGAAATGAACGAAATGAACGAAACAGAAATTTTCGTTCCTTTCTGTTTCATTTTTCTTTGATGGGTCATGTCATTTTTCATTTCATTAGGGAACGAAAAACGAAAAATGAAAAATGAAATAAATAATTAGTTTTGTGCCCATCTCTAGAAATGATTCATCCTACCTTGTCAGAACCTACCAATACCATCTTAGGGAGTGAGAACAGCAGACTAGAAATTGCAATCTGTAGAAATGGATGATGTACCAATAAAATGTTGTGGTCTGTCTATGGGAAGAGTTGGGCACCAGGTAGATCAGGATGATTTCATGGTGATTGGGAAAAGATCCCTTGCAAAAATCATATGAAACCAAAAGGATACAGTAAGAGGGAGGATTGGCTGATGGCTACATACCTGCAGGCACACACCAGCAGGCATGTAGCCACCAGCCAATCCTCTCTCTTTGAATTTAAATAAAAGAGGTTTATGGGTAAAAGAAGCTGGATCTTACCATAGCTTCCTGATTTCATATGATTTTTTAAAAATTGTTAATAACAAAATGAAAGAGCAAAGGAAACAGAATGAAATGAAACAAAATGCTATTTTTCTGTTTTGTGCCCATCTCTAAACACATCACATGTTTCTCTACCCCAGCTTCATATCTTTGGTTGCTCATGGTACAAAAAGAGAAATGATCTGGGTAGGTCTCTCTAAATCAGAGCTGGGTGATTTCCAGGGGACCACACCTACAAATAGTTGGATCTTCAAGGACCACAACCACTCCTGTTATTCTGACCCCTTCGCCCCAGTTTATTTTTACATATTTTTTAAAAAGAGGAAACACTTTTTTTTTAATGAATATAATTCTTTATTCAAATTAACAACCATACTGTAACACTATAGAGTACATTATTTTCCTTATAATTCATGCTTGTACAATTTATAGCAATCTATAACAACCCACTGTGTAACCCCTTTTCCATCTTGCTTAATCTATCACTAGCTTCAATGACTGAGCTTAACAGTGGGTGCCATATTTCCATAAAGCGGTCCTGCACCCTTTAATGGCAACCTCCCCCTCAAGTTTTTCAAACATTTTTGGAGAGGTTAGGACAGGCATTTTATTGTTCTATTTGCTTTTTAAAAAACATTTTAATAGACAATGTGCAGGGGTGCATTTGCATTTTGAGGGCCACTGGTGATAGGTCATTCATCCTTTGGCTTAATGTTGCAAAGGCAGACTTTAACATGGAAGCGGCCATTTTCATTGGGTGCCATTTTGAGCATCACATGCTGTGCTCTCCACAAGGTTGCTTAAAGGTACATTTGACTCAAAGTAATGCTCAGAGCAGTCTTTCAGTCTGGACTGTGGCACCTCTAGCTGCTCCAAATGTAGGATTTAAAAGCAGAAGTAATCAAATACATGTTCGAGGCGCTGTAGGTTTTCTTTTTGAATGAGAGTTGCCTCATATATTAATTTAATAAAATCCTATAGGAATGTGTCTTGCCTGTTCAAGCACTATGTGAGTTGTGTGTTTACTAAGTACAGCGGTACCTCGAATTATGAATGCCTCTAATTGTGAAGAATTCGAAATACGAAGGGAAATCCATCCAGGATGCAGTGCACCCAGGGGATTGAAGTCTTCCACGAAAACCTTGAGATACAAAAAATTCCTATGGGATGCCTCAAGATATGAAATGTTTTTGCAAGGCTTCCTAGGGTGCATTGCGCCCCTTTTGATTTCAAATTACAAAAATGTCTAGATACGAAGCATCATGAGGAATGGTTTAACATCGTGATTCAAGGCATCATCCTTGTGAAACTCGTTGTTGTTGGATTATAATTCATAGAAACCTTCATCACCAGCTCTGCTAGCTGGAATTTCTGGGAATTGTGGTCCAAAACACCTAGGTTTACCCAAGTTGAAGAACCACTGACCTAGAAGATCAAATGTTTTCTACTCCTGATTTAAATTACTGTATAGTCATTATTTCAGCATTTGCCCCTAGATGTATCAATCACCATAATTTTCCTGTTTATAAGATGCCCTCATGTATAAGACAACCCCACCTCTCTAATTCAAAATTACAATTTTAAAACCGCGCAGTTCTCTCCTCGGCTTACTTCCATGTACAAGATGGTCCTCAATTTTAGCCCAACAACTTAACACAAAAATCTAGTCTTATACATGGAAAAATACTGTAGCTTATGTAAATATTATGCAACTCTGCATTCTCTTTTGGCTCCCTTTGTGGCTACCCTATGTAGTAAGGGATCTATATTTAGAAGACAAGGAGTGAGTGATACCTTTAGTAGACCAATTAAAAATATCAAAGCTTTCTCAAAGGTGTGTTTCTTCTTCTTTATCTAGGGTGCAATGGGTCCCCGTGGGCCACCTGGACCACCTGGGAAGCCTGGCGATGATGTGAGTATTCCTGTTGTAGCATCAAATTATGTAAGGCAGTCAGTTTTGGATACACAGGCAAAGGAGGAATAGGCCTCGGTTTTCACTGAAGTGTGATTCTGGACTGTCTGAAGGTTTTAAAACATAAAGTTTTTAAACACTGTGTTCATTCTTTCCAAGCAATGTTCGGAAGGGGTGGGCGGGAGGATTTGCAGCATTCCAAAACAACCGATCGGGGGCTCAGCAAATGTAAAATATCTTGAATACTGATTGATTCTTGAGAGGGGAAATGTGTTTGGGCAACACAACATCATTTCTGACACTGTGCTTTGGACATAGCGTTATAGTCGCTATATTGGTATGTACAAAGCACAGTGTCAGAAATTATGTTGGTGTGAGATGCCAACAGGGAAACCCCAAATTACCAACTACAGTGGACCACCCCCATATAACAAGCGGTTTGTTTAATAGAAAAGCCACTTAAAGGGAAAAAAATTCCAGAGATAGGGGAAAACTGCTTAACAGAATTGCCTATGGGGCAAATCTGTACAACAGAAACACAGTCGTGATTAGGGATTTGCTTAACAGCATTTCATTTGGAACAAATTAACTCCTTTATACAAGCTACCACTGTAAATGATTTCAATGGGTGACAACTGAATGAAATAAGAGTGCTTCTCATTGTTACCAAATTTTGCCTAGTTCAAAATGCTGAAGGCTTGGTACCCTCAATAACGACTCACCTGAAAATCTCAAGCCATGTGGCAGGGATTTTTCAGTTTAAATGTAACTAGGACTATAAGTCATCGTGATAAACAAACATGTGGTGTTGATCTCCACTTGCCTGTAATTGATTCATCGATAAACCCAAGGCATGCTACACAGTAAGTGTAACAAGTAGTTTTCTCTACTATGTAACGAGATTTTTAAAGTATATTTTGTAGCTTTGGTGGTTTAAATGTTGTTAAAATAAATATATAGTGGGATTTTGTTTCTCTCTGCGCATTTCTCCATGCTACAGACTTACAAGTCTGTTGGGTTTTTCTTAACCATTAGGGTTTCCCTCAAATATTTCTTGGTAATTCTGCAGATTTCAGGGTTCCTCCAGGCATGTGGATAGTTCCCTCTTGTTCTGGAGGGTGCCATTATGGCAGAGTTCACATCTGAACGTTGGCATAGAAAGATGAGAGGCGAAACGACTTTTAAGCTAAGAAGGTTTTTAATTTTTGGTGATGGGACGTAAGTCACTTGGGAGTTCATTAAATGTCCCGAAATAAAAAATAATGTTTATGGGTGTCATTTTTCAGACCCAGCAAGCTTTAATGGAGAATTTTAATAATGTTACCATCTGATAAGATTATAAGGTTCTGATATATTAAGTGCTAGAAGCTGGCATAGAAGTACAATGTACATGAAGGGTGACTTCAGGGAGAAAGGATAGGAGTGGAATGAGATGATGATTAAACAGTCGTGGAAGGGGAAATTAGTTGCTTCTTGGTTTTTATCCTTGTAAGAAATAACTGGTAGCCTAATAATATATAGATCAGTAAAATAAATGCTATAGGGCAGCAAGAGAATCAATGTTAGCGTTGAAATTAGAAGGCAGTAAAAATGGTACCTGTCCAAATATTCATTTCACACACACCCCAGCTTGGTTATCCACACAGTCAACCTTTCTTATAGCTAGCCATGGGACAAAAGCAAGCCTTGAGTCCTTTGGCTAGGAAAATCAGAATTCCATTAATCCTTAAGGGAGTTCTCCTTCTAATGCTGAAGCTGACTTCTTATTTGCTTCTGCCCAAAGAGTCAATACCAAGAAACAATAGGATGCCTTATTCCGTCTAATAAAATGTGCAAGTGATGTTTGGACACAGATGAGAATGCTACCTTCCTTTGGAGTACAATGCAGCAAATCCCATAGTCAGCATGCTTATGCTGGCTGGGGGATAATGAGACATGTAGTCAATGAAAGTAACTTTTCCATATCTGCATTGGGAGCTCACTCTTGTGAGACAGTGGAAAAATCAGAACAGCTATGGACCTTATTTAAGAGAGCATCTAAAGTGCTACCATATAAAGAAAACAGCAGGATAGGGAATGGAAGAAAAGCAACTGTGCTGTCCAGGGGATTCTGGGAGTTGTGATCCAAAAATATAACTCTTCCAAAATTTAGCAAGAGCTAAGAGTTAATGGAAAGAGAAGAAAGCTATGTTGTTCTCCTACTACACATTCCTTTTCAGAGGAAATTATACTGTATAAAGAGACCAGCATTTTAAAAGTTGGGGGTAGGCTTATATTTTTGCTTCAAGATACCAGGTCAGGCTGAATAAGGCTTATTTGTCTGATCCATCAAAGTTCTCTATAACACCTTGGATGCTTCTGACTCTCCCTTCTGGCTGCAGGTTTTATATAAATGCACCAATTGTGTTGTTTAAATGCACAGTGAAGTAAACAAATGTTTTGTCTTTTCTAAGGGTGAATCTGGCAAACCTGGCAAACCAGGAGATCGTGGGCCGCCTGGACCTCAGGTAAGGAGGTGTCCAGCTTATGATTTACCTTGGGGAGGAAGGCAGGATCAAAATCAAATGAGCAAATAAAATATCAGTCCCAATGTGCATTATATTAGATTCAGGCTTGCCTGCCTGCCACATCTAAACCTAGATTTAAAAGCAATGCAATAAAAAGTTTGTAGTTCAAGCTACAGAATACTGTGAAGAGCCACTGCTAAATTTTATTTGGAAATGGCCTTTTGTGTTCCAGAGCATAACTAAAATGTGCAGTGGGTTTCCATGAGATTATTGATACTTTATCCACACAGAAACAAGATTGAGGATTATTAGTGGTCATTGTGAGGTATACCTTGTGTTATACAAAACCATAGTTCTGCAGCACTGTGACCCACATTTGTAGTGTCACAGAAAAAGCTAAACACTCTTGCTAGCTTTTGAGGAAGGACAGTTGATTCTTTTTCTGGTCACTAGAAACCCCGTTGAACCTCACCAGCTGTTGCCTATGTGTTACTAAGCCCAGCTTTGCAACAAAAAGAAGTTGGTTAGGGAAGGAAGGAAGGAATTTATTTATTTATTTGAATATTTTACCCCACCTTTCCCCTTGGAAGAAAGGAAGGAAGGAAGGAAGGAAGGAAGGGGGGAGAGAAAGCTAGTTGAGGGTCTCAAAATACAAAATTCCAGCATGCATTCTAAATTCTATGGGTTTTGCCACTTGTGAGGAATTGTAGAACATACATAAATCAGCCCAGGGCAGCTGGTCTTAAATGGGAAGAGAAAGCAGAAACGGGGGCAATCTTGAGACCTGCCAGTCAGCCAGAGGGTCATGAATTGGTATTATGATGAGGGTGACTGACATCATAATCCTCTTTGCCATGACACCTTAAGAGTGTTGCCGAAAATAAATGACAGTGACCAGAGCCCTCCATCCCTGCGGTGTGTTTTTAGTGTCACTTATAGGAGGAAGGAATGAAGGGCTCAGAGGTCATATCTTATCAGAGGGAGGGCATTCAGCTCTTTTCCTGTTTCATGTGATGCTCTTCAGTTCAGATCCATATCTATAGGTTGGATGAGCCCATGGATATGGCCCATGCCACCCAGATGCCCAATCACCCAGAAATGGAAGTCCCAGAAATTCAAAATATTCAACATGTTGACTTCTGTGGTGTTGGCAGGGCATGTCCGAGAACCCACCGTGTTCTTTTCTCCCCGATCTGACCTTTCTCCTTCCCTTGCAGGGCGCTCGAGGTTTCCCTGGAACTCCTGGTCTTCCTGGCGTGAAAGGTCACAGAGTAAGTCTTGCAAAGATCCAAGCTGTTGGTTTGTTTTTGTTCTCGACCTCTCTTGCCCCACTGGCCTATCGGTAGTTTCAATGCAGTTCTGATGGTTTTATCCTTTCTTTTCTGCCACAGGGTTATCCTGGCTTAGATGGTGCCAAAGGAGAAGCTGGTGCCCCAGGAGCTAAGGTAAGAAAACTTGGGAAATCCATGCTACTTTTAGTAGATCACCCAGGTCAAATCCCTTTGTGGATCTTGTGAGTCCCTTTGCAATAACTACCAGCTGAAGCACTTTCCCGAGTTTTACTGACTTGTCTTCTCTGACTAAATGCCCCACAACCAATAGCAAGTGGTTTGCAAAGTAGAGAGATCCTCAGCTGCTTTTCTACCAGCGCATTCGGGGCCGTGTAGAAGTTCAGAAGTGAACAACAAACATTTCTTTCTGAGCAAAATGTGTTTACGAAGTGGGGAAAAGTCAGCTCCTGGCCCAGGGTTCAACCCCATTGTAACTAGCTGGAGGTTCATTTAGCCTTCCAGCCTTCTAAGGTTGGTAGACTGAGTACCCTAGCTTGTGAGGGTGGGGATAATGTGTACCTTGCATAACTAAATTGTGAACCACCCAGAAAGTGCTCTAAGCACCTATGGGGTGGCATATAAGAATGCTTTGCTTTTGATTGCAAGGTTGGTCTTGATACAGCAAGAAAAGGGGCACATTCCTTCCATGCATGTCCAAACTTCAGCCCTCCTGATGTATTAGACCACAACTCCCAGAATTCTAAGCTTAGCTGGCCAATGACAAAGGACTGTGGGAGTTGTGGTCCAAAACATTTAGAGGGCCAAAGTTTGGACATGCTTGCACAGAAGCTGGACGCCAGTCTGATCACTGTTTCAAACCTGTTGTTTCCAGGAAAGTTGGAGGCAACCTCCAAAGATGGCAAAATAGGAATAGAATGAGTCCTTTTTCTCTTTACAACATCATAAGGGGAACATGGCTTGTTGTGTGATTTTCAGTGACATGACAAGGAAGGCTATTGTGTTTCTGTAGTTATTCCCTTCTACGCACATCACCCAGCCTCCAGATCATGTGCAAACAGCTGTTCTGACATCACGTCCGTCCCTGAATTACACTGTGACACTGAAAGCTCCTTAGTTGTCCCCAGAGCCTGAGCTGGGAAAGAAGCAGAATGTCTGAGGTTTCCCAGGGGTAGTAGCTAATGGCTCTTTGAGATTATAGTGTGACAAGTGGACGAGTAATCCTCTTTGAACTGCTCTGAACCTGGATGTGTCCCTTTCAAGGAAGCCTTTTTTACACCTTTCTGTAGCATCATGAGGTGCAACGTCACATTTTAGGAAGAGCAGCCTCTTTCTCCCGTTTGCAAAGGCACTGCATTGCAGAAAGTAGGGCCAAGCCTAAGCGGCTTGCCCTCAGCTTTGAATAGGTGCTGGAACTGCCTACAAGTTTTCTTAGGCCCTTATCCCACGTCCACTTTGATGCGCTAGAAAGTGCTCTATGATGAAGATCTTAAAATTGTTCCCCCACATCTGTCACGCTTTAAGAAAAATAAAGTGCGACCATGCCCCTCTGAAGCGCGACTCAAGGTGTTTTACAAGTACCTGACCTGGGGATGGTGAAATCCTTGTTGCGGATTTTAAACCAGATTACAAGCCTGTGGGAACTCAAATCCGCAGCAAAACCGTTTCGCTCCCTCTTCGGTGTCTTCCCGTGAATATTTATTTGAAGTACTTTCTATGGTGTATCAGAGGAGGGGGGGAACCCGAGCCGAGGCAGAGGCACTGGAGCCAAGGCTTTTGGGGGAGGGAATCGGGCTAGAAGCCGTCACTGCTCCATCAGCCTCTTCCTGCAGGACCCCTTCAGCCCTTTCCGATCCCCTTGCCTGCCTGCTGACAAGCGATTGCGAAAAACCAGCCAGCTTCGGACCCCCCTGAAATCAAAGCCCGTTTCCTCCTCCTCCTCCTCCTCCTCCTCCTCCTCCTCTGATTGTTAGCCCTTGAATTTATTGGTTAAAACCTTGCCAGAGAGAGCAAGCAAGAACTCGCAACCTTCCATGCCAATTTGCACACGCTGGCTGCCGGCTCCATAGCTCAGCGAGGTCTTCTGGCTCCCCTGGAGAGCCATGCACACTGTGAAGGACAAGAAGGAAGGAGCTTTAATTGCACCGTGACTTTTTTATAAAAGGAGAAAGCAGCAGCTGCGATCACCTGCATGGACGATAGCTGAAAGTCGATATATCGGTATATTGACAGTATGAAAATGAAACTTTGATGTGGACCCCATACGTGGGGTCACATAAGGTACGGAACATTAAAATGTGTCCGTGGGGACGCATTTACCGCGTTTTGTACCATGTGACCGCAACAAAATAAAATACACATTTTACTTTGATGCGGTACAAAGTTGACGTGGGGTAACAGCCTTGGAGAGGCTGACAGCTCTGTGCCTCCTTTCCTGCTTCTTGATGGGGCTGATCCCTCCTCCTGTCTCCTCCTGTTCTACGTTTCTGCCAAAAATCGGTGTTACCAATTGAAATGCAACGAGATCGTGCTGGTGGAGTGCCCTCTCGTGTTCAAACTGTGGGAGTGAGAGGATCACGGTCTCCCCGGGCAATCCATGTGAACAAAGATGTTACAGGAATCTCATTCCCGTTCGTTCTTTCGTTCTAGGGCGAATCTGGATCTCCCGGTGAAAATGGTTCTCCTGGTCCCATGGTAAGCGTGCGTTGCTCAACTATTTTTTAATCTGTAAAACAATGGCCCTATCATTTGGGGACAGGTGTGGCTCGTTTGAGTTGAAGAAACCACCCCTTCCTTACATTTTTACTGTTTATGCAACTAGAGTACATATACTGTATACTGTGTCTTCTGTGCAATCAAGGCAACATATATAGGGTTCTCCTGTTTGGTCCCATTAAGGGATTGACCAGGCACATGCTTACTTCTCAGTAGGAAGTCGGTGTTTATGCGCATGTTTAGACTCTCTGGACAATGTCCACACGTATACTCTTGGGGTTTCTGCAAAATATAGGTTGTCTTGCTACATATTCCATTCACCATCTGTTATGTAGGAGAACATTTATCTGAGATTTATTTTTATTGAGAAGCAGGTTACTTCGGTCTGTAATGAACAGTGGTGTAGAGTGATGCCCTTCTAACTTCTGGTTATATTATTTCTCAGGGTCCCCGTGGTCTTCCAGGTGAAAGAGGACGCCCAGGACCCTCTGGCGCTGCTGTAAGTATCAGGATTGCTTGGGGTCCATCTTGCGAATGTTCTTAATCCATGTTGCTGTGTGGCTGCACCAGTTGCTATATGTTGCTGCGGTAAATGCAAGCACTGAGGCCCACTGCAAAAAAATCTGCCTTAACAGCTCCCGCCCCACGCAGTTCCCCTCCCCACAACCCACAACCCATGTCTTGTAATGATCCTGGAACAAAATCTCTCCACCCTCCAAGTATGGAAAATTTAGCCCAGTTAGCATAGCGCTATGGCAGTGGCACATGCGGTGCATTCTCTCTTCCCCTGCAACCTCCTGTGCAAGTTTTTGCTTTAAGGTGGGCATCCATCAGATGCAAGGTTTGCATCTTTAAAAGGCATACTTAAGCACAGGTTCTACCACCCACTCACCCCACCTTTTTGTTGCTGCAAAAACAGATGCTGTATGCATTGGAACCAGTGGAAAGTCTGAAGGGACAGAGGGTTCAAATGAAAAGAAGATAAGAGCCAGTGCTTTAATTTTTACACTCGTGACGATCTTCTTGACAAAGGTGATGTCAGCTCGATTACTTGCTAGGAAGCAGTGGGCGCCATCCTCCTTGTAAAGTGAGGGAAGATGGGAACTGTAGTCTGGTAATATCTGGAGAACTGCAAGTTACCCACCCCTGCCAATCAAAAAAAAGGGGTGAGCGTTTTCACCCAATGTATGGTGTGGGCGTAGGGAAGAATGAAGAGCTGTCATCTCGCAAGCCAAACACTAGAGGTGGTCCTTTAAATTAAAGTCACTGCGTTCCCATGTTGCTCATGGGCTGCTCCTAGGTGCATTTACATACAGCATGGGAGGAAAGAGGCAGCCATTAGGATTGTGAAAGAAACATGTGGTAGAAAGGAGGGACTTTACACCCAAATGCAAGCAGAAACCTAAGAAACCATTTTTATTGATAAATCTGTTGTCCTTCCATAAACAGGCAAATACCTTAGAAAGGTGGGGGTAAAAATACTCTTAGAAATACCCATGTAGCTGTTTTTGTTTCAGGACAGTACATCTCATCACTCATGTGTTACCTTCAGAACAATACCAGCCTGAATCCTATTGGTTTGTGATGAGGCTTGTGTAATTCACCATCCCTCCTTGCATCTAAATTAATAACGAAGTGCCCGGGTGGACCTTGGTTGTGCAGTCAGGTTTGCGATTAGGCATACAACCAGCCGATGCTCTGACAGTGTGTCATGTAGGTGTCACTATCTGGGACTATTTCCGGAAATATTAGATACTTATCAATAGGATTTTGGCCCCTGACATCTTAGACAGGTATCTACCTTTGCATGCTTGAAGGTTAAAACTTGGTGGTTGTCATCTGTGCTGTTCCCTCTGCACAATGTGGGATATTCAGATCTTATGTGGAGGCAAGGCGACTGGTTCCATTTCCCAGTCAGCTTTTGCACTTGAGTGGACGATTTTAACCTGGATCTGCGTAGAAGAAACCCAAATTTGCGGGTGCAACCCTACGCAGTTTAGCAGCGCCGGGGACCCGACGGCATTACCCCCTAGGCTCGTTTCCAGCATTCCGTTCTTCATTTCCAAGGATTTCAGCCTTCAATTGATACTGTAATAAATGTAGCATGAAATTTCCTCTGGCCTTCTGTTGAACACATGGTAGACCCTCTCTGGGGATGGCTGTAAAGCACAGCAGGAGAATCTTAGCTCAAAGCCTCATTGTTTATACTTGTAGGAACCGAAAATGTTGAAGAAATTAAGGAGGGTAAATGTAACCAAAACCGTTATAATAACCCAAGGAACCCCAGTCTTATTAGGTGAACATCCCTCTGAAGGAGCAATGGGGCTTCCTGCTTCTCAGGTTAAGCCAGTCTCTAATTTGTGAGGAAAAATAAGAATTCCTATTTCAGAGAGATGGCGGTCGTAGGCCTTCTAGACCTTTGGCAGTCTTGCCCGCCTTTTAAAAATAATCAGTGATTTTATAAACATGAACCCATAAATTATCACCACCTTGCATTTGTACAGCTTGCATTTACCATATGCTGTATAGTGTGTTTCATATGATTTAATTACTATTTCATTTGATTAAATTTATATACCTAGTAGTACACGCACTAGTAGTACATGGACATTTTATAGCAATGCAAAAGAAATAACATCATGGTAAAATAAAACATATAAACATTACACCACACACACACCCGAACTGTGGTCCTTGGAGAACTCTAGGTGTCTCTTTCCTCAAATAGAAATTCCATAGTTGTGTGTCTCTGATTAACACCATGGCTGAAAATAATGATTTCATATTAGTTGCTTCATTTTCCATTGCATTCTTTGCTCCACTCATCCCATGAACCCATCCCTACAATTTTTTTCATGCGAGCCAGGAGGTTCTCTCCTTTTGCCATGCCCTTCACAGTATTCTGGAATATCAGTGGCATTCCAACCACAATTTGGGGTTACTGTATTTGCGAGTTAATTTGTTCAGACCAAAGGTCCCTCCCCGACCGCTGCTGCCACCGCATCTTAACTGTCCGTGTTGATTATGGCTGGTGGATTTAATTTCTGTGGGTAGAACTTTTATATAAAAATAAGGCAATAAGATATATCCGCAGCGGTTATGAATAAAAAAAACATAGCTAAACAACCTTGCGAAAGAAGCTGACGTAGGTGGGGCAAGGACATGAAGATATGTAACAGCGAACCCATCCTTTGTTGTCTTGGTGAAAGGACAGAAGGATTGGAACATATTCATCTGAAGTGTACAGAGTCAGGCCTTTAGCCCAGCACTAGGAGCTGCACTTGATGTATGGCTTTTGGCAGAGGACCCTGGGATCCTCTTCACTTGGAGAGTGCCTGACTTGTGTCAAACCACATGTCCTCCATTGAGCCCTGGTGCTCTCCTCTCTCTCTCTCTCTCTCTCTCTCTCTCAAAAGCCATTTAGTGGCATTTTCCCTGGAGGTTCTTCCTCCATGGCAGTATAGTCTGTGCAGCCGGGCTGCTTGTATTTTTCCCTGTTCTTGCTGGCCCCTTGCCTGGGACCGAGGGCATTCACTCAGGCAATTAGTCTTGAGTTACACAGGGGTCAGGGATGTCAAGCCATTAGCCCTGAAGGCTTTTTTTTTTTTTTTGTTACACGGTAATCATCGCCTGAGAGGCCCTTCTCGGGATTCTGCCCTTGTGCGAGATAAGAACCACAGAGATACCAAGTCAAGACATTCTAAAGAGCCGGTTCAGCCGAGGTGCCTGATAAATCCACACAGTATTATTCAGTGTGCATGATGCGTAAAGACCTACACGTTTGGCTGTTTTTTTTTTGTGACTGGCAGAATCCATAAACCCCTTTCTTCCAATGACTATTTGGTATGAAATTTATATTCCATTGTGGATTACTGTATATTATACACCTCATTCTGCTGCTGCATGTCCAAAGGAGTGGCCACCATGCCCACAAAAGCTTACATTAAAATATAATAGTTTTTAAGGTGCCACATGTTTTTTGTCTTTAGTTTTAATTTGTTTTGGTCTTTTTAATCTTTGCCTGGAATCGATTATTCCTGCATGTTATCGCAGGGGATCAATAATCTTCTTAACTCCCCCCCCCTTTTGGATTTAATTGCCTGGATTTGGGGCTTTATTGCCTTAGGTCGTGGTGGTTTTGAAGCTGTCTTACATTTCTTTATAGCTTTCATTTTGAGTCCAAACTTTTCCTGCTCAGACAGAATCATTGAATCATTGAATTATTGTAAAGTTAGAATAGACCTTGGAGGTCTTCCCTTCCTTTCCCTTCCTTTCAACTTTTTGCACTACCCCTCTTCCTGTTGCACTCTTCCAGAGGGTCTTTCAGCCCCCCCAGGAGCAAATTCTTGAAGGAGCAAGGGTTATAACAGGAAGGGGGGAAAGAAAGAATTCCCAGTTCTATGTACAGAATAGAGATGGGCATGAAATGAACAATTTTTCATTTCCG
The DNA here is from genome assembly GCA_029282475.1 of Phrynocephalus forsythii. Classification (NCBI taxonomy): domain Eukaryota; kingdom Metazoa; phylum Chordata; class Lepidosauria; order Squamata; family Agamidae; genus Phrynocephalus; species Phrynocephalus forsythii. The sequence continues at coordinate 29,110,554 of JAPFRF010000011.1, read as the reverse complement.
TTTCCGTTTTTTCGTTTCGTTATGCAACGAAACAACAAATGAATTTTGTCTCCAAAATGAAACGAAACGAACAGAAACACCGGAAATTTTGTCGTGCGTTTCGTTTTTGCTACTGCAATACAGTGAACTGCTTTAAAACGAACAAAAACAAAAACAATTTTTTGCAAAAATTTGTGAAAAACGGAAACGAAACGAAACGGACCCTCCAAACGACAAACGAAATGTCATTTTTTTTATTCGTGCCCATCTCTACTACAGAATTCTGGTGATGAAAATTAGGGTCGAAGACATGGGGAGGGGGGCAACTACAATAGGTGGAGAGACCTTTTATTAGATAAATAGACTGTTCCAGATAAACACTGTAGCCAAATAAAGACAGAGGTACATAGACTTCTTCCTCATTTTTGCCAGCTTAACCTTTGTCAAGGGAAGTAATGTAACACCATTGTAAGCGGTAAGAGAAACCAGACATTTTATCTGCACGCTTGGAAGAATTCTGAGGGTCTGTGCCACATCAGGATGGACATGGGGGAAAAGCTAGACTAGATAATTTGCCTTTGGCGTAGCACGCTTTCTGCACGTGTGGAGTTGTGTGTTCATTTTATGTTGAGCATCCAGTGAGGTTTACTCCTGTATACCAGGCATGGGGATTGGGGAACCTTCGCTCCTCCAGATGTTTTGGAGCACAATCTGCACAATCCTTTATCATTGGCAATATGGGCTCAGAAATCTGGGAGTTGCAGTCCAAGGCATCTGGAGGGCTGAGGGTTCCCTACCCCTGCTGTACATACAGGTAGCCTTATGTGCCTACAGAACTTCTGCAGGTATGAGTTTACGCTGAGTTATAGCATGACACATCCACTATCACATGAGCAGACTCGCCCTCCTATAGCAATAATTCCTCCCCTCTTGCCCTTCACTCTGCTGTGCAACCCTCCAGGGCAGCTTGGGGCCTGCAGGAAGACTCCATTTCAGCAATGTAAATTGGGGTTTTCCCCATATATTTACCAAATGTCCCAAATCCCTTTGATTTTGTCTTCTGGAACTCTCAGTCATGCCAATGACGTGATAAAACTAATGTTTCTCGCTATGTTTTATTTCCATAGGGTGCTCGTGGCAATGATGGTCTCCCTGGCCCAGCTGGTCCACCTGTAAGTACATTCATTTTTTCCTTCAATACTCTTTTCTTTCTCAGCATATTTAATTTTTTCCCCTCTATTCTAAAAATTATAGATTATGGATTGCATATTTTATTACTGAAATAGCATATCGGTTGAAGAGAAAAGAATATATTTTTGTAAAATCTTCTTCTCCCAATGGTGAGATTTTAGATTGGGGTGGGGCGCTAAGAAAGCGCAGTGGTGGATGACAGCATTATTTGTGACGCATGCCTAATATGGAGAAAAATCTACTGCCATACTTAACTTAAGAGGTGATTTCAGAGGGGATGAGCAATAAAGAATTAAGGCACAAGATTTTGCAAACAGGATGGGCTTTGTGGAAGTTGGGAGGGTAGCATTTTCCCAAGACTTTGGAAGGCTATTTCAGATGTTAGCGCAATTAGCAGAACATGTGTGAGGTGCGTTGTTGGAACATATTGAAACACATACTTTACAGTAGGGCTATGGTAAAAGCAGAGCCACGACACTCGTATAGTTCTGCTGTAGTAATTTCCTTTAAAAGAAGTCCTGCATCTTTTTAGATGTAGCTCACAGTGAGCTGGGTTGTAGCCCAACACTGCTGTTACACATGGCTGCCTTTCCAGCTTTTAGGACAGTTTAAAAAGAGTCAGCTTTTTTAAAAAAAACTGCATGTGGAGGAGGAAGTATAGGCCTAACTAAATAAATATACATACAATGATTTTTTTAAAGAGAAATGATAAAACTCCAGGCAGTTTGATCTGGAGCTTGAGATTAATGCAAGGTGGAACTGCTGAACCAGTGTCAGAGGTGCAGCCCAGTACCTCTGTCCCATGAGCTGTGAGGCCAAAGAGAAGTGAGCTAGACTCACCCTTCAGGAGGGAAACCCTAAAGGAAACAGACAGCTTTCAGAAAAAATTAGGCTGGATGGAATCAAAAAGGGTGGATCGTGTTGCAGAGGGTTACCTGAGCTCCTCCACCTTGATGAAATGCTTTTGTCCAGATCTGATTTTACAACAAGACGCTTCCTACTGTTGTCTTATTCAGCCAGTTGGAGATTAGCGCAGTGAAGGAATACTGGAGCAAACATGTCTGTTTTCCAATGGCTTCAGAGACTAGGACTCAGGGCAATGGTTTCAAACTACAGGAAAAGAGATTCCATTTGAACATTAGGAAGAACTTCATGACAGTTAGAGCTGTCCGGCAGTGGAACGTGCTGCCACAAAGAGTGGTGGAGTCTCCTTCTTTGGAGGTTTTTAAGCAGAGGCTGGAGGGCCATCTGTCGGAAATACTGTGATGGGGGTTCCTGCATGGCTGGGGGTTGGACTGGGTGGCCTTTGAGGTCTCTTCCAACTATGATTCTATGATTCTATGATTTTCTTTTATTCCATATTTTGTGAGCCCAGCTTGTCCAAAGTATTACACTTGGAAGGGATGAAAGAAAACAAGTTTGCGTCTCAGCTCAGCCTTCAGTTTTGGGAACATGCCATCTAAAAATCCTATTGAGTTTTTAAACTGCTGTAAGGGAGTTGGCATAAATTTCCCAGCTTCTCGAACTTCTGCTAGTTAAGAAGTTAATATAACAAATGCCCAAACTAAACTTCTTAACTTGTGACAATTCACCAATGAGGTTTACGCCCACTGCCCTTCTTAGGGAGCAGAGAATGTTGGCAAATCAATATTATTTTGTGGGCTCTGTTTGTCCAGTAGATTACACTGAGTCTAAACCAACCAAGTTTGAATCTCAGTGCAACCTTGCCTGTAGTGAGGTGCCAGCCTCACTTTCTAGCTGTAAATATGTGATCCTGATTAGAGATGACCATGAACCACTAGTTCAGCAGTTTGGTGCAGTTGGTTTCCTGGCTGAACAGCTGATCGGTGGTTCGGCAGCCCACTCTTTCCAATGGTTGTCCACTTAGCTACGGTGTGGCACTCTGCCTGCTCCAGGTGCTGATGCTGAGTGATGCCTGCTAGAGAGAGGCAGGAGGCTGAACCGTGAATCAGGTGTTTGGCCAGCAAACAAACCACCGAACAGCTGAAGCAGTGGTTCGTGCCCATAGCTGATTAAATTCTGCACAGGTTTCTTCTAACAAGCATACTGATTCTGTAGTTATGCCTTAGGGCTGTGAAATATGTTGCCCTCTAAATGGGCTGTAAATAATAAAAATAATTCTGCTCTACATTTCTCTGACTGATTAGAACTATACATTTTTCCTCTCTTTTTTTTCCAGGGACCTGTTGGCCCTGCTGGAGCTCCAGGTTTCCCAGGTGCTCCGGGTGCAAAGGTAAGCCATGCTCTAAAGCCAAATGATTATTTTGGAGGTGGCTAGCTTCCCAAGAGCCAACCCCACTTCTGGGTGGGTGTGTGTTCCCCTCCTCTGGCACGTTGTTCTTTTATTCACTGCAAGAAGGCCTCAAACATTTCATTGGGTTTATCTGCCTAACATTTAAGAGAAAGATGGAAAGACTGACATCCGTCAAAGAAAAAACAGCACACTCACAATTGCACGTGTAAGGAAAGCAGAATCAAGAAAAGGGCTTAGATAGGACTGGGAAAAGACTTGGTTATGAAGTGGGGAAGGCTGTAAATGAGAAGGAAGGTGGATTGTCTGAAGAGAGGCATGGGTTTCTAGAATAAAGGTGCCAAAGAATCATAATAACCGACTGCCATCAGGTCAGTTCTGACTTAGGACAAACCCCTTTCAAGGTTTCCTAGGTTAGAAAGTACTCAGAAGTGGTTTGCCATTCCCTTTCTTCTGCGGGCAGTGATCTGGGACTGTGCAACTTGCCCAAGGTCACACAGGCTGGCTGTTCTCCTGGGAGGCCCAGCGGGGAATCAAACACCCAAATCTGGCTCTGCAGCCAGATACCTAACTGAACTATCCAGCCAGCTCTGATTTACGGTGACCCTTTCCTGGGTTTTCCAGGTTGAGTGCACATAGTCCTTCTTCTGGGACTGTGCAGTTTGCCCAAGGCCACACAGGCTGACTCAGCTCCTCAAAGGAGTAGGAAAAGTTTGTCTCTCTACTGCTGTTTTGGACTATAATTCCCACAATCTCTTACCACTGGCCCTGCTTGCTAGAGTAGGTGGGAGCTTCAGATCAAAACATCCAGGGCCCCCAAAATTCCCCAGACCTAATTTGCTGCAACCTGGTAATCCAAGCATTGAAAGTATTTCATGGAGAAAGTGGGTGTATTTCACACATGCCCAGAGAACTCTAATGCAGTAACTTTCAACGCTGGTATCTTTGGTTCCGTCATTTCAGATTTCTTTAGGACAGGGAAGGGATTTTGCAGGGGTGGGGCTGGATTCTTAGCATGGCTTTAAAGGGTTCATTCTTGGAGATATTGAAGAGCAAAGAAGTGCGTCTGAAGGTCACCCTTCTTACCCAAAGAAGATTTTTACTATTTGCCTACTGTCTTTATGCTTTTGGAAGAGGAAGCTGTGTTAGTCTGCGCAAGAATTTCAGGCAAAAATCAAAGGAAAAACAAAACAAAACAAGTCCACTTCTTTAGACATATGCCAACAGAATGACCTGTTCAGTGAAATATAAGGTTCATTTTATGAAGAAGTGGATTTATTCCATGAAAGCTTGCATTAAAATATAATCGTCTTCAAGAGGTCACATGTTTTTGTCTTTTTCTTTCATTGGATTTTGCCTGTAATTCTTTATACTTGGCGCATTTGTCAGATGCTGGTAAAAACAGGCAGTTGACCCGATGAAGTTAGGTTAGCTATAACTGACCTTTGATCTGAGAACATGAGGAACCTGTCCATTTCTGAATAATTCATAGAATCCTAACAGAGTTTGAAGGGGTATGCAAGGCCCCTGGGTCCAAGCGCCTGTTTATGTTATGTAACAAGCGCCAGTGACCAAATGCCTCATTATTCCCACATTAAGCTGATGGTGCTTCTTGTAATGTTTGCTTTGCCCCCGTGGATCTTTGAACCCTGCAAGGTTCCTCTTCAAATGTTATAAAAAAGCTTCAAACGCTGGTGCCAGGAACCAGCAAACCTTCACTTACTGGTGGTTTGTTTTGGTTTTCTTTTGTTTCGGTAACTTCCGCAGTCCTCCATTGTTCAAGTGTCACTCATTGTGCTAGAATGATAGAGGGTGACCATATTTAGGCCAGTGGGCAGGCTGTTGTGGATTTGCAGAGAGCTCAGATAAGAGTCCAAAGGTTCAAAGCAATCAAGGAATCAGGCAGCCCAGTGTGTGTGTGTGTGTGTGTGTGTGTGTGTGTGTGTGTGTGTGTGTGTGTGTGTGTGTGTGTGTGTGTGTGTGTGTGTTGTGTGTGTGTGTGTGTGTGTGTGTGTGTGTGTGTGTGTGCGCGCGCATCTATCCTTATTTAAGGTTCAAAGAAATCAAGGAACCAGGGAGCCCAATGTGTGTGTGTGTATATATGTGTGTGTGTGTGTGTGTGCATCTATCCTTATTTTCCCCCTGTTGGCCAAAAGAAAAAGAAAAGGGGGGAGGCAAAATATGGTAGCACTTTAGACTAAAAGTTCTATTTTGCTGTGGTTTTTTATGGATCAACCTCCCCCCTTCCCTTTTCAGACTGAAAGAGGGCAAATACAGTGTCTTCAGAATGTACGTGTATTCTCATGACCAGGTGGTAACAGACAAACTGACAATGGTTCGTTGAGGCAGGAATGGGACAAACTACAGTAAGCCACCACCTTCCCCCTCATTCTCAATTTCCTTAATAAGAGGCCTGTTAGGGCAAGGCGAAAACTGAGACGGAGGGACCTTCCTATGGGAATTCCCAGTGCCACGTGGTTTTGTGGCTTCAGGTTGCTAATCTCCCCGAAGGCTGGTTTCTAGGGTTACCAGACAGTGAAGAGGCATGTGTGTGTGTGGGGGGGAGTGGGGGTGGCGGCGGCCTAGGAAGGGAAAGAGGCCTTTTGAGGAAAGCTTGGCAAGAAATTGGCCAAATGAGTCCTCAGTAACAATCAGTGTCCTCATTAGAAAAAGATGGAGCCGGCAGCTGACTCAGAGGGGAAGGGGAAGGCCACGTTGCTGTGAGATGCGGGACCTCGCTGAGGCAAAAAAAAAGAGAGAGAGAGAGAGAGAGAGAGAGAGAGAGAGAGAGAGAGAGAGAGAGAGAGAGAGAGAGAGAGAGAAATGAAGATATGAAAATAAGGGTTCCTTTAGAAGTCGCGGTTTCACGGAGGACACTTCAAGGCAGGATGGATGTGAAAAATAAAATAAAAATTAAAGCCAAAGGCAACATGAGATGATCCATTTTTTAAAATCCAAGATAACAAACGCTTTGTCCTTTACTTGAATTGTGTCTGAAATCAACGAATATGTTGCAACTAGAGGAGGCCTATTGAATGAACAGAACTTCCATATAGGTGTTAACCTACCAAGTTCCCAGTAATTCAGTGAACCTATTCTAATGGCAGTTTACTGCTAGATTTCTGCCATTATGGAGTAACATGCAATAAAATCAATCATGAGCATTCTGGTATCAGACCATAATGCAAAGAATCATTGGGTTGGTTCCCCCCCTGAAATGCTGGAATCTTTGGTATACAGTAGGACCCTGGTATCCACTGGGGATTGGTTCCAGGCCTTCCCATGGATAATGAAAATGTGGATAAGAGAGAACAGCCCCAAATCCCAAAAACTGCTGTTTTGTGACAGTAGCTTCCTTTATGACTGCTGTTTTACAACAGTAGCTCGCTTTACGACTGCTGTTTTACAACAGTAGCTTGGTTTACAGCTGCTGTTTGTGACAGGAGCTTGCTTTGGGGCTGCTGTTTTGCGACAGGAGTTCACTTTACAGCTGCTGTTTGTGACAGTAGCTTGCTTTGCGGCTGCTGAATTATTTATTTAATTTTTCCTCTGGCAACTGTGGATAACTGAATCAGTGGATAATGAATCAGTGGATACGGGTGTCCTACTGTATTTGTAAAACTCTGGTATGCTTGGGCCTCTAATTCCAAAACATGGGTGCTCATACCACTAGGTTTTAGTGTGTTACTGTTCTATATCTCCTCACTGAAATTCCACAGGTGGAACCATGGATCTGGGAGCCACTATAGTATAGTGGATAGAGAGGCTTAGTCTAGGACTCTGGAGACTTGATTTCAAATCCGTGCTTGCCGTGGAAAATCATGCGGTGGCCATGCTAGGCGTCTCACTTGAAAACCCTATTAGGTAGAGGGAAGCAACTTGAGGACACACAACAAAAGTGCTTTCTGGTTTTAAAACCTTGGTAGGTCTCCTAATGGAGAGGGAATTTGGAAGATAATTTTTAAAAGAAAGGCACAGCTCTTGAAATGTATGTACAACCTGCTGAGACAAAGAACACCTGGGCTGTCTTGAGTTGCTGGGCTAAAGATACAGGTTCAAACCTCATTTTGTCATTCCGCTCAAGAGTGGAGTCACACTTGCTATTACTGGTGCCCCATTTATCCTGCCATCATCCATACCTTGGAGGTCAACCCAACTGTCTTTGCAATGCTGTACTGGTGACTATTATCTGACTCTTGTGGAAGGCCACTGTGTCTTCAGGACCATGGGGGATGACTCTGCCATCTTTTCTTCAGTTCCTTCATGTCATCTCCTTGATCTCCATGCAGGGTGAAGCTGGCCCCACTGGTGCTCGTGGCCCTGAAGGTGCCCAAGGCGCTCGGGGTGAACCTGGAACCCCTGGCTCTTCTGGACCATCAGGTGCTCCGGTAAGTACCTGACTCTTAAAACAAGCACTGGAACTAGAACCCTGTGGAGATGTGAAAACTGTTTAGCTTTTCAGCAGGATTAAAGCTGTCATCTCCCCCCCACCCCCAGACTCCACTAAACTTTGTTTAGGGTCTGACCTCATAAGCTGTGCTACTCCCATACTTGTTTGTGTGGAAGGAGATCTATGCAGAAACACTCCTTGATCATCCATACTGCTTCTCCTGCAAATGTTGAAGTTGGAAGTGAATTGGGAACTGAAGGAGGTGTAAGTAGAGGAACCACCAGCAGATGCCAATAGGAAGGTGAAACTGGCCGGACGATGACAAACTATCCCTACCCCCTCTCCTCCTTTTCTGTGCTGTTCTGTCGGGCAAAACAAGGCAAGTGCACCATAAAGGACTGAGGAAGCAGAAGGGTGATGGTTTTCTAAAGCTCTCTCGCCTGTAGGTTGCATATCCCCCTCTGTAAACCTCTGCCCATAAATGCACAGCCAGTCACCTGCACTTGTGTCTCGACTGGCAAGTTTGGTAAAAAATAAAATTCACTGTCCCTTGGAAAATTGCCACCCCTTCTGGATTTTTCACTGCACTATTTATTTTAGTGTTTTAAAATATTTAGGAAGGAAAGCCAGTGGCCGCATGTTGATCTCGGGAGAGCCTACAAACATTAGGCCTTGCCAGAGCTCACCATTAATATATAGAACGTGTTCTGTAGGGTATTTGGCCTGATAGGTGACCTGGCGGTTGGCCCATGTCTGGCTTAACAGGCCTCTCAGAGGAGTCCTTTACCTGAATTGGTTGAAGCTGCTCAGGGCTGCTGGCAAATGTGATATAAACCCTAAATGTATATTGTGTGATGCAACTGTTAAGAGCTCATTTGAGTTCAGATTATTCTGGTGCCGCCTTTCTTCTCTTTCTCTCCAAAATACAACCAATTGTGTTGTTCTGCATTCAGAGCATTCTCCAAAATTTTCAGCCAAGGGGGTGGTTCTTTTGTATGTCTTTCCCCATTTATTATTTAGTCTGTGCTTCTAGTTTCTCATCATGTCCTGCAGCTTTATGCATTATGTGTGTTTTCTGGTTTCTTGGTCATTATTCAGTTTATTCCTTCTTTGGTCATCCCCCTCTTGACTCAAGAAATACTTAGCATCTTGCAGTAATTCTGCATTCCAAATGATGTCATTCCAATGTCATTTGGGGTGCCCAGAGTGGCCTTAGTCTAGATCAGTGATGGCAAACCTTTTAGAGACTGAGTTCCCAAACTGCGATTCAAAACCCACTAAATTTTTCACAAAGTGCCAATAAATTTAACCTGAATACAGGTGTCTGTGAAGGAGCAATGTTGGGTGCCTACAGAAAGGGCTCTGAGGTCCACCTTTGGCAACCGTGCGTCAGGTACACCAACATTGGTCTAGATGGACAATATACCATATTAGCTAATTTAGTCTTTAAGGGTTATTCTCAATGCTTTCTTCTTGCTTTTAGGGAAACCCTGGAACTGATGGAATCCCTGGAGCGAAAGGATCAGCGGTGAGTGTGAGAGTGCCGTGGCCTGAAGACACAGAGGAGAGTTGGGTGGCCATAGCTTAAGTCCTTTGTAGGTGACTGGTGAAAATTCCATAAACTTCTGGCCTTGCCAAGGGACCCCGGGAAAGAGCTGAGCCTGGATCCTATGCTGAACATTGGGGTTGCCGGAGTAACGTGATATGCCTCCAGCCCTGCCACTCCGACTCCTCCTAACCTTCTTGTTGCCGATGTCTTGTCAACAGGGTGCTCCTGGCATTGCTGGTGCTCCTGGTTTTCCAGGTCCACGTGGACCACCCGGGCCTCAGGGGGCAACTGGGCCTCTGGGCCCCAAAGGTCAGACGGTAAGGAACTGCAACAGCGTTGGGGACTCAGTGAAACAAGGAAGTGTCTGATTCAGGACATTGCATGGGGCCGTGCATCCCTGTCTGCACGGAAGCTAATCTTTTAACAAAATACATTGGTAAATGGAAGAGATAGAGGCAGGAATCCATGCATTCGAGCAGGAATCCATACCCAAAGGTCTCTGGGCGGCTTACAACAAGGAATTAAAACAGTTAAGACATAAAATATCAATAAATAATTAAAACAACAGCAAAACCTTATACTAAAATCATCACTAAAATTCATAGCCAGTCACTACTTACGGCGGCCGCTAATCCCACCATTCCCCTAAATCTTTGAACATATAGAGAGAATTCAGAAGAAAAAAAGGTCCCTCTTTCATTGCAGAGAAGGCGGGGCTTGCAGGATGGAGCCCCAGGATTCTGTGATGAGCAGGGAATACTTGACATTGTCATAACCACCCAGAGTAGCCCTGTAGCTAGATGGGCGGCATAGAAAGCAAATGAATGAATGAATGAATGAAAATAAATAAATAAATAAATAATTATTTATTTATTTATTTGTTGCATTTATATCCCGCCCATCTTCTGATGGGAACTCTGGGCGGCTTCCAACAGGACCAAATGGTCATCAATACAAATACAATATACAATTTAGAAGCAATAAAACTGTACACACAATAATTAAACAGAGAAACAACAGACATATTAAAAGAGCAGTGCACCCTTAGCACTTAGTGGAGTCTCAATAGCCCAAATCTCGCTATCAAATAAGCAATAATTGCAGGAGGCGGGGAGAGGAAAATAAATAAATAAATAAATAAATAAATAAATAAATAAATAAATAAATAAATAAATCAGATTCTCCTCCAGCTGGGAGCAGCTTGGGGAGAAATTGCTGCTAAATTGTGGCAAGATGTCCCTGACATAAGTGTTGGAGGCAAGGGAGGTGTTAGGTCTTGAATCAGTCATTAAGAACCATTAGCTTTGCAAAAAGACTTGCTCCTCTTTATAGGAACCAATCCAGCCATCTGAATCTTCGGAGTCTCCTTGCTGGCAATGGGAGAGGAGTGGGGAATGTCATGATGAGCACCTTGACTTCCCAGTTGTCCAAAACACCACTGATGGCCGTCAGCTGGCCTAGCGGGAAAGTCTCATCCAGCCTCTAGTTTCCCCAAGATCCGTGATGAACCTTGAGAAGCAGAGAAGTCTTTACCCTCTCTGCTGGGCAATGAACAGCAGTGGCTTGCCCCCAGGAATAGTGTGATATTCAAGACTGCTTTGTAAGGGAGACCCAGATCTCTTGAACATGAAGCATCCTGGGGTGAGGAAGTGTCACAGCATCCAAGAAACAGTGTGGCCCTCAGAGCCTGGAAAAGCTATATAATAATAATAATAATAATAATAATAATAATAATAATAATAATAATAATAATAATAATAATAATAATAAATAAATAAATAAATAAATAAATAAATAAATAAATAAATAAATAAATAAATAAATAAATAAATAAATAAAATTGTCACACAGCAGACTATGCTGGGTTTTGTATTACAAATCACTAGTCGAACGCTTCCCAAGAGTTTAGGACTACATAATGTATGGGCGAATTATGTGAGCGGATCCCAGTGAAGTGGCTTTCTGCAGCTGACTGATGGTGACTTCTTCTAAATACTTGCTTAGCTCTTTAGGCACTGCACCCAGCATGCCGATTACCACTGGGACCACCTGTATCAGTTTATGCCAGAGTCTCTGAAGTTCATTTTTCAGATCCGTTGTTGTTGTTGTTGTTGTTGTTGTTGAATGAGTTCCCTAGCCCCCACAGCTGGACAGTGGATGTTGCTTATTGTGGTCCAAAACACCAACTCTGGTGACCACGATCTGGAAGCATTATTAAAAAATGCCCTCGGAGATTGCAGGGAAGTGAAACGAATCCATGGGTCTTTTCTGCAGAAGGATGGAGAAGGAAGATGGTCTGAATTATGCATGGGTGGGACTTGGTGGCTCTGAAGGACTATAGGACCGGTTACTTTCCTACAAGTATAGAAGAGTGAGTCCCACTGAACTCAGAGAGACTTAGCTTTGAGTTCTAATGCTGGGAATGGTCCTCAAATGTATAATGGGTTGTCCTCTGGCAAAAGAAGCGACACCATTAAAGTCATCCTCTTGATCCAAGGTGTGGATGATGGCCATGGTTAAGGCCACTTTCTGTCAAATTTTCAGGGGAAGCTCACAAAGCACAGACCCGTTAGCTGAACTTTTTCCAGGAAAACGAATATGAATTATTATGGGGCCTCTTGGACAGCCATACTTAGTGTAGGCGGCAGAGAGAACCTTACTGTATCCGACCCCTTTGTGAAAGGGAACTGGGGCTGTTCTGCCTGAAGGCTGGCTCTTTCAGAGTTTAAGATCCCCCCAAACCTCCTTTGCCTCCTGTCTCCCATTCTAACCAATGGTGCTTCCTTTCCTGTAGAGCAGTGTTTCTCAACCTGTGGGTCCCCAGATGTTCCTGGACTGCAACTCCCAGAAGTCTTCGTCACTAGCTGAGCTGGCCAGGATTTCTGGGAGCTGCAGCCCAGGAATATCTGGGGACCCACAGGTTGAGAACCAGTGCTGTAGACCATAGGATGAAAACCATTTTCTCTTGCTTGTCCTGACTTTTCATGCCTACCTTTGTTGAAGATCAGACACCAAGGAGCACCGACATAATCGAACTGTCCTCGGAGGCACTCTTGAAAGTGTTGCTGATTAAATCAGATGGAGATGCAGGAATTTAGCCGTTCTAATGCTTTTTTCCTCTTCTCTTCTCTTCTCTCTCTCTCTCTCTCCAGGGAGAACCTGGAATTGCAGGCTTCAAAGGAGAACAAGGTCCCAAAGGTGAAACTGTAAGTGTCTGGTGGTGCATCTTGGGGCTGGTCAGGGATGGGGGGCACTCCTTGATACTGGGGATCCCGTATCCGGGAAATGAACCAAAAAATAGAGCAGCCCTGCCCACGCTAACAAAATACTGTAGTAGCTTTTCATGCATGGATGTCTTGCTTGTGTGGGTAGCGAGAACCAAATATGCTTAATTAGGATCACATAGTCATGCTCATTTAAAAAAAAAAAAAACAAATGGAGGCAACTGCATACAATTCAGGCCTACAAAAGTAGGACTTTCAGTGCACAGCCTTTTTTAGTGAAAGAAACATCTGCTGTAGATGTCTTAAGAGGCCTCGAGGCAGGACAGGGAACTCAGCCCCCTGCTGCCCTCCCGCTTACAGCTTGTCAATCGATGCTGCCTTATTATCGGGAAGTTGAGTCATGGCAACTGGACTTCTCTTCTCGAGAGATTAACATCTTGCTGCTCATCCAAACAGCTCCACAGACATGCGGCCTTATTATGAAGCCCTTTCTAAGCCGTTCTCCGGGACACTTGGGTGAAACACAGTTGTACTGGTGTGGAAAAATGGCAGGTTGGTTTGGCTAGGGGCCAACAAGGGGCCTTGAACCTATGGCAGGGACTTTGTTCCGCGGTGGAGGGTGTGGGTTGCTTGCAGAAGGTCCCTGCCTTCATCGCTGTACCTCCGCTCAGAGGTACCTGAGCCGGAAAAGACCTTTGACAGAAGAACCCTTGGTAAAAAAAAACCCTGGCCGTTGGGAATAGGTAGCATGGAGCTAGGTGGATCAGTGATCCCACTCAGTAGGAGTAAGTTCTTTATGGCTGGAATTAAAAACAGCAATAACATGTCTCCGTTTGAGGGCCACATATCTGGATAGGATAAGAGATCTTGGTCATTTGCCCTCCTTGCTTGGAGAGAGACAGAGACCTCTCCTTTCAAGCCGAAATAAATCTTTGCCTTCTGAGTGGCCAGTCTCTTTGGCTGCAGAGGTCTCGGCCAGGTGGGTGGCCTGTTCCATCTAGGTTCCACTTTTTCACACCCCAACACTGGTGCCTCTGTGTTCCAAGCCCTGTTTCGTTAGCCAGCCTAAATAACAAGAAAAGAAGCCTCATCAAATTGGCATAACTCACCCTTAGAATGTTCTTGACAGAAGGGGATTGGCACCAGCAGAAGGGCCCTTGGATTTCAGTGGAGCTGTGCCAGTTTATCCTAATCCCCGAGACTCTATAGAAATTAGACAGATTACTTCATTTGGGAATCTACAGTCCATGGATGTCTTGGCCTAAAATGAATTTTGCTGTTATGGCTTGTACATTCAGCAGCACCTCAAGGATGGGTTCTAGCTCCCATGTGGGCCAAAACTCACGTTAAGATCTCTTTTAATTTAGGAACATCGCAATTAATATCTTTCGGGTCCCAGCACATCAGAAACTGTGGGAGAAAAGAGACCTACTGCAGAGCTCTTCCATTTCTCTAGGCAAAAGCCAGAAGAGGGAAGGCAGATATGGGAGCCTCCCCCCCAACCCCAACCTCCTGGGCCAAACTTTTGCCATTCCCGGACACGATCACTCTGTTAGCCATCTATGCCATTCTGTCATTGAACTGTCCGTTTGGTTTGTGGAGATGCCCCAAATATCTTTTTTTTAAATATAAAGGTCATCAGTAAGATCAGTTTGGCATTTAAAAAAAAGCTAAAGGGATTTAAAAAGTAACAAAAGCCTGTCTTCTGTATTTCCTCCCCCCCCCTTCCATCCCTAGGGCCCCGCTGGCCCACAAGGCGCTCCTGGACCAGCTGGCGAAGAAGGCAAGAGAGGTGCCCGGGGTGAGCCAGGAGCCGCAGGGCCAGTTGGACCACCTGGAGAGAGGGTAAGTGGCCTTGTTGAGGAGAGGACCCCCCGCCCCACGTGTGAAGAGCAGAAGTCTGTATCGGGAAAGCGACCCAGTCCTATAGCAGCATCCCACCCAAGTCATGCTATTAGGGTCCCTTCAAGAAATGCCAAGGGCATACAGGTGCCGCACAATGGACATGTTTTGGTTTACGTCATCGATTCCCAACCTTGATGGCACCCAGGTGGTTCTTGGACTGCAGTTCCCAGAAGTCTTCACCTTCAGCTCCGCTGGCTGGGATTTCTGGGAATCACAGTCCAAGAACACCAGGGTACCCTGAAGGTTGGGAGACACTGCTTTACATAGATCTCTGTGCTGGGTCACATTCAAGCAGTTGCTGGGGTATAGGCCGGGTAAGCATCTGGAAGCAGCGGAGACCTGCAAGGGTGAGTTCTTAGAAGATCCCAAGAACCAGGAAGAGATGGGCTAGGAAGCATACCATGAAGCCTTCGTAACAGAGGAGAAAGGAAAGTATCCAAATGAGAAGAGACAGTTTCGGAGTGAGCCACAAATCATCAAGCACTGAATTGCCAGAGGCTGAGAAGAGCTGAGTGAGTGACCGTGGGAAGTGGGGCTCAATGCCTGGCATGAGACAAGAGGAGATGGAATCAGCCTCTTAAGCATAGGAAGGCTGAAAGACGTGTGTGTGTGTGTGTGTGTGTGTGTGTGTGTGTGTGTGTGTGTGTGTGTGTGTGTGTGTGTGTGTGTGTGTGTGTGTTGGGGAATAGTGCAAGTTTGATTATTTGCTTAGGCCACCAGAATGATTGAAGCCGGCATTTCCTGCTCCCAGCAGGACAGCACCATGGCCTCTTATGGCCCTTGAGGCTGGCACCACCACAGCTGCTGAAGGCCGCCTGTAGCTGACTGCATCTTTTAGATCTGGGTTGGGGAACCTTTGGCCCTCCAGATGTTTTGGGCCACAACACCTACAGTCCTTAAGCATTGGCAATATAGGCTCGGAATTATGGGAGTTACATTCCAAAACATCATGAGGGTTCAAGGTCCCACACCCCTTGCTTTAGAATGATGAATAGTGTTCAGAACCTCAGGTGAAATCTGTTTTGCCGTACACGTACACAGGCCTTAAAATCATTTTACACATTTTGCCATGGCGCTTGCACCAGGGTACAGTGGAGTCTCCTTCTTTGGAGGTTTTTAAGCAGAGGCTGGATGGCCTTCTGTCGGAAATATTGTGATGGGGGTTCCTGCATGGCAGGGGGTTGCACTGGATGGCCCTTGGGGTCTCTTCCAACTGTATGATTCTATATGGTTCCTGGCAAGCTGCAGCTAGTTGTGGTTGCTTGTCTGATAACCCTTTATGGTTTTCAAATTTGCAGGTGAATTGTTTGTACTGTCCATAGTTTGCCTCTGGTAAAGATGCCTCTTAAAACACCTGAGGTAGCGTGGCATGTGACGTAGCTTTTAGATGGGTGCTGGGAGTTTTGCTGTGCAAACAACAAAGCTCTTGCTCCACCACAAGTTATAGTACTTAGATACATGATAAGCCCCTGCTAAAGCCTAGCAAATAGCAGAAGAGTGTAACCCTGACTACCAGCATTTGCAATGTCTTTAGAAGTTAGGTTCTTGGTTCCGCTGCTTCCTTGTGATAAATGAGCCATCTGTCTTGAATGAAACTGTGTGGCTGAATTCCTAGTTTAATGGGCAACAATGCTGTCCCAGGGTCAAATAGTCCCCCTGTCGTTTGAGTTCCGAATTGTCCAGATTATGTTCTCATTCTTTTATGCTTTTCGCTCTCTCTCTCTAGGGTTCTCCTGGAAATCGTGGCTTCCCAGGTCAGGATGGATTAGCTGGTCCCAAGGTGAGTCTTTGAACCTGTTGCTCTCCCAGTGGGATAAAAGGACCAAGGACGGAGTTAGAATAAATGTGAATTTCCTTTTCTGCTTCTCCGTACTTGTTTGGCAACTGCCCCAAAGGATCTGCCTTTTCCTGATTGCAAGTGGTGGGACTAAGCTCTTGGGGGAGGGGGCTGACATTATAATGGCAGTAAAAGTCCCAACCCAGACCTTGGGTGGTTACGGGCACCGAAGGCATAAACATTCACATCATATCTTCCTTCTCTGTGTTATGTGCCATCGAGAGGCTTCCAACTCGCATTGACCATATGAATTAATAACATCCAAAGAGCATAACTGTTAGCAGCTGAGGTCAGGAAAAGTACTTTCCATGTTTCCTTCCATTATTGTTCTTTGCAGTGAGTCGTGTCGTCACGGGATGAGATAAACACCCAATCATATATACCTGCTAATTTATTTATTTATTTTTAATTAGAACGGAGGTTCAGTTTTTGTTCCATTCGTTTCCTCAACTGCTCCATAGAATTGTAGTGGCAATGTTCTTCAAGGGGGCATGACCCACAGAGCAGTTCTAAAAATGGCCCCAGTCTGTCAGCCCCAAGGCCCAGAGATCCTTGGATGATAAAACATGGACCTCAGTACTGTGTGTGTGTGTGTGTGTGTGTGTGTGTGTGTGTGTGCTTTTGCTGATTCTCTGAAGAGAACCTTTGTTTCATCTCTTTCTGGTTCACTCTCTTCTGAACAGGGCGCTCCTGGGGAACGGGGACCTCCTGGTCTGGGGGGCCCCAAAGGAGCCAACGGAGATCCTGGACGTCCCGGAGAACCCGGCCTGCCTGGAGCTAGGGTGAGATACGGGAACCCACCAAGGATGGAAGGTTGCGCCCGATGTGCTGACAATCCTCCCCCATTGCAACCTGTGTCAGTCATCGCTTGCTTGCCCTAAGAAGGCCTGCATTCAGAGGCATTGATTGTTTTAATATAAATGCGTAGAAATAAGTGGTCCAAACATCTAATGCCCCAAAGCATCTGATACCTGACCTCTGCCCAGTCAAGGAAAACCCTTTGTGGAAAAAGGCGAGGAAGCCTTCAAGAGGTTCCACACGGAGGTGGGTAATCCATGAAGTGGGGATGATCATGATGATGGTGGCAACAGAAACCAAGACAAATGGCCTTTGGATAATAAACAGGTTTCCCAAGACTTTCACGGCATTGGTCTTATGCCAGCCACAAAAATGTGTTGATAAATGTGTGGTTGGCCAGTGACAAGCAAAGGTTTCCCTCGTCACTGGAGTCTATATATGCGGGCAGAAGCTTTGCCAGGGGGTTTCTCCTGCCACTTCCCGTTCAAAGGCTCAAAAGTAGAGATGGGCACGAAATGAATTTTTTGTTTCATTTTTCGTTTCGTTCCCCAATGGAATGAAAAAATGAAGGGACCCATCAAAGAAAAATGAAATGAAATGAAATGAAAATTTTAGGTTCATTCCCTTTCATTTTTCATCCCTCCCCAATTGGGCGCATCTTCCCCTACCTGGTGCTGGGGAGGCCACCTGGTGCAGCTGTTGCCATCACTGATCCCCCACGGGGAGGCCTTCTGAGGTGGTGGGGAGGCCTTGTGGTGCCTGGCGTGGCTGCTACCACCGCTGATTCCCCCGTGGGGAGAGCTTCCGAGGCCGTGGGTAGGCCTCCCTCCACGGACACTACCACCACCGGTTTCCCCATGGGGAGGGCTTCCGAGGTGGCAGGGAGGTTGCTGCTGCCAACAATCTCCCATAGGGAGGGCTGCTGAGGTTGTGGGGAGGCCTTGGCTTTAAAAAAAAAAACCCAACCAGCAGGGCCCCATTATTCAGCTGGTTGGAGGTTTTTTTTTTTTTTAAAAAAGCACCGACCTGCCAGCAGGGCCCCAAAACAAAAGGAAAAAAAATGAAAAAATGAAAAACAAACAAAATAAAAAATGAATTTTTTTAAAAAAATCATTACAAACGAAACAAAAGAAAAGAAAACGATCGGAAAAACGAAACGAAATGCCATTTTGGCATTTCGGTGCCCATCTCTACTCAAAAGCCATTCCTTTTTTCTGACCTCACCTGGGGAGGACAAGCTGTGCCTAAACATAAGAAGGGTCTGTTCACGGGAGGCAAATGAATTCAGGGGCTGGGGCACAGAAGCCCAGACGAGGCGAATTATAACCAGAAAATCCTGCAGTGCGCTTCCGTCTTAAAAACGGAAGGTGGGCAATTTATTTCCAATGGGTCAAAAACATTGTCACCCAGCGTTCATTGCCATGGCGTGCCATAGATGTAGTTTCATCTCCCTCCTTCCTTTCCACGAAGAGGAGTTGAACTCACCTGTGACCTGACATCAGGATGTTCTGTGTCCTCTCATCCCTGTTGCCTGTGATCCAGGTGAGGTTATCTGGGAGCTGAGTCATGGCAACAGGACTTCTTCTCTTGTTGGATCAAAACGTTTCACTACTCATTCAAGTAGCTTAAGATGTTACACCCATGAGTAGCAAAACGTTTCGATCCCACAAGAAAAAGAGTCCCAGTGGCCATGACTCAACTTCCAGATCTCATACCTGTTATACCTCATTAATTCCTACAAGAAAAACATGGGCGGCTGTGGTGCTGAGCCATAGAGAGATGTTCCTAGAGAGGCTGTCGTTTCAGCAGTGGCCAAGCATGGTTAGGATGTCTTCTGTTCTCCTTCTCAGAACCTCCTCCTTAATGTACTGCCTGCAGTTCTCCCCATACAACAGCAGGGGGCAGTCAAAGTTACTTTGGCCTTCAGTTGTGCCACTAAAACAGGAGGGGTGAATTGCTCCGGTTCCTTCTCCCTTCTGTCTTTCATGATCACGCGGCCAATATTAATCTGGACAAGCTGAGAACCTGTCAAATAAGAGCAGCAATATTCTCCCCCAACTCTTTAATGAATTAAACACTTCCTCCTCAGAATAAGGGGCAAACCCTTTCTATCATCTACCCTTTCATTAGGTCGATCAGATCTTCTGACACAGGAGCAAAGCATCAGATAAACCTTTTCCCACCGCAGGGTGTCTGCTGTTGGTATTTCCTCCATTCCTGTTTTATGAAGCGAGCCAGCACCCCACGGTGCTCTTGTGGGGATGAGAAAAGGAGGTAGATCGCAGCAGCAGCACATTGTCAATATTTTAGAGTAGTGGATATAGAGATCCCAGGGTATTTGCAAAAATAGTATAGTCTTCAGAGGTGAGGTCATTTTAAATTGTCTTTAAATTTGCCCCTCCTAGCCTGGCCTACTGTCTCTTTTAAGGAGTGTGTGGGATTATTTTTGGCTTCACGGTGAAGCCTGACACAGATTGCTTGGCAAGACAAGACGGAAAAATTACAAGGAAACAAACTAAAATTATTTACGGAAATGCCCGCATTTCCGTAAATAATTTGAGAACATTTGCTGGGATGATGGCAAGGACTTCTGATTCCTAGTAACTAAATAATGTTTCATAATAGCTTAGTTCAAGTCATGCATATCAGTTTTTAGGCCTCCTTTCTGCCCCAAAATCAAGGTTTTGGCCATGGCAAAGGTGATAGCAGCTTCCCCTCCCTTTTATATGTTGCAAACTATGAATGATAGATATCAGATTAACTAATTTGTACCTTGGGTAAGGATATCAAATCAACAGCCACCTTTACTACCAGAGTTATTGCAAAGAAAAGCATGGGGTATTTGTAATTTGGCAGGTCAGTATCTTCTACCAAATGAATAGCAGGTAAATTGATGGCAACGAACCATCTGCAAAAGATGTTATCTGAACTGTTTTGGATTATTTTATATCATTTAGCATTCTCCCCATCTGCTGTTTGTAAATGCCCTCTGTTGGTGCTGCAGCGTTTCCTTTCAGTCTTTTATCTGAGGAATTATCCCTTAACTAACCTATCTTCTCTTTCTTGCACCTAGGGTCTTACTGGTCGCCCTGGCGATGCTGGTCCCCAAGGAAAAGTGGGCGCACCTGTAAGTGAAGTTCTTCTCTATTTATCTTGGCTCATCTGAAATAATGTAGTTACTGATCCTGGGGTGGGGTGGGGAAGAGGCAGTAGATGAGTCTTGAGCAGAGTTGCCCAGTGTGTGGCAGCGGTGAAGAAGGCCAGTTCCATGCTAGGGATGATCAAAAAGGGGATTGAAAATAAAACAGCCAACATTATAATGCCCTTGTACAAAACAATAATAAGGCTGCACCTGGAGTATTATGTACAATTCTGGTCACCGCATCTCAGAAAAGACATAGTGGAACTGGAAAAAGTGCAGGAGAGAGAGACTAAAATGATTACTGGGCTGGGGGACTTCCCTTATGAAGAAAGGCTAAAACATTTGGGGCTCTTTAGTTTGGAAGAAAGGCGCCTGAGGGGGATATGATTGAGACGTATAAAATAATGCAGGGCATGAGTAATGTGGCCTCCCTCTCACAAGATACCAGAACTAGGGGACATCCACTCAAAATGAGGGGTTGGGAGAGTGAGAACAGACACAAGAAAATATTTCTTTACCCAGCGTGTTGCCTTCAAAAGAGGATTGGACAGATTCCTGGAGGAAAAGCCCATCACAGGTTATGAACCATGAGGGAGATGTGTCATCTCCAGGCTTAAAAACGGGGTACTTCAAGGACCAGATACAGGGGAGACAGATATCTAGTCTCATGCGCTCCCAGAGGCATCTGGTGGGGCCACTGTGAGATACAGGAAGCTGGACTAGATGGGGTTTTGGCCTGATCCGGCATGTCTCCTCTTATGTTCGTATGTTCTTAATGGTGTCTAGGAAAGAGCTTGAGCAAATGCTTATTATGCCATTGCTGAGTCTGAAGAAGTAGATCAAAAAAGGATTGCAAGAAGCAGAGCAGGCAATCCTGTGGGGATTTTAGAAGTGGTGGCTTTGGTTTTGTGGGCAGTCTGTTGGTGCCAAATGTTTTAGAATAGTGGATATAGAGTTTGGAGTGATGCATGAGATATTCCAAGGAAAGAGCCCCTCTAGAAGCATGTGCTTATATGATGAGAATATATGCCTTGCAAGCGCATATTAAGGCATAAAAGATAACAAAAATCATAACTGGCACCAAGTCCTCTATGGGGAACTGATTCAAAGGGAATCATCGCCAAGCTGGAGAGTGACTTGTCCTCGAGCATATCAAAGGCACACTGTTTTGGAATGAGTTCTTGCATTTTCCAGTATTATTTCTAAGGCACGCCTGTCTCTGCATTCCTGTACAGGGTTCCCCTGGTGAAGATGGGCGACCTGGCCCACCTGGCCCACAAGGTGCCCGTGGTCAGCCTGGCGTCATGGGTTTCCCAGGCCCAAAAGGTGCTAACGTAAGTAAACCCGTTCTCCTCCACTAGCTTGACCGGAATAGTGCTGTATATAAAAGGAAATGGGAACTACCTAGATGGTAGAAGGGTCACCTCTTGTACCTGACACAACAGATACTGTTGGAGCCATTGTGATGCTTCAGACATGCTGCTTCCCTTGATGGAGGCTTAACGTATCTTGCTTTCTGTGCTGATGCACCCTGGGGGGGGGGGAACGGGTGCTGTAAAACCACACACGTTTGTTTTAAAAACTGGTCGAAGTTGAAGAGGGATGGAATAAGGTAGAGTTTGGGTGGTAGAGCACCCTTCCTGTCTATGCTATGTGTATGCTCAGCATTTGCAAAACGTGTATTCATTGCCATCTCTCTCTCTTTCTTTCCATCTAGGGTGAACCTGGTAAAGCTGGTGAGAAGGGACTTCCAGGTGCCCCTGGTCTGAGAGTAAGTAGGTTTGAATGTCACTCTGTGGTTGCTCTTCTGTTACAAAATCCATCCGGTCCTCAAAACCTCTTAGCCTGTCCTTGCTGGCTCAGAAAAGAGGCTGCTTTTTTCCTTCCTTTGCCCAGATTATTCAAGCACAGCAGCTAGGTTTCATCGACTATAGCAAAATCTTTACCCCTTGATGCATGCTTGTGAATAATGGTGGCAGCATAGACAGCTGATTCATAATATCTGAATATTAAAGCTCTGGGCCTTTCAGTTTCCTGAGAAATGCTGCTCAAGTCTGGTCTTGATTCTGATCTAATGTTCTTGGCCTCTGTTGTGCTGATAGAACAACTAGACTGTAAGAAATAGGTGGAAAGGGATGTTGAGCCATCAGCTGGTCTTATGATGGTTTCCTGCAGTCCAGCAGGATTCTAGTGGGGAGGGAGTAGGCTGTGTACAATAATGATAGGGTGTGTGTGCAGTCACCGTGTCTCCAATAGGGAACTGTAATGATGAACATTTTCTTCTTGTAATCCTCTCATGATTTCATGCTACCTCTCCCATCTGTTCCCATTTTGTAAAGACACGGTTAGGTAGGGAAAAGGTGGAATCGTTGCAACGTGCCTTTTGGTTGCTATTGCTAAGAGCTGTCCATCCGGAAGGATCCTAGAAATTTCAGGTCACTGTGAGGAATCCTCTAGATCCCTCTTTTCCTCTAAAAAAAATCACCCTGCCTTTTGAATTGCGCCACATGGTCCCCGTAGCTATTCTGTCATGCCTAGGCAGAGAAAGGGCTTCTGAAGTGCCTCCTGCTCTCCTTGGGGAGCGGGGCCACAGAAGATGCTGCAGTGTTTATGGAGCCCATTATCCCAGAGCTGCTGACGAATTGTAAATGTTGATATTTTCATTCAGCAGAAAGGATTGTATGGATCAACTAGGTATCGGTGCTAATACCCGTTCTTGAGCTGTGTTACAGATGGCTTTTGAAGGCCAGACTAGACCCTGTATGGCAAGTACTCCTCCCACAGGAGCAAAACCGCCTCTTCCCCTTCTCATTCTGGCGAGACAGGTTGAGCCCCTCTGCCCGCAGTCGAGTAGGCGATGGAATTCAGCCCACTTTCCCCTGCCAGTCCTTTCCCCTTTCGGAGAGGGAGGATGAGGAGGATGGCATCCATCAGGACTCCTGGTTCATGGGCCGCCACCGCTCTCTTTTTTCTCTCTGTTAGGGACTTCCTGGCAAAGACGGTGAGACTGGAGCCGCCGGACCACCTGGACCTGCCGTGAGTATTTGAAGGATCTCTGGGCCTTCGTTTAGTTACTCAGCAAAGCTTGCACAAGGAGAAAAGAGCCATTGGTTTGAGGGGGGGTCTCTAGATAATGAATGAGTTTCTCTACCCACCCACCCCACAGCCCAGTCATGAGAGAAGGTTCAGGCAGACCTCTCTTTCCATGACAAGATGGGCAGGGGGGGGAAAGCTCCTTGTGGGCAGAATTGATAGTGGGCGTGTTTATGGGTGGCTCATGGCCTTGGTACCAACATCACCCGTGGCCTTTGTAATGAAGAATGATTACAGGCCATATCTCAGAGGAACCGAAGTCGGTTGTACCTCCATTTTCCTATGCTGTTGATTACCACCAGTGAGAGTAAACCTGGCAGGCAAGTAAGCTGAAAGTCCCTGTCTTAGTGTTGGTTATACAGTGCTACCTTGTATAAAGGAATTAATTTGTTCCAAATGAAATTATGTTAAGCAAATTATCCTTTTATACAAATTTCTCATAGGAATGCATTGAAAACGGAGTAATCCCATTTTTATGTTGTACGGATTCGCCCCATAGGCGATTCTGTTAAGCAAATTTCCCCATTCTCCGGAATTTTTTATGTGGTACAGATTTTATGTTATACAAGGGTCCACTGTAGTTGGAATGCACATGGTATCACTTCTGGTCACTTCCCTTTTGTTTATATGGGGATGATTCTATATCAACAAGAGGCACCTTCTTTTTACAGTTTCTAGCCGAGTTGGCCAAGTGTGTGGAGGCAGTTAAGACAGCAACATCCATCTCTCCTAGTGAGCACATCCAGTGAGCGAGGGATGCTAACAATTGCAGGCAAACAGAATTTGGAGGCCGTGCATTGCCTTTCCCAAATTTCTATTTTGACTCCCTCAATGCTTTCCTTACTAAAGCCCAGTGAGAGTCAGTAATTTGCTCAAGTTCACCGTGTAAGTTTCATGGGTGAGTGGCACTCTCTCTCTCTCTCTACAGCCCTAGCCCCACCTGACGGCTGTGCCAGAGAGGTTCTGTGTTGAGACTTCAGCGTAAGAATGCCCATGTATGATAGTTTATGCTAGTGAACTGTGAATTTATCTTAGCTTTTCTTTCAGCTGTAGCCATAATCTTCCAACCTTGCTTTTGTTGGGAAGAGGTCCAAACTATGGACAGCTCTGTTCAAATAGTCAAGAGAGAGAGTTTTGGGGTTGCCCACTTCCTTGCAGTTGAAGAATGATCACATCTAGCTATTCTTCTCAATCCATGTCATTCTTACTCCTGCAAAATCAGTTTGGAAGGAAATGACAGTGGGCCAAGAGAAACGAATGCGTATATAACATGGATATCCATACCACTCAAATACGAAGTTCAGTTGTTGGGACAGGGGGGAAGAGATGTGACTAATCTGAATATCTGATCACATCCGGCTGCAGAGGAAACAGAGAAGATAATTCATGGCCAGCATGATTATAATCTTGCCAAGTAACTTTTTTCTGTAGATTGGCAGTAATTTATTGGCCTTCTTTACCTTTTGATATATTTAGTGGCAGGAGGTGGTAGTTTTAATCATAGTATTTTTAGAGACCCTTTTTTTGACAATTGCCATTTTATAGCTTTGAAGGACCTCAGGGCTTCAACATGGCATTGTTCCAGATCAGGTTGTTGACACCACATCCTTCTTTCTTCTCAGGGGCCAGTCGGTGAGAGGGGTGAGCAGGGTGCTCCAGGACCTTCTGGATTCCAGGTAAGCAGGACCACAAGGTCACGCAACAGAGGAGGTTTCCTCCCCACCTCAACTTAATGTGTGGGGGCATAAAATCTTTAAAAGGAGAGAAGCAATAGGGAGCTCTCCTCTGCTCCATTTTTTAGCTGGAACCACAGTCCTTTGGGATCATGGCATGCCACACAATGTCCTCTTATTTCGCCCCGTATGACAGATCTAGGAAACGGAAGGATTTCCCCCATCATTCTGATTCCTTGGGTCCCAAGCTCCAGTAGGTTCCTCACGTGAGGGATCTGAATCTCATGGTGTCTTGTTCTCAACGAGGAACTTTTCTTCCGCAGGGAGATTCCTCTGTGGGAGATCTCCCCTCCGCCTCCAACGTAGCTTGCAGAACATTTTGCACAGAAACACCTGATGGCGCAGGCTGTTGCATTCTCTCTGCAGACTGCTATCGTCTCCTGTGCAGAACTCACTGCCAAGGGCTTTTAGGCTACACATAACCGGGCAGTGTCCTGCACAGAGCAGCAGTCGAAGGCAGAAAACAAAAAACAGAGCGGAAAATGAGACTGGAGCCTTGCTTTTTGTAGGAAGCCAGGAAGTCTCTCTGATGCAGGAAGACATTTTGATGGGGAGCCTTGGCTGGGCAGGACTCTGAAAATCCGCAGGAACATGAAATGCGGCAATTATTCATCCCATCCCTACCTCACCCACACCAGAGATGACATGTGAAATAGTATGCATGGTTCTAAGCAACCCTGTAGGTGTCTAAGCTGGGGTTTAGGCAGAGCTTAGATATGTTACTTCTCTGAACGATGGCTCCTACAATTTCCAAGCCATTGAAAGTTAATATTTCCCAGCTGTGGATTTTTGGGGAGTGTATGGGTTTGCGGGATGGGTTGTGTATTCCTCAGCAGTGGCTGTGTGTGTGTGGGGGGGGAGGTAGCTTTCTTTGCTTACCTCTTAGAGGCAATAGATCCTTTCAATAATTTATCCTCAGTTATGTTCTGAACAGCGAGACTAATTTTGCCCACAGCTTGGCAACCGACTTATTGTAGGTCGGACATTAACTGTCCCTCTGTCTCTGCAAATGTTCCCTTCCTGTTTTCCACACATCTTTCTTCTCTACGATGCTGCCTCCCTAAAGTCGTATACCATGCTAACAGTGAGGTCTTTCTTGGTTTCAGGGACTTCCAGGCCCTCCGGGTCCCCCAGGCGAAGGTGGAAAGCCAGGTGACCAGGTGGGTAAAGGCATGAACAGGTAGCTCCATTTAAAGTGTATTCCACAACAAACCACAGCTTTCCATTTGCCGTGTCCTTCCAAAATGGCTCCTCGGCGAGGAGGTGATGTTCCTGTGGTGAAGGAGATTAAAGCTGTAACGGAGCTCCAGGGACCTACAGGTATTTTTGTTCTAGAGCGCCTGAGAGGGAGATGAAGTAGCTCAGGCATGTCCAAACTTCGGCACTCCTGATGTTTTCTGGACCACAACTCCCAGAATTCTAAGCCTGTATTTCCAATGGCAAAGGACTTTGGGAGTTGTGGTCCAAAACATCCGGAGGGCTGAAGTTTGGACATGCCTGAGCTGAATAATCTTAAACCGAATGCAAGTCTTATTGAAACGGCAGCTGGTCACAGGGAAGATATCAAGTGTGGAAGGAAAGATTAACTCTTTGATTCCAGCTAAGGCAAACAATAGCATAGCTGCACTCTGTGGCGACAGCACTGGGTTTTGTATGTCCTGGTGCTGTTCTGGGCACACAGTTCAAGGGCACTTCAATGCATCAAAGAAGGTTGAATTTGTTGTTAAACTGTAGCCTCAGAGACCATGCAGCTTGAAATCTTGCTTTCAGAGGGTGTGTGTACCTCTTAGGCCTAAACTGGTTAAATGCCCATTATCTAACACCTAAGAGAAAGTAACAGTGGTCTGGGTGGGTGCTATGGAAGGATAAAATGAATATTGGATTTTCACCAGTTCTTCCAAGCTGTTCTTCAGGGGAACCCATGATATTTAAACTAAATTTGGAATTGATGCATATGCATTGTGGTGTAATGGTGGCGACCAATGAAATTTGACTGTGACTCCGGAAAATACAAACTGGGTTATTGGGCAGAACATTAACTTGATATTTTCGCTGCAGGGAAGTGGCAGCTTGTATGTGATGCACTGGGAATTAAGACACATATCCGATATAGCATATCTCGTTCATACTGGGAACCCGCTTTTCTAGACACAGGAGCATGAGATGGGCCCTGTTTGAATTGTATAAATACTCCGCAGAGTGTCGACCCTTCAGGGAGTCAGTAGGGTGTTGACGGTTTGCGTGAAGGCTAGCCTCTGGGCAGTCCCTCATAAATCCACCAGAAATCCACCAAAAGGAATGGCCAAGACATCCTGCTGGTGCCAAGGAGGGTGAATGCGAGTCAATGCATCTTCGGTGGAAGGATCAGGATAGATAAACATTCTTTTGAAACATGTGTATTTATTCATTTGGCCTGAGTGTGATAACTCGCTGCTTCTTCATAAAATCCAGTGGATGTATACAGCCGGTATGCTGGCCGAGGACAGACTGGCTTCTCTGACCTGAAAGAGGCCTGGCCTCCCCTGAATCTTTGAGCCCCATTTCCCCGTTTGCCTTCACGTCTGTGTTTTGAGGTTTTAAATGTAACTAGTGAAAAATCAGGGTGTTGGTAATCTGTGGGTAGCCTTAACATGGGATGCAGTCCTAGTTGTAATGTGTGGGTTCTGTTTCTAACCACCCTGCTCTCAAAGGACATTGAATCTGCCTGTTTCTTCGGACTGTTGATTAGCCCGCTTCCCCCTCCTCTTTTAACAACTCCCTTTTTTGCTTTCAGGGTGTTCCCGGAGAAGCTGGCACTCCCGGTCTCGTCGGTCCCAGGGTAAGTAGCACGTAGGTGGAAATCGGGCTCCGTCATGTGAACCGTGCAGCTCTGAGAGCACAGCACAGCGCGAGCTGTGTGTCTCCTAGCCCCGAGCTGCCTCCCCAGCAGTAGCAAAGCCTCTTGTCTTCTCTAGGGAGAACGGGGTTTCCCAGGAGAACGTGGCTCTCCCGGGGCTCAAGGTTTGCAAGGTCCTCGTGGGCTCCCTGGCACTCCTGGTACGGATGGACCCAAGGTAGGTGGCCTCTCTCTCTCTCTCTCTCTCTCTCTCTCTTGTTGGGATTTCTTCCCGTTCTGCAGTTCACTTTGCTCCTACAGTGGCTGCAGAATGCAGGGGAGGCAACCATCATGACCCCCCCTTCCTCTCAGACACTTTAGCTCAACTGCTGTCTAAGGAAGATGAAAAGGAAAGCAGTGCATATTGACGAGTGGCTTCATCGAGTGCTGTCCCCTGTTAGAAAGGGGGAACAGTTCGCGGAAATGTGGGTTCATGATACATCTGGATTCAAAGGTTAAAGATGTAAATACGGCACCACAATTTCTTGTTTGCCGAATGTAAGAAAGTGGATGGTACAGGGATTTGGGAAACAGCTGGACTCAGAGAAGAGAAACATATATTCACCTGATCATTTTCCCATTGGTGAAATAATGGTGCCCGTGCGTTCAGAGAGGCGTTTATCCCTATTTCTGAAAATCCGGTGTGTGCCGCAACCAGGGAAAAGTATTATGATGATAAATATGGGTGTGTTTTATTTTTAACCGGCTAGGGTGCAACTGGTCCTCCGGGTGCTGTTGGAGCTCAGGGCCCACCTGGTCTACAGGGAATGCCAGGTGAGAGAGGAGCCGCAGGTATTCCTGGAGCAAAGGGAGACAGGGTAAGTGATGCCGCCATGTTGAATGTCATAGGGCCATTTGCACCCCCCGGGGTTGGGAGTCACAGGACCAGACCTGGGTACAATTCAGAACGTCCCGTACCCTTTCTTTCTCTCCTTCTCAGGTAGTTATCATAAAATAAGGCGGTTCATCAGAATTTCCAGTCTTTATTGACTGTTTCCCCCCCCAACCTTTCTTTGATGTCCTCCAACAGGGTGATATCGGTGAGAAGGGCCCAGAAGGCGCTCCTGGCAAAGATGGCAGCAGAGTAAGTGAACAGCATTAACGTTTCTGCTTTCAGGGGAGCAAACAGCCTATCTTATGTAAGGAGCGGATTTATTGATTGATTTAAAATAGTTTTACTTCTTTCTCTTTAAAAAAGGACCCAAGATGGCTTAGATCCTTAAGAATACAATATTTAAAAGCTGAAAACAGTACATTTTTCTAGTATTTTGAAAGAATTAAACAAGCTTTATATTTAAAAAATTTTTGATGCTGTGGTGCCTGATAATTAATTAGAAACCTGCCCAGTATCTTTTAGGGTCCTGAGAAGAGAGAGACCAAGGGGCTTTGCACTGAAGGAAGATGCTCTTAGTTGTCCCGGTTCTTTTCTAGGTACTCACTAGTTATGCAGAAGGACCCAATTATAACTTTTTTATAAACTTTTGAAAAAACTTTACATTTGGGGTGCTGTCTCTAAACACATGTTCCTTTCCGTGAGCTAAT
The DNA here is from genome assembly GCA_029282475.1 of Phrynocephalus forsythii. Lineage (NCBI taxonomy): Eukaryota > Metazoa > Chordata > Lepidosauria > Squamata > Agamidae > Phrynocephalus > Phrynocephalus forsythii. The sequence goes on along the minus strand of JAPFRF010000011.1, from coordinate 29,081,024 downwards.
TAATGGAAAGGGACATCAAAATTAAATTTCTCATGCGCTGTAATGCATGAATTCCCCACACAATCCCCCAATATGGCAGAGTGGTGAAGAGGAGTTATAAGTGTATGCTTTAGAAAAGAAAGCCACCGTATAAAAATATATAGCTGCTGACCTCCTCCTTAGGAGGGGAGTAATAATGCTCCAGAATTCCCTGCCCTGGTGTCTTCTAGAGCAGATAGACCTGGCGGAGTTCAATTGATGTCCTTCAATTCCTTTTTTTCTCAAATACTTGAACATGTCTTAATTGTACTGGACTGTGTATTATCCCTCATTACTGTAAGCCACCTTGGGTCCTTTTCCAAGGAGAAAGGCAGGGTAAAAATACTCTAAAATAAATAAATAAATAAATCAAACAAACGCACGGTCTCATTCTAGAGCCCTGAGAGGATGGGCAAAAAAGAGAAGAGAAGATGAACTGTACACGTGACCATTCAGGAAGCGCCACGATCATGTCTCATTGTGGGTTGCTGCCACACTGGGAGGCCTTTGGCCCAAGGCGGGTGGCCCTTGCTGCTCACCAGAGCCCCTAACCGTTGTGTTTCTTTTTCCCCAGGGATTGACTGGTCCCATCGGTCCCCCTGGTCCTGCTGGTGCCAGTGGCGAGAAGGTAAGGGAGCAGGCTCTCCTGGAGAGAGAGAGAGAGGTGTTTGGTTGTCCAGTCAGAGGTGGGGGGCCTGGGTGAGACCTCGAGCCAGGGGTAACTCCCGGGAGTGTCCTTGCTTTAGTAAGTCTCTTGCCTGCCTTGTGTCAGAAAAGAACATGGACGCCTCGGTTGTTAACAGGCTGAGGTTTACAGCCCGTCTAATGGTTTAATAATGACTTCCTTTCTGCAGGGATCCTTGCAAATCATCGTTTAGTACAGGGGTCCTCAAAGTTTTCAAACAGCGGGCCGGTCCACCACCACCCAGACACCACTGGGGGCCGGATCACAGTCCAAAAGCAGCTGTGGAGGTTGGCTTGCTCACAAAACAGGGGGTAGGTGGGGGGTTGCAATTGGTCCCAGGGGCCGGATTCAGGACCTTGGGGGGCCGCATCCGGCCCCAGGGCCTTAGGTTGAGGACCCCTGGTTTAGTAAAAGATAGCTGAGCTGCTGATGGATTTAGGACTCAGGAGCCCTGGGTTCCGGTCCCTGCTTAGCTGTGGAAACTCACTGGCACAGATAAAATTGCCCCTTAAATATTCCACATAGCTTGAAAACCCTATTAGGGTCCCTGTAAATCAACTTGACAGCATATAAGACGCATAGGAGGCAAATAAAGATCTCTAGAAGAATTCACAGCATCTTCCTCAAGCTCCAGTGTTGGAGGTTCCCTGGCGAAAGCCACGGCAGTTTTAGAGTGAATAGAGTAAAAGTCATTTGTAGTACTGTATAAACATTTGACACCTTCATTTTAGTTGACAGGTTTTATCTAGAGACTGTTTTTGCACAGTTCCTACTTAAAACCTGTTTTGTTTGAGTTATTTTACAGTATTTCATAGTAGTAAACAATGTATTTAAAAGGGTGGGTTATACCACTTCAGAAGACCAGTGAGGAATAATAACACGTGAGTTGGTTGGTTTGCTTGAGTCATCCAGACATGTCACATGCCACCCCTGATGATAGATAGAGTATATTTCTAAAATAGCATGGCTTTCCAAATAGTAACCCCCAAGACTCATTATGCAAGGGACAGAATGATATCCAGTGAAGAGGCTGCCATGTTGACTTGGGTCCTTTTATTAAGTGTCTGTGTATCTGTATCTTTCACCTATGGTTGGGGAAGAAGCAAGATGGTTCCATTGGGATCCCCATTAGGAAACCTGATTGTTGAGAAGTGTTTGATAGATCATTGTCTATCCCAAGTCTGGCCCCCAGCACTGCTGGCTGTCTTGCTCTATTCACTTTTATCTCGTAACATCACCCTTGGGATATCTGTTCTGGACTTCACAGGCCGGTATCCCAAATATTTCTTAGATGTTTAAGCCTGAGGGGAGGGTCTGTGCTCCTTTTTATTTCTGAGTAGCACTCAGGCGTTTTAGATGGCATATGAATAAGGACACCAAAGGGATAAATGCACTTCCCCTGCACCCTTGGGGGCACTCAGAACACCTCCCTGACACATTCATTCTGGCTGTTTTGCTGAGCTGCCCCTCTCTGCATCACGCTAAAACTAAGCGATCGTAAATGGGAAAATGAAGCTGAACTTCAGTGGCCATGCTTCAGCCCTGGATTATTACCCCCAAAGTTTTACTGATACATCATTTTTCTCCCTTCTGTCCCTTTAGGGTGAAGCTGGTCCTCCAGGCCCCTCTGGCGCTGCTGGTGCTCGTGGTGCTCCCGTAAGTTTTGTCTCCAATCTTGAATGTCTCCGAAGAAGTGTGAGGTCTGTGGACCAGAGGAGTTCTTACAGGACTCATGGGACCCTTAATGAGTAACCCCCAGGGATCCAACGTGCACGGCCTTTCCTAGCACGGTTTTTGACCCTGAGGGAGAAAGTGCCCTCCTCTGATTTTGTGTGACTTAGGCGGGGGTCGCCTTCTTTTTTAATGGAACATTGGTGAACATGGACCAATTGGCACACAAATTTCTGACCGAAATGTAGGGAGGTTGTTTTGCTGGAGTCAAGACCCAAGAAGCTGCTAGCCAGTGAACATTTTGTTTGGAGATTCTGTGGGTTATAATAGTTGGGGGGGGGGGGAGGGAGGGAAAGAGAGAGAGAGAGAGAGAGAGAGAGAGAGAGAGAGGAGAAAATAGTGACATTCCCAGACTCTACCTTTCACCTTCAGTTATTACCAACTGACGTGGAATTCTAGAATCCTAGAATAATTAAGTTGAAAGGGGCCTATCAGTCCAACCCTCTGCTCAAGGGAGGCATCAGGATCAAAGCAGATATGACAGACGGCTGTCTAATTTTTTCCCCCTTGAATGACCCTGGTGTTGGGGTGCTTACCCCCTCCTGAGGCAACTGGTTCTATTGTCGTACTGCTCTAACAGTTATTAAGTTTCCCCCAATATATGCATGAGAAAGCCGTTCTCGGCACTCGAAAGCCTGGGCCTCTCTGTGCAGATGTGCAGAAAAGGGAGCGATCGCTTCGTGTCCAAACAATGCATGGCTGTGGGACTTTTCACAAGAATGGAGGGGGAGGCACATGGCGGCCCACAAACCATTTTATCTTTCTGATAGTGATTCTGCGAACTCTTAAACAAGTTGCAGAAAAAGAGGATAGGACTTACCCATAGTTTTTTTTATTCTTACAGAAAAAAATGTGCATCTCTTTGAATGAGTAATGCATCATTTATTGCAGTTCTGTCTCATGTGCCTTCCTTCGGTGAGAACAGATCATTCGCAGTCTGTCTTTGGAGGGTGTCCTGGGGGGAAAACACACACGTGTGTTCCTAGGGAGCCCTGTCAGTGATTTTGTACCGCCCCAGAGGATCAACCAGATGGAAGATTTATTCTATGGGCACTTGCTATACTTTATTTTCCCCCATCATTAGATAATGCAAGTCTTAAATCAATATCACCTGTGACTTTGAAAAACCTGTTTTCCATGCTTAAGAAAACAAAACAAAAACAAACAGATCTTGTAGTGGCTTTTGTTTAGTTTTGTTCCACTTTGTGCCACCAGCAAAATTCAGGCAATAAGACTTTTTCTCTTGGAAAGTTTTCATTCGAGGGCTGCTCTACTATTAAACAAGCAAGCAAGCAAAAATATTTAGCTGAGATGGTAATTTTTCTGCAAGATTTTTAAAGGAGCAGACAGTAAAGATAATTAATTTCTGAAGTTGATGAGTAGTGGGTGCCTGCTGTCGGATGCCCTAAATGTCCAAAAGCAGAGCCGAGGAAGTGAACCAGCAAAAACAAACCTTTTCAAAGTGCTTAAAGGACTTCCCTAAGGTTTCTGAAAGATTCTCCAAAATTCTTAAAGAGATGCCAATTCCTTAGGAAAAGAGGTGGGATTCTGTCCATAGATCTGGCCAGAAATCCCAGTATGGCCTGTGTTCAAGCAGCGCCGCTTGACACAAAGCAGGAAGGAACTTATGATCCACATGGAAGAATGCTAAGTATAAAGAAACCCACCGTCCTGCATGATGCCAGCTTTCTTACAGCTACAACGATCTGTGAGAAGGCCAGAAAGCAACGGGAGCTGCAGAACAGATATAGACAATGAACACAGATACTAGCTATTATGGTGCATCCAGAAAATGGATCAGGTTGTCTTGATTTCTCTGACCTTGGCCGTAGATGACCACCGTTTCTGTTGTAGGGTGACCGTGGTGAACCGGGTGCTCCAGGCCCTGCTGGATTTGCTGGGCCCCCTGTAAGTATTGCATGGCATTTCCAGAGCTTTGAGCATTTCCTTTTCGGGCCTGCAGCCATCGTTTCAGTTGCCCATCTCAACTTTTGCTTTCTTCCTCCCCAATGCAGGGTGCCGACGGCCAACCTGGTGCTAAAGGCGAACAAGGAGAATCTGGCCAGAAGGGAGATGCTGGAGCCCCAGGCCCACAAGGTCCCTCCGGGGCTCCTGGTCCACAGGTCAGTACGCGTTATGCCTCCTCTTGGGTGATACGCCAAGGACCAACAGGAGTGGAAGATTCCAGGGGCTGGAAGGGGAGATGATGCAAGGGTGGGGTATGACGCCTAGGGCTTGGAGCGTGGGCTCTGACTTCAGGAGTTGTGTATGTGGAGGGATGGGGTTCTTTGGCGTCGAGCAGTGGGCTGGCATCACAGTCCTATGGATCACCATCCCATCTCCACCCATGGACTAGACCAGCGGTTCTCAACCTGTGGGTCCCCAGATGTTCCTGGACTGCATCTCCCAGAAGCCTCCACCACTCGCTGTGCTGGAAGGGGTTTCTGGGAGTTGCAGTCCAGGAACATCTGAGGACCCACCGGTTGAGAACCACTGGACTAGACAAACTGCCGGAGTGGGTAGAGGAAGGCCCATCAACGGCTTTTAGCAATAATGTGCCCATACAGTGTCCGTCTATATACAGATCATTAGAATACAGGCAACTGGAGGTTTAGGCAGTTACTGCCTTCCCTTTGTACCCTTGCATGACAGAATACTTGCTCAGCATTTCTCTATGTGTACAAAATGCCTTAGAACAGCTCTGGTTTCATTTATTCTCTCTCTCTCTCTTTTTAAAACCACCTTTATGAGAAACATTTACACTCAGTTCGGCAAATGTGACATGCTCCTAAATTGAAGATCAGCCAGCCTGCCGCTGCCACCTAAGTGTCCAGAAAGTCAACAGCGAAAGAAACCAGGAGGATTGCAAAGGAGAGAAAGGTTGCGGCTACGACAGGCTTGTCCAAACTTCGGCCCTCCAGATGTTTTGGAACCACAGCTCCCACAGTTCTTTGCCATTGGAAATACAGGCTTGGAATTCTGGGAGTTATGGTCCAAAAACATCTGGCGGGCCGAAGTCTGGTCATGCCTGGGCTACAAGAAGACCGGTGGCTTCTCAAAAATCTTCTTCACTAGAGAAACCACTCAGAGAAGAGGAGGGAGAAGAATCATCCTGATGTCCAGTATAACTTGGGTTTTTTTTCTTGCTTCTCTTTTTTAGGGCCCAACTGGTGTGACTGGTCCAAAGGGGGCTCGTGGTGCACAAGGACCTCCAGTAAGTATGTTTGTGAATCATTTGCTTTTTTAAAAAAACAGAAAGCATAACGCTGCCCCCCCCCACAAGGTATCAGCTTGGATCTTCTCTCTCCCTCCTTCTGTTATAGACACCCCTGGTATTATCACAAGGATCTTTCCTATGTTTGCTGATGCCGTTGAGACTGTAACATGCTTTTTTAAAAATGGTTAGTTTTAAGGGTGGCCTTGTAACCTCCGGCTTTTGTAAATTGCACTCTTCAGCACCTTGGAGAGCAACCAGTGGTTATTACTACAGTAGCTTCTGGTGGGGGAAATGAGCCACAGGGAATTCCAACTGGCTGCTCTCTGCCTCCCTATTTGGAAACGTTAAACTTGCTCCGTGAGGATTATGAAGCTTGGTTATATTTCCAAGCCTTGAACGGAGGTGGGGATTTGTGAGATATAAGGATGGATGGGAGTCCTTAGTTGTAAAAAGTTTTAAGAATGTTTTAAAAAATAGTTTTGCTCCTCCACTCCCTAGCTGCTGCTGCTTTAGAGTTCTTCTGTAAAAGCCTCCCCCGACCCCCCCACCCCAGTTTGTATTTGAGAGGAGGAGGAAGAAGAGTAGGAGGCGGCGGCATATTTATCTGAGAGAACGTGGGCTCAGCAGGACAGTTGGAAGTTTGTGACCGTGTAAGAAAAAAAGCCCATTTAAAGCCCATTGTGGGCTTCTGCTATTAATATGCCTTCACAATTTTTGGGGTTGGGTTTTTTCCCCCCTTTCCACTTGAGGGAGCACCGCTTTGAGAAGCAGATTCCTCTGGGCCTGTGTCTTGAAAGAGAAAGAGTACCCCCAAGAACGGTTGTGTTAGGAATGCAGCTTGATGGTAGAATCTGCATCCAACAGCTGCTCCTAATCTCTAAATGATCCTGGCAGCCAAAGTGATATTTGACCTCCTAGATGCTTATAGGGCATTGGGTTAATGTGGGGGGTAGAAATCAAACACCATCCTCATTCTGTCTGTCCTTGATTTGATCTCTACAAGTACTTTAGAAACAATACAGGAGTTCCCTGATACTTTCCAATCAGAGTGAAATTTCAGGGAACACATGAGACCTGGTTTTGCCTTCAGTGAAACAGGAAGAAAATAAAAGGAATGATTGGTCATTTTCTCAGCTTTCTGGGCCTCAGATACATCTGGTTTAACAGTCTCTCTGGTGTTCTGTTCTTTATATTCTTTTTCTCTTTTTCTCTCCCCTCCCCAGGGTGCCACTGGATTCCCTGGTGCTGCAGGGCGAGTTGGACCTCCAGGCGCTAATGTAAGTTCCCACTCACTGGCTCTTGCTTGACATTTCGGGGAAAGTTCTAAAATAGGAACACAGAGATCTTTTCCTCTGATCTTAGCTTCTTAAAGTAGTGGTAGTTGATGTCCTGAAACATGGAGCAAATATATAAAGTAAATCAAGAAACAATAGAAAGTGTTGCTAGTGGAAAAGATTAGAATACAATAATATTTTGGTAAAATGGTGAAAGAGCACCCTAAGTGTGTAGAATAATTAAAAAGAGGGTTATCCAGCTTGGGGGCTTCCAGGAGAAGGAGGATTTTGAAGTGTGAGAATAGGAGAACCGGAGGCTGCCAAACCTCCCTACCTCTCTGGAATCAGTCCTCTGTGAACTTCGTAATATTCAGAGCCTTCCCGATTACAGGCAAAGGAGGCCAGTAAAACACACATGGGAATGGAGGTGTCAGGCTTGCCTGCCTGGGACATTTTGATAGCGGTAGGAAAATCATGCCAGATTGGTTTAAGATCCCACTGAGATTGTTGATTGAAGCTGTCCATATGTAGTGTGGAAGAAGTACAGTACTGCTAATGTGGCCATTCTTATCCCTTCTGTCATGCGCTTGCAAGTCTTTTGATGTCAGTTGCAGGTGTGTTCATTTATTTATCTCTGTCCCGCTTGGGGACTTTCCCATCTGTACATCACTGGGGCTGTGCTTGCACAACCAACAGCTGAGTCCCAAATCAGAGTACCTTCAATCCTTTTAGAGTGTGCAAAAGACATTTAAAAAAACACCTTTCACCTCTTTTAATGTGAGCTAACGGGAAGAAAGTCAATTAAGGTCAGTCCTAATGACTGAGATGAGAGTCCTTCTTCTGGGACCAGAAGGGGCCCTTGGCCCACTTGCGTGCCTCCCAAGGTGGCCAGATGAAGAAGAGAAAAGAGTCTTCCTCCTTGAAGAGCCCCATAGAAGTTTCAGGAGGGGCAGCGTGTCATGGAAGGCCCATCTGCCAAAGCTTCCTCTTCTGCATTAAACTGCCTATTAAAAGTACAAGGGCCTTGATTTATTTTTCTACCGCGTCACCCTGATCGCGCCCAGCGTTGCCTCCTTAAGACACCTCTGTGGAACAGCCTCTTGCCTCCCCTCAGACAAAAGAACCTGAAAGGACAATAACATCTCGAGGAGTTCTCCCAGCTTTCTCTCTTCGGGTGAATTTTAAACATTCTGCATGTACGGTGGGGTTTTAACATTTATTGTTTAAAAATCCCATTTCACACTGTACCCAGACTACTTTTTTAGCTTCCCAAAATATAACCGCTAGTGACCATTTTCTACACCAGATGGAGTCTCAGTACATTAGTATTGGGTTGGTTTTTTTTAATGCAGAGGCTTGAGTGTAGGGGTCTTGGATTTTCTTGTTTCCCCCATAATGGGATGCATTATTCTTCAAAACAAGTGGAATAAAACCACGTGCACTTCTTTTATCTAGCGATGGTCTTCTCCTCCTAGGGCAATCCTGGACCCCCCGGCCCACCTGGTGCTTCTGGAAAAGACGGCCCCAAAGGTGCTCGCGGCGATGCTGGCCCAGTGGGCCGTGCTGGTGACCCTGGCTTGCAAGGCCCTCCTGGTCTGCCGGGAGAGAAGGGAGAAGCTGGAGAAGACGGCCCACCCGTATGTCACCCTTCCGCCTATCTGCTTTTACGGAGTTGGCCTGGCCTGGCGCCGTTTCTTTTCCAAATTAACCTCTCTCTTTTGTGGTATTCCGTTCTTCTCCTGCCTAGGGTGCGGATGGCCCACCTGGACCTCAAGGTTTGGCAGGCCAGAGAGGGATTGTTGGTCTCCCAGGTCAGCGTGGCGAGAGAGGCTTCCCGGGTCTGCCTGGTCCTTCGGTAAGTGGTTTTCAAGAGTTAACATGAAGGAAATGTTAAGGGAAAGCACAGGCTACTAACTCAAGGGCTCCTCAATGCAGAGACACGTGACTGCCATGTGCCTCCCATGTCTTCTTCTGTATTTTATAATTACTTTATTATGAAATAGTAAGTAAACAAGAAATATGAAAAATTATAAAATTTGCAGCAGTTTATTTGATTCCTATTCAAGAGAATTACTTTATATATAGTCAATATAGGCACAGAGTTAACCATTTTCTCTTTAGTGTCTCGTGATTTTTTCTCATGAAACAATCTCTATCTCTATCTCTCTCTTTCTAGCTTAAAACATAAACCACCACCAGAGTATCTGTTTTTCCAGCATTTGCTGAGCTACCAGAGCTGTAAGATATGCACTCACCATATTCCATATCTTTTCTGGACCTTAAAATGTCATATTTTGAAGTGTTACATATGCAAGTAGAATTCATCTCTCAGATTAGCACATTTTTGCACCTTTGATCGGTTTAGGATCTACAATTTTGAATTCCCAAGTATGAAAATAGAAACATTTGGGGATGCGTTGACATGATAAGGTGTGAAATTATTAGACAAGAGCTCGAGGAGCAGAGATTTAAGGTCTGGCTCCCAGATATATAATTGAAGATGGCACAGGGAGTACATTCCTAATGGTTTCTCCTCAGGGTTCATTCACACATGGTTGGTAACCAGTGGCCATGAGGATTGTGGGTGGGGAGAGCTGTAGTGTAGCGCCTCTGGAGGAGGCAAGTTGGGGAACCAAACATAGGGTTTTTTTCTTCAAAATTCCCTCATGTGAATATAAAGCAGAGTCTAACGGTGCAAAGGAGCAGGCTTTTCATAGCGTTAACTGTGGAGAGGCATTTCTACCAGGACAAAGATAGAGGGCATTTTAATGCTTCACCCTCTACAAGAGAGTGGAGGGGCCTCCCTCAAGCTCTGTCAAGCAAGGAAGAAAAGATACAATATGGCCAGTTACGTGAGGGAAGGATAGTTTTTTTAAAAAATGTAAGTTAGAATCAAGACCAGTAATAAACTGCACTGATAACTGAGCAGAAAACAGCGGAGGTGCCTCAGCTTTCAGATCTTAATCTCAGTAGGCCTGTGAGGAGCTAACTGTGCTGGAACATGTCTTAATTGTACTGGTCTGTATATTATCCCTCATTACTTTAAGCCACCTTGGGTCCTTTTCCGAGGAGAAAGTGTGTGTGTGGGGGGGAAATACTCTAAAATAAATAAATAAAAATAAATTTATACAGGCACCAAAGTTCATGACAGAGCTCCTGAATAGAATGAGGCTGAGATTCATTCACAGGCATTTCCACTCAGAGGAATTTGAATTTTTGCCACCGCTGGGAAAACCTCTTTGTCTGAGGTGATGAGGAACTGCTGCCAATCACACTGGACAGAACAGAGCCACATGAGTTGTCAGATGAATCTGGTTCCATAATACAGACTCCCTATGGGGTATATTTTCTAAGAATACAGGATTCTAGTGCTCAACATTTTATAGGACTTCCTAGAATTCTGTAGCATGTTTGTAGGCCTGGTTGATATGCAGAAATGTATCTCGTTATTATTTTTTTCCTTGAGGAACAGTGGCAAGCAGATTTCTAGTCCTTATGATGATGGAACAGCACTATATGAACAGTTTTCATTAAAGTGTGTAGCATTTAAGAGAGAGGACAATTTTTTTCTCCTTACTGGGCTTAATGGCTGCTTCGCAGGGATGTGGGAGAAGGGTGTTCAGTTCACTTTTCCATAGGGACGTGCCAAATGCCCATGTCCTGAACCTGAAACCGAAGCAGAATACATTTAGACTTCAAAATCTGTATCTTCCAGAGTTTGTGAGCCAGTTCTCAAAGAAATATTGTATATTAGAAAGTACATCTGAAGTTCATCATTTCCATAATATGTACAAATGTGCATATTTTTAAAAATGTGTGTCAGAAAGCGTACATAAAATGTGCACATCTGAAGAACGTTAATAAAATAGTCAGGACAAAAGACATACTAAATTATGAATATGAATTTTGATGTATCTGGAAAAACTTCAGTCAGAACCAGAAATGGAATGCAATCAAATCAACAATCTGGAAAAGGAAAGAGCAAAAGAATAGAGTGAAACCAAGGTGCATAGATATTCCCTTTCCCTGCTGACTTGAGTGGATGTGGTCCGGTCTCACCAGAGCTAAATTGTCTTTCTGCTTCAGGGTGAACCTGGTAAACAAGGAGCTCCCGGAGGTCCAGGGGACAGAGGCCCTCCTGGTCCTGTTGGTCCGCCAGGTCTGACCGGTCCTTCTGGCGAGCCTGGGCGCGAGGTAAGTGTAACCACCCTCTTAAATATAGGGGGAAATGTGATAGTGGTGGAGAGACTCTTCTGCTAAGACATGTCACCCTTACCTTAACTCATCTCTGCTCCCGCCACCTATCCATAGATACCTGAAGTTCAGAAAAAGTTAAACGTGTGTGTGTGTGTGTGTGTGTGTGTGTGTGTGTGTGTGTGTGTGTGTGTGTGTGTGTGTGTGTGTGTGTGTGTGTGTGTGTGTGTGTGTGTGTGTGTGTGTGTGTGTGTGTTCTTTCGATGACCCCAAAATGCACTTAACTCTGCGGTTAACCAAGAAGAGTTACTGTCAAAATCACAGTGATTTTAAATCAGGAAAGGAAGATGTAAGATTGCTTTTAAGCAATATATTCTGCATCCCCCCCCCAAAAAAAAAACTTCTGTTACACTGATTAAATTTATGTGCAAGTTTCATTATTGCTGATCAGGCTACAACAGCCTCTTAGTAACAACCCTTTTTAGGGAGGACATTAACCTTGAATTTTATCTAATACAGTTGTTATTGTCCTTATCCAATTCAAAGGCCGTTTATTTCTTGATTTTTGGCTGCCAGGTGTTTAAATTTTAACAACCACCAACAGTCTTAGACTCGGGATCATTGAGCCCAGCTCCTGACAAGTGGGGGAATTGAACTCTCAGCCTCTGGTTCCACAGCTGAGACCTAAAGCCCTGAGCTCTCCAGCAGCTCCAGACTTGACTACCAAAAATCAAGGACGGGGCTTCATTTAGAGTTTAACAGCTGGCCTCTGAGAAGTCCCATCTTCCCTCATTACTAGACTTTGAGGTGAAAGCTGAACTATGTGGCAACAAGAGTTGGCAGCAGAATATTTGGAGGGGGGGGGTGCAGTTCAGACCTTAGTTCATCCCCCACTTTTTTCTGCAAAGGGTCATCCCCCCCCAAAAAAAACACCCCTCATCTCTGAAAAGGACCTCAAAGCAACAAATAAGTATACAGTATCAGTCTTTATCCAAATTCATTACCCGCTATTTCCTAAACAGAAACCTGCTTTTCTTTGGACTCCTGGGAAGAAGTCTAGGGAGCTTCTCCCTCTTGTAATTTTGTTAATTTGGTTTCCTCTTTCTGGGCTTCCTTGGGCAGCCGATCCTCGCTGATAGCTTAAGCTGATGGTTGATTTTGCACAGTTGCTCCTCAGGAGGAGAGGAATTGAATGCCGGATTAGGGACGACACGCTTGGGCCATCCTCAGTCACCCCCAGGGATGCTGAGGTTGCTGCAGAAGGTCAGGGGGTGGATCACATGGTGCATTAACAAAGGCAGCCACCAGATGAAGGTTATGAATGAGGAACAGTCTGGGCTTTTGGACGGTGGTGCAGTTCTCTCCTAAGCTGTTGCTATGGCCTTCCTGAAAAACTACGATTGATTGATTGGTTGGTTGGTTGGTTTGGTTGGTTGGTTGGTTGGTTGGTTGATTGATTGGTTGGTTGATTGATTGGTTGGTTGGTTGGTTGGTTGGTTGATTGGTTGGTTGGTTGGTTGGTTGAGTTGCACTTTAATGCCACTTTTCTTCCATCAATGGGAATCAAGGCGGCTCACAAATATATATATTTTTAAACAAACAATAATTAAACGAAATTCATGCAATATGAAAGCATTTAATAATCATTGAACAAGAAGGTATCACCAGCCGCTTCCTTGGCTCTTAAGCCCTCGCCCACCCTATGTTTTCTCATTCTCAGGGCAATCCTGGTGCTGACGGTCCTCCAGGTAGAGACGGTTCTCCAGGAGTGAAGGTAAGCAAAGCATCTGCCCCAAAGACATATTGCTGCCCTTGACAGTTCTTGCCTCAAGGACGCGGCCTTCCCGCTTGCCTGCTGAAGCCTTTCGTTTGGTCCCTGATTTTCTCAGAATCCGTTTCTTTTCTGAGTTGCCTTCTGGTAAGTGACTTCTGTTCCTGATGTGCCCCGTCGTGCTGAAGCCAGGCGGAAGCATGATGCCTGCCCACCCCCCACCCCCACCCCCTGTGTTACTCTCCTTGCTCGACCTGTCCACCTTCTCTGTCCTTCTGTACTAGCTCTGTTTCCTCATCCACCTCTTCTGCCGCTGTTTGCGGTCGGTCAAATCCAAGCCATGCAATTCCATTTTTTTTCAGAATAAACAGTTAGCATTCAACCTGTGCAAATCACAGGTATTTACACAAGTCTTTCTGATATCAGAATGTGACTGTGGTGAAGACACAGAAAGGGGCCATAGGCCAAGGTTTCTGGGAGACAGAGGCTGATTTCCTGCATCCCTTGGCACTCTCTTGTTCTCCCGCACTGTATAGTGCCAGATAAGCGAAGGTGGGCTGTGCCCCTTTGTTAAAGCCTCCGGGAGTCATTCCTTCAATTCCCAGCTTTTTCCCATAACATCTCACACCATGAAACCAGTCAGAGGTGGGGCATGGAGAGCTTCTGAGTCGCTATCTCCCAGCCTGGCTTTGCTTGAATACTCTCCATTTTGTCTTCTGACAGGGTGATCGTGGCGAGACAGGCCCTGTCGGTAGTCCTGGCGCTCCCGGACCACCTGGCTCTCCTGGCCCTGTTGGTCCCACTGGCAAGCAAGGAGACCGAGGTGAATCGGTAAGATTGTCTTACGGAGAGTCCTTCCTGAAAAACTACGATTGATTGATTGGTTGGTTGGTTGGTTGGTTAGTTGGTTGGTTGGTTGGTTGGTTGGTTGGTTTGTTGGTTGGTTGGTTGGTTGGTTGGTTGGTTGGTTGGTTGCGGAGAGTCCATCCTTTCCCTTGGAAAGCATCACAAGATAAGGACCTTCGGCCACCAGTTGTGCTAGCCAGGGTTTTCAGGGAGTTGTGGTCCAAGAGCATCTGGGGGCCGGTGGTCGGGTACCGCCACGATTAGGCTGGGTTAAAGTCATCCGCTTCACTTTGAGAAGAGGTGATGGGCAGACGGTTGCTTGAAATGAGACGGTGTGGCAGGAAGTTGGTCTCCCAATTGTTATTTGACCCTGGGGTTCAAAAATTAAACTAGATCTCCATGTTGTTATGCAGTGTACCTCTGAGTATTATTTCTGGAGGTAACGGCCTGTTTTGGGAGCTTCCAGGAGGCCATGGCCGGCGGCTGTTAGAACAGCATGCTGGCCGAGAAGGAACCGAGTCTGTTCTCGCAACCAAAATGCTGTGGGGGAGGTAGATTGTGTGGACTGCCTGAGAGGGTTGAATGTGGTTTCTTCCCTTGGGTTACCCAACTTGGTTTTTCCTGGCAAATATTCAGGATCCCCCAAGGCGGACCAAACTGCATACAGCACTCAGTAGGAAAGCAGGCAAATGTAAACAAAATCCTGTTGCAATCTGGGGCAGAAAAACAGGAATTGCACCCCCAAGCTGCAATGCGCTTTGGGTCAGGCCTTGAAAAAGAGCCTTAAGGCATTTATCAGACGCCTTCTAAATCCTCTGGATCAGCTTTGGAAGCCACTGACACGGATCTCCTCTCCCCTTGGAAGGAGAGGGTTGGTGGTTGGTGTTCTAACCTGCCTTTCTCTTTCCCCCCAGGGTGCTCAAGGTCCAATGGGTCCCGCTGGCCCTGCAGGTGCACGTGGCATGCCTGTGAGTATTCCTCTGTGGTCCTGATTTATCTCTCCTCTGCTCCCATTAATACCACGCAATTCACCGACAACCAAGGGTGGCCAGCATCCCTGAGGCAGGTGCTTATCATGTATTGCCGTGAAATGCCATCAGCTTCCTTCCTTCCAGCCTAAGGCGAGTCTATAAATTAAGGACCTCAAAGGGTCCTGTCGTTCAGAGCCTTGCTTGGGTCTTGCAAGTGAAAAGCCATGGCTTCTTTTATTGAGTTACTCCATCTCATGGTAGGTCTTCCTCTTCTCCTACTGCCCTCAACGTTTCCTAGCAATGGTCATAGAAACCTGTTCAAAATGGGACACACTCTATGTTTTCCAGTGTTTTTAGTACAAAGTCAGCATGTCATTGGAAGTGTTTATCACTTAGCAGAGCCCACCTCTAAGGAACATCTGGCATTTAATATATGAACATCCACTATTTGCTTAAAAATAATGCCTTCATATAAATAAGTAGCATTTTCTACTTTGATGGCTATAATTTGTTGATGTTTGCATAGGTTGCTGTGACTAAATGTCGCTAACGGATAAAATGCCAGAGTGCATATTGGCCGTGCACCTCGTCATGTGTCCAATCGCCCCCTTGGGCAAACATGGGCCAATTCTGTCATATTTGGGGTGGGAGCTCAGCACCTCTGCTGCTTACTATACTCCCCACTCCAAATATAAATTATATATATTAAAATGATATGCCCAGTAGAAGGTGCAAGAGGTCTTTTCCATCAAAATAATCATTTTTATTAAAAAAGGGAAAAAAATTGGGTGGAGTGGGGTAGAGAGTTGTGGAAATAGCCCCCCAAGACTCAGGGTGAATAAGCCTGCCCCTAAATCTCTGGAGATAACCCACCTCTGCTTTGTGTGGTCTCTGCTTTCTCCCAAAACCTGCCAGACAGCAGGGTAGTTGAATGATGGATAGATAGAGAAGGTGGGTGTGTCCCAAGTGCTCTGACATCATACAGTGCCCCCCCCCCAAGCTGAGGCACTTGCAGGACAAACAGAGGCCCTTTGTGACATCATGGCCTAGCAACCAACCAGTTGCTGTCCAAGCAATCAGTTGCTGGTCCACCCACCAACTCTGGCCAAGCAGAGTTGAGCTGGCTTTTGATGACCCTGTTCATAGAGGTGGCTCTTGAAGCAGGACTCAGGCATGCTGACAACCCTTGAGAGAGGAGACAAGGGGCCTTGGCCAGATGCCAGCAACGCTTTGCATACATTCTGTTGTCTTGAGCGTGGACTCTGCTGTTTCCTTGTAGGGTCCACAAGGTCCTCGTGGGGACAAGGGTGAAGCTGGCGAGCCAGGCGAGAGAGGTCTGAAAGGTCACCGAGGATTCACCGGTCTGCAAGGTCTCCCTGGGCCTCCTGTAAGTTTGGGTCTCTGGGCCTCACAGGGACAGACCAAGCCTAGGTGGCTCCGTTTGTGCCGGCTTGCTCTGGGTTACAGGAAACTCCCCTGTTGCCTCTCTACCACTTTTAGTGCAGAAATGTCTCTTTCTAAGCCAGTGGTTTTCAACCTTTCTGTTCTTGCCTGAAAGATTCAGTTCTAATCAGAATCTGGGGGAGCTCACTTTGTCAGAGAAGTATGCGTATAAGTTGGCACGTATCGTGTTATTGTGTAGGAGTCTTGTGGTGCAGTGGTTAAACTGCTGTACTGCAGCCATAATTGTCTTAATTGTAATGGACTGTATAGTCTGTCCTTAATGCAAGCTGCCTTGGGTCCTTTCCCAAGGAGAAAGGCGGGGTAAAAATATTCAAAAATAAAATAACTGTGCTCATGACCTGGGGTTCAATTCCAGATAGCAGGCTCAAGGTTTATTCAGCCTTCCATCCTTTTGAGGTCGGTAAAATGAGTACCCAGCTTGCTGGGGTGGGGGGGGGGCAATGTGTAGCCTGCATAATTCAATTGTAAACCGCCCAGAGAGTGCTGTAAGCACTAGGGGGCAGTATATACGCAGAACACTTTTTATTCATTAAGGTAACTATTGAAGAGCTTGGTGGTTTTGGTCTCTGAAAACTGCAGGGCCAGAGGTTGGGAGTTCGATTCTCCCCCACGGTGCTTCCTTGACAGGGGCTGGACTCAGTGATCCCTTAGAGTCCCTTCCAGCACTACAGTTCTAAGACGACGATGATTACGATGATAGGATTAGAGGGAAAACACAGTGTCCAAAATTACTACATCCATGTCGAAAGATCATAGGCAAAATGATCCATGCAAATGAGCACACTTGCAGAAGGACACGTGGGGGTCGAGGGGAGTCAATCAATCATTTATTTATTGGCATTAGCCACGGCCTTAGCAAAAAAAAGGATAAAAAGGATATAAAATTGGCAAACTAAAATCAAGATAATAAATACATATACTGTACATGCAATATTCCTATATCAGATTTGGATAAGTAATCCATAAATGATTATTATTTTAAAATCATAGTTGGCCTCATTTTAATGGCCGCTGCTAAAAATTTAGTTCTCTGTAGTGTCACCTGTTTATCTTGGTCTCCGAGGAGTAAAGATATATAGAAATCAGATGAACGACCTGGCTTCTTTACTAACATGGGGAAGTTGCTTTTTAGTCATTGTTGTAGCAACCCTCCATCCCGTCTAGATTACATCTCTTTCTGGCCGAGGTTTCAATGCTTCACTGGTTTGAGTTCTGGGAGACTCTTTCCCGCCAATGGCAGAGATGAGGCTCAACGCTGCTGGCGAGCACCTTCTACAAAAGGAGCCTGCACCCCAAAACATGTCCTGGACTGCTCCACATTTTGGGGGTGTTGGTTGTGGCTGGTGCTTAAGAGAGAGTATATCAGTGGGTACTGAGTGATCACTTGCTGCCAAAAAGCCAAAAAGGCTCCCTTGAAGGCTGAAGGCAGAAAACTCACATGGCAGCACATGCCCTCGGAATCCTTTTGTCCCGATTTTTCCCTGCACTCTTGTTGTGAGCGTTGTTTTGGTCCTTCCGCTGGATTGTAATGGTGTCGCATTTCCTCCACGCTTCCCTTAGGGCCCTTCTGGAGACCAAGGTGCTTCTGGTCCAGCTGGCCCAGCTGGCCCCAGGGTAAGTTCAGCCACCAAGATACTTTAAGAAGACCTTGTGCATCAGGGATCCGGTTTCTGGTTCTGCTGGTCCAAGCTTTTTATTCGCAGCACGTGGTAGAATAAGTGAGCAGAATCTGGGGATAGCTAGGTACGGAGTTCTTGACCCTGAGGCCAAAATCCTATTCCTAGCCTCTGCTTAAGAGCAGACTCATTGAATGGGGGAGTCAAACCTAGTGTAAATCCCGCTGATTCCATTGTATTACTTTTGTTGGGACTCCAGATAGGATTCTGGCCTGTGATTTGGGCACTGGGTTTAGACATAACACGTGCTAAATCTTTTATAAGGGGAAAGCCAAGAGGGAGGAGGGTGACTTTCTGCATTGGGATGTCTTAGGAATGAGTGGAGCAGTAGAGTCAGAGTAGAAGATCCGCGCAAGACCCGCTTTGAAGCAGGGGCTATGGGACCCAGCATGTAAGATCTTGAGGTTTGGTTGAGGTTTCTTTTTGCACGATAGCATTTGTAGTGCCTTCATAATTACCCCAGTTCCAACAAAACTGATTGGTGAAGGTGGTCCTCTGTAGACTTGTATTAGTTCAACAGGGCTGTTTACCTTTTGTGTGTACAATTCCTATTGGGCTGTGGGCAGTGGGTCACCGTTCCGTTCCTCTCTTAGGGTCCCCCTGGTCCTGTTGGCCCCTCCGGCAAAGACGGCAGCAATGGGATGCCTGGCCCCATCGGCCCCCCCGGTCCTCGTGGGCGAAGTGGTGAAACTGGGCCTGCCGTAAGTAGCCAGAGCAAGATCTAAGTCCAAGTACAAGCATCGCAGCAGCTTCTGCTGAACATCTCTGTGGCTTGATGTCACGGGACAGCCCAGTTTTTTTTTCTTCCTTCCTTTGGGGATGACTTGAAGACCTCCGTGCTGAGAAAGGCTTGTCTTTTTCTATCGGTTGATTTAGCATCAGGCTCCACGAGGACGATCCCGCTGACCATCTGCTATTTTCATTGTAAACCCCATTTGGTCAGGTTATGATCAGATTAAATAAGACTCTGATGTAGCATCTTTATTGCTTATGGCCAAAGGCCTTTTCAATATGTTAAGATGAGACAAATTTTCCATCATAAAAGCAAGTGGTTAGACTCACTCATGGAGAGGCATATCAACAATCCAGTCCCAATATCTTTCCAAGCAAACATCCAGCCTCGCTGGTCAAACTGACGGTGATGATGTAACATTGTTTCTGTAGAAAAAACACAAGAGCAGCCTCTGGCTTGCCAGCACAAATTGTGCCACCGCTTGTGTGATAACCGATTATCCACGAGCAATCCTTTCAAACGCTTCCTCTCCTGTGCGACCCTGTCATCGAAGAGAGGATAGGAATGCACAGCAGGCGACGAAGGGAGAGCCTGGCAGGGCCTTTTGAGAATGAACAGCCTTTGGTCCGAGAGCAAGCGTTTCAGGTCTGTCCTCCTTCCCTGTAACCCTGCAGGGTCCTCCTGGGAATCCTGGGCCCCCTGGCCCTCCTGGACCCCCTGGCCCTGGCATTGACATGTCAGCCTTTGCCGGCCTGGGACAAGTGGAGAAAGGGCCCGACCCTATGCGCTACATGCGGGCTGACCAGGCTTCCAGCAACCTGCGGCAGCACGACGTGGAGGTGGACGCCACCCTGAAGTCACTCAATAACCAGATCGAGAGCATCCGAAGCCCCGAAGGCAGCAAGAAGAACCCAGCACGTACCTGCCGCGACCTGAAACTTTGCCACCCAGAATGGAAGAGTGGTGCGTTTCGCCGGGGCTTTGCGGATGGTCTGATCGGGGTGTGGGAGGGAGTGTCTGGGGGAGTAGCTTTCGATGCAACAACCTAACAACGGTATTGAAGGGGACAATTTGCCAGGGAAAACAGGCTTATGAACTAATTCTTGAAGGGCTTTGCTACCAGATGATTGGGAGCCGTGTGTGTGTGTGTGTGTGTGTGTGTGTGTGTGTGTGTGTGTGTGTGTGTGTGTGTGTGTGTGTGTGTGTGTGTGTGTGTGTGTGTGTGTGTGTGTGTGTTGCATTGTTACAATCACGACAGACTCTTCCTGACTCCACGTCCATGGAGTTTTCTTGGCAGGAAGACTGGAGTGGCTTGCCAGTTCCTACTCCAAGCGCCTACAGCACCTGGTACTCCCTGGTGGTCCCCCATCCAAATACTAACCAGGGCCGACCCTGCTTAGCTTCCAAAATCAGGCGAGATCGGATGTGCTTAGGGTAGTGGCCTCAAAATGCCCAATGGAAGCAGCAAATTAACTATTTGTCTTGAATTAGGGTAGTTTATCAAGTGCGATAGATACCATGCTGCCTTGGCAAGAGTGGGTCTTCTCCTAGAGAGTACAGTTGTGTGTTTCCAAAGCCCACTGTTGAGAATAAAAAGGGGTCCTGCCCGAAATATTTAATGTGGCCAAGAAACAGACACCAAGGAGTGGAAGGTGTCCAGGTGTGAATGTTGCAAGCGGAGGTGTACATACAATATGGAATACGGGTGGGTGCGTGAGGGGAGGGCAGCACCTTGACTTTGGCTTCCTTAAATCTTGCAGGCGACTACTGGATTGACCCCAACCAGGGCTGCACTTTGGACGCCATCAAGGTTTTCTGCAACATGGAGACGGGCGAGAGCTGTGTCTACCCCAAGCCTAGCAGCATCCCCAAGAAGAACTGGTGGACAAGCAAGAGCAAAGATAAGAAGCACGTCTGGTTTGGAGAGACCATCAACGGAGGATTCCACGTAAGTGAGCCTCGCCCAGGTGGCGTGCTGGAGATATAAAGACTGCTTTGGAGGGAAGCACTGGGTGTGCACCCCAATGCGGGTGACGTTGCCAACTCAGAGGCCTCCCTTTCTCCCTTCTTCCAGGCCACTCATTAGAGTTGTTAATGGAACAAATGGTTCCAGGGCCACAGCTTTTCAAATCTCTACAAAACAGGACTGTGTGTGGGAAGGGGAAACCAGATATGACCTTATAAGTGATTACAAGGTCCCACTAGGCAAAAGTCCAGGGGCATTTGCAATTTCCCATAGTAGGGATGTCAATGAGAACTGTCCCCCACAGAATGCCTCTCATGACTAAGTTAAGGGAGAATCTGTCAGCTTGATGCCACGATCAGGATTTCTCAGAGCACAACCCCACGACTACTGAATCAAGTTGTTGAGCTAAGCTAGAGGGAGGGTAAGGTTTAAATTCCTTGGCTCAGGGCCACATTCTAACCTACCTTATGCGGTTGTGGTTGGATAAAACAGGTGAGTGAAAGCTATGCGCATAACTCTGAGCTCAGTGGAAGCATGTTAGGGAACAGATGTAACAAATATATAAATGAGCACAATGTTTGGATAATTTTTAGCCTTATCCATCAGGGCAGTTCTTACATTCTCATGTAAATTGGAGCCAGCTTACAGCTTAGGGTTTAAGTTTTTCTTCTGAGATATTTCCCCCCCCCCTTTCGTGGTTCTCCTTGGTTTCATTGGCTACCACCTTTCCTTTCCATCCTTGGTGGTTTCTCAAGTCCTTTGCTGTCAAGAGGGCGTTTTTCAATACCTGTGTTTCCCTTTCCAGTTTAGCTATGGAGATGACAACCTGGCTCCCAACACAGCCAACATCCAGATGACTTTCCTGCGACTCTTGTCCACGGAAGGCTCGCAAAACCTCACCTACCACTGCAAAAACAGCATTGCCTATATGGATGAGGCCTCGGGCAACCTCAAGAAAGCACTCCTGCTCCAGGGGTCCAATGACGTGGAGATTAGAGCGGAGGGCAATAGCAGGTTTACCTACAGTGCCTTGCAGGACGGCTGCACGGTAAGTAGACAGGAAGAAAAAAATCGGGTGCCTCACTGAGGCGGCTGTAGCTTCCATCGAACTGGACACCAAAAACCCTGGATCTAGCCCTGCAGGGGGAGGGAGGTGGTTGTCTGTCGCGTGGATAACATGCGCTTCTGTGGTTCCCCTCTCCTCTGCTCCTTGGGTCATGTAGATGGACAGAGTGCTCAAAGTCTTAAAGGCAGGGATTCTCTTCCCTCAGACTTGAAATCTGCCATGGAAGAAGTTGCCTACAGGCTGATTGCCCTCCTCAGAGGAGACCAGATATTGGTACTTAAAATGACTCAGACACAAGCACAGAACTGGAGACATGGTCAGCTCTGTGGAGACAGAGGACTGGTGTCCGGCTGAGAGGTGTTGGCCTCTTTCAACAGGCATAGAGAGGACCAGGCTGCATATTCAGGCTGGGTTTTGTTAGATGGTCCTGTGAACCCCCCAGGGCTGGTGAACCTCACCTTGTGCCCTTTGGTCCCGATTGAGGGAGGGGTTGCCTTCTTTCTTGTAGATCGAACTCTTTCTTCTAGATCTTTTTCAACCCCTTTTTCCTGATCCGAGCAACTGATTCCGCCTTGGGTTTGCAGCAACACTTGAAATAACAGATTGTCTCTCTCTCTATCTCTCTATCTCCCTCTCCATTCCAGAAACACACTGGCAAATGGGGCAAGACAATAATTGAATACAGATCTCAGAAGACCTCACGCCTGCCCATCATTGATATTGCACCTATGGACATTGGGGGAGCTGATCAAGAATTTGGCATTGACGTTGGCCCCGTGTGCTTTTTGTAAATGAAACCAAGCAATTGAATATATTTTTTCCAAAAAAAAAAAAATTAAAATAAACACCCAGTGCCAATACAAAATCAACCCAAGTACTTCCCCATCACGTATAGGACTTTCTGCACTGAAGAGTTGAAACAGATCTTTCTCCCCCCCGCCCCTTTCCAAAACGTCACTCATCCCAACGCTTACATTTCGGACACTCTGAGGCCGCCATCACTTGGGCAGACCATGGAGCAAGCCAAGGATTTCCCCCCTCCCCTTAAAAACAAAAAAAAGGAACAACAAATAATGGGATTATTTATTTATTGTCTTCCTGTAAGGCCTTTCTTGGATCAGCTGGAGGCAGAAAGATAACTAACGTGCATGAGGAGCCCTCCCTCCCAAGGTGCTGATGTCCCAAATACAGGTCGTAGCCAGTTCTTCCTCTCACCCTCCTCCCGGGTGTGTATCACAAGCAAGATTTACTGTGTATAATACTAAAGATGGTGCTATTATTGTAAAACAAATCTGTATTTTTTAACATCAATTGATATAAAAACCTTCGTTGGAAAGTACACGTTGATCTGATCGTTATTTTGCTTCTGTTCCCTCAGCTGAGTTCTACCAAGCCCGGTCCCGCCTTCTCTTTCCCTGTCTTCTATCTTCCCCTGCTCTTCCAAAATGAACCGAGGCAAAACATCCACCCCTACAACTTCCCTGGTTTTAAAGCTACCTCACACTTTTAACAAGACAACTGTTCCACTGTTGTCTACGGTAACACGGCCAGGCTCCTCCGAGAGCTGCAATAATGGGCTGGGAAGCGCCACCTTCTCCCTCCTGCAAACACCATGGTGCTAAGCTATTTCCCCTAGGTTCAGTCCCCTCCTAACAGCCCAAGTGTTCTTGCACATATCTCTCAAGGTTCTTTGTCCTTAGCCATTTTTGGTTATTTAGAAAAAGGCAGGTGGCGCAGTCTCATTTATTGTGCCAACTGCGGCATAAGCTTTTGAGTTTCACAGAGCTCAGTTGGTCTAAGGAACAACCTACTTTATATTTTGGGGTGCCAATATAGATTGTATTCTGGTTCCCCACCTCTGTCCCCCTCAAAGCTATATGGATTAATATTGTCCTATTTTTGATTCTCTCTCTCAATCTCTCTCTCTCATATCTTTGTTTGATGTTCCTTAACTTTTGAAATCTGCCAACCAAGAGGAAAGGAAGGAGGGTATTTTTTTCACAGGGTAAAGAGAATCTGATATTTTCTTAAAACCATAAAGCCATAAATACATCAAATGACATCTGTGAACATAGTCAACAGCCACAACCTCGTGTCTCCAGTAATTTTTCCCGGCCATACCCAGTCTCAGCCATTTTTCTTCATTATGTCTGCTGTCCCTCCCATCCTCCTCACCTTTGCACTCAAGGTAGAATGCTTTTACCTATTCCAAATAAAAAAGTCTTTGTTGAATTTCTCTTCTGTGTATTGATTTTTCGCCCTATGGTGTAACCTTTGTTGAAGGATGTTTATCTTCCCTGAAATGACCTAGAGACAGGGATAAGCAAGTGAGGTGGCCAAGTTTGCGGATGACACGAAACTTTTCTGTGTGGTAAAAAGCAGAGAAGATTGTAAAGAGCTCCAGAAGGATCTCTCCAAAGTGGGGGAATGGGCTGCCAAATGGCAAATGTAGGAAAATGTAAAGTAATGCATATTGGGGCCAAAAATCCAAACTTTATCAACTCATGGGCTCTGAGCTATCTGTGACGGATCAAGAAAGAGATCTTGGTGTGATGGTGGACAGCTCAATGAAGATATCTATCCAATGTGTGGCAGAGGTGAAAGAGGCCAATTCCATCCTAGGGAATCATCAAAAAGGGGATTGAAAACCAAACAGCCAACATTATAATGCAATTGTACAAAATGATAGTAAAGCCGCACCTGGAGTATTGTTTACAATTCTGGTCACCACATCTCAAGAAAGACATAGTGGAACTGCAAAAGGTGCAAAGGAGAGCAACTAAAATGATTATTGGGCTGGGGGACTTCCCTTATGAGGAAAGGTTAAAACATTTGGGGCTCTTTAGTCTGGAAAAAAGGTGCCTGAAGGGAGATATGATTGAGATGTACAAAATAATGCAGGGCATGAGTAAAGTGGATAGAGGGACACTCTTCTCCCTCTCACAAAATACCAGAACTAGGGTACATACACTCAAATTGAGGGCTGGGAGAGTAGGAACAGACAAAATATTTTTTTTCACCCAGTGTGTTGTTAGTCTGTGGAACTCCCTGCCACAAGATGTGGTGATGGCATCTAGCCTGGATGCCTTCAAAAGGGGATTGGGCAGATTCCTGGAGGAAAAGTCCATCACAGGTTACAAACCATGATGGAGATGTGTAATCTCCAGGCTTAAAAACGGGGTACTTCAAGGGCCAGATGCAGGGGAGTGGTATCAGGAGACAGAGATCTAGTCTTGTGCACTCCCGGATGCATTTGGTGGGACCACTGTGAGATACAGGAAGCTGGACTAGATGGGCCTTTGGCCTGATCCAACATGGCTCTTCTTATGTTCTTAAATAACAGTTTAAAGAAAAACCTGAAAACACCAGAGATAAGAGTAATAATAAAAGATAGAAAAAATAAGTGGCTCTTATTTTGTGATTTTAAAGTTTAAAAAAAGCTCCCCACCCCACAAACTGGTGAGGGCACCTTAACTTTGGCAGCAGCCTTCTTTTGCTGCCCATTCCCCTATCTCCCCCACCCCCAAGGGAAAGCTAAAGAGGGTGGAGTAGATAAAAGCACCCAAGTATTACTCAGCGGACTGGTGTCCTTCGTAACAGCCCTCGATGGGAATGGCGATGGTGAACCAATCCTTGATCAGCCCCTGAATCTCCAAAACAGCAGTTGGCAATTACGTGGATTTCAGTGGAAGGAGTTTAAGGAGAGGCGTTGAACTCTCTCTTGGATATCACTGGTATAGAAAAAACGCTTTGGCCTGGATACTTTTGTGCTCCAAATTATTTCAGGCTGGAGGCTTATATATATTTATCTCACCATAAAGCTCATTAAACTCATTAAGGCTCCTAAGCAGACATCTAAGCCTTTGGCATTGCAGCCTTGCATATCGTCCAAGTTAGCAGCACATGGTTTGTCTCCAAAGTGCTGGGCATTTCTAACTTAAAACCAGAACTGCCAAACAACTGACCCCCCCCCCCCAACTATAAAGCTGTCTTGCTTGGCCTCTTGGAATTGATTATTACATCCCACTAGGGATATAAAACTTCTTGAAACCTTTTTGGGGGCGGGGGAAAACATTTGTTTTTATCTCCAACTTTTCCATTATTCTCCAAATATTTTTTTTCATGGCTTCAAAATTTGTAGAAATTTTACATTTCTTAATTCCACAACCAGCCCGGTGTTAAATTATGATGGTATCTATCATTTTGCCTAAGCCTGTAGCTGTTTACAATATTAAATCGGGGGGAGGGGGATTAAAATTGGAGACACACTGCGTGTTGACCTTAAAGGAGGCCTCTTAAGAGGTTACCTAGGAAAACCAGGGAACTGCTGCATCTTGAACTGACCGTTGGTCCAGCCAAACGTACTATTGACAGTGCTGACCGGTCGTGCACAGCTTCAAAGTGTTTGTAAGCTTTTGGAAATGAAACACACATTGGCCGTTCTAAAGCATGTTGTAGAAGTTTTTGAAATCTGCTTGGAGAAACGGCCTGTATTCTGTTAGCAGAAGCTTGCCACTGGCAGAACCTGCCTCCAGGGGCGTGTCGGGGGCGGGGGAGAGAGAAGGGTACATCTTCCCCGGGTGCAGCAATCTGGGGGCGCCTGGAGGGGGAGTAGTGCAGTTTACCCTCTCACTGCCCAGCAGTCCTCCTTTCCCCTAAGACTTGGAGACGGCCCCCCCGCCGCTTCCGCTGCCACGCGCCAGGCAAGCGGCAAAGCAGGCAGGCAGGCAGGAGCATGGTGGTTGTGGAGCCCTCCTCCTCCTCTTCCTCACCTTGGTGGGAGATAGGTAAGGTGTGCACACACACACACCCGCGCACCCACCCCATGCCCGAAGGGTTCGGCCCCATGTTGCTGGGTGGGTGGGGTGGGGGTGGCGGCAGGAAGGGTACAAAAATGAACTTTGTCCTCAGGCACTCCAAATCCTGGCTACGCCTCTGCTTGCCTCTGCTCCAATTTTTTTTTTCATGGCTGTTCCCCTGCTGTACCAATGGGATCCCCATCCCTCTTTGTAAAATTATGGAGGACTCGAGGGACTGAGACAGAACGAGCTTATGGGAATCCCTTCCTCAGGCCAATTAAATGCATTTAAACTGAGAGCCAATGCAACTTCCCTGTGATTTGGGGTTCTTATAGGCTGAATGATAAAAATAATAAACCCTGTTTTTAATGACAATTGTTTTTAATGACAATTTTTGTACGAATTCCAAGTCTTTTCAAAACAGAAATTTACAATAAATATCTTAAGTTATCATTCAGTTTCAAGGAACATGAGGCATTCAATAGGACACATTAAAAAACTGCCAACATGACACCCACTGGATAATCAGCAAAACTAACAAAATTCAAAAATTCTTATACTTGCACCTTCTGTAATCAAACATGAGATACCAATACAAGGATGAAGCGTCATCCTGTGTGGCAGTTTCCATTCACTTCAGGTGAGGAGCTGTCTTGAAGCTGTGCCCCCACTGAAGTAAACAGCATGAGGTACCTTAAATAGATGCTTTAAAAGTTCTCCAAGGCATCGAGGCAAGTGCACGCAGTGCAGAGTGAAAGTCCATCTGGTTCAAGGGCTGCCTTTTCTTCACCAGAAGAGATCAGGGGCACTGGAGTCCTCATACATACAGACAGATTGAGGAAAAGGCAGACAGCCTGGAAGCCGAGTGCCTTTGTACCTGGCAGATCCTCCAAGTTTACATTTCTACTGGGGGGGGGGGATCAGGATTTTTGGACATACTGCCAAGTGTTTCTAATTTATTTCAATAGAACCTAGATGCAGACTTTTGGGATTGCAGCCAACAAAGTGCTGGATCTGGATTTAATCTCTGTGGGACATCTTTGTCATGACTTTCAAATCTCATTCATCTCAGTGGATCTTCTCTAGGAATGACAACATCTAGCACCAAACTATATTTATTGAAAGACCAAGGGGTGGGGGAAAGAGGCATACTTGAAGCTGAGGTTAGGATTGAAGAATTATCTGTACAGTATTTAGTTCTTCACCGCATCGTTTTAGGCAAATTCCATCAACCACACATAGTCAATAATTTCTGAATCTAGTAGGGCGAAAACCCTTGGCAGCTCACTTAATTCTGTCATATAACAGACAGAACTTCATGTTGATCTATTTTGGACTAGTTTAAAGCAGAGGCAATATTATAGGCCGTTTGATGGGGCTTAAATGTGCTCAGCAAGCTGGGGGTTTTTCCATTCTACAAAAAAAAAAAAAAAAATCATGAATAATTCCAAAAAGTGCATGTCCTTCCCACAAAAACAGAGAGCATTGATTAGAAGTGTTTTACTAGCAATCAAGGATGGATGATAGCCACTAGGGGGAGCATAAGAGCTTCAAATGCCCACCAGCCATGCAGCTGGTGTGTGTTTGCTAAATCCTCCCCCCCCCCCCAAGCATTACCTCACCCAGCAAGACAGAAAAGATGCATGATGGTTTCTGCTGCTCTCCTAAAATGCCTGGGTTTTGTTTGTTCATTTGCCCTTAAATGAGCAGCGAGTGACGCATCGACCACCCATCTTCTTTGCAGCTCCTACTGACCCCTGCTAGGGTAGAATGACATCACTATTCTCCAAATTCATGGCAGCTCTCTCTCCCTGTTTCCCCTTCCTGTCCTTTCAGAAAGGAAATCTACCCTGCTGCCCCTGCAGGGCTCTGTGGTACAGGAGGAAATCCCAATACAGTGGACCCTTGTATAACAAACAGTTTGTATAACATAAAGTCTGTACAACATAAAAAAATCTGGAAATAGGGGGAAATTGTTTAACATAATTGCCTATGGGTCGAATCCGTACAACATAAAAATGGGATTACTCCATTTTCAATGCATTCCTATGGGAAATTTGTATAAAGGAAAATTTGCTTAACAGAATTTCATTTGGAACGAATTAATTCCTTTATACAAGGTATCACTGCAAGAAAGGATGACCCTACAGTTGCCCCTGAATTTAAAAGTCTAAACCCATTACTCTTTATGATTTCTGACACATCTCTTGGGCACAAGCCTGGGACCTAACGATCCAGGCCTCTGAAGCAGAGCAGAGCAGACATCAAACATGTCCTAACTGCTTTCTACTGTCATGCAATATCATTTGCGTTCATGTGGATAGAGATCTGGGTAGGCTGGATGTGTCTCAAGCAGTAGGCCAGATCTTCTCAGGGTCATCTCCTAAGCCTTCTGTAAGATGTCTGCCTATCCATCTTGCCCACCACCACCACCACCACCACCACCACCACCATTTGAGACCCAAAGTGTGGGCTCAAAGTGCGCTAGATGTCCCAGTTGTCCAGACACAAAGGAGGGAAAGGCTTCCAGATGGATATGCCTTGACCCATGCTGCCATGACTGCTTAGCATGGGAGCAGAAGAAGAGAGAGCTTACCTCCAAAGTCAAAAGGAGACCCTTAGACCCTGTGGCATTCTTGGTGATATTAGGGGCAATGCAGTGGAGTCAGAAAAAAAAAAACCCATACCTTGTAATTAGTTGGTGCCAATTTTGTACTGGGTTGGAAGGGGAATTGACCCATCCCTAGTGGATCTCAACAAAGCAATGGAAGATCCATGCCCTGCCCTAAAGATGAGAGACCCTCCAGATTCTGTTGCACCTTCCATCTGCCTTATGCTGAAAAAAGTCAAATATCCCTACCATGGCGGTTCCGGCTGGTAGACTGACAGACGTCGTATCTTGTAGAACAGATAAGAAAACATTTCTTTTCCCCGTTCTTTCAGCTGCCTCAGACCCCTCTGTGTGGGAGGGAGTGAACTCGGAATGCAAGGAAGATGGCTTAATAGAAAGCATGTCCTGAATGGCAGCCAGTGGAGACATGGAGAGGTCACCAAATGCTTAGTAGTCAGTTGTGGGGAATGAAGACAACTTGAAATGTTACCCTTTATCTGGGTGCCCATTTTACTCCCTGCAATGGTAGATCATTGGACCTCCCCTCATTACTAATACCACCCATTCTTCCCACCAGGACATTCCCATATTTGTTTTGGCAGCAAAATGCTGGACACACAGGTCTTGTCTGGCTCACAGTCAAGGCCGCCTGGGTGCTGTTCATGCGGGGGCTCCTGAACCTGCTTCCTTTCCAGGAAGCACTGCCCGCCCAACAAACACCATTTTCTCCCAGCCATCTCAGATCCAGGCTTCTGTGCCCCAAAGTACTAAAAGCACACATGTAAGAAAAAAAAAACACTCCAGCTGTTTCTTCCAGCTCAGATCATATGCTGGGCTTGTAACGCTCCAGTTTGCAGCAGGAACGGAAGTGAATGAGAGAATTTAGATGGATGGGTAAAGCAGCAGCATCTCAGGTATGATCTCCATGGGGGAGATAGCATTCTTTGCCTTGTTGTAATGCCCCCACTTGGCAAATGCACATTTGAAGGAATAAGCTGGACTCATGGCCTGGCCTGTTCAGCTTTTGTATTTCTGCAGAGCTGGCTGCTGACTGAGAGCCACCAGAACCCATCTCGTCGAAGCACTGGGAGAGTGGATAACAACCCCACACCAAGGGGTTGGCTGGGCTGTTTTTCTCTTTTCTTTTTTTTTTCTAGAGTCATAAGCCAAAGCTATGACTGTAACTTCTTTTCCATCTGCCAGATGGTGTCATTGGCCTTCTCCGGCTGGTCTTCCCTTGGGGGACTGGAGACGAGCCACATTCTCGGGCAAAGGTGGGCGGTAGCGGTAGCGGTAACCATAGGCACGGAGGTGGTAGGTCAAGTATTCCAAGGTGTACATCAACTCTGGGTTTACATAGTGGAAGGAGACAGCCAGGTCAGAGCAGCACTGAGGACCCTAAGGAACACAAGAAGAAGATCAAGGAGAACAACAGAACCAAGAGCAGCATCCACACAACTGCTATTACCCTACTTTAGAAGGTAAAGAAACATCCTGTCATTTTCCAGCAGCAGATGGGCAGTTGAAGTGACAACCACAGAAGAAGCAGGACCTTAAGCCAAAACTGAGGATGCAATGTCTTGATATCTTAGTGGTCAGTGAAAGACCCACCAAAGCTAGTTTTGTCCAGTCACTACAATTCTAGGAGTAGGTAGAGCTGTCCATGAATCCGCTCTGAAGGCTTGGGTACAACTCATTGCAGTATGAGGACAAGAAGGAACCATGTTACAGGAATTACATGAAAACAGGTTGCAGAAGGAGTGAAAGAAGGAAAGACATTAAGGATTAACCAAAGGAAAATTATAGGTCCTGGAGGCTTCTAACCTCACCTACCTTTTATTTAAACCCTTTAAAGCATGGAAGGACATATTCAACACAATTTGAAATGAACACAGAAAATAACCCTTAAGCACAACACTTTCCTAAAAGTTTCGTTTGGGGAACTAACAACCCAAGACGTCAAAGGGGCAAACTCTGCTGAAATGGTAAGATGTCTTGAGTCTTTTCAAAAGAAAAAGTGTATTATAATGACAACCCTAGGAGAAGGAGAAGTGATTAAGTAATTTTTAAAGGTGCCAACAGAATTTCCTGACCCCCCCCCCTCCATAGAGGTCCTTACCAGTTCCCAGGGGCAGAAGTGAAATGGAAGAAACAAAGTATGAAATATATACAGTACATAATCCACCTCTCCCAAACTTATGCATACTGGGGGTGTCTGTGTGTTCTGGGATTCTCTTTTAAAAAACCCCGTAAGGGACCCACAATGTAAAAGGCACCTACTCTACTACACTATTTCTCTTATTGGTTTCCACAAACCATTCTGCCAAATCGAGCCCAGTGACCGGAGGACAGTGACTGGGTAGCTGCTTCTGTTCCTGCCATTCATCCATCCTGGCTGGCAGAACCTTTTCTATGCTGTCACATGCCATTTGTCTACGTCACAGGGACCTTTCATCCCATTACTGGCTAAAGCAGTAATCCTATATTACCCACCACCACCACCACCACCAAAAAAAGTGCATGAAACTCCTCAGAAGACATAGCCTAGTCTCTTCCTTACCCAGCAGGTATACATTTTTGCACGGGTGGTGGTGGTGCAAAAGTGTTGTTGCAGGGGCTGTGTGTGGTTATAGGGCTGCACTTTGCTCCCCATGACATAAAGGAAAGCCTCAAGAAAAAAAAACCCACCAGTCACACAGGACCCTCCCTTCCTCTGAAACAGAGCAAGCCTGCTGGCTCTCCTCCACAGCATCTCACAGCATATACCCAGAACCAATTCCTCTTAATTACTTAATCCTCTCAGGTGACTCCATCTAAGCTCCAGTCCCCACAGGCCAAGCTCCTCTCTGGCACTTTGATCTCAAAGTATTCCTCCTGCCCTTTCCCCCCTCTTTGATCAAAGAAAGCGATTCCTTTTTCCCTAGTTGTCACCGGCACTCTCGTCCCACAGGGCCTGTGGGGATGTAGGACTGTACAAAAGAGGGCTTTTCCTCTCTCATGCCATGTTGGGCCCATCTTCCTGTATAAAGCAGCACAAAACAGCTAATGCTATTAACTCTGCCGGTTTATCCTCAGGAGAACCACACGTGGCTTGCCATCACAGAAAAAGGCCCAAGTGCTCCCACTTTTGTGTGTTGTTGTTGTTGGGGAAACCTATCCAAGATTTGACAAGGAACAAACCAAGGAAGGCCGGATGCAAAACAGGGCAGCGTTTTCAAGCCTTCCCCCTTCACGTGTGCAGCTTGAAATGGAGACTCCATCTCCAGAAATTTCCTCTTCCAGGCAGCTAAGAAAACTCCAAGGCCCCATAGAAGAAGACCAAACCCTAACATGTACAATTACTGTGGGAAGAGTATCTGGGAAATGCAGTGAGAATCTTCAGAGAGAGCCATACTAACGTGGTATTTTACGTCCTGGTATCCCAGCAATGGACCCAGGATAGTTTTCGATCCTACCTCAAGGCACACTGCCTGAGTGCCCCAACACCTGCCTGCCCATGGCCACTGTTCTGCATCACTGGTAAAGGCCTTTATTTATTTATTTATTTATTTATTTATTTATTTATTTATTTATTTATTTATTTATTCATTTATTTATTATGTTGCAGGAGTCCTCTCTTCAGCACCACATGAAGCAGTAAATATGTACTGTATGAATTATTTTGAGTTTATCTGCACTGTATTATATTCATTAATTGTTGTTAACCGCCCAGACTGACTTCATGGGTGGTATAAAACAAATAAACAAACAAACTACCTTGCAGGGTTGTTTCAAGGATAACAATGTGGAGCAGGAATATATGCTCTATATATAGGTCCTATAAGTTTAGTTTAGTTTTAGTTTTAGAGTATTTTTACCCCACCTTTCTCCTTGGAAAAGGACCCAAGGTGGCTTACAGTAATGAGGGATAATACACAGTCCAGTACAATTAAGACATGTTCAAGTATTTGAGAACAAGGAATTGAGGGACATCTTACAGCATTAATAGAGAACATTACATTAAAGCTACAAGGTTATAAGCAGTTATAAACACAAAGTCTATGTGAACCTATAGATTCATATAAAAGATACATGGTAGTCCATCATTCTGGGAAAGCCTGCCTGAAGAGAAAAAAGGTCTTTGCCTGTTTCTGGAAGGACAACAGAGATGAGGCAGTCCTCATGAATTTAACCAATGATAAACAACAGACTTGTGTTGCCAAGCCAATCCTGACTTATGGTGGCCCCCTTTCGGGGTTTATTAAGTAAAGAGTTCTCAGAAGTAGTTTCCCTTTCTTTTCTTCTGGGGCCAACTTCTGGGACGGTGCAGCTTGCCCAAGGCCACACAGGCTTGCTCTACTCAGAGGAGGCCCAGTGGGGAATTGAACTCCCAACCTCTGGCACTGCAACAGGTACATAACTCCCTGCGCTATCCAGCCAGCTTCAATGTAACAAAAAGGATGTGATAAAGGGACAGGTGGGGTCTAAATGTGACTAACGAGGAAGTTGTTCCTCCAAGTACAAATAAATACACTGGGGAAAGGGCGGAATGCAAACTGTGCTATTAAAAAATGAGATCAGCTGTTGTAAACCTGAACCTCACCAGCTGCAGCCTGTGAAAGGACAGGCTGGAGCTTTGCCTGCGGAAAAGACTTTCCTGAGGGGAAAACCCACAGAAGCTACAGGGACTTGGCTCAGAGCGACTGTGTAAAGGCGCTCGGGTTATTAGTTGACACAGGCAGACTTTTTTTTTACCTCACGTAGAGCTGAGGCATTTGCCAGATGTCGGGTGTGATTTCTCAAGACTCAGCCTGGCAAAAGGGACTTTGCTGCCTGAGGCAAATAACCAGCCAGTCTTTCCTCTTAACGCATGTACACAAAGGCAGCTGGGCCCGGCCGTTGAATCTTTCTTCCACACAGACAACAGGGCAGTTCCTGTCACCGCAGCAAGCTGGCTTAGGGGGACAAAGGGTACACCAAGTGGTACAGGGCACCTTCCTCTAACACCCTGATGCCAACTACAGTGGTACCTTCTATAAAGGAATTAATTCAATCCAAATGAAATTCTGTTAAGCAAATTTTTCTTTATACAAATTTCCCATAGGAATGCATTGAAAACAGAGTAATCCCTAATCACAATCATTTTTATTTTGTATGGATTTGCCCCATAGGCGATTCTGTTAAGCAAATTTCCCCTATCTCTGGAATTTTATTATGTTGTACAGATTTTATATTATACAAACCGTTTGTTATACAAGGGTCCACTGTACCAGTATCTGCTGCCTGAGTCAGACTTTGCTTTGTCTGACGTGAAAGGGAGAGTGGGCTGAAGAGGGCTGGCTCATTTTACTGTCTGAAGGGCAAAATGGCATCCCCAAGCATTTGAGTCCATGCAAAGCAGCTGGCTGGTTTGGCTGTCCCAGTGATGGGATTTCACCTCCCAAGCGCACCTGCAGACACCAGGCTGGCTTCAATCATGGAGCAAGGCTGAGCACTGCACACAGGTTTGCTCTCCAGCACTCTCCTGCTGCCTCCCTGTATCAGCTGCCTGAGGAAGCCATGTGCCTCTGCCTAACAAAGTGACAAGTCCCTGTCTAATAGAAACATGAGAGACAGTGGCCCTGAATGTATCTACGATGCACAGTTATTGCAGCTTGATGCCACTTCTAACTGCCATGGCTCCGTCCTATGGGGATCCTGGGATTTGTAGTTTGGTGAGACAGCCTTAGTGCACCACTCTGGAAATTTCTAAGGCCGTCACCACACCACAAATCCCAACATTGTATAGAATGGAGACATGGCACTTAATATCATTTGAAACATTTATGACCACACACACACACACTCTTTAATTAACATTTATTTTTAGCACTCACACACTTACTGAAAAGGTAGGACAAAGGTAGTAATCTCTTAACTCAGGCATGCCCAAACTTCGGCCCTCCTGATGTTTTGGACCGCAGCTCCCAGAATTCTAAGCTTAGATTGCCAATGGCAAAGGACTGTGGGAGTTGCAGTCCAAAACATCTGGAGGGCCGAAGTTTGGGCATGCCTGCTCTTAACTGATAGAACAACAAGGGGACTCTGACTGGAAAACACTGGTTAGTTATATGATTTGTGGAAATAAAAAAAAAGTCAGCTGGGGCAGAATAGGTTTAGATGACGTCTCATCTCTGAAAAAGGAGTATTTTATTTTCACCAGCTTGCACCAGATTCAGTAATTGGTGTAATTCTGGTGTGGTTCTAACTCAGTGGTCACTCTCCATCAAGGAACTGGAACCAAATCAACAGCTTTTAATATTAGCAACTACATTTGGACTGACGTGGGGCTGAAGGTTCAGTATTGGTGGCCCTATAGTAAAAACTATCGAAATGTTATAGAATCTATATCTTTATATGACTGTGTCTATTAGCAGAGGAATAATATTTAGAACTGCATGTTAGTTGAAACTAAGGGCATTTATACACGACCCCTAAGCTCCGCCGCAAATGGCTGCAAGCTCCGGACGATAAAAATGTTTACCCACCAGCTCCGGAGTTTGCAGACAATTAAGTGCGACCCCGCCCACTTAGCACGACCAAACAGCAGTTTTCTTGTACCTGCTTTTTTATAGTGAAAATATTTGATGCGGAGATTGCCTGAGCTCTCCTCGCTTCTTTCTGTTGTTTTTCTTTTGCCTCCGCCCCTTAAAGAGGAACCAGGAAGTAAATGGAGGTCGGAGCAACCGGAGGTAAGCCTTTTATTCTTTTGTCTCTAAGGCTTTTTTTCCCTCCCCCCCTCATGCAGACAGAACAAAGAAGTGCCCAGCGGGTGGGGAGGGAGGAACAGCAACGAACCCTCAAGATCTCTGGTCCGAATTTAAGGGACCAGCGGATCTTAGGGGTCGTGTAAAAAGGCCCTAAGCTACACCTGGGTTCCCTTTGGAAGGTGGAAAGATTCAGTGAGCTGTGACTTGTCCTGAGGGCGTAATAGATGAGGAAAACTAAAGTGTATGGGAGGATAAGAACAGAACAGACAGAACCTCAAGGATACCTGGAGAAATTATGATATGCATAAATAGAGGATGGGTTTGAAGAAACATTAACGTGCCCCAGACAGGAATAGCATAATTGCTCAATATACATCCAATCTTTGATTACATTACTAGAAAATACTAGGTTAGCTATTATTAGAAAATACTCAGATGTCACCTGTTAGTAGGCATACCAAAAAGAAGTGTATTGGGTTGCATAAAGATTAACAATGTATGGAACAGAAATCCTATATAAGAATGATAAAATGTGGTCTTCAGAGAGACATAGCCTTTGGATATTAATCCCCTATGTTCTTCTTTATCTTGCAAGATAAATATTGTAAATATTTCTGGACTAAGGTCATTGTGGTGTGCCTGGTGCTTTCCCTCCCCCCTTATAGGTGAAAAACAGACTGCCAGGAGAAAATGGAACAGCATTTTTGCAATGACCCTGTGGGGTTTTTGTAGCCTCGGTAGACAAGTGCACAAAACAGCCTACTTTGCTGCCACTGGCCATTGTGTTCCAATTTACTCCTGAAGCGGGACAGCTCTGTCACTAGATTGTGAGGGAGTCACCACAACTGAAGTTCAATCACAATACATGGGTGGACAAAGCTGTATGCATGTATGTTGTGTGACCTGCCCTAAGCTAATCTGTTCTTTTCAAAAGTGTAGTAAAGAACATCATTGCACAAACACAGTTATAAAGGAGTCCCATCAGCCTCTGAGCACAGAATGAGAGGGAGAAACAGGTGGTAAAATGGCTCCGGCTGGCCCTGCCTGTGAAGCGACACAGAGACAAAGGGCTAAAATCTCCTCCTTCTGGCCTGCTCGTCACATAGCCATTTTGACAACCGTCATAGAATCATCATGACGTGAGGAGGGGCCTCTAAGGCCACTGAGTCTGATCCCCTGCTCAAGATAGAAATACAAATCATAGGATATCTGCCAGGTGGTAATACAAATTTCTCTTGAATGCCTCCAGTATTGGCACAGTCACCACTACTCAAGGTAATTGGTTCCATTTTCATACCAGCAGTGGCGGCGGTGGGGTGGGGGTGGGGCGATCCTGTCCCTGGCGGCAAGGACTTTTTGAGGCACTGGCTTGGGGCCAGTGCCTCTTTTTTTGTTTGTTTGTTTGTTTTTGTTTTTTCTTCAAGCACCAACCACACGGCCCCTGGGGCCGGGCCGGCGCTGATTTATTTATTTATTTATTTATTTATTTATTTATTTATTTATTTATTCTCTACAGGCCTACGTTTCCCACCAGGACCAGGAGGACTGCAGCAACGAGGACAAGGTAGGAGGTTGATAACGAAAACCCAAGCAAATGAAACGTTTTTCTTTGACGGGTTAGTTCGTTATTTGTTTTATTAGCTAACGAAACGAATAACGAATAACAAAGCGAATTAAAAGTTAATTTCGTGCCCATCTCTAACCAGGAGTTGCTTTTGAAAGTGTTGATAGAAACAGACCTTTTTGGTAAGGGTTTTTTAGTAAACAGCTCACTGGCTGAAATCCTGCGTAGTGTTCAGGTTGATATACAGTGGAACCTTGACTTACATGCTGCTTGACTTGCAGCATATTTGACTTGCAGCAAGAAGGGGCCTGTTTGACTTGCGCCGCAAGCTTTGACTTACAGCTCGGAGTCCCGGCATAAGGCACTGGAATCGGGTGGCAGCCATGACCCAGCATCGCGGCTGCCGCCTCCAAACTGCTCCTGCCTTCTTCCTCTCCTCCAGCAGCAGCGGCTTCGGTGAGGCTGAGGGCCAGCTCCGAGCACCTGGAGCTGGTCCTCAGCCTCACCGAAGCCGCCGCTGCTGCCGGAGGAGAAGAAGGGCCGGGAGCTCGGGACTGGCCTCGCTCAGTCTTGTAAAAAAAACTGGCTGCAGAATTCTGGTCCACAATGGAAGCATTTTAGTTGGGGAGCTGCACAGTTGTGGGACTCTAATGGTAAGCACAGAGTTGTTCAGAACTTGGAACGTCAGCTTAAAAATCACTAAAACTTAAATGTTAGACATTGTTGCTATGATCATTAAAAAGTGGAGGTGTATAACTTGTGGACTATAATTCCACTGCCGCCTCCTCTCTTTGAAGAGACATTTCATTTACATCCCCGGAAGGAATCTCCTATCCCAGTAAAATTTGTGTTAAATTGCTATTTTCGGGGGTCTTTTTCATCATCTGAAACAGATTAATCCACTTTCCCCTTACTTTCTATGGGAAAAGTTTATTTGACTTAAGGCATGTTTGACTTATGTCTAGACCTCTGGAACGGATTAATGACATAAGTCAAGGTTCCACTGTACAATAAATCCACATAACCAAAATAAATGTGTGTGTGTGTGTTGTGTCATTACAGTCGTGGCCGACTCTTTGTGACCCCATGTCCATGGAGTTTTCTTGGCAGGAATACTGGAGTGGCTTGCCAGTTCCTACTCCAGGCGCCTAGAAGCGCCTGGTATTCCCTGGTTAAATACTCCGCCTCTAAGTGGTGTAAATATCATTCCCCCATTGAGTGTTCTGGATATAAACTTCTGCCTCACTTCTATAGTTCGTCTTTGTTTACATTTATACTCAGATCAGGAGATAAGTGGTTTAAAGGAAGCCTGTAAACATTAAATGTCATCAGTTCTGGCTTAAGTGTTATATAGTCAACATTATAACTTACTATCATTTTTACTGTAAACTCTTGGGTAAAGTGTTTGATCATGCTTGCTCTCTCACATATTACAGACTTCCCATTTTCAACAAAGTTTGGTCCCCAGCTTCTCTCCTGGCAACAAGTAACGGGGTTGAGACCATTTGCCAGAGAGCCTGCTTATGTCTCTTTGGTAAATCCCTCCATTATTTATTTATTTGTTTTATTTTAGAGTATTTTTACCCCACCTTTCTCCTTGGAAAAGGACCCAAGGCAGCCTACAGTAATGAGGAACAATATACAGTCCCTTATACAATTAAGACATGTTCAAGTATTGAGAACAGGGAACTGAGGGACATCTTACAGCATCAACAGACAACATTACATTAAAGCTACACAAAATGAGTTCACTTACCTCCACAATCGGGTAATAGCAATAGTTCCAGTACCAGAAGCTTTTTGAGAACTTCTCAGTCAGGTGTGATTCTGGCACAAAAGGGTGGAAGGTCTCCCTCCCCGCCGTGTCACGGGAGTCACCAGCCTCTACGCCCATCTTCTCCATGCACTGGCCCAATGCAAGGTCCTCTACAGAGGTTGTGTGGCTGCACACTTTGGTCTCAAAGCCAGACACAAAGCGC
This sequence comes from Phrynocephalus forsythii, assembly GCA_029282475.1. Classification (NCBI taxonomy): domain Eukaryota; kingdom Metazoa; phylum Chordata; class Lepidosauria; order Squamata; family Agamidae; genus Phrynocephalus; species Phrynocephalus forsythii. Next base: position 29,041,731 of record JAPFRF010000011.1, on the reverse strand, counting down.
TGCAGGGCCTCTTTGCTGAGGACGTAGCCAGCGCCTCCGCTCATGTAGCCCTGCTTGGCGAAGGGGCGGAAGCGTTTCCCAAAATAGATGGGGCGGTCAGGCGTGTAGTTGGAGAGCAGCCACCGGAGGTTGTCGACCACCACAAAGGTGTCGTCGTCAGCCTTGAGGAACCAGTCGGCCTGTTCAAAGTGGTGCTTATGTACATAATGGAAAGCCCGGATGGTTTTCCAATACAACTGGTCCCGGCCTTCCTTGGTTTCCAAACCGACCGTCGGGAAGTCGTCATCTTTCACGGAGCTCATGAAAAGGACCACATTGCAGTGACGGGACCAAGTGGCCTTGACATGGCGGGCCTTCGTCTCCAAGTTTTTGGGGCCTGTCATCACCCAGCACAGGATCCGCACCTTATCGTACAGTTCATCCGCCACACCGCTCTCCTCACCTGAGGAACAAGTCGGCACAGATTTACTATTTTCCATAACGGGCCTCCTAGCTTTAGGGCCAGTGCCTCATAGTCAACAAAACAATTATTTACAAAGTATGGTTGCTGCAGAATTCCAGAAGTGTTCCTTCCCCCAAAGTAATTTTTCCCAGCAATAGTCATTATTTTCTTTAAAAATAATGTGTTTCCCATTATCTTCACAGTTATGTGTTAATAACTCATTAGTAACATGACATTTTTTCCTTTCAATTGAGCTCATATTTGTAAGCGACTTGTAAGCATAACTTGCTAAATTTAAGAGTGTAATGATGCTCTTTTTCTTTAGCATTTGTCCCACTTGGTGGTAGGGTCTAGACAGATCCATTGTTCTGATGCGACTTTTGGGGGGAAGTTTGGGCCGGACTGTCGCAGGGCCTGTCGCCTAACCTACAGAACCTGCTATTCCCAGGCGTTCACCCATCCAAGTACTAACCAGGCCCAACCCTGCTTAGCCTCCGAGATCTGACAAGATCGGTCTTCAGGGTGGTATGGCTGCTGCTGAGAGTGCAACAATGTTAAATTGTTAAATTCAATAGTAATAGTATTGGTACTCATAACTCAAAAAGCAGTGTGTTGCAGGCAATAGGGATGGGATTTTTGGATTTTTCTGGACTACAAATCTTAGACACCTAGATGTGGCTCACGTGGGTGAAAGACCTAATCAGGAAGGCTTTGAGGCTTAGCTAGGCCGAACTCCATTACCAAGGCAGGAACAGGAAGCTGGGGTTGAGCATCACCTAACTCTCCCTCAATGCTTTCCAGTTCAGGCCATTCTCCCAGGGAAGCCATATTTAGGTGTCTGTCTGTCAAGGAGAACTGCCAGAATGGAGAATTATGGGATTTAAACCAAATACTTCCAGGATCTTGGGAGGAAGACACTATGTTAGAAACACCCCCTGACATGCTATGGTGTGAGGCAAGGAACTGAACATCCCATTTGCATCCACAATTTGAAGCCATAAAGTTCAGCCATTAGTAGATCAGCTGACAGCACCTGGCAGCCATGCAACTCGCCCATCATTAGCTGAGCCCATGGAAGGCAAGTCTGAGGGGTATCTGAACAGGGGATTCTCATTCTCCTAGCTCTACAATCATCCACTCAACTAGGCAAAAACATAAGTATGTGTGGGCAGTCACCCAAAGATTGATCTTCTTTGCATAACTGATCCATTTCTATCCCAAGTTTACATTTTGTGTTGCAGAGGTGGGGGAAATCCCAGTGCTATTACACTGCAACTTCCAACAACCCTTATCATGGTCTATACCGGTTGGTGCTGATGGGTGCTGTAACCCAATAACCCCCTGGAGGTCCAGAGGTTCTCCTCCTCTGCTTTATGGCACCTTGACTCCCTCTCCAGGCCTTACCTGCCAGGTGGGGCTGTGCCACACTGACGAGAGCTGATCTGTCAACAATCCATGCAGGATCCTTGGAGCCACGTGGCAGCTGGGTACCTGGGCGTGCGGACCCTTCCCACGACAGGTTGCCCACGAGGTAGAAGGTGCTGATGAAGCCAGCAATCAGGCCCAGGTGGAAAGCCACGAAGGAGCTCTTAGACCCAAGAAACCCCATGGCCCTTGGAGGTTGGGTGGAGGACAGCAAGAAGCAGCTGAGCTCACATTGTCTGTCGTGGGGAATGAAAGGAATACGAGTGAGCAGCCTTGGCTCCCAGTGACAGTCAGACAGCTCATTGTTAAATCACAACTAGCTGTTCCAATGACTATAGAAACCAGATGGGAAGGGTCACAGAATAGAAGGCTGGGAGGACAGAGGTTCCACTGTTACAGGTAGGCGCCACAGCCCAGAGGTCCTCCCTCCAATGATGACACTTAGGCCTTCTTTGCTTTGGCTAAATGTACCTTTGCTTCTCCCTCTCAGACCATGAACTGGGCTCTGGCAGGGAGAAAATGGGAGCCAACAGAAAGGGACAATCACAGGTTAATTATTTAACTAAGGCCTCAATCATATGTGCACACAGCAGTAAATCCCAGTGCACATCGTGGAAATTATTTCTAGGTAGTCAAATCATACGATTGCATGCACACACACACACACACACACACACACACACACACACACACACACACACACACACACACACACACACATACCTTTCTGTCCCAAAGAAGAACCAAATGAACCAAAGGAAGATTTATCATTTTCTATATTTATATGATGTCCTGCGGAGTCAAGCTCTACCATTAGACTGGATGAGGCAGCACCTGGCCATTCCCCTCTCTTACAGGACAGAGACGTGACTGCCACATGTCCAGCCCCCCCCCAACACACCAAAAATTAGAGTGTGTGACCACACGTTTTGCATTCTGAACCCTTGTCAGGAATGTAGTCTGGTGATCCAACAATCACAATGCACAGGGAACATTTTTCTGTCCTGATCTATATCTGTTCCCAACTGGACCTTTTTGGTCCCCCAGTGGGGCTACTCCTTTTTTTGGGCTGAGCTGGAGTGATTTCCTTATGGACAGAAAGGAAGTTTTAAGGGAGATCCCTGCAAAGAGACTCTTTCCAGGACAATCAGTACACATCTTTCTTGACCATCACCCCCTCTGTCTGCTGCCGTTGGAAGACGAGAGGACAGCACCCCAGTGCCAGTTGCGAGTGAGTGCTAAAAGTAAATTTTCCATTTCAGTTCATGGTGCAATTAGCTGATCTGGCTTTTTGCCAGAGCACTGGAAGAAGAAGAACAAGAAACCAGATAAAAGAACGAGGACTAAAGAGAAAATAGATAAAACCAACTGTGTAAAATACAAAGTGATTCAACAAATTATTCTTTGATTAAACAATATTCATTAAAATAGTTCCAGGAAGTAAAATGCAAAATGCAACTACCAGACTATTCTATTTTGAAACAAGGAATGTGGATGTTGGGGGAAGGATTCTGTTTTGTGCTTCAGGTAGCAAATTGTCTTAGGCGGTTCTCGTCTTCCCGTCTTTCGTACAGCCGGCCTCTGTAGCCTTGGGTAAGCTGCACAGTCCCAGAAAAAAGAGAATGGTAAATCACTTCTGAGTACAGGTATTCTCTACCTAGAAAACCCTGGAAAGAGTTGCAGTAAGTCAGAGATGACTTGACGGCATGTAGTTATTATTATAGCGTTAAGACAGTGGTTTTCCACCTTGGGTCCTCAAATGTTCTAGGACTGCAACTCCGACAAACCCTGACCAACAGGGCTAGTGGTAAAGGCTTCCAGGAATTTTAGTCCAACAACATCTGAGGACTCAAAGTTGGGAACCACTCGTGTAGGACCTAGAAGTAGGAGAGGAGAGAGAGCCATACCCTTCAATTGGAGGAGCAGTATCCTGACCAACAAATTCACAGTGATTATAACCTAGAGGTACATTCTGTGCTCCAACCCATCTGTCGTCAAAAGAACCCACAAGCCACATATTATCTTGCCCCCTCCATTACTGATCCATTTGAAATATTTCTATCCTGCCTTTCTCCTTGAAAAGGACCCACATATATAAACTGCTCAAATCTCCTTTAGTGAACTTTGGATATTTATTGTTTCAAAATACTGAACAGTGCAAAGTAGGCAGTTAATATTGCAGCCCATTCCCAAACCTTTTCTCTGACTCACCCACTCTTGCTTTTCGGCTTTCCTGGATCAAGTTCCCATCCAGGAAACATGGGCAACTACACCTGGCCTAAGATAATTTGAGGCAAAATATGAGCCTACCCACCTCTCTGTTCCCTGTACAGAGAGGCATGAAATTCAACACAAAATATAAGACAGTCTACAGAAAGGGGAACAGGGCATGCCCAACCCTGTCCTCCCCCTACTTTGCCACCTCCCCGGTGCCCCCTACCAATTGACTAACCGAGGCATCTGCTTCGCTCCGCCCAATGGTAGGGCCAACTCAGTAGTGGAAGGATCACATGCAAGATCTAATTGCTGTGAATTGCTCAGTAGGTGAGGGCAGTTAAACCCCCTACCCCATCTATTATTAATGAGACCAAACTCTTTGCTAATTAATCCCTCAGCCCCACAAGACTGGCAGGATTAATTGCTCAATGAGCTAGCAAAAATGGGGCCCTCAGAGCAGGAAATGCAGGCAATGGGGAGAGTAATCGAAAATTCTAGTACTCTGGGGGGGGGGATACATTCTGAAATGAAGGGGCCACAGACATAATTAGTGGCAGACCAAACATGTTCTAACACTTATATTCCCTTATATGTATGTGAAGCAGGACTCCAACTGGCCATGAAGAATAGTAATACAGAAAGTCAGTCTCTGGTACCAAAGCCTGCAGATGATCTTTTGTTATCTGGACCCACTGCCGAACAGAACAAGGAAAGAATAGGGAACGATAAATCAGGCGCTAGAGGTTGTATAATTCTGCCAAGCAAGCAGTTAGCAAACATCCTTGTCCTATTCTTAACTTACTTGACGTATTTGTGTTATCATCCTTTAATCAAATAGTAGGTTCGCACCTATGATGGTAAAATGTAAACAACCATCATTATCCATGCAGTAAAATAAAATAGAGCCATGAACGAGTAAGTTGCAGCCAAAGACATGAAAGTCTTTAGTTCTACCTTCTGCTCCCTCCCAATTACATTCACTGTGGTAGGTAACATATGTGTGAGGCAAGGCAACGCTTGCAGTAGAACCACTAAAATCACAGAGATTTGTTAATAATAATAGAACCATAGACTAATGAAGTTGGAAGGGGCCTCCAAGGCCTACAGATCCACCACCACCACCTCCCCACTCTATGGAGGACAAATCAAAGGTTACCTGCCAGGTGGTTGTCCAAATTCCTTTTGACTGCCTCCAATGTTGGAGCACTTGCCACCTCTTGATGTAAGTGGTTCCACTGTCTTACTACTCTAGAATACAATCTTGTCCCCTTGGTTTCAGTGGATCTGCACGCTTAGCCTAATGGGGTTTCGATCCACTCCAATGTATATTTTGTGTGTGTGTTGTGTCGTTACAGTCATGACCGACTCTTCGTGACCCCATGTCCATGGAGTTTTCTTGGCAGGAATACTGGAGTGGTTTGCCAGTTCCTACTCCAGGTGCCTACAGCACCTGGTATTCCCTGGTGGTCTCCCATCCAAGTACTAACCAGGGCCGACCCTGCTTAGCTTCCAAACTCAGGTGAGATTGGATGTAGTTAGAGCATCTAGGCAGGTATAATGTGTATATTTTAGAAGACAGGGTATCAACAAAGCAAATCAACCCAGTTTAATATGCAGTCTTTATGTATGACAAATTGATTAACAACCACAAACAGTCACTAGATACAGGAATCTAGTAATTTAATGAAATGTAGCGGGTAAGAGGGAATATCTTGCAATACCAGGGCATTCTGGATCATTTTTTAAACCCTAAACAAATTAATGAAAAACAAAATCATCCATGTTGTGCTGTCTGTAAAAGCGTTTTGTTTCGGTGTGAGCTTTCTTGGGTTCCAATTCATTCTTCCAGGATGGAGGAAAGGTGTGAATATTTTGTAAGAGTCTATCCACATACCCAATTGTGGAGTCTATCCACAAACCCTAAAGCATTAACAAAGCCACTGGCTATCAAAGCACATCAATGACAGAGGTTTCCATAGCAACTGAAGGGATTCCTCTCCATCCAACAGAGGGGCTGGTGAGAGCTACAAGAATAAGAATGGAATGCAAAGCATATTTTAAAATAATGTTGAAAAAAATTAAATGAACGCAGGTTAATCATTCCTTAGTATCTCCCCCACAATCACCTTCACACCCACAATTTGGACTTTAAAATAATAGATTTTCCTCCCTATTTTTCCCTTTGGTTGGCTGCTTACAGGCAGAGTGAGAATTAAAATTAATATCCGAGCTTGGAACTGGAAACAGCTGCCTGTCCAGATGCAGAATAAACAGCCATGCTTCGGGAAAATGCCACTAAGTCCACCAGCAGTGTCTCCTGCATTAACACACCTTATGATTTTGCTGCACATAAATCAACTTAAAAGCAATTATTTGGCATGTATCCACAGATCCCATTCTCTGTCCCATGACTACATAATATCCCACTCTCAGGAAGAACTTCAGCGAAATGTGCCTAATGGCAGGCTGGATTTGATTTATACCAAACTGATTTAAATCACAATTTAAACTTTAACAAATCAGATTTTTAATGATTTAAATTTTAAAAATTGACTTTAATTTTTTTAAATCATGATTTAAATTGTGGTTGAAACCAATGTGATTTTTGAAATATTGGTTTTTATCCATTCTGTTCCATGAATACCCTACTGTGGATCTATTTTAGCTGCTTGGAGAAACCCATTCCTGCTCCCCCCCCAAACGGAATAACAGGCCCAGAGAATGGAAGCTGGCGAGATGTGTTTTGTCTCTTGGACCCTCAAATGTGGGGTCTCACATGGTCAGTAATCTCACCAGTGTTATATAACATCTATATGAGGCTGTGGGGGGGCAGTTATCAGGAGGTTTGGAACTTCATGTCACCAGTATGTTGATGACACCCGGCTCTATCTCTCCTTTACACCTTCTGCGGTGGATACTGTCCCATCCCTTGAGCGCTGCCTGGGTGCCATTCTGGGATGGATGTCTTGTACCCAAACAAGATGGTAGTCCTGCAGGTTGGAAAACACCTTCTCCTTTGGGGGGTGCGACTCTTCCAGCTCAGACTAAGGTTTGCATTTTCTTGGACCTGACACTATCTATGGAGTCCCAGGTGGCATCGGTAGTCTGCATTGCCTATTTCCATCTGCGGCGGGTCACTCAGCTGCATCCCTATCTGGACACTGAGGCCCTCACCACGCTGGACCATGCACTGTTAGTCTTGAGACTGGACTACTGAAATGCTCTCTATATATGGGGCTGCCCTCGGAGCTGATGCGGAGACCTCAACTGGTCCAGAACACAGTAGCGAGACTTTAATGGAGACTAGAAGACATCAACATACAGTATTTGTATGTGTACAAGACTACTGTATATTTTTGCCTAAAATTCTTCTTTTTCTTAGCATTTGTCCTACTTGTTGGTGTGCTCCGCTATTCTTGTTTTGGCCCTCCACTTGGCACGGTCATGGGCTAGGCCCAGGTGAACCCGAGACAACTTCATGTCATTCTCAAGGATGTTTGTCCAGCACTGTTTTGGACAACCCCTTGGTCGGGATCCAATGACCTGCAGGGTGAGACCCTTTTTGGCCAGAGTTCAAACACTGGCATGCAGGACATGTCGAAACCAGTGCAGTTCAGGTTCACACATCTTGTTGGTGATAGGTGCAATGCAGTATTTTATTTTATTATTTATTTATTTATTTTAGAGTATTTTTACCCTGCCTTTCTCCTTGGAAAAAGCACCGAAGGCAGCTTACAGAATAATATACAGTCCAGTACAATTAAGACATGTCCAAGTATTTTGCTCTGTCATAACTGCAGCATTATGAGGTCTATTGCAGCATCTTTGTCTCCATGACACCAAGGCGACATTCAGTTTCTTTAATTGTCAGCCAGCACTCTGCACCATAGAGCACAACAGTTTTTAGTCTAACAATTTTATGTTGATGACATCATGATTGCTTAAGAGAGTAAGGTAGCTCTTGAGAGCCAAGCCCAAGTATGGAGTGACTGTCTGACAAGGTTTGGCCTGCGCCTGAATGTGAAGAAGATGGAATACCATATCTGATGACTGACCCAAATGAATATGGTACAATCGAAATTGATGGCATTGACCTGTCAAGAACTGAGAAGTTCAAATGCCTTGGTTCCACAATCACAGCCAACGGGAGCCTGAGTCATGAGGTGACATTGAGGATCAACAGTGCCTGGCTGAACTGGCGTACAACATCAAGCGTCATGTGTGACAAAAAGATCAGTGACTGTTTAAAATCAAAGATCTATTGCGCCATGATCCACGGGAAGTCCTGGAACTGATCCCCAGTGGATACTGGGGTCCTACTGCTATTCCCCCCCTTTTGTTTCATTTTTAATTTTTGGATGTTGGCATTGTGTCTTATATTTTGTTGTAAACCACCCAGAGCAGCCTTCATTGCTAGATGGCTGGTATAAAAATCTGACAGACAGATAGATACCACCCACATCTGGCTACTAATGTATCTCTATGTATTTATATGCCATGATTTTCCACACAGAGGGCCCAAGACAGCTCACAAGAATTAAAATTTTACAATGGGATGTGGTTTAAAATACTGTACTCTACAGAAGGAACCATTTCTGGCTTTTTACCTCTAATTTTATTCAAGTCAGCCTTCCACTGTATTCTGAACATATAATGCAGATTTCTTGTTATAATAATTGAAGGACAGATGAAAATTTTGAGAATATAATGATTAAGATTCCACCACCACCACCCTCCCTCCAGGGCCTCCCAGGGTTACAGTCTTTGGCAGCACTAAGCTCCCTGGTGAGTCTCCACAAGTTTATGTGCACGGAACCAATGGACATGTTTGGGGCAACCAGTGAGACGGGAGAAAAAGGGTGACAGTGACATCGCTTTCGGGCTCGCAAAGTGACAACAGCATTCACAATTCCCTGTTGTAAATCTGTAGTTGTCAAAGAGGTAGCCAAAAAGTAGTCTCTGTCTTGAAGTACCACATCTCAGGAAGGGATGTAGTCGGCCAGGTGCTGACTGTTGGTACGTCTGTGGAAGCAGAGCAGCTTATGACACATATTTTGTATCCCATGGCACCCTTCTCTGCCCACTGCTTCCCCATTTCAGTGGGTTTGACGAACCATGAGCCCTTTGAGTTTTAAACGCAATCCCCGCCTCCCCCAGAAAGACAAAAGGCCTATATCTTGAGACAGCCATGGGAATTCAGCAGGGTAGTGGAACACTGCAGGTCGCTCAATCAACTTCCTCCTTGTAAGCCAACCTGAAGCTCCCTTATCATTTCCCTGGGATCTTTCAAAAACCTGTTAGGTCCATGCCCACCGTGGAGAAATATACAGCCAAGTCCAGTCTATTACTGGGAGAGATGTTAATTCATAATTTCAATCGACTTTCTGGCCTCCCAAAAAGGTCTGAAATACCACCACCACCACCACCCACCACCATCATCATGGATCACAACTCCCAGGACTCTCCCAGGCTGTTGTGGTAGCCCCCATAACCTCCCTCTCTTTTTCCAGGCAAAACAGTAAGCTGTATTTTTTTGTAAGTTTCCAGAATTGGCATTCCACTTTTAAACCGATCATAGTAGGATCTCCCTGTATATTCTAGCATGCTAAAAAAAAATCCCCAAAATTGGAAGTGCATATTTACTCACTTGAGTATTTTTTTCTACATTTGGACCTTTGGTGGTCAGTGTGGATCCCTGGGGGATCCCAGAAGGCGTACATCTACCCCCTCCAGATTGAACTTTGACCATCCCAATTTAAAATCTTTGGCTTTCTTGAGTTTTAACATCTTACTAGTCCTTTAAGAGATGCTGACCAGAACTCGAGGTCAAGGAGCAGAAAGGGGGAGCTAGGTATGATTTTTGCAATAACTGTGTTATCTCTGTTGAGGAGGTTTTGTTTAATGACACTGAACTTGTTTCAAACTCTCTGGACTGAAACGTAATACAGGCTCTCTAATCTTATATACTAATCCGTAGCTAGCAGGTCATGAGCCCCGGTCAGGTCCTGTTTAATGGCCATGATCCCAGCAGGCTATTTGGTGCATTGTAGCCAGCAAGGGCCAATGCAAGCATAATTCCATATATCCAATTAGCAAATCCAACCCGCAATACGTGTAGGAGCTGATCCACCTCAGGACCAGAACAATAGCTCTGTGTATCCACTTATGACATGGGAGGAAGAGGTCCCATTTACACCAGTGGGTGTACAATATTTCTTCCGGGGCAACTAGCGGGCACAGGAAGTGGGTGGCAAAGGGTTAAAGGCCCTCTCCTTCCACACCAGTGTTCCAGTCCAAATCAGGCCTGCCACATCTGCCATCAGTTTTTCCATTTACTTATTCATTTCGCATCCTGTCTGGTTTGGCACTTGGCCACCTTTTGTACACACAACCTGTGCACACCACACTCTGTCTGAAAAGGGATTTTACTTTATCACCTCCCTAGCTAAGCAATAGTTGAGCAAAGACATGTGGGGTAGTGACCGAGTGCAGACATCACCTGCCAAGACCCCAGGTTAAACAGAGATATTCACAGGTAGTAAGAAAGTCCCTGGAAAACGGACAGTACTGGGATGGATTAGCAAATGGTCCTGTAAGTTTTTCCGTTCCTATTTGCTTCCCTCTGCCCAGCTAGGAGGCAAGGCTTACAGAGAGTCTCCAAGCAAGCCCCATTGCTGCACAGCAATGCTGAAGGGCAACAGCAAAAGAATGCCCCCCTCCAGTTTTACCTAGTAGGGCTAGAGGGCCAATAAGTCTCCTCATTGGACAAGGCTGCCTTTCTGGGAGAATGCACAAAGGGAGGAAGAACAGGGTTGCACCCATCCTGCACTACTGTTATTATACTTCTGTGTCCTTCTCCCCTTACTTACTTACTTACTTACTTACTTACTTACTTACTTACTTACTTACTTACTTTTACTTAATATTTTTATACTGTGCCATGTAGCCCAGAGGTTACTCTGGGCAATTCACAAGACAAAAAAATAATTATACAGAACAAACAATAACTAAAATACAGTATACGAATATAAAATTACACAAGACATATAATAAATGTAAAATAAATAACAGTAAATCATAATTATTTACAGAAATAGGAGCACTGTATCTATGATGGCCAAAAGATAAACTAGATAAGCACAGACAAGAGGTGGAGTGAAACAAGTTTCCGGGTGTTGTAACTTGCTGAATGCTGAGATTAAGATTCTGGGAAAGCTATCCTGAAAAGCTAAGTTTGCAATGGGCATTTAAAAATTTGGAGGGTAGAAGCAAGACATATTTCCGGGGGGGGGCAGTTTGTTCCATAGATGAGGGGCAATAACTGAGAAGGCCTGAATCCTCATTGATACTTTTTGGGCCTCTCTCAGGATTGGGACCCTCAAGTACACAGCCTGGGAAGAGCGAATGGTCTGGGCAGTACTCTGTGAGAGAAGCTGGTATGACAGATAGCATTACAGAGCATGTCAAGTTAAGCAAAGTTAAATTGTATATAGTTCTGCTGACATTGCCTGATTTGATGCATCCGACGACCAACGGTCATGAAAATTAGATTCAATTCAACTCAATAGTCTTTTGGGTTCCTATAAATTCCTATTTGTTTTTACTGCATAATTTATACAGGATGCAGACTTTTGCTCCATTTGGCCCAGAGTTAGGCTTAGTTTATTTTCCTGCCTCTAACAAGTACAAGCTGGGTGAATAGCTCAGTGGTTTAGGCATCTGCCTGGGAAGCCATAGATTGAGAGTTCAATTCCCCATTGTGGCTCCAGCAAGTGGTGCCAGCCTGTGTGGCCATGGGCAAAGCTGCACAGCACATCCAGGGTACCTCCAGCTGACTGGAATGGGAAACCACTTCGGGCAAATGCTACACAAGGACACTAATGAATGAGGTGCCATAAGTCACAATTGACTTGTCAGCATGCACAGCAATACTTTGGATTAAGAGTGCTGTAATTTGGTTTAAGAGTGTTTTGGAAGGCAAGCAAACGTTTCTTCTAAATTTTGCCTTGATCAGTAAGCAATGTCTTGCAATAGAAGTAACTGGAGCAAGTCACATTATCACAAGTGAGCCAACAGTGGCTTGCTCTCTCTCTCTCTCTCTCTCTCTCTCCCTGCTGGATTGTGGGTGATGGTCTGGAATGTTCCATCTCAGGCAGCCTCCAAAGTAGAGGGAGGAAAGAGGAATAGAAATTTGCTTTGATATAAGAGTGTTTTGGTTTGCAAGCATGTTTCTGGAATGAATTATGCTCATAAACCAAGGTATCACTGTAATTATTTTTAATTATTTTTATTAATAAGTGCCAAGTAAACTATCATCTGTACACAGGCTGCTCCGGCCATTGCTCTAAAAATATGGTTGCACTTTCCACTGTCCCTGACCCAGGACATGAAAGAAAAGTGACAAATCACACACATCTTAAAACCTGAGTAACTGCACAGGACAACTCACAATTAGCACCACTTCCATGCCTGCAGGAACTGGTACAGAGACTGGAGAAGTTCTTTTCAGCTTGTTGGTGATTCTGGGGCTGGCTGGTGGATTCTGGGGGCTGTACTTCAAAAGAGGTGTCTTTTTCCAAGCTTTCATTATACTGGGCTGCCATGAGCATTCTGCAGGTCCCATTCCCATACTGGTACACACTTAATGTTAGACCCATTTCCCGCTCACATGTTCTAGCACATGGCCAGGAAGGACCCAGAAGAGGTCCTGCGGTGAGTGGTGGTGGGGTTCTCCAACAGGTGCAGGATCTCAACTCCCATCAGCTCTAACCAGTAAAAGCTAGTAGGGAACAGAAAATGGGAGCCGGAGTCCAACCACATCTGGAGGGCCATGAATCCGATATTACTCACGTAGATGAGGAACCCTGCGTTATCCATTATGGAAAGGGAGCAATGCAGTTTGCACATGGATCCCTATCCACTAGCAGGATGGCCCAAGGGAACCAAAACCACCTTACATATTGCAGGTTCTGGAATCAGGTGAACCCACACACAGACTACGTCTCACATACACACAGAGACCTAGTGCCATTTCCCCTTTTGATATACTGCAGGCCTGCCCAACAGGTAGACTGCGGGCTACTGGTAGCCCGCGAAGGGTTCAAAAGTAGCCCACCAGCCATCAATTTAAAAAGTGAGGGGACCACCACTGCCCCAGTAAAGTTCTGGGTCTGCCAGCCCACTCTCTCAGCCGAGCGGAGCAGTTCAAGGGCCATGTTGCATTGAATTCTGTTCCCTCCAGAACAGATTAATTGGCTTTCAATGCATTCCTATAGGAAACTGCTGCTCTACTTACAAAAGTTTTTACTTATGAGCATGTGCTTGGAACGGATAAAATTTGTAAGTAGAGGTTTTAGTGTAGTAGCCCTCAGGCACTTTCGGCTGGAAAAAGTAGACCTTGGCCTGTTCAAAGTTGGACAGCCCTGATATACTGTATATCTGGGTGATCCTTTTCATAAGATTGCTGCAAGGCAGAAGCAACTAAAAGAAGGAAGGGGGGGGGACACACGACCAATTTCCTTCCAGGACCAGAACCACTCCTGACATTAACAGGTCCGACAAACAAACAAACAGACAAGTACCTCCTTTCTTCTTCTTTAGAGCAGTTCATTAGGGTCAGTGCATCCTATACAATCCTATCGCAAACAAGCAAAGGACAGGAGGGCCACACTTATCCAGAGAGAAGATCGACCAGGTGCTCCCTTTTCTATCCGTCCGTCTGTCCTACTCTCTCCCCCCGCCTCTCCCGAAAGACAGCCCTAGAGATCAGGTGCTCGGAAAAGAGACGGGAAAGGCTGGAATTGAACCCCGAAACCCCTGCCTTGTCCGCCTCAATGAAACCAGATTCTCGGGCAGAAACAGACAGAGAGATTTTGGGCATCCGCAACAGCCTGATCCGCGGGAGGAAAGGAGACCGATTGCTTGGCACAGAGCAGAAATCGCAAGCGGGAAGGGAAGGAAGGAAGCGCGCGCGTGTGTGTGTATGCGCGCTCAGACCCTAGAGATCATGCAGCCGGGAAGGGAAGTGTGTGTGTGTGTGTGTGTGTGTGTGTGTGTGTGTGTGTGTGTGTGTGTGTGTGTTCGTGCACAGACCCTAGAGATCATGCAGCCGGGCTGAGTGCTTGGGGGGTGGGGGCAGCGGGCGAATGGGGCTGGAAAGAGGAAGACGGCACGGCCAGGGACAGGCTGTCACCGCCAGACAAAGGAGGTCTGGCAGGCAAAGCTGACGGTGGGTCACGGGGACGGAGGATCACGCAGGACAATGGGGCGCAGAGAGAGAAAGAGGGAGGGACGGAGGAAGAGGTAGAGGCGGTGGGGCATGGCTAAAGGGGCTGGCGGGAGGCTTGGAAGCCCTCGCCAGCGGAGGTACCTGGTGCTGCTGATGGGGCGGCCAGGCAGCAAGCCAGCCGGGCGACGAGGAGCCAGCAGTGAGCGACTCCCGGGGGGAGGGGGGGGTCAGCCCCTTCTCCGGCTCACGCGTTCCTCTTGCACGGGCTGCTTTTCTTCTGCCAGGGAACACCACCAAGCCAGATGGTAGCCAGGCGAAGGGCCGGCGACCGGCCTCTCAGGGCTCCCATTGGCTGAAAGAGCCCAAGCTGCTGCCGCCTGATTGGTAAGAGCGCCCCCCTCCCGCTCCTCGCCCTATAAGTATGCAAGACCCTGGGCTGGGTTTTCTTAATTAGTCGCCGCGTCCAGAGATTAAGTCCCTGTCTGGAAGTTGTGTCGTGGCAATTGGACTTCTTTTTCTTGAGAGATTGAAGCGTTTCCCTCCTGACGAAGAAGGATCAAGCTGTTTGGATGAGCAGCGAAACGTTTCAGTCTCTCAAGAAAAAGAAGTCCAGTTGCCATGACTCAACTTCCCACAAGTCCGTTCTACATGCAGAAATATCCGGAACAGAGCTAAACTCCACACTCTCCATACATTCCTCCTGCATATTTCTTGTTGTGATGATTTGTAGATTAAGATCAGCGTTCTGTTCCAGCTTCATGCTCCGATTAAGGTTAAGACTCTCCTCTGCTGCAGAAGGAGTGGGGAGGTGGGAAGAGGCTCCCCGGAGGAGACCTTTTTGCAAAGGAGGCGGTTGGGACTGGGGAATCCTGGCTACAGAAGGGAAGTGGAGAGGCTTCATTGAGGAGATCTCTTTGGAAACCAGCTGATTAGGGCAGAGGAATCCAGATTGCAGAAGGGGTGGGGAGAGGCTCTCCAGAGGAGATCTCTTTGGAATCAAGCTGATTGGGGTGGGGGTGGAATCCCTACAGCAATGGAGAAGACCTCTTTGGGGACAAGGGAGAAGGTGGTAGCCAGGATGGTGTGAAAAGGCTCCTGGAGGAAGCCTGTTTGCACAATGGATGGGGGGGGAGGGGGAATTCCAGCTGCAGCAGGAGGCAGGAGAGGCTGGGCAGGTAACCTCTCTCTAAATGAAAATCTGCAATATATCAAGGCTGCAATATATGAACTGCAATATAACAGGGGACTACTGAAGCTCCATCCTTTAGCTATTCATTTCCCCACATATTTGTACTCGCATTTTCAGGGGGGCAGATTTAATGCTCATTGAAGGGAAAGAAGATCTAAAATATCACCAAGATGAAACTCGGATAGAGAGATAAGGGAGAGCAAGTCTTAATCCTGGCAGTAAAACTACAAAATATTTACAACTATTTATATTGTCTGGTGCCAGCAGCTTGAGCCATTGCCATGATATGGCAGTCGGTCTCCCTACAGCAGGAGATAAGGCAATTCCTGGACCTATGAAGCTTGTTGTCACATTTTTGTGGTCAACAGGTGCCGCCTCTCTTCATCCCCTCCCCCAAGGGGACTTACCCTTTTAGGATCCCGTTTATCCAGAAAAATTCAACCTGATAATTCAACCTTATCAAGTCACTTCCTGTGGCAAGACCGTAACCAGACCTCGCAGTTCTAAGATTATTATTATCATTATACAGTAATCACATAACATTATTTATAATGTTATCCAATAAGATAATTTGCTGGAAAATAATGCTAGGAAAAGTTAAAAGCAGGGAGACTAAACATGAGAGGGACTGACTCTTTAAAGGAACCCATGGCCCTGAGTTTGCAATTGCTGAACAGGGCTTTTAATGACAAGATATTTTGGAGGTTGCGAATTTGCAGAGTCAACATAAGACAGAGGTGACTTGATTGCACACAATAGAAGAAATACCACAAGAGTTCTTAAGGCACTGCAAAGCCCTACGGGGCCATTTTCAGTTAAGATTAATTGTCTCCACATCATAAATCCATTCGGGTCTAGGTAATTTCCCTGGTTCAGCACCTCTGTGCCTTTCATTATCTTTGGGGTTTTTTCAGCACTGCTGTAAGTGAGAAATACACAGCAGTGTTTGTCTGACTCCAAAATGAGAGCTGGTACATTTCATTGTTTAAGCAAAGCCGTAAATCATTCTAAATCTCTAAAACAGGAATGGGAGAATATGTGCCCCTGCAGATCAGCAGTGGGCAAAGTGCAGTTCTCATGTCGTATGACAACTCCCAGCATTCCTCATAACTGGTCATGCTAACCAAGACTGAAGGGATTTGTAGTCCTCATTCCCAACACCAAAGACTCATTTTATCACAATATCTGCTCTTTCAATGGGTACTGCCAAACGAGTCTTCTTATGTAATTCTGCTTAAATCTATTGAAAAGTAAATTTCAGAGGGTTCAGTAGGACCTACTCACGTGAAAGTGGATATAAAACTACATCATCAGGTGACAACCATACATATACTTAGCTGGGATGCAGCTACACCACCCCCATCATGGCTTGCGCTTACACACACAATCATGTAGTTGACAGAAATGGGATACACATTACCATCTACAGCCAGCAGCCTACAGAGCTCCCTCAGAATGAATACTCCAACCAGTGCAGTAGCAGCGGGTTATGCTGCTTCTGCAGTCACTGCGCACATGGTACAGAGAGTTGGTTTTCATTGAGCTCAGTGCTTGCAGAAATGGCACAATCTAGCATTACTTGGCTGTACAGCCAGTTAGGTAACAGCAAACACAGAACACTGTTTACCTTACCGCTTTTTATGGAGGTACCTAATTATCCACTTGCATTTACATGCTTTCGAACTGCTAGGTTGGCGGGAGCTGGGGATTAACAGCAGGAGCTCAGTCCGCGGCATGGCACTCAGGATTTGAACCGCCGAGCTGCCGACTTTGCAGCCAACAGTTTTCAGCTCTCTGGCCTGCTGAGGTACCCGTGCCACAATTCCCTCTTTAAAACAGCTATAAGCGCAGCAGGGAGCCCCGTCCAATTCTGCATCAAGCCACCCTTCATCTTGCTGACACATTTGCCAAGAGAGAGGCCTCTGGGGTGCTCATACAAGTACTGGGACACAGAGAATGCATTCACACCCAGACTCTGGGAATCATGTGCTAGAACTGCACAGTTAGAAAGAACCCGATTGATCACTGGGCTGTGTCCCTTTGAAGGAGACATAATGGGGAATTGAACTATCAATCTCTGTCTCTGCAGCCAGAGGCCTAAACCACTGCTGTCAAATCCAAGGAACTGGGACAGGATGTTATTTAGAAATGGAATAGATCCAAAGAAACCAGATATGAGAAAGAAGTGGCTGTTAAAGAGCAGGTGCTGTACAAGACTTTATGGCTTTCAGAGCCCTTCTTGGTCATAATTTAACTGCAAATTGCACGGTAGCTGGCGTTCTGCATCTCAGTCAACGTTCTGCAGTCCAAAGGTGCAGAGACATATAGAACCTGAGTGCTTTCCATATTTCGTTGCTTGCTATAATTTCCACAGTTTGCCAACATGTTTTATAAGGTGCTCAACAAGGGTGGACAACACGTAATGTCTCTGCAGGGAGGTGGGCAAATCTTTGATACCAAGTCCTGAATCCCAAGTCTGAATCTTTATTAAAAACAAACTCCCCCATCCCCCGGGCATGCCAGAAAAAGGGGAGGGGCTCAATGGGTTTTGAGTGGTGAGCAGAGTACAAGTCTCTTGGGGGACTGAGTTGAAGTTGAGTCAGTGGCACAAATTAAGACTGACTTGACAGTGAGTCCCACAACTTGAGTCCTCACCCCTGTGTCTCTGAACAGTAAAGGCTTGCCAACGTCCGTGATGAATGATCCTGAATGCCCTGTAGCTATAACTGTGCTCCCGACCTGGGGTTCATTTCCAGGTAGCCAACTCATGGTAGACTCAGCCTTCTATCCTTCCAAGGTTGGTAAAATGAGTACCCAATCAGGATAAAAAGTGAAGTAGTAGATGTAATCTGCTATTGTAGTATGAACTTCTCTATAATTAAAGGCTTATTCTTGAAAACTGGGTGGGTTTGTCTTCTACATCTTTCTAATAAATCTGGACTAGATAAATGATAGTCATAATACACCCCTCTACTCCAGTCCATCCTTGAAATCCCCGTTCCCAGACATCTCCAGCCAGCTGGTCAATAAGTGAAATCATTAGGTACTAATATCAAAGCCAAGTCCACTAACATTCATTGGAGCTATCTGATTATGGATACTGTAGGTATCATTCTGCACAACCCTTACCACAACCTGATGCACATTAATCTGGAGTTAAGCACTTTGAAATACAATGGGGCTTACATCTGAGTTGACATGCCCAGGATTGTGTTTTCAAGTAACACAATAGTGTCCAAACTTCAGCCCTCCAGATGTTTTGGCCCACAACTCCCACAGTCCTTTGGCATTGGCAATACAGGCTTGGAATTCTGGGAGATGTGGTCCAAAACATCTGGAGGGCTGAAGTTTGGACACCCCTGATTAGTAACAGATTGGATTCATTAAACTTCATGTAGTCTGTTAGATTGATGCAAGAATAAAATAATACTTTCAGAAAGACAAATAGAATGGGCTTCCTTTTCAGATGCCTAAATGTGGCATTACTATGGCGTTTTCAGTCTTTGGCTGCGAAGCCAGAGCTGGGGATTCGGATTCCTACACTGTGCTTCCTTGACAGGGGCTGGACTTGATGACCCATTGGGTCCCTTCCAGCTTAGCAGTTCTAAAATGATGGTGGTGATGATGATGATGATATCAGGTGTCAGAAGAGCTCTGTGCCTGTGCAAGCAAAGTGGAGGTTTCCAATGTACAAGTACTATAAGGCACCAGGTTGTTTCACATGCATCTAGATATAACTTGGCTTTTCAAGCATTGGTACCCTTCCTGTCTACTGTATGCCTTTATGATAGGCTGGCCAGAGCTAGGATTATCTGGATAATTCAAGCTGTCAACCCAGGTTTGCATTTAAAAACACTTTTAACAAAGTTTTACAGTTTTACAACTCTCTTGTAAAAATAGGTGGTGGAATTTAGATGTCTGCCCTTAACCGAATAAGAATAAGAATAAGAACAAGAAGATAAGAATAAGAAGGTTCACAACTACGACGTTAACTGGAAATTCAACATTGCACTGGCCTCTTCTATCTTCATAAAAACAAGGAAACATGCAAATTCTTATGTAAAAAGATAGCAGTAAAGCGCCCTGCCATGAATCATTTCCGTGTACAGAAGGATCCTTGGTGAATCATTTCCAAGCAAGAAAAACTTGATTTTCCCACCCATTTTAAAGCTTGCTTTCACATTGGTTCATTCATTTGGGGAGGTTAAGGCTGAATGGGTATTGGCGCTAGTGGGGCAGAGGGAGCCCGCAGAGATGGCATGAAGAATCCAGCAGAGTGAGCTATATCTGACCCCCTATTCACCTCCCTTGCTTGCAAGACCTAAGTGCATATAAGCAGGGCACAGTCATTAACGAAGGAGCACAATACTCTCTGGCCTTGGTCCAAAATGGATTGGCACAGTCATGTTTGATTTCTGCGGCCGGGGAGGTGTGCGACTTCCTCTGTTCCTTACTGCCCCTGCTGTGTGAACAACAGTAGAGACGGGCATGTCCTGGTGCATCAAGATTTTAACACAGGTGCTGCTGCTCCGCTCCCTGCCTCCTCTGGCTCAGCTGCTACTCTCCGGGACCAGCATACTAGGCTCCTGCATCTCCTCAATTCAGCTCCCAGTCCCAGGAACAATTCCCACCTTCTTGGTCAATCTCCCACTCCAATTATAAGGGGAGAGCAGAGATCCCTGTGCTCTCGCTGCTGAGTGAGAGATTAGCCAGAGAGGTAGAAAAAGCAAGCAGGCTGGCGAGGGGCTGATCAGCTTAAGGTTCTTGGGGGCAGCAGCACCTGTGCCCACTGCCTTTATGAACCAGGATGGACCAGCCTCATGCCTGTCTCTAAACAAAAGATTTGGCTGCAGAGCTCTCAGAAGTATACCTATACAAGTGATCCAGATGTTGTAGCTCAGACCACACCAAGGATGCCCAAATTAGGACAAATCTTGTGCAGCAGGGTTCACCCAATATTCTGCAATGCTCTTAGATCACATTTGAGTTACCTCAAATTAAGACTTCCCTAGATCTCACCAAGGGAACAGATTTTAAAAAGAAATTGCAAAAGCCACGGCTAGGCGGTACATTGATGAGAGGTAATCAAAATGCCTAGGAACCATGGGAACTTTTTCTGGAGGGGCAGGGATTAATTCTGGCCCAATTAAAGAGAAAGAGGAAGGAAGAAAACAGTCATAGACAGGGAGCAAAGAGAGAGTACTCTGTGTGTGTGTGTGTGTGTGTGTGTGTGTGTGTGTGTGTGTGTGTGTCTGTGTGTGTGTGTGTGTGTGTGTCTAGCTATCTAAACTCAAGTCACCAAAACAAGGAATGGGGCTAGTAGACCAACAGACTACAGTATCCAATATTTCATGAACCTGGCAAGCTTACTTGGCCTAAGTACACACCACATTATTATTATTATTATTATTATTATTATTATTATTATTATTATTATTATTATTATTATTATTATTATTATTATTATTATTATTATTATTAGCAAAAAAATTGAACTGCCTGTAAAATGACTGTGAAGGCCACATGCTCTCTCTTCCAGCCGCGAGCAATGCATGCATCACACTAGAAGGGAAAAAAAATCTTAAGACCTCAGTTTCTTCCTGAATTTCTTGATTTCTTTGCACAAAGATATGTTGACTTAAGGCCTGCCAGGAGATGGCCTAGGGAAAGACCCAGGGAACCTTTTCTGTTTTTGGTCTTCAGTTTTTTTTTTCACTCCTCCCTTCTCAGACATGACTCCCTTCTGATTTTCAGTCTAGAAAGTGAAAAAATGTTTTTTTAAATAAAAAAAAACTGGGAATTCCTCAAGAAATACAGCAACATGCAGAAGCTATCTGCTACTGGGGAGAGGAAAGGATGATGCTCTGAGTACCAGAGCATCATCCTTCTGCGGTTCTGTCATGGGTGGACCCAACGTGTTAAATTTCCAAATCCTCTGGGTATGTTTCAGTGGAGAGTATTGAGATGGCTCAGCTATTTCTGCTGCCTGACCTTGCCCCTTGATGGGACATAGTAGAACATGCATATACTGGCCTCTGAACTTGCCGGCTTCACTGCTGTTATGACCATGTGGCGACCCAGCAGTGGGATACAAGAAACAAACTGAACCATCTTAGCATCACATTTACTGTACTTCAGTGAGTCAGCAAGGCTTACCATCCCAGCAACTGGCCTTTGAATGGAACTTCAGGAAACCAACAGAACACCAATACTTGAAACAACACCAGATGCCTCCAGTGACGCATATTTAGTTCATCAATGCACTGGCGCATTAGTTCCATTTCATTGGCATATAATAACCCCAGTTAATGAGTTGGCAGCTCCCCAAGGTCGGAAAGACCTTCCCCTTGGTATGGCGGGTGGCCTTTGGCAGCGACCTAGAAATGAGTTCTATTAGATCAAAGTCCCTTTTCTTTGGGAAGGCTTGCTTGTTGCTGAATGGGAGGCATCATGTCTTATGTTCCAGCTGAAACCCCCCAGCCCCATTTCTTGAGCAGTGGGGTTCCTCACCCCTACATGTCGAGATGATACAGTGAGACCCAAAGTCCCTGTGTGTGTGTGTGTCTCAAAGGCCTCCTGTAGAGGTACGTGCTGACCTGTCATCTTCCCCAAGCCTTTTGCTTCTGGTGTTGACACTTCTCACAAGCTGCAGGCTGGGTTATTGCGCTTGGGCATCATCATAAAACAAGCGCTCCCCGAGACATACGCTCAGCCCATCATGAATGCCAGAATCAGGGAGGACTTAAGCCAAGCGAGCGTGTTTTCTTCCAAGTCTGGACCAAGAGATGAGTACTGTATCACAAATATAACATAGGGCCAATAGCCAGAGGCAGCCCGCCGAGCAGTGGTACAGGCTGGATTTGGATTCCAAGAACATTGGAAACGCTGTCTGTTCTTCACTTCCATTTCCCTCCTCTTCCACATCCCAGATCTTCATAACAGTCAGTGTTCCAGGAATTGGGGCCATACTGTACCTGACGGAGTTCCCTGGAGATCCAGGAATGACACTGTAACCACTCCAGAGCTCCAAGCTCCTGAGATCTCCATACATACAGGAGACTACGTCTATAGATCTCAGCTGGTGAGAAGGAAAAGAAGTGTCCGTACAATGAAGCTGCTTCGTTCTTATTCATTATGGGATTCCCTTTGCCTCCCAATAAGGCAGCAGAGGTTTAAGGATCTATGGATTCACAGGACTCCTTGTTTCCTGGAAAGGCAAGAGTTCCAGGCAACATCTGAAGAGAAACGAGCAGCTCTTTGTTTAAGAGAATGGACTGGAGATAACTGGATAAATGCTCTTCTCTGCAACCTTTGGCAGAAGAGGTACCAGAACGTTTCCCCTACTCCAATTTGGACAGTAACCCCAATGAGTCAGCATAATACAGTCAATGGTGAGGATGGGTGAGAGTTGTGATCTAACAACTTTTCAGTGAGCCACAGACACTTGTCTTTCCAGATCCAGGGCTGGTAAGTTTCCATGTACCGAGTCTACTTCATGGGCCAGCAATTGGTGGCCCTCAGGATGCCATTGGGATGTAAGTCCCACCAGCCCTCACAATTAGCTAGGCTGGCATGAATCATCCACCAACATGGGGGAGGGTAATTATTCCTACTCCAGTTGACAGGCAATCCTCAACATCTCATAGGATCTCCGGTAGCAAGGCAGGAAAGGTCTTGTCCTGATGTGTGGCACAAGCGCTATCTAACCCAAGAAACAATACAAGGTCCCGTAGCTTGATTAAACCAGGACACCTGAGGGGGGAATACGATTGAGATGTACCAAATAATGCAGGGCATGAATAAAGTGGATAGAGGGACGCTCTTCTCCCTCTCAAAAAATACCAGAACTAGAGTACATCCACTCAAACTGAGCGCTGGGAGAGCGAGAACAGACAAAGGATTTTTTTTTAAACCCAGCATGTTGTTAATCTGTGGAATTCCCTGCCACAGGAGGTTGGGATCGCATCTGGGCTGGATGCCTTCAAAAAGGGATTGAACAGATTCCTGGAGGAAAAGTCCACCACAGGTTACAAACCATGATGGAGATGTGTAATCTCCAGGCTTAAAACTGGGGTACTGTATATACTCGAGTATAAGTCGACCCGAGTATAAGCCTGGCCCCTAATTTAAACCCCCAAAACTGGGAAAAATTATTGACTCAAGTATAAGCCTAGGGTGGGAAATGCAGCAGGGCCTGGCAACTCCTCCTTTGTGAGCTGGGTGTGTGTGTGATGTTTAAAATGACTTTTAGCCACCGAGGCAAGTGCTTGAGTTGGTGGCTAAAAGTCATTTTAAACATTGTTTTAAAATGACCTTTTAAAAAGTCATTTTAAACATGGGGGGGTCAGGAGAAGTGGCGCACAATGTTTAAAATGACTTTTAGCCACTGACCCAAACTTGCCTCAGTGGCTAAAAGTATTGACCCGCATATAAACTGAGGAGCCCTTTTTTCAGCCCAAAATTAGGGCTGAAAAACTAGGCTTATACTCGAGTATATACAGTACTTCAAGGACCAGATGCAGGGGAGTGGTATCAGGAGACATATCTAGTCTTGTGCGCTCCTGGACACATTTTGGTGGGGCCACTGTGAGGTACAGGAAGCTGGACTAGATGGGCCTTTGGCCTGATCCAGCATGGCTTTTCATATGTTCTTATGACACCTTCAACGTTTTTCTCCCCTCAACGGTAGTGATTGAGACCTGGGTGCTCTTCAAGCGTCAACTACCCTCAGCTGATATCAACCAATTTGAAGTGACTACCCAGCAAAATCTAATCCCCCACTTCTCTCTGCTCCATTTAGCATCGAACCAGCCTCCCTATTTCAATACGCATCCAGCCTCATATCCTACTTCCCCTGAACAAAAGCCAACACCCAAAGGGAGCCTGGGTTGATCTGGATTTATTGATAGGAAAAAACCCACTGTGAATTGTCCTGTAAGTGCCAAAGGAGGCGGCAGGTTTCTGTGCGCCTTGCCCCTTCCTTGGACAGCAATTCTTTACCTCCAGTCACCCGTTAAGTAGCCCTGATTGTTCAGCATTTGAAGTAGATCTCTGATGCGACTTCAAAGGTACGTCATCCAGACCTGGGGCTTGAAGCTTAACAGAAGGAACAGCCAGCCCTTCGCACAGGACTTGGCCACAGAGGCTGTGTGGTTGGGCAGTCCACGTAACTCGTTATGTGTGAAAACGATGCAGATAGGCCGGTGTACAATGTTCTCTCTCTGCATCCTTCCACATTCTTTCCACTGAGTTCATGAGCTCGAGGCTACAGCCCCTTTGCTGCAGCCTGACGCAGCTCCAACAAAGATAATCGCAAGGAGGGGCCTGTATAATATGAAACCGACATGCCTTCCATTCGCGGACAGCCGGACAAAAATGTGGGATGCTGTGAAAGGGCCCAAACAAGGTCAGGAAAAGGTTGTTCTCTCGTCCAGTTTGACATTTCAAGGCACGCAGGTGAGACACAGCCCTCGACACGAGCCTGGGAATAAAGTTTCTTCCGTACATATGAAGCTCTGCGAAACACAGGGGCATCCATGCCAGTCTTTACCCTGATTTCCAGATGGGTTCCACTGAACTAGCATGAGCTCTTGTAGTTTTGTTTGTTTTTGAATAGGGCTCCCTTTTTTTATACACTCCACTAAACAATTTCGGGTCAAGAGACTTGGGTGCACATGTTAAAGAGAGGTGGGAAGACTGACCACTGAGCTTCCGCAGCCAAGGCCCTGGTGGCAGAAGACTCCTGGGTGGGGGGTGGGGGCCCTGTTGGCGTCAGAGAACATTGTCGTTTAGGCCCCGAGAAAAGGCTGCCAGTGTTATCTGAGGCAGTTTACAGTGGCCTTTTGGACACAACGAGAAAAGCGGATGGAGGTGCATTAGGGAAAGTTCACCTGTCAATGGTGGGCCTAACATTTGCACCTCCGAGCAAGAAATGCCCTTCACACTGGCGGCCTGCCACTTGGGGGGGGCATTCCAGTGAGATTCTAGCCGTGATGGGAGAAGAAGAATCAAACAACTGCCTTCCTCACAACAGGCCGGTCGAAGGTGCCAGCCAGGGACTGCAAGGGAGCAGATGTGGTTGCCCAAGTTCCAACGTTCAACAAGGTTCAGAAATCCAACTCATCGGAATCTGTGCCACCAGCCGCTGGTAGCTCTTCCTGGTTTCGTCCCCAGACAAAGCGGTAGTTGTCCTCCAGCTGGCGCTGGCGGCGCTGCTCCTTATGAGCTTCCTCCGTGCCCTGGATCTACGAGATGAAGAACACAACTGTAAAGCGCCTTCCTTCCCTTCCATTGGGACGGTGGGTGACAACCTCTAGGGACCAATGCAACTCAAACGTATTTGGGTGAGAAACAACAACAGTGAACCCTCCTCTACCCATTCCCAAAGGGGACAAGCCTGCCCGCTGGTACGGGGTGGTGATGATCTTCCAGTGCAGTGGTTCTCAACCTGTGGGTCCCCAGATGTTCCTGGACTGCAACTCCCAGACGCCTCCACCACTTGCTGTGCTGGAAGGGATTTCTGGGAGTTGCAGTCCAGGAACATCTGGGGACCCACAGGTTGAGAGAACCACTGCTCTAGTGGAAACATGTCCTGGCCAAGCCTTGTTAGAAATGAATAAAATTGCTCAGGACCCACTCGCTCACGCGTGAATCAACATTGTGGGCAAGAAATGGGGAAAGTACTTGGCCCTCCTTCTGCTACCACTGGCTATGCGGGCGAGGGCCGAAAGGAGACGGTCCAGCCACACCTCTCAGACTCTGCTCTTTGGGCTGAATCTCCGTTTCCCATCTGGCTGCCTAAATGCTCCCAGCAATTGACCGGCTGAGGTGATGCCTTTATTTTGCTTCATGAAAAGGACCACTATGTTAAAAAGATGGATGGCCAGCGTTCTCATGTGCCCACCATTGTCTCCATAACTGCAGTGGGTGTCTCTGCTCCTTATATGGGAGGGAAGAACTTGCAAGCAGTTCCCACACCTAGGGATGCTAAAGAGATGATCTCTTACACCAGGGGTTCCCAACCTTCCTAATGCTGTGACCCTTTAATACAGTTCCTCATGTTGGGGTGACCCCCCTTGCCCTGCTTGGAAGAGGCCACAAGCCCCCTTTGGCAGGCCACTGCCTCAGGTGGCCATAGAGAACTTCCCTCTACAGGCACCCTCAGCCAATCGCAGCCTCCGGTGCCACTGACTGACATCCCCTCCAACCTATCAAGCTGTAACTCACTCTTCCCTCTCCCCCCACCCCAAGACCCAAGCCGTTTGTGCCTTTTTCTTCACTGGCTCATGGGGACCCCTGGGAAATGGCCGTTCGACCCCCAAAGGAAAACCACTGTCTTACACCATGACAATTATATCTAGTTCTTGGGTCCTCACCAAAATATTGAAGAAAATGTCCTTGAGGTTCTTGGTGTCCTCTTCCGAGAGCCAGTGGGTGTCGTCGTCATTCCCAAGGCCGCCCGTCGTTACGATCTTGATCTCAATTTTACCTGCCAGGTGGAGAGGGAGCTCAACGTTAGTCAGCCCCAACCCGGACAAAGCCTGAGAGCAACCTTCCTCAAGCGGATGTTCTCCAGATGCTATGAATGAAAGCCCCTGGCATTCTTGACTTAAGAACAACGCTGGCTGGAACTGAAATCCAAAATACTGGGCAGATGCCAGGTTACAGAACTGTGTGCAGGGAACTGGCACATGCAGGTATAGCAGGGAGGTGGGTAGGTGCCAAAGATGTCTTCCCATTAAGAAAATAAAGGAACAGAGCTGGCTCTTAAAAGGGGATGCAATGACACACCACAGGTAGAGCTCCAGGAGGACCACTGTGGCCTCACACTAAACTGATACATGCAGAATCATACAAAGACAGTTCATGTCTAAATAATATCTTACATAGGTGACCTAAGCTGTTCAATGTCTCTTTTCAGCCTCTCCCAGTAATGGATAGTTAGAGTAAAAGGGGAACAAATGTGCCATATCGGTGCCGTATAAACCAGTCAACAATGAAGTTGAGGGGAAGATAGGTAAATGCCAAACCTGAGGGTTGTCACGTCAAAAGCATATTATAACAGTGACTGAATTGGCAAAGTAGCATGTTTTAAACCTTGCCATTTGGGTCTCAAAACCCCAAGGAAATGGGAAAACAGTGTTGGTGAGTTGGACTGATGACCATCTTCTATTCCTTAGACACAACTGGTTATCACAACCCTGAGTGAAACCACGGGAAAGAGACCAAGAGACTTGCATCTTACTTGGGCCTTCAACACCTCCTTCCTAATGATGTTAGAAGGGGAGGTGCCATCTTGAAGATAGGAGACTACAGTATGTAATTCATGTACAGTCCCTGACGACATTAAGCTACTATTTGCTCTTCAACAGGAGGAAAGATTGGGAAGGAAAAGAAGGTGTGGTGAGCTGAATGAGGTAGGATGAAATGGGAGAGCAAGTATGCATGTTTGTGTCTGAACACACACAGAAACAAATGCAGGTTTTCAGGGAAAGAAACACATGCCCTGCCACATTTCAAATTTCCAGACAGCCATTAAATCAGGGATGGGGGAGCTGCACAACCCATAGGACCACCTTACACACACACACACACACACACACACACACACACACACACACACACACACACACACACACACACACACACACACACTTATACATAGGAATGAGAGGGGGCCCAGGGTACCCTCAAGTTTTGCAAGTCCCTAAAATGTGGCAAAACTTTCTCAGCCTAGCTCCACTCCCCCCCCAAAAAAAAAATGTATATATGTGTTTTTCTGGTGGGGAGTGCTGGCAGGCACATTTGGGTCCCTAGGGACTGCATGTAGCAAACTGACTACTTCTTGCTGACCCCTGCTCTAAAGGTTCAATTTATGCCATCACACCTAGTGTATAAATGTAACTAATGAAGCAGTCTTAAGGGTTTTGGGGGAGGGTTATTAAGCAGAACATTGATTGACAGGAGCTCTACTAGCCGACAGTCAGAGTGCAACTTTTTGTTTTATTTCTGGTGATTTTCTTGGCACACGGTTTTTACTCCCAGCCCCTCTGGTAGTTTTTATAGGGGAAATCCACAACTACTGGATCCTGGAGCCTATGGGGGAACAAAAAGATCTCTGCTCCAGCAGATCCCAGAACAGAACATTTTACTTTGGGATCTACCAGGGACAGACCTTTATGCATGCAGATTTCTATTGAATTAGTTAAAAATATTTCCCCGTCTGTCTCCTTAAGAAAGCTAATATCATTAAAAAACATTTAAAGCTAAAAAAAAAAACATGGGCATACAAATATGCCATAGATTTTCTGCCCCTGACTAGTGGAAGGTAAAATCTCCCTCTAACCAAGAGATCAGAAACTCTGTGCGACTCTGCTGTAGCCCCTGGAACACAATCTGTTGGGAATTCACAATTGAAAGGAGTCAGGTTTTGACCAATATCTATCTCCGTTTTGACATCAGAAAAAATAAGTAGAATACGAACAGTCAAGTATCGATTTCTCACTCTTTCCTTCTCTCCTTTAATATTCAGGCTTTGACAAATACTGTACTACTAGACCAACTGAACCTGATAATTAAAAAGTCCATAAACTAAAGTCAACAAAATACACTGCAATCTCTCCTGCAAACCAGCTCTTTATCCTTACAAACATTAAAAACAAAGAAGTTATTGATTGTTAATTGCTTCTCATTATTGCAGACCTGGATTCGTTTTAGGCACCAGGGTTTGTGAGCTCGTGATCTCTTATCCAAGTCTTATTGCTAACCACTTAGTCAATAATGCTAGGCTGTAAAACATGCTTTTTTAAAAAGGGACTACTGGTAATGTAAAATATATATATTTTTTAAATTTCCAAAGCAGTGGTTCAAAACAAAGCGGGGGATGTCACGTTAAAGGAGATGTGAAAAGCGATCAAGGTGGATCAAGGTTTCAGAAGCCCAGTTTACAACGCAGTACGTTCCCAGACAAGATCTACATGATGTACAGGGCTTAATCGGGGTGGTGGTGGTGGTGGGGTTGCTCCTGTGGAATGAATATAGCTTTTTCCTTGATCTTAGAAAAGTTACTTTGGGCTGGTTGGGGAGTTCTTGAGAGCTGCACACCAAGTAACCCTTCCATCCTCTAACAGCTTCTATTGGGTCAAAATCTGGGTACATCAGATGGGAAGCTGCAATCCAGGCAGTGTTGCCCCCCCTGCTTTGGTACCCATGAATGGATTGAATTCAAGTTACAAGGAAAGAACCAGGGACCGATTCCTGTGTGTGTGTCAGGAACATGTGATCCTCAGCCAGGGTGAGGTGGCCCCGCCCCAGCCACTTCCGTCAATAAAGAATTGCAGTCATCCCTGGCCTCGGAAACCTTCTGAGGAAAATCATTATCTGATTAATCTCCTGAGATAATCGGCTCGCGATTCAGGGAGCCCATGACCCCTGCCTGTTGGCCACTAAGAATCCTGCGATCACTTCACTTCCTTGGCAGCTCTTTCCCCTAATGCACAAGAAGATAAGAACAGCCATGCTGGATCAGGCCAAAGCACATCTAGTCCAGCTTCCTGTATCTCACAGTGGCCCCACCAAATGCCTCTGGGAGTGGACGAGACTAGATCTCTGTCTCCTGATACCACTCCCCTGCATCTGGCCCTTGAAGTAACCTGTATCTAAAGCCTGGAGATTACACATCCCCATCATGGTTTGTAACCTGTGATGGACTTTTCCTCCAGGAATCTGTCCAATCTCCTTTTGAAGGCATCCAGGCCAGATGCCATCCCCACCTCCTGTGGCAGGGAGTTCCACAGACTAACAACACACACATTCCTCCTCCCTCCCTCCCACTGGCTTGGAATGGCCTCCAAGGACAGCCTCTCCTCTCCCGCTGCTGCCCAGGCTGTTACCTTCTGCCTTCAGGCCTTCCTTCTCCAACAGGTCCTTAACCACGCTCTCTATGTGGCGCAGCTGGGGATTGTCCCTGCTCATCTCCTGGACGCGCAGCTCCTTCTGCCGAGCGCTACCCGGCTTTACTTTAGTGACCCTGACCTTGACACGCCTGTCCGGCTCGCCATCTGAGACAGAAAGGGGACAGAGGCACGTCAGGAAAATTTAGCAAGAGGCCGGGGGGAGGGGGAGTCAAAAAGCAAGCTGGAGAGGCTTGCTGGCATAGTGGTATGAAGGGGGGGGAAGGAGCCTTCTTTTGCGGCAGTTGGATGAAGCCCGCTAGCAATGGGTTTTTTTTTGGGGGGGGGGGTTGGACAACAAACCCCATCATTCCCCAATCCACCCAACTTCCACAGACTTGACAAACACCTACGGCTGGTAGGCCTGGGAGACACGGCCTGATCGGGGAGACTCTGAGGCCTAGCCGCCAGCTTCCGTTCGGAACAGAATGCCAGGCCTGGCTAAGCCGCACAGCCTTCCAACGGACACCTTTTCCGCCACTTGTGCCACATGTCGGTGTCTATGAGGTGTGCACTAAGTCAGCTAGAACTCCCTGAAGGGGAAACCATGGGATCTGTAGCTCAGACCAAAAATCCCATCCCTGACACTTGCATTCAAGAATTCTGAACACAAGACTGAGGCCATCAAAGCATCCGTGAAGAAGAAGCCGGTTCCTGGACAGCAGAAGAAAAGGAAGGCACAACATTGCAGTAAGGCGTGGAGATCCGACAGTGGGGCTAGGCCTCTAACACCCCTGACCCCACCCCACAGTGACAGCAGTCTTCCAGGGATGTATAAAAACCTACCTGGGGCTCAGTGGACACACCTGGTTAGTGGACAGAAGCCCCAGGGAGGCTGTGGTACAAAGCTGACCGGCTGCATTCAGGTGGAGATGTTCCAGGTTATGTGGGCCTTTAGGGGATAACCTACTGCCTCCCATGGCAGGGAAGGCACAGCCTCTGTACTGGGCTCAGAATTCATCAAGAACCCAAGCTTTAAAAGTCCCACGTTCCTAGCCCTTAGCAGTGGTTCTCAACCTGTGGGTCCCCAGATGTTCCTGGACTGCAACTCCCAGAAATCCTTTCCAGCACAGCGAGTGGTGGAGGCTTCTGGGAGTTGCGGTCCAGGAACATCTGGGGACCCACAGGTTGAGAACCACTGCCTTAAGGCTTACAAGGTCTCTGGGTAGTGCCTGACCGAAGGAAAGCAGGAAGAGATGAGCTGGGTGACCAAGGCCGCGGAGCCCACAGCGCTCCCCTTTCTCAGGAGGAAACAAAAGCAAGCAAAGGGAGGCGTATCTGCTTCATTTGAGTGGTTTGCACACAAACACCCCAATCAGGATTAAGTGCAAGAGATACATAGAGATCATGGCTAAGGTTAAGGAAGAGGCTGTTATCTTTGCAAAGCAAGGAATCATTCCCCTTCTTTGGAAACTGAGCAGCAAGAGCAGCAAACGGAGGAACAGAAGCAAAATAGTTAACAATGCTTGGCAGCCATGCCTCCCTTCTACCAACACCCTCCCCCTCGGGAGTTGACTACCTGTATAAAAAGGACAACTCTCGCACCCACCAGACCCCTGGATCTCTTCCTCGCTACTGTTTCTCCACAACTCTGGGAGGTAGCTCAACCTGAGTGGCTCAAGACTACCCAGTAGGGATGGGCACGAAACAGAAAAATAATGTTTCATTTCGTTTCGCGCTCACCCTCGTTTTGTTTTGTTTCGTTTCTTACGATTTTTTTTTTTAAAATGTACAATACAAAATGAAATGAAATGAAACGGCTCCCCTGGCTCCTAGAGGCACCAGATTTGGTGCCCAGGACTCCGGGAGCCATTTTTAAAGGGCTCCTACCTCGCTGTTATCGGCTGGACCTCTTTAAAACTGGCCCAGTCGGCACCAGGGGGGGTCCCCTGGTACCGACTGGGCCAGGCTTAAAGGGGTCCAGCCACTGACAGCTCGGCAGGAGCCCTCAGAAAACGATGGAACAAAACAGTTCGTTTAATGCAAAAGCGACAGTTTTGTTTCGTCTATAACGAAATGCTGCTTCCTCGTATTGTTTCGAATTTCGTTTTGTTGCATAACGAAACGATGAAATAGCATTTCATTTTTCGTTTCCTGCCCATCCCTACTACCCAGTGAGTTTCCTGGCTCAGCAAGGACAGGAACCTAGACCTCCCAAGTTTTAGACCGATACTCCAGGCATGCTGCTTTTTGCAAACACAAATGTCTTTAACTACACTGATCAGCAGCTCCAGCTCCTTTCCAGCAGGAAAGTTAAGACCATCAGCAGAGGTAAGTGAACAAAGTGACACAAACACACCCATTACCATCTCTAGCTGCTCTGATGGAACTCCTGGACACACCCCCATCGACTTGCTCTCCAACTTGGGTAAGGCTAAAGGGGACCAAGGGCAGCCCTCTAAATGTTCCTAGGCAGCAACTCCTCTCAGGGTGGCCAGGGATAAGGACTGCTGGGGGGGGGGGGATCGAGATCCACCAATATCTGGAGGACCATCCCTGATTTAGGACAGCAGTACCTGAACATCCCACCTTGACCTTTTTTGAGCCAACTTAGGAAGGACATCTGCTTGTGTCCTCTTTATTATGGCAAAGCAGTGCCCTCTACTGGCCAAACTGAATATAAGGTTAATGGTAAAGGTCCCTTCCCCCCGCACATTCATGCTAGTCGAGTCCGACTCTAGGGGTGGTGCTAATCTGTTTTCAAGCCAAAGAGCCTTGTGCAAGTCCATGGCCATGTGGCCGGCATGGCTGAATGCATTTCTGCACACGGGACACTGTTTACCTTCCCGCTTTTTACAGTGGTACCTATGTATCTACTTGCATTTACATGCTTTCGAACTGCTAGGTTGGCTGGAGCTGTGGGTTAACAGTGGGAGCCAACTCCACTGCATGGCACCCAGGATTCGAACCGCCGCACTGCCGACTTTGCAGCCAATACTTTCAGTACTCTCACCTGCTAAGTCACCATGCCCCTCACATTTATTAACACCTAAATAACAGCACCCCTTTGTTGGGCTAAGAACATACCAGGAGACGTCTTGGCTGAGCTTTCTTTCGCAGCGTCGCCTCCATCCACGGGCGCCTCCTTGCCTTCCTCCTCCCGCGGCTCTGGCTCCTGCTCTTTGTCCCCTTTATTGGGGGCTTTCCCCGAATCCAGCTTGTCAATGAGCTTGTTGAGGGTCGAAGCCAAAGACTTGGAGGCTTGCTTGCGATCAAACTCGCCTTTCAAGCCTTCCGTTTCCAGCTCATCCTCCACCTGCCAAGCAAAGCCAAACCGATGGAAATTATAAGCTCGATTGCTGCTGTTTCGAGAAGTGCAAGGCGGAGCTTCTGTCTCATTGCTGGCCAAACCACACGTGCAACTGACCCTTCTGGGAAACTCTCTGGAACACAGCAGCTAATTCGGCATTTTTTTTTTTTTTTTAAATGAGTTTTCAGAGATGTCTTTACAGCTCCCTTAAATGCCTCTGGAGGAATGGAGTTCAGCTGCTCAGGCCACTGAGAAGGTGGCCTTCTCCCTGCACCCAACCAGCCTCGTAGATGCAAAAGGCAGGCACACCAGAAACACTCTCTGCAAAGGCTTTTCTGTGTACAGGGCAAGATCTGAGGACTCCTTTCTGTGTCTCCTCCTCTTTAGTTTGTTCAAAAACCCCAAAGGCTTCCCCTTCATCCTGCAGAAGCCCCTGGGAATGCAGGGAACGGAGGAGGAGGAGAAGCAGAAAGCCCTCCCTCTGGGATTAGCTCCACCAACCGCATCCCATTTGCAGGGCAGGCGGGAGAAAGCAAAAGGACAGCAGAGACAGGGAAACGAGGGACCGCCTGGGAGATCCTGACCTCATCAATGATGTGATCAAACTCCTTCTCCATCTCAGACTTCACCTCTGCCTTCAGCTTGGCCATTTCGGACTTGGGCAGCAAGATATCTTCCAGCTCCTTCTCAAACTTCCCCAGGAGGTCTTCCTCCTCCTCCTCCTCCTCGGCCTCCTCCTCAGCCCCTTCTTCATGGGGCTCTGCCTCTACTCCAGCCTGGCTTTTTGAAGGGGCTTCTTCCCTCACTTCCTCCGACTCGGCTGCCTTCTCTTTACTCTGGAGAAAGACAAGGAGAGTCCCTTCAATCAACACATGCCGAGAAGTTGCCCACAGATTCAGACAACCTGAGTATGGAAGAAAGGAATGCAACACAATGGATGGCAAGAAATCCTTGCTGATCTCCCAACAACCTGTCTAAAGGCTAATTTGCTTTCTGCTGATCTCTGGGTTAAATGAAGCCATGGGGCAGCAGACCACCACTACCACCACCACCCGCCCACACCTGTGCCAGAAACCCATAGGCCAAAACAAAAACCCTTTCCCCACACTATCCCCCCCCCAGCAGTGGAAGGCAGTACTTCCTCTGAATGGAAAGATGCTCTGTTTCCCCAAAGCCTTTCCACATCCACATAACAGAAGTTTGCCTACAGTTAATTCTTGAAGGGATCTGCAGAGAAGTGGAGCCTCGTCATGAAACCTTACCTTCCTGGCACTCTCCTTCAAGTCATGAATGAATTGAACCAGGTCCCCAGGGTTCCGGATAACCTTGAAGTGTATTTTTTTCTTGAAATCTGGAAAGAATTCAGATGGCATGTATTAGCACCCCTTTCAGATCGGTGTGCGGGAAGAACTAACCTACAGATGCACGCACCCACACACTGCAACCTGCAGATGTCCTTTATAAATGTGCACATGTGTCTATGGTTTGCATTTGGCTTTAGGATTGACTTTGGAAAACTATTTAAATCCCACCTCTGACACTTAATTTGCAAGTTGGCACTAAGTAAGGTACAGTAATACCTTGGTTTAAGAATAACTTGGTTTAAGATCATTTTGCAAGACAAGCAAGCATTTCTTCTAAATTTTGCCTTGATCAGCAGGCAATGTCTTGATATACAAGCACTGGAGCTTATCACATGATCACAAGTGAGCCAAAGGTGACTCTTTTCCTCCCTCTCCCCTGCTGGATTGTGGGTGATCATCTGAAATGTTCCATTTCAAGCAGCTTCCAAAGCAGAGGAAGGAGAGAGGAATAGAGGTCTCCCTTTCATCAGCCAGAAATGTGCAGGTTAGAGTTTTCTTTTTCTTTACATTTATATTTTTATTTAATTTTTCAACATTCTTTCTTATTTTTTCAAACGATTTCTAGTAATGGGGTACTTTATTATTGTCACTTTAAAAATACAGACTAAAATCCAGTTGTTAGTCCCAAACAGAACAGACTCCCCAGCCAGGTTCCTAAACCATGGTGTGGATGAGGACTTTTAGCCAACATCTTTTGTGACTTTTGTGCACTGTACCTGGTCTATGGAAACCCAGAGTGAATCATCTGAGTTTTCATTATTTCTTATGGGGAAATTTCCTTTGATGTAAGAGTGTTTTCGTTTACAACCATGTTTCTGGAATGGATTATGCTCGTAAACCAAGGTATTACTGTAAAGTATTTAAAATATCTTGACCGTCCGCTGCAGTTTAAATGGCTCCCCAAACAGCTTGGACACACGTGACCAATAAATAAAAAATAAAACCCACAAAAAGGCTTACAATCTGACATAGCATGAAGGGACAAAAGGTAATGGAGAAAAAGAAGAATACAGTGGGCTCTCATATAAAAAGTGGTTTGTTTAACAGAAACTCCGCTTAAAGGAAAAAATTTCCTGAGATGGGGGGAAATCGCTTAACAGAATCATCCATGGGGCAAATCTGTATAATAGAAAAATGGTTGTGATTAGGGATTAATCCGTTTTCAATGCATTTCCTATGGGAAATTTGTACAAAGGAAAATTTACTTAACAGAATTTCATTTGGAACGAATTAATTCCTTTATACAAAGTACCACTGTACACGCAGGAACCAAATCTTAAAATGACTCTTTCTTGTATCTGAAAAAGTCCATCAAACACTTTGCAGTCTACATACAATAGCACCTTTGGTTAGGTGTATTTGATGCAGTAACTGGCAACTGACACTTGAGCGCATGTTTGTAATAGTAGAACTTATGGCGGACGCACACGGCGCCGAGCTCGCTGAAGATCTTTGGGGAATCTCAGATTTGTCACGTGTCCTGTTAAAAGTTACAGGACACGTGCCTAAGAAAGCCTTACACCAGGCATGTCCAAACTTTGGCCCTCCAGATGTTTTGGACCACAACTCCCAGAATTCCAATCCTGTATTTCCAATGGCAAAGGACTGTGGGAGTTGTGGTCCAAAAACATCTGGAGGGCTGAAGTTTGGACACTCTCTTTCAGCTGATGGAACCTTCCCTGTAGGACCCTTCTGAACCACTTCCCAATCACACGTGCGGGCCATGTCAGTACCTGCTAGGTGATTGTCTGCTGTCTTCATGATTGGCTCTTCCTCCTGTGGGAAAAAAAGATGTCAAGAGAATGACTTGAGTGGCAGCACACCCAAGCGCCACTGCTGTAAGGCCAAGCACCCAAGGTGTCAGTGTTGCACAAGACCTGCTTTTCCTTTTCCTAGATGAAACCGTTTTCTTATATTTTCTTAATATTGTGTGCGGGCTGTGGTTTTCAACCTTGTGTCCTCAGATGTTCTTGGACTAAAACTCCCAGAAGCCTTCACCACTAGCTGTGCTGGCCAGGACTTCTGGGAGCTGCAGTCCAAGATTTAAAGCTGAGAACCATGGTTCCAGCTGAGACATCTAGTTTTAGCAGGTAAAGAACTTTCAATTACCTGTTAAGACTGCTGTTCTCTTTAAGGTTACCTGCTAGCAACACCCGACAGACTGAACAATGTCACCTATTTGGATTTCTAACCTTTCTCACCTCAGCCCCAAAAGGCTGATAGTCAGTAACATGCACTATCATTGAATCCAATGCCTAGATTCTCCCGTTTCATTAACATATGCACCATATGAGTACTTCAGGAGTAACATTTTGTGCAGTAGGTAAGTTAGACAGAAATTAGGGAGTGATCTTTTTATTCCTAGAAACATTTTTTCCTCACAACAATGATACAGTGATGCCTTGAATTATGAAATTAATCTGTTCCAACATAATTTTCATATTTCAAAATTTTTGTAATTCAAAACACAGTCTCCCATAGGAATACACTGAAAACCAATTAATCTGTTCTGGAGGTCTGAAAAAAGGCAAAAAGGGGAAGGTTTTCAATGAATTCCTATGGGAAGCCTTCCCCGGCCCAGCAAAGCAAGGGAAGAGCTCCCCCCCTGCCCTGTTGCTGGGTTGATGGGAACCCCCCTCAATCAACCAGCAGCCAAGGCTGCCTAGCTGCCAAAATCAGCTGGTTGTAGGAGGGCCTCCCAATAGCAGCTGATTTTGATAGCTCCACAGTCTTCACTGTTAGTTGATTCAGGAGGTCCCCCCCCAACCCAGAAAAGGGGGGGGAGCTCTTACCCTGCTTTGCTGGGTTGGGGCAGGCACCCAGATGGCTCCTTCGTCACCAGGCCAATAGTCAGGTGATTTTGACAGCCTCCCCCACCCCCACCCCACTGTGTTTCCTTCAGTTTCAGAGCACCCGAAAAGGAGCTGATTGTAGTGGCAGTGAGGAGGGATCAGCTCCTTTTCAGGTGCTCTGAAGCTGAAGGAAGCAAAGCGGGGACAAACCAAAAAGGAGCTGAGCCCTCCTGGCCGCCACTTCAATGGACTCCTTTTTCGGGTGCTCCGAAGCGGAAGGAAACCTTCCCTGAAGCCTTTCGCTTTCGGGTGCCTGAAAAGGAGCTGATTGAAGTGGCATTGAGGTTGACAGCTTCTCCCTGATGCATGTGGCGGTGGCAGTGGTGATGGGAGTTCGGAGCCGGAACCACCACCTGAATCGTAACTCGAAAAGAAAAAACAGCTAAATTTTCTTAACTCAGATTTCCCCCATACCAGGGGGATTTCCTTTCGTAACTTAAAATTTTCATGGTGCAGTGGTACTTTGTATAAAGGGATTAATTTGTTCCAAATGAAATTCTGTAAAGCAAAATTTCCTTTGTACAAATTTCCCATAGGAATGCACTGGAAACGGAGTAATCCCTAATCGCGACCGTTTTTAGGTTGTACGGATTCGCCCCATAGGCGATTCTGTTCATCAAATTTCCCCTATCTCTGGAATTTTTTATGTTGAACATATTTTATGTTATACAAACCATTTGTTATACAAAGGTCCACTGTACAAGACATTTGTAATTCAAGCCATCACTCTATAATCATGTGCTGTCAAGTCAATTCTGACTCAAGAGAATATGCAGAATATGTTGTTTTTTAAATTGTAGTTTTTATGGATTGGGTATGAGTGTTGCCAGGTGAAAGACTGTAGGGCTGTGTGTGTATGTTTGGTTTTTATGTCAGTTTTAAATGAGTGTAAGTGATGTTCGGCACATGAATGTTGGAGTATGTGTATAGATGGTTTGTTCTTAAATTGTAGATTTTACGTCTCGGATTTTTATGCTGGGTTGTGTGAATGACTGACTGGATGGCACTTTTAATCTCGTTGTATTTATACAATGACAATAAATTGCATTCCATTCCATTCCATTCAGAACTGGTTTGCTATTGCCTTCTTCTGGGGCTTGCCCTGGGACGGTGCAGCTTTCCCAGGGCCGCACAGGCTGGCTCTTCTCCCTGGAGGCACAGTTGGGAATCCAGTTCTCAACATCTAGTTCCGTAGCCACTAAATCTATTCTAAATCACCAAGCTATCTCTTTGGGAGGTTATGGCAACGGACAAGATGGGGTTCAGGCATTTGATGTACACACTGTTATCACAGAACGAATTGCTCAGATGGGTTACTGCAATTTCCTCTATGTGAAATTGCTGCTTCAAAGCCCTTTGCAACCTTTACCATAAAGGTCTAACTTCGCTTTAAATCAAGTCTGTTTTGCAAAGAGCAGAAAGATGGGGATTTCTCTGAAGCAGCACCACACCTGTGGAACGCCTCAAGAAACTCAGCAAGTCAGCTTTGCAATTTCAAGACTGCTCTGAAAACTCAGGAAAGCCTTTCTTAAGTCGCGTTATTTCTTTCAACACTCTGTGTTAACACTTTAGAATACAGTCATGCTTTTCAATCTCTTCTGTTACTGCTTCATCCTTACAATTTTTTTAAAAATACATTCTGAGCTACCATGAGAAAATATTCCTGACAAGACAGATTACAAACTTGAAAAATGATATACTGTACAGTGGTACCTCGGATAACAACTGCCCCGGATAACGAATAATTCGGATAAAAACTGCAAATTTCCGGGTATAGGGCTGCCTCTGATAACGAATTTTCCCTATGGGCTGCCTCGGATAACGAATCGCAATTCCTAGGTATAGGTCTGCCTTGGAGAACAAATTTTCTCTATGGGCTGCCTTGGTGAACGAATCTTCCTATGGGCTGCCTCGGATAACGAATTTTCCCTATGGACTGCCTCAGATAATGAATTTCCAGCATGCATCAGTAAAAATGTTATCCCAGGTGGCATTGCATCTGTACCTTTAAAGTGCACTTTTTAAAGAGTTTTGAGCAAAAAACCAGGTGCCTGTGCCTTTTTCCTAGGCTCCAGAACAGATTAAACAGTTTCCCATTCATTCCTATGGGAAACTGTGTTTTGGATAACGACATGTTTCGGATAACAACTAACCTTGGAGAACGAATTACCGTCATTATCCGAGGCACCACTGTAAAAAGAATTTCACAGTTCAAAAGCTAATCAGATAATAGGTGAGACATGCCTGTACCCTGCTGCACTCAATGAAATGTATTGATGGTTCTATGGTTTAAAGAAAATGGAAAGCTACTGACTATTGGCAGACACCTTTAATCGGTGCACATTTTCAAAAAGTAATTGGGAAGGGGTATAATGACTCAGGCGTAAGCACAGCAGGTTACCTTGGTTTGATCTGGTGCCTGGTCCACTTTCTCATCTCCACGCAGAACTCTCTCCCAAAATTCAGAGTCATCCTCCGGTTCTGTCTCAGGAGGAGGCGGAGGAGGAGAAGGCACTGGAGTCACTGAATAAATATGTGACACAAAGCATGTGAGCGGGAGAGCAAACAGCTTGGGCTTACCAACAGCATCCTAACAAAATCCTCAGGTCTGAAACTATTCTGTATGGGCAAAAGGCAGAATTCTGCAGCCACCGGATTTAGAGAACCTTGGCTCTTGTTGGCACATCCCTAGCCTGCGAAGAAGGGCACTGCGTGCATGTGCAGAAGTCAAATGAGCTGGCTTGAGTTGGGCAAGACTCTCTAAAGATCAGAAGTGTGTTGGCCCTCTGCATCCATCAAGACGAGGAAAAAAAAACAATGAAAACTCAACAGGTGCATGAAAGTTTCTCTAACTTTACAGGTCCTAGGGCTGTGACTGTGATCTCTCTTGCTTAGAATGGGTAGCCCTGAATTGATGTCCACATCTCAAGGTCAAGGTGACGAAACACAGGCCCAACTTCTGAGGACTGGACAAGGGCCAAGGGCTGTTTCTGATCTGCTGCTGATTGTACTCTTCCTCTTCCTCCACCTTATTCATCCTATAGGTTTCCATTTCTATATTTTCAAAACTGTTTTCAGATTTTTATTGGCTGTATCAAACCGCATTTAAAAACCAAACCTGGTCCTTTATCAACATCCAGGGATCCTCAAAGGTCTAGGAATCACATGCCCTTAGCATCAAGTTATTCAAACCTCCATGGCCCACCCACTCCAGGTGCCTTTACCAATTCTCCTTAAGCTAGAATCAAGGTCACCAGATCAAGCACCGGAGAACAGAGTGCAGGGCATCAAGGTGAGTGATGCTACAGACATTTTCATTCAAGGTTATGATCATTGTGTACTTTCTGGTGATCAAATGGATGGGAAATATGCAACTCTAACCCACTTGGTGTATGGACATGCATGAATGACCATCTGATGCTCTCCAGACATGCGGTTACTCCCTCCAAAATAGAACCCTATGAACGTCACGTTTCATTAATTGGCTTCTGATACGCTACCTCATTGGCTTCAAAGTTCTACTGTTAACATACAAAGGCCTAAATAGTTTGGGGGCTCATTACCTGTCAGAGGGGCTCCTCCCGAGAAGAACTGCCCAGACCACCCATTCGACCTAAGCTGGGAATTTAGGATGCTGACTTTTGAGGGAGGCCCAGAAAGTGGCAACAAGGAACCGGGCCTTCCTGGTGGCCACCCACCACTTATGGAACCAACCCGGAAATTAGTCTGGTCCCCTCACTTCGGACCTTTAAACACCAAGTGAAAACTTAGTTTCATAGACTGGTCTTCTCCGATTTCACGTGACGCTCAAAAAACTTTTCTCTGCCTCCTCTGTGATTTTTTTTTTCTTAGCATAGGTATTATTTAATTTGATGTTCTTCTTGCCTGTTCATGTTTCATTACGTATGCTAAGAATTTTATAATTTATATAATATTTGTTGCATCTATGTTTTCATTGATATATTTATGTTTACTTGAATGGGTTGGGTT
The DNA here is from genome assembly GCA_029282475.1 of Phrynocephalus forsythii. Classification (NCBI taxonomy): domain Eukaryota; kingdom Metazoa; phylum Chordata; class Lepidosauria; order Squamata; family Agamidae; genus Phrynocephalus; species Phrynocephalus forsythii. Next base: position 28,999,823 of record JAPFRF010000011.1, on the reverse strand, counting down.
TTTTTTTTTGGGGGGACATGACATGTTGTGCAGCAGCCTGAGAAGCCCTTGGGCTAGATGGCTTTGCAGTATACAAGTGAACTAAATAAATAAATCCAAACAATTTCTCCACTCTGCCCGCCCAGGCTACTTCTCAGTATCACCCTCCTGATGGGAACCTCAGCTCCCATCACCCCCTGGTCACCGTGCATGTCAGCTGGGAGTGGACGATGGGCAGCGGAATCCACATTGCTTGAAGGGTGTGAAGTTGGAGAAGGGCCACCGAGCCTACCGTTTCCATCCGAACCCTGAGCAACCCCGTGGGAGCCTTGTTCACTCCAGAGCTGAGGGTCCAGCGTCTTCAACTCTTCGGAGATCTCCTCCACTTTGCGCTTGGTGTCAGCTGCAGAAATTCAGACAAGACATGTGGATTGCACACACTTGTTCAATTGAGGGCCAGGGCCATGGGAGTCTTGGGTTGTCCAAGACCCAGTGGGAATCAGCCCGTTTCCCAGGGTGTGTGTGTGTGACATGGCTCTTATGGAACGCCAAAGGGCAGAAAGGGCATTGGAGTTAAGGGTGGGCATGGAGGCACAGGAATCAGGAACAGATGCAGTAGCGGGTATCGCTTTTGGACCCTTGCTTGAGGCCAATGCCTTTCATTTTCAGAGTTTTTCCTCCTCTGCAGTTGCAAAGGCTCGGGAAAGGGCTAGAACTGATTCTGGAAGAGATCCTTATCAGAGCCCTTCTATCTCTGGCAGTCATCCTAAGAGAAGATGATGACAGTCTGCACATTTTAAGGAGGTACCTCCCGAGTTATCATGGAAGATTCACCAGCTATGCCACCAACAAGTGCCAGGAAAGAAACTCTTTTGTCACTTTAGAATAAGAGGCAATGCACCGCTTCCATTGGGAACGACCCCCTGTAACAACACCTCACGACCAGGGACAGCCAGTCAATGTCTGTCAGCAACCCTCGGCTGGATCAGCTGTCGCAAAATCAGCACTGAAGGCAGCCCCTCCAAAGAAAATGGATAGGAAGGGCCAAGGGAAACTCTGAGTAGGTGAAGCACCAATGTTTTGTATTTAAAAACTGGAGCTCTCAGGCAGCAACCATTTGCCCTTGTTACATAGGGTGGCTAGTTTCCTATTCTAAGCATTCGAGTGAAAAAGCTGAGCCTCTTCCCTAATTTACCAATGCACTAAGTTCATTCCCCAGGTATATTCACATATGCATCCAACACTGCAGAACCCTGACGTTTTCATATTCCATCCTAGCTAGAGATTGCCAATGGCAACATGTGAGGCTGTCTCTTCTTGATACAGGCACACACACAGAGAGGGAGAATCCAGAGGTATAGGCTGGGTGAGTTTCAAGACAGATATAATGGTCCCTCCAGATAAAGATGGGCAATGCCAGTGCTTTGGAATTTGCTGGATCACCACTCCCATTATGTTAAATCTCATAACAAGAGCAATTATTAAAAACACAAGCAAAGGAAAGCTTGCCTGAGAGAAAGGTCTTTGTCAACTTGCGGAAGGATAACCAAGGCGGGGCCAGCCTGGCCTCCAGTGGGAGGGAGTTCCAGAGTCTGGGGAGCAACAACAGAGAAAGCCCTCTCCCATGTCCCTCCTTAACACACCTGGGAGAGTGGTGGGACCAAGAGAAAGGACTCCCCTTGTGCTCTTAATATCCAAGCAGTCTTAGAATGAAAGACCATCTTTTCGATAGTTTGGGTTTAGGGGTTTACAGGTTAAAGCCAGCATTTGAATGCCCAGAAACAAAATGGCAGCCAATAAAACCGCTAGAACAGCCCCAGTTGACAATCTGGCAGCAGCGTCTTGGATCTACTGGCTTTCCAAATGCAGCTCTTTGTAGGGCTATGGCATTACAGTAATTCAGCCCAGAGGTCACAAAGGCACGTGTCACCATGGCCAGGTCAGACTTCTGCAGGAGCAGGCGCAGTGGGCACACTAGTTTCAATTTTGCAGATGCACTCCTTGCCACCACCAAAACTTGGGCATCCAGGCTCAGAGACGAATCCAGGAGCACCCTCAAGCTGTGTGCCTGTGTTTTCAAGGGAAGGGTAACCCCATCCAGCCGAGGCTGAATCCCAGCTCCTTGGTCTGTCATTCAGCTGACTAGGAGCACCTCAGTCTTGTCTGGATCAAGTTTCACTTTATCGATTCTCATCCAGTCTTTCCAGAAACAGACAAAGACCTTTCTCTTCAGGCAAGCTTTCCCTGAATGAGGGACTGCCAGACATGGCTACACAGACTTGTGCTTATAACCACTTACAACTTGTGCCGGTATCTCTCCTTGTGGGATGTTATCAATTGTTAGTTCCCATCCCTCATGACTTTTAGATGGTCTACCAGACATGACTACATGGAACGTATACTCTTTTCTTAACTGCTCGCATTCTCTGTTAGAGTTAATGTTGTCTTCTAATGCTGTAAGATATTCCTCAATTCCCTTAATCACCATCTTAATTGTAATGGACTGTATATCGTCCCTCCATACTGTAAGCCACCTTGGGTCCTTTTCCAAGGAGAAAGGCAGGGTAAAAATAAAAAACTCATTAAAAATACTCATAATCCAGTCCATGACTGACCCCAGGCACTGCTCTAGAGCCAAAAGTCCTTCCTCGGATTTAGGTGGATATGAGAGGCAGAGTTGAGTGCCATCTGCATACTGGTGACAGCAAACCATACTCTTAAGGGAGGAAGCATTCATGGCCAAGTAAACATTGAGCTGGAGACCAATGTGCCTTTCCCGACACCACTCTGCCTCTGCCCTCGGTCACAGAAAAGGAAAGCAAGGGAGGGTATACACTTTTTATAGCAGTGGGCAAGGAGTGGACACACTATGCTTGTTTTTTTGCAGCTCCTAGAGCATCACAAATACTACATTCCTAACCCCCCTCCCCACTTAAAACAAGGATAAACAAGCTCCTAGAATCCACGTGAATGCATAATTTGCCTGGAGAACACAGCAGGTCCCCTTTATGTGCATTATCTCTGAAAAGAGTTACACACCACTGCCTCGTCCTATAAAGTTGTGGGTTTTTTTTTTAAATGTTGAGCTCCAGCCCCTTGAGTGTGTCATCCTCTGAACCAGTGCTAATATTCCTTTTACGGAGCAACACCCATGGTGAGAGACATCCGGAATCCCAGCCAACAGGACACTGAAGTACTCACACACTTGTGCCTTGACGTATTCCACGTATTCGGCAGGGCTCAAGGCCGGATGGCAGCGGATGGTCTGAGGGGTGGCCGTGGACGGTGGCCGCAAGAAGGGGTGGTGGCAGATGCGGGTGGTGTGCACTGTCAGCACATAGGAACAAGACTGAGGCTCATCCACCCGGGCAATGTAGTCACCCGAGCCTTCCTCACACAGAAACTGGAACAGAAAGGTCAAGACATTCTTATTTGATCCCATCTGCATCCCTCATTTCTGCCCTCCCCACTTCACTCAAGGCAACGGGCTTTACTGACATTCACATAAACAATAAGTTCCTGTTATAAAAACCCATTGTTAGAAGGACAAGGTAGCTATTAACCAAAATATCTCTTTGAAAGAAGCATAGATGGAACCAGATCACTCCAGCTGGGTGAATAAAGGCTCTCATTGGATCAAGGCAGAGTCTGGAGGGTTACAACTGGAAATTAAATGTTACTGTGGGATGTTAGAAACTGGGAGATCAGCCTGTTGCTATCAGCACGTAAAACTGAAACTGTTTCATGAATTGGGGTCATTAATCCATTCCTTACATTGTTAAAATATTAAATATACAGAGGAACACATCATGCACTTTCAAAAAGCACCGCTGTGACTACGGATGATTTTAAAAGCAAAAATGGCCCTTGGAGCACATAAGATGGATTGATGTTATTTTTCCTTAAAATGCATGGACATGATAATCTTATTTGAAGCTCTGGTTCAAGGCTCCGTCCTGTCTTGAACAGATTTAGGAGAAGTCTTCCACTTCCACAGCTTTCCAGGGCAAGAGACAGACTCTCCCTTCTGTTCTGCTACTGACTTGGGCAACTCTAGAAGGCAGTGGCTCCCAACCTGGGGGTCGGGACCCCTTTGGGGGTCAAACAACCATTTCACAGGGGTCACTGTGAGCCAGTGAAGAAAAAGGCACAAACGGCTTGCGTCTGGAGGAGGAGGGAGAGGAAGGGGGGAGTGAGTGAGTTACAGCTTGATAGGTTGGAGAGGATGTCTGTCAATGGCACTGGAGGCTGCGATTGGCTGAGGGTGCCTGTAGAGGAAAGTTCTCTATGGCCACCTGCTGCAGTGGCCTGCCAAAGGGGGCTTGTGACCTCTTCCAAGCGGGGCAAGGGGGTCACCCCAACATGAGGAACTGTATTAAAGGGTCGAGGCATTAGGAAGGCTGGGAACCCCTGCTCTAAGGGCACGAGAGAGCCTCATCGTGGTTCCCAAGATAGCCTCCTGGATTTATCTTCCAGCTTTATTTTATGGTTTTCTATCATTTTCCTTTTGTGGCTCGACGCCATTTTCTTAGTCACCCGGAATCATGCATTGCACAAAAGGGGCAATATAAACCAATGAAACAAACAGGTAGCAGAATCCTCTTTCTCACCCTGACTTCAGACTCTCTGGGCTTCCCGTTCAGGTTGCACTTGGATCCATTGACGTAAGTCTGGCTGTGGTAGCGCTTCAGCTTGTGCTGCTTGGAAGCCTGGGATGGGAAGGGAGAACAAAAATATGCTCCAGACAATATTGCTTGATATCTCACTGCCTTCCCCTCATTGGTTCCCAATTACTCAAAAGCCCCTTTAAACCAGTGTTTTTCAACCACTGTTCCGCGGCACACTAGTGTGCCGCGAGATGTTGCCTGGTGTGCCGTTGGAAAAGCTGAAGAATATCAGCTTTGTGTTCAGCCAAACAGGCCTAGGTTGCGCATTGAATAAAGTATTTTATAATTTTTCATATTTCTGTTTACTTACTATTTCATAATAAAGTAATTATATAATACTTTCTTTGTGTTTATTTGATTCCTATTCAAGAGAATTACTTTATATATAGTCAATATAGGCACAGAGTTAATTTTTTTAACATTTTCTAATGGTGGTGTGCCTCGTGATTTTTTTCATGAAACAAGTGTGCCTTTGCCCAAAAAAGGTTGAAAAACACTGCTTTAAGCTTTAACTGAACTCGTATCATAGACAGGCAGGCAGGCAGCCTTAAAAAGGTAAAGGTAAAGGTATAGCCCCCACCCCACCCCTGCACATGCATGCTAGTTGTGTCCGACTAGGGGCAGTGCTCATCTCCGTATTCAAGCTGAAGAGCCAGTGTTGTGCAAGTCCATGGCCACGTGGCCGGCATGGCTGCAAGGAAACACTGTTTTACCTTCCCACTTTTTATGGCGGTATCTATTTATCTACTTGCATTTTACATACTCTCAAACTGCTAGATTGGCAGGAGCTGGGTGTTAACAGTGGGAGCTTCCTCTGCTGTGTGGCACCCAGGATTCGAACCACTGCGCTGCCAACTTTGTAGCTGACCGTTTTCAGTGCGCTACTCCACTGAAGGCAAACTTGCTCAGAATTGGGCCCAAACACAAGCACAAATTCTTTTATTTATACGCATTGCTTGTATTTCTGCCTGTTGACATACTCAGCTTGTGATCTACAGCCATTCCAAGATCATTCTCACATGCAGTATTGCTGAGCCACATGTCGCCTGTCCTGTACGTGAGCATTCGGTTTTCTTTTTTCTTTGGTGCAGAACTTCGTATTGATCCTGTTAAATTTCATTCTGTTCTTTTCAGCCCAGGGCTCAAACCTATCAATATCTTTTTGAATTTTGTTCCTGTCTTCTCAGGTAATTAGCTATTCCACCCAATTTTGTGTCATCTGAAAATCTGTTAAGAGTACTCCCTGTACTCCCTTATCCAAGTTGTCAATAAAAATGCAAAAGAGCACTGCGTCAAGGAATGAGCCTTGCGGTACCCCACTTGTTACCTCCTCCCAGTTTTAGTAAGAGCCATGGGTAAGCACTCTCCGGGTATCATTCTGTAATCAACAGTGTATCCATCTGACAGCTGCTCTGTCCAGCCCACACCTAGGTAGCTTGTTGCTCATCAAAATAGCATGCAGCACTTTGTCAAAAGCTTTGCTGGAATCAAGATATATTACATCTACAACATTCCCGCCATCTGTTAAAGAAGCTACCCAAACAAAAAATGGGACAAGGCTAGTCTGGCAGGATGTGGTTTTGACACATCTGTGCTGGCTTCTAGTTATTGCTGCATTGTTTTGATTATTTTAATTATTTAATCAATGATTTAATGATTTTTAATTATTTATTGCATTGTGCTTGCAGAGTGACCACTTTATAACCTGCTCCAAAATTTCCCCTGGGATTTATGTCAGTCTCCACTGGTTTGTAGTTCCCAGGTTCCTCCTTTTTGGCCTTTTTGAAGATAGGGACAATATTAGTACTCGTCCAATCATCTAGCACTTCACCACTCCTCCATGGTTTCCAAAATACTACTACTACTACTACTACTACTACTACTACTACTACTACTACTACTAATAATAATAATAATAATAATAATAATAATAATAATAATAATAATAATAATAATAATAATAATAATAATAATAATAAGAAGAAGAAGAAGAAGAAGAAAGAAGAAGAAGAAGAAGAAGAAGAAGAAGAAGAAGAAGAAGAATAGACAGCACTTCTGTGAGTTCTTCAATCAATTCCTTCAATTCTCTTGGATGTAGTTCATTCATCCCGATATCTGAACTTGTTCAAAGTAATAAGGCATCCCCTGACTGTTTATCAGTCTCAAACTGCAATCCTTGTGCCTTCCACTAATCCAGTTGCCTGGTGGGCCACAGACTGTTTTTTGGGAAAAGACTGAGCTAAAGCAGGTATTGAACATTTCTGCCTATTTATTTTCATCTAGTTTCAGTTTTCCATCTCCACCGAGTAGGTGAGCTGCTATAGAACAATGGGAGCTAAAACAAGCTGTGCAAACAAGGGAACACAAGTCGAGGGCCACAGGATTTTTACAGTGATTCCGTGTTTGGTATAGATACTGCAAACTGGCAGGCTTCAGAATGGACTAAGGGAGGAGGGGCCTGCTACAGTGATCTTAAACTTGTTGCAGTTGGAAAGGTAAAGGAAAACCGCATCAATCTCAGGCAGAGAAATCTCTTAGGCCTTCCACACTTCTTGAAGTCTCATAGCCTGGAGAACACCCACCTTTGCCGTTTCATTGTCCCAGTCGAATGCCGACTGGTAATATCCGAGGTACAGGATATCTCCTTTGATTTCAGATTCTGGGAAGGAAACACAAGGGAAGAGACAAAGGGTCAGCAAATAAACTGGAAGCCAAGCTCTTGCATCTGATGAAATGGGCCAGACCCATGAAAACCTCCTTTGTAATGCATTTGATGTAAGTGTCCCAAGATGCCACTGTTTTTTTTTTTAATTTAAGAACACAATCTCTAGGGTGGATCAGAGGCCAACCAGAACAAAACCTGTCTGAACTGCTCTGCCAATTCCACATCAAAAGATAGATGATATTCATAGCTGGCTGATTGGGTGACCATGATAGCAAATGCTTTATTTATGCACCCCATTGAAACAAATCACTACCCAGGTCTAAATCTAGCTGCCCAGATCCCCTAAGCACATCCGATCTTCCCTGATTTTGGAAGCTAGGCCAATGACAAAGGGCTGTGGGAGTTGTGGTCCAAAACACCTAGAGGGCTGAAGTTTGGACATGCCTGCTCTAGAGCCTTATTCAAGACATCCAAACTGGTGGCTATGACTACATTTTGTGGCAGCACACTCTATAGCTTAAATATACATTTGTTACTCAACACTCCCCTTTTTTGTCTCTTCAGTCTTTTAGAACTTAACTTTACTGGATGACCCCAGACAAAACATATTTCATTTCATTTCATTACATTCCTTTCCTGCCCACCTAGCAAACATGAATGACTCTGGGTGGCCTCAACTAGGTAGGCAGAGAGACGAGCCACCAAATGACAAAGAATGAGACCATACCTTCCATGTGGTACTGCTGGATGTGCTTCCCATAACAGAACTCATACGTCCACCAGTCCTTAGTCTGAGGGGGGGAAAGGGGAAATATTAAATAAGGCATTTAATTTAAGGGAAGCCTTGTTAAATCCCTACATGTACTCAATTTTTTAAAACTACTATGGCACAAAGTCTATAACTCAAAATGTCTCGTCATGCAAATGAGCAGACATTTAGTATCAGTGCTGAATTCCCTTACTTTTTGATTATCAATAGGGTTCACAAACTAAAAGACCTCAAGACCTAATGCGGGAGTCAGACAAGTTTTTAGCAGGGTTGTAAACTTGCATTTTAAAATCTGAGCCGAATAATGAATTTAAACTTACCATCGGTTTGTTTCTTTAAAATATGTATTCATGATAGTTGCATGCCATTCAATGAGGCAAGTCCCTTATCAAGTGTTTCCAAACTATTTTGGTACAAGATTGCAAGAGGGAACAAAATTAAAGATTGCTTTTCAGTCCCGTGATGAACATAGCTTTCATTTAGGAAAAGGCCCTTATTTCAAATTCTGTTCAATAGCATTCCCTGCACTACGGCTTCAGAAAGCTACAATTTAAAGGCAAAGATCAACTGGCAAAACAAATTCCAACTGTTTCCACTGTTGCATGGTGGGGAAAAAAACATTTTAGGTTAAACTCTGGAAATCCAGATTCAAACATCAGACAGAAATTCATAGGATCAGCTTAGGCAAGCCTTACTTTCCACATCTGTGAAATCTGTGCAGTCCCAAACAACCTCTAGTAACTTGTGTCATTATTATTTGAATGGAAGCACCTGAGCCACTGAAAATGCTAATAGAAGAATTAACAGCAGAGAATGTTTGTTCATCCGGCCTTGCTTTATGTCCTGTAATGTTATTACTGGGGTTTAACATTAATCGGGAGCCCAGCATGGCATCCTCTTGGCTCTATCTGTGCTCCCGATGATCCATCCCTTCAAAACTTAATTGACAGTCACCTTGATAAGGCAAGGGGCTGCTTCCATTGGCTTCAGCAGCTCTGAAATACCCAACCCAGTGTAGCTTTGTGGGTCTTCCTCCTTGTCCTGGTGGATCTTCACAGCAGCAGCAGGTAGACGGCACTCATATTTCTGCTTGTATTTAGATGAGATGGTCACCACATCAGCCAGCTTGCTCTAAGAGGAGGAAAGAGAGTCATGTTTAGCAGAAGTATCCCCTACTGCTTTGATCTGGGAATCCTGCTTTGAGCAGGGGATGAGACTCAAAGGTCTCCTAGGACAGATGTGTCCAAACTTCGGCCCTCTAGATGTTTTGGACCACAACTCCCAGAATTCCAAGCCTGTATTGCCAATGACAAAGGACTTTGAGAGTTGTGGTCCAAAACATCTGGAGGGCGGAAGTTTGGACACCACTGTCCTACGAGGACCCTTCTCACTCCATTATTCTATAGTCAGATACAATCTCTCTCCACATGAGATGGCAGCAGAAATCCAGGGGACCTGAAAAACAAAACCTACCAGGTTGGGAAGGATCCGACCTGTGATTTCTAGAGGAACACCTTCTTTCTACGGCCTTAAATGTTACTTTGTGGAGTTACCATTTATTGTTTATTTTTCCCACACATCAGCCTGGGAGGCCTCCCAAAACAATCAACAGGAAATAGATTAAAATATTCCTTAAAACCAGGAAAAGGCAATTTAAAAACCAACACTGCCCATACATGTTCTTTAAGTACAGACCAAAAACTCTAAAAGTCAGTTTTAAAACCACAATTACACACAGAAAAAAAAAGGTTACACAAAGCCATATAGTCTTGGCCACCTGCCTGACTTCCCTTGAGAAGGAGCTCCAGGGTTGTAATCCTGATACTGAACCGGCCTTGTGTACAACCTACTCCTTCACATTTCCTTTTAATCTATATCATTTATTTGCCTTCCCCTGCATTAAATTGGTCGAGCATGAGAACTGCCACCAAAAGCGGAATATCCTCTCTCTCTTGACCTCCTGCAGGGGAACTTGGAGGGAGAGTTCCTTGATAGATTATGTATAGAGGCCCATTTTGATCATGCGTGAGAAATTGTAGCCGCATTGCCACAGAGCCAGGACATGATTGCCAGGCAAAGACACTGACATCCAGAAGCACGCTGAAGCCCGAGAATTGCTACAGCCACGCCATCCCGTTGGTTCTACACTCGGCAAATTCTGAGGCATTGCTGAGGTTAAAATGCTGTAGAACCTTCACTGATTATTAAACATCTTATGGAATTCTACACATGAGTAGAGCCATACATGTCAAGTGTACTGTTTTGGTCGGGACAGTACCAGATTTCAGTCTTTTTCCCACTGCTGCCCCAGAACATTTATTTTCCTGGAAATGTCCCGGGAGGTGGTGGATGACAGGTAGAGGGGGGATGAGCTGGTGTGGCTGTGGTTCGACAGGGGAGGGAGGGGCAAAGCAAGCTGTGTGTGTGTGTGTGTGTGTGTGTGTGTGTGTGTGTGTGTGTGTGTGTGTGTGTGTGCGCGCATCATTGTGGGGGAAAAGGGGCACCAACATGGCATCTCCCTATTCACTTTCTCGCCCTTCGGCAGCCACTGCCGTTGCCTCCCTCCCTCCTTGACTCTGCCCTGGGCTAGCCAGCCAGCCTCCGGGCGAGGGACCCCAGCGGCGCCCGTCCCAAAGTGGGCTGCAGCAGAGGTGCACTCTTATTGGGGAGGAGGCGCAGGATGGGGACATGCAGGGGCACCTCCCAGACTCCCACTGGCTGTGGCAGTGCCCAGCCAAGGAGGATGAGGGCCAGGAATTTGAGGAGGAAGGCAGGTGGCAGCAGCGGGCGTGGCGTGCTCCCCATCCCTTGGATGTGAGCAGGCCGGTGGCAAGGTGGCAGTCCAGTGGCGGGGCTGCCCTATCTCGGGTTCAGCCTCGGAGCGCTCACTCGCCTGCCACCAAGCCCCCCCCCAGGACTGCTGGCCACGCGCAGGTAAGGTAGGAGGGAGGGAGGTGCCACTCCCCCTTCCCCCTCCCAGCGGTGGCCGCCTTCTGTCCTCCACTTTCTCTGGTGCAGAACCGAAATGGGCACGGGAGGGGCGGCTGGAGTGGCCCATGGACTTTGGGGCGGGTATCATGCATGCGCTAATGCGTGTGTGCACACATTTCAAAACTCTCTTCCCATCCCAGCCGGCACCCAGGAAAACTTGGCAGCTATGACTAGAGGTATGAATTCAGCATGGACTTCTGTGTGGGGACCCCCCACACACACACAAAATTCGTATCTAAAAAACGAATACCTGTGAGCCTTAACAGAGAGGCAGACTTCTTTGGGTAAAGACGATTAAAAAAACCTTCAGTGTCCTGCTACAGGGATTTATCTGAAGATAAAAATATCCACATAAGGATAATACATATTTACATAAAGAGCTAATCACTCAGGGCCACATCCTTCAGCACTCAGTCAGCAATACTTACATAACAACCATGCAAAGTCAGCACTCGGAAGGTCACAACAGGTTCAGTTCCAACAGGCCAGTGTCTACTACTACTAAGGCACCAGAAACATTCATAAGTTTACAAACAGTAATCTGGCTTTGAAAGGCTTCTCCTCTACCTTACTTACAGGAGAAGTGGGCTTTTCCCCACTTTACAAATAAGAGGATGGAACAAAGCCCCAAGCCCAAGTATTTATTCCAGTGCTATATTTTTTCCATGTATAAGACTATTTTTTTTTTAAAAAAAAAACTAAAACTGTTAGACTAAAAATTTAGGATCTTCTTATAAATGGAAGTAAGCCAATGAGAGAACCACACAGTCGAGAAACTGTTGTTTTGGGCTGGAAAATTGGGAGTCGTCTTATTCATGAGGGGCATCTTATAGACACAAAAATAAAGGTACAGTATCTCCTTTAACTGATTATGAAACAAGAGAGGAGCTGGATTCTGTTTCTGCCAAGCGGATCAAAGCTGTTACCCTCAAAAGGCCACCAGTACAGAATACAGGTGCCTCTTCTCTAATGTATAACAAATTACAAGCACCGAGGTGCATGAAACCCAAACTAAGTGATACAAAAGGACAATCTGTGCTGTTCAGCTAGTAAAACCACAGCCTGACAATCAGTACCAGAGTGAACACAAATCAATGATTTTCTTTTAAAAAAATGAAATTGATTTAAATCAGTTTAATTTTTTAAAATCATTTTTTAAAAAATCATGATTTAAATCAAATCCACCTTGATCAACACAGAGACAAAGGAAATGAAATGAGAAAAAACAGTATGAGGTAAAAAAGTAGAGGTACCAAATAAGGTAACAGTTACTCTACAAAGCATAATCTACTTCCTCTTTGTTAGCAGACTGAAAGCTGAGCGTGTGCACTCACAACTTGGGAGTCAAGAAAAGAGGATGTTGAAGGACCAGGGAAAGAGACTTTCTTTGCTTTTGTGGGGATGTGTTTTGAGCCACAATGACCCTACTTCCGCCTCAAAGAGAAAGAGCAAAAGGGAGCCCTCGCGGAAGAGATTAGGTCAAATTTTTCAGTGTGCCACATCTGGGAGGAAGGAAGACCTGTTCCAAACATGAGGTATTATTGGACACCTACTATGTCCCATGAGCAGAACCCATTGAAAATAAACATATCAGGAGGTCGATCAGGCAAGCCCACTAAAGCTCTAGAAAAGACGCTGACCCATTTTCACTTTGCAAGGGCAAAGAGGAGACAACTGGCCTACAAACGTGGGCATGGTTTAATCAGATCCTCCAAGATCAGGGTGCTGCTGTTCATTTATAGCTTGAAGTACAAAAGTACAGTGGACCCTCGTATAACAAGCGGTTTGTTTAACAGAAAATCTGCTTAAAGGAAAAAAAATTCCGGAGATAGGGGGAAATCGCTTAACAGAATCGCCTGTGGGGCGAATCTGTACGACATAAAAACGGTCGTGATTAGGGATTAGTCTGTTTTCAATGCCTTCCTATGGGAAATGTGTACAAAGGAAATTTTGCTTAACAGAATTTCATTTGGAACAAATTAATTCCTTTATACAAGGCACTTCCTTTGACCATCACCTGCTCGTACCGTTCTCTGCTACGAAACAGGCAGCTCCTCTTTCTCGAATGTTTGTTTTCAAAGCCAAGCTCCTCGGGGTGCAGGGTTCTGTGCATTTGGCCCCACGAGAAGGCTTGGGCGTGGTTTCCCAGGACGCCCCTGCAGATGGCCCCGTTCCAGCCTGCCAAGGAGGGCAGCAACGGCAGCAGGGCTCGAAGCACCTCAAGCCAGACGTCCATTGTTTCCCCCCAGTCCCTCACAGCACAGATGGTGCAAGGCTGAGGTCCAATGATGCAACTCCCGGGAGACTAGCAGTCATAATCGTCTCACCAAGGCAACCTGTCAAGGAGAGGCCCTGATTTTGCAAAGGGCAAGGAGAGGGCCCATGGGAGGCAAACCAGCTGCCAGGCAATTTGACAAGATCTGAAAGGAGAAATTAAGGCCTGGGCGATCATCACTACCGCTGACTACTCTTGGCCAAGAAACAAGGAATGCCTTTGAAAACACCTAAAGGTAAAGCAGGGTTTAGCCCTCTTTAAATCCTCTGAATGTATCAGAAAAGGATCTCTACACACAAGCACAGGCTCCTCAAACCACAACCACAATTTAAAGTGTGCTCCTCCCATTTACAACTACCTAATTTACAGCAGTTTGTTTCACTTTTAAGAGATCTGTTCTGCTTTAACTCTCCGTGGTTGCTCTAAGATAAAAGCTTGAAATCAACTCTCAGTTTTGAGAATGTCATTATTATCATCATGGCAAGCTTATATACATCCTTATGTATTTGTTTTATTAGATTTATTTACTGCCTACCCTGCTGCAAAGGCCACTCTGCACAGTTTACATCAACACAAAACAATAGTTTTTTTAAAAGAACAGTAAGCGCAAGAAACTCAAATCAAAATTAAATATAACAAGGACAGTGAACACAATGCATATAATTAAAGAATTAACAAGTTTAAAAACAGGTGGTGGAACAGGGAACCTTGAACTGAACAATGATCCATTAAGCTCTGGGAAAGCCTGCCTAAAAGCCATTTTTAAATGACCATGTAAAGGTTCCCAGTGGATTTCTGGTAGCAAACTGCTCGGGGGGATGGGGGTGGGGTGGGGTGGGGTGGGAGAGCTGAGAACACAAGATTGCTATACGATTAATAACCAGACTTTTACAAAATGTTTATTAGTTAAAGTGTTCAAATCACCATCTTGTATTTGTGAGGAGGCTGACCGGGTAGATATTAAAGTTAGTGTGCATGTATAAGAAGCAAGTCCTTTAAGGAGTAGGGAGGGGGAGGGGGAGAGAAGACCTTATTTTCTGAGAAGGGATAACTTTATCCCATTAAAAATTCCCTTTTATGCAAATGTGGCAGGCGGGGTGACAGGTGAGTTGCCTATTATAAAAAGGAGTCACAACTTGAAAATGGTTGGCAACCACTAGACCGTATAGTCTGTGTGTTAAGAAAAGAAAAATTGTACCCAATTTAACTCTAATCAAACCTTCGCTGAACGTATGATCAAACATTTTTCTGCTTTTATTCCCCTTCTCCCACTTCTCTTAGCCATAAGAGAAAAAAATCCAATGGAATTTCAATGGATTTCCCCCTGAAAAATCACATGGTCCTCTTCCAAGGCCACCTTTCAATGTGTGACACAACTGTTCCTTTAAAACAAGGAGAACCCGGAAATTCCAAGGATGTGGAATTGGTCCAGCCACTATGTTCCGGTAAATGGCACTATCTTGGATGCCTGGAAAGCATACTACCAAAAGCGTTTTTGTCCCCTCCTCTTGTAAATTATGTTGCTCCTCATCTAACAGCAAAGCAGTAAATCAGTTTCCTAGCAACAAGTGTACATTATACATCAGGCTAGAGGGCTTTGATTGTGCAGCTGTTAGCACGGCAAGCATCATCACCAGAGAATGAAGGAAGACGCCCACTGAAATGGTGGAGGACCTTGATCAGCATCCTGCCGCATGTCAGACTGACAGGGGAAGGAAGAGAACCACACATATTCTCACTAATATGGGAAGGAATGATTGTAAAGAATAACAATCACTTGTGGTTATTAGTACAGTAGTTATTAAAGAGTACTTATTCCATGGAAACAAAACTAAAGAAACAGCCCTCATGCTCATTGTTTCTGGAACACATTACTGGATGCTCCTCGTAACATAACTACAAATAACTGAACACTATTGGCATCAATTTACGTTGATGTAACCCATAGCAGGTGCTGGAAATATTTAAGCTTCCTAACCCCTCCCCACTCTGAGCCCCCCTAGGGCTCATTTTACCTTGGAAAAGCCATTAGGAGCCTCAGGATGAGAAGCAGAGAAGCTTTAACAGTAAAAAAATCACTGCAAGGAGTGCCGATTCTGGCAGCAGCAGTCTAGTGATTTAAAAATAGTAATAATTAAAGGCTCCAGGGTAAAGGGGACCACTAGAAACCCTCAGAACCTGAAAAGGGGAGGGACTGGAACCTTTCTACTAGCTTAAATTCAATATTTCCAGCACCCAGTCTATATTACACTGGCATAAATGTATCCCAGAGGATTCTGCCCACTGTGTTTTCTTCTCATTAAAGTGTTTCAGTCAGATCAGTTCTGAAGTATTGCTGCCAATATACGTATGAAGGACTAAAAAAAGTTGCCAAACAGTCATTAAATGCAAAGAGTAGAGACTGTGATGTTTTTGCAGGACGTTCATACTTACAGTGCTACGCTAAAGATCAGTTTTACATTGGTACTACACAATACCATCATTGAGCATTATAAAATTCCATACACAAAGTACAAAGGCTTAGCATCCAGGGTGCTTCCAATCTCAAACAGCTGCCAGAGAAAAATAACAGACGTAGGAAAGAATGTAGGGAGATGCATTTACACATGCTTGAAGTCTCAGAATATAGGACCTTCAATATCAGGTCAGGCAATTTGCAGAATCACCTGTTCTGTCTACTTTGACTGGAAACAGCTCTGCAGGGTTTCAATTAGCAACCTGTTCGCACTATCATAAGTGCAATGCGTTCAGCTAGAGAAGTCAGGGTCTTAACTGGGGCGCTTCTGTACAGAAAGCAAAGCATGCCTTCAGCCATGTGCTGAGAACAGAACAGGGATTAAGGATGCATCAGAAATCCAGAAGAAAAGGTTATGTAGGAAGACAGCCATAAAAGGAAAGGGTAGCACAGCATATCCATTTGAGGAAAGGGATTTCACCCATGGGCCACAAAGCCATACAGCTCAATAAGACAATGAATCTTTAAAGAGATCACAGGACTCGTTTTTGCAAAAACTGTTTGCTCTAATTTACCACACCACAATCTGAAGCTTCATCTTATCTCCATACTCCTTCCCTGCTCCACTAGGCTATCCTCTGAAAATCCAGTCACGTTTTGCTTTTAGGTGTTGCAGACTTTGCACCTGTTTCCATATGGCTGGCCAGTATTTTGCACAACCCTTTCCTCCTGACCAACGCGCGTGTTTGCGCAATTACTGACAAGAGAAATGGGGCCCAGAAGCCAAACACTCATGACAAGAAATATGGGCAAGGCTTCAGAGGTAGCCTTGTGGGGAAAAAGTCGATCAACAACTGTAAGACGCCAGTCTAATGAAGATTCCTGTTTTATCATTGTTATTTTATGACAGAGGTTTTGCACAACATTTACAGCCTGAGCTTTTACGAAACACCTGACTATCAAAGACGCCAACGACTTTCTTTAGGGTACCACCACTTTTGTTTTTTCATTTCGTGCTTTTAATATTTTGTTTTTATCTCGTTCTGCCATGTAGTGCTTGCACAGAAAAGCACGGCTACCCCCCCTTCGACAGAGCTCCTGCTCTGGCACCTGGAAACCGCCGGCGCCTTTTCGCCATCACAACAAGGCTTGGATGCGAGCGATTTGACCCTCTGGCAGCCCGATCTGACATTTCCCCCTCCTCCTTGCTCCTGCCCCGTCCCCTTAACTCGGCCCAGCAAGCCATACCTGCCCGGCCATCACGGGCTCAGCCCCGATCTCTATCCCGTATTTCAGCTCGCTGAGCTCATGTAGGTTCAAGGCACCCAGAGCTTCGCCTCGGCTCAGGACCGACGCCACCGCGAAGGCGAGCAAAGGGACACCGAGCATCGAAAAATGGGGCCCCTCGCCGCCGCCATCTTCCTTCTCACAATTTCTGGCATTGCCCTCACTGGCAGCCAAGACTTCCGCCCTTCTTTGGGGGGGGAAACTCAATCCCTTGGACCGGATAAGACGTCAATTAGCGCAACGGGGCTTTCTCATTCGCCCTTGGAACGGAAGTGGCGACGCGAGGGGCGTGGGGCTTCCCCTTGAAAAACCTGGTCGAAAGGGATTGGGTCGCTCCGTCGGCCAATCAGGAGGGGGTGCGCTTGCTCAAGGCTGCATCCCTAAGGGAATAAACCCGGTGAGAGGCGATGGGTGGGACTTGGGAGCGCGACGAAGCCAATGGGAGCGACAAGCGCCTGCAGAGCTACAAGGGTGGCTTGGGTTTTGGAGAGGGTGCGCGTGCAGATATCAGGCAGCCGGGTTTTTTTTTTTTTAACAAATCCATATTTGAAAACCTTGATGGCTCGGCGGACTAGAGTACTGAAAACTGTTGGCTGCAAAGTCGGCAGCTTGGCGGTTCGAATCCCGGGTGCCATGCAGTGCAGTGAGCTCCCGCTATTAACCCCCAGCTCCTGCCAGCCTAGCAGTTTGAAAGCATGTAAATGCAAGTAGATAAATAGGTACTGCCTTTTAAAAAGCTGGAAGGTAAAACAGTGTTTCCTTGCAGCCATGCCAGCCACCTGGCCACAACAATGGCTCTTTGGCTTGAATACGGAGAGGAGCACCACCCCTAGAGTCAGACATGACTAGCACGCATGTGGGGGGGGGGAGACCTTTACCTTTACCTTTATTTAATCTTGTAGTATGATGACCAGACTATAGAGTTACGTGTCTGCATGAAACTATGCCCTTTAGTTATCATGGAAAAGCAAGGCCTTTCATTAGATAGTAGCGTGCCCTCCAGTCAGAGTTACAGTTACCCTAATGGGTAAGTGAGATACCTAAGGAATGGTTTTCCCAATTCCACTCTCCCAGTGAGCTTGGATGGCTGAACAGGAATGCCAACCCATTTTCTCCAGAGTCCTGCATTATCCATTCCCCACCCCAGGACTGGAAGAAGATTTGGGTGAGTTGACAGGTAGGCGGCTTCTGCAGGCTACTTTTGTCTTCTCCCCTCCACCCCAACCTGTATTAACACATCAACATGGGCAAGTGGCTGATTTACAGGAACAGAGGCAGTCACATGGGGGAGTGGAGGACCAATTTAAGGAGTCAATTCCATGTCAGTATTAAAATGAAGGGACCTTGGTACAGGAGCGAAATAGTTCCTTGCCACTCCAAAAGCATGGTTCACCATCAGAATTAACTTAAGAACATAACAGAAAAAGAGCCATGCTGGATCAGGCTAAAGGCCCATCTAGTCCTGTTCCAGCAGTTTTTTAACTGATATAACATAGATTGTGGGTCCTGATGGCAATTATTACTGTATTGTATTTATATTAAATGTTTATTGTTTTAATTATTTATTGGATTTTAATATTTTAATTGTTTTAATTGCTTTGACTGTGAGCCACCCAGAGATCTTTGGGTAGTGAGTGGGTGGCATATAAGTTGTATAAATAAATAAAGAAATATTCCTAGAGCACAAAGGAGGGGGAAATTAAGTGCAAGAAGCTAGGCATACAGCTTGGATTTGAAAACTCCAGCTATAGGGTGTGGTTGCCTAAAGAAACTTAATAGCAATTAGTAGAAGCCTTAAGGTCAGTGAGCAGAATTGGAAGTCGGGTGAAAAACTCACAAATGTGTATATTGATAATGGAGTAAGCAGTCCAGAAACAGAGGAAGAGAGTAACTCAGAAAACCATTAGCAGGTAGAAATTAAACAAGGAGCTGTTGAGAGCTCAGAAAAAGAAGAAGAAGGTTCTGATGATGAAAGTGAGGAACTAAGACAGGCATGCCCAAACTTCGGCCCTCCTGATGTTTTGGACTGCAGCTCCCAGAATTCTAAGCTTAGATTGCCAGTGGCAAAGGGCTGTGGGAGTTGCAGTCCAAAACATCTGGAAGGCTGAAGTTTGGGAATGCCTGAACTAAGAGAACTAAAAGTAGAGTCAACACCAGGCACATCATATGTAACCATAAGATGATCAGAAAGGTCAGGTTTTGGTAATCCACCAGAAAGATCCCAAGCTAGTAAAACAAAAGCTTGCTGTATAAAATTAGAAGGTACAGAGCAAGGTACAGAGGTACAGAAAAGGTACAGAGTAGCAAAAGATTATGATCAAAGGTTTGGATAATGTAAAACAATTCAGCATTTGGGAATGGAAACTGAATGAAATGCTAATGGAAGTTTTCTTCTGCACCAGAAAAGCAAGGTAGAACGACTGCTAGAGAGAGAGATTTGGTATGGTGGAAACTTAACCTGTGAAAACAATGAAATTGCATAGTTCAAACAACTGATTTCTGAAGTAGGAGTGTAAAGTAGAATGTTATTGAAGCTATTTCACTGCATCTACTAAGGCAGAATACACAGGTTTATCAACAGCCTGTAATAACGTGCTATGGTTTAAACAATTGATGTATAATTTGAATTTGAAAGGAAAGAAACCAATCCATGTATAAAATGTACTTACCAAACCACAGTCTGCAGAGACGCATGAAGGATTTGTTGAGCAGTTGGGTTTAATATAGGGCAGTGATGACGAACATATGGCACGGGTGCCAAAGGTGGCACTCGGAGCCCTTTCTGTGGGCACCCAACATCACCCCTTGATAGCCATCTGTATTCAGGTTAAATTACTGTAGTAGCACTTTGCAAAAAAATTAGTGGGTTTTGAATTGCAGTTTGGGCACTCGGTCTCTAAAAGGTTCGCCATCACTGATATAGGGTGATGCATAAATGTATTTTTGGAAGTATTTTTGTAAAATAAGGAGGGGCTGTTGGAGATTGTATTTTACCAAGTTGTAGTAGAGAAGGAGTTACTGGGTGCAGCAGGTGGAGGGAATAAAACAGGCATGGCCAAACTTCAGCCCTCCAGATGTTTTAGACCGCAACTCCCACAGTCCTTTGCCATTGGCAGTCTAAACTTAGAATTCTGGGAGTTGCGGTCCAAAACATCAGAAGGGCCGAAGTTTGGACATGCTTGAAATAAAACAATCAGGTCTGGGAGCCACTGAGGTCCACCCAGGTGGTTTAGGATAAAAGAGAGCAAACTAGATGCCGCTAGCAATGAGAAAGCTCTGCTCATGGCAGCCAGCAAAGAAGCAGCAGCAGCAGCAGCAGCAGCTCTGCCCTGCTGGATGAACTGCCTGGAAAAAGGACTGCTTGCACTGATAAGAAGGGTGAGATAATAGACAAAATGTTGCAGGACTTGTAAATATTGAAATAGCATCCTTTCTTTGAAAGGCAGTGAAGTGAACTGTGCTTGACTATATCTATAAATAAATTCTATCTTTTCAAGATAAATAATTGCTGCTGCAGCTCTGCTTCAGACACAATCCCCAACGTGTGCATCCTACATACATAAAACTTATTTCATAAAATAGTACAGTATATCTAGTCTCTTAAGTTGTGAACAGTTTTTCCTGTGTAATAAAGATATATCCCTATGCTTATCCTATATAAGCTAAAGGCTTTGTTTATTTAGATATCTATGAAGTCTAGGAAAACATTTAGCTTCCTATAAGCTACCTACCTAAGCCATCAGCTGAATGAAACTTGGAATTAAAGCAACAGAGCATAGTTGCTCCTTGTGCCTCTGCCAGTTGGTTAGAAAGGCGTACATTTTGAGATGTCCTCTACCTTAACAGCATTGTTTGGCAAATATGATGTCATAGGAGGAATGATGGACAAACTAGAATGTTGCTGGGCTTATCACTCCCATCCATCATAGGCAACCCACCCACACCCTAGCCCTGACTGATGCCATTCTGACTTTGTTTCAATACTGGGTCTGTTTTCTTAGTAGGAGATATTGAGGCTTACTAGCACCCACCATCGTGTGAGATCTCTCCTTTCTGCAGCTCCTCTTCAGCCACTGTCCCCACAGTCTTCTAGGGTGGGACAAGAGCCAGTTCAAGGCTGGGCACTGGAGTAACTAGGGAGGGGCAGAAGGGTGCATTGCCCCAGGTGCAGCAATCTGGGGGCACCTGGAGGGGGAGCAGGAGGAAGAAACCATGCACCATCCTGCCAACAGTCCTCCTTTTGTCCCGCTAAGTTTTGGCAATCCTTAGTCAGGGGGGAAAGGAGGAAAGGGAAGCAGGCAATATTTTTCTTTCCCAAGCAGCACCTCCATCGATTGCTCCCCCTCCTCCTTCCCCCTACACCTGCTAAGGCTTGGCTATCATTAGCCCGGGAAAAGGAGGAGAGGGAAGCGTGCTACAGAGGTGCTGCCTGGAAAAAAGCATTGCCTGCTTCCCTCTCTTCCTTTCCCCAGGCTAACAATCACCAAGCCTTAGCCGGGGTAAAGGAGGAGAAGGATGCATGCTACAGAGGTGATGCTTAGAGAAAAAAACATTGCCTGCTTGGTGCTATCTGTGCACTATGCAGTTTGCACAGGAGAACCTTGTCCAGGAGACCCCCAAAGAGGGCATAAGGAGGAGGGACCCTTCTCCCCTCCCCCGCTGTTCCCCCAGGATTGGACACCCCATGCTCGGTGGGTGAGATGCAGAAAAAAAATTATAAACAAAGAATCAGCGTCGACCCGGTCCCAGGGTCCGCGCGGTCCGCGCTGTAAAACAAAAAGATAATAATTTAAAAAACGGTGCCGACCCAGCCCCAGGAGCCGTGCAGTCGGCGCTGTAAAACAAAATAATAATTTTTTTAAAAAACAGTGCTGACCCAGCCCCAGGGGCCGTGCGGTCGGTGCTTTAAAAACAAAAACAAAAAATACAATAAAAATAAAAAGGAGTGCTGACCCAGCCCCAGGGGTGGCTGGGTCAGTGCTCTAAAATAATATAACTGTAAAATAATTTTTAAAAAGAATTTTTAAAAAAGGAAAAAAGAATAAAAAAAGAATAAGTGCCGACCTGGCCCGCCACGCGTTCGGTGGTTGAAGAAAAAAAAACACAAAGAAAAAAAATGAGGCACTGGCCCCAAGCCAGCACCTCAAAAAGCCCTTGCCACCGGGCCAGGATCGTCCCCCGCTGCTGCCATCCCCCGGTAAGTTGACCTGAACCAGTTCGGATCCGTTCAGGCTCATACAATTTTTTAAAAATTTCGTACCGAACCAAACCAAACCAAACCAAACCAAGTGTGGGCCCGAAACAGACGAACCTGAACCATGGGTTTTCTGTTTCGTGCCCACCTGTATTCACAACCTACGATAGTTCTCCAGAGGCTTGAGGTGGAAGAAGTGATGATTCCAAAGCACAGAACATGCCCCATTCAAGGGATGGATTTTCTATCCATTGCCCTTTAATGGTTTTGATGGAGGCTTGGGGTAGTAAGGACGTTGCAGAATACACTTGTGAAAGGGGACACAAGTTTAAATTTGCCATTCTCTCCCACCGAGGCTTGAAGAAACTGACAGAATAAAGAGGAAAGAGGTGCGGGAGAGTTGTCACAGCCAGGTAGTTCCTGACCTCATCTCTCAGAAACAAGACAGATGTGTATGAAAGGAGACCATGCTCGTCTAGATGAGCAGCTGCTGTTTGTTTTGGTTGAGCTTGTAAAGAAGAATCCCCAGAGATGGATTGTGTGTTCAGGTGATCTTCATGGAGGAGGAGGAGGAGGAGGAGGAGGTCACAAAAGCCTGGAATGAAAAAGAAGAATCTTTGGAGTAATCCCTTCCATAGCATTGCTACACAGGGGAGTTACATTAAATATTGCTGAATGAATGATGGGATCTGAGAAGTGGCTGCTTCCAGCTGAGCAGCGAGGGCGTTTACAGAAACCAATCTAGTCAACCTCTTCTTAAATAAATTAGACAAGATAAGCCCCACTTTAGTCCACTGGGATTTCTCTTTGGAATTGCAGCCAAGGGTGACAAGGTTGCTCCTGCTTTGCATAACTCATCAAGCTAATCCTCTATATTAACTTGGGAGACAGCAAACTAGATTTTGAAACAGCAAGTTGTATTGATTTTTTTGGCTTTCATTGACAGCTTCAGGATATATGCTAGCAGGAGCATTACTCATCTCTCCTGATTATGGTAACACTGTAATGATAATAATGCCTATAGTACTGTACCACAATTCTGAACTCTTAATTAAAATTAGAACCTGTTCTCCTAAAATCTTCTGTTAAATATTTTCAGATGCCAAGCAACCCTAGACTTCATCAATGATTCACACTCCTAAATACTTTTGAAACCTGATAGTAAAATGGTTGAGTAGGAAGGAATGAACAAGGTGGAAATCAGGGGTGAAAGGAATGAAGGAGCAACATTATTATGTGATGTTTAGATGGATTAGCATGCATGATTGCATCTAACGATTTCATAAGATTACCAATGTTTTCTGTGTTGGTTTCCATCTCTCATAATGGATTTTTTTTCATGTCCCTTTTGTAGCTTTCATGTTACCTTTTAATGATGTAAGATGCCTCTTCTGATTCTCTGTTCTTAACTTGAATGTGTCTTAAATGTTCTGCTCTGTATATTGTCCCTCATTATTGTAAGCCACCTTGGGTCCTTTTCCAAGGAGAAAGGTGGGGTATAAATATTCAATAAATAAATAAATAAATATTCACAGAGGAAAGTTTAGAAGGCCACGGTCTTTTCTTTTCTTTTCTCTTTTCTTGTGGTATGGAAGCAAATGCTTGTACAGAGGCAGGGAGCTCTTGAAAAAGTAATCACTTGTCCCCAGTTTTGGAGCTGTTTCTTCTCCAAGATCAGAATCTGGAACCATTTTAAGGAACTGGAAATCCCCCATGGTGATATTTGTTGACCATTCTGAGAGTTGTAGTTCTAAAAAATGGAGTTTTCCAGTCCAGATCACTATTTATGGATGTACAGTACATCCAGCATACAGAGAACATGTTCTATAAAATATTATTACATCTAGTCTCTTACCTCATAGTTTTTCCCTATGTAATAAAGATATATTCCTAGTGTTAACAACCTATTTAACCTAAATTTATACATCTATAAAGTTTAGGGCAGTGATGGCAAACCTTTTAGAGTTCCAAACTGCAATTCAAAACCCACTAGCTATTTGCAAAGTGCCAATACAGCAATTTAACCTGAATAAAGGTGGCTGTGGAGGGTAGTGTTGGGTGCCCACAGAAAGGGCTCTGAGGGCCATCTTTGGCACCCGTGCCATAGGTTCGCCAACACCAGTCTAGGGAAACAATCAACTCCCTATCTCCCTCCTTCCCTCCCTCCCCCCATGCTATCAGTTGAATGAAACCTTAAATCAAAGCAACAGACCCATGACAGTTGCTCCTTGTGCATTTGTCAGCTGGTTAGAATGTTTCAAGATATCCTCTACTGTAACAGCATTGTTTGGCAAGTGTGATGTCATAGGAGGATGACTGGGCAAATTGGAATGTTGCTAGGCTACCTCTCCCATCAATATCAGGCAACCCAGCCAATGGTCAGGAATGGTGGGCATTGAGGTGGACATCATCTGGAGGGCCAGTGCTGCCCCATGTGCTCTTTCAGAAGAAAGAGACAGAGGAAGTATGGCTGTCTGGCTGAGTCTGTGCTGCTTCTTAGAGGGCTCTGTGAAAGCTTTCTACCACCATAGTTTAAGTCTGGTCTATGGAGAGGGCAACAGAGTACATTTTCTCTGGTCCATGGGTTAAGGTGGCCATTAGTGCATCACTAAAACAAACAAAGAAAGAAACCTTTTTAAAATGTGGGTAGAATGGGGCACAGCTTAGCATAGCATGTACACATACTGTACATTTAGTCTAAATACCCCCTGGTCTCTTGCCACAGGAGGTATCAGTAAAGGGGTCTTTAAAGCCAAGCAAGATGAAAATGGACATGTACAACAATATAAAGCTAGGCGTGTAGCAAAAAGTTATTCACAGAAGTACGGAGAAGATTATGATGAAACTTTTCTCCAATTGTCAAGCACACAACAATTAGGGTACTTCTACGTCTTCATACTAATTATTCATGATCTCCAGATCCCCAGAAGAAGGATCTAGTGTGTAAACCTCAGAAGGGGATCTATGGTTTGAAACAAGCTGCAAGAGCTTGGAATGAAAAACTTAACAAAATGTTATTAAATCAAGGATTTATCAAAACCAAAGTGGAGTCCTGTCTCTACACAAGAAACAGATGACAGACTTGTGCAAATACTAATTTATGTGGATGATCTGATGCTTTGTTGTGAAGATCAGAGAGACATCAAAGAGATCATTTCCAATCTCAACCAAGAAGTGGAAATAAAGCAACTTGGACAAGTCAGCTATTATTTGGGAATACAAATAGACAGAGGAGAAGATGGAAATTTTCTTCTGACTCAGAAGCAAAAGATTGGTTGACAATCTCGGAATATAGAATGCTAATCCTGTACATACTTCTATGGAAACTGGTTTTCATAAACAGAAAGAACTGAGTGAACTCTTGCCCAACAACCATGGATGCAGAGAACTTAAAGGGAAACTGTTATATCTGACTAGAACAACAGGACCAGATATAGCAGTGGCAGTGGCTATTCTTTGCTGAAGGACCGGTTCACCTTCCCAAAGAGACTGGAATGGGATTAAGAGGGTGGTAAAGTATTCAAAGTGTACTGCCCAATTTAAACTTAAATTACCATCAACAGAAAATCTTATACTAGTGGGGTTTACTGATACAGATTTGGCAGAAGACATATCTGATCGTAAATCTACTAGTGGATATGTGGTCCACTAGTAGTGTGGGTCCACTATGTCCACTATGGGGGTGGCCCTATAAACTGGGTTAGCTGCAAGCAAGGTAGTATAGTTTATTCATCTACACTTTACATACCCCCCCTCCAAGTGGGCCGCCCGTGGTTCAGAATCTCCGACCCATGGGCCCTGCCTGGAAAAATAATCTGCATTAGTTGGAGCCTTACCTTTCCTATACTGTACTTCGAATGAAAAAGGTTGCAAACTCAGATGCCATCTAGTTAATCTAGGATTCAAATCCTTCATTCGGTTCAACCACACTAACGGAGCATGACCAGTGATTAATATGAACAGAGCTCCTAATAAATAATATCTAAGTGAATGAATGGCCCATTTAACCGCTAAAGCTTCTTTCTCAATCGTAGCATATCTCGTTTCTTTATCCTTTAATTTCCTACTTTAAAATAATATTGGATGTTCTTCTCCATTAATATTCCAAGCCAAGACTGCACCGATCCCTCACTCAGATGCACCTGTTTGCATTATAAATGGATATCTGAAATTCGGTGCATGTCTCACCGGATGTGAACATAACTTTTCTTTCAGAATCCCAAAAGCTTTTTGTTCTTTCTCTCCCCATTTTCTTTCTAGTTAAGTCTGTAAGTGGTGCTGCTATGCTAGAAATTTTTTAAATAAATTGTCTATAATATCCTGCTAATCCCAAAAACGGTTGGACTTTTTTTTTGTTTCTCGGAATAGGCCATTTGGACATTTTATCTATTTTCTCTTCCAAAGGGAATATTTTCCCTTGTTTTACTTTAAATCCTAAAATTTTTATTTCCTTCCTAGCTATCTTACATTTCTTTGGATTTACCTTTAACCCAGCTTCTCTTTATCTAAGACTAATTTTAAATGTTTAATTTGTTCTGACCAATTTTTACTAAAAATAATAATATCATCAATATATGCCACTGAAAAATATCTAAAGGGATTTAAAACTCTGTCCATTAATCTTTGGAATGTGGCCCCCCTCTCCATGAAACCCAAAAGGCATATATTTAAAATAAAATAGGTCTTGGGGAGTCCCAAACGCTGTTTTCCCCCTGTCTTCCATCCTTAATGGGATCTGCCAATATCTTTTTGTTAGATCCAAAGTCGATCCTTGGCTTTACTTTGCTTCAAGGGCTCCTCTGTCTTCCAGGGTCTGTCTGTTTCCCTCATGGATGATCCCACCCGTATCTCTCCTTCACAACACCTCAGCTGCAGCAGCTTGTGATGAAATTGTATGGCTCAAGCTTTTGCTTGCAGACCTCAAAGTAGATGAGCCTACTCCAATTACACTGTATGAGGATAATCAAAATTGTATCAGACTATAATTATCAGAAAAGACAGGTGGGTATATAAAGCATATTGATGTTAAACATATTATGAGAGAGATGCAAAGTGCAGGATTGGTACAATTGAGGTATTGCCCTACTAAGGACATGATTGCTGATATTTTGATGAAACCTCTGGCTAAAGGTAGATTTCAGTATTTGGGGAGAAAATTGAATCTAACTGATTCTGAAACACATTGATCTGAGAAGGGGTGTTAGAGTATGCAGATCAATAGTCTCAGAATGTGGTATGTCAATCACCCCGATTTGACTTACTATTGGTCTGTCTATACTAACATTCTTTTATGCCCCTCCTTTCTGAAACGTCTGTCGGTTAAGCAGACAAGAAATGACAGTTTTAATCTCTCCTCATGGCTGTTGGGATAGAGAGTCTTGCCGTCATGCATACCGTCCAGCTTTAGGGGATGGTGTAACAAGTACCAGTATAGGGACATTCTTCAATACAGACTGTTTAATGTGGAATATTTGTTTTCTTTTTGAAGTTTAACAAACCTTTTTTTACTTTAATGTGACTCATTATTAGACAGCACCCGGGGGGATGATGTGCCCACCCCTCCCTGCATCTCCTCAGCCAACAAGCAACCCATCGACGGGCACGGAGGCCAGGTGCTTTCCATTTCTTCTACCTCTTTGCTCCATCTATTATATGTGAGCCTCCAACTGGGAAGTTTCCCACAAAACAGAATTGTCTCTCAGTCATCTCCCTGTCTAGGCCTGAAGCATGCAGACTTCCAAAACTTCAACACTCCAGAAGCAAGCACAGGGCAGTTGAGGGCGTCACCCTCAGTTAATGTCACTAGTCCTGCCCTGATCATGCCACTAAATGTATTGATTCTCTTTTAGTTAATCAGTCACCAGGAAAGAGGATGAGGAGAGCAAAGATTAGGAAGGCACATATAGACACTGTAGATGCCTCATTGCCAGAGGGAGATGGTTTCATAGGACACTAAGAAGAGAAGATTAACTTTCTGCATTGATAACAAGAAAATTTCTACCACCATGCCCGAGACCAGGAGAGAAACGCAGGAGACAGAGGCCAGGCCATATGGCTTGCATAGCTCTGCCCTCCAATGCCTTATTAGAGATGGGCACAAAATAATTAGTTTTATTATTCATTATTTGTTTCATTTCCATTTTGTTCATTTCTAGAGATGGGCACGACTAGGGAAAATGACGTTTTCGAGTTGTCGTGTGTCGGAGGCAGTCTGTTTCGGCTCATTTCCGTTTTTTGCAAAATTTCGCAAAAATTAGTCGGTTCATTTTTTCGTTTTTTCGTTGTCATTAGTACTGGTTTTTTGGGGGGGGTAGCGGGCTCCTGGAGGGAGCTGCAGGAGTCAGCCAGAGCCACAAGTGACGGACTGGCAGACTCTTTGCACCTGCTGTGTCTCACGTACTTGCATGTAGTGCAATGCAAGTAGATCTGGCTTAGGGTTAAGACGGGTTAGCGCAAGGGCTAGGGTTAGGCTAGTTACGGGTGAGGTTAGGGTGAGTATTGGGGTGCACCTCTGGGTGCCTCTCTGACCCACTTAGAAGGACAGTGTACTGGCGTATGGGTTAGGTTTAGGCTTAGGGTTCGTGTTTGGGCTATGATTAGTGGGCTGTTTATGCCCGATTGGCACATCCCAGAAGTCTCTGTGGTCAACCTGGCCAAGTGGCCATGCGATTGGTGGAAAATTTGCATGGTCCACTCCCATCATTGCGAATGCGCAGGTGTAAAAAAATAAAATAAAATAAAATAAAATAAACGGATACTTTTTTTTGCAAGAAAAACCCACTGCTGCTACTGTAAACATTCAAGCATTTAAAATAGCTAATTTTTGCATGTTTCTGTGATGCTTTGGTGGGGTTTTGGGCAACAATTTCAAAAAAAAATATTGTGGTCGCCATTTTGGATCCCCCGCACTGCATGGCAAATGGATGCGCCCTCCCAGCCTGGTACAGTCAGCAAAACCTGGCCATGCGATTGGTGGAATGGCTCCAAAACTTTGCATGGTCCACTCCCATGGGCGAGCCCATCATTGCGAATGCGCAGGTGTAAAAAAATAAAATAAAATAAAATAAAATAAAATCAACAGAGACTTTTTTTTTTGCAAGAAAAACCCACTGCTGCTACTGTAAAAATTCAAGCATTTAAAATAGCTAATTTTCACATGTTTCTGTGGTGCTTTGGTGGGGTTTTGGGCAACGATTTCAAAAAAATATTGTGGTCGCCATTTTGGATCCCCGCACTGCATGGCAAATGGATGCACCCTCCCAGCCTGGTACCAGCAGCGCAGCAGTAGCAATAGCCAAGGAGAGGGGGGCGGGGAAACCCCCCCCCAAATAAAACACCCTTCTGGCCTGGTAGGTGCCCTCAGACAGTTTTCGCCTACTTTTAGGGCCGGGAATCATTTTTTTTTAACTTTTAAAAACTTTTTTTCTGTGCTGCTTGGCATTGCGCGATCGCCGCGATGCAAGTAACGAGCACGACAAATCAGACCAAATTGTTCGTTCGTCGGTTCGAGCTTGAATTCTGGCGGAGTAATTCCCGTTACCGTTTCCGTAGAGTAACGGATACGAGTAACGGAAACGGAAATGGGAATACCACTAAGTCGTGCCCATCTCTATTCATTTCTTTTCCCGATAGGAATGCATTTAAGCAATGCATTCCTGTGGCACAAAGCTGTTGGTCCCCCCCCAGCTGTTGCGTGGGGCTTCGGCAAGGAAAAAAGTTATAAAAGCCTGCCCTTTCCACCACCCGATCGGGCATGATCGAGTGGGGGAATAAAACATAAAAAAAATTAAAAATGCGCTGATCCAGCCTGCAGGCCAGCTGGTCAGTGTGATAAGTTTAAAAAACAAAACAAAAACAAACAAATAATAAAGTTAAAAAAATTAAAAACATGCTGACCTGGCCTGTGAGCCAGCTGGTTGGTGCTGTTACAAAATAATAAATAAATAAATAAATAAATAAATAAATAAATAAATAAATAAAAAAGTGCCAACCCGGCCCGTGAGTCAGCTGATCGGCTCTGTAATTTTAAAAAAACATTACATTAAAAAAATTTAAAAAACCATGCCGACATGGGCCGGCTCGTTGGCACTGTAGGAAGAAAATAAACATTAAAAAAATTAAAACGTGCTGATCCGGCCCGTGGGTCGAAACGGAAAATGAAACATTTTTTTAAAAAAATTGGCTTCATTTTAAATGAAATAAAACAAAGAAAAAATGAAAAACAAAACAAAAACCATTTTGGCAATTTGTGCCCAGCTCTACTTATCATTGTTCATTATTCACAATAGCTGGTGCCTGAGGCAGTTATATCACTATGCCTAATGCCTAAACTCTGGTTACAAGAATACCAACCTTCTCTAAGGCCTCTTCATTCTTCAATGACCTCTTCCCTCACCCACCTAGACTTGAGATGTCACATAGTCATACTGATTCTCCCCAGCGAGCCTCTCTCTCTCTCTCTCTCTCTCTCTCTCTCTCTCTCTCTGAAAACTGTGTATATACAGTATTTATCTTGTCCTTCTCTATTTATAAAAAATACACACATATACTTTTAATATACTGTATATTAAAGGCATATTAATATAATATACTTTTAATATATATTAAAAGTATAATACACTTTTAATATATATTAAATGTATATTAAAATATATATATTCAGAGTGTGCTTTTGCTATACTTTGTTCAGTTCGTTATAACAGGCAACCCACATGGTGCAAATGGCATAATATAATTACTATCATTGTTCACCTACAATCATATTCTCCCAGATTATACAAATTACAAGTTGTTTTCTGGAAGAACAGAGCAATGTCTTTGGGTGCAGTTCTGTTTTGTGGTACTCTTCTGCCAAACAGGCTTTTGGGTCTCTGGCTACACTGACTAAGAGGATTCTCAGACCTGTGGTTAAGAAAGAAATCAAATCTCTGAGAGGGAGTACCCCATTTGGGTTAAACATTGAATTGTTGTGAAATCTCAGTTAAATCTGAATTTTGAAAAAAAACAACCCACCTTTCAGACCATTTTGTTCTGGGATAGGGATAAAAGTCCATGCAAATTGGAAACACTAGGTCATTCCTAGCTCACCTCTCAGCCAGCATGTTTGTTGCATGAATGGATGCTTCTTCCTGCCCACCTGAGCTTCGCTGGGAATCACAATCAAGGTCTGTCCAAGCTCTGGTACGTCTTCTGCTCTGCCTTTGATTTTGCTCTTTGTCACTGACTTCTGGGGCTTGTTCTATCTTCCTGACTTCTGGCTTGCCCTCTGATCTTGACTGCTTGACTCAAGTCCTCACAGCTTCTGGTTTGCTCCAGACTATTTATCGCTCCCTGGCTCCAACTGCTGACAACATTTTTACCTTTCAAACCACAAAATGTTGCCAGTGAGCACAATCAGTCAGGTAAAAGGCTTTTGGTCAAAGGTTCAAATGCATGTTTTCTGCTTGTCTGTACACTCTATTTTATCTTGAGTTGGCTAGGAAAGACCTCCCTGCAGACCTTTTGCAATGGACAAAGATTGCCTGAAACTATATTATTACATTGAAACTATTGATCATGTCCTCTTGGAGTGTTCCCTTTATCGGGATATCCGGAGGACTCTTCTTCAGTCTATCTTGCAGCAAACTCAGGGGAGGCCAAGGGAGTTTTGTGTCCAACACCTGCTAGGAGATAAAAAGCCAGATGTGACTGAGGTGGTGGCCAAATTCTGTACCGCAGCAATGAGGCATCGCTCATCCCTGCCCACTTCAGGTGGCGAGGTCAGATGATTGGCAATATCCATTGTGTATTTATCCTTACCTCTTCTCATGATGTGGGTTGGAGGTGGTCTAGAGCACGGCCATGGTCCCTGGCTGGAGACAATTCTAGTCCTATTGAGTTGATTACCCTGTTATTGGGCCTACTGGGCTTCCAAGATTTTACCTGTTCTGCCTTTTATACAAAGAGTATGCCATTGTATTATGCTTGTCTTGTGTGCATGCTTTTATTGTTTTATACACTTTTATTTTGGTTTTATGTGGAATGTATTTTGTATTTTATCTGGTCAGTGACTGAAATAAAGAGTGAATTCATTCATTCATATATTATTACAGTACTTCTTAATTCTGATATTTGTAGAGTATAGAAACTAGAGGGGAAAGTGTGGATGGTATGTAAATCAAATATATAAGTTCCCCACTTGGTCTACTTGATATAGGCTAGACTTGATGACCCATGGGGTCCTTTTGAGCTCTGCTGTTTTGTTATGTGTGTGCCACTCTGAGTTTACTTGGGGGCAGGAGGAAACAGCAGGTATGGAGGTGTGCAGGCAGGAAGGCAGGTCAATAAAACCAACCCCAGCTCTCTGAAGAAGCAGGAAGTCTACGGTTGGCTGGAAGAAAAGGACCTTCATCGATTATCAAAGGACACCAGTCAGTATGCATGTGAAGAGGCCCTAATTCAACTCTCATAGTGGTGACCCCATTTTTTTCTTATTGGTTTCCAAGTACAAATGAAATCTTGAACCTGGGCACTCTCATTAGGTACACTGTCTGGGGACTGGGCTACTTGCATTAGACAAACAGGAGATTCTTCCCAAGAGTGCAGTGCTACCCTGACTTAAGAGCAGCTCGACTTAAGAGCAATTCGACTTAAGAGTGGAAAACTGTTAGCGTTTTAACTGCCGCCTTGCAAATTTTAGATATGGTCTGCTTGACTTACATTTTTTTTTTTTTAAAGTTTTAACTTATTTTTTCAATTTTTTTAGATAGGTACCCTGACTTAAGTGTAGTTCGACTTAAGAGCATGCATTCAGAACGGATTAAATTCGTAAGTTGAGGTACCACTGTATAGAAATCCGTGGGAAATTCACTCCCGGCTTTCCAAGCCTCCTCACGCATGGGAGGGAAAGAGAGCCACTGCCTTGCTGTGTGAATTGGGCATTGTGCAATGGCTGGACCCAAGGAAAGCCTCTCCCCCCACGCAGAATGGCTCCATGAGGAGCCCAGCTACAGGAATAATGGGAAGCTTTGTGCCATCTCAAAGGGGTACATACTGTTTCTGGCCGGTTGGTTGGTACCGATCCCAGGACTGCTTGGAGATGATGGCCGCTAGGCGTGTCCCCCCACCCCAACCCACCCGCAGGCTGTCTTCTTGGCATAGCTGCTTTCCCTAGGAAGAAAAGATTGTGCTGGATATAAGTGCACAAATCCTTAAATCTGAGCCGGTTACTGACAGCTCCAGAAAAGCTGAGGCATTAGGGTTATTTTATTTAATGCAATTAAGGGCTGGGATAATGGATCAGACCAATGTCTGGCTCAGATTAAGAGAGATGAGAAGATACTGCTGGTTTAGGCCGATTTCATTGTGGCCAATTAGGGTTTGACGCTCGGAAGTATAGAAATCCATTCAGGATTCTAAGTCCCAGGACGTAGCAATAAAACAGAATAAAGTTTAGTGAAATCCCCTGCAGTTGGTGCAGTCTGAAAACTGGTATATGCCGGGCTGGCCCTGTTATTAGACACAAGGAACTGGCTACTTCAGGCAGGAGATGGGTTGGAGGTATACGAAAAGCAGCCTCTGACTCCCCTTATTTTTCCCCCTGGATCTACTCTTGGAAAACAGCCGTGCCCCCACCACCACCTGCACTTTGCCTCCAGCTGATCTTTCTTGTGTGTTCTCGCCTATGAAAGCTTCCCAGGCAAAGGAAAGAAAATAATATCAAGAGCCCTTAAATCTGTGAGTAGCGAAATGTTTATTATATACCCTCGGATCTCATTCAATTGAAAAAGGCACTTCATTCGACTCAGGTGGCATACCTGTCTTGGAAGGACAACATCTGAATGCCGGACTGTGCACTTTGCTCTCTACCTTTTGACCTGGGAGTACGGAAGAAAAAAGAGTTGTGTGTTTTCAACAACTGAAACTAGCTATCCAGTCACATGCTATACATTGGGATGGGTGTGTTCAAACGCACCTTCTTGTCCTTTGCTTCAGTTAGCAGTATGTTTGTCGTTTGTCCTGTGCGTTTAAGTAAGATGGGCAAGTGCATGGAATCCAGGGACCAATTTTTGACTCTAGAACCTTCTGGGGGCCATGAAGGCTGCCAAGAATCTTTTTAAAACAGAAAAAAAAACAGAAACAACTGCAAATTGTGAGATAGCCCCTGCCAATAAAACATTGACATTTGGGAGGTATTAAAGGGTGCTGAGGATTGGGTTCCTACAACCTGCGTCTAAAGTCTTCCAGGTGTATGTATTCTACCTGGAAGAGAGGGCCCCATAGTCACATTTTTCTGCCTGCCTTAGGGCAAATGGCTTTCGGGAGCTTAAAAATGCCACCAGCGGAGTTTGCAGACAAAACGTCCGCCCAAGCAGGCACTTTTCTTGTACCTTCTCTTTGGAGGTGAAAAATCTTTGATGCGGTGCAAGGATAGTGAGTGCGGGGCTCTCCTCGCTTCTGTTTGCTGCTTTTTGGCTCCCGCCCCTTTATGAGCTACTTTTACAGAGACTAAAATGTTGCGGACAGGAGCGAGAGGCAGAACAAGGTGAGCGGCATGCTTTTCTTTCTCCCCTCACGCAGCCAGCAACCAGGAAGTGCGGAGGGGGTTCAGAGATGGTCAAAATGGAACCCTTAGTGTGTTTAGCCACTGCTGCAGAAACGTCCAAGCAGGAGGAAGTGCTGTCTGCCCCTCCCCCTGAAGGGGTTCAGAATGTCAAAATGGAACCCGACTCTGTGCCAGAAGGGGTTAAAACAGACACCCAAGCTTGCGAAGGGTGGGTAGAGAGGGTCTTGCCTCAGCAAAATGGGAAGGGCGGGAAAAACAGAGGGTGGGAAATTCATAAAAAGGGAAACCCTCACATTCTCCCGCCAGGCTGGCAATGGGTGTGGATGGAGGATCCAAACACCAGAAATTGGGAAAAGATTATGATGCCAGACTGAGAGGACTGTTTTGTCATTTTGTAATACAGTATTGCTACCCAGCTCTGTCCCATGGGTTGCAATATTCACTGGGTTTCATGGACTTGAACCTGGATTTCCTAATCCCGCTATATCACTGTATTTGTGCAAGACTTAGAAGTGATACAGTGGTGCCTTGTATAAAGGAATTAATTTGTTCCCAATGAAATTCTGTTAAGCAAATGTTCCTTTGTACAAATTTCCCATAGGAATGCATTGAAAACAGATTAATTCCTAATCACGACAGTTTTTCTGTTGTACAGATTTGCCCCATAGGCAATTCTGTTAAGCAATTTCCCCCCTATCTCTGGAAATTTTTCCTTTCAGCTGATTTTCTGTTAAACAAACCACTTGTTATACAAGGGTCCACTGTATATATACATAAACAGTTCATTGTAACAAATTTGGTTTTCCAGTAATGAGATCTATGTCAAAGGAATGCCCAACTTGACGAAAGATGGCCAAACTTCTTTTGCAGCATAATTGTTGTAGCTTGGTACTGGAACTTTGGAAAATTACAGGCCATGCTAGCTGCAGTATTCTCAGAAATGTGGCCTAAGTTATCTCCCTATATCCATCCTGAACCTTTGCAGTTGAGAGGGTGGCCTTTCTAAATGGTGGAGGAAGAATACTGCATAACCACATACTCTACTCCTGCTGAGAGAGGGAAGAAACAGATATAATTTTTAAAGTAACTAAAAGTCGTAGATTGATTACTAACAGAGTTAGCTTTTAAATGGCAGCGGTAACAACAACAAACTACTTTCTAAGGCATTTAAACTATAACTAATTATTTTAAAAATTAACTTTGTAAGCTCTACACTAGCTCCTGCCGGACCACCCTACACTTTTCTGCCAGGCTGGCATATGAGCTGCAACCTCCTTACACATCTGGCTTCCAGGATGCTTCCATTACACAGTTGTTCTAACAGCGCAGGTCAATCTTTGTGTGAGGTGGTTTCTTCCAAAAAATCACTGCAGTGCAGTCCCGCTATCAGCCAGACTTTAGAAATGAATTTATGTGATAGAGTTCATGTGCATTTCAAGGAGCAGAAATTCATTTATCTGGCAACATTTCAACATTGTATCAGACAGCATTTCATCATTGGGTGAGTCCCAGGAGATGGGGCTGAGGTGATCTTGTTAACAAGAACATTACTTCATGTGACACATGCTACATCATTTATTTCTAGTTGCCATTGTTAGAGGCTGTCACAGCCAACCTATGGGAACCCTATGAGTGAAAGATCTACCTGCCTTTGAAAAACAATTGCAAACATGGCTGTTTAAGCAGGCATTTCCTCACAGTAAAACAGTAAAACCATTAAAATAACTCCTATTATCAGGACTTTATTTCTGACTCGGCCCACTGGCAATTTTATATTTTATAATTTTAGTGTCTTGTAGTTGTTTTAATCGGTTTGTGATATTCATTTGTCAACATTATGCTGGCCTTAATTTTATTTTTAATTTACCTATATTTCTATTTTTATTTTATTGGATGTGATCAAGTTTGCATTTTAATTAAGTGTTGCTAACCTCCCAGAGTGGCCTTGCTGCAAGATGGGTGGTATAAAAATCTAATAAGTAAGTAAGTAAGTAAGTAAATCAATAAATAAATAAATAAATAAATAAATAAATAAATAAATCTACACAGTGTCTTGTGCTCAACTGCCCTCTTGTAAATTCAAGCCTTTAGGTTCCTGTGAGAGTGGACCAGAGAGAGAAGAAAGAGACAGCGGTGCGCCATCTGCCAAAGAAAATCTAACAGGGAAAGATAAGGAGGAAGAGTGAAAAATAAAAGGAGACAGAACAGAGAACACTGAGGAGGCCTACTGGGTCACTGATAGCAGGGGGGGAGGAGGAGGAGTCACGCATGAGGGAAGATTGGCAGTTGGACAGGGAGAAAAAAAAGTTGGGAGTGAGCGTTGGGACCCAGACCAGTGGTGGACGTGAGGGGGAAAGATGGAAGAGAAGGGAGTGGCAGCCAATGGAGCCCATTTCTTGGATGGTGCAGGTCAAACCATTAATTTGGCCAGTGAATTTGGACTGGATGCTGGAGAGACTGAGGCAACCAGCCTGGGAGAACCTGGTAACCCAATGGGTGCGGCATCCTTGTTGTGGGAGCCAGTGTTTCGGGAGGGGATCCCCAGATCTACATTAATTCCTCCAGAGGAGCATCCACCGGTTCTCATTAATGAACATTCAGGGTTAAACCTGTTTGTATTTGAAGAAACAGTTAGAAATATTGATGATCGCATGGGAACAGTTGCACCTGTTGTGCAAAAGAAAGAAACTTTTGTGTCAGACAATAAAACTTTATTAGAAAAATGTGCAAGTGGAATTGACAATCCTCATTTGTATTCAGAACCGAGATATCCTCACATTGAACCCTCACAGTTCCTCACACAGTGAATCCATTTCATGTTTGGTCTTCCTCTTGTCCTGGTGCCTTCAAACTTTCTCAGCATTATTGTGCTTTCCAGACAATCTTGCCTTCTCATAATGTGCCCAAAGTATATTCAGCACCTAATTTCAAATCTCTCTCTCTCTCTCTCTCTCTCTCTCTTTGTCTTGTCTGTCTGTGTGCATGAGAGAGAGAGATCCTCATTCTCCTGCTTTCACACCTAGAGATGTGAAGGCCCAGAGAGAAAAAAAGGAAAAATTTAGAATAACACTGGGATTTTTTCTGTTTTTTTTTTCCTGAAGCCATTTTGTTGTTGTTTTTTCCCCTGAAAAATTGGAAAAATTGAAAAAAGAAAAGAAAATTGTTATGGAATGTTTTATTTTAACATGATGAATAAAATATTTTAAGACAGGGTATTCAAATATTTTCCAAATCATTTCTAAAAAATATATCTCTGAACCTTAGTCCTACTCCCTTCTATACATTTTCTAGCTCTTCAATTCTTTTAATGAGAATGAGGTTCTTATTTAATTTTTATTTAATACTGTGGAGAGGAAATAGGAATAATTGTTAATTCTGGATTTTTAAAAATTGTTTTGTAGATTATTGTTTTTGTTCCACATAAACTAGTAAACATTTCAGGATATTGTTACTCCATTTGTTACTTACAACTACAAATAAATATTATTTTAAAAAGTAAATCCTGTTAGTAATAATTGTTTGGATACACTATATTTTAATATCCTAGTTGTGATCATTTTATGAAAATTGTCCATAGTCATATTTTATGTTCCTAACGTAACAAGATGTAAAAGGGGGAGTGCTAATGTAGCGTTTTTTCAATTTTTCCAAACATTTCAATTTTTGCCCCAAAAAATCTTCCAAAAAAGCTTCAAAATTTCCAGAAATTTTACATCTCTATTCACACCCTTGAATGTTGAGCAGAAGAGCATGCATGATCTTGATCATTGCCTTAGATCTCTAGGAACACATCCTTACACTTGACAATCTTTTCTAGTTCCTTCATTGCTGCCCTTCTAGTCCCAGCCTTACTTTGATTTTTTGGCACCAGTCTCCCTTTGGATTGATGACTGGACCAAGTTATACAAAATTTCTCACTACTGTATTTCAATTTCTTCCTTTTCAATGTTAAAGTTGTATAGTTCTTCTGTAGTCATGATTTTGATGGTTACTTCACGTCCTTCCTCCTTGCGGTCACATGATCTTGTCCCGGTTCTGTCCCTGTTTCCATTTACTCAAGGTCGTGATTGATGGTATCATGACAACTGTTACTTCATGTCCTTTTTTCGTGACAATTACTGAATTTTCCTGGCTTCGTTTACCCTTTTTTTTTTTTTTGGCCCAGGCTTCCGTTTTTTTTGGGGGGGGGTTGTTTTTTTTTTGGTATCTGCACCATGATCTTGAGTGCCTCTTCCTTTTAAAAGGCCAGCTGGAATATCAGGCATTTCTGGATCCATATAAGGTAAAAGCCTTGAGCAATACTTTGCCCATGTGGCAAATTAAAGCAATGGTCCTATCTTTAGTGCATTCCTTTGCATCTCCTTTTTAGAGGATGGGAATATCAAATTCAGATATTAATTTTATTGTCTGTACTTGTCCTCTACAACCTCCTATATGCAATGCAAAGCAAAAAGCAGCGTTCTGCGTATATACTGCCCCATACCACTTCAAGCACTCTGGGCAGTTTACAGTTTAATTACAGCATGCAGGCTACACATTGCCCTCCCCCCAGCTAGCTGGGTACTCATTTTACCGACCTCAGAAGGATGGAAGGCGGAGTCAACCATGAGCCAGATTGAACCCCAGATTGTGAGTGCAGTTTTAGCTGCAGTACAGGTATACCTACCTACCTACCTACCTACCTACCTACCTACCTACCTACCTACCTACCTACCTACCTACCTACCTACCTACACACACACACACACACACACACACACACACACACACACACACACACAAAAGCCAACATGCCATCTTCCAATTCTACAGAGTTGATGGTCATATTGATTCCTTTGTCTGCCCAATTACTGTATAGTGTATTTGTCTCTTCCACCTTTGTCCTGCCAGGAAGGCAATTTTCTCCCACTATATGATCCCCAAGAATTGCAGGGACCTCCAAATAAATGGTGGGTGGGTGGGATGAAACTCAAAAGTCGCTAGAAGTTCATCTGTCCATCATGCTTTGAGGGTGTTCAGCACTTCCAAAGGCTCCCAGGAAGAGTCTGAAAAGCAAATGGCTTTTCTGTGGCAACGAATCCTTTTGATGATGATGATGATGATGATGATGATGATGATGATGATGATGATGATGATGATGATGATGATGATGATGATGATGAAATGCTTTTGGTGGCTCAAGGGACTCTGGTTGGGCCAGAAGCTGCAAAGAGAAGGAACAGAGCATACCAGTTCTTCGGGGCTGTTTTGGATCTGCACTAGAAAGCGTCCCCGGTTCGACTCCGCATCCACGCAAGTGATGACTTGTTTCTTCAGAGATTTAGGAGTCCTCCTTGGTACCCAACTCGCAATGCCTTCCCTGAACGAGAGCGCAGGGTTCTAAGAACCTCGGCAGACTACAGGTCCCAGGATCCCATGGGTTGGAGCCGGAGCCGTCCGAAAGTGCAATCGAACTGCTCCAAGCGTGCAGTGTGTGTAGATCGTCAAGGCGGGAGGAGCGGATCCAACCCACCCCCGGCGCGTTCCGGCGCTCACCGCAGACCCGCTCGTCTTGCTCTCCCGGCTTTGTCCACTAGGGGCAGCGCCGAGCCGCCCTCCCATCCCCACCGCGTAGCATCAGGCAGTCCACCCTTTTAGCCATTGTCAAGACGCGTTTCATTTGCGGATCCTTTCACTTTATGCGTCTCGTTTCACAACAAGCGCGCACCCGAGGGGGTTAGAGAGAAAGAAGGAAAGAAAGCACCCCCAAAAAAAACCTCATCAGGAGGGGAGGGGAGGAAGCGAGCTGGAAGGAGGGAAATAAAAGATCTCAGGAGCGAGAGGAGGGGACTCGAACCAAGATGTAAAAAAAAAGATGGACTATCGGAGACGATGGTGGTGCAGGAAGGTGGTGCAGAGCTGAAAGGGAGGCCTCTCTCCTCCTCGCCCTCTTCGGGAGCAAGGTATTTCCATCCCAAATCCCCTCTCCCCCCACACCCGGCATCTCCCTTCCCCCGGATCGCTTGCCAGCATCTCAAGCAGCCCTGCGATGCGCAAGGCTCGGGCATTTCTGCCAGCCACCAGGCTTTCCTCGGACCGAAGCCGAAGTGGGGTGGGTGGGTGGGTGGGTGGCAGCGTCAGGGACAGGACATATAAACCAGAGAGAGAGTGGGATCCAGAGATCCAGACCGATTGGAGCTTTGGGATGCGGAGAATGAACGCGGGGATGGAGCGGGTGGGAGGCGGGGGGAAGGATGGAGCGGGCGAGGAGGAATCCCCGCCACAATTTGGGTAGGCTCAGGCCTGGCTCCGGATGGCATGGGATGGATAAAAATGGAGCGATTCTCACCCCAATCCCCGACAAATCTGTTCCCTCCACCCGCTTTGGAGAAAAGAGCTCCGCTTTCCACCTGAATAAGGCATGGCAGGTACGGAATGGGTTAATGCCTCCTCCTCCTCCTCCTCCTCCTCCTTGCTGGGCATTCCTTGTCACCAATGCTGATGGGGAAATTTCCTGGGTGCTGGTGTCATCTCTCTCTCTCTCTCTCTCTCTCTCTCTCTCTCTCTCTCTCTCTGGGAGCTGTTGCTCTCTCTTCCTCTGTTATCATGGCATTCCCAATGATTCTTGGGATTTTTTTAGACCGCCAAGTATCTAAAGGTGGATTCCCTGGAAAAGGGTGCCAGCCAGGCAGCAGGTGCCAGGGAAGCCCTGGGAACAGGGCCTGAGATGCAGCCATCTTCTGAAGGGTTCATTCCCATTCCTGGACTGAAGATGTTCTGGGTTTAGGGCTGGCCAGCAGCCCTCGCTACCACCAGCCCGTTAGCCAAGAGACAGGAGGAAAAAATGGGAGATAAAGGCCCAGTTTGAATTGTGTGTGTGTGGGGGGTGTCTTTGTTTTACTATCACAGATTACCAGGTGTACAGTAATAGAACCAGATCTGGAGGAAATTTATTATCAGAATAGAACCAAGAAATCTTTTTGTATTTTTTGTTTTTAAGGTCACATAGGGTTTAAAGTGCATCACTCTCTGTCATAAGATACAATTTGTTAAGAAGCCAGGTCTAGCCCTATTGTGTTGTTTCTACACATCTGGGAATCTGTGATTTATTTATTTTTAAAAGAAAGCAGTCTGGTGTTCTCTCATGACAACCTGTGAGGTAGGTCTGACTGACCTGTAAACAAAGCCTAGGTATTCATCTTTAGACATTGCTGCTCCCAGTGAGGTTTTCGGACAAGTGTGTGCAGGATTGCTGCCCAAGGCCACGATTCTGCATAGACTTAATAAGGAGTCAGTCCCACTGAATTCCATAGGATTTGCTCCTAAATAGATATGGTAAGATGGTTTCTCTTTGGGTACTGTGGATTTGTTTTAAAAAGTTGGTTGTGTGTGTGTGTGTGTGTGTGTGTGTGTTTTGTTTTTTTGCTAATGGAGCACTCACTGTATGTTTCCTATCTCCTTAGTTAATGCTTATGAACTATATGTTAGCTGATGTTTTAATTCATTTGACATGTGTGTGCATGTGTGGTTCTGGCAAGTGTTATGTCAGAACACAATTTGAATATGTGTGTCTCCAACTTCCAAAGTGGATGGACTCTCAGGCTTGTGTGGAATCCACATTGGCACCCCCTCCTCCCAATACACTAGATCCCCTGCCCATCAACTGGAGCCTGGTGCTAAAGATATCTACAGTGGTACCTCTACTTAAGAGCAGCCCGACTTAAGAGCAAAAACCCATTGGCGTTTTAACTGCTGCCTTACACATTTTAGATGCGGTCTGCTCTAACAATTTTTTTATTTTTTTATTTTTAATTTTTTTAAACAATTTTTTTAGATAGGGCTGCTCTACCTAAGAGTTGTTTGACTTAGGAGCATGCATTCGGAACAGATTAAATTTGTAAGTAGAGGTACCACTGTACTTAGAAATCATTTTAGGGCCAGGAATTGGCTTTGAATGACAGCACTGAAAGGAGCTCATAACAAGCCAGTTCACCAAATGGTCCATTCCTTTTAGCCATATAATACAAGGAGGCAGGAAGAAGCTGATGGTGTGTGTGTGTGTCATTCAGTTGCTGCTGTTTTTCAGGAGGTATAAATCTTTTCTAGACTTCTACACATCACTTAGTACTCTGCCAGAGGATCCAGTTCTGCAGTCTGCCTACCTTAACTCCGGTACCATCAAAATAT
Organism: Phrynocephalus forsythii; assembly: GCA_029282475.1. Taxonomy (NCBI): domain Eukaryota; kingdom Metazoa; phylum Chordata; class Lepidosauria; order Squamata; family Agamidae; genus Phrynocephalus; species Phrynocephalus forsythii. The sequence continues at coordinate 28,956,831 of JAPFRF010000011.1, read as the reverse complement.
TGGGCAAGATATTAGACTAGATATTGCTGGACTACCATTTTCCATCAGCTCTCACCAACATAGCCAGTGGTGGCAAATCATGGGAGATGCCGCTCAACAGTATCTGGAGGGAAGCAGTTTGTTCATCCTAGATTTAACCCTGTGGTTGGTAATATACTGTATTTTTCCATGTATAAGACTATATTTTTTACTAGAATTGCTAGACTAAAAATTTAGGGTCGTCTTGTACATGGAAATAAGCTAATGAGAGAAACGCACAGAAGAGAAACTTTTATTTTGGGCTAGAAAATCAAGGGTTGTTATACATGGGAGCGTCTTATAGATGGGAAAATATAGTAATTCAAAACTTTGCTTGCTCGTTTTTCCCTGGTTAGTTCTAATGAACATCACCCCAATTTCCTTGCTTCACCCCCACCTTGACCCCATTCAGGCTGGGAGTTTTCTTATATACAGTGGTGCCTTGTATAAAGGAATTAATTGTTCCAAATGAAATTCTCTGTTAAGCACATTTTCCTTTACACAAATTTCCCATAGGAATGCATTGAAAATGGAGTAATCCCTAATTGCGACCATTTGTATGTTGTACAGATTCGCCACAATAGGTGATTCTGTTAAGCAAATTTCCCCTATCTCTGGAATGTTTTATGTTGTATAGATTTTATATTATACAAACTGTTTGTTATATGAGGATCCACTGTACTGGCTTTGCTCCAGCCTCAGGTGGGGCCTATGTAGCCCAAATGAGAAGTTATCTTGGCATGAGCCTTTCTTTTTAACCCATTCCCCTCATCGCTTGTTGACCTCTGAGGCGCAACTAATCAGGGAGCAAGCAAGGCAGTATATATGAAAGGAAGGGCAGCTGACCCAACAGGAGTGCCTGTTTTCTCCCTCCCTCCATTTAGTGTCTGTTTTGTGTCTCATTTCCTTAATCATTAATGGGTGGGAGAACAGGATGGCTTTTTGATATAACAGAGTCTTTTGTGTCTCATTTTCTGGACAAAAATGTGTATTTACAAAGTGGCTGTGTAGCAGAGTGTTTGTTGTTGTTTTCATCTTCCTTGCATTGATGAGGAATGTCTTAATTGCTGGTTGGTTCAGTACTGTGTCCAGTTCTGTGCGCCTCATTTTAAAAAGGATGTTGACAACCTCGAGCGGGTGCAGAGGAGGGCAACCAGGATGGTTGAGGGTCTGGAGGAAATGTCTTATGAGGAACGGCTTAGGGAACTGGGAATGTTTAGCCTTTCAAAAAGAAGACTGAGAGGGGATATGGTAGCTATGTTTAAATATATGAAAGGATGTCATATTGAAGAGGGAACAGGTTTGTTTTCCATGGCTCCAGAGACTAGGACTCGGGGCAATGGTTTCAAACTACAGGAAAAGAGATTCCATTTGAACATTAGGAAGAACTTCATGACAGTTAGAGCTGTTCGGCAGTGGAATATGCTGCCACGGAGGGTGGTGGAGTCCCCTTCTTTGGTGGTTTTTAAGCAGAGGCTGGATGGCTATCTGTCGGAAATATTGTGAAGGGGTTCCTGCATGGCAGGGGGTTGGACTAGATGGCCCTTGAGGTCTCTTCCAACTCTATTATTCTATGATTATTGTTCCACTCCTCTCCCCTTTCTGTTTTAATTACAAAACAGCAGCATGTCACTCGCTCAGAATCAGTGAGTCCTTTATTATCTTCACTGCCGGCCCGGTAGTTCAGTGGTTTAGTGGCTTTTGAACGTATGGAGAAAACATATGTATATACATAAGGTTGGGGCCTTGCACACAGGGACACATAATCTCTACCATGTATGTTTCATATTAGAGATGGGCACGAAATGAACAATTTTTCGTTTCCGTTTTCATTTTTTTGTTTCATTATGTAATGAAACAACAAACGAATTTTGTCTCTAAAATGAAACAAAACGAACAGAAACACCGGAAATTTTGTCGTGCGTTTCGTTTCCATTCCTGCAATATGAGTGAATTGCTTAAAATCCTAAAAAAATCACAAAAAATGAAATAAATGGTAATGAAATGGTAACGAAATGAATGAAAACAAAAATGATGTTTTTGCAAAAATTCATGAAAAATGGAAACGAACCGAAACGGACCCCCAAACGACAAACGACAAATGAAATGCCATTTTTTTGATTCGTGCCCATCTCTATTTCATATGTTTGTGTCTACACAGGAGGACACAGACAGAACAAGCCAACACTTGAATGGGAGCTTTTCCCTCCTATACTATTTAGTGTTGCCAGCTGGAAAAGACCTGGCTAGAGAACAAGAGGCTGGGAGTTCAATTCCCCACTGAGCCTTCTGGGCCAAGAACCTGCTTGTTTTAAGCCCTGGACCAGCTGCACAGTCCAAGGGAAATGCCTCTTTCCCCTGAATAAGGCAAATCCCCTCTAGTTCTCTGTACCTAAAAAAAAAAAAAAAAAAAACAACAACTGGAAAACGGTTACAATTGACTTGAAGGCATGCAATCATAGTTAGCATTGGTTACCTTCAGTCACTGAGTGAGGCATGCCTCTCTCATTTCTTCCACGACCTCTTTAAAAATGAGCAGCTTGCCCTTAGCCTCATTGGTATTAATTTATCACTGTAACTACTGAGTGTAGAGCAATGCTTTCATCTGAATTCTGGGTATTGTGGTCCAAACATGCACACACATATATATCTCTTCACATCTGCCTTTTATTTATTTATTTATTTATTTATTTATTTATTTATTTATTTATTTATTTATTTATTTATTTATTATTTACAGAATTTTTTAGCTACCTCACTACCAAAGGGTCTCTACATATTGCTTGATGGAGAGATCTAATGATCTAAACCTGCCCATTTTTGTAGGCCTTTGGTTGGTAGCATTACACTACATTTGGGTCTGTGAACACACGATGAAATGTTTCCCTCTTCTCCCTCTTTGGTTTCGGAATTTAAATTTGCAGTCAAATGACACAGCCATTAGTGAATCTTTTACCCAGCAAGTGAGCTAAATGTGGAGCAGTTAGCATGCTGAAGAGTATACTTTGTTGTTGTTCTTGTTGTTGTTCTTGTTCTTCTTCTTCTTGTTGTTGTTGTTGTTGTTGTTGATGATGATGATGATGATGATGATCTATTAAAATACATTGTTTTGCTCTATGTGTGAACTATTTCATGACAACTTTTTGTGACAACTGTCACTGTGCATGTCCTTTTAAAATGCTTTAACATTTAACTCCCACCCACCCCCATTGTGTTTGTGTCGATGTGTCAGTGAATTTCTGTCAAACTATCTCAACAAGATGGCCTAGGGCCAGGCAGTTACTGAATTGGACGGAAATGACTCGGTAACCCAAAAACACCCCAAGACAGACTTCTTGAAATAAATTCCACATTACTAACACAATTAAAAGTCACCTAACCACAGGAAGAACTTTTGCTGCTGTGACTATGGCCCTACTGTGTGTTCTAAGCTCCCAACCCCCACCCCTTTATGCCTGATACACTTATTTTTTCCTGTTGACTTGAAATAGTTCTGGATTCCCTGTGCTCTGGTGAGCGGGAAGGTTTACCTATAGAAATTAAAGCGAAGGCTCTTCCAGATATACCTTGTATCATACTTCATGGGTGTCTCAGTGAATGGAAATTTCTTTATTTCCAAGGTCCAAACGGCATAAAGCTTACCTCAGCTCCCACCCACCCTCTTATTTCTTCAGCTTCTTCTATTTCAATGGTTTTTTTCTCTAGTGTCATCATTTGTCTAAGCTGAAACTGCTTGGCTCTGAACAGCAGTACATTCTGTTTTCTGCCGCCATTTTTCTTACCAAGGACCAGTGCTTGTGTTCTTTTCCTTGGTCTTTTCCCATCTTGGCAGGTGCACCTATAAAAACATGCCGGGATAGAATTTACAGCATTCTATGTTCCCCTTCCTTCTTCTTTATGCTACTACAGTACTTACCAAGGGGGTGGGTGTATTATTTTTGCTATATAACAGGAACACCATTCCCTTATGATCTGGAAAAGCAGGTGCTTCCTAGGCAGCCAATGTGTTGTGATGTCAGGATTCTCTGGCTATTTGTTTACTGAAGAGAGAGAATCGGTGCTGCTCTGATGATGCACCACAAGTGCTTCTTCCATCAATGGAAAAGACGGCACCATTCTGAGTCAAAAAGCTGTTCCTCACAGTAACTGCCTAGAGAAGGGTAACCTCTAAGGGCAGAGGGGGTTTCTTAGAGCAACAGGTTTCAGGCCTTTGCGGGGAAACATTTGGAGGAACGTTTCATTCCTACCAGTATAACAGGCAAAAATTTTGGTATAATAAACACATTTGCTGTGGGAAACCTTTTTTTAAAGGGTGGGCTGTGATAGCTTGATGTCTGGAGCAAGTAACGCTTTATTACAAAATACAAATACAGTAGAAAGAAAGAGAATGCAAAGATAATAAAACACTTGATAAGACAAACACACAAAAACGAAATGCATTTAGTGTCACAGAATCTGGGTGACGCTAACAGTGGTCACAGAGATTCTGGACCCCAAAATGGGCCAGAGCATTTCCTTAAAGACCCTTTAACCTGCCACACCCAGAGTCCAGAATCTTCCACAGTAGTTCCACTGTTATGGGAACTAGCTCAAACCAGTTTGCTGTTGCACTAACCGTATAAGTTGTTCCTTTTTCTTTACCTGGTATGACCTGGTGGTGTTCCTCTGTGCATGTCTAAAGTTGTACTTCTAAAGTGACACTTCTTTGCTGATTCAACATCTTGCCACACAAGCATTTCACGTTAGCTTTAACATTTCTATAATTTCACAATTTTGCGGTTTTGCATCCTGGAAGATATTTCAGTCTTAGAGAATGCAGAGGCTGTCAGCAAGCCACTTCTGCTGGTTAGCCCATAATGCTTTGATGGTTAACCCATTTAGAAAATACCTAAAATTTCAGACTATCCGCTGTTGTCAAATAAATCATATTGGGACAGCAGCCTATGAACCAGACTATGAAACTGGTATCTAAGCATTGCGTTTTTATTCCAGTTGTCTTTGTCCTTCACAGAGGGGGAATCCTTGGCACGTGGCTGGAAATAAAAGGAAACTAGAAGTGGAAGGAGATAGGTTGGAGCCCAGGCTATAGGAGCAGCAGGGCAGGGCCACAATTCTGTGTCACCTGAGGCAAAACATGTGGGAGGGGGTGGAACAGTACGAAGTAGACATGGGCACGACTCGGCGAAATTGTCGTTTCCGTTTTCGGTTATCGTTTCCGTTACGTAACGGAAACGGTAACGATAATTAAGCCGCCAGAACTCAAACTCGAACCGAAAAAAGAAAAATTTGGTCGGGTTTTTCATTTCCATTTGTGGCATCGCAGAGATCGCGTGATGCGAAGCACAGAAAAAGTTTTAAAAAGTTTTTTTAAAAAAACCCCGACTCCAGGCTAAAAAAGCAGGCGAAAATATGCCTGCCTGAGGCTTTGCCACCTACCAGAGGGGTGGTTTCTGGGGGGTCCCCGCCCTTTCCCCCCCTCTTCTCCTGTCCTGGGCTGCTTGCACCAGGCTGGGGGGGGTCATCCTCGTCGTCTGTCTCACTGCATGCCATGCGGTGGGGGGGATCCAAAATGGCAACCACAATTTTTCTTTTGAAATCGTGGTCAAAAAACACACCAAATCACCACAGAAACATGTGAAATTTATTTATTTTAAATGCCTGGATTTTTATAGTAGCAGCAGTGGATTTTTTTTATAGCAATAAAACATGTTGATTTTATTTTATTTTATTTTATTTTTTATTTTTTTAGACCTGCCCATTTGGGTTGGGCATGGGATGGGACCATTCAATTTTTTGAACCATTTCCACCAATGGCATCGCCAGGTTTTTGACTGACACTTCTGGATGTCTCGGAGGGCATAAAAAGCCGAGGCACCTTCCAGAAATCGCAGTCGGGTGTATGGATGTGGTTGAGGGAGGAGGGCTGGCTGCTGGTGCTGGTGTGATCCGATCGAGATTGAGGAGGGAGGCTGGAGGCTTTAGGATTTAAGTTACGCACGCAGGGAGGGGATTGAATTTAGAAAATAATTTATTTGATTCCCTGCAGCTTTGTCTGCTGAAGGGAAGAGCAGTTTATTCTTTATTTCTTCTCTGGCAGTTTGAGGATTTTTTTTCTGATATTGGATAAAGGGGGAGGTTCGACTGGGAGTGGGAGGTGTGGATTTATTTTAAAAATACATTATATACTACCATTTATTTTCTATTTTCCCAACTTCAATTTGCTTGCACACACACACATTTGGGGTGCAAGCCAAGAACAGAACCTCTATCCTAAGTGATATCCTAACTGCCTACTCGCCTGTCCGCCCGGGCGCCACCCGCCTGCGGCGCGCCGCCGCCCGGCCGCCGCCGCCGCCCGCCCATGCCCCCACCCGCCCCACCTCCCCGCCGCCGGCCCCCACCCCGCCCGCCGCCTAGGGCGCAAAAACCCCTAGCGCCGGCCCTGATTGCGGGACGCCCCTATGCTCTGGGAAGTCAAATCGCGCTAAATCGTGGTGGAAACGACAAACGACAAACGGAAACGACAAATTTTTGAAAAATTTCGCGACAAACGGAAACGACCCGAAATGGACCCGTTCTGACAAACGAAAACTCGAAACGTCATTTTTTCTGGTCGTGCCCATGTCTAGTATGAAGTATGAATATTATTTAGTCATTATGGTGGCCCCACACGCCACAGTGCAGCACCTGGGGCACATGCCCCACCTGCCCCCTCCTAATTGCGGCCCTGCAGCAGGGACCGGGAGATGCAAATGTGGAGGATGAGGTAGATGTCAGGGAGATGATCCCCGCCAGCTTCAAGAGCCGGTTTTGGCTCACACTACGTTCTGAAATGAACCGGTAACAGTATCAAATACATGTTGAAAATGTAAGATGGAGGAAGAAAGCTTTAATCACTCATGTCACCAAATAGGTGATTCCTGGCTCTTTTGTATCCCAAGAAGAACAATACTATAGATCAGTGGTGGTGAACCTTTGACACTCCAGGTGCTTTGGACCACAACTCCCTGAATTCCTAGCCTGGATTGCCAATGACAAAAGACTATAGGAGTTGTGGTCTAAAAAATTTGGAGTGCTGAAGGTTCGCCACCACTGCTATAGATGAACAGCAAAAGGACCCCATAAGACACAATACTAGGTACAAATGAATATACTTTATTTTCCATTAGTAGAGCTAATAACTGGGGTTTCATTCACACAATGCACCCATACACCCCATCCATACTCAATGCGACAGAGAAAAGAAGAGCTCTTGATCTGCATCATCCAGGCTATGAAGAAGAGGGCAACTGATCCCAAAAATTTGGTCTCAGAGTACAAAATCCCAACTGCCTGGCTTCTCTTTTTTGTATCTTTCCCGGGCAGCTTGTGAGCTGAGCATATGCACTGGGCATTTATTTTTCCTTTCCTGGGTTGATAGCCCTCCATCACAATTTTGCATGTCCTTATCACTGGCGGAAAAGTATGCAACCCTCCTATCCTTGGGAAGACTCCTGTACCAGGACCTTCCTTCACCGAACTCCCGAAACTGCTAACAGTAGAGGAAGTCTGCTAATATGCTGAAAGCACAATTCAGGAGGTCAGGACTCAAAAGTTGAGCTCATCTCAGTGAAGAGTTAGAGTCTCACACTCCGGTTTCCAAAGTCCCATCATGCCTTTGTTCTTTTGGTCCATCTTCATCTCTCTCTTTCTTTGTTTCTTCACCTTATTCCAGGCCAAGTATGCATACACCTGACATACCAGCCTGCATCCATCTCACATCCCTTACACTTATGGCAGACATGTAGAGAAGTGACAGCATATTGGAGAATGAGACATGAATATTTACAAAAGACTTTGTCGTGGAGTATACCATGTAAACCGGAATTGTCTTTAGTGAATACCATGCCAGAGATTGGAGAGATAAAAATGAGAAACTTAGTGCTACATGTAATGACTGCAGCTAGAATTCTGTACGCTAAGAACTGGAAGAAAGTTGGCATACTGAATCAAGAGGAGCTGATGGAAAAGATCTTGAAAGTCACGGAGATGGACATATTACCAGAGAAGCTATAGGATCAGTCGGTGCAAAAAAACAGGTGGAAGCTGGGAAACATTTTATAGAGGGATTTGTACCAAGCTTTGAAAGAAAACTCAAGAAAGTTAATGGAAATTCTTAAAGAATTGTAAGTGTAACTTATAGAAGATCAACAGATAGTTTGTAACAGAGCTAAATCAATATAATTGTATTATGCCTAAAAATGTCAAGATTAAGCATAGTCATTGTGCTCTTCTCATCCTTAAACTTTATATACTACTACTACTACTACTACTACTACTACTACTACTACTACTACTACTACTAATAATAATAATAATAATAATAATAATAATAATAATAATAATAATAATAATAATAATAATAATAATAATAATAATAATAAACCATAAGTTTAATGTTGAATGCAATAAAAATAATAACAGCATTGAAGGCTTAATTGCAACACAATAAGGTAAGGGCAGCAAGTATAACCACTTGACCTCGTGGCGCAGTGGTTAAATGCCTGTACTGCAGGTAAAACTGTGACGACCTGGGTTCAAACCCTGAATAGCACAGTTCACTCAGAAGGTAAAATGAGTACCCAGCTTGCTGGGGGCAGCCTGCACACTGTAATTAAAATTGTAAACCACCCAGAGACGACTTGTAGTGGTATGGTGCGGTATATAAGCAGAAGCAGAACTATAACCAACAATTGGGTGGCTTTGGCAGACTTATCTAAGGTCAGACAGCTGTTGGTCCAAAGCAAAACAACAAATCCAGAGCACTGTTTTTCTTGCACTGACTGTGTAAGGGCTTCACCCTCTCCCACAAACTTTCCTGCACACACCCAATTTCAAAGTGGTTGCGAAATTGGACACTGCAGGCCCAAGCCCACAAAGGACACCCCCCGCCCCGCCCAAGAAGGAGAACACCATTGTGCAACTATCCCTGATACAGTTTTTCTGCAGCTGGAATTTGTTTATATGCATGTATTTATTTATTTATTTATATATTTGGCTAAACCTCAAGGTCATTAGTTGTTACTGTAATTACATTTTTTTAAATCACCAACTTTCCAGTTTTTCCAAAAGAAATGGTTATGTCTTAGTTAATTTTAACCAATCTGAATAGTTTTCATCTGTCGCGGGAGATGAGATGATGGTGTGAACTGCCTGTTTCTATCTTGACCTATACCTGTGAGGTCAGTTTTCCAGGCTCACAGAAGCACAGAAGAGGCCAATAACTCAATTCCTTATTTCATACACTGCAAGCTCTCACTTTGTTCACATCATAAAACAACAAAAGACAAAGGATGATAAAATCCAAACATGAATATTCTTCTTCTGTCATTTGACATTCTCCTTCTGCTGTAGCCATAGAAGTAAATGACACATTATAGAGACACCACCAAAGCAAGTGGCGCTACCTCTCATTAACTTGCATTTTTGTAATGTAAGGAAACTCTGCCTCGGTTATTTGAAAAAGGACTTAATTACAATTAACTGATAGTTTACATCATTTTAATGTGTTAACTCCAGATTCTTTCCCATTTCTACACCCCTTCTCATTTTGAATTTTGCAAAGCCTGCCAGGAAATTGCAAACTTCCCCTGCCATTCGTTTGGAGCTTGCTTTTGACCTACGATTTGCATCCTACAGCTTCTGTTCTGAACTGTACAGCCTTGAGACTGTTGAACAAAATCTAATAGCTCACCTGCATGGAAGGGCAATAGGAAATGTTTTGTTGATTCTACAAACAGGATTTGAATGGCAAATGAAAGGTGATGATAGTTGTTTAGGTCGGTTCTCGATCAGGGGATGGGATCTGGAGAATAGCAGAGAGAATGAACGTTAAATCATACACATTGTCACAAGACGTCCGGTAGGGGTCATGTAGCAATTTTTCAACTTTAATTTCCCACTGCTGACTGGTTGTATCTCTGCTAATTGATTCCTCATGTCACAAGAAGTCCCAGCAGCTGAATGGATTCAAGAACACAGGGCTCCTTCATATGAAGAGCTCCTAGCGTTATCATGAAATCATTGCATTTCCAGTACAGTATAAGCGACAATCAGAATTTTTAAAGGTCTTTTTAATGGCTGTTCTGGTGTGTAATCTATTCTGTTCATTCTAGTAAGGCTATACAGAGCTGCGTGGAGGATTCAAAAATGGTCCTCAGGAGACATTTTTGTGGTCTTCAAAAGCCTTCCCTCTCAAGTTTCTATTTATCAAAAAATTAAATAAAAAATAGCCAGTCTTTGCCTCTGGAAGCCTGTAATAGTCTGCTGTTACATCAGCAGACCGGGGAGTTCCACTAAGGACCCTCCACCCCATGAAGGAAAAAATACAGACTAGAAATGGGCACAAAATGAATTAAAATTTGCTTCGTTATTTCTTAATTGTTTCATTAGGTAACGAAATGAATAATGAACAGCCCCCTCTAAGAAAAACGAAATGAAACAAAACGGAATGGAAATTTTTGTTTTATTTTGTTTCATTTTTCGTTCCCCCAGCCTCTTCTCCAACCTTGCTGCCACCACTGCTGCTGACTAGACCTTGTGGGGAGGGCTTACGCTCCTTAAAAAAAAAGAGAGAGAGAGAGAGAGAGAGAGAGAGACATGGCTGGTGGGCTAGCTGGCTGGCACTAGGAGATTTTTAAAAAATGTGCCAACCCAGCCTGGGAGCCGCATGGTTGGCGCATGCATAAATTAAAAAAACAAAAAAAAAAACACACAGACCCCCCCCCAGGGATGCGAACAAAAAATTTAAACAATAAAAAATAAAATAAAAATTTAAAATATGTACCGATCTTCCCCGAGATCTGCATGGTCTGCAAGAGTGAAAGAAAAGAAAGAACAAGAGAGGGGAAAATGCATCAACCTAGCTGAGAGCGATATAAAAAAAAATTAAAAATTAAAAAATTAAAAAAGTGCTGAGCCGGGCCAGGAGCTTCATGGTCAGTAAGAGTAAAAGAAAAGAAAGAAGAAGAGGTAAAAAAACTCCGTGCTGACCAGGATGAGGGGCGGGAAAAAATAAATAAAAATAAAAATAAACAGGCCAGGAGTTGGCGCTATAAAATTAGGGGGAAAAAAAATAAAAATTTAAAAAGTGCCAACTCCGCTCCCAGGGCTGCATGGTCAGTGGTGTAAAAAAAAATGAAAATTTTAAAAAATGGTGCTGGCCCTGGCCAAGACTTAAAATAAAAATAAAAATAAAAAAATAAAAACATCAGTCTGGCCCATGGGCCAGCCAGTCCAGGCAGGGAGTAAACAAGAAAAAGAAAAAAAAGAAAAATTTAAATAAAAACGGAGGGCAGGGAAGCCAGGACCTCTCAGCTGCTTGGCACTGGCCCCAAGCCAGTGCCTCTCAGCTGTTTTAAAAAAAAAACGGCATCGGGGACTTTAAAAAAATAGAAATAAAAATAAAATAGTGCCGACCACACTAACAATAAAATAAAATAAAATAAAATAAAATATAAAATAAAATAAAATAAGTTAAAATTTAAAAATTGAAACAAATGAAATATGAAACATTTTTTTAAAAATTATTTCGCATTTAATGAAACAAAATGGGGGTGGAGTAACAAATAACGAAATGAAACACCAGTTTAGCTTTTCATGCCCATCTCTATTGCAGACAAATCCACAAGTACTCACCTGGGCTATCCATCCTCCCTCTTTTGGCCTGTCTACAGCCTGTCTTGTCTAAGACAGTTACTTCATGTCCTTCCTCGTACCGAGATTACGTTCGTTTTATGATAACATTCGTGGTCATGTGGTCTTGTCCCGGTTCTGTCCCTGTTTCCGTTTACCCACGGGTGTGATTGATGGTACCATGACAACTGTTACTTCCCGTCCTTGTTTTGTGACAATTACTGAATTTTCTTGGCTTCGTTCACCCCTTTTTTTGGCCCGGGCTTTCATTTTTCGACATTTCGAATCTCCGCAACTTTGCCTTTCATGCGTTAAGCAGCAAGACTCCCGGTTTCATGCCTTCTTCCCTCTCTGCGATGCATTGTTTATGCCATTGGGATTGCACTGGAGAATGCAACTTCGCACTCCTGCCACTAGATGGAGAATGTGTGCGTTGTGTGACAAGCATTACTTCACGGGCACTTATTTCGAAACAAGAACTGAGACACGACAATTCCTGAGGCCAGGGAGAGGTATGTCTCATCACGCTCTGTTCCTGGTTCAGGGGGCATGGTTGGGACGAACTCCCGCCGTCATGCAATGGATGTGGAGTAACCTTTTTTCATACCGGTCCCAAGCGGGACAGTGAACAGCGATGCAAGGGACATGAAGTAAGCGTCTATGTGCATCAAAGTTATCCCTAGTCTCCTTGGAGCTTTCTCACCACTGCTTTAGTGCATTTGCAGGCTGTGTTCAGTGAAGCTCAGGTTATTTTAAACAACAGCACATTAAGTACCGTATATTGCGGACAAAACAAGGATGTAGGGTTCCCTTTGTCCCCTCTCTTTTCACCATGATTTGGTTGTGGTTTTGGAGTTTAATTTAGAGAACTGTTGTTTATAAACAACTCCTTGCCTTCCCCCATTATTAAAAACAAACAACATAGAATTCATGTTACTTGTTCATGGTAACTGATTGCTGCTCCCCTATTTGTTGATAAAAACAAAAACAAAATAAATTGCATGTCATTAAGTCAATTCAGACTTAATGCAACCCTTTCTAAAGTTCAGAAAACAATCTGGAGGAGGCCTCATGACTCTCAAAATGATAGAAGTGCAGGAGCAGGTGATATCTGTAGCAATAACAACAAAAAGTAGCAACAAATAATAATAAATAGAAAGCAAGCTTTTAATTATAGAGATGGTGACAAACTGCTGGCACACACAAAGTCATAGGTGTATACTCAGGGAGACGGTATTGGTGATCTGTGTGGTGGGTTTTGTTTGTTTATCCACTGTGTGTATGCACACTCTCCAAAACTTCAGCAATTTGTACTTCCAGCAAATTGTACCTCCAAATTGTACTGCAAATTGTACTCTCTGCAGCTAAACACTGAGTGATCCAGCCAGCTATTCTTAAAATAGCAAATCATAATTCAGCTCCACTCCTGAAACATGTTTCTGTACCTCCAACCCACCATGACTTAGGAAAAAAATATCAGATTTTGTTTTCTTTCTCTGTCAAGGAGTAAAGAAGGGGTTGAAATGAATTCAATATCAGCCAGTAAAGGAGGGGATAGGTGTAATTAAAGCATCACATGAAAGTTTTATTTAAAAAACAGTCGAGAAAAGCATAATCCTTTGTTGCTTTTGCTCCTGGGGTTCTTTCTAGTCATTTGCACTGCTGCCCTGTAAAGCCACCCCCCCAAACCTTACAAAATCTGCCTCCCTGATTCTCCTTGTGGGGGTGGGGGGAGAAGCCAACTGAGGTGAATCAATTTTCTCGACAGACTAAGGAAGTATGTGTGTTCTTTAACTATATTGGAACCTCACACACAAAAAAGTGTCAGATTCAAAGCAGCTTAGCTGCAATGTCGTGCAAAAGGAAGAACAAAGCTTAATTATTTTTTACCTCAGTGTTTTACCTCCTCTTCAATACGGAGCGTGTGTCTGAGTACTTAGATATAATACATTTTCAATACGGGGGGGAAGGTTGGAAACACCAAATGGTACAAGGGCAGATATCACACAATTATGGCTCACATTTTGTTGTGGGGATTAAGGCGCTGTAGAGGCGGAGAAGTGAGCAGTGGGCTTTGTGTCAGTCTAAAACTATCTGTTTCTTCTCAGAGCCCATCTTAAAGTTGTGCTCGTTCCAACTGGAGAGTTCCAGTCTTTCGCGATGAAGCATGTAGACTAGTAATGGAAGCTGTGTGTTTGTCCAGTCAAATCTTCAGACACAAACGGCAACCAGAGGATATTTGTTAATATGTAAACAGTCCAGTGAGGTATTCAGACTTTTCAGTGACAGGCAGTTAGTGTTTGGTCATACTGTCTTGACAAAAACAAAACAAAACAAAACAAACATCCTGCAAGAACATCTGCAAACATCCAGGATTTATTTTTTTAAATAGCATCTGATTAAAAAGAAATACTACAGGGAACTATACCATCACATGGCTGGAGAAGGCATTATCCATTTTATTATGGCCAACCTGTAGTAGAATTATCCAGCTTCTTCCTAAAAAGGCATTGTGGCATTCAGTGGGACTGAAACATCCCTTTTCATTTGAACCAACCTCAACCTCAAATCTTAGTCAACAGTATATACAGAGGCTAAGGCAGTTTTCCACTTATCTGGAACATTTTTGTTCTGATCAAATTCTAAATCCTGAACATCAAATTTAATACATTGCAACAAACATTTATATAAAAATAATAATGTAGAGTTAGATTTATGAAAAAATCTCATCAGTGCCTCTAACAGTATAGATCAGTGATAGCGAACCTTTTAGAGACCGAGTGCCCAAACTGCAATTCAAAACCCACTAATTTTTTTGTGAAGTGCCAATACAGTAATTTAACCTGTATACAGGCAGTTATGAAGGGGCGATCTCAGGTGCTCACAGAAAGGGCTCTGAGTGCCACCTTTGGCACCTGTGCCATAGGTTCGCCATCACTGGTATAGATGTTGAAGGACTCTAAAATGATGGCCAATAAATCGACACCCCAAAGTGCTAGAACGGGAAGTATTCTCTGGAAGCTGAGTCATGGTAACTGGACTTCTTATCTTGAGAGAGTGAAATGTTTCGCTGCTCATCCAAACAGCTTCATCAGTCTGAGGAAAGCTAGTTGCGAGTCCTGTATTTTATAGTTCACTTTGACCTCATGTCACCCTGGTCAGAAATAGGCTCATAAGATGAACAATGGCCGGAATAGGTTCCTTAGGTAGACAATAGTCTCAATAGGCCATTAGGTGAACAATGTACAAACCTATAAAGCATGATTGTTAGCTATGGCCTTGGTGGTGGAGGTGCGAAGTAGTTTTGATTTGTCTGGGTATTGTTGAAATCACTGCCTGATAAGTGGCAGATAGACTGTGCCTGAGACCCCCACCTCTGTTGAGAGAGGGGTTTTCAATACTCAAGTGAATGGCTTCCCTAACCCCTCTTTCAAACCACCTGTCTTCTCTGTCTAATATATATACATCCTCATCTTTAAATGAGTGCCCTTTGTCCTTCAAGTGGAGGTATACTGTTGATTCTGTTCCTGATCTGTTGTCCCTCCTATGTTGGGCCATACTCCTGTTTTATGGCTGTTTGGTTTCTCCAATGTAGAGGTCTGCACACTCCTCACTGCATTGGACTGCATATACTATACTGCTCCTTTTTTGTTTTGGTATCGGTTCCTTTGGGTGGGCAAGTCTCTGCCTCAGTGTGTTTGTGGGTTTGAAATAAACAGGGATGTGGTGTTTGCCAAAAATCCTTTTAAGCTTTTCAGACACTCCAGCCATGTAAGGAATGACCAGGTTCTTCCATCGGGTTTGGGTCTCAGGTAGATCCCTTGTTCTTCTCGGTCGGCATACTGCTTTGTTGAAGGCCCACTTTGGATATCCACAGGCCTTAAGTGCTGTCTTCAGGTACCTGTCTTCCTTCTTCTTGGCTTCTGTGGAGGCAGGGATGCTCTCTGCTCTGTGGTTTAAGGTCAGGGAAGCCATTCATGTGAGTATTCAAAACCCTTCTCTCAACACAGGTGAGGGTCTCAGGCACAGTCTATCTGCCGCATATCAGGCAGTGATTTCAACAATACTCAGACAAATCAAAAATACTTCATGCCTCCACCACCAAGGCCATAGCTAACGACCCATACTGGGTTTAAACACCTTATGCCATTGTTCACCTAAAGGCCTACTGAGACCATAGTCTACCTAATGAGCATATTCCGGCCATTGTTCATTTTATAAGCTTATTTCAGACAAGGGTGAGATGAGGACGGAGTGAACTATAAAATGGAGGACTCGCTACTAGCTTTTCTCAGACTGATGAAGCTGTTTGGATGAGCAGCGAAACGTTTCAATCTCTCTCGCTCGCTCAAAAAAAAAAAGATGTCCAGTTTCCATGACTCAACTTTCAGATAAACTCACCTGGATGACTGAGAAGCTTCACAGACAAACTGGAAGTGTTGCTGCTCAGAACTAGTGAGTAAATAATATTCAAGCTGCAATACACAGAATGTTACACGTTCTCCTTCCCTGCCCTGATGAGGTGGTTTAATTATGTAAGCTCCACACAGTCAACCTGTTTCAACTATAAAAAGGGCTGCCTCTCTATTTTCAAATATAGGTTACCCATACAGTTGATTTAATATGAACACATGAGTCAGACTGTAATGGATGAAAAGCTATATATACCAAGCCTCTCTAAGCACTGGTATGGCAGTGCTGATTGATACTGACAGATCATAGCATTCTCCTCTCAGGTAAGGGTGTCAGGTATGTCGGAGCAGACTGCAAAATGGCCTCTAAAGAGTTAATATGTAGAGTGGGGTTGTTTTTCCTTGCAGTGCAGATGCTAGAGGACATGAAGTGGTAGTGGGGGATTGGAGTGGTATGTGTGTATCATTCAGTTTGCCCTGAATTTCCTAAGCTCTGGTGTGCATTTACACAGTTACAGCAAGAGTGTTTTGGTTTACAAACATGTTTCTGGAAGGAATTATGCCCGTAAACCAAGGTACAGTATTACTGTGTTTGATTTACTGTGTGTGTGGGCGAGCAGTTTGGTTGGGCAACTGGGGGACGGATGAACGGACGGACACAACAGACACTGCAGGTTAGACATGGGCACGACTCGGCGAAATTGTTGTTTCCGTTTTCGGTTATCGTTTCCGATATGTAACGGAAACGGTAACGATAATTAAGCTGTCAGAACTCGAACTCGAACCGAAAAAAGAAAAATTTGGTCAGGTTTTTCGTTTCCGTTTGTGGCATCGCGGCAATCACGCGATGCAAAGCACAGAAAAAGTTTTAAAAAGTTTTTTTTAAAAAAACCCGACTCCCGTCCAAAAAAGCAGGCGAAAATATGCCTGCCTGAGGCTTTGCCACCTACCAGAGGGGTGGTTTCTGGGGAGTCCCCCCCTTCCCCCCCTTCTCCTGTCCTGGGCTGCTTGCACCAGGCTGGGGGGGGGTCATCCTCGTCGTCTGTCTCGCTGCATGCCATGCGGTGGGGGGGGATCAAAAATGGCGACCGCAATTTTTCTTTTGAAATCGTGGTCAAAAAACACACCAAATCACCACAGAAACATGTGAAATTTATTTATTTTAAATGCCTGAATTTTTATAGTAGCAGCAGTGGGTTTTTTATAGCAATAAAACGTCGTATTGATTTTATTTTTTTTATTTTATTTTTTATTTTTTTAGACCTGCCCATTTGGGCTGGGCATGGGATGGGACCATGCAAATTTTTTGAACCATTCCACCAATGGCATCGCCAGGTTTTTGACTGACACTTCTGGATGTCTCGGAGGGCTTAAAAAGCCGAGGCACCTTCCAGAAATCGCAGTCGGGTGTATGGATGTGGTTCAGGGAGGAGGGCTGGCTGCTGGTTCTGGTGTGATCCGATCGAGATTGAGGAGGGAGGCTGGAGGCTTTAGAATTTAAGTTAGGCAGGTAGGGAGGGAATTGAATTTAGAAAATAATTTATTTAATTCCCTGCAGATTTGTCTGCTGAAGGGAAGAGCAGTTTATTCTTTATTTCTTCTCTGGCAGTTTGAGGATTTTTTACTGATATTGGATAAAGGGGGAGGTTTGACTGGGGGTGGGAGGTGTGGATTTATTTTAAATATATATTATATACTACCATTTATTTTCTATTTTCCCAACTTCAATTTGCTTGCATACACACACACATTTGGGGTGCAAGCCAAGAACAGAACCTCTATCCTAAGTGATATCCTAACTGCCCAGTTGCCCGTCCGCCCACGCCGCCACCCTCCTGTGGCCCGCGCCGCCGCCCACCCACTCGCCCGCCCACGGCCACCGCCCGCCCATGGCCCCCCGCCACCACCGCCCGCCCCCGCCCCGCCTGCCGCCTAGGGCGCAAAAACACCTAGCGCCGGCCCTGATTGCAGGACGTCCCCATGCTCTGGGAAGTCAAATCGCGCTAAATCGCAGTGGAAGCGACAAACGACAAACGGAAATGACAAATTTTTGAAAAATTTCGCGACAAACGGAAACGACCCGAAACGGACCCCTTCCGACAAACGAAAACTCGAAACATCATTTTTTCTGGTCGTGCCCATGTCTACTGCAGGTAATGAAGATAAATGCTTACGCCAGGGCTGTTCCTCATAGAGTAAATGGAACAGCCATTTGCCCTTGGACTGCTAGGTCCTGGCTCTTCATGGCAGGCAAAAATTGCTTGAAGAGTTTGTCTCCCCAGAAAGAAAATGAATCAGTTGCTGATTGGGGGGGCAGGGGGGGAGAGTCATATGGTATATTTTAAAATGTACTGTATACGTTTTATATGAATGAGATAAAAGGCCTGAGGCTGTTGTGCTGGAGTAGCCATGATTTCACAGAAAAGAAGAGACCAAAATATAAGATATGATATAAGATAAAACATAGCAAGATTAAGGTAGACCTGTGGAATTTATGATGAATCTGATACGGAGTGTGGCTTGAGGCCAAATCAGAAGATCTTGAATCTGTTCTCCTCACCATCAAAGCAAAAAGGAGTTGAGCTGTGTGGCCATCACAAAACACAATTGCAAAAATAGGTTACAAGCGATACCTTTATAGGCCACTATTAAAAATATAAAAAAAGGAACATTGCAAGCTTTTGAGTGTAAATCACCCTTCTTCAAAGCAGGTCCCAGAAGTTCAGACATGATAAAAGGTGTGCTTTTATAAAAGGGGCTGGCAAGTTGTGCAGCAAGCACACAGTGTGAAATCAGATTGAATGGCTTTTTAGTGGGAAGGTGTTGGGGGGCAGGGAGGGAGCTCAGCCAATTTCATTGTACACTGGTTGTACAATGACAATAAAGATTATTATTATTATTATTATTATTATTATTATTATTATTATTATTATTATTATTATTATTATTATTATTATTATTATTATTATTAATCAACCACCACCACCACCACCACCACCACCAGGAGGTTACTTTTAAAGTCCTTGGTTAGATGATGTTCTTAATCTCGTCCAGACCAACTAGAGCAGGGGTCCTCAAAGTTTTCAACCAGCGGGCCGGTCCACCACCACCCAGACACCACTGGGGGCCGGATCACAGTCCAAAAGCAGCTGCGGAGGCTGGCTTGCTCACAAAACAGGGGGTAGGTGGGGGGGGTTGCAATTGGTCCCAGGGGCCGGATTTAGGACCTTTGGGGGCCGCATCCGGCCCCCGGGCCTTAGGTTGAGGACCCCTGAACTAGAGCTTCGTCCTCCCTATCTCTCAGAGTGCCGACACCAAGGGAGGCCTGTAGGGCTTCGACCCGGAGCTGGGCCTTCTTGGTGGTGGGCCCGGCTTACTGGAACAAGCTGCTGGCTGAGATTAAGCAGGCGGAGTCGTCATTGGCCTTCAGAAGGGCCTTGAAGATCTGGCTCTTCAGCCAATATTTTGGGGCCCTCTGAGCACCATTTTCCTCCCCCCCGCCCCCCGCTGGCTGCTGTCTTTCTAGTTTCTTGCCAGACATAATTTGCCTTGGGCAGTGACACTATGTCATTTTACCTGTTATATATATTTTTTCTTTTTTTCTTTTTAGCATTTACTAGTAGTTTTTAATGGTACTTGGATGTTTATTCGTTAGGTTTTTATGTTTATTTTCGCTGGGGATTGTTTCATGATTGTATTGTTTAGTTGCCTGGGGAGAAATGTTTGTACACCACCCTGAGTTCCCTCTGGGAAAATCGGGTTGTTTATAAGTCCAAGAATAAATAAATAAATAAATAAATAAATAAATAAATAAGTAAATAAATAAATAAATAAATAAAATTAAAGTCCATGGCTAGATGATGTGGCAGCCAGGGCAGGAGTCTTGTTAGAGGCAAGAAGGGCAGTTGTAAAAAGCTGCTTCTTAAGTCACACCCCTGTCCTTCAAACAAAGAAACATGGGTCGTATACCACTCCTCACCAGCTTCAGATCCTGTGCGAGATTAGAGCCATTGTACCAAGGAAGGGCAGTTATCACTTTCCTCTGTGCATTATGTTCTTGATACAGAGCAGTTCATGTATTTGTAGTCCCCTCCCCAACCCTCTGTGGCAGTTTAGAGACCAAAGGAAAAGCAGTACAGAATAAGAAAAGATGGGTTAGGTTGCCCTCTGCAGCCTCCGCCTGTTACGTTTTGGGATAAGGAGAAGGGTTCTCCCATACCCTCCTTGATTTTGCCTTCAGTAGCCCTGGTTTTGCCACCTACTGAGAATTCGGATGGGGTGGGGTGTGGCCTCTCTCAAACTAAAGTGTCCAGCTGGTATTCTGCATTCTGCTCAGTGCATTACAGGTTACATTCATAGTTTTGTGTCAGTAAAGCTTAACTAGAATGCTTAAGCTTTTATGAGATCATTCTATACAGACAGCATGGGAGCTTCTGTCCTGAGGTTGGGTTTTTTTTTTGAATTTTTATTTATACTGGTATCTCACAAAGTAAATAAACAATTATACACTTTTACAATTTCCACCAATCCATAACCGTTTACATAAATTGTGAAATGTTAATGAAAAGAAGAAGAAGAAAGTAAGGGAAAAGAACGAGGAGAGAGAAAATTTTTTTAAAAAGGGAGAAAAAAAGGGATAAGGGCATAGTTGGTTTAAATCCCAGCCAGGCCTGGGATTGGTCAAAGCAGGGGTTATTTTAATACTGCTTCTCTGGCTCTTTTAAAGACATTTGCCTCCCTGCTTGGTTGCTTCTTTGGCTGTGTTTGACAGTAAAATCAGGACATTAATAGACACCTAGGCTTGCAAGCAGGTGGTCATCTTCCATCGCTCTGCTCTTGACCTCAGCTTGCTATGAATCAGATTCATGGCCTGTCAGTTTCCTCTTGACCCCTTTTGAGAAAGGAAGATCATTGCAACAAGCATCTGTCGGCCAGGCCTCGCAGCTGTAGCAACAACTGGGCAGTCCTTGGCTAGAATTTCCCGGAGTTGTAGGACCAGTGTGCAGGGAGGGTGGTCAAGGATAACCTTAAAACCCAGCATTGGTCTGGTCTTGCACCTCGTCGCATCACTGCAGTCCAAATCTGGATATTAAACATGTGTGCCATAGGGGTGGGAGTGGGGAAAATTAGTTGAACGAGTTCCACTGTGTAGCTGCCCTGCTGCAGAGTTCACACAAGGGGCAAAGGGTTCTCCTGGAGTTTTCCACTGTTGTGCAGAGAGAAGAGTTTTGGCATATCCAACGCCTGTTGATAGAAATGGGCTGGAACTGATGGTGATGCCTGGCTGCAAAAGCATATCTCCTCCCTTCCGTCTCCTCTTAAGCCACTCTTTAGTTTCCACCCCCAACCTCCAAAAAAAAAAGGCACCCGTGGAACATCTGTCTGCGTACATTGAGATATGTTGCAGCCTAAAGCCCAGCAAGCAAGGCTTACGTTGACCAAATGAATTGAATGTCTGCACCTAGAGCACCAGATTCTGTTGCTGAGCAAAACCGCAATGTGTATGAATCACATGAACGGGGTAAACTTATGTGGTTTTGCGTTGTTGAGGATATCGTTTTGAAGACTTTGGCATTGTCTGTTCTGCTCTTGAGTTTACTGAACATCCACCTTCTGAATTTGAAAATGTTAGGGTCAAGCCAATCAAATGTGTTCTTGATGTAATTTGATGTTATGTTTCCTTTTGTCAACATGGAGATATTCAATTTAGGGGTAATGGGGGAAGGTTCTTTCCCCCTCTGCTGTGGCCCCAGTCCAAATCTCCAAATCTGTTATTAATTCTGATGAGGATAACCAGGGCCTTGTATTTGCAAATGAATGTATGTGTGTGTAGACCTAAAAAAAAGTTACTTTTTCCTACTATAGCACCAGAACCTCGGCTAGTAGGCATACTAGCATAAAACAAGTAAACAAACTTCTTCAGTCTTGGTTATATTCAAAATTACTCCCTGAATATATTCTCTGTTTGGGTGCTCATTTTGGTTGGATGCCCTGGGGCTGCTCTCTGTCCCTGACTTGATGGCCTGAAGATGTTCAGAAAATTTAGGGCCTGTGTCCTCCATAATATATGCCCGCTGATTTTTCTTTTCTTTTTTTTTTATTAAGTAATTTTATTGGGTTTTTTTAGGGGGGGAACAAGGGGGGAGGGGTATGGGGGGAAAGGAATACAGTTTAAAAATTACATTGAATATATCAAGCCAAAAATAACTATTTAACCTATTAACAAATCACCAAATAGTATCACAATGCTAGTAGGTTTTTTACTTCTTGCCATCTTTTCCGAGAAATCTCATCGTAGTCTCCCTTTAGAAAGCCGGAGAGTCTGTCGATTTCAATGCATTCTCTTATCTTTTCGTGAAAATTTCTCTCTGTTGGCACATCTGGTTGTTTCCAGGATTTCGCATACAATATCCTTGCAGCAACAATTACATGGTGAAGTACATATCTCTGGTCATAGGGAATATTAATATCTACTATATTTAATAAAAAAAATTCTGATCTAAGCTCTAACTTAATCTTCAAATATCTTTCCAAAAATAATTTCACCATTATCCAGTATGCCCTTGCCTCTTTACATGTCCACCACATATGGTAAAAAGTACCACAGTCATGTTTACATTTCCAACATTTAGGTGAGCAGTTATACATTTTTCAGTCCAAATTATTTCAGTTTTATTTCAGTAACAACATATGTGAGTTTCTTTGTTTTTTTTATCCCCCCTTGAGGCATGTTTTTTTAAATATGATTTGTTCAGGGTGGGTGTGGGTAGAGAGACAATTTAGCACTCTGGCATTTCCCAGAGAAAGTTCATTTTTACGGCCAGTTTCTAGATTGGAACAGCCTTCCTTTTAAAGATATAGGTGTAACTCAGTTTATGAAGTTAATCCATTCCCTGGGATGTTTTGTCTTCTGGAAAATCCATAAACTGGAAACGCATGCGGATGCAATTCATCCTGGGTACTTTTTTTCAATGCCTTACGTAAACTGAGATATTGCAGATAAAAATTGTAAACAGAGGTGTTATTTCCAATGAATTTCCTTTCGTGAACTGAAAATTACATTAATAGAGGCGTTCGTCAACTGAGGTACATCTGTAGTTGCTAAGGGCCAAACTATGCTTCACAGATCCTATCATTAGAAGCTGAAATCTCATAGCACTGGAACCATCTAACTTGCAAAAAGGTACTGTGCAAAACAAAGCAAGGTGGTTTGCAAGCCAAAGTGTCTGCTTTGACAGTCAGAGGTCTTGCAGCATGCAAAGCATCCCCTTTTCTATGGGTTAATTGTACAGTGTAGCTTGGTCACCTATTATGTGCTTTTAGATGGATTATCATGCATTATTGCAGGGCTGTCTAAGTTTGAACAGTCCACATTCTAACTGACCATGACGAATGTCCCCCGCGGTCGACCTTAATTGCACACACACACAAATCACGGAGACAGCTACTGGCTCTCTTCCCTCGTGCCCCCTCACCCGTAGCCGTGGTGCTGGGCCCGATCTGGCAGGGGGTGGGGGGGCGGCGTGGACAGCAGGGGTGGGGCGAGGGACCGGGTTGGGGACCCTGCTCCACCCGGGCACCTCGCCCAGAGGGCAGGGGGCAGCAGAGATGCAGCTGCCTCTGGTTTTCCTCCCCCCCACTACCCCCCCCACTCGCAGCCATGGTGCTGGGCCCGATTTGTTGGAGGCAGAGGCAGCGACCAGTGGTTGGAAAGGCGGCGGCGGTGCTGACGGCAGTGAGGGACCTGGTGGGTAGCGGAGGAGCGACAGCCTATGGCTCTCCTCCCCTGTCACCCCCACCCACCCATGGCCATGGCCTTGGGGGGAGGAGCGGGAACCAGGCTAGGTGGGGGGAGATCTGGGACAGGTATTATTATTATTATTATTATTATTATTATTATTATTATTATTATTATTATTATTATTATTATTATTATTATTATTATTATTATTATTATTAAATTATGTAGTCATTTTTTATCATCTTAGAACTGCTAAGCTTAAATGGACACTATAGACCAGTGGTGGTGAACCTTTGGCACTCCAGATGTTTTGGACTACAACTCCCACAGTCTTTTGTCATTGGCAGTATAGGCTTGGAATTTTGGGAGGTGTGGTCCAAAACATCTGAAGGGCCGAAGGTTCACCGCCATTGTTCTAGTCAGACCATCAAAACCAGGCCCAATGAGGCATAGTTGGTGAGTCAAACTCTTAACCTCTGGCTCCTAAAGCACTGAGCTACGCAGCAGTTCTTTAAACATTGTTTTTTTTTAAAAAAAAAAAAACTGGATAATCTTGCAGTGGAAGGGGGCTGTGTGTGTTAGTCTGCTCTGACAAAGATGGCACTTAAAAAGTTTAGCAATTTTATTGCATCTTATCAATCTTATTTGGAAGGGGATATGAGGTTATTAGATAGGAGAAAAGAGATGGCATGCAGCCAGATGCAAAAAAAGCCCCATTTGTTCTGTAATTACATGAAATGATAAACAGAAGTATCATTCAAGGCAGCAGCATTTGGTGGTACCCCAACCACCCCAAATTTGCTGTTAATTCCTACCTTCAGTGCAGCCTCCCTCTCCTACAATTTGTTATCCTCCAGATACTTTGCAGGTAAAAGCCCCAGAAATTTCTGACCATTGGTCATACTGGCTAAAGATGCTGGCAGCTGATGTCTAAAACATCTGGAGGGTACCAAGCTGGAGATAGCCACCGTTGTGGGGTAGGAAACACCAATGTCATATTTTTGCTGAAACAGAGAGAATGTATCTGCGCTACACAGTTGTGTGTGATACCACTTCAGCAGCCATCCCTCAGTTCTATAACTCACCTTGAATTTAGACCCACCACCTGGTGGATATCCTTTGATGTTTACTGTATTCCTTCCTTGACCAGAAGGTTGGACTCAATGGCCTTGTAGGCCCCTTCCAACTTCATGATTCTATAATTTTAATCTGATTGGGGTATTTAGAAATCTCTGTTACGGAAACATAGAATAATTGAGTTGGAAGGGAAATCCCTAGCCCAATGGTTCTCAACCTGTGGGTCCCCAGATGTTCCTGGACTGCAACTCCCAGAAATCCTGGACAGCTCAGCTAGTGATGATTCTTCTGGGAGTTGCAGTCCAGGAACATCTGGGGGACCCACAGGTTGAGAACCACTGCCCTAGTCAATGCCTTAGTTCATGTCCTCTAGTGCACAGAAGGCATGAGGGCTCTCTCACAGAAAACATTGAGAACCTGAGCAAACAACCGACCCCTCCCCCCAGGATTCTGTTGGATAAAACCAAGACACTTAAAAGTTGTGTCCCACTGCTGCAAGATAGAAGCACCCTGAATCAAACATTGCTTGGAAAAGAATCGAGGAATGTGTGTCCCTCCAACCAGATGTTGATGAATGGCACCTCTTGGCAGCCTGAGCCAGCATGACTCATTGTTGACCAGTTCTGTGACTTGCACTCCGTGACATGGCGAAGCCCACAGCTTCCACATCTCGAGGCTAGAGAGTGGCCTATACACTTGAACGGAGAAAAAAAATCAGGCTGCTTATACAGGACAGTGCCCAGGGAAAAGATCCTTTGATTGTGGGTTGTCAGGTCCTGCAGTGGTGTAGCCTGCGTGGATAGACAGAGGGATAGAGTGGGCAGGTGATGACCTTTAAGAGACAATTGATGTCAAAATTTTTGAGCTGTGGCTTCATATTGAAACTGGAGCAAAGATGACCGAACTGCAGACTTGGTTAAAAAGACAATAGACCTTGTAGTGTGTTCCGGGTGCAGGCTAGCAGCGTGCAGTGGGTTTTAGAGTACAAATCTGTAATTTGTATGTCTGTTGTGTATGGCGCATAGCGTGGTCTAGAATATGAGCTAGCAGCATCCATTGATCTAGTTTCATGTGGGTAGGTTATTTGAAATAGTGGGGTGGATTTCTTAAGGGCCTGACCAGCCAGATGAGGCTGGTGACAAGTTGGAGGATAGGAGCCAGGGAAGCCATTTTTAAAACACTGCAGATGTGCTCACAGATTGCTTCCAGAGGAGGTAAGCTTTGTGGCAGCCAAAGCAACTAAGCCATGGGGGCAGTTTTCAAGGCTGTCCCTAGCCGTTTTCTCTTTGAGGCAAAGGAAAAGAAAGCAATAAGATCCCATTTGACATCCCAGGATGAGAAAGGTGCAGCTGTGGGCCTGCACGGCCCCCTCCGAGGCTGTTTTTCTGGGCCTCAGAGACCCCTCTTTTCAAAACCCTGTTTTGTTTTCCCCCAGAAAGGCGATGGTGCATTACTGCCCCCTGGAGGTTTGCAAAGCCCTCTATATTGTTTTAACATCCAATTTACCAGTTTTTCCCAAACAGAAATTAGACCTCTTTACCAGCCATCCATGGATTTGTTTTGTGCGGGTGTCTTTGGCAGCACCCAGAATCAGACCTCTATTTGGGGTGGGTGGGGCTGAAGCATCAGCTATTGAGAGGGGCCCTTTGTAACCATCAACAAGGTCTGGGTAAGCACTGTTATCTTTGTAAGGGAATCCCTGGCCCATGAACTGGAAGCCAGCTGTTCACTAGGCTATGCCATCCTCTGCCCCACTACCTAAAACACCATCCTTCCACCCAGGGCTAATTAAACCCCTGGAAGGCGATTGTCTGAGTGTCAGTGGGGCTCTTCTGATGCTACCTTCAACTTGTGTCTGTTGAGACTGTACACCAACCCTCCAAGGTAGGACAAGATAAACTATTCAAACCACCAATGTAGCCTTCCTGGCTAAGACTCTGTCCTTAACCATTCATCCATTCTTCCCCAAGGACCACTCCTTGGTAAATTATTAAAAGCTTTATTTAAAAAATTATAAAACATAAAAAGATAAAAAAGGTAGTTACTGATGGAAATAATGCAAAAGCAAGGCAAAATAGTTCAGCTTAATGTTTGAGCAGATTAAGAGACCAATCCTTAAACCAATAAAAGTAGCTAAGGCGTCGTAAGTAATCATCGCTTTTAGGACTACAAAATCCACAGTGCCAAATCTACATTCTAATTCTAATTCAAAAAGCTTTCCCTGCCATTATTAAAAGCATGCTAGATAACTGCTAGCTCAATCCTTCATCACAACCCACGTCCCCCCATGTTATCCAATCAGCATTCCGTACTTTTCAATTCCTTCTGCCATTATTCCCTTCAGTTCTTATGAGAAGCCACCAATGAAATGTGTTTTGGTCCTCCTTGAGCCAGCTTGATTTGGTTCTGCCGATCCAGGCCTTTTGCTATAAGGGACACCTGTGTAAACTTCTGGGAGAAGTCTGAGAAGGTGGTGCACAACCTATTCAATTCCTTAACAGTCTTCTTCCGCGGGGTTGTTCCATGGCAGATTACCACATTTTTTAAAAAAAACATGGTTCCCAGTTTTGGGTAAACCAGATGTTCTTGGACTGTAGTTCCCAGAAGCCTTCACCACCAGCTGTGCTAACTGGAGTTTCTGGAGTTTGCAGTCCAAGAACACCAGGGTTACCCAAGGTTGGGAAACACGGTGCTCTAGCATAACTGCAGGCAATATATCTGTTGGCTTGTAGTCAGTTGAATTTCAGCAGTGTTGCTGCCAAGATGGTATCCTGTGAGAGGCAGGGAGAAATTGACCACTTCCTCAGCTACTGCAGTGGCTTTATCGTGCAAATACAAGACAGCAGCAGCTGGACAGGATAGAGATTTGCATGGCAAATTGATGTTTGCTTCTTCTCTCCTCCCCTTGTCAGAAGGGTTAATCTCCAAATGAGACAAGAGGTTTTGCTGCCTGAGGCAACAGAGCAAAATGACATTTCCCCTCCCCCACTATTTCTGCTGTGAGAAGACCCAGCCTATGTGATCTTGGGCAAGCTACACCTTATTATCCCAGGGTGTCCCCAGAAAAAGGGGATACCCAGAGACAGTATACCTCTGTCTCCCTAGAACAGTGATGGCAAATCTTTTTACTAGTTATTTTTCCCATTTGTTCTTATTCTGAGTTGTCAAACCATTTTGATTTATTATATTTGTGCTTATTTGCTTATTTGTTATTTTTATTATTATGAATTGATTATTCAGTTTGATTGATTAGTTATTTACTATTTTAAGTTGTTCAATCTGTTTTTGTATTTTGTATATGTTTGTAAACCGCCTAGAGTAGCTTTTTTGCTAGACGGTTGTGGTATATAAATCAAATAAAAAAATAAAAATAAATAAATTTTAGAGACCGAGTGCCCAAACTGTGATTCAAAACCCACTAATTATTCGTAAAGTGCCAATATAGCCATTTAACTTGAATACAGGTGGCTGTGAAGGGGTGGTGTCGGGTGCCCACAGAAAGAGCTTCAAGTGCCACCTTTGGCACCCGTGCCATAGGCTCACCGATACTGCCCTAACAAAAAGTGACTCACTATTTCATTGTTGCATAAGGCTATAAAATGTTATAAAGGAAGATGAAACACAAGCAAGTATTCTATCAAATAATGTAACACAATTCCATTTTCTGTTTTGGAAAGGAAACACTTTATCATCCCTTGTCAAAACATATCAATACCATCCTAGAGAGTCACAATAGCAAGCTGAAAAGGCAATTTGTGTGCAGAGAGGTGAGATCTAGGAATGGATGATGTACCAATAAGATATAGTGGTCCGTCTGGGAAGAGATGGACTGCCAGGTAGATCAGTGCAGAAGATGATTTTATGGTGATTGGGAAAGATCCCATGCAAAAATTGTATGAAATCAAGAGGATACAGTAAGATCTTGCTTCATTTACCCATAAACTTTTATTTAATTTATTTAATTTAACTTTTATTTAAAGAGAGAGGATTGGCTGGTGGCTATGTACTCGGCAGTTTTTTTTAAAGATGTGGGTTTTTTGCAGAGCAGTTTTTCTGGCCAAAAAACAACAACATTCAAGGTTTGTGGTAAAATGGCACAATTCTGATAACTTTGAGTGGCCAAAGTGGGCGGTGTGAAGTGTGGGCCATATGAAGCCCGTTGTGTTCCCTGTCTTCTAGAAATGCCCCATTTCTTTTAAAAAGGCCCCATCTTGGGCTTGTAACAAGCCAGGGGAGCTGAAATAGGGTTCCAGTGCTATGGCCCCCCTGCTTCAAGACTTCTAGGGGTCCTTTAGGCCATTCTTTCATTCCTAAACCATCCCCCTCTCACTTTTCCCCCCAAGGAGGGGAAGAGTGGCCCACCAATGTCTGAAGGAGGATGAAAATGTGCTTCAAGTCATCAGTCGGTTGCCTATCACAACTGGTGGGGTAGAACTGCAGATGCTACCTGTCCTAGGGCTGAGCGATGTTGGGGTAGGGTAGGGAGAGAAACTGACTGGCGTGCCTGAAAAACTGGGTGTGTGCCACCGGCTGTTTGCTTTGGGTTTATTGCTTTATCATTCAGCCTCAGGCTTCTGGGCTTCATCATGCTCCTGGCTAAAACAAACTGTTCCTTTCATCAGAATCAAAAGTGCCAACCTGCTAAGCCATCCGGCTAGAGGAACGGTGGTGATAGTACGCCGCTTCCCTTCATAACTGACTCATCTTGACCGCGGCAACACCTCTTGAAGGAAATTTGGAGGAGGTGGGGGGGGGAGGAGGCTGCAAAGGTCTTGAGGAAATGTTCAGATTGCCTAGAATGGAAGGAAGCAGAGCTTTCTCCACCTGCACCAGGTAGGCTGGCAGGGTTGAAGAGGGTGGGGGGGTGGAGAGGGTGGCAGGCAGAGGGACCACACATACGCTCAGGTGCTCCAATGTCTGCTTTGGGTTAGAGGCAGTGCTTACCGTCTTGTCGTTTCCATTGTTGCTATTAATTGCATCCCATTGAGAAACAGTTACACCGCATGTCATTGGAAAGGCGCTTAACCTGATGAGATCTTGGAGCCCTGGTGCCCGAAGAGACAACGGAGGGGGAGAGAGGGGCCTCTCTTGGTGCCTGACTTGGTGTAAAGCAGCTCTGCTCTTCCCAATGTGGGAAAAGATGTACAGTGGTACCTCGACTTACGGATTTAACCTGTTCCAAACGCATGCTCTTAAGTCGAACTACTCTTAAGTTGGGGTACCTATCTAAAAAATTTAAAAAACCAGTTAAAAAATGAAAAAAAATATTTGTAAGTCGAGCAGACCATATCTAAAATTTGTAAGGCAGCAGTTAAAATGCCAACAGTTTTCCGCTCTTAAGTCAGGGTACCACTGTATTATGACGGCCATGGGCCTCTAGGCCTGGAGAGCAGATGTCCTTCACTTCCACCCCTGCTCTCTGAAGCAAAAGAGGTTCCCTTTTGGAGGTGCTTGGGGTGCGCCTTCCTTCTGAGGAATGGGGGAGTTGGTGGGGAGAGCACAGAGGTCCTGCTGCCTTTAGCAAACAGGGACTTGAGGGTTGGATTTCTTTGTGCAACAGACTGTGTGAAGGGCTGGGTTTCATTTCGTGCTGGGGTACAGCTTGATCTGAACCGTGCTTTTTCAGAAGTAACTCTCACTCACTTGTGTGGCCTTGGTCCTATGTATGTGTGAACCAGTTGGTGGTCAAAGTTAGCAGACTTCGAGCAAGGCTTGATTTTTTTTAGTCTGTTCCCGGCAGTGGCATGCGCTAGGAACGGACTTAACTGGACAGCAGGCAGTATGGTCTCCAGAAAAAAAAGAGTGGGTCAGTTCACTTCTGCAGTGCACCAGTCAGCAGCCCAAATGCTGATCTGAACACACCCATAGTCTTAGAATAAAAGAATGCTGAAAGTGGGAATTAGTTCATAATAAAATAATCCTAGGGCTGAAAGGGGCTTACTGTCATTCCACACAAGAATCGACCGCTTTATGTTGGCATTCTAAAATGGTAATATTGGCAGCAGTGAGTCATTTTGTTGCTCCTCTTGTTACACAATTTTTAAAGGGGCAATCGGAAATTTGTGTTGAAAAAAATCACTCAGGGCTCCAAGGATGTGCTTTGCACACTTGGTAGGTGGACATCTAAATTAGCATGGGTTACCTCTGGCTTTCCCCACTTCAGATTGCATTGACCACTGTAGGCGCTTGCCCTCACGCCTTTATTAGGTCACAACTCAATCTCTGCGGTGAAAAAGATTCCCTACCCATGAATGTAAATGGACCCTTTCCACGTAGCAGGGCAGCCAGGAGTAGACTTGGCAAAGGTGGACTGAGTGTGGAGCAACAGAGGAAGGAGAATGGGAAGGACTGGTATTTGTGCGGATACAAAATTAAAACAGTTTCAGAGAGGATAGCCGTGTTAGTCTTTTCAAGAATTTCAGGCAAAAATCAAAGAAAAGCAAAAAAAAAAAAGGACACAAAACAAAAGGTGCCACATGCTTGTGTCTTTTGTTTTGTTTTGTTTTGCTTTTTTTGATTTTTGCCTGAAAAAATTAACCAAAAGCAGTATTTCAGAGTGGTTGACAGTGCCATTGTTGGCCTTCTCAAGCCAGAGTTCTCCTTTCCCTAATGAACCCGTACACTAAAGGGGAGCTCTATCTACCTTGAAGTTCAGATGTTGGGCTTTGAGGGGTTAGATGCTTGTAGACATCTTGATATTGTTTGGAATTCAGTTCTCATGAGCTAATGGCAAGGGATAATAGATGTCACAGATGTCCCACAACATCAGGATGGCCACACATTGCCCAAACAATACAGCTAAACATGGAGCAGTGACCAGTCTTTTCTTTGTGTGTGTGTGTGTGTGTGTGTGTGTGTGTGTGTGTGTGTGTGTGTGTGTGTGTGTGTGTGTGTGTGTGTGTGTGTGTTTCAGTTATAGATGAGCTGTGAGTGAAATTACTCTATCTTTGTTTCAGTCTCGGGTGACTTGCTTGCTTACTAAGCCTGTATTCTGGTTTTTTATAAGAAGCGGCTAAGAAGCTCACAGTGTTTATTCAATATACTCTATACTCCAGAGCTGGGGAAACTGGTTTATTGTCGAGATGTTCTTGGACTCAGTTCCCACTCAGCCCCATCCAGCTTGGCCAATGGTGAACGATCATGGGAATAGTAGTGCATGAACATCAGATGAGGCCTAGGTTCCCCAATCTAGGCAACATCAAGAACGACTTGTGTAAATCAGGAAAAAGCAGCCTATCTGAAGCCAAGAGTTGGTTTTGGAGATTCCTTTCCATAGGAGAGTTGGCAACAGATGACCTGAGGTGAAAAGGGAATCCAATTGGAGCAGCAATAGGCTTTTGACAAACATTGTCATCCATCCAGCTTGTCTTATCTGAATTAAAGAACAGAATTTGAAAGAAAGAAAGAAAGAAAGAAAGAAAGAAAGAGGAAAGGATTTGGGCATTCCTTGCCACGGATGCTGATGGGGAAATTTCCTTGGTGCTGGTGGCATCTCTCTCTCTCTCTCTCTCTCTCTCTCTCTCTCTCTCTCTCTGTGTGTGTGTGTGTGTGTGTGTGTGTGTGTGTGTGTGTGTGTGTGTGTTTGTCTGACAAGCACAGGGAGATATATGTTATTTTGCTTCTTCTCCTTTATCCTTACAACAGTCCTATGAAGTAGGCCAGGTTGAGAGAGAGAGAAAGTGGGAGTAATGGGTTCGACTGAGGTTAATGGCTCAGTTGGGATTTCAACCTAGATCTCCCGACCCCCAGTCCACCACCTGAACCAGGACATGGCCCTGGTTTCCTGCAAAGGTAGGTTCCCTTGATCATGGTGAAAGGAGGCCCTATCTTTCTTTGCCCATGTGGGGGTCCCCTTGGCTGTCACCCGGGAAATTTCCTCTTCCCACCACTGGGCTTTAGAAATGGGAACTAGAGCATTTTGCACAAGCGAAGAGGCTGCAGTCCCATGAAGAATCAGTACCACCTGGACAGTCTCATATATCACCGGCTCTCCCCTGGTTTTGTCCCTGAAGCAACCTTGTAGAAATTATGGTTCGTTTCAGTCCTTTTCACTCTCCATCTTAGCCAAACCTGTTCTCAAAGCAGCAGCTAAGGAAAAGTTCCTGCCCTTAGATTTAGAATCTAAAAGGCCTGACAGATGGATGAGGAGAAAGGGGGAAAGGGGATGAAAGATGAGGAGGATGAATGAAAGGGTGGGGGTGGGGGTGGGGTGGGGTGGGGTGGGGGGCAGTTCCTAAAGTTTTATTTGGGCTGAAAAGAGCTCAGAGAGTGAAGTGAAATGGTTGTAGCTTAGAACAGTGGTTCCCAACCTTCGGTTATCCAGGTGTTCTTGGACTGCAACTCCCAGAAACCCTGGCCAGCACGGCTGGTGGTGAAGGCTTCTGGCAATTGCAAAGAACACCAGTGTTTATTTGTTTGTTTTATTTGTTTATTTATTTTACCCCATCTTCCTCCTTAGAAAAGGACCCAAGGCAGCTTACATCATTGAAAGACAATATTTAAGAACAAAACAATGAGTGTACGAAGGTGGTGTTCATCCTTAAAAGACAATGTTTAAACTAAAAACACTAAGTACAGTACCATGCTGAGAAATGGAAACATAAGCAATGCTAAAAACACACTCTCTCTGTGTGTGTGGTTATTTCATCATCATCATCATCATCATTGAAGCCCTGATGAAACAGTTTGGGGTTCTTTGGTTGTTGAAGCCAACGTGTGGTTTCTTATGTTTGATCAACCATGAAGCGGGGCCTCCCTATCTCTAACAACAATCCATCTAAAAAGAACATGCTCAGTCACTGCGGGAAAGGTTGCCTGACAAAAAAAGGTCCTCACCTGATGTTGGAAGGACAACAAAGGTGGGGCTAGGCTGGCCTCCTGCGGGAAGGAGTTCCAAAGTCTGGGAGCAGCGACAGAGAAGGTCCTCTCTTGTGTCTGCATTAGATGTGAAGGTTTGAGAGAGCAGAGCCTGAGGGGGAACATTCCGGTTTGGGTTGAGTCTGGAACTCCTCGAGTGCTGAGCCCTCTAGTTGGGGTTTCCTCCTGCCAGGTTACACTCTGTTATTCATGGTGAAAAGAGGTCCTGTTCATAGGGTTGCTCAACTGTCCCAAGTAAGGAAGGTTTTTATGTTTTCCAGAGTGCTTCTTGAGGCAACTCTGCTATAAAAGTTTGGGGTAGATTTGGGTAATTACCCAATCCCATGAGATTCATGCAGTTTGCAGAGTTACTTTAAAGTAATCTTGAAGTAATTCTTTGTGTCCCCTGCACCACTACCACCATCCACTGTCCCAACAACAACAACAAAAGATGTTTGGCTTATTGTGTTTCTTGATTATTTTCTGTACTGGAAGGGGCTTAAGTCTCATTGGAGAATGGAATGAAACTTGAAAAATGGCTGCTCAAATATCCTTAAAATGGTCTTGAAATGTCATTAGAAAACGTAAGTCCCATTCTGTGTTCCCTGAAGAGAAAGCAAAACCAAAGCAATGTATTCTGCTTATATACCGCCCCATACCACTTCAAGTAGTCTCTGGGTGGTTTACAGTTTTTAATTACAGTATGCAGGCTACACATTGCCCCCCCTCCCCCAGTGAGCTGGGTACTCATTTTACTGACCTCGGAAGGATGGAAGGATGAGTCAACCATGAGCCTGCTACCTGGGATTGAACCCTAGGTCATGAGCACAGTTTTTACCTGTAGGACAGGCATTTAACCACTGCGCCCTATTACTTTATAGGGCCTTGAAAGAGCACACATCTAGTTGCACCAAGAACATAGCCTGCCACCCATTTATAATGATGTTCTGTATCACTGTGTTGCTTTAGAAGCATGACTTGATTGCGCCCTCATTAAAAAAATAAGTAAAGCAACAGGTTACAAGTAGCAACATTACTTGGAACTCATTGCTTCCAAGAAAAAGTGGAGAAGATGGCAAGGGTGGAGGGTGGGCCAATGCTACATTGAGGATCAGACAAACAAGGATTAACATGCATAGACTGAGCCTACGTTACTTATTGGGAAAACTCCTTTTTGCCTTTAACCATCCTGAGTGGTATTCTCTTTCTAACCTTCCTTTTCTGTCCTTCTCTCCCTGCCTCCCCACCACCACTTTCCCTGCTCTTCTCTGCTTCCCCAACTCTCCCTCTGCCAGAATGCATCCTGTCCAGAAGTCTTTGTGTGCTCTGATGGTGCTGACAGCCTCACTGGCATTCCTCTATCTCCATGTGTGGTCACCAAAGCCCTACAGTACGGTGGACCTGAGACATCGGGCTGACCGGTTGCCGGAACAACTGTTGAATGACCGCTTGATGGTGCCTGACAAGAAATACGCACACATTGCTTTCCGGATCAAGGAAGAGATCTTGGAGTAAGGGGCTTAATTCTGGGTGCATGGACTCCTTGGTCCTGTAGTTCCTAATCTCTGCATAGACATCGCTTCCACTTTGTCGTAGGACAAATGCTGAATGTGTGTGTGTGTGTGTGTGTGTGTGTGTGTGTGTGTGTGTGTGTGTGTGTGTGTGTGTGTGTGTGTGTGTGTGTGTGTTTATGTTTAAAAATGGCTAGGGACATACTGGTAAGACTCACATTCAGGAAACTTGGGTTCAAATTCCTGCTTAGCCATGGAAGCCCATTTGGAGAGAGAGTTATAGTACACAATTCCTTAAATATATCCAATACTTCCAATCCACCCCCAAAAAACACAACAAAAAACCCATAAGGTCACCAGAAGCTAGATGTGACATTGACTAACAACATAGGAGGACTAGGCAGACTCCAGGACTCTAGAATATATGTAAGAACACAGAATCTACTTGGGTCTGATGGTGGTGGTGGGGTGGTTGCTGTTTCTGCTGCTGTTGTTGTTGTTGCAACTTTGGGCCTTTTCACACAACCCCTAAGATCCGCTGGCCACTTAAATTCCGACCGGAGATCTTAGGGGTTTGTCGTGGTTCCTGCGTTTCCCACCCCCTCCGCACTCCTGGCTGCTGGCTGTGTGAGGGGAGGGAGAAAAAAAGGAAGAAAAGAATGCCGCTCACCTCCGTTCTGCCCTCCCGGCACTGCATTCAGATCTCTTAAAGGGGTGGGGGCAAAAAAAAGAACAAACAGAAGCAAGGAGAGCAGAGCAGTCACTACATTATATCCGCATCAGGAATTTTCACCTCCAGAGAGCAGGTACCTGAAAAGTGCGCTGGGACGCGCTTAGGTGGGTGTGGTCGCACTTAATTATCTGTAAACTCCGGAGCTGGTGGGGAAACAATTTTAAGCTCTGGAGCTGGGAGCCATTTGCGGTGGAGTTTAGGGGTTGTGTTTGAGATCCTTCAGCAGGAACCTCACAAAAACAAACTACCTTTAGAATGAAAATTCTGCACTCCATGATTTATTCAGAGCGCCAGAACTAAATGCTGCTCACAATCAATTCACTCCTAATTACCTTATTCTTCTATAATATTGTAGTAGAGCAAATTAGAGAAGGCTGTAT
Source organism: Phrynocephalus forsythii (assembly GCA_029282475.1). Lineage (NCBI taxonomy): Eukaryota > Metazoa > Chordata > Lepidosauria > Squamata > Agamidae > Phrynocephalus > Phrynocephalus forsythii. The sequence continues at coordinate 28,920,430 of JAPFRF010000011.1, read as the reverse complement.
GTGGTGATCATTTTGTTGCATTTAAAACAGCTAAACCCCACCTTTCTTCTGGCTGGATAGAACCATGGCTTAAGTATCTGTAGGTGGATCTAGAGGTCAGGACAGGAGTTCAATTCTCCAGTCTGTCTTCAGGGAGTAGAGCCAGTTTATATGGCCTTGGGAAAACGTCACTGTCCCAGAAGAAAGGAATATATTTATTCATTTATTCATTCATTCATTTATATACCACCCTACTTTCCAGTAGAACTCTGGATGGTTCACAAGAACAAAAAACTCATACAAGTCAATTAAACAAAACATACATAAAACAAAGACCAACCAATAAGGACATTAAAATCAGTGAAGCCATGGGACATAAGATGGAGGCAAAAAAAGAAAAGGAGAAAAAAAAGAAGAAGAAAATGCAATCAAACCCCCATTAGTCGTCAAAAGCGGCATGGAAAAGCCAAGTTTTTAATCGCTTCCTGAAGGCTGAAAGGGGCTCCACGGTCCTAATATCGCTGCGAAGTGCATTCCACCAAATAGGACTCGGTTCCAAGTGGAGATCTTGAGACTTTCCTGCGGGGTAATGACTCTAAGCATGAGGACCTGGGATGATCTAGTGGGCTAGGCCAAAGATTATGTTGGGATGATATGCTTCATCAGATAAGCTGGTCCCAAGCCATGGAGGGTTTTGTAAATCAAAACCAGTACCTTGAACTTTATCCTGGTGCCAACGGGTAACCAATGCAGGTGGGCCAGAATGGGGGTGATGGAGTCGTATCTTCCTACACCAGCCACCCATCTGGCTGCTGCATTCTGCATCCGCTGCAATCACCGGACCTTTGGGTAGTGAGTGGCATATAAGTTGCATAAATAAATAATAAATAAATATTTATGCATAAATATATCTGTGTGCACTGCCTTTGGCTTTTGGGCATGCAGCACGTCTCCCCCCGGGCGCTTGCACTTCTGAAAAGGAGGCGGGTGGCAGGGAGCCGAAGGCACCCCAGCGGGGACAAACCTCCCCCCCCCCCACTTTGTGGTGGTGCCTTCGGCTCCATGCCACCCACCTCCTTTCAGGAGCGGGCAAGGGCAAGTGTTGATGGGGTGAAATTTTTCATATCCCAATGCAAGGTTTCTCATAGGAATGCATTAAACTCATAGAACCATAGAATTGGAAGAGACCTCAAGGGCCACCCAGTCCATCCCCCTGCCATGAAAGCCAATTAACCCATTCCCTTTTGGGAGGGGGGCTGTTTTCTGACATCCGGAACGGATTAATTGGTTCCTGAGCTTTATTCCTTTTTTATGTTTTCTTAATAAAACTACAGTTTTTATATCTTATACGGAATGTGATGTTTGTGCCTGTGGGGAGTGTCCTTGCTAAATTTGTGCCTACCATTAGCAGCTACTGGAACAGCACAGTCTGTTGTTCTTTTAACCCAGTAAGGTGTGCAATAGAAAGCAAAGCCTGAAAGGGGGTTTATTGAAGGTACAGAAACAGCTCTCCAACTGTTTCTGGGTCCTCCAAGCTGGAGGGGGAAGCTGGGGTCTGGCAGGGTGCTTACTCCCTTGATGCGCGGACACAGTGTGGGTCTGCTCACGCCCGACTAGAAAGCTGTGGGCAGTATGACCTGTGGAACCTTCCTGTAGATTCCCTGAGGCACGATGAAGCCTGGAACCTTGTTTTCTGGTGGCAGCGGGTCTTCACGTGTCATCATAAGCGGTGACAGAAGCGTTCCGAGGAACGGATTAATTTTGTATCTCGAGGTACCACTGTATATTAATTTGATACCAGTTCTGCTGCTATGGCTCTGTCACACTGCAGTTCTCTAGCCGAGGAGCCAAACTACTTGCAATTTTCTGCATTCCATATGATGTGGAGCCATAGACACGAATGGAGTATTGAACTGCTGTAACTGTGTACTGTAAACACACTCTTTGTGAATTTGGCATGCAGCACGTGGGGGAGACCCTTCCGTGCTGTTTACTGACCGTGTGCTCATCCTTTCACAGACTCCTCCCTAAGAACTCCTGCAAATGTGAGGTGGAACCTAGTATGAACCTACCCTTCCAGAAACAGCTCTTCGGTCACGTCTACTCTCTGGAATTTGCCAATGCTTTCAAGCCTTCTGAACTTCCAGAAATCCATAGCAAACGAGAACAGGAGTATCAGAGTTATCGGCAAAGGTGAGATCCCTGTCTACATGTATTCTTTGCCCATAATGCACAAATACAGATGTTAATATTCCGCATAGAATTCATTACAGTATTCCAATACCTTTAGCTCCCCCACACACTTTTCTTGTTTTTTAAAAGCACATTTCTAGACCCAAATGCTGCTAACCTAGGGCCTTTTTACACGACCCCTAAGATCCGCTGGCCACGTAAATTCGGACCAGAGATCTTAGGGGTTCCTCGCTCTTCCTCTGTCCCCACCCCCCTCCGCACTTCCTGGTTGCTGGCTGCCTGAGGGGAGGGAGAAAAAAGAAAGAAAAGAATGCCGGTTTACCTCCGTTTTGTTCCCGGCAGTATTCAGATCTCTTAAAGGGGCGGGGTGCAAAAAAAGAACAAACAGAAGCCAGGAGAGCCCCACACTCACTATCCTTACACCGGATCAAATATTTGTCACATCCAAAAAGCAGGTACCTGAAAGCTGCGCTGGGACGCGCTAAAGTGGGCGGGGTCACACTTAATTTCCTCTTAACTCCGGAGCTGGTGGGTAAACATTTTTAATCTCCGGAACTGGGAGCCATTTTCCCAGGAGTTTAGGGGTCGTGTATAAACGTCCTTAGAGATTTACTGGCTGGGAAGGATATGTTCAAGTCTTTTCTGCTTAACTAACCAAAACAGGATAAAAGACACAAATGTCCCTTTGCTTGGTTTGCATATCTTAAGCAGAACTGGGGTGGGGCGGGGTGGGGCGCTCTGTCCATTGCAGAACATATTTGGTCCAGAATTATGTACCAGTTAATATCTCTCCTGACCTACCTAACAGGAACTGGATCCTGCCAAGCTGGCAGGATCTTCTGTTAGTGATGCATCTGGCTGTGGGAGCCAAAGGTTATGAGTTTGATTTCCCCCACTGTGCCTCCTACGAGGAGAGCCAGCCTGTGTGGCTTTGGGAAAGCTTCACAGATCCAGAGCACCCGCAGCAGAAGGGAATGGAAAATGACTCCTGAGTATTCTCTACCTGGAAAACCCTGAAAAGCCCCCCCCCACCTCATAAGTTGGAATTGACTTGCCAGCACATGGTGAAGCAGAAGATGATGATGATTAGCTAAAACATTGGGAGACAAAAGTGCAGTCCAGGGGCCCCATAGAGTCTTCAGAGGTTCTAATGCATCTGGTACACTCAATTATGGGAGTCTCTCTGGATTGGACGTGTTGAGACTTGGTGGAAAGGAAACTGATAGGCGTCAGTGTTCTCAGGAGGCATTACGGGAGCCTGCGCAAATATTTTGTTTTTTTCTTTTAGCGTTTGGACATCCCCTAGGCAATGGGCTTCACCACCTTAGCTAATCTTTTCAATCCAGAAGCGTCTTTTCCATCAGAAATGACTAGAACGACAAGGAAGAACAACTTTAAACAATGGCATCTTTCAGGGCCCAAACTGACAGTAATCTCCAACAACATACTCCCCCTACGCAGAGCCCGGACAGCTCCTTGGTATACATCTGAGTTGTGGGCAATGAAGCGGGAGGGGAGACGGCTGGAGCGCAAGTGGAGAAAATATCGCAGTGAGTCTGACCAAACACGGCTTAGAGCCCACTATCGGGCCTATTCCGTGGCTATACGGTTGGCAAAAAGGCAGTATTTCGCCAACCGTATAGCTTCCTCAGAGTGCCGTCCAGCGGAGCTGTTTCGGGTGGTCCGGGAACTTCTTCAGCCAGGAGATAGGGTGGAGGCCCAGGACCATTCTGCACGCTGTGAGGAGTTTGCTGTTCACTTTGAGGGAAAAATTGCTCAGATTCGCAGTGAACTGGACTCCACTATTGGTACAGTATCAAGGGATGTGTCCAGTGCACCGGGCTTAGGTCCAGTGTTATTGGATGAGTTTCAATTGTTGAGACCCGAGGATGTGGACAGGGTGCTTGGCTCTGTCCGTTCCACCACCACGCTGCTCGACCCTTGCCCTTCTTGGCTAATTGTAAGATCTGCCAGGGGGTTCGCACCTGGGTCCAGGAAGCTGTAAATGCCTCTCTAAGAGAGGGAGTGGTCCCTGCTGCCTTAAAAGAGGCAGTAATTAGACCACTCCTTAAAAACCCAACCTGGACCCAGGACTGGTGGTTAACTACCGACCAGTAGCGAACCTCCCTTATTTGGGCAAGGTGTTGGAGCGGGTGGTGGCCGGACAGCTCCAGGCACTGCTGGATGAAACGGATTTTCTGGATCCATTTCAATCTGGTTTCAGGCCGGGTTTTGGAACAGAGACTGCCTTGGTCGCCCTGTACGATGACCTTTGCCGGGAGAGAGACAGGGGGAGTGCAACCCTGTTGATACTCCTGGACCTCTCAGCGGCTTTCGACACCATCGACCATGGTGTCCTTCTGGATAGGCTGGCGAGGTTGGGAGTTGGAGGCACTGCTTTGCGGTGGTTCCGATCCTTCCTGGCTGACCGTGTCCAGAAGGTGGTGCTGGGGGATAGTAGCTCTGCCCCATGGCGTTTACGTCATGGGGTTCCACAGGGCTCAATACTATCCCCCATGCTGTTTAACATCTACATGGAACCACTGGGAGAAGTCATCAGGAGGTTTGGGCTGAGGAGTCAGCAATATGCTGATGATACTCAGCTCTACCTCTCGTTCTCCACCAATCCAAGTGAGGCGGTTTCTGTTCTGAACTTGTGTCTGGACCAGATAATGGACTGGATAAGGGTTAATAAATTGAAACTCAATCCAGACAAGACGGAAGTGCTGTTAGTGGGTGCTTCGTCAGCCAGGCTAGAGGGCCACTTCCCTGTCCTGGATGGGGTTGCACTCCCCCTAAGGGACAGGGTCCGTAGCTTGGGGGTGCTCCTGGACCCCGGTCTAACTCTGGAAGCCCAGGTGGACTCGGTGGCCAGGGGCGCCTTTCTCCAGCTGCGGAATATATATCAGCTGCGCCCCTACCTGGATGAACGGAGCCTTATGACAGTTACGCATGCACTGGTAACATCCCGTATTGATTACTGCAATGCGCTTTACGTGGGGCTGCCTTTGAAGACGGTTCGGCGATTGCAACTGGTTCAGAATCGTGCTGCACGGCTGGTGAGTGGTAGGGCCACCAAGGAACACATCACGCCGATTCTGTATAACCTTCATTGGTTACCAGTTGCTGCCCGAGCCCAATTCAAAGTGCTTGTTTTGACATATAAAGCCCTAAACGGCTTAGGACCTAGATACCTGAAGGACCGCGTCCTTCCATATGAACCTACCCGGCAATTAAGATCTAGTCAGGGGGCCCTCCTGAAAGAGCCATCCCTTAAGGAGGTGAAGGGGATGGCTTGCAGGAAAAGGGCCTTTTCAGCAACTGCCCCCAGACTATGGAATGCCCTCCCAAATGAGACTCACCTGGCGCCGACGTTGCTAACATTTCGGCGCCAGGTAAAAACCTTCCTGTTCCAAAAGTTTTTTAACTAATGATTGTGGGTCCTGATGGCAATTTTAGTGGTGTTTTTAATGTATCGTATTTATTTATTGCATTTACATGTTTTTATTATTCTAATTTTATTGTATTTTGATGTTTTAATTGTCCATTTTGATTGTGAGCCGCCCAGAGACCTTTGGGTAGTGGGCGGCATACAAGCTATATAAATAAATAAATAAATAAATAAATAAATAAATAAATAAATAAATAAATAAATAAATATCCTCTGCAAATTAAAAAAAAAAAAAACACCTGCTCCCAGAACACTGTAATAAACATGAACATAACCTCTGTTGCTTGCAAGAAACTCATAGGGACAAAAAACAATCATGCCCTACAGTTCCTGGTTACAACTATAGTGAACCCCTGCCCGTTGCAGGGGTTAGGGACCCAACCTGACCCGCAATAATTGAAAATCCATGATATGCAAATGCAGGTTGGGGTGGGCCTGGGGCACCCAGCTGGGGGCTCTTGTACTTACTGCCAGCCTGGCGCCACCCTGAACGGGCCTGTGAGGACCTTTCTGGGTCTTTTGGAGGCCCCCAAAGGGCCTCCCTGTGAACCGGAAGTCATTTTTGAGGCCTCCGACAGGCCCTCCCCCCTTACCCCAGGCCTTTCCCCCTTACCCCAGGGGGTCTTTTTTCATATACTGTGGTCCCGCCATATAGAGGGACCGCAGTATATGAACCATGAATGGGCGGGGGACCACTGTAATTCCTGAATGATGCCACCAGGGATCCGGTAGTGGAGTGTTCGCCAGAGCGGATCTCCACTTCCTGTGGAGAGCAATGATAGAAAAGAATAATGTTGAAATGACAACAAATGAGCTCAGTGGCTGTACAGTGACACCTGCCTATAAACCAACACTTATAATTTTTTCTTGTCACTCAAGCATCAGACTTTCACAATAAACCGGTAAGGTTATGATAGGCAAATTTAGCAACCACGATAACTTGTGGGGCTGTGAAGACAATGATGAAAGTGGAGAAGTTGTAGTAGAATGGGCAGAATCTTGCCAGCTATCACTCATCCATGACAGCAAATTACCAGCATCTTTTAACAGCAACAGATGGAAGAGAGGCTATAGCCCAGACTTCATTTTCATAAGCGAGAATGTAATGCAACAGTGCCTAAAATAAGTAAGGGCATCAATACTAAATACCCAACATCATCCCATTCTGTGTGAGGCCACAGCCCCCGTTTGACCACAAGTTGTGATGAAATACCAAAGAAGATACAAGTTCAAAAATGTTGATTGGTCCAAGGTTGTTGTTTTTTTTGTGGCCCTGGATGAAAATGTGTTTGATATTGATCCAGATCCTGCATCCTATGATAAGTTTAATAAAGAAATGTTCCAGGAGATTTATTCCTCAAGGATGTAGGATCTCTTACGTTCAAGGTTTAATGCATGGAAATATTGATCTACTGAATGAATACCGCACCATCCTTGAAGCAAATCCACTTAGTGAAGATATCATTGAAGCCAGATATTGGGTGGTCTTATCAGCTATTCCAGAGCACAAAAAGGAAAAGTGGATCAAGCTAATGGAGGAAACAGACAAGAGCTGCAGCAGCCAAAAAGTATGGAGACCCCTTAACCACCTTAATAATGGTGTAACCAAACAACCATCACATGCCAACATCTCCGCTAACCAGATGGCCCACCAGCTATTACTTTAATGGGAAACACCACTTCACCCGCAGAAAAGTGCTATAGTCTCTGTGGCTATTGTTATGTTCCATCTGGTTGCCCACAATTTACGGCTGATCTCCAAAATGTCCTGTCCTGTCCTGAGGTCTTGCGGACTCAGGACTGTGTCTTTCTTTAGTTTGCAGCAGGCATGTCCAAACTTCGGCCCTCCAGATTTTTAAACATCAGGAGGGCCGAAATTTGGACATGCCTGGTTTACAGGATAGCTCAGTACTTTTGGTATCTGGTAGCAGGGCTAGAAGTTGAGAGTTTGATTCCCTAGTATGCCTCCAGAGAGAAAGCCATCCTATGTGGCCTTGGGCAAGATGCCCCAAGAAAAAGGGAATGATAAACCACTTCTAAGTATTCTCAGCCTAGAAGAACCTGGGAAGGGTCACCCAAAAGTCAGAGTTGACTTGATGGCACATCGTGATGACGATTAGTCCGTGAGAAGTGCACAAAAGAATGCACACGTCGTGCAGTAGCATTTTAAAAAGAGCATGCATGGAAAAAAAAACACATACGAGAGCATGTGTGGATTTCCATGCAGGGAAGTGTGAACCCAATTTGAAACAAGGATGGGAAGCAAACACAGGTAGATATGGAAGAACACAATGCAGCCATGACCATTTTCAGATCCTTGGTTGAACCCAGAACTTTTGTGTGCACACATTGCACGCTCTCCCTCTGTAGTTCCTTCCAAGTTGATGAGGATGGTTCTTGGGGAGGAAAAGCAATGTCCCGAGGAAGAATCTGGTGTAACAGATGATCTCCCCTGCCAAAGAGAGGGGAAAAGAAGGCATTCTTAACCCCTCTGCTGTGTACACTTGGAAAGAGTTCTTGTGGTAGCTGGGAAGGGCAAGGAAGGGTTGCGCAGAGAAATGTCATGCCAAATGTTATCCCAAGCAAAGAAATGAAGAGATGGCAGCTGTGACTCACTGAAAAAACAAGAGCTTTTCCTCGGTTGTTGCACCATGAAAACTGGGCAAACAAAAAGTGTGCCACATTCCATAGGAAGGACACAATTTGAAGATCCACAAACTGGCAAGAAGTGTACCCTGAAGAAGGTCACCAGTACTAAGGGAATGATTTATGTCGTACATTGTCCTTGCATCAATCTGTGCATCAAGAAGACCTCTTAAGATACAGATAGAACACTGGAGTAATCAAAGAAAGACTGAGTAGTTCTCTTGTCAGCCACTATCTAGAATTTAACCACACTGTAAGAGATTAAATATTCTGGGCCACAGCCGAACATCATGCCTGAGCTTTTTAGATGAGAACTAAGTCTGCGTTGACAATATTTTCATAGAACTGGAGACTCTGTCTCCCGTTTGTCCTTAAAGAGAAGGTGCCACTTGTGGTCTGTGTAGTTGCTAACAGTGAAGGAGTGCCTTTGCAAATCCATGTTAAGTGGTCTCCCTTTGTCACCTCCTAGGTCCCAGTCCCCAGCTGACCAACTCCTTATCGTCCCAGCTAACTCACCCCTGGAATATCCGGTTCAGGGAGTGGAGGTTCGACCCCTCCAGACCATTCTTATTCCAGGTGAGACTGTAGTGCCTGCCTGCCTGCCTGCCTGCCTGCCTTCCTTCCTCCCCTTTTCCTCCCACAGTTTTCAGTTTTGAAGGGAGTGATCAGAGTGCTGAGTTGGGGTGCAGAGAGTGTGCCATTTGCTGGGGGAGCCCCTTGCATGAGTGCTGGAGATGGGAACCTTTGGGGCTGGTACACAGCACAGTGAAGAACCCTCACTAACCTCCCTGTAATTTCTTGTCCCTCAGGCCTGAGCTTGCAAGCAGCGGAAAGAACCTTGTACCGGGTAAGATGTCTCTGGGGCTCCGAGGTTTGAGAGCAAGGCACAGTTGATGCCGCTTGGCTGGATGAACTGCTGATACCTGCGTATCCTTGGGACAACAAAGGCCACATTGCACGCTGCTCCATGCCGGTTGTGCAGATGGGGCGCCACGCTTGAAAGCTCCTCCCTGCAGCCAGGAGCTCGAAGGCTGGCAGCACTTGCCCTAGGCAGGGTTTGGTGGCCCCAGAGCTGCAACTTGGGGGAGTGCAAGCAGGGCACAGTGTTGGGGATGACGACAAAATGACAAAATAATATTTGTACTTTGTACTGTTCTCTGCCCCCCTTCCCCACTGGTGGGGGGATGGAATCCATGTTTGCCCCAAGTGGCAGAGACCTTAGTTGTGGGCCTGGGTGGCCTCCTCTGGCCACTGATTTTGATGGTCCTTGAAGGGCAGCCAATACTAGACTTTATTATAATTATCCTTGCCCTTTTGCTGCCTAGGAGTTGGAGAGGTACAGACAGCATTTTCTATCACTGCTGACAATAACTAGAGGGAAGCTAACTATCCATGTTGTTATGGAGTGTGTGTGTGTGGTGGGGGAATGAGATGTGATTCTACCCCCTCTGCCAGTTTCTCCATCTGAAAAAAGAGCATGCTGAAGAGAAAAGTCCAGTCCTGTCCAGTCTTATGTGTTACTTTTCAGGTATCATAGCAGAGGAGTCAAATTCCCAACTATGGCAGACCCAAAGAGAGAAAAAAAGAAAGAGACAGAGTGCTCTAAATTTGGTTTACTCAATATATAAACTGACCTGGTTTCTTCAACAAGTAAAAAGCAAAGCAAAAAGCTTGTGGGCGTGTTGTCTCTTTGGAAAATCCAAATAGCAGAAATAATGAATCATTAAATGGTCTGAAAGTAATGTGTTTTCGTATGCACATGAACCTGGGTGCATTCCACACATGCACAGACGCATATGCATGGGTTTATGTATTACTCAAGTGAAGTCCTTTTTTAATCGTGTTCCAGTGTGATTTTTTAGCAGTCCTTGAGACAAAAAGGCCTGGATGTAAATGTTTGTTTAAAGAAATATACTTGGAAGCATTCAAGTGGCATCAGGAATTAGGAGTACCTCTTGCTGCCTTTTATAGTTGGCTTATTTGCCTCTCCTCTTTCTGATTTTGGGTAGACTTCCTTCCTCCTTTTTTAAATCAACCCTGCTTGCAAAAACTCCAAATGGATGGTGGAGAAAACCCACTGTAACAAACTTATGCCAAGATCCAAATGTACTTGTAAGCACATGGTAAATCTATACTTTGATGTTGGAAACAAATTTGGAAGTGTCTGATTCCTACCTGACATAAAATTATTTCTACTGTATGAAGTGTGTGTGTATGGGGGGAGTTGTCTTCCCCTCCTGGGAAACCAGTAGGCTGATCAGGTTCCAAACCTGATCCAACCTTGAGTATTCCTTTTTTTGTTTCTCCTTTGGACAGGTCAACCTGACTGCTACGATGGGCACTTTTGATGTGGCTGCAGAAGTGGAAGGGGTCAAGGTCGAAGGGGAAGGGGGAATGCATCTCACCCTGTCGGGATCCCAGCTGGATAATCTCAATCGGCAAATGCAGTTCGTCACCTACACCAACACGCTTTTCCATCCCAACACTGCGGATACAGGTGGGTGCGGCATGGCATGGTGGCAGCTGCCATGGCCCACAGCAGAAGCCAATTCATGGCCTGGAGCGCCAACCCAAATGTCCCCCTCTCTCTCTTGCCTTCACCCTATTTTTCTCTGAGGGTGGTGCAACACGACAGAGGGATACTTCCTCCAGTATCAGGGGAAGTAGCCACCATGACTAGTAGACCATAATAGAGTACTCTCCATCAATCTGTCAGATGTCTTTTTGGTCCTACCATAAGCTTTCTCGGTGGTTGTACAGAGGAACCAGCTGCCCCCTGAGATTGGTTTGCCCCCCCCAACTACAAGTTTAGGAAAAAAACAGCTTAAAACCTGGCTTTCCCTGACCACTGTTTGTCATCTTGCCCATCTCACTGATCTGGTTTTATATTTTAATCCACCTCTTTTTGTTTTTGTATATATTTGATTTATTATTTTTGCTTTCTTATGAGATTTAATTATGTTTGATTGGTTAGTTTTTATTTCCATCTAAACATTGTATATTTTTTAATTTTATTATTCATTGTATTGTCTATGTCTTAACTTTTATAAACCGGCCATGTGACCATTGGCCAGATGGGGCAGTATAAAAATCAGATCAATAAATAATAAATACCATAACCCAAAGTGAGGTCATTACCTTAGTCATCTAAGGAGTGGCAAATCATGCCACTTCCTCCCTCCCCATGTCTTGCTTGAAAGGGACCCAACCATTGCTGTCTGTAAAACTCCTGTTGCTGTGTGTCTCCTTGCCAACATTTTGTCCCTTCCGGGGATGTTGGCAAATCTTTGGTGCCAAGTCTCAAGTCCAAGTCTGAGTCTTTGGTACCAAGTACTAACCCTTGAGTCTGAGCCACTATTGAAAACAAGCTTTACTCTTCAGAAAAAAAGGGAGGGGTGGGTGGATTCTGAGTCACGAATGGAGTCTGAGTCAACAAACCCTGAGCCAAGTCACTGGTGCAACTTAAGTCCCAACTCAGCTCGCCATCTCAGGTCCCTTCCCATTTATGGAGTTGGGTTTGCCCCAGTCCTTGACTTCTCTTTCTTCCTGACCCTAATTCCTGCCCCATTGTTGTTCACCAGTTGAGCTTTGGTTCTTTCCATCTTGCTGCAGGCCATCCTCTTATGAACACATCTATGGCTCTTCTCACTCAGCCTGTGGACTGGCTAGCTGCTGTGTCCCAACTGGGGCCACCGTCCTCTCTCTCCTTTCCTTCTCATGAGACGCAGCTGTTCTTTCTTGCCATGTCTGTGTGCCTTCTTCTCCTTCTTGGCACTGCTACCGTTGCCACTAATGCCATAACCACTTTGCAACACACTTGTAGAGTCCCCTCTGGTAGGACCAGTATGGTCTATTTCTATAGACCCGGTCATGGAGGTAGCAAGTGAATGCATGAGGAGATGAGTCAAAAGGCAGCAAGGCACCACTGCTTGGACTGCCACTGTTTTTAATGCCTCCGTGTTATTAGCAATCAGCACTTACTGTAGTAACAAGTTGCCCTGTTGCACTACCTGCTGTATGATGGGGTACTTCCCTTAATCTGTTCCATGGCTTAATCAAACATACTGTATAGTGGTCTCAAATAGCCCCAAGGTATTTTGGAGAGAGACATGCCTCTCTTATACTGGCTTCTCTTGACTTTTCCTTTTAACTTTCTTTTTTATTTTACTTTTTAACATTTCCTTCCTTTTGGTGAAATGCTCCCTTTTCCAGTCAGTGACCACTGGGCAAGCCTTCCTTGACATTTTTTTGCCCTGTCATGAAAATGCAGGTTGTTCGCATTGTGGTTGCTGCTTCCAGCCAGTTCAGCCATACACAAACATTTTCCACTTTCATTCTGCCGCCCTTTGTGCTGACCCCAAGAATAGTAAGGAAAAACAACAACAAGTAAACAAATAGCTACCGTTAAGAAAGAGAAGCACCTTTAGTCTGGCAATTTGTGGGAGGACCACAAGGCTTCCTGAGCAGCTTTCCTCCACTTTGCTCCCTATAAAAGTGTGTTAGATTGCTAGTCCCATCACCCTGGCCAGTGACTCCCCCGGAAGAGACCTGTTGATGGGTGTTGTGGTCCAGCCTATACCCAACGGGTGCCTGCTTGGCAAGTCTGCCTGCCTAAAGGCATCCCGACTTCTTCTGGAATGGCAGCGGTGGGAGCAAACCGCCTGTGTTGGGCGGGTGAGACTTGTGCCCGGTCTGTTCTGGCTGTTTTTTCAGGAGCTCCTGGGTGGGTGGGTGGCTTGCTGACTTGACACTAAGATCAGCGGCCAAACAATGCCATGTTGACAAAAGCGATGAGGCCAATTTCAGGGTGACTTGGAAGACCAGAAATACCAGCCCAGAGAGCTGGCAAAGTGTTTTTCAAGGCAGGATTTCCCAAGCTTGTAGGGCTTTGGTTCCTTTTTAAAAGACACTGAGATTTGCTTCTGAGGAAGCCTGCTGGAAATGCAGTGGACCCTCCTCATATAACAAACAGTTTGTATAACATAAAATCTGTACAAAATAAAAAATTCCAGAGATAGGGGAAATTTGCTTAACAGAATCGCCCATGGGGTAAATCCATACAACATAAAAATGGTCGCGATTAGGGATTACTCTCTTTTCAATGCATTCCTATGGGAAATTTGTATAAAGGAAAAATGATTAACAGAATTTCATTTGGAATGAATTAATATAAGATACCACTGTAGTCCATTTCTACTGTTCCCCCATAACCAGGATTTACCACAAGCTGTAGTGCACTCCTAGACAGCAAATTACTGAAAGTGTTTCCCAGTCCTTCAGTGCTGGCTGAATTCCTCTTAATTGCAAAATAAAATCTGAGCAGGAATGCTTCAAAGATATTCATACTTAATGTAAACAGTGGCATGCACTCAAGAGGGACAAGTGGAGAGAAGAATGCCAGGCAAGGCCCATCCCTGGCAAGATTTGATGGATTGTTGAGAAGAGCCTCCCTTAAGTCCATGCCCTACCAGATGGGCTGGATGAATAATGCAGGCAGGGAAGGATGGATCTTGCTGTCCAGTGCATTGGAATAACAACAAATTGAGGTGGGGGAGGGAATCAGTTTAGAAAAAAATGAAGCCTCACTGAGTGATGTCCTTGCAATGGACAGAGAAACAGACAGCTGAGTTTCAGAGTTGTGCGTATTTAGAGGTTGTCTGAGTGATATGAGCTTGGTCTTTCATGGTAAAATATGTTCTGTGCGTGTATGTGTGGTTCTCTTAAAAGACACCACTCTCGTAGAAAAAGAAAAGCCTTCCTTACCATCTGAGACTGCAATGGCTGGGCCTCTTCACTCTTGAATGACGGTGCCTAAGAGGCGACCTGATTGAAGTTTATAAACTCATACATGGTGTGGACAAAGTAGATAAAGAAAAACTCGCACAACACTAGAACTAGGGAGCGCTTCATGAAACCTTTGCTTGCTAGATCTCAAACAAATAAGAGAAAGTACTTTTTCACCAAGAGGATCACTGGTCTCTCGAACTGCCCGCCAGAAGAAGTGGTGACAGCTGCCAGCCTTGACAGCTTTAAGAAAGGATTGGACAAGTTCATGGAGAACAGGGATATCAATGGCTATCATGATGGATGCCTAAGGAAAACCTCCAGGTTGGAGAGATAGGCAGGATATCTCTCAATGCCATTTGTGGGGAATCATAAGCAGGTGAAGACATCTGCTTGGGAATACCTGAAGCAAATGGTGAGCCACTGTGTGAGACAGAATGCTGGACTGGATGGGCTGTGGCCTCTTCCAGCAAGGATGTTCTTATGTTCTTATGTCATAATCTGTCCACTTATTTGGCAATAATTGTTGCCAAGAGAAAAGAAAGGTTCTTCCTTCTGTTTGGGTGGCTTTGGCATCTTCCACTGGTTAGTACTTGGATGGGAGACCACCAGGGAATATCAGGTGCTGTAGGCGCTTGGAGTAGGAACTGGCAAGACACTCCAGTATTCCTGCCAAGAAAACTCCATGGACACGGGGTCACGGAGAGTCGGTCACGACTGTAACAACGCAACACACACACACACACACACAGCATGGCCTACTGACCCTCTGACTCTGGGCAAGGGCTTTGCTATGAGAGGGGTGAGGAGACTCCTGTGGCATGCCTTGGGGACTGGCACTTCCTTTCTGTAAGTCGTTGAAAGCAGGAAGGCTGTCCTGTACCACTTCTGTCTTGGCAAAGTGTTTGCCAAGGGAGACGGAAACCGTAGCTAGCCTTTTAATAAGGAAACAGCGCCTGTTTAGCCATCCTCTTATTCTCACTGTGCTTCTGTTCATGTTCCACCCATGCCCTCAAAGCACCAGAACAAAAGATAAAATATACCGCTAAACAGGAGCTTTCTTTCAGTTTAGCCATGGTCACAGCAGGTAGAATGATTTCTTCTCTGAAGAGAAGAATAGAGGGGATATCCATAATGAAATTCACTTTGAGCATGATCCAATAGATAGGGTGCCAGTCCTCAGAGCATGAGGAGAACTGTGCTGGATCAGCCCAAAATCTGGTTCTGCCCCCCGAGTGATCAGCCAGGTGCCAGTAAGAAGTTCTTGTGGAGGTATATGAGAACATAGGTCTCCTGGCTTATTAGGCATAGTAAGGCACCTGCATTGAACATCTCTTTTAGGGCATTATAAAAGGGTAGTGAATTTTCAGACTGTTTCTTGATTGCTGTTGTATTGTTTCACTGTTGGAGAATGCGGTGCTTGTAAGATTTTGTGCCTCAGCTAACAAAATAATTTGACCTACCCTGGATACTACAGACCTTGATTCTGAGGCAGACACTGGTTCCTGTGCCTCAAGCAGCAAATTAGCTTGGGTATGATGGCAGTTGTTACCCCTTGTTATTTTACCTCAGTTATTTTGCCTCACTGCTGCTATTTTCCATGGCGACTGCTCCCAGCTATGTGACTAGTAATCATTAGATGGGTTTTATTAGCTTGAATTTCTCTGATTGAGGACTCTTTCAAATGGCACCTTGGTTTGTCTCTCTTTTTTTCTTGCTTAGTGACGAACACCATAAGATTTCTGAGGGATTCCTCTCCTGTTGACTGTCTGGCACTAAAGAGCTTCAGGTGTATCAGCCCTTTAGTTGCCATTGGAACATGTGAGGCCCCACCAACCTAGCACATGTTAAGTCTAGCAAACGGCCGTTGTGGTTGACTATAATTTATTTGTCTACTTCCTTTCCTCGGTGACATTCTGTCAGTGCAGGGACCCAAGGTGGCTCAGTTAATGTGTGCGTCCTTGTGCTTTGTTTGCTGTTACTGTGGCACCAGTGGTTAGAAAGACCACAGAGCTGAACTCTGGCCCAGCATAATACAACACACACACACACACACACACACACACACACACACACACACACACACACACACACACACACACACACACACACACACACACACACACACACACACACAAGTGCTTCATTCATCTTTATTGTGGGGGTAGGAGGAAATGGTGGAGAAACTTTGTCTTTAAAACAGAATAAAACACTGCCAATGAAAAACACCTTAGTTTACAGCCATTACCACACTTTGAAATCTTTAGGGTGACAATGCATTGTGGGTAGATGATTATCTCCTCTGGTCTGTCCTGAATCTTCCATCATGCAACATCTTCGAATAAACCCACATGTAGGTTGTGCTATCATGAAACAGTATCTCTTATCTTTCTCCAGATCATCATAATTTCATATGCCCCATCATGTTTTCCATTGTTCACCTTTTACCATCAAACTGAATAACCTTGAGCATTGTAAACATTTTTAATAGAAGAGTTGCTCCCAGCCTCTGAACATTCCGGTTGCCTCCCCCCACCCTTCATCTGTTCTGCCTGTACAATATCCTTTTTTGAGACACAGTGACCACCACTCTGCATGGGATGGCACCACAGGTTTGAAAAATAGACATTCCGATAGTGACAGTTTGATTTTTAATCCCTAATCATCCTCCCCCACTGCCCACCAGCTGCGGCATAATTGGCATTAATGTGTCCACCATGACACCAGTGGTTCTTTCCTTGTCAGTCACTGCCAGTGTAAGTCACTTCAGACTGTGTTAGCGATGCAAATCCCCAGAGCACAGAGAGAACTCCTAGTTCCTTGAGCTTCCTGACCTCTGAAGATGCCGGCTACAGAGTCTTGCAAAACATCAGGAAGAAAAACTTCCAGAACACATCCAAACAGCCTGAAAAACTCACAACAGCTAGCAAATCCCCACATTTATTGTCTTTGAATGAAATGTGAAGGAACTGAGATTATTCTCCTTGCTGCATTCTAGGGCAAAGTATTTGGTAGTGCTCTTGAGAAGGGCAGAGAACAAAAACTTTTCTTTTCTTTTTACACAAATCAAAGCAAATGCTTTAATGCAAATAGCATCCATTACGAAAAAATATGGTAATTCTACTTGATTGCATGGTTGTGGGAGAGACACTTGAGAGAAGTTATTCATCAAGCCGTACTTGGGCAGCTTGTGAGCATCTGCAGCACAGACAACCATGTTCCCTTCAATTTGAGCTGTTTGCTTTGTACTTTTAAAATAGACACATATCAAGTTTATTACTTAGCACAAAGGCCTTTGCAAATCACAGAGTATAATATTATGTAATACAAGTTAAGGTAAAGGTTCCCCCGGCACATGCGTGCTAGTCGTGTCCAAATCTAGGGACGGTGCTCATCTCCATAGTCAAGCTGAAAGAGCCAATATTGTGCAAGTCCATGGCCACATGGCCAGCATGGCTGCAAGAAAACACTGTTTTACCTTCCCGCTTTTTACAGCGGTACCTATTTATCTATTTGCATTTACAGTGGAACCTTGACTTACATACTGCTTGACTTGCATCATATTTGACTTGCAGCAAGAAGGGCCTGTTTGACTTGAGTCGCAGGCTTTGACTTACATCTCGGAGCCCCGGCCCAAGGCACCGGAACTGGGTGGCAGCCACAACCCAGCATCGCGGCTGCCGCCTCCAAACTGCTCCTGCCTTCTTCCCCTCCTCCATCAGCGGCGGCTTCGGCGAGGCCAGCTCAGAGCACCTGGAGCTGGTCCTCAGCCTCACCGAAGCCGCCGCTGCTGTCGGAGGAGACGAAGGGCCGGGAGCTGGGGGCTGGCCTCGCTGGTTAGACAGTCGGCTCAGTCTTATAAAAAATCTGGCTGCAGAAGTCTGGTCCACAATGGAAGCATTTTAGTTGGGGAGCTGTACAGTTGTGGGACTCTAATGGTAAGCATAGAGTTGTTCAGAACTTGGAACGTCAGGTTAAAAATCAGTAAAATTTAAATGTTAGACATTGTTGCTATGAACATTAAAAAGTGGAGGCATATAACATGTGGACTATAATTCCACTGCCTCCTCCTCTCTTTGAAGAGACATTTCATTTACATCCCCAGAAGGAATCTCCTATCCCAGTCAAATTTGTGTTAAATTGCTGTTTTCAGGGGTCTTTTTCATCATCTGGAACAGATTAATCCACTTTCCCATTACTTTCTATGGGAAATGTTCGTTTGACTTAAGTCATGTTTGACTTAAGTCTAGACCACTGGAACGGATTAATGGCGTAAGTCAAGGTTCCACTGTACATGCTTTCGAACTGCTAGGTTGGCAGGAGCTGGGTTTAATAGTGGGAGCTCGCTCCTCTGTGTGGCACCTGGGATTCAAACCACCAAGGTGCCGACTTTGCAGCCGACGGGTTTTGGAGCCTTAGTACACTGACCCACTTATGTAATACAAGTATGGCTCAATTTTTATAGTATCCTCCATCCCCTGTTTTTCCTTGCCTTGCTTTAATTGGTATTATCTGTGTAGATGCATTGTGGATACTGGTCGCTGACCGTAATAAAGCTTTCTTTCTTTAATTCATTAATTCATTCATTCACTCATTCATGTAATACAATATATATTAAGCGCAAGGCTTCTGTAATGTTTTAAAATTTCAAAGCTAAAACATTATACTGTACTTCTAATATGAAATATAGTAATTAATTAGCATCAGTATACTCTAGATTCTCTTCAGATTGTATAAATATTTCACCCTTTAAAACGAACGGCTCCCCTTTCTGTGTTTGCAGGCCTGTGTGCATGGGTG
Source organism: Phrynocephalus forsythii (assembly GCA_029282475.1). Lineage (NCBI taxonomy): Eukaryota > Metazoa > Chordata > Lepidosauria > Squamata > Agamidae > Phrynocephalus > Phrynocephalus forsythii. Next base: position 28,901,577 of record JAPFRF010000011.1, on the reverse strand, counting down.
TACACAAATAGTTTGCTTCTCAAAGGACACTAGTTTGGTACAGAAAAACTTGGCACAAATTCTGAAGACATCAGTCCTATTTGGGCATTATACCACTTGGGATGGCGAACATGGAGAAAGAAGAGTGCACAGACCCTCCCCTTTCTATGTTGTTTACAACATATATGCTAATGGGAGGGAGATGTCCATGGCCTCCCCAGAGACAGAAACGGTCTCTGCAGAGTGAGTGTCTGTTTCATGTAAGGGAATGCAGCCCTCGACTGGTGTTCTCCCTCTCCCTCTGTTCTTCAGTGCAGTTTTCTACCGATGAGCATCATGCATCTTTCATCATTCGCATTCGCCATGCGCCTACCCCAAGGCTCTACAATCCAGGATCATCCAGTGGAGGGACTAGTGGAGGTGAGTGCAACAGACGGAGGCCATGGATCGCAAAAGTGAGAGCTGAGCTTTGAAGGCCATCTGTTGTATCTGGGCTAAAACTTGTGAAATCTGAAGTAGTGCCCCTGAGCATGTGCAGATTGTCTGACTATTCACCCTTGGCTTTTAACATCTGTAAGGATGCTTGCACCTTTATTACTCTGTTTGCTCCAGGGTTATGACTTTCAAAACAGACCCAGGGAAGAACTGAGATCAAGATTCAAATGAAATTCTGTACAGGCAAGCCTTTCCCCAAAATGTAATCTTATAAGAAAAAGGAAACAAGAATAGGAAATCAAATGACAGATTTGCATGTGATAATACTAACAGAATAGTTTGGCATTATCACTTTTGCTCTGCATACAGTAGGACCCCAGTATCCGCTGGGGATTGGTTCCAACCCTTCCCGTGGATAATACAAACCATGGATAAGAGAGAACGCCAAAATGTTCCCCAAAACTGCTGTTTTGTGATAGTAACTTGCTTTACAACTGCTGTTTTGCAACAGTAGCTTGCTTTACAGCTGCTCTTTTATGACAGTAGCTTCCTTTACAGCTGCTCTTTGTGACAGCTTGCTTTGCGGCTAATGAATTGTTTATTTATTTTTCCTCTGCCAACCATGGATAACTGAATCAGTGGATAATGAATCAGTGGATAGGGGGGTCCTACTGTACAGTATTTTCCATGTATAAGACTGTATTTTTGTCTAAAATTGTTTGACTCAAAATTGAGGGTCATCTTATATCTTATACATAGAAGTACGCCGAGGAGTGAACCATGTGGCTGTGAAACTGTAATTCTGAGTTAGAAAAATGGGGGTCAACTTATACATGGAGGCGTCTTATGGACAGGGAAATATGGTAATTTATGGTGGAGGCAAGTTTCTGCAGAGCACTGTGTCATCTCGCCATCTTTTTTGATTGCCTGTCTTGACCAGTTGGATTGTATGATAATGAATTTCTCCATGCTTCCTTTAATTAAAAAAAAAACTTTCCAGTGAGCTGGGTTTTCCAGTTGTACCTGCCTGCCTTCAGCCACTGCCTGCAACAGACGTGGTTCTGCATGAGCGCTTCTTCCGTAGGCGTCACAGTGTCCCTTTTGCAAGGGACTGTCCGCTCTCTGGTGGTGGATTTGAGCACTACATGCCAGAAAAGCTGCTCTGACAGGCTTTGCTGCTTATGTAACTCTGTGTCCTGGACCCCCGGGTGGTTTCTCCATGGACCTTTTGAAAGTCAAGAGCTTCCTCCCAAGGAGCCATGCTGATAACTCTCCTGGCAGGCAGCCTATAAACCTTCACAAGTAGGAAAAACAAATAGGCTCCAGATAAGTTGTTTTAATCTAAAAAGATTTGCACGAGGGTGGACTCTACATTGACCATCTTCTCCTTCCTCTTGAGGCCCTCTCGTGTTCTTCTTCAGGGGCCCAAGCTCTGTTAACCTCTCCTGTTTTCATTCTTCCCCAGAAGAATACAATATCAGTGCCCTGGTCACCATAGCAACCAAGACCTTCTTGCGCTATGACAAGCTGCGGGCCCTGATCGACAGCATCCGCAAGTTTTACCCCACCGTGACCATCATCATTGCGGACGACAGCCTGGACACGGAACACGTGGAGGGACCCCACATTGAGCAGTACTTCATGCCCTTCGGCAAGGTGGGGTGTGAAGGCTTTGCCTTCAGGAGGCCTCAGGGCTGACAAGGCCCCGTATTCCTAAATGCCCTGCAATGTTCTGTATGAGCAGTTCATGAAAGGCAGGGGTGGAGAACCTCTGATTTTTCCAGTGGTTATTTATTTATACATTTTTATATTTATTTATTTATGTTTACAACTTATATGCCGCCCACTACCCAAAGGTCTCTGGGTGGCTTACAATAAAAAGAATTAAAACAGTTAAAACATAGAAGATCAATAATTAAAACAATAAAAACCTTACAGTAAAATCATTACACTAAAATTGCCACCAGAGGACCCACAATCTATAATGTATCAATTAAAAAACTTCTGGAACAGGAAGGTTTTTACCTGGCGCCGAAATGTCATCAGTGTTGGCGCCAGGCGGATCTCAATTGGGAGGGCATTCCATAGCATGAGGGCAGCTGCCGAGAAGGCCCTATGTCTGCAAGCCATCCCTCTCACCTCCTTGAGGGATGGCTCTTTCAAGAGGCCCCCCTGGCTTGATCTTAATTGCCGGGTAGGTTCGTATGAAAGGAGGCAGTCCTTCAGGTATCTAGGTCCTAAGCCATTTGAGATTATAAATGCCCATTTCCCCTGCCCACTAGCCACACTGGCTGGAGCTGATGGGAATTTATTTATTTATTTTTTTAAAAATAGCAGCCGCACTACCAAGAGTCGGCATTCAATATTCTTAGAAAGACCAAAGGTTCCTCACCTCTGAATTTAGAGTCTGATCAGAACTTACTCTTTGGGATCCACTTTCTGAAAAGAGAGGGGGAAAGGCTCCAATGGCAATCTGCTGAGAGAAGGACAAATCCGTTGTTCCCCTATGTTGGCAGAAATCCCATTTCTGTCGTTCATAATTCCAGATGGGGGATGAACAGGAGCCATCAGAATTCACTCATCCTTGCCACCCACCCCAACTTTTACTGCAATAATATTCATCCAGATAGGTAAGAAGAGGGATTTCTCCACTTTCTCGGTGCATTCTTGGGCACAGTTTTAATTGACACTAACTTCTTGGAGTACAGAATCATGGATATATTTTTAACACAGACACATTTAATATGGCATTCAAGGGTGCTCTCCTATATTCATGGCATGAGTTACTGAGACTGAGCAGAAGCCTGAAAACAAGGCCACAAAGTTAAGAGAGCACCATACCCAGGAAAAGTGTCACCATGGAGAAATGGTAGTTGGAAGGTCAGCAGCTGGAGGCCTATGAGTCGGATCTGGACCCATTAAGGAATGACCTGACTATCTGTTTGCCACAGTATTTATCTACCAGAGGGGAGGAGTGTTGAGACTTGGGTTCATGGGAAGACAGGCAGGATCTAGTTCTTGAGTCAAAAGATTAATAATGTGGCAGTGTGTCATTGCAAGGTAAGATGAGCTGATGACAATACCTGGTTATTTGACAAGGGGTTGACTGGTGTCTATAAAACCTTTCTCCTGTCTTTCTAGGGATGGTTCGCTGGCAGGAATCTGGCTATTTCCCAGGTAACCACCAAATATGTCCTGTGGGTGGATGACGATTTCATTTTCACACCCCGTACCAAAGTGGAGAAGCTGGTGGATGTCCTTGAGAAAACTAGTTTGGATCTGGTGAGTCATTTTCCTTCCTGACTTTGGACCCTTTCCCTCATCTGACATGGGAGAAGAACTCTCTCCAACCAAACCTGGGGCTGGGTGGCCAGATAACATGGATTCAGTTCATCCCCAAATCTCCCAGCAAGAGACAAGAAGATTGCACGGCAAAAGAATCTTCAGATGTGAGGTAGGAACCTGAAAGCCAGTTAAAAAGGCTTGGGCAGAGGCTGGGGACTGGAATACATAGCATGCTGCTGAGATATACAAGGGCCTGACTGAAGGCATGTTGGGAGAACCAGAAAGGAAGAGCTCTAATTTAGAGTGAACTTGGTTCCTAGTTCCTTGACTGTGGTTTCTAGTTGTTTGCTCCATCCAGAATTATAGGTGAATTCTCACCCACAGATCCGTGCTTCCAATTCTCTTCCATAACGTCTTGCAAATTCTGCTGTAGAACAGGCCCCAGCTTTCTCCTGCCAGATGGGCAGATAAAACTCTCCTCCTGTCTCTTACACTTTCAACATTTGTTTGATACTTTTGTATACATTTTGGGTATTTTTGAGGTTGACACATATGCACAAGAGTCCTGAACTTGCATCCTGACCATTTTCAGAGGCTTCCTGCTGAGCAGTCATTGGCTGGACCCCTTTAAAACTGGCCCAGTTGTCACCAGGGTTTCTACACACACACCCATTTCATTTCATTTGAAACAAAAAAATTTAAAAAAATTCATTTCATTTTCCAGTTATTTTTGCTTTTTGTTTTATTTTAAAACCCTGCACCATTTCCCCCAACACACCCAATTGGAGGGGAAGGCGCAGGGGTTTAAAACTTTTTTTTTGCCACCAAAGCAAGTGGTGGTCGGGATGCCAGCATGAGAGCCCTGAACTCGCATTCTGACCATTTTCATAGGGCTCCTGCTGAGCTGTCATCAGCTGGACTCCTTTAAAAGTGGCCCAGTCACCACCAGGGGATCCCGCACTAGCATCCTGACCATTTTCAGAGGGACAAAAGTGGATCCCCCCCCCAGTGACGATTGGATCATTTTTAAAGGGATCCAGTTGAAGATAGCTTGGCAGGAGCCCTCTGAAAATGGTCGGGATGCCAGCACAAGAGCCCCAAACTGGTGACCCGACCATTTTCAGAGAGATGCAGGGGGAAGCGCGGGCTTTTTAATTTCTTTTTTTTTCACCAGCGAAATAAGCCATGTGCTTGCTTCGGTGACAAAAAATCCACCGCAGCATTCTCCTCCCACCGGCGCCACCCCAAGCATCGATCAGCTGGTGCGCACAGCCTTCCCAGCTACCCCCCAAGCACCGATCAGCTGGCCCGTGGGACCCTGCCAGCTGCCCCCCTCCAGCTGATCGGCGCTTGTCAAAAAAACAAAAAACAAAAAACAGAACGGAAGGGAATGAAAATTTCCAGTTTGTTTCATTTCGTTTTTTAAAAAAATTACTTTGTTTTTCATTTTGTTAGGAAATGAAATGAAAAATGAAATTAAAAAAATCATTTCATGCCCATTTCTAGCATACAGTATTAACTTTCCAGGTCTATGTTCAATAGTCAATGTCAATATTACATCCTATATTTTGTACCCACCCTATCATACAGTCTTTAACCACCTAATCTTGCATCTTATAGCTCAGCATATATTTATACAATTTCTTAATTAACTTCTCATTTGTATCGATTCATACCTCCTGAAATAATGTTTTTCTCCATAAAAGCCCTCTATTTTATCTTTTGTGTATCTCGAGATCATTTGTATACTAGTCTACCAGTTTATTTTTATAGTTTGTCTCTAGAATTCATATTTTGTTTTTCATTTTCCTTTCCTTAGTAAATCTTGGTATATTCACCATTCTTCCTTTGATATTAAACTGTGTTGGGTAAAGGCTTCTACAGGTGAGACCCAATTTGGGATCTTTTGATATACTGGAAATTGAATCTTGTCCCACACCTGAATTAAGCTCTTCCTTATCAAATGGTTTTTAAAGTTATTTGTGTTCTGTCACTTTCTTATGCCATAAAAAAGCATGCCATCCTAAGCTCAAGTCATGACTTTCTCATGTTAATAGTCTATCATTCTCTAAAACCGCCCATTATTTTATCCATACTAATGTACATGGCTAGATAATATAATGTCCAGTCCAATAATCCAAATCAGCCTCTTTCTTGGAATCCTTCTTTGACTCTTGGTTTCTTTCCTTGCCAAAGAAACCTCATAATTGTCTTCTGGACTTCTGTTTCAGTATTACTGGGATTATTTGGAAAAAGGAAGACAAACTAGACCTTCATTTTAAGTGTTATAGTTCTTCCCAATAATGATAGTTGTAATCTATTCTGTTTTTCCAGCTCTTTCTGAATATCATTAAGCAGCTTCATGTAATTGTCTTTTACTAATGCCCTAGCTTTCTTTGTAATGTAGATCCCCAATTATTTCACTGTTTTTGCTTCCTAGAATTTTGTTGTTTCGCCTCTCTCTACCTATTTCTAAAAGTTGGATTTTGGGCCTGGCAGGTGGGCGGAGCCGTGCGGGAGATCACAGGCTACACCACCACCTACAGGCAGCAGATCAGCGTGCTGCCGGGTGGTGAGGATGGAGATTGCCTGCGAACCCGCCAAGGCTATCACCATATCATTGAAGGCTTCCCTGACTGTGTGGTCACGGATGGTGTGGTCAACTTTTTCTTAGCTCGTACAGAGAAAGTGCTGCAAGTGGGCTTTGATCCTCGTCTCAGCCGTGTCGCCCACCTTGGTAAGTGAGACCAACATGACAGGTAAAACAAGACTGGTTTGATTTGGTCCGGTTTCTAGAAATAGCACTTCTCCATTCGGTACAACGTACCCAAACAAAATCTGTACCAAATGCAGTCGGAGTGATCCAGAGAGCTGAAGGTTGAACACCACTGCAGTAGTGAAGACTGACTGTTGTTCTAAGACAGATGTATGGCTGCTTCGTTTTCTTAGCTAGATAAGAACTCTTGAGACACGGACTAATACTAAGACTCATTCTTTTCTCCCCCTTCTCCTTGCTTTGAAATAACAAAAACAGAATTCTTCATTGATGGCCTGGGCATTCTGCACGTGGGCTCCTGCTCCAACGTGGTGGTGGACCATGCCTCCAAGATCAAACTGCCGTGGCTCAAGACAGAGAGCGAGAAGCAATACGCCAAATTCCGCTATCCCAACTCAAGCGACAACAGCCTGAACACCAAACAGAGCCTCTTCTACTTCAAGAACCGTTTCAAATGTATGACGGGCAACTAGCCTCTGATTCAAGGGCACCCGGCCCTACTTTTTAACCGCCGGCTTAAGTCCTTAGGCAGTGAGGCCTACTGATCTCAGGCAGCCTACTCTGGCAACTGGCCACAAAGCCCTGGGCAAACGGCCTTGCCTGTCAACTCAACTCGCCAAACCCCACCAGAACTCAGGGAGGCCTTGGCAACCTCAGGCCTGAAGAGCAATTCTGAGAAATGGGTAGCTGCACCAACTTTAAAATGCAGGCGAGGCCAGCGCATCTTGTTCAGCAGGATGGAGAGGCTGTGCTACTTACTGGTTTGGTTCTAAACCTTGAAGAGGGTGCCACCTGCTCTTGCATTTGTTTAACATCTTTTGCACCGAAACTGATGAAAACCGGACAGGGAGTAACACTGGAGAGAGCCCCCCCCCAAAAGCCTTGAAAGCTCACATAATTTTCTTTCTTTCATATACAAGAGCAACCTCCTTCTTCAGTTATCCGTGGACTTTCCCCTGCCCTGCTTTTTGCACCATGTGGGCAACACCTCTTGCCAGTCCCCAACCAAGCATCCTCCTGGTTCTACTGAGTTTGATCGCGAAGTGAGGCATGCCAGGGTTGTGGCGGTGTCTAATGCCTGAACTTTGGGGGTTTCTCCAGTGCCGCCCCTTTTCTGTGCCAATCTGTGGTGTCTGCCCCAGTCTCCCAAAAATGTCTACTCATCCAACCACCGAGCTGGTGTCATCCTAGGAGATTATGAAGTGCCAAAGACTATTGTGATGGAAATCTACTGCCCAGGGGAAGCCTGAAGGCAAGCAGATTGGCCGTAAAGGGGCAAAGGAAAAGGACGCACACAGATTCGAGGCACTTCCAGGTGTTTGCCCTATGGTTGAAGTGGCTTCCGAGGTTCGTGGATGTTGGGGGTGGTGGTCTTGTCCATTTCTTTTCTAGTGAGGCAACCTTTTTATACATTGATGCAGAAAGACTTTTTATGAAGGACTGTAATGTTTGTTCAGGTTGGTTTTTTTAAATTATTTTGAATCAAATCAATTCCTCCAAGCCTTTCCTCCACAATCTCAACTCCTCCCTTCTTGGCCTTCATGATCCCAATCCTGCAACCTTCCGTCTCACTGTCCCCCCCCCAACCACACACAACTGTTGTTTGTTAGGGAGGGAAATCTTTGTAAACCAGGACTGGGTTGATGTTGTTTTCCTATGTGTTCAGGTCCACTGCATTGGGGGGGTGTTGGTCCCTTGGGGTATAGCTGCAGCCAGTCAAGCCACTATGCTATAGTCTATTCTCCCCGCCATCACCCCTGTGTTGTGCACATCTTCCTGGCACTCCAGCTGCAAACTGTTCTTCTGCAAGCAGTCCTGGTGGGGTGGAGTATTGGGATGGGATGTGAACTAGAGATGGGAACGAACTGGTTTGTTTTGCTTCTCTGCTCTGCCCTCTTGGGTGATTGCCCACTTAGACAAAAGGATAGAACAGAGAAGCCTACGCTATAGCCAGGAGTGGAAAATCTGTTGTGTAGCTGCTGGAAGCTAGCAAACTGGGCCAGGTGGCTAGATCGGCAGAAGAGGTGGCGGAAGGGAGCAGCAGTGCCTGTAGTGCTGCCTTTACGAACCAAAATGAACCAATTTCTGCCCATCTCTAGAAGTAACCACAATCTTAGCCTCCTAGCTGGTCTGGAGACAAAGATGGGCTGGGTGGTAGAGCTGTAGGAAGGTCCGTGGCTCCCACAGTACCAGTGATCGAAAGATGTGTTGGAGTTCAATATATTTCTTGTCAAAAGTTGTCACCACCCAATGAGGTTGCAATCAGATGGGGATACAGCTGGCATTTTGAACCACTTTTGGCACGATCCAGTTCACTCTGTTTTCTGGAAACATCACAACATACAGGAAATTGTGGACTAGCATAACCCTGTTCCGTGCCCATCCAGAACATCTGAGTTAAGTAGCAGGGCTACTTTTGCCCCCCAACCCCACCCCAAGTTGGGCTGGAGCAATCGGAGCAGACCATGCATGCATGGAAGTGTTGCTTTAAAGGAGAATGCACCCAGCAACGTAACTCCTTATCAGCATGATCCTGCTTCCCTGTCTGATCACATCCTGAGTGCTTAAATTTAAAATCTGATTACATTACAAGGAAGAATGTGCTCTTTTCCTGTGACCAGCCCTTCATCTTTTCCATCCACACTGGCATGCAATCTTCCATCTTAATTTTTTTATCCACTGTGCGGGAGCCTTATCCGCCTGTGCAAGGAGGAGCAAGGCTTCAGCCAAAACCTGGAAGCCAACAGGCATTGAATTTAGCTGCTGCTGCTGCTGTGCTGCACTGATGAAGCTCTTCTAGCTGCTCACGTGCAAACACACCTTATAGGGAACATGGTTGTCATGTCAGTCGGAACCCCAGTGTGTGACCATGTGTTTTCTGCCGCAGCTGTGTCCTTCAATGCACAGTCTCCTGCCTCACCGAACGAACTCTTGTTTTGCAGAAGGATGATACCTTTTCTCCGCTAAGGATTATTTATTCATTCATTCCCATTTTTTATACCACCCGTGTGGCTACAAGGCTTAATCATGCCTGCCAAAACAAATTAAGTTATATTGATAGTTTCCAAACCTCTATTTTCACACTTACGTGACATATATACCAGCAAGGACATTGCCATTGGTTTTAATGGTACCAATTCAGTTCTTCCTATGTGAAACATTACCGTGGTGACGCCATGGAATAATTTGTTTTCTGTCTTGTTTCTTGGAGTAGTGCTGCCTCCTATTATTATTATTATTATTATTATTATTATTATTATTATTATTATTATTATTATTATTATTATTATTATTATTATTATTATTATAAATAAATTCCTAACTGAGACATTAATATGGCAGAAACAAATTCCCATTTAGGAATGTTTGATCTGTGGTGCAATAGTCTGAGCCTTCTCTCTTCCTTCTGCTGGAAATGCTGCACTCTTTTCGTTACCATTCAAACCAGGAAATTGTGCACAAGCCTTCATTCAGAAGCTGTCTGCTTCTAGTTGCTAGTGAAAGATATCCACCTCCCACCATTACATTCTAAGCAAAATCTTATAGAAAAAAAACATGAGAGAGGCATCAAAATTATCATGCAAGATAAGTTACAGGCTCAAGAATGAAACCATGTAGAAGTCAGAAGCAAAAGCCGAAACGTTACAGAAAAGTAACTCGGGAGTACATTGTTCTACACCAGTGTTGGCGAACCTATGGCACGGGTGCCAAAGGTGGCACTCGGAGCCCTTTCTGTGGGCACCCGACATCACCCCTTCATAGCCACCTTTATACAGGTTAAATTACTGTATTGGCACTTTGCAAAAAAAAAAAAAATAGTGGGTTCTGAATTGCAGTTTGGGCACTCGGTGTCTAAAAGGTTTGCCATCACTGTCCTACACCCACTGATATCACATGGGCAGTGATATACTCCCCTGTGTTACTTTTGACATTATTTTGACTTCTCTATTGTTTCATTCTACTCCTTAATTAGGAGGCATTCAATTCCAGTTAACCTCTGCTGACATTTGGTTTAGAAATGTGACTGAGAATCTAATGGCCCATGTCCAAAGTAGTCTGCAGATGCAAACCAACATTTAGGGCAGGTTATTTGATTATTTATTTTTATTTATTGCATTTGTATTGCCTTCCCACAAAAAAAAGAGCACCCAAGGTGACTTACCAACTTTAAAAATAATGAAAAGGGATAAAACCACATTTAGCTATTTTTTAAATCCCATAAACCTGCCACGTTCAATCCTCAGTCTATCTTGAAATCATATTTTATTTATTTTTTTTATTTTGAGTATTTTTTACCCCAACTTTCTCCTGGGAAAAGGACCCAAGGAGGCTTACAGTAATGAGGAACAATGTACAGTCCAGTACAATTAAGAGGATGCCTTGTATCTTCAGATATTCTTCTCCCAACCTAGATGGGGTTCTAACGCCAATATATATGTGCAATAGATTTTTCATACATCTGTGCCATAAATATTAACTCAGCTTCATCTGCCTTCCATTCCTCCACTTTCTCGCTGTCACATTGGCAGCCAGAAGTTCTTCACTCTTCATGAGTGGCATGGATCTGATGATGGATGTCAAGTAGCAGGGGTTAACTCAGATCCACCTGCTAACTCAGACTTCTGCTTCCAGCCAAAACTTGGCTACCCTCCCATTGTTTCTCAGCAGATATTGCTTATGTCTTCCTCTGCCGCATTTTCAAACCTTGGCCACGGTGACTTTTCAAAGCAGATGAGAATTTTATCCCTTTGTTCTTTCTTTTGTTGGTTCTTTAAAAGCCAGAAGTTCTTCCGTTCCACACTGTTCCTCTCAGTTTTGCAGGATCTGCTCTAACGATCAAGCTGAGTCTGAAACTGGGGGACCAGGGAGTAGGATTATATCCCCCTCCCCTCTCTTTGTGGTATGGGTAGCCTGTCCCTCAGTAGCATACCCACCTGCTTAAAAAATGCTGTAATTTGAATTTCAACAGCCTCTACCCCTTCCCTCCACCTTAGCTAATGCCCTGCCCACAACTGCCCCAGGACCCTGCACTCAGTACAGTAGAATTAACATCAGGACAACAGGTGGGGATGCACTCCAAGACAATGGGAGCAGAAGCCCTCCAGACTGAGGGGAGTCTGCCTCGGTAACAGTGACTTTCAGTCTTGACTTTCATTGCTCTTTGCCCTGTTGATGCTGGAGTGGGGAGGGAAGGGTGATGTTCTTAAAGGTGCCTCTAGGAGGAGATGCTATGGAAGGAGCAATGACTTCCCTCAGTGAACACTGAATAAATTTTAGCATCACAGCCGATCTTGACTAGTAGTGCATTCATAGGAACTGAGGCAACCAAGAATCGCTGCTTACTCATCTGCTAATCATCTCTCTTGGGTCCTCCCAGGAAGGAAAGAAATGAGGGCTGCTCCAGTCTGAAAGAGGAACTTAGGGTGTGATCAGAAGGTGGTACAGGATTATGCTGGGAAGAGGTGCATCACTAGGAGTGATCAACCTTGAAGCGACCCTTTGGCATGGCATGTACAAGAATCACTCCAGCCCAGCTCTTAAAAAAAAAAAAGGGGGGGGTAATCCTGCCACTGGACTAAAAGAAGAAGAACAGAAGACCAGATTGGGTACAAAAGAGGTTCAGACTGGTTTGCCATCTGTACTATCTGACTAAAATAGCTCACCCATGCCACATGCTGTCCAAAACGCAACCCGCATCTCCTGGACTGGACCTGAAGCAGAACAGACTGACCCCTTGTTCCAAACTAACCAGTCTTCCCTCCTCTGAGTCTCATGCCCTCTGCCTCAACACACTCCTCCTAATCTTATGGGGTGGGAGGGTGGGGGGTAGTGTCTGTTTTGTCCATTTCCTTTGGTCTCCGTTGTTTTCTGACAACTACTGTACTTCAAGCAGGGTGTTTTTTTTTTCTGGAATGGAAACAATTTTGGGAAGGGAATAAAGCATCTTTTTTTTAAAAAAAAAGAATAAAGTAAACTTGTTTTGTTTTGCTCTTGTATATGGAAGCTTGTGAGCAGAGGCCTGCCCAAGGAAAGTGAGAAGAAGTTTGAGAGCAAAACCAACGTTTCCTTCCACTGCCAGCACAGCCGTGGACTAATTCAGGCCAGGTCGCTCTTGGCCAAAGGAAGCTCATGACGCCCTGCTGCCTCTTGCCGGGGTGCCCCGGCTTCGCGAGTCGTCCTTCCGTGTAACAGTCAGGGGCCTCGTTGGTCTTGTGGGCAGCCAGCTGCCTCCAGCATGTCTGTGTCAACTCAATTTTTGTCTTGGTACGCCTGGATGGGTTGAGCGCGTCCTTGACCCTTGGTAGGCAGCTTACACCCAGATGGTTGGGTCCTTCTGTTCAACACTTTCCTGGGAAGAAACCAAAAACAGATGACCTGAGAAGCCATGCGCTGCTTATATCACAAACATGCTACCCATTGTTCCCTCTTTCTCTCCTTATCTCTGTGTTTACAATGAGAGGATCGGTGGCTTACAGATCAACCTGAGAGCACAAGGATGATGCTGAGTTAAGGCACTTGGAATGGTCTTAATGCTACATACTGTCTGTATAAGGGGTTGTTGTGGGTTTTTTGGGCTGTTTGACCATGTTCTGGAGGTTTTGTCTTCTTCTCAAGGTTTTGACAGTCTCGATGGCCAGCATCTTCAGAGGAAAAGATGCCTCTAATGATGCCAGCCACAGAGACTGGCGAAACAGGAAGAAGAAAAAACACCTGCAGAACATGGCCAAACAGCCCAAAAACCCCACAATAACCATCAGATCCTGGCTGTGAAAGTCTTCAACAACACAGTTTGTAAAAGAATTTGCTGGGAAATTTTAGGAACAGTGAGCAGCAGAGCAAGTGCAGGCTCTTCGACTAAAATGCTCATAATGCAACTATGCAGAATAGGACAGACTGCAAAGAGAGGGTTGGTTCTTTTAGCTGCAACTCCAGAATCCCCCTCCAGCTTGGGGGCTCTTGTTATTCTTCAAAAGGTAAAATTATCCCAAGTTCCACGGCACAAGATTCTGCTTCTGTCCCCAGAGTGCAAACCATTCCTCATGTTTGCATCTCACACCTGGGACTCAGAGAATGGACTCAGCTTGTTATGGGACGCGGAACTACTTCAAGTACACTTCAGCAGGCAAGAATGTAGCTAAAATACAGAATCTGAGGATCAACTGTTGAACCAGACTGGCTTGTGGTTTCACATTACGTTCTTAAATGATAAATCTATTATCTGCCTGAATTAGACCACTGACATTTAGATGTGAGACTTCCCCTACTTTTTGAAGTACCCCTATATAGAGAAAAGTAGCATTTTGTGAAGAAGACAAACTGAAATACTTCTATCTATAGAATTCATCTCCGCTTATCTGCAATATTCACCAATGTTAGTTTGCACTAGAGGACCTATGTGTAATGAACACTCCAGTGAATTTGCTCCCCCCCCCGAGAGGTGTAGTCTACAGCTTCTAAATCAGGCTACCACCCTCACTATAGGGTGGATTGAATTGCATATAGCAGGAGCAGAGGTTGTCAAGTTATCTGTTTTTTCACCCTCAGCCTCTTACCATGGTCTGCTGGAGATAGGAAGCAGCATCATGGACGGTCACAAAAATATGCTGCGGAGGGAGATGGTGCATCAGGCCGCAGAAGCTCAGTGTTTGTAACACATTGGCTAGATAGAAAATAGGTAATTAAATTAAAATTAAATAGATCACCTCCAATTTGGCACATACTTGCTTATCAACAGAGAAATGTGAGCAAAACAAATGCTCCAAACTGGAAAAAAAAACTACCCTTACAACTTCCTGAATGCCCCATCCAGCATGGAAAAAACAAAAGTTTTCCTGCTCAACCTTCAGAGATGTCACTGTTCAAATGTCACAGATAGAATTTAATAATAATATTCCTTAAAATATACAAAGAAAATTGGACTACAAAACAAATCATCTCTGGTGTCTACATATGAATGCCAGGAGTATAGAAAACTGGAAATCTTAGTTCAAGAGGGTAAATATGACTTAAAAGAAATAACAAACTTGATAAGATGATTCCCATGACTGAAATATAGAAACTGAAGAATATAAATGTTCCAAAAAGAACAGAAAGAATAGAAAGGGAGGCGGAATTGCATTATATGTCAAAATATACATTCCTGCACAAAAATACAGGAGGAGGAGACTGACTGTTCCAAGGATCAAGGTGGCTTCAGAAAAACCTGAGAAGTTACCTGAGAATTAAAAAAGACACCTACAGGAAGTAGGAAGAAGGCAAGGCCAGAAAGGAAGATACAGAATTGTGGGGATGGTGTTAGGAAGGCAAAAGCTTAGGTTGGCATGAGATACTAAAAGCAACAAATCCAGGACTAGATTAACTGAATCCTGAGTATTGAAGGGAGTGGCTGATGAGATCTAACATTGTCCCTATCTTCAAAAAGGGCAGAAAGGAGGAAACTGGGAACTACAAACTAGTCAATGCCAGGGAAAGTTCTGGAGCAGATTACAAAGTGGTCACTTTGCAACCACCATGAAAGCAATGCAATAATAACGAGAAGAAATAAATGGCCAGCTGGTTAACACAACCTCATAAGTAACCAGACTCAGCATTTGATCATGTTTCAAAGTGTTAATGGTAAAGCTCCAAGGAGTGAGGTTAGATACCAGATGCTTGGAGAAGAGCTAATGTTGTCTCTTATCTTCAAAAGCAGCAAATGGAGGAACCTGAGAACTATAAACCAGTTAGCCTGACTTCAATCCCAGGGAAAATTCTGGAGCAGATTATAAAGTGGTCACTCTCCAACCACCATGAAAACAATGCAATAATAGCTAGAAGCCACCATGGATTTATCAAGAACAAGTCTGCCAGCCTAATCTTATCTTAGTTTTTGATCAGTTAGCCTCCCTCGATGACAGGAATGCTATAGATGTCAAATATCTTGATTTCAGTAAAGTCTTTGACAAAGTGCCTTATAATATTCCAATGAACAAGCTAGTTAGGTGTTGGCTGGATAGAACAACTGTCAGGAGGATACACACTTGGTGGCAGAATTGCACTCAGAGAGCACTTACCCATGACTTCTTCTCAAATTAGGAGGAGGTAACAAGTGGAGTACTTGGGCCTGATGCTCTTTAACATCTTTATCAATGATTAGGATGAGGGAATGCAGGGAATCCTTATTAAATTTGCAGGTGACACAAAAATTGGTTGAAATACCTAGTACCGTGAAAGACATATACAAAATTTGAAAAGATCTTGATAGGCTGGACCACTGAGCTGAAACTAACAGAATTAAATTTAACAGAGATAAGTACGTACTAAGTTCTATACTGGGGGTAGGGGATCAAACACAGAGTTACAAGATGGGAGGTGTTTGGGCTCAGTAATATTAGGAGCAAGAAGAATCTTGAAATTGTAGATCACAAACTGAATATGAGCCAACGGTGTGACTTGGATAGAAAAAAAGCAAGTGCTCTTTTAGGACACATTATAAGAGAAGTAAAGTCTCCAAATCCTATTAAGTAATAATTCCTCTTTATTGAATAACCACTGATTAAGGTTTATCTTGAATACTATATTCCAGTTCTGGACACTGTACTTCAAGAAGGATGCTAACAAATGAACAAGTTCAGAGAAGGGCAACAAAGCTGATCAGGGGTTTGGAAACCAAGCTCTATGGGGAAATATTGAAAGAACTGGGCACATTTAGCCTTGAGAAAAGATTAGGGTATGATACACTCTCAGATACTTGAAAGGGTGTCTTACAGAGGAGGGATAGGATTTGTATTTTATAATCCCAGAGCACAGGACATGTTATAATGGGCTCGCGTTAGAGGAAGCCAGTTTTTGAACATCCAGAAAAAACTATACTGGCTATTAGAGGAGTATGACAATGGAACCAATTACCTTGGGAGATGGTGAGTGCTCCGGACACTGGAGGCATTCAAGAGAAAACTGGACACCTATCTGCCAGATATGCTTTAATTTGGATTCCTTAATTGAGCAGGTGGTTGGACTTGATGGCCTTATGGTCCACTCCCAATTCCAGGATTTTCTTACTTTGTTATCATAGAATCATAGAATCATAGAATAGTGAAGTTTGAAGGTTGTCAAGTCCACACACATCCCTGCTCAATGCATCTCTCTCTCTCTCTCTCTCTCTCTCTCTCTCTCTCTCTCTCTATATATATATATATATATGGAAATATGAAGTTAGGGTGGATTCGGGTTTCTTCCCGTGTAGAAATCGTTAAGAGAGAAGGATGGCACACTGTTTCACTTCTATAAATACCATTACAGGCTGCCAGATGCATCTGAGATGGCTGCATGCTGGTGGGTTAGCTTGCTGGCATATCCTGGGCTTTGGTGGAGTGGGGTCCTGTGCTTGTGAATTAGCTGTCTCCCAATGTTTTTTGGGGTGTGTGAGTGGCATGTGGTGAAAGAAAGCCCGCAGTAGATCGTGGTTTTGTTATTGGATGGTGGTGTTTCATCTGTGGGAAGGGTCAAAAGGTGGTGGCATCTTGTGTCCTTTTGGACCTGGTGTGTCTTTGTTCGTCTGTTGACCAGGGCTAGTTTCCAGATGTCAGGAATGGGAGGTGTCATCACGTTTATTCATGTTGTTTGGGTGTTTCTCTATTTCAATGGCTTCATGATTATTCATTGTTTGTTCAGTTTTGGAGATGAGTTCTTTCAAAGTCAATTTCATGACCTGTTGTTTTTTGCTGGAAGAGAGAGGAAGATTTTTCTTCATGCGTTCTTGCACGTGTGCGCTTATTCTCCTGTTTGTTTGTCCGATGTATGTGGCTGGACAGACTTTGCAAGACACTTGGTTTTGATATCTTTGGGGTTTCTTAAGATGTTGGTCACTGTCTTGATAAGCTATCTGTGGTGCCTTTGATGAAGGGGCAGGGTTCATGTATGTTTTTTGCTAATAAATTACCTTGTGTAATATTTTTCAACCTGATGAGGGTTTTTTTCCCACAAACTCCACAAACTGGAAAAACGCCAGAAAACCCCCCACACAACAGCCCATGAAACAAACAGTTCTGGACAGGAAACCATCGCAGAGACCAAAGTCCTTTCCAAAGGATTCAACTTTGCAATTCCCAGACACATCCCCACCGAAAACATCATATTGTCTTGATGAAGCCAACAAAGCAGTCACCAATGACACCAAGAGAAGAACAAAACTCAAAGGAAAGACAACAACATAATTTTCCCAGCAGACAAAGGCAATGCCACAGTGGTCACACAGACTACCAAGCCAAATTATCCAACCTACTACAAGTTACATACCTTTGAACACAGAGCCAAAATAAAAGCCTCTCCCTTAAGTGAAGAAATCAAGCCAAGCATCATCCCCAGAGAGAAATCATCCAATGCCCCAAGCCTGCCTCCCCAAGCAAAGAAGGAACACTCAGACTGGCTCCATGTGGCCAAACAACTCCAGTTGCAGAATCCATCACTTTTACAAAACTCGTTCCACTTTGAAACAAGACCTACAACCCAATGACCTACTCTGAGCTTCGATGTTTTTAGTCTTCTGTCATTCAAGAAGCCTTGACAGCTAGCTACAACCCCCAAACACATGATCTGACCAAATGGGAGAATGGACAAAGATACAAAAATGGAGCACGCTGATCACCCCTCTCACCGGGAACACTTTTACAGAAGTCCGAACATAAACCCAAACTCTGGCTCAGATATGTTGACGACACCTTTGTTATCTGGCCACACGGGAAAGATAAACTGAACAACTTCCCACCATCTCAACAGCCTACACCCCAAAATACAATTCACTATGGAAATAGAAGCCTTCCCTTCCTGGACATAATCAAAAAGGTCTAGGACTACCATTCTACAAGGCTACTTAAAGATCCCTGCACAGATCAACTCCGCAAAAACCCTCCTGCTTGACAAAGACCACCTAAAAACTCGAATGTTTTAGATTCAGTCCCATCAGCATTCTGACAAGAAAAGAAGAGAACAACGCCATCATCAAAGGCACCACAGACAAAATCAGGTTCTCAAACACAATATCAAGACAGCCTTTTCCCCAAAAAATAGCCAACATCTTAACCCCAAAGACAAGAACAAGGAGTCTACGAAATACCATGCAAAGTCTGAAATCCGGACAAACAAACAGGAGAAGCTAGTGATGAAAAAGAAGAAAAACTTCCAGCACATAAAAACAACAGGTCAGTTGCTTTGAAAGAACCAAACTCATCTCCAAAACTGAACAGTTCTGGGAAGCCATTGAAATTGAGAAAACCACATGAATGTGATCTCCCGCTTGCCTGACATCTGGTCTGCCTGGAGCCTCTGTCACAGACTCCAAAAGGCAAGATGCCACCACCTTCCATGTCACAGATGAAACGAAACCACCATCCAATAACAAAACCACGACTGCACCATCTACTGCGGCACCCCACTCCAGTCACCACATGGAGCACACTCACACACCCCAAAAAAACATTGGGAGACCACAGACACGTAGCCAGACCAAAATGAATTCACAAGACACAGGACTCCACCAGCCCAGGATACTGCCAGAACCACCAGCCATCTAACCCACCAGCATGTAAACAGCCATCTAAAAGCCATCCAGTTAAAGATCGCCTCAGCACAGCAGATCACAAAAGAACAAAGGAACAAAGTACAATCAGTATCTATTTTGAAGGACTTCAACTGAGACCACACTTTGAAGAAGAAAGAGCCTGGCCTGAAGCCGAGTGAGACCTCGTCGCCAAAACAACCAGACTACACGGGAAGAAAAGGACACTCCGCTGCAGTATATATATGGAAAAGAACAGGTTAAGAGAGAAGGATGGCGCACTGTTTCACTCACCATTACAGGCTGCCAGATGCATCTGAACGCCTGCTTGCTGGCATTCTGTGCATAGCTGCAAGGCAAAGAAAGCCATCAGTGAGGGGAATCAAAATCAGTGCCATGCTTACGTGAGGGCTTTCTTCGTCAGAATGGAAGAGGGGAATGAAAAAGTGAATCACATTCACACACATTCTTTTCCTTCAGCCCCAATGTTTGCATTTTGCACAATAGACATGCAAGCACTTTTGATATCAATTCTAACTTGGTCACTAAGCTATCTGAAGGAAGGGCAGGACATGTATGTGCTAATATTACCTTGTATATTTTTCAACCTGTGATTTTACTAATTAATCGCAAGGCTGGAAAGGAACGCAAGTAACAATTCTGAAAACTCTATTGTCTTGTGGCAGCATTACTTGACACTTAAGATCCATACACTCAAACTACATGTATTTTTCTCTTCGATCACACAGTAGTTACGGAGGCACAGCCAAGGGAGAGCCATCCACAAATCCTGAGCGGCACTAGACTGGCATGTGGACACGCCCGCTCCTTTTAGTCTTCTGTCCCTCCCTAGCTACCATGTGAAATGGGAGAAAGGAGAGTAGAAAAATGGAGCGCTGTGCCCTTCAGGTTCTGACCCTGCCCTCCCCACCTTGGTCTCTAGAGCCTGACAGAATATCAAAGGTCTCACTGTTCTAAAGGCAGATCCCTGCGCTCCTGCTTGGGCATTCGTAGTCAGCATTCTGACAAAAACACAAGCCATCGAGACCAGCGGTTCTCAACCCGTGGGTCCCCAGATGTTCCTGGTCTGCAACTCCCAGAAATCCTGGCCAGCTCAGCTAGTGATGAAGACTTCTGGGAGTTGCAGTCCAGGAACATCTGGGGAACCACAGGTTGAGAACCACTGGTCTAGATGGTCTGCCTGGATTCCAGACTGGCTGTTGTCTCTGCACTGATTCTTTCTGATGACAAAGGCTCCGCCGTCGCCATCACCACCACCACTACTACCACCACCATTGACAAAGCATCCAAGGCATATACAGTATGTATCTCTTTGGGCGTACCTGAATAAGGAGCCTGGCTCCAGCCGAGTCAACAAAGGACACTCCACTGCAGTCAAGAACCACAGCCCGTACTGCTGTGCCTGGGGGAACAAAAAAGGCAGAGAACATGTGGGCTCTGAAGAGTTTGCCAGCTGCCACTTTGCGTTTTCTCAGAAGCCATTGCACTCTCCCTGTTTTTTTACAGCTTGTTCAGATGTGAACCTCTGTCCCAGAGAGACATGCAACCTTTTTCAGCTGCTTGGCCCAACACAGGAGTGAACTTTCCTAGCAATACTTGGCCAGTGGCACTGTAACACACACTTGGAGTCTGGAGTATTGTACAACTGCTAACTGGGCCAAGAAACAGGAGATAATAATTGTTTGTAAATCAGTAACCCCAAGAGAACACAGGAAAGGAAGCAGTAGCTTTTCCCACTGAAGAAATAAGAATGCTTGTTTACTACATAATATTTCCCAGGGGTAAGAAGAGAATTAACTTTTACTTACCTGGACACTGCTTTTTGTCCAGGACAGAGACACTGCCATCCTAAAAGGAAAAGCCAAAAGAAGAAGAAGAAAGAAAGAAAGAAAGAAAGAAAGAAAGAAAGAAAGAAAGAAAGAAAGAAAGAAAGAAAGAAAGAAAGAAAGAAAAAGATTGATTTCAGCTTCAGAAAGTTGCAAAAATATCAGGTTCTCAACTGCAAACACAGCACAATTTCTAACTTTTGACTTGCTGGGGATTTACTCATTTAATAGACACCCAGTGCATGATTTTTGAAGCAGCTGGATGGACCATTTCCACACACTCCTAGAATGCAGTTCTCTTGTTCTCTTTGGCAATTCTGTCTTGGGCTAATGGGGAGTTGCAGTCCTAGCATGGCTGAAGAGCAATGTGCAGGCTGCCTCCATCGCAGAACAACTTCAACCCAGTTCATGCATCAGGGAACAATCATATGGCTGGTTTCCTTGCTCAGCTGCACTGAAAGTCAAGTACACCGATGTCTGAAGTAGCTGCAGTGGTAAGTAGGAGCCGTCAAAAAGAATACAGTATGTGTTGGGAGTCAAGCAGGTGTGGAACCCAGAGCCACAATGCTTAGGCACTGAATATGTTTACAGCTGGTCTGGTGAAGGAAGAATTATCATTGTATCCTAAGATGAGAGGGCTGTGAAGGAAGCAAAACCTCTTGCCCATCTAACTGTAAAGTCAGAGAGTAGAAGAGGGGTACAATTTATTAGGCCCCAGCTAAAACTCCAATACCAATTACTAGGAGAAAGAATAAGATACTGCCACAGCTCATCCTTGAAAACAGGTTTAATGTGTGCTGCCTTAATGTGTGCTGCTTAAACCTCTCTCTGGGCAGTTTATAAATTAATTATGCAGGCTACACATTGTCCACCCACCAATGAGCCGGGAAGACTGAATCAACCTCAAGCCAGCTACCTGAGCCTGTTGGGATTGACCTCAGGTAGTGAGCAGAGTCTTTGCTGCAGTGTGAACTATTACTTAGAGGAGTCACCTTCTTAAAACTACAACACCCAGTAACCAAATTAGTTGGGAGAGTCACAACATTACCACAGTGCTGATGTCCATTTTCATTCTGATGTCTAGATTTGGGACCTCTTTGGGCTGCTGTAATTCCCGGTCGAGCCCCACACATTGGCTCACAGCATCATGGAAGAAACTGCGGTTTCCATAATAGATGGGGGCTTGGTAGCTTAATATCTTCACACCTGGGATTTCAAAACACTAAGAAGAAGGGGACATAGGTAGATAAAGAGGGCAGAGGCAGATTATTAGATTTGGCATAGCCCAACCTTACCCCCCTCTGGTTGGATTATAGTTCCCATAAAACCTCAGATTATTTACTGTATTTCTACATTTCTAATTATGAAAGCATTTTATGAAGGTATATACGATAAAAACATTTTCAAGAAAATATCTTGTGTTAGAGTAAATACATATGCTATCATAAATAGAGTTTGGAAAAGTTACCTTTGGACTACAGTGTTTCAGATTCTATGGCCAGTATGGTCACCGAGAATTTTAGAATGCCATTCTCCAAAAGCAATTTTTCCAAGCCTTGAACAGAACCTAAGCTGCATTCTACTACATCACACCAAAACACCATCTAATTTCACATCTTGTTCCCTGTACTAGGCAGCCAAATGCATTCAATTTGCTAGAAAGGGGGAGTATTATTTTTAACAACAACGCTACAGACTTTGCAGCAAAGAGAAGCTACAGAGCTGTGCAGGAGCAGTTCATGTATATATACTCATCTCAAGCATAAAATTCATTGCCCCAAGCATGGTTCTAACCAAAAATAAGACCAAAATTCTAACTTATTTGACAGGGGGATTTGATCTTACTTTTTTTTCTTAAAGGAGGTGGACCAAATAGGGCAGGCCTGCCCAAAGTCCGCAGCTGGCTGGCCCTCCCCTCTGTCCCTCTCCTTCGCCATGTTTTTTTAAAAAATCTTCCACCAGCTGCCGGGAAGCTTGAGGGGCTGGGTGGGCTGGCCAGCTGGTGACCAGAAGCTTGTGCGGCTGGGTGGGTGGGCGAAGGGGTGGGCCACCACCAGCAGCACTGGCGGGAAGCTTGTGGGGTTGGGCGGGCCGGCCGGCTGGCCAGCCATCGCGCAGGCTGCTGCCACCAGCACTGCCAGCAACCATGTGAGGCTGGGTGCATGCACGGGGCAGTGATCGGGCAGGCCACCACCACCGGAATAGCCGGGAACATTGTGAGGTTGGGCGCATGCACGGGGCAGTGATCGGGCGGGCTGCGCCACCGGCACCGCCGGGAAGCTTGGGCGGCTGGGCGGTCTGCCGCCACCGGCACTGCAGGGGAATGTGTGGGGGTGGGCAGGCCAGCGGGCCTCTGCCACCGCCAAGGAGCTTTGGGGTGGGCTGGCGGGTGAGCCGTCGCCACTGCTGGGCAGCTTGGGGGGGGTGCAAGGTCGCACAGATCGCCTCTTCCAAGGGGCGACCTGTGGCCATGGCTCCCTGTGCTTCCTTTGGTCCCCACCTTCCTTCTTTCCTCCCTCCCTCCCTTGGTCCCCACCTTCCTTCCTTCCTCTCTTGTTTTCCACCTCCCTCCCTCCCTCCCTTGGTCCCTGCCTTCCTTCATGCAGGTGGGGTTGCAAGGGGTCAGTGGGTGGGGCTTGCAGTGGGGTGTCAGGGGGGGGAGCAACCGGCCCCTGACACATTCTCAGCCACCAAATCTGGCCCTCCTTCCAAAAAGTTTGGGCACCCCTGAAATAGGGTCATGTGAGGTGCATACCCCATGTAAATGCAAGGATCATACCAACAGGGATACCAGACCAATATGCAATTTTGTAGGACTCTTTTTAGTCTGGTCCAGCTCTCTCCAGTTAAGCTGTGTAGTCAAGCCCTTATGTGCTCTAGCTTTTGCTTAAAAAAAAACTTTAAAAAATACAAAAAAAAAAAAAAGAAACAATTTTTTAAAAAAATGTTTCATACCAAATGAAATGAAACAAAAAAAAATGAAACAAGAAATGAAATGAAACACCATTTTGGCATTTTGTGCCCATCTCTACAATAAAGGTATCACCTTTAGGCTTTGGACCTAATTTATAAAGCCTACTTTTGAATATATATATTTTTGGTCACATGGCTCAACCCACTTTTTTTACTTAGATAGGCAGATAGATAGATATTGTGTGTGTGCGCGCGCCCGTGTGTGCATACACATGTATGTGCGTTCATGTTTCCTGTCTAGATTTCCCCCATCATCACTCTTACCTTGCTGTTGTATTTAACGGGTTTGTAGATCTCTGTGTCAGCTGCCCTGCCCAGCACTGAGCACTTCACCCTAGAAGATTAAGGAAGTGATAGGAGGGAAACATTCATTTGGGGACTACTTTCCCAGCAACTGGCAGGCATGAGCACCCATGTCAGCTTGATGGCTCACATTTGGGGAAAGACCAAGGGCAGCATTCTATGCAGCTAACGGTTTCCTAGAACATTTGGGAGGGATGGGCAAAGGCACGCACCATTAGCATGGCTATACAGATGCGAAAGGAGGCTTGCCACCTGCTCAGACCTGTGACCACCAGGGAGAGCAGTGAGTACAGCAAATGAAGTTCAGTGCTACATGTGTCTCCCTCCCTGCCACTGCTCCCTACGGTCTTGCCGCCACGCCTGCCTCCCCAAGCTAGCCGACGGGCACCTGATCCTAACAGCTGGGCCTGACCCAACATTTGGCAAAGGGACCGTGCAACGGGAGAAGAGGGGATGCGCAAATACCTCTGCGTGCGACACACAACCGTCATCATGGAGAACACAACCCCGACAGCCAGGCCGAGGTCCACACTGAGCACAACCACAGCAAGCCACGTGACCACCCAGACAGCCTGTGAAAGATGAGGGGGGAAATGGTAAGATAATCCCAAGGGATCCTGGAGGAGCAGATAGGCTGTCCCCTAACGTCAGGCTGTGTGATCAGCAACCTTGGCCTCTAGCCTGGAGTCAAAACATTTTCCCCTGCATTGGCATGGACTGTTCTCTTGCTGTTTGCCAATGCAGGGAGGGCAGCTCAATGGCAGAAATCTTCAGCTTTTGAAGAGCAAAGCTCAAAGCTTGGAAAAGATGGTTTGAGGAGGACCCTGACTCCCCGAGAGACCAAGACAGCATTCTTTTGGGGGAATTCTGATATTTTTAAATGAAATATTTCCAAATCGTGAATTTAATATAATATAAAGCCAAATGAATCATGTTGGCAAGAATTTTCCAGAAGAGGAATGACAATGAGTGACCTCATTACCAGACGGGCAGTATAAAAATCCAACAAACAAACAAAAAATAAATAAATAAATAAATAAATAAATAAACGGTGGCCCATTCACACAACCAGTTTCAGCCTTGTGGGAGGACTTTACATGAAGTTCCCTAGGACCACAGGGCTGGAGAACCTGTGGTTCTTCAAGTGTTTCTGGGCAGCTGTACCCATCAGCTCCAGCCAGCTAGGCCAAAGAGGAGGGGTGATGGGGACTGTAGTTCAATACCATGTGAAGGGCCATGGCTCCCTCACCTGGCAGATGGAATCAGGAGTTATGCCCAAACAAGAAAGCAAAAAAGCCAATCGTTCTGATTATATACCACCCCATACCAGTTCAAGTACACTGGGCAGTTTACAGTTTAATTACAGTATGCAGGTTACACATTGCACCCCCCCACCCCCCGCAAGCTGGGTACTCATTTTACCGACCTCAGAAGGACGGAAGGCTGAGTCAACCATGAGCCAGCTACCGGGGATTGAACCCCAGGTCGTGAGCACAGTTTTAGCTGCAGTACAGGCATTTAACCACTGCACCACAAGGCTCCTTCCATATAGTAACAGGTGGTAATAAGTGGAAGTGGCATGAATTTTGCCAGCGAAAAGATACTTTTATTCAACATATGCATTTTTTCCTGCCCTTGCTACACAGACTGAAACAATAAAGGCCCTACAATGTGACCATGATAAATAGAATCTCAAAGGCCACACATTTTAACCAGAGTGGACACTCAAGGGGAGAGTCAAGAAAGCAAGGACTATTTCATCAGCAAGACTAGGAGTAGTTGGGTTCCTTTCCCACAACATTATTTAATTTGATGAACACAATATCTGAAAGTGCTTATGATACATCTGCCAAACTGTAAGCCATTCAACTGTGAATCCCATTGATGGCTTGAGCAAGGAAACCATCCGCCAAGCCTGATGAAATTATGGTCCTCCAGATATTGATGAATGCTGATTTCCATCTGACCTAACTAGTCTGGGCCACAGTGATATATTCACCAACATCTGTGTATTGCAGAAAGTTCTTCATCCCTGGAAAATCCAATCCAACTGCAACAACATGGTAGCAATGCAAACGTCGATAGTAGCAAAGAACCAGAGAGAAAGAGAGAGAGTTTGTGTGTTTAGTTTCTAACCCTTGGTTCAAAATTGGCCCATTCTCAAATGCTTTATGCTGCTTACAAAGTCAATGCGGCTGGTCCTCCACAACTCGGGCAGATCCTGGAACTGCAGAAACATCTGCCGAAGGCTGGTGACATTGATGCAAGCCAGGACAGCCTAGATGGAAAAGAGAATCCGTTATGTGCCACAAGACTGGAAGGCTGGCGGTGAGTAAAGAGATAATTTGGCCCTCTCATTTACAGTCTTACGCAGGGCCTTCAACTGCTAAAACAAAGTCACTAGTTCAAAAATTGTTACTTTGTTACTGTAGTTCCTGAGCCTTTACATGGGACTGTCTACTACATCTTAGCCCAGTGTTGGTGAACCTATGGCACGGGTGCCAAAAGTGGCACTCGGAGCCCATTTTGTGGGCACCCAACACCGCCACTTCACAGCCACCTGTATTCAGGTTAAATTGCTGTATTAGCACTTTGCAAAAAAATAGTGAGTTTCGAATAACAGTTTGGACCCTTGGTCTCTAAAAGGTTCACCATCACTGTCTTAGGTCATCACATCAAATAAATGCCAAGTTAGGTACACCTAAATCCACTCATAGGCAGGTCTAAGTCTGCATTGGACTGGCCAATCAGAAATGCAAGTACTGTACCTACTTGAGTGAAGCTATCTGTCTAGCAAGAGCCTTTTGCACAACAGAAGGATTTATTTTCCTCAATCATTTCAAGGCAGAAATGAGTCCCATGCAACCAAATCCTCCTTTAGTTTTAATTAGAAGCTTCCTCTTGGTAGCTGCTGGGTCTGTCATTACTTCCTGTTTAGCAGGGATGGAGTAGAACTGAATGGCCTTTGAGATGTTCGTTCCTGCTCTGCTAGGAGGGAGGGCTTTAAATATGGGTTCCTTTTACAAGGAAGCAATATTTCTTTTCTCTGTCATGACATAATGCTAGTCCACAATTTTAGGAAGAATGCAATTAATGAAACGAGAATAGCCCCTGCAATTAAAAATAAAAACAGACTAATTAAAAGTCAATTAAGGGAAATTCATCAATAAAGAGCCATAGAGATGACTATAGCTATAAAGTCATATGGCTATAAATAATGGAAGGGATTAGAGGCAAAGTACTACCTTAACTTCAGCCTCTCATTGCCAGTCCACACTGAACAAATTGGTGTTTTGAGTATATTTGGTGTGGTTAAAAACAGCTAGGATGGTAAGAGTCCAAGCTCTATGATGCTTGGATTCTCTGCAAAACATGAGAGGGAAATGGCTGCACATTTCAGACAAATCAGCTCATGTGGAAGACATGTCTCTGGTAAAGGGACATTTTTATCTCTTAGTTCACTTCAGAGGCAAGACCCCTGTGACAAAAACAAGAAACTAAAGTCAGGAACCCGACACCTGCAAGCCGTGCTTCACATTATGCCTTTAGTTAACACAAATATAATATCTAGGCACAATTTATTCTTGTTTTAGAATTGGCTAGGAGTCACATTTTGCCCCCCCCCCAGATCACCCCTCTCCCATGCCTCTGACCAGCTCACTTTGGGCAAGTAGTAGAAGAGGGGTCCAATCCAGATCAACACCACAAGGACAACTGCACTGGTGAAGAGGCCTGAAAGCTGTGGATGGAGAAGAATGCATTGTTACTCATGGCACAGGAGGCAGTAAGAACACGATGTCTCCTGAGAACCCAGCAGCATTGTGCCTTCTTTGTACTATAGTATGCAGCAGTAACAACATAGGAAACACCAGTGGTGCCAAAAAACAAAAGCAACACACACACACACACCACAACCATAAAACCTGTGTAGATCTGTATCATTCTGCCAATCAATCAGGTCCCCATTGTGTGGAGTACTCTAAACGCCAACTTAACTAGGGCTTTTAGACAGGTCTGTTTTGGATATATGAGTATAAATAATGATACATTGAAAAATATGTGTGCAGGGATCCAGCACATAACAGCAATTCCTGTAGCTGATCAGAAGCCGAAAGACTCAAAGCTTCTGTTGTCACATATAGGACTTCCATCTGTTATGGACAGAGGCTCCCTGCAATTAACCTCTGCATGAGAATCAGACAGCATTCTTCCCTCTCCACCCCTGCTTGGACGTGAAGGGATAATCAGAAAAAGTTGTGCCTGTTGGCATCTATATTGAAGGAAGAGAGCCTGTAATCTGTTCTTATTTTTTCAGTGAGTATAAATGATCCACTCAGAGCTAGGTTTGCAAACTATTTATTGTCTTCGACACATGCACAGCATACACAGTTGAATACTGTGGAATAGTGGATAAACTGCAGCGCTGTAGTCCAAAGCATCTCTGCTCATAACAAATTTGATTCAGGAAGCTGGCTCGAGGTTGACTTAGCCTTCCATCCTTCCGAGGTCAGTAAAGTGAGTACTCAGGCGAGATGGGTACAAAGCACTTCACACATAGCCTCCCGCTCCCCCACAGGTAGCTGGCCCACCCGCCTTGTGTGGCATGTTGCCGGGGTCCTTCTCCTCCAGCCGCGTGCCAGTCTGGGCTGGGGCTCGGGCACCCCCTTCCCTGACCCTCCAACAATTAGGCAGGATAGTGATTCTCCCTACATAGCTGATGAGTGCTCGGCTGCCTGAACAGGCAGGGAAGGGCAGCCAGAATTCCTGCCCAGAGTGACACATCACAAAAGGAGGAGGACTCCAGTGGTGCACAAGGTGAATGGGCCAGCTGAATGTGAGTGGGGGGAGGCTACCCACAGCACGTGTGGTGTCGCGCAGTTGTTTTGGGATGAAGCGTGATGAAGTGCTTTGTGCCTATCTCTAGTACTCAGCTTGCTGAGGTGATAAAGTTGTTTCCAGTTATGCTGTCAACTGCCGAGAGAGCGCAACAGCACTATGGCACAATATAGAAGTCAAAACAACAATATTTCCGAAGCCGAAACCTTCCCCTCAAGAGTTCTGTCATGCCAGGGGGATTCATCTCCCCTCAACATGCTGCACTTAAAAAACTCAGAACAGAATACTCTTTCAACAGAAAAGTTGGTTTCTTTAACTCCAGCAGGCTTTTGCTGCACCCTAGGCCTCTCACCCAGTCCTGGGTCTACCTCTTGTCACCAGTCCCCTTTGGTCACTGCCCCTCTTCTTGCTTCCACCCCACCCCACCCCAATTCTACTGCAACCAGTTCTTTTGTCCCACTCTTTCTGAGGAGGAAGAACAGGAGTACTGAAGGTGTTTTGCACTTGGGGAGGAAAGTTGTAACCAAAGAGCTCCCGAGGAGTCTGCTGTCCGTGGCACCAACCAAAGGACAAAAGAAAAAGAGAACAGCCTCTTCCCTGCACACATACAAAACATAACTTTCCTTCAACTCTGGTGATGGGACAGTAATTCCTCATCTCATCTCCGGGAAACAGACTACTAGTTCAGGGAGGCAGGGCTGCCTGCCTGCTGCATCCTGCTGTCCTCCTGCGTCTCACTCAAAAATCCTCCAAATATCTCTACTGCCCAATGCAGTTCATTCTCCCTCTTAGTTAAGGCCAGCTCAGGCATTGTACCTGTGTGTGTCCACCAGCACTCTCCAAGATGTTGGTTGTAGCCAGGGTGGCTGAACTGGGGAAACAGGTGAACAAGGACGAGACCAGGTTCGAGAGGCCATGAGCCAGAAGCTCCTGTGGAAAGGACAGAAGGAAGTGAGGGCTAGTTCTCACTTGGTTAAACCTGAACAGGTTGGGGCACAACAGCAAGGGAATAAAGGGAGCAGAATTCTCAAACTTATGCCTCTGACAAAGACTAGTTTTAAGTTAGCTTACTATCATGGGCTCCTGCTTCCCAAGGAATCATGCAGAGCTTTGCAATGGCACAGGAATACACAAATATCCCTAGAAATACTTCACACAATTATAGTTCACAGGATTCCTCGGTAGGAGAGCATGGTAGAAGCATAAGAGTGAAAAGTCCATTTGATTTTGCTCATTCTGCATCTACTGTTCCATGAGAAGCTGAAACAAGCATTAATGTTTGGGAAATAGCCAGAGGCTGTCCTTCAAAAATGGAGGTGTCTGATGCCTGTAGAGCAGATTTCACCAGTGAGCTGTCCTCCAAATGTGTTGAACCAGAACATCAGATGTTCCTGCCCAACATGACCACTGGCAAAAAGGCACCCAGTTGGAGAGAGTTGCTTTAAATGACATAGAAAGCTTTCTGGCAAGAGAGTAGTAAAGAGCCATTACAGATGGTAATTATATTATATAATATGGATAGTAATCACAAGGGGTAATTATATTATATTACAGATAGCCTGCCAATATAGCTGACATCACATAAAAGTTCCAGAGACTTTTGTGGTCCACAAATTGGGCTTGCAGATGAAACTTATGTCTAGCTCCCAAAGACCCATCATAAAACCAAGCTAGTGAATTTGCAAAGTGCAGGATGTGTCAAAACCTCCTCTGTGACAATCACATGCTTTCAGGGTTGAAGGAATCTAAAGATGGGTTTTCTGCAATTTAAAATTTGGACCAAGAAGAACAAAAACAGATGACAGTTCAGCTGCTGCATCTCAGGCAGGGCTGAAAAAAAATACAGATAGATGTGCAATTACAACAAACATGGGAACTACTGCCGTGATGGCTATCTAATGAAGCTACCATTTCCAAAATACTGTGGAAAGACAAGGGATAGGACTCTGCCCCCATATCTCCATGGCATTCCACACTATTTGCCTAGCACTGTTTACAAGTTCATAGGATACCAGCTGAAGGCCAATGTGGACCCTCCCCGCAAAACAGTGACTTATCTTGAAGGGTGGCAACCCAAAACTATGAGTCAAAAGCAATGCTGCTCCTGTCTGGGAAGTCAGTTTTGTTGTAGTAGATAGATTCCTGCCCTCAGCCCAGACAGAAAGGGCTGAAGAGCAAGCAATGTCCTTCCGGGCCCAAGGCAGGAGATATGGGCTTGACAAGCACGGGGGATCCGAATGCCTGAAGGGGAGTCCTCCAGGTTCTACATCCCAACCCAGAGGAGACCCTAGCTCTTCAGGACTGGCCACACACCTGGTTGGGGTCAATGGCATAGTGGTGCTTCTCGGCGTAGATCATGGCCAGGGACACTGAGATGGCGTAGGCCACGAAAGTGATGGCCACCGTGTCACCCAGCACTTGGGGCAGCAGATGCAGGGCTGGGAGCTGGGGCTGGGGGAACCTGCACAAAAGAATGGTGGAACCGGAATCACTCTCTGCCAGGGGTGAGAGCGATGATTCCCTCCTTCCCCACCACGCCATTTATCCCCTAAGGCCAAAGTGGTTGGCCTCCATGTTAGGCTAATAAATCCAAGGCAAGCAGAGGACCTTTCTGTTGCCATGCCAACAGCCCAGGCCATGACTCTGCAGTCAGTCAGCATGGGAGGATGGGGTTGATGGAGACCGAGGATCAAATCTTACCCTGCTGGGAGGTGCCCAACGATCTGCACCTTATAATTAGCATTTAGGGAGGACGCAAAACAGATGCCAGTGGCCAAGAGGACCTGCCGAAGAACAGAAGAGATGAAAGAGGCAGTTGAAAGGACAATCACCCTGCACACCACAGGCAAAGGGCCTGATACCTTTTACAAGAACACTAAAATATCACAAGCAGACTCTATCTTCAGCTCTGCAAATGTCTTCATCAAGAAGAACACCTTAAAAAGATTGCCCCTGTTATATTTGTGTATCTAGATGCCTTTGTGGCATAGCTATATGGCGGAACTCCCTGCTGCTATAGGTAGAAATTTATGCCTGCCAATTTGGGTGGTTTTGAATGATAGCTTGCAAAATTCACAGAAATTGGGGCTACTGGTCAGGATGGATAAATACTGCCTCCAGGAACAGAGAGGGCATTT
This sequence comes from Phrynocephalus forsythii, assembly GCA_029282475.1. Taxonomy (NCBI): domain Eukaryota; kingdom Metazoa; phylum Chordata; class Lepidosauria; order Squamata; family Agamidae; genus Phrynocephalus; species Phrynocephalus forsythii. The sequence continues at coordinate 28,869,471 of JAPFRF010000011.1, read as the reverse complement.
CGCTCCCTAGAAACTACAGTAGGACCCCGGTATCCGCTGGGGATTCGTTCCAGGCCTTCCCATGGATAATGAAAAGCATGGATAAGAGAGAACTCCTGCCCGCCCACCCCCAAACTGCTGTTTCCTGACAGTAGCTTACTTTATGGCTGCTGTTTGTAACAGTAGCTTCCTGTACAGATGCTATTCGTGACAATAGCTTGCATTGTGGCTGCTGAATTATTTAATTTTTTTCCTCTGCAAACCGTGTATAACTGAATCAGTGGATATGGGAGTCCTACTGTATATCAGTTGTGAGACAGCACTCCTGTCTTCTTTTGGGCTTCCTCCTGCTAACAGGTATGCAACAGTGAGGACAGGAGGTAGAGCCAGGATAGCCTTGGGTTTGATGCTGCCTGACTTTTAAGTCTTTCTGTGCTGGCAAATATTTCAAATATGCTTCCTGGAAGGAGACATCCTACATTTGTCAAAGGCTTCCCAATATTAGAAGACTTAAGGCTCATCTGGATTAGCAAAGGATGTTTGTTATGTCAGCCAGAGCAGGGTTTAGAAAACCAACACTTAAAAAGGTGCAAGATGTCTCACAAAAAACAAACCTCTCAAACTTATAGTTCCTCAGCATTCTCTATCTTCTCTTTTTGGTGACAAAGGCTTTTGAGGGTGATTTTCAATTGCTATCAGTAGCAGCAACAGCCACTGCGTAGGGACCTCAGCCATCAAAAAATGATAGAGAAAATGTGAAAACCAGTTCTGTGAACGGACTTCACAGTGACCTTCCCAGAAATAAAGAAAACACAAACCTCAGAATATTTCATAGAGACATTTCTCATCCTTGCTGCCATGCTTCATCATGACCTTCCAAATGTTACTTTTTTAAAAAAGGGCAGATGTAGATCTGTTTTCACATTTAGCACAGATACTGATAATACTGTTGCTTTCCTATAAGCATATAGTAGGGCACTGCAGTTTTTCGCTCGAATTAAAAGGCAAAGTTAGTTGTAATAAGGGTATTAGTTAATTTTTATATAATTTATGTTTTATATATAACATTTTATTTTTCACTTCTGCTGTACACTGCCAAGAGCGGCAGTTTGCTAGATGGGCAGTACATTGAATGACTAAATAAATTCTGCATGCCAGAATTGTCTTCTAGTTTTCCCAAAGTTTTACTAACCCGTGAAAAAGACTCCAGGTTGTTGTTGTTTTCCATATTTTCAAACCAATTTAGAATTTCTTCTGGGCATACTTAACATTGCAAGCTCACTAAGGGTGCCACAAAGTTTCCTTGCTTCCTTTCTGTCACACTTTCAATCTGCAGCTTCCCTGGCTGTCCACACACACGTCTTGATGCAAAAAGTCCCTGCCCCATAACATTATTTCCTGGGATTGAATTCACATGTGCTAGATAGATGCCACAGAGATGGTTGTACAACGAACTCCCTACAAACAAACTGCTCAGCCATCTTGTGAGTAAGATCCTCACCCTCCCTCCTCCAACAGAATTCCTCTTAAAATTTCTCCTCCATTGAAATGCATTTGAAATCGGATTTATTTTCTACCAAATTGAATGAGAAGGGCCAAAATTCTCAAGACATAAATTTCCAGCACAGGACGGCCACATGCGTGCACACTGGTAGAGACAGAGATACCTCCTTTGATAGCCTCAATCTTGAAATGTCCACGTACAGGAAATATTCGTAAATTATCTGATTAAGTGTAGAACAAGGCAAGGCGGCTGATCACGTGCCCTTCCAGGAATTGTTGACTTGCAACTCCCACAAGCCCTGGCTTGGATAGCTAGCCAGTGATATGTGATAACTCAACTATAGCTCAGAAACATCTGGAGGACCACTTGTTCCTTATCCCAGGGATAATGTATGAATTTACATGGGCTGCTAGGTGCTGAACATGGTGAAGAAAGAGCAGAGCTAGCCTTCTTACAGCTTCTCACATACCAGAATGATCTCTCCTGGGATGGGAACCCACATCCGACTACGGTAGCGGTTGTTGATCTCCTTGATGGGCACCAGCACAGCCAAGCAGAGGCCTGAGATAAGCAGTTCAGCAATGTTGGTTAAGGGCAAGGCTTCCACCACAGATGCCAGTGTCTAGGGAATAACACAGGGTCATAAAGATTGGCCACTGCATTGGATGTTGGAGAAGGCAATAACACTCATCCAAAGCTTCCAAACGGAATGAAATTGGGCTGATCCAACATACTGGAAGACCCATCAAAAAGGCACTGAGAAGGGAGAGAGAAAGAGAGGGGCGGAGCCACTAAATAAGCCAACTTCTAGATAACCAGAGCACAGCAAGGTTGATGTTTAAAACAACAGCTCCCCAAACAATTTCCAAGTGACAATAAAATATATTCTACATATTAGCCCAGAGGAGCAAAATATGCCAGTGAAAGGAGAGAAGGCTGAGCCAACCTTTAGCCGGCTGCTTGAGCCTGTCAGTCTCTAACTCAGTTCATGAGCAGAGCCTTACCTGCAGTACTGCAGTTTAACTGCTGTGCCACTGGGCTCCTGCATCCTGGAAAAAGTTTGGTTGGGTAGGAATAAGAAAGGTATTCTACTGTGAGATGTTCTGACGCACCTTGAAGATTGCAAAGCAGCCATCGGGACGGGGTATGGGTAAACCCAGGAGGCTTTGGACCTGAGACACCACAACATGCAAGGCAGCCCCACTGGTAAAGGCCTTGATGACAGGTTCCGAAAGATAGGTGGAGAGGAAGCCCAGGTGAAGCACAAACATACCTATCTGGGGATGAGGAAGATGATATGTCAGCACTATTTACATGAAAGTTAGATGCTTCCTGAATCAATGTCTGTCTGCCAAGATTCCTATTGGTAGGAAAATCTGAAGAATCTGAACCTGGGTGCATTCTTCTACTTCCTCAACTTGGTGTTTTGTTTTTGTTTTTTAACATCACGTTTCTGGCCCTTATGATTGGAGACCTATGCGTGATTGGAAATATGTTGGAAAAAAAAACCTGGAGGGGTGCCATAGAATAAACAAAGAGAGTATTTATGGGGCACACCATTAACTTACGGAATTCACTACCACCGGATTTGATGCAAGTCAGTAAAACCAATGCCCCCCCCCTCCCAGTGGAATAGAACAACACAAGAGAGGGCAATCACTACCGGCCATGAATGGAAACATGAGCACAGCTCTGGTTGACCAGTGCTGATTCTTAGCTGAAGGCACCAGCTAAAAGTGCACAATGTATGAAATGTATTACTGCTTTGATCTGCTGTCTTGGCTTCCCATGGATATTTCATGGGTAGCCACCTTGTTTTGCTCAGCCCACTAGGTTCTGGCAGCACCCCTCCGACTTACCATGAGGAGTCCCACAAGGAAAGCCATGACTGCAGCCACCCCAATGCGTTGTCCCTCCAGCAAAGCCATGTCGGCAGAGGTTGAGCTGTTGGGTTGCATGGCTTCAGGGACCAAATGCTCCACCACGGAGCCTGTCATCAGACTGACCACAGCAAAAGTGCCTGAGGAGCAGATCGGTGGGCCAAGAAGGGAAGAGAGCATTCAATTTTCCTGCATCACACTGAGTGATCTACAGAGCTTGGAAATACTCTTTCTTCAGATTACAGCTCCCATGAACCAGACTGGCTGGGGATTTGAAGCTGCCGTCCAAAATACAACATTTCCAAACCGCGGGGCATGTCACAGTGAGCGATGCCCATCCACAAGTACCCGGTAGCTCTACAATGCCACCCATTCCTAATTCTCACCAGAATCACCACTATTGTGGTTACTTCACGCCCTTCCTTGTTCCATGACTAGTTTTGTACCTTGACAGTGTTGGTCGCGATCATGTGGTTTTGTCCCTATTTAGTCCCTGTTTCCGTTTTCTCATGGTCATGAAAACTTGTCTCATGACAACTGTTACTTCACTGTCTTATTCCATGACAAATTCTGAATTTGTCTTGCTTTCTTAACCCCCTTTTAAATATCATAAATAAAGCTTTTTCGATATTTCGATTTACTGGTATTCCGGGATTTACACGTAAATGCTACAGAATTTTCAGTACTTTCTTTAGTAAACATTTGCACTGCATGGTGTTTCCCATAGGGAAACTAATGTTGAATGCCACTTCAGCCACTGACCACTAGGTGGACATTGGTTGTTGTGTGACAGTTGTTACCACACAGTCCCTTGTCTTGGAATAGGAACCGGGAACAAACCGTGACAAGAGAATACCCCAACCCAGCGCCAGGTACAGTATTGTCACACTCTGATCCCACTCCGGGAGCGTGGTTGAGACAAATTTCAGCTGTTGTGTGACAGATGTGAAGTAATTTTTTTGTACCGGTCCGAAGTGCAACACTTAGAGAGACAAAATGGACGTGGAATAACTGCCTATGTCTATCCACCAAGGAAACAGAAGCATCTCCACTCTGTCCCAGGGACTTAAATGGGCAAAATAGAATAGACTGAGAAATAAAAGCTTGTACATCTGACTCATTTGCTTATCAGAAGCTTTTTTTTAAAAGGGGGTTTCTTTTAAAAGTACCATATCTAAAATACTGTACATTCATTTTTATTTTTATTTAAAACCTTGATAGCCCACCCTCTATCTCAGGACTTATCCCCTACATTTTAAGTACTTATTAATAGCATTTGAGAGCTGTGGTCAACTATGGGCGCTTTTCCACGACCTCTAAAATCCGCCTGCAACTTAAATTCGGACCAGAGATCATGGGGGTTTGTCGCTCTTCCTGTGTTCCCACCCCTCCGCACTCCATTGTTCCTGTCTGCATGAGGGGAGGGAGGAAAAAAAAGGAAAAATGCAGGCTCACCTCTGTCTGCCCATGGAAGCCACCTGGAGCCGCCCCGGAGTGATTCCTGTCTCTAAAGGGGCGGTGGGGACAAAAAAACAAACAGAAGGCGAGGGAGCCCGGCATTCACAGCTTTACAATGCGCATCGAAAGATTTTTTACCACCTGGAGGCCAGGTACTTGAAAAGTACGCTGGAATGCACTTAGGTGGGCGCAGTCGTACTTAATTTTTTTAAAAGTCCAGAGCTGGTGGGAAAACATTTTTAAGCTCCGGATCTGGGAGCCCTTTGCCTCGGATTTTAGGGGTCGTGTAAAAGCGCCCTTTGACAGCCAAGTGTCTCAGAAGAATTTGCCCCTTGGGAGCCCAGTGCTTGTAGCCCTCTTACCTGTGGAGACATGGCGCCCAGTACCAAAGAGCATGTACAGCAATGCAGGGAAGAACGAAGTGTAGAGGCCATAGATGGGTGCTACAGAGGTCAGCAAAGCAAAGGCCATCCCTGGAAGCAAAGCAGAAAGAAGTCTACACTCCATACTCCTGTCCTTATCAGTTTAATTCCCACCCCTCCAGCCCTATTAAGCCCCTCTTGAATGGCAAACACTTTCTTCTAAACCTGTGGGAGAGCAGTGGGTGGAACCTGGGTCATAAGCAGAGTACTGGCTGCAGTACAGCAGTTTAACCACTGCGCCACAAGGATGAAGGGGAGAGGAGACTAATGGCACCGGGTGGGGTGGGGGGGCTTGAGTGAAAACATAGCCTTTTCTTCCTTCGTGTGGTAAAAAGGAGATCGATCAAGACTCAGAGATCAAATCAATATCATACTTGCAAGTGGTCCATTCTGTTCTCTGATGCACACATTCCCCCTCACACACACACCCATACCCACACCTTATGGAAGCATCTTTAAAAACTAACATTTTCCTGCTAGTGTCTCTGAAATTTGAAATTCTGAACATTGGTCTCACTTTATTTTACAATAAAAATACAGAGCTTCAAGGCATCTTAAAGAGATAAGGGAGTTATTGCAGTGATTGGAACCCACAACCGCAGGATCAATGCCACCTCTAACCCCAAAATGCTTAGAACATCCTTTAAAGTGTGGCAAGATTCTGTTGTGATGTTTTTGTTCTGCTATACCAGCACGGCTACCCTCGTGGAAAGATAGGGGGAGCACAATTTTGCAGAGTTGGGGAAAGTTATTTTTTTTTTTCGAATGCCGACTCTCATAATGTCCCCACCAACCTGGCTAGTCCCCTTTATGGTCAGGGCCTTTTGACAACTACAGTTGAAAAAAGGAACTTTTCCCAGGGTTTTTGGACACATATTCTTTACATGGGACATTTGAATATGATTCTGTTATTCCTCCTACGTTCTTGTAAACCGGACAGCTATATGGGGGTAGTTATTCCCAGTGTTCTTAAATTAATCTGACCCTGCAGGGACATTTCCATTTGTTCCTACACCAAAAAAGCCAAGACGGTTCCACAAGGGCACCCTGGCCAGGAACTTGTTCTTGCATGCCCCATTAACCCCTTACCCCGGCCGCTACTAGCAAAGGGAAGGCATGCCACCTTAACAACACCGGGCAGGGCATGATTCCAACCTGGGGCCTCCAGAGCGGAAAAACATCCAAGAGCTCAACCTTGCTCCCATTGTTGTTGTTGTTTCTTTTTCTTTTTATTTCCTCACAATGGCGACAGCTCAGCAAGAAAGAAAGGAACCAAGGGAGCAGAGAGAACAATTCCTGAACCAAGGCCGGCTACACCGCTCGACCCTGAGAGCGTTTATTTAGAAGCAAGTTCCACGGCGTCCAACAGAGCTGAGGATCACAGGTAACTCTTCCCAGGGCTGCTGCCTCAGGAAGACCAACAAGTAGGGGCAGAGGTTTCAAAATGAAGCCACAAAGCTTCTTGGGGATCTTTGCAAGTGTGTGAATCAAGGAATGGGTGATTGGTAGATAGGAGTATAAAGTGGGTAGAGGGTAAAAGTTGGGGTTTAGATGAGAACTAGGGAGAAGAAATGACCAAGAAGGACATCTTGAGTCCCAATTTCTAATAGAGGCATTCATCACAACTGTATTGATGATTAAAATAGATCAGAACTAGGGACATGCAGGAGAAATGGAAAATCTCACTTTTAGGTGTGAAGTACAAATCAGGAAACTAAGTCAGAGGTGGACAAAGTGAGAGAAAAACATGTGAAGATCTAGACCAGTGGTTCTCAACCTGTGGGTCCCCAGATGTTCCTGGACTGCAACTCCCAGAAATCCTGGCCAGCTCAGCTAGTGATGAAGACTTCTGGGAGTTGCAGTCCAGAAACATCTGGGGACCCACCAGTTGAGAACCACTGAGCTAGACAGATATATAGATGTGGGGAAGGGGTGTTGTAAATAAACAGAAAGATCCAAGCAGAGCAGAGATACCACCTTGGTAGAATCTTTCTTCCACCCCCCTTTTCTGCTCCTCTGTTTAATAGATACTTCTGGAAGGAAATAAAATATTTGGCAGTTCCTTTTAATTATTGCATTTTGCCCTGCCTTCACTGTCAATTGTGCAACAACAATGCCTAGAAAACAAAGTAAATCATGTTTTTCTCCAGCTTTCTGTTGAGTGACGTGTCTTCTAAGGATCACCGCCGCCGGAATTCACTTCAGCATGTCCCCTGCTGTCCCACCCCATCTCAAACACACACACGTACTCACCTTGTGGAATGTGTACGATGCCCACCGTCAGTCCTGCCACAAGGTCTCCCAAAAGCCACTTCTTGGCCTGGTACCTGGGCAGCCAGCTGGCGATGGGAAACCGACTTCGAAGCAAGTGCAAGGCAGCTGCCCTGGAGCACCGGCAGCTCCGGCTCAGCTTTCCCTTCAGCACCCCTGCCAGGCTGCTGTCCTCAGGGTCTAGCTTTGGAGCCCCATAGGCCTGCTGGAAGCGCTCCTCGGTGTAGATGCCGCGGTACAAAGCCAAGCTGCTCATCCTGAAGCAAGCAGGCAGGCAGGCAGGCAGGCAGGCAGGCAGGCAGTTCAGGCAGGATGCTCCCTTGTCACCTTTTTATTCCCGGCTGGGCTTGCCTTTCCTGGCCAATCGTAAGACTTGGGTGGCTGAAATTCCCCTCCCTCTGGGAAGCAGAATGGGGTCTGGGCAGGAAGAGGGAGGAAGCTGGGGTGCTAAGGGTCAAATGCAGGGTTGTAAGGCCCTGATGCCCCCCCCCCTGCCCTCTCTGAGTCAGCTCTCCAGCCTGCTCAAGACACCAGGCTCAAGTTCTCGACATCCAAATGCTTTCCAGGGTTTCAACAAAATATTTAGCTGCCACTTTTGATACTTGCATTTCCCCTATCTTTAACTATGAACGCCTCCTTTCCTGCAGCTATTGCATTTGCTTGGTTGTATGTTTTATCAGTAAAAAGAAACAAGGGGCTGATTCAAATGTAATACCTTTCAAGAAAGACAATATGCATTTAAAAAAATAGTACAAGGCCATCCGAGCTTCATATCACATTTTAAGCCTCAGCATTCCTGATCAGGAGATCTAAATAACATTTGTAATTTAATTTTTCAGGAACTTGCTTAAAGAGGATTAAGGGACCACATATCTACCTACCTCACTATTCTTGGCTGGTGGGTTGCAATTGGTTTAGTGGATCACAGATTGCATAGTCCTGTTGGGCACTGGCTTGTTCCATCTCACGCTGGCGTGCCAACTGGTTTCTGTTCCTGCTGAGGTCAGACTTGACCATTAGGACACATTTATTCATTTATTTTTACAACTTATATGCCGCCCACTACCCAAAGGTCTCTGGGTGGCTTACAATCAAAAGAGTTAAAACAAATACCTCCCTTACCTCTAATTTTTTCCATATATCTTAAATTGCTGGTGCTTCTTCCATCAATTTTTACTTCTCCTTCCTCTAATTCTTGTCTCTCTGTGTATGTTCTGCATACAGATTGAACAGATAAGGATTTTAAAAAATGCAAGATCATCAAATGCAAGAATGTGTCACTGAAAACCAAGACAAAAACCATTTGCACTCTCATATTTCTGATCATCATGTACAAGTTTGAAAGATTGACAGGAAAGAAAGCTGACAAGACAAAAAGACCCAGATGTGTTTCAAATATGGTGCTGTAGTAGAAGAGCTTTGCAGATGCCTTGTGTTTTGCCAGTTTGCAAGAGGAGCAACGACCCAGGTGTACCCTTAGAGCAAATCCAGCCAGGACTCTCCTGGCTTCTGCTGTGTTTTTTTTTTTTTTTCTCTCTGGAGATAAACATGGCAAAACTGAGGCTGCCCTCCTTGGAGCACATCAGAAGGGGGGAGGGTTTTCTGGAGAAGACAATAATACTCAGAAAGACTGAAGGCAGCAGGAAAAGGAAAAGACTAAAGATGAGATGGATTGACTCATTAAAGGAAGCCATAGGCTTCATTTTACATGAATTGAGGAGGGCTGTGGAGCACAGAGTATTTTGGAGATCATTCCTTCATAGGGACGCCACGAGTTGGGGGCAATTTGACGGGACATAAGAACTACAGTACCTCTAGACTGGATTACTGCCACAAGTTCTTTACCAGTGGTTCTGAACCTGTAGGTCCCCAGATGTTCCTGGACTGCAACTCCCAGAAACCCCCTTCCAGCACAGCGAGTGGTGGAGGCTTCTGGGAATTGCAGTCCAGGAACATCTGGAGACCCACAGGTTGAGAACTATTGAATAGTCTTTGGAAACTGCAGCTGATATTTGGACTGTCCTAGGATCGGATGGAGAGGCTTCCTCTATGTTTCTTTTATGGCGGAGGCACAATGGATTGGGACCAGGACAGGAGTCTTGCCTGGGGGCTGTAACTTCGTTGCTAGACTGGTGGCTTCTCTGACAGCCTTTCACCATACCATGAGAGTGTTCTTGTTTAGGTAGATACTTTATGAGTTGTATTTCAAACAATGTTTTCACTGTTGCGCCTGAGGTCCCCCCTCCTTGCCCAATCATAATGTTGTTTTGGATTTTATTGTCTTTTTCTATTAGCTTTTATAGTTTCCACCCTAGGTGATATTTAAATATCATAAGGGTAAATTTTGTTTTAAATACTGGCAAACACATTTTCTGTGTCATTTAAACATCAGGCTTCTTGATTTATTTCATACTGAATATAAAATAAGAGTGTATTAATTCATTACTGAACTCCTGTACTGAACATTCTTCATAGAGATAAATAGGGTCTAACATTCCTAGTAGCTGCAGCCATATAGGGGGAGAATTTCCTCTGACCGAGTCATCCTTATAACAATTAGATATTCAACACTGTGACATCAACAGTGCTATCTGTTCCCCTTGGAAAGAGTTTTTTTGTATACTTTGGCAGGAGGTGGGGATCAAATCAGGCAAATGACAAACAAACTTCATCCTATCTTACATTAGTATTCTGGTCTTCCACTCCAGAAACGCCATGCTTTCTCATTCTTTCTCCAAAAGAAGCTCATCAGCAACTTTCAAAACAGTTGCCCACTGACACCCAGCAAGCTTTGGGGCCAAGCAAGGGTGTCAACCCAACCTTCCTGTGGTCCAGATCTTCCCACCTCTGCTTGACTGTACCACAATAGGCTCTCATCGGGGGTCAGGACAGATCAAAAGGAAGTAGGCTTTCAGACAATATGCAATTAACTTGTGGAATTCATCATTGCCTCAGGATGTTGTGATAAAACCTAGCATGTGGCCTTTCAAAGGATGAGATAAGTCCATGGAAAATATATTTGTCAATGCCCAGATCTAGATATTTGTTATTTATGCCAGCAGAGCTAAATAACAGGCTGCTGAGGTTATAGCTAGTGGACTGAAGTAATTACTGCAGAAAGTCACAAATAGGTAAAAATGGGAAGGCACACATTTATTCCTTCAGAAAATCCATTTAGGGATAGCGCAGGAGGAACAGGCTTAAACCTGGTTGCAGAACCCCCTAAATCAGTGTTGGCGAACCTTTTAGAGACCAAGTCCCCAAACTGCGATTCAGAACCCACTTATTTTTTGCAAAGTGCCAATACAGCAATGCTACCTGAATCCAGGTGACTGTGAAGGGGCAATGTCAGGTGCCCACAGAAAGAGCTCCGAGGGCCACCTTTGGCACCCACGCCATAGGTTCACCAACACTGCCCTAAATCTTCCATGTGTGCAAGTCTGTTCAACCAGTACAGAGAAACCATGTTAAGTCTGTCTCTCGTCAGCTGGGAAAGAAGGCAGGATACAACCTCAGAGAGCGAGAGGGGGAGAGAGAAAGAGAGAGAGTAAGAAACAAAGCCTATCATTCTTCAGGTAGTTCTAGAAGAGACAACAAGCATAAGCACATTAGGATCTCATCCTCCTTTCCCCACCCGCTAGCTAGCCTCCAGTTGAGATCACCTGCTACGCATATGGTGGGAATGGAATAGGCATGATCGGAGTCTGTGCCCTTTGTGTGCTAAATATAAATTGCTTGGAGTGGCCTCTCCTTGCTCTTTCTCTCCTTGCAAACATCCTTGGTCCAAGAGGCATCTAGCAGAGACAGCCAGATGAGGACTACCTCTCAGCCTAACCTACCTTATAGAAAGGTGAGAGTAACATGGTGGGAGGGAGGAGCTCTCTTCTCTTTTCTGTCTAATGAAGTGTTAACTAGCACCAGCCAATATAGGTTAGATCAGTGGTTCTCAACCTGTGGGTTCCCAGAAGTTCCTGGATTGCAACTCCCAGAAACCCCTTCCAGCACAGCGAGTGGTGGAGGCTTCTGGGAGATGCAGTCCAGGAACATCTGGGGACCCACAGGTTGAGAACCACTGGGTTAGACTGACATATCATGCTCCTGGAAATACATACACGAAGACATATCTTGGTGGGAAATCTCAAGGAAGTTAGGAAAAGCTAGAGCTAATGGGTGATCAGGGAGACTGGTCTGGACATGGAGAAATGTTTTTAGGGACAAAACCTCAACCTACTGATGTCCCTGTTTTTTATAGGATGTTGAATTTTGTTCATAGTTCATGACTTAGCACCTCACTCAGCCACTTTGAACTGAAAACTGACGTGGCTCGCAGAGACTCTTTCGTACACAAGTGGAAGCCACAGAAGTTTTGGAAAAGCATAATTGATCATGAGAGGGTTGAAACAAGGTATTGTCAACTCCAGGTTGCAGTTTATGTTTACCTCTAGTCATGGCATTTTAAAACCTAATATCTACAGTATATTATGGGATAATTTATCTTTCTTTTATGGACAAGAGCCCATTTTATCAGATGCCATTGCAGCAGGAAGCCGTTTTAGTGGGTTTCACCATGAACAATAATAAAAAAACAAAAAAAAAACAAATAAACAAGAATCATGGCACCCTAAAGACAGTTTTATTTTAGCACTAGCTTTTGTCGGTTGCAAACCACTTAAGAAGCGATGCTTCTGGTGTTTTATTTAAAAACATGTATCTGTCAATGTCATAGTTTTAAATTAATTCTTATTTGTTTTTCCTTTGTAGTGCTAACAGAGGAAGCATAAAGGGTGGGCAGCGCTGCAGAAGTTAATATTTGGAAGCTGGCTTGAAATCCATTCCACCAGGACCAGCTTGGCCTGACTGCTTGTGACCAACAATGCTGAAGTTAGATGCTAGTTCCCAGTTTTGATCCACGTGCAAGTTCAAATCAGAATCCCATCTGTAAAATGAAGCTGAAGAATCTATGTTTCTGCTGCAGCCCAACGTACCCTGAGGATTGTCCCATATCATGTATCTCCCAAGATTGGGAGACTGTCTCCTCCGAGATAAACAGTAATCTGTTCTCCTCAAAGCCCTTGTTTTCGTACAGCATGCATCACAGCATGGCGACCACAGACGAGAATTACAAATAAGCAACTGGAGGCATGGACGCCACAATTAATGTATACAAAATACGCCACCATGTCTAGCAGAATGTCTTCTATGTGATGTGTTGCATCCTGGTTGTCCTAGTGGTTTCTTTGGGTGCAGAGCACCACCAAGTGGATGTCCAGTGGTAGAAGGGCACCGGCAGTGAGCATCCCAGAATAAGATTTGGACCATCCCAGAGTATATATTGCTCAGTGGCTTCTGCCTCTGGCTACAGAGCCTGAAGCTGGGAGTTCAATTCCCTGCTTCTGCCTCCTTGACAGGTGCTGGACTCAATGATCTGAGAGGTCCATTCTAGCAATGCAGTTCCAAGATATATGCACAGATCCATTAAAATGGCCTTTACCAGGTGACACTGACTCATGTTTAATTCCAAATTACTGTGTAGGAGAACGTAAGCACAGGTATGTACCCATATAAAGAATGAGGATTTTTTTAAGGAAAGGATAAGGCACTGGGGGCTTTGCACCCTGTAATAGGCTTGGAGCCACCTTAAATCATATATCATCATTATCAAAGCTCTTAGCAGGAGTGTCCATCTCCCACCTCTGCTTTCTTCTAATCTGCCCATGACTGAGCAATAAATACTAGAAAGCTCCTTTACTGAGGCAGGCCTGCCAACTTTCACTTGCTTCAGAACAGCACCAGGGGTTGTTGCCCATCAGACAATCAGGAGGTGGTCATCACTGGCTTCCTATCAAGGCCCAGACCCTTGCAAGAGGCCCACAAACAAGGCACAACAACCTTCCAGGGCTATGCTGGCCTTCTGGCCAAAGAGGCCAAGAAAATGATGTGAATGGATAATAAACTCATGGACCTCTTTCTCCCTACAGTTTCACCTCCCCATCAGCTTTCATCCAGGTAAGTGGTAGGCAAGAACGGATCAGAGGTGTGGCAGTGGCAGCAGGAGGAGGGGGGGGTGAAAAATGATAATGAAGAACCTCTATCATGCAATGTCTCACACATATACAGGCTCTCTCTCTCTCTCTCTCTCTCTCTCTCTCTCTCTCTCTCTCTCACACACACACACACACACACACACACACACACACACAGAGAGAGAGAGAGAGAGAGAGAGAGAGAGAGAGAGAGAGAGAACCCTTCACTTTCACAGTATTGCAGGAAACCTTCTCTCTTAGGACTTGTTCTTAAGCCACTGGTTCCAAATACAGTACACTAAGGTGATACAGTATAATGAAGGGAGGCAGGATTTTTCAATATATGATGGGTGATTTCAAACAAACTCAGAAAACAAAGAATGCCCCTTTCTGTTCTTTGTAGAGATCTTACAGCTGCTCGTAGTGTTCGGCTCAGGACTTATTGGAAAGCACCTACCAGAAGCCTCAGCAACATGCTTCCCTCGTGTCCCGTTTGCCCCTGAAAAGTGGCTTTGTTCCCTCCTGGATAGCTTGGCCTTTATGTAACCTGCACCAGAGCAAATCTCTTTCTATAAACAGAATCTTCTCATTGAAACAACATTGTGGGCCAAGAGCTGCTATCCAAATAAATGCTTCTTTGGGCAGCCCAGAGTCCCAGCTCAGCAAAAGACTGTCCCCAGGTTTTTTTTTTCTCCCTCTGCCCACCCCTCTCCCCCAGCTCCACTCCACTGAACATAGACACTATTATCTCCTTGGGTGCAAGCTGAGGGCACACAGCACTGCTAAGCCACTGGGGTCCAGCAGGAGCCAAACGGGAGCCTAGACGGAACAGCTGAATGGCGTCAGCCAGTGGCGCCTACACATTTCCAGGATCTAGCCTTCTCCATGAAGCCTTTGAGGAGATATGATGATGGGGCTGGAAGGAGGTTGTTGTTGAAGATGCACTCATACCCTTTGGGTATTAATGAAGCGTTTCATAGCTGTTGCATCTCATTGTGCTTCATCGTTCTTTTTCCCCTCCCATCTTTATCGCCACCAGCTGTGTGAACCATTTGAAGTGGGGCTGGGTATTGTTTCTGGTTGAGCCATCATTACTCATGGCAACTGATGGCTGAACCCACACCTATGTCTCAAAATGCTTTAATTATTACTTTAATTACTAGCCAACCAGCCACTTAGGGCCATTTCAGCGTACGTCCCCTTGAGCTTGGAACAGATGTTCCTGTTATTGCTTTGCATGAACTGTTAGGTGTTATCACTATTCAGAAGTCATAGTTCACCCCCTAACTATGCCTCCCCCCCCCCAGCTGATGCAGAACAGTGTTCTCTCTTGGCCAGTGTCCCTAGATGCTCTGAAAGAAAACTCATCCCCCATTCACCCTTTCCTTGACTTTCCACCTGCTCTGCCATACCCATCCTCTGTTGACAAGGTAGGGAAACTCCCTGTCAATTTCAGCATCCTTGTCTCCCAAACAGAAGCCATGTCAATTTCCTCAGAGAGAAGAAAGTGAAGGCCACCATCATCTTCCTCAGCTTTCAGTTTCATCACAGACTAGAGAAGGCAAGGAGTGAAGAGATGTCACTGACCATGTGCCACTACGTATTAGCATGGGAAAAGAAATTAAAATGTGGGAGCGTGGGGAATTCAAATTGTGTTCAAAACTGGTGGTGGTGGGAATAAAAGCTTAAAATGAGGGCCAACATCCAGTACAGAAGGGTGCCTCTTTTCACAGGCAGAACAAAGGATTCAGGAAGGTTGAAAAATACTTTTAAAATTATTTTTTTTTTGCCAGGCGATCGCATCAGTTGGTTTAAAGCCTGAATAAGCACAGATAAAATTGCATTTCTCTTCTTTTCTCAGGCTATATTACAATGGCAGGAGACTCAAAGGAGCTTTTCACAGTGCATATGATGAAAGCCACTGACATATACTGACAGATTCAGCCTGTGTTTTGTGTCTTGCCAACCCCCACTCAACGGAAGGAATAACATCGTCATAGAGCACACAGGGCATGGCTAGACTGGGAAATCTGGAGCAATCCAGATCATTTTTAAAAGCTCTTATATTCAGAGTGATCTTTTTTATCTTGAACTCAAGCTATCCTGTCGTTCACACGGTAGATGCTCCTTCTCCCATGAGACCAATCCAGACAGCATTTCAGAGTGCTCCAATTTCTCCCAACTTCAGTTAGAGATGCCCCTGCCTCCATCCATTTGCTCACCTTTTGTTTCCACTGTCACTCTTCAAATTGAGGCAACTTCCGCTTTTTTGTTTTAGTAAGTGGCACTGCTCTACACCAATATATCAACCTAAGAGGGATAATACGTACCTTATATTTGAAATAGTGCTGCATCACTTAGAGGTTTTTTTAATTGTGAGGATAGAGAGCATCCTTCCTATTGTCACAACCCACATGGTTGTCACCAAAGAGAATTCTGCCCACAGCTCTACTTGGGAGTGAATTAAGCTAACACAGAGACTGAAAAATAAGATAAGAAGGACACATCAAAGAAACATCAGCCCTAGCACTGTGCCTGAAATGAATGGGACAGCTCACAAAAGGGGCAGGATGGATCACATGTCGTCACCAAAAAAACAGGGCAACCCAAACCCCACATCATCATTGGCATCCTTCAGTCTCAAAAGGCTATGGTATCATGATTGGAATAGAGATCCTAAAAACAACACCTAGAGTGACTAAATAGACCAATTCGGGAATGGCAGTCTCTACCGCACTGGGGGCAGATGTATTCTGTTTCTTGCCCGGTCCTCAAGTATCGTTGCTTCCGTGCCTGCCTCTTTTCCTCTGCCTGTTGGACAAACGCCTCTTCAAATTTATGTAGACCACGCTGTATCTCTTGCCTCCAGACAGTGCAATCAGAAGTCAGGGTTTCCCATCTGTTGAGGTCCATTCCCAAGGCCTTCAGGTCCCTCTTGCAGATATCCTGTATAAAGCAGCTGTGGTCTCCCTCTGGGGTGCTTTCCCTGCACTAGTTTGGGATCCGGCCATCGTCCATTCTCACAACGTGTCCAAGCCAGTGTAGGCGTCGCTGTTTCAATAAAGTATACATGCTAGGGATTCCAACTTGATTCAGGACTATGCTATTTGGAACTTTGTCGTGCCAGGTAATGTTGAATATTCGCCTAAAACAGTGCATATGGAAGGTATTCAGCTTTCTTTCCTCTCGGGCATGGATGGTCCAAGACCCGCTGCAATACAAAAGTGTGCTCAGTACACAACTTTTGTAGACCTGTATCTTTGTATGTTCTGTCAGCTTCTTATTGAGCCATACTCTCTTTGTTAGTCTGGAAAACATAGTAGCTGTGTTACCTATACGTTTATTCAGCTCAGACTCTAGTGAAAGTGTATCTGAGATAGGTGAGCCAAGATACACAAAGTCAGGGACAACCTCCAGTTCTTTTGCAGAAATTGTAATGCGAGGAGGAGAGTCCACATTCTGGCCCATTATTTGTGTTTTTTTCAGGCTGATTTCTAGCCCAAAATCTTTGCAAGCTTTACTAAAATGATCCATGAGTTGCTGGAGATCTTTGGCAGAGTGAGCAGTAATGGCGGCGTCATCAGCGAAGAGGAGATCCCGCAAACATTTCACCTGTACCTTAGACTTTGCTCTCAATCTAGAGAGATTGAAGAGTTTTCCATCTGATCTGGTCTGGAGATAGATACCCTCTGTTGCAGTTCCAAAAGCATACTTCAGCATGGTAGCAAAGAAGATCCCAAACAAGGTTGGCGCAAGGACACAGCCCTGCTTCACTCCGCTTCGGATGTCGAAGGGATCTGACACTAGGCCATCAAAAACTACATTGTCCTTCATATCCTCATGAAAAGACCTAATGATGTTAAGGAGCTTGGGTGGGCATCCCACCCGGAGGAGTATTTTAAAGAGGCCGTCCCTACTAACCATATCAAATGCCTTTGTAAGATCTATGAAGGCTACAAAAAGTGGCTGTCCTTGTTCCCTGCATTTCTCCTCAACTGCCTGAGGAAAATACCATATCAGTAATGGACCTGTTGGTTCGAAAGCCACACTGTGATTCTGGGTAGACTCTCTCTGCAAGTATCTGGAGCCTCTTCAGTATAACATGTGCAAACAGCTTCCCGACAACACTAAGAAGAGAGATACCGCGATAGTTGTTACAGTCGCTCCTGTCACCTTTGTTCTTATAAAGCGTAACGATATTAGCGTCCTTCATATCCTGTGGTACTCCCCCTTCCCTCCAGCAAAGGCAGAGGATTTCGTACAGTTCAGTGGCAATAATCTCTTTGCAGCACTTCAGAACTTCAGCAGGGATGTTATCTTTCCCAGGTGCCTTGCCAGAGGCAAGTGAATCCAGAGCCACATTTAGTTCTTCTAGCATTGGTTCACTGTCAAGCTCCTCCAAGACAGACAAGCACTCAATATTATTTAAGACGTCTTCAGTTATTGTGTTTTCTCTGGAATATAGTTCAGAGTAGTGCTGCAACCAGCGTGCCATCTGCTGCTCACGATCCTGGATGATCTCACCTGAAACAGTCTTTAAGGGTGCAGTTTTCTTATGTATTGGCCCTAAGGCCTGTTTAATTCCATCATACATCCCCTTTATGTTAACTGTATCAGCTGCCATCTGAATCCGAGAACACAGTTGCAGCCAGTAGTCATTAGCACATTTCCTGGTGGTCTGCTGGACTTTATTACGAACAGCTCGCAGGGCCTGTAGGTTGCGCTTGCTGGGACAAGCTTTATATGCAGTCAAGGCTCTCCTCTTTTCCTCAATAGCTGGCATCAGCTATTCTGAGTGGGCTTCAAACCAATCTGCTGTCTTTCGAGTCTCCTTGCCGAATACTGATAAAGCAGTGTTATAAACAACATTCTTAAAATGTTCCCAACGCTTAGATACATTATCTTCAGCAGGGCCAGGAAGAGCTTCCTTGAGTACATGGGAGAATTCCTCCACTTTTCCTTGGTTATAGGTCTTACTGGTATCAATTTTTGATCTTCCTGGCCAGACCCCACAAAAAAGTGAACCAAAAAGCAAGCCAGATGCCCATTGCATCATACCCACAATTTGATAGTGGGATTCACTGCCATACAATTCTGTGCCGATTGGCCACTGAGTACAACCACCTTCAACCACCTTATGAAATAAAACATGGAGTGGAATCTCTGCTCACTTGCTTAAAAACAACTGAACAATACTACAGCCCCACCAACTTTTTTTGCTCCCTCAACACTTATCCAGCAACCGTCTCCTCAAGCTGAGGAAGGTGGAAAGACGGAAAACTGGTCCAGTGGCACTCAATGAAAAGTGAGACCTGACAAGTTTTTCTTTCCCCAGCTATCATTATACAGCAGCCATTCCCAGAGTTCAGAAAATTTATTTCTGGGCCATAGTCTCACAGAGATCTGGGAAGTACGTATAGGACACACACATTAAGGGCGTTTATACACGACCCCTAAACTCCGGGGCAAATGGCTCCCAGCTCCGGAGATTAAAAATGTTTACCCACCAGCTCCGGAGTTAAGAGGAAATTAAGTGCAACCCCGCCCACTTTAGCGCGTCCCAGCGCAGCTTTCAGGTACCTACTTTTTGGATGTGACAAATATTTGATCCGGTGTAAGGATAGTGAGTGCGGGGCTCTCCTGGCTTCTGTTTGTTCTTTTTTTGCGCCCCGCCCCTTTAAGAGATCTGAATGCTGCCTGGAACAAAACGGAGGTGAACCGGCATTCTTTTCTTTCTTTTTTCTCCCTCCCTCATGCAGCCAGCAACCAGGAAGTGCGGAAGGGGGTGGGGACAGAGGAAGAGCGACGAACCCCTAAAATCTCTGGTCCGAATTTAAGTGGCCAGCGGATCTTAGGGGTCGTGTAAAAAGGCCCAAAAAGAACATATTCCTATCCTGATTTCCTCAGACTGTGGAATCTCATGGCTTGTTTTTTAAATCTTTCTTTTTCATCTTTTTTCCTTCTTATCTTTTTTTTTTAAACAGTAAACCTCAACAAAGGGTCCCTCGTGTCTTCTTTTTAAGCATGATTATATCTGATATCAGATTCACACCAAAGTATATGGCAAAGAATATGCCTGACATACAAATAAACAAACTGTATGAAGAAAGCAGACAATCTCCTCCTCCACCCCAACAATAATAAAACTCGGGGTAAATGACTTTGAATTAACTGGCAACAGATTCCAGACAGAAACATTTGCTGTAATAATGTCTAACCATCAGAACATGTATTAAAACACTAACATTGATAGCTTTCTTAAATACAGTCACCAGAGCAATCCCTGGAGGATATCTGTTAGGGCCTTTTCACACGACCGCTAAGATCCGCTGGCCACTTAAATTCGGACCAGAGATCTTAGGGGTTCGTCGCTCTTCCTGTGTCCCCACCCCTCCGCACTTCCTGGCTGCTGGCTGCGTGAGGGGAGGGAGAAAAAGAGAAAGAAAAGCATGCCGCTCACCTCCGTTCTGCCTCTCGCTCTTGCCGGCAACATTCCAGTCTCTGTAAAGTAGCTCTTAAGGGAGCCAAAAACAACAACAAACAGAAGCGAGGAGAGCCCTGCACTCACTATCGTTACACAGCATCAAGCAATTTTCACCACGGAAGAGCAGGTACTTGAAAGGTGCGCTGGGACGCGCTAAAGTGGGCATGGTCGCACTTAATTTCCTGTAAACTCCGGAGCTGGTGGGGAAACATTTTTAAGCTCCGGAGCTGGGAGCCATTTGCCCCGGAGTTTAGGGGTCGTGTATAAACGCCCTTAATAGGCCATGGCAGCTAAATAGAACCTTCATGTAAAGAGTAAGAGCAGAAACTTTCCCTCAATTTTCCCTCAAGATAACGTCCCTATGCACAAACTTGGCAATTATGTTATGAGTGGCTAAAAAAGAGACTTAATAAGAGAAATTAGAGGGAGAACTGTTACTAAGATAAATTTTATATGATGAAATATAAGACACTGAAGACCGCGTAATGTAGGGGGCGGCAATAAATCATAAAAACACACAACAGAGTAGGTGGGAGTAACCACATGGACCCAGGTTCATGTGGAAATGAAAGACAGATTTTCTTCGAGAATTCTTAAATGTGAAGATATAAATTGTGACTCCAATATTGTATTCTTTGTCTTCTCTTCTACCTTCTTTTTTTTAATGTGTAATAATAATAACTTTAATAAAATACTTAAACATCAATTTCTAAATTTCAGAAATGAGAGTTGATGGTTGTTGACAAAACAGTAGCAACTGTACTTAAGTGGAGAGGAAATAGCAGGTTTGAGAAGGCTCCCAAAGAGGACTGCATAAGTGCAAACAATGTTGGGAAGAAGGATTTAACCCACACATACACCCACCACCGCCACCACTGGAAAGCCCTGGAAAGACTCAGCAAGCTCAGTGGTCCTGGAGTGAAGATGTTTCCCAAAAATTGTGTCGGGGCAAAATAAATGCACTGGAATATCCTAGAAGAAGCATGCATGATTGCAGTTCTGAACCACCAAGTGTGGAAGAGTAGTAACAGTATAAGAGGACTATTCACTTCACAGCCTCGTGCACTAAAGGTTAGGAAAATGTTGTTTTTGCGACTGTATCCCAGCTAACATACCGGAAGCTCCTGGGGGATGAGGGACCTTGGCCTTTGCAGTTGCACTAAATCGAACCTTTCTTACCATGTGTTGGAAAACACAGGTGAAATAGCGACTGATAGTGCCTTGCTGGGCACATCCTTCAATTCCCTGAACACCCGATCCCGAAGACTGCAATGTTCTGGATAACCTCCAGGTTGGAGAGATAGGCAGGATCTCTCTCAATGCCATTTGCAGGGAATTGTAAGCAGGCGAAGACATCTGCTTGGGAATACCCTGAAGCAAATGGAGAGCCGCTGTGTGAGACAGAATGCTGGACTGGATGGGCTGTGGCCTGTTCCAGCAAGGCTGTTCTTATGTTCTTATGAACCTCCTAAAGGAAAAAGAAAACAAGGAAGACCGCAGAAGACCTGGAGTACAACTTTCTATGAAGATCTAAAGACAGTGAACATCAGATGGGAAAAGGCAGAAATAGAAGCTGCACATTGGACCCGATGAAAAACAATTGTTACCCAATGCGCCCAACAGCATGGGAGGAACTAATGTTGGAAAACTAGGTCTTTGGTGGACTAACAGATCTGTAATTATCATAAAGTATTTGGGTAGCAGGGTGGGCTGGGAGAACAACGGACACAGCAAACCCATCTCTCGTGAAGACAAGCTTCCAAATCATAAATACAGATGGAAGTGTTTATGGGTCTGTGAAAATTCTGTCATCCAGGTGTGTTTATCTGGAAGTTGAGTTATGGCAACTGGACTTCTTTTTCTTGAAAGATTGAAACATAAGCTAGCTGCAAGTCCTCCATTTTATAGTTCACTTTGAACTCTTATCACCCTGGTCTGAAACAGGCTCATAAGAGGAACAATGGCCTGAATAGGCAACTAGCTTTCCTCAGACTGAGGAAGCTGTTTGGATGAGCAGTGAAACTTTTCAATCTCTCAAGAAAAAGAAGTCCAGTTGCCATGACTCAACTTCCAGATAAGTGTTTATGGGTAGTTTTGGACTACATTTTCGAAGATCTCTGAGCTACAGTATTAGGGCTGGCTGGGGGATTATGGGAACTATAGCCCCCTCTCTCACACACACACATCCACACAGAAATACACACAGACACAAAAACGATGCCCAAACTCTGAGAGCGACAGAGAGCCCAAGAATGTTCGAAGCCAAAAATGAAGCCAGCCTCCGTCTCGGGATACCCCGCGCAGCCTCACCGGGAGGGGACCCCGGAGGCTTCCCTTTGCTGCAGTGGGGCGGGGGGTGGGAGTGGATGAGCGGCGGCAGGAGCCACTTGGGCCGCCGCCTCCAGGCCCCGGAGGAGGCTTCCCTTCCCCGCCGGCCCGGGGCAGTGCTGCTGGCGGAGAGAGGCGGCTGCAGCCGCTCCAATTCCTCCTATTGTTCCCCGTGGCGTCTTATCTCGGGCGGCTGGCCGCCAGGCGCGCTGGCTCGGCACGTCCTGCCACCCTTAATCCCCACCGCCGGGAGCTTCTCCTTCACCCCCGGGGCTCCCATTGTTCGCCGCCGAGCCAGGATCACTCCCCGGCGGGTTCCTGTGTGGCGGAGTGGGGTGGGGGTGGGGGCTCCGAGTCCGAGGATTAGCCTCGGCCCGTGGCCAGCTGGCACCTCCCGCGCCCTGCCAGGGGGAGGATGGACGGGCCTTGGGTGTCGTCTTCACACACACACACACACACACACACACACACACACACACACACACACACACACACACACACACACACACACACACACACACACACACACACACACACACACACACAGAGGCCGCTCCCGCCCAACGCCATTGTCTGTGGCGCAGGAAGGCGCGGCTCCAAAACACGCGACGGAGACCAAAATAGACCGCCGTGCGCCCCACCACCACCACCACACCCCACACCCCAAAACTGGCAGGGGAAAGGGGGGAAGCCCGTGCACGCGCAGCCCCGAGCCCGGCAGCTCCGACCAGGCGCTGTGACTTTTAGGGACTACCACCCCTAGCATCCGGCAGGCAGTTAAGGCTCAGTGGCCCTCCCGGTGCTGCTGTCCCAAAATGGAACTCTCTCAAGTTCTGAAGGGAGCGGGAAGCCCCGCATGTTTTGTCGCAACCTCCGGAATAAAAACGAGTGTCCTTGGTGCCCGTGGGGTTTAGGTGGCCAAGGGCTGTCCGAGGTAGTCCCAGGCATGGCATCCGGCTGAGAAAACACCCCAAGTCCTCTTTCTCAAGTGATGGGCAAAGCACTTTGTCCCAACCCTGAGATTATCTACCTAAACCAGTGATGGCGATTGGCAAACCTTTTAGGGACCGAGTGCCCAAACTGCAATTCAGAACCCACTAATTTTTTGCAAAGTGCCAATACAGCAATTTAACCTGAATACAGGTGGCTGTGAAGGGGCCATGTCAGGTGCCCACAGAAAGGGCTCCAAGGGCCACCTTTGGTACTTGTGCCATAGGTTTGCCAACACTGACTTAAGCAGTCCTTTTTCTGAGTGGGTGACTCTCCCCAGAACAGACAACGAGAAAGGGGTAAAACACCGTACATGTGGCAACGTTCACTCAGACCAGCAGCTTGCCTGTAGATTTGGTTTCTGAAAAGGAACCAATGTTCATGTATCTTGATTCCAGGTATAGTTACCACTGTATCCTTCCCAGTGTGCTACAGATTGATGGACTAGGACCCTGGAGACCAGGGTTCAAATCCCACCCTCAGTAGATCTTATACCAAGTACCGATCAGTTTGACTGGACTTAGAAAGATAACTCAAATCTGGATGGGCATTTACTGTAAATCTCCTGTCTCCAGATGTTTGAATTATCAAAACCTTTGCTTTTCTGTGCCACTCCTGATGCACTGTGTAGGGGTGGCCAGTGGGATTATGCTGCAGAATTTACCTGACAGGAAAATTCCAGTAAAAGGAGGGTGTCATGCTTCTCAGGGTATATCTTTGTCTATCACTTTCTCCTTTAAATGAAAGGTGCTTTTTTAAAGTTCTTTGGGGAATCAAATACAAAGTGACACATCCTTTCTGAAGTTGCCTTTATTCAGAATTGTCTGTCTATTCCTCAGAGAGTCCCCCCCCGTCTCTCTCTCTCTCTGTGTGTGTCTCTCTGTGTCTCTCTCGCTCTCTGTGACAATTTAAAAGTGAAAAGCTATGATGAAACTGTACCCTAAAGCAGTGGTGATGAACCTTTGGTGCTCCAGATGTTTTGGACCACAACTCCCAAGTCCTTTGTCATTGGTAGTCTAGGCTCAGAATTCTGGGAGTTGTGGTCCAAACCATCTGGAGTGCCGAAGGTTCGCCAACACTGCCCTAGAGAGTAAGGAAAGTCTGACCAGATGTCGTCTTCCACCTCCCCCTGATCCACACCACTAAAATCCTGTTGCACCATGTAACGTCAGCTTATGCTTGCAGAAATTTGCAAGACAATTATGGCCATGCTGTCCATGTTGCGTGATTACACAATTAATGGTGCAACTGAACCTGTGGAACTCCTTGCGCGATATGAATGCTGGATTAGCATGTCTTTTGCAATCAATAGGGCAAAAGACGTGCTGTAGATATATGCTATATAGGATTGTGGCGGCTAGTGGGATTCTGGTGGAATATTTATTTGGAATGGAAGTAAAGGTATGGGAAGAGATCACAAGTGCTCACATTTACAATGAAGAGATGTGGTTCTCTTTACTCTGGGTTTCCTTATTCCTTGAGACATGGCTTCAACCACAACTTTTTGCTTTAAATTAAAGGGTTCCTCACCTCCCTATGAGGAGCTTCTTTGCTGTTTTATGTGTAGCCTTCATACTGTAATTAAAACTGTAAACCGCCCAGAGACTACTTGAAGTGGTATGGGACAGTATATAAGCAGAACACTTTGTTTTGCTTTATATGTAGGAACATGTTGTATAGATATTCATGTTGAGGAAAGAAATTCCATCTTTAGTGAACTATTTGATGGTTCCAAAACTTCCTTTTCACATAAAAAGCCTCTGTTGACCGATTGCATTTGACATCTGTGAAAGTTTGATCAAGTATTGGAGGTTTAAAAAAATATCATGGCAAACGGTTGAAGTACTGAATCCTTGTTTGATTGGAATTTGCTTTGAATGCATGGGGATGGGATACCCTTTCATGCCCCCTTTTGTTTTGCCCATCCTGTGGTTCTGAGAACTGCCTTGGCCCACAACTATCACAGCTTCACTCTGCGCTTCTTTTGTGTGTTAAAGCTCAGCTTCCATCTGGAGAAATGTGACCCCCGAGGGAGACACACAATGGGCTCTTTATCAGTTCCACGAAGCTCCTTCGGTGCCCGCCAGCCACTGGAGCCATCGGCCAAGGACATGCTGCCAGCTAGGGGGACGGAAAGGGACCAGGTAGGAAGCAAGTGGCAGACCCATCCTGTTATCTCCAAATGGGCACTTTGTGCCTTTAGCTCCGTGCCCCTGAGTCCAGTTTCGGCACGTAGCCTCATCTTAGCTTTACAGTGCCCCTCCCTGGCCTCCTGACCCTCATTGTCCCCCCCTCTCCTCCTCCTCCGGCCCACCCCCCTGCTAGCTCGTTAAACCCTTCAACAAGCAGGCAGGCGAGCTGAACATCCTTCCTTACAATAGGCCAAAAGTTATGAAGCAAAGTAATTTGTCAAAGTCTCCAGTGGGACACCCAGTCACACTTATAAATAGCAACACAGCTGAGGCCGAGCCAGAGTTTCTGATGTAGCCCTTAGCAGGGGGGGTAAAGAACAGAGAATCTGTAAATGAAGGAAGGCGGAGGAGTGGGGAAAACCTCCCCAATGTTGAAGGATAGAATACTGTTTGGCAGCTTTTGGCCAGATCGGAAGAAAACCGTTAGCAGGAGTTAATTAGCAAACAGGAAGCCAGACAAAAGACTAAAATAAGTTTCTTTTTTGGGGGCAGGGGATGGATTTTTAATATTTTTAAGAACAACCCTGTGCAAAATAGCTCCTATAAAAGACAACCTCACTATTGCCAGATAGCTTCTACACATCTCCAGTACCAAGAAAATACTTTAAGAGGATCAAGTAAAGGATTCTGACAGGCTGAAGGTGGGCCAAAAAAAGGCAGCTACTTGGAGCGTAGAGGGAATGCTCATGCAATAAAACTGGAGCAAACCTGAGTTCCACGCCATCTCACAGGTCAGGAAGGCTATCTAGACCAGTGGTTCTCAACCTGTGGGTCCCCAGATGTTCCTGGACTGCAACTCCCAGAAGCCTCCACCACTCGCTTGGCTGGAAGGGGTTTCTGGGAATTGCAATCCAGGAACATCTGGGGACCCACAGGTTGAGAACCACTGATCTAGGCTGACTTCTCACCTGCCCACCCGCCTGCCAGGGTAAGCAGGACCCTCAGGTCCTTAACATACATTTGCCTCTTGCCCAAACTGGCTCCTGAGTGTGCCGAGTTAGCAGAAACTGGATCTAGCATCACTGCTGCAAGAAAGCTACCACAAGCAGAATTCAGGCCATTTGTTCTTCACCTCCATGCGATAATAATTACAAATCCTTACTAATAGATAGCAGTCATTTTACAGTGCATAGTTTCCTCCAACTGAGTGCCTGCTAGGTGTGTTTCCGATCATCACCAGTGAGAAGGTTCATAGAAGGACTGGCATAGTGCACGGATGGTCCCCTCTCCCGAGGCGTATCTGCAGGAACTGCTAACCCTGTCCATGTGCATATTTGTAGAGGGAGGGGAGGCCTGCTATGTACTGGCTGCTCAACATTTGACAAGGTAAGTGAGAAACCTGTGATCCTTCAGCTGTTGAGGACTATAGTTCTCTCTGCCCCTTGCCAACGGTTACCATTGACAAGGCTTTCTGGGGACTGAAGTCTAAAACATCAGGAAGACCCTAGGTTCCTAAAGAACTTTAAATTAATGGCAGGAAAGTGGGGAAGTCACTGGTGTACAAAATGATCTAGAAATGGGCAACTTTGGTGCACTGCTTTGGCCACTTCAGGAGAATGTTGGATCCTCTAGAAGAGACAATAAAACCGAGAAAGGGGAACGGCCGCAGGAAACGAGGAACACCAAGTGGAAGATGGACTGGCTCCCTGAAAGAAGCCACAGGCTTGAGTTTACAATTGCTCAGCAGGGCAGCTGAGGACAGGAACATTTTGGAAATCACACATTCATAAGGTCACCCGATGTTGGAGGTGGCTTGATGTGACATAACAACAACAACAGCTCTGGTGGACACGGGGAGACAATGCCTTGTCTTCAAACCTACACAAGGTCCCAAATTCACCTAAAGATGGAGGAGGGGGAAACAGAATCAGTAATATTCTGCTTAATAGGAGCCTCGTGGCACAGTGGATAAATGCCTGTACTGCGGGGGGCGGGGGCAGTATGTAGCCTGCATACTGCAATTAAACTGTAAACCGCCCAGAGACCAATTGAAGTGGTATGGGGCGATATATAAGCAGAACACTTTGCTTTTTACTTTTTTAATAGCTGGATATCCATTTTCAATTATAGAGATAGATAGATAGATAGATAGATAGATAGATAGATAGATAGATAGATAGATAGATAGATAGATAGATAGATAGATAGAGGCTACTCCTGAGAGCCTTTCACTGTAAAACCTGCTGCTCTTGGAAACCCCTAGGATCAGAAACCCCATTTTCCCCCACTTGGGTATACGAGAGCATGGAAGGTGTTCTGTAGGGTCCAGGTTGGAACTGAATTATAGCAACCCTAAGCAGGCATTCCTGGGAAGTCAGATATTTAAGGAATGGTTTGACATGTGCCAGCCCCCATTTGTAAGTCTCCATGGTTGAGCAGAACTCCATCATTAGGTGAGGAGTACCTGTACAGTATTCTTCAGCAACAAGAATAGATGGCATGGTCTCTTGCTCCCTCTAGTGGTCAGGCCTGGTAAATATATGCCAAAAAGACACAATTTCAATGGTTTTTTTCCTTTTAATATTTCAGATAATGGATAAGTGAAACCACAGATATTGATTCCGTGGATATAGATGCCCTATTATTTTTGTGTGGCAGAGCCAAAGCCACTTCCCTCATATCCCTGCAAATAAACTTCATATAAGAATAAGACAGTATTATGCACGACTGCTCTTAAAACGTGTGTAAATATTAAGAAAAGCTCCCCTTCATAAATATCTGTCTTCCACTATTGATCTCAAGCGAGAATGGCATTTCAGATGTGCTTAAAGAATACTGAATCAACAGCTACATGCAGGTGTACATGGAACTCGAAGTTGACACTTCTGGTTGTAAAGAATGCACTGAGACATCCTGTGTATGCATCTCCTTCCACGACTCAATCACTTCTGAAGCATGCAGAAAACCACTGGGCTCAGGATCTCACCCTGGATGCAAAGAGGTGTCATTCCTATGACCCAACGCGGACAAATGTCTGGCCCAAGGAAGCACTGATTCCAGTTATACAGCACTCCTGCCTACCAATATCCACAGCATTCCCCTCATCCATCTGGCCTGTAACTTTATCAAAGAAAGAGATCAAATTAAGTCTGGAATGACTTGTTCTTAAAAAAAAAAAAAACCCATGTTGACTTGTAGTAATGACAGCAGTGCTTGTTAAATAATTACAGACTGTCTACTTCATAATGTGTTCTAGAATCTTTCCAGGAATGGATGTCAAGCTGAATGGGCGGTAATTAATTGGGTCCTCTCCCCCCCCTTTTGAAGATGGGGACAACATTTGCCCTCCTCCAATCTATGGGGACTTTCCCTGTTCTCCGGGAATTCTCAAAGATTGTTGCCAATGGTTCTGAAATTACTTCTGCCAGTTCTTTTAATAGCCTTGGGTGTAATTCATCTGGCCCTGGAGACTTACATTCATTTAGGGTTTCCAGGTATTCCTGTACTACCTTCCAATCTATTATCTACTGCAATTTCCACCCTACCTCATTTACTCTTTGACATGATTGAACTCTTTTTTTTCCTTTCTGGAGAAAACAGAGGCAAAAAAATGCTGAGTAGTTTTGCCTTGTCCCTAACTCCTGTTAGTAATTGGTTATCTTTGCCATGCAGAGACCCCATCCACCATCTAAGTCAAGATTGGAGCTTTTAAAGCACACTGTATATAGCAAAATTGCAGCCCCAATATTTCAAACAAAACAGCCTAAAGGTTGGTTATCAGCCAGTAGACAATTTATTTGAGTTGTTCCCAAGATGGCTGCATAATCAACACTTGGAAAGTTCATTATTGGAATTAATAATGAAATTGCCCATCTGTATCATTTCACACCATCCATGCTGCTAGCTCTTTGGAAATTAGATGAATGGTGTTTGTGGAATCCTGGCCGAATCATGAGCCCAGCAAGAGGTCTGCATGCTCAGTTCTACCACGAGTCTGAGTGAGTGGGTTGCATGTGGTACCAATGGGAAAGCTGTTAGGAAGACTACAAGGTTGGCCAGTTTCAAGATCTTTGAAAGAGGCCCTTATGGTGGTCATGTCACTGTTGGAGAGACATTTGAGATGGTTTCTTCTAAGCCAAGGGTGGGAAAGCTTTGGCCCTTCGGATGTTTTTGACCACAACTCCCACAGTTCTTTATCATTGTCAATATAGGCTGAGAATTCTGGGAGTTGCAGTCCAAGGCATCTGGAGGACACAAGGTTCTCCACCACTGCTCTGGGTAACAGGACTTCCTATCAGTAGAGGCTAGGTTAGCCTCTCCAGCAGAAAAAGCCTCTTATTTAATTGGCTATTGACTAATTGTTCAGAAAGTAGATGTACTCAATGACTACTACTACTACTACTACTACTACTACTACTACTACTACTACTACTACTACTACTACTACTACTACTACTATTGTCATCATCATCATCATCACAACTGTGGCTTTAATTTAACTGCATTTCAGTCAATAAACCTAATCATGTTACTCCTTAAATTCTTATTGCTGGGAGGAAGGAGGCATATGAATCTCAGTTAGAAAAAGACTGCAGACATGGGTTGTTGCCTTTGATTCCAGCTTCAGAAATCCTCAGAGCTGGCTTAGAAACTCTGGAAGTTGTTGACCAAAAGGCCAAAATTTCCAGCTTCCACAAATAATATCTGGACGGATCATTTTGCTGGCAAAATTAGAGGAAGGTTTGGGGGAGGTGAGTCAACATACAGTATTTTGGCATTTTAGAGGCAAGTTGTTTACTTTTGGTGTATGCTTTTGTGGAGATTACTGTTGGATAAGAGGGCCAGGCATGACCATCAACCCCTTTGATTTTTTTTAAAATCAAAGTTGGTAGCTCTCAAAATGGGTGAAGAATTGTGGACCTTCAGATCTATAGCAGTGGCATTTATGAGGCAAAGGAAAGTCTGTTGGCAGAGGAGTAAATGAATTTTCCCCTGGAAGCTTCTATCCTAAAGTGCCCTATTCAATGAATGGCCCTTGAAACTCTTGCTGGAGCTGGCTCATGCGTCATAAAGGCTCTTTAAAAAGAAAGCAGAGAGAAGAGGAGGAAGAGGAAGAGGAAGAACAAGGAAAGGGATAAAGGGAGAGATGAAACAAATAGTCACTGAAGTGAAAATAAGTATAACATATACATAGGCAGTGCAGGATTAACTATAATGCAAAGATTATTCCATGGTAAGGATATGGAGGTAATATAATGATCAGAGGACCTTTGTCAACACCGGTTCAACGTTCTTAGAAAAGTTCCTTTTTGGACTCCAATGCTCAGAGTCTCTCATCTGTTGGTTGGCCAGGAGTTTTGTGTGGGGCTTATATTCCACTAAGCCGACATCTCCAAACTGCTGCAGAAACCGTGAAAAACTTCAGATTTCAAGGTGTTATTGAGAAATGAGTTGAAAATAAGGTGGGTGATTTTGCAACATCTTTATAGCAAACAACAAAGAAAAAATTGCAGATGCATTTGGAATAATGTGTACAATTCCATTCAATGCCATCTCAGAAAGGATCCTACTTGGAAAGATATACAGTGGTGCCTCTACTTACGAGCAGCTCTACTTACGAGCAATTCGACTTAAGAATGGAAAACCATTGGTGTTTTAACTGCTGTCTTACAAATTTTAGATGTGGTCTGCTCTACCTACAATTTTTTCATTTTTTTCAATTTATTTATTTATTTATTTTTATTTTTAGGTACAGCTGCTGTACTTACGAGTTGTTCAACTTATGAGCATGCAATTTGGAACAGATTAAACTCATAAGTAGAGGTGCCACTGTACAGCCTCTCCTCACTTAACAACCTACCTGTTTAAGGACCTGGTTCAGCCTTACAACTGGCAGCAGCAGCCAAAGCCGCTGCCTCCACCTCATTGCTCCCTCAGGAAGAACTGGATATGGCAGCCGAAAGGGCCTGGGCCAAAGCACCCAGCCTGTTTCTGCTTGCCCACACCTGTACCTTGTTAGCAGCTCAGAGGGGAGGAAATAGGGATACAGCATCTCCCCCTGCCTTCCTCCTCCTCCTCTGCTGCTTCCAAGGGGTGGGGTGTTGTTACGAGCGTCTCCTCTCACCGGGGAGGAGAATGACCTAAGTGGAGCAGAGCATTGGCCACCAACCTCAGCTTCTTCCCTATTTCCCCTTCCTTTTTGCTCTGCTTCTCCCGTGGCCTCCCGGAGAGCCTCCCCTCTCTGACCTGCCTGCAAAGAGGGCAGCCTCAACACACCACAAGTCGCCTGTCTTTAAGCTCCTCACTTAACAACCAATTCGCTTAATGACCTACAGATAGTCATAGGAACAGAACTCGGTTGAAGGAAAAGACAATAAGAAAAGACAATGGAGCCCACGCCTGATATCTAGCCATATTCTCCACTCCCATAATTTGTTCCTGCATTAAGGCAATTTGTTCTAATGGTGATGACAACCTTCTGTGGTAATAGGTGTTCAAGAAGAAAGTCAGTGTTGAGAAATATTTTAATTTCTTAGTCTGCGACTTGCTGCCATCACTTAATGGGACGAGGTGGGTTTCTCAATCTTCTTGAAGATTTTTAAAAATTCTTCTCCCCACCACCCATGTTACTTTTCTTCACATGGTTTTACAAAATCAAAGCCTAGATCTTGCTTTCCCCGCTAACTCTAAAAGCTTCATCTTTTCCAGAAGGGTAGTACTGTAGTGTTGCAACAATGCAAAAAAAAATATGGCTTATATTATACACTAAAGAATTTGCATTTGTTTTTAGCTTTTGTGAACTCACTTCTTGGGATGCTATTTCGTTCTCCCTTCCTCAAGAAGGTAACGTAACTGTTTGGCACCATTCCGTCCCCACGGTTGCCCTATTATATCATGCAACACATCCATTTGTAGTTCACTCAGCAGCAAGAGGAAGTGGTCCATAAAAAACGTGACATCCCTTTTTGTGTTTGCTATCATCCTTGGTCAGCAAAAAAACAAAAACCCATGGAACTTGAGGGATTGGTCACCATACATGGCTGGTTGGCCTCATTCAGCATAAGGGGTCAAAAGTTGTACAGGACCATCCTACTTATTACAATTCCCGGTTTTAGATCCACTTGGGACACTCATGCTTGTTTCAGCCACAAACTCTGCAAAAGCAGCACAAACAAAAATCACACAGGATTAGCCTCTCTGGAGGAAGCCACGTTTGTTGTGTTTTATATGGCCCTTCCAAAGGGGAGAAGATCATCCAAGAGCCCGTGGCTCCGATCTGTTCTCTATTAGCTGCATCAAAAGATTTCCAGCTGCAGCTTTGGATCCGTTCCTCAACCCTCCATGAATATTCAAGCATTTCTGTTTGCCAGCAGAGAGAGTCAAGGGACACCCCCTGCGTTGGGCCTGGTATTCTTCACCTTAAAAAGCAACTTGGATTTTTGACTCCAGAACAGCTTCTAAACATGATCTTCCAAAAGGCCGAGCTCACCACAGCAGAGAACAGGCCATCATAACGCTGGAAAAGGATCTGGAAGTTGAGTCATGGCTACTGGACTTCTTTTTTGAGAGATAGAAACTAGAGATGGGCACGAAACAAAAAATGGTGTTTTGGTTTTTCGTTTGTGGTTGAGAGGTCTGTTTTCGGGAATTTTTGTTTCCAGTTTTTCGTTTTTTTGTCGTGAATTTTTAAAGCATTTTTGAGGCAAAATGCCCCAGACCAGAGGGAAAACACTAAAAATGGATGCTGGCAGAGACACAGCATAGACTAGGTACGCAGGGAGGCTGCAAAGGCAGCGGCGGGCACAGGAGGCTGCAGGACTGCAGGGAGGGGAGCTCACCGAGAGTACGCAGCACGCACGCACACAGGAGGCTGCAGGAGACAGCAGAGACAGCAATCCCCCCCCTAACTCCCACCAGAGACTGCAAGGAGGAGGGGGCTGCCAGAGCTTTTATGCCCTCTGTGGCTGCCAGACCTGCCCGCCCAGTCTGCAACCTGGGCATGCTATTGGTTGAACATGATCCCACATCACATGGCTTGCCTCCATTTTGTGGCTGGTGGCGACATCCATTTTAAAGGGAAAAGAAAAATACATCGCGATGGGAGAAGACAAAAACAAATGTTTTAAGGACCCCAACCCCCCTGGTAGGTATTATCAGACAATATAAATAATTATCGCTGTGTTTTTACGGATGTCCAGGGCGTTTTTTAACATTTAAAACAGCTCATTTCATTGCACGTCGCCATTAATGGAAACGAAACGTAACGACCACAATTTTCGTGGTTCTGTTCGTTTCGTTTCATTTTCATCACAATTTTCGTTTGTTGTTTCGTTACGTAACGGAAATGACAAACGGTAATGGAAACGAAAAAATGTTCGTTCCGTGCCCATCTCTAATAGAAATGTTTCGCTGCTCATCCAAACAGCTTCATCTGAATACAGCTAGTGCAATCCTCCATCTTTCATATTCTCTCACCAACTTTAGGGCATCTGCCCCAAATTGCATAGCAATATGTCTCTGAAGATTCTCAGTCATCCAGGTGAGTTTATCTGAAAGTTGAGTAATGGCTACTGGATTTTTTTTTTGAGAGATAGAAACATTTCGCTGCTCATCCAAACAGCTTCATCAGTCTGTACAGCTAGTGCGAGTCCTCCATCTATTCAGGGTATCTATCTCTCAAAAAAGAAGTCTAGTAGCCATGACTCAACTTCCAGATAAACTCACCTGGATGACTGAGAATCTTCACAGACATGTTGGAAAAGGATGTGTTTATTTCCTCAGAGACTAATGCTGGGAAACAATTCTCCTAGAAACAGAATGACTCTATTTGGATATACTGTACAGTACAGTCAAATTGCGGTTTGTACTAACCGTAATTAGGATTTGACAGCAAGATTTAAATTGCTAGGCATAAAGTAAGGGGAATCCATTGTTTTGTATTCAATTGGCCTGGCAGTTGGCAGTCAGCTTCCTAAATTGACTCTCATTTTGGATATCCCAACAGCTTTCTTAGCTGTAACCTTAAAGTCACAACTCCAAGGCAGCCTGTATCTTTCCTAATTTTTATCACCACGGGGCCAAATCCATATGTTCATTGCACTAACAAGGGAATTAAATCTATAAATCTATGGTGAAGCCCCATCTGGAGTACCGTGTACTGTTCTGGTCACCATACTTCCAGAAGGATATTATGGAAATGGAAAAAGTGCAGAGGATTGCAACCAGAATGATCAGGGGACTGGAACACCTTCCTTACCATGTGAGGCTGCAATGTCTGGGCCTCTTGAACGATGGTGCCAAAGGTGACCTGACTGAAGTTTATAAAATCATACACGGTGTGGACAAAGTAGATAAGGAAAAGCTGTTTTCCCTATCCCACAACACTAGAACTAGGGGGCACTCCATTGAAACGTTTGGGTGCTAGATCACAAACAAATAAGAGAAAGTACTTTTTCACCCAGGGGATTACTGGTCTGTGGAACTCCTTGCCAGAATAAGTGGTGACAGCTGTCAGCCTTGAAGAAAGGATTGGAGAAGTTCATGGAAAACAAGGGTATCAATGGCTATCATTATGGATGCCTAAGGACAACCTCCAGATTGGAGAGATAGGCAGGATATCTCTCAATGCCATTTGCAGGGAATCATAAGTATGTGAAGACATCTGCTTGGGAATACCCTGAAGCAAATGGTGAACCACTATATGAGACAGAATTTATTTATTTATTATTTATTTATTATTGTATTTATATCCCGCTTATCTTCTAGATAGAACTCTAAGCGGCTAATGTTGGACTGGATGTTGGACTGGGTGGGCTGTGGCCTGTTCCAGCAAGGCTGCTCTTATGTTCTTATGTTCTTAAGAAGACACTGGTGCCAGACTGATAAAATGGGTGTCCTAATCCACAAAAGCTAGCAACTTTCAGTCTCTTTAATGCTCTCTAAAGGTATCACTGTATTATTATACCCAAAATGCATGAGAGATTTTTGAGGCAGGAAGGCAGGAAGGCTTCTTTTACAAATGTGTATTAATGAACTGCATGGACTGAGAATCAAGACTTCAAGTATCATAAACTGTATGCCTCCCCATCGTAGCCATTGACATGAACAGCTGCTGAACCTACCCCACAAATCTGTGA
Organism: Phrynocephalus forsythii; assembly: GCA_029282475.1. NCBI lineage: Eukaryota > Metazoa > Chordata > Lepidosauria > Squamata > Agamidae > Phrynocephalus > Phrynocephalus forsythii. Next base: position 28,833,864 of record JAPFRF010000011.1, on the reverse strand, counting down.
AATTCTTAAGTTTAAAGAGTACTCGCAGGACTATCAAGCACAAGTCAAGTATACAATCAGCAATGCAATTTAAAAAGCAGTAAAATAATTTGCATCTGTTAAGCCATTATCTCATAGAGAAGGTGATCAAGTATCCCTTAGTGCCACTTCTTCCTTTCTCAGATTTCAGCCCATAAATCATAATACTAGCTTTAACCTTGCAGTATTTTGTAAAGATCCCAGTGATAATATATTGTCACAAAGTTCTGTCAGGAAAGCACTGTAGCAAAGCATAGGAAGAAGGTAACCCAACCCTACCTTGCTGTAATAATAAAATCTCCCAAAATGGCCTCCCCTTGTGGGCTATGGCTTGTAACTGTGCTTGAGTCCAGCCCCCCTTAACAAGGCTCCTGGCCATACCAGAAGTGTCAGTGCTCTCTGCTTACTACAGTCCCGACTCCCAGGAGAGAGAGAATCAAGTTACTGCCCAAGAACAAAGCCTCCTGAAGAGCTGAGCTGGAGCATCCCCTGCTGGAAAAACCATGCCACTGACATATTAGTATATTAGCGGCACAAGGAGTACCTGAGGTAAAACTGGACCACTCTGTATTGGTGTACACATGTGTATGCATACCTTCCAGGATAGACAAGATTTTTCAGAAAGTGAGGAGAAAGCAAGAAAAAGGAAGTGGCAGAGAGGGAGAAAGGCTGTTTCCAGATTTAGAGAGAGCACCTTGGCCTCCTAATGCCTTGTGGAGATGGGCACGAAATGGAAAAAATAGTGTTTTGTTTCATTTTGTTTCCGTAGTAGTGTAGTTTCATTTTGTTTCATTTGTAATGAATTTTTAAGTAGTTTTGTTACAAAACAAAACAAAATGAAATGAAACGCTATGCTCCCCTGGGTCCTGAAGGACCAAAATGGCAGGGGAGCTTCTTCAAATGATTTTAGTTAAACCCCTGAAATTTGGAAGGGTTTGGGGGCCAGGGAGCTAGTTATGAAGCTCCAAAGGGGGTGCAAACTAGGAAAAATATTTCTAATTTGAATCAATGGGAAACGGCAAGGGTGCTATCGCTCACCCAATCAGCTTCTGATTCCAATAAAGAGTTTTTTTCCTAGGGGCACCCCCTTTGGAGCTTCATAACTCAGCTCCCTGAACCCCAAACCTTTTCAAATTTCAGGGGGCTTACAAGGGAAGAGCTCAAGGAATCTCCCCTGCCATTTCCTCTAGTCTAGAATGAATGTTTTGTTCTGGGGGGGATGGTATTTCATTTCATTTGGTAACAAAATGCTGTCTGCCATTTTGTTTCATTATGAAATGAGCATGTCATTTTTTGTTTTGTGCCCATCTCTTGTCCTAATGACAAGTTGCAATGAGGATGGGGTTCTTAGGTTTTTCAGGACAGATGGGAAGTTAGCAGACGCAGTTATTAATCATCTCCCACAGGTATCAAGAGGCATGTTCCCAACTCCTGCTTCCATCACAAGAGCCACGTCCTCCATGCCATTTACAAGGACACCCTCCACATGTTTACTTGGAAATCCATCCTATTGTGTTTGATGGGTCTCATGGTCCTCATTGAGGGTCCACAGGGATGCAGCTAAGGATGCTCGTGTGACAACATCCTTTAGCGCCCCTTCCTTCTTAATCAGGGTCTCACAAAGAAGGCAAAAACACTGTCAGAGCCACTTCTGTTTTCTCTTCCCCGTTGCAGGGTTTTTAATTGATTTTAACCCAATGTTTCTTCACCATTTGAGCAATGGCAAGGGAGATGGTGAACCACTCAAGAAGAGGCTTGTTGTTATGAGATATTAAAAGCCTCCAAAGCAAGGACCACTAAAATAAACTGGCTTTTAAAAAGGACTTGATTATAGGGGCTAGAGTCACTGGGAGGTGCCCGTATTACATAACCCCCAGCAGGCTGCACGTCACCCCACTGAAATATCTGTGGTTCTTACTCTGCTGTTTTAATGCCTGACATTGATGCCTGGATGTTACAAGAGAAAGGCTTTCATCATGCAGTTCCCAGCACTAGTGGCTGCCCCATTTTGCCAATCTCCCCACCCATTTCACATTCCCTTCCTTTCTCTCCTTTATTTTATCCACCCAGCCTTCTCAAGCCTTCATGTTTTTGCAGCCAGGCTTTCTTGTTTTAATTTTTAGTTTTCTCCTTTGCCCCATGGTGCAAAGTGATTTTACAAAAGCAGGATACAAGAACAACCAATGTCCCGTTTCTTCTCTCCCCGCCTACTTCATTTTCTCTTCCCTTCTCTTCCCTTTGGATACCAATGCTTCTAATTGTTAATTTTTAAATGTTTTATGCACAAACAAGATTTAAAGCACCAGAACAAAAGGCAAGGACTGCAAATATATTTTCTGTCGTCTTCCTCATTACTACTCTCTCTGCTCTCTTATCTATTCTCACACCGTCAGTTTTTTGCTTTCCAGATATTTTTATTTTATCTTTCACTTTTTGTGATGTGGTGCTAAAGTGATACCATGACAGAAAATGAACAAGCAGAAAACAGGAGCAGCTGGAGTCTTTTCTAACCTCTCCTTGCCTACTTCATTTCTTCTTCCTTCTGTCCTTATTTTTACCCACCCACTATTCTCAAAACATCATGGTTCCCCTCCTTGTTTTTAGTTGATTTTTAGTTTGTGCTATTGCAAAAGTCATGGCACGTAAAAATAAAATTATAAAAAATCAGAATGCAGGCACTACTGACATCCCAAGAAAATGGGATCAACAGTAAGAGGCAGAAGGGTGCAGATGGTCCAGCAAAACAAACAAACAAAAACATCCTTTTAAAATGTCCTCAAATGACACCTCCTCACCAAGTATATAGAACAGTCCATCATTAACACAGTATTGTACTGGCATCCACATAAGCAGATCTTCCCTGGAACAAATTAGAGCAAAGAAGAACAAAACAAGCTGCTATCCAGGTTGGTGTGAAGAAGAAGAAGAAAAATCCCAGTAGGCAAGGTGTTTTGTTGTTTTTGTTATTGTTGTTTTGTCCCATTTTGACTCTATTGTCACTAGTTTCAGCTTTGTGTCTGGTTATCATCGGTTCACATGTCAACTGGCATCACGGGTATGGAGTGAACAAGTGCAGGCAGGCCCCTAGGATGGCCAACTCGTGGTCAATAATTCTGCTCCATTGATGAATCCTGGCAATACATTTATGCGGATGCTTTCTTGACAGGTTGTTGGGTTTTTTTCTTTTGCTCCACAGTGAGGAATGGCCTTCCCTTTGCTTTTGTGTGCCAACATGTCTGTGCAGAGCCAAAGGAAAGAGGCAAAGCGCCTGGGCTGGAAAGCAGTGCTAAGAGTTTGACAAACTTCTGAAACTCCCCTATTCATCAAGCAAACCCAGTCTGAGATTCCCCTTTCCAATCTCGTCTTCTTCCATCTTCCCCAGCACACCTCTCCCCCCCACCCACCCCCACCCCGTCTATCCCTGCACGAGGCTTGTCTGCTGGCTCCCCTTGGGCAGCTTTGATTCAGGCTGGGTTTGAAGATCAAGTGAAGCAAAAGGTAAATTCGAGCCCTTTGATCTGCAAACACAGGCGTCTTCATTTCCATGTTTGATTTTTCATAGCTTTCTGAACTGAAGAGGTGCCGGTATTGGCAGCACTCTTACCTTGCAGAGGAAGATGGGGTGGAAATCCATGGGGGATTGGAGGAGCAGGAAGCCATGAGGTCCTACGGTGCAAAGCAGGAGAGGATGCGGCAGAGGATGCTGAGGCAATGTGGATGCATAGTATGTGGTCACAGAAAGTGCAACTTAAGAACACATGGCAACAACATCTGTAGCATCTGTAAACTCACCACCTTATCTTTTACCTGTGTGTTGTAAACATGTTGCATATACAGTATATTGTCTACACTTCCCCCCTCTCTTTCTCTCTCTCTCTCTCACACACACACGCTAGTGACAGAAAGTTCACACCTGCCAAGTGCCAACATTCGTGAAAATTTGCTCGTTTATGTCTTAGAAAGTGGATTTTGTCAACAAAACCTCACATTAAAATACAGTGGTACCTTGTATAAAGGAATTAATTAGTTCCAAATGAAATTATGTTAAGCAAACTTTCCTTTATACAAATTCCCATAGGAATGCACTGAAAACAGGTTAATCCCATTTTTATGTTGTACGGATTCTCGCCATAGGTGATTATGTTAAGCAAATTTCCCCTATCTCCGGAATTTTTTATGTTGTACAGATTTTATGTTATACAAACCGTTTTTTATACAAGGGTCCACTGTACTGTACAACAATTAACATTTTTGTCTTTTTCAATTTATTCTTTTATTTTGTTTTTGCTTGCACAGACTAACTTGGCTGCATCTTCCAAAAATGCATGATGTGTTCCTGAGGTATAAAGGATATTAAAAAGTCAACTGCCCATTTCCCTCCCACTGGAGGCCAGGACTACCCAATCTCAGCTGTCTTTCCAGAAGCAGGCAAAGACCTTCCTCTTCAGGCAAGTTTTCCCTGAATGAGGGACTACCTACTATATGTGACTTTTATATGGAGTACTATGCATGATTGCATTGACTGATTTCATAAGAACACCAGTGTTTTCCATGTTAGTCTCCATAACTCATAATGATTTTTCTTTTCTTCTTGCATGCTCTTTGTAGCTTTAATGTTACCTCTTAATGTTCTAAGATGCCTCTTCTAATTCCCTGTTCGTAACTTAAATTACAGTATGTCTTAAATGTTCTGGGCTGTATATTGTCCCTCGTTGTTTTAAGACACCCTGGGTCCTTTTCCAAGGAGAAAGGTATGGTAAAATATTCTATATAGACAGATAGATAGATAGATTGTTGACTCTTACAGCTCCCAGACCAATCAACCTGTATCAAACACCTCTTGAATGCTGACTAGTAGCTGTAGTGTGAGAAGGAACTATCAGAAAAGTGGCATTTTAAGGTTTAAGGTTTAGTATTACAACTTTCCCAGTCACTGGGGGCCAAGTGGTCTCAGTTGCAGAGACCACATTTACTTACCAGCTGCAGCAATTCCACGAACAGGGGCAGTATGGCCACAGTGACACAGGCTCTGTTAACCATCTGGCCAGACTACTTTAGTGGATCCTGTGTGGGGCTGCCCTTGGAAGTTCACTGAGATACCTTCGATTCATGAAGAAATTTACTTCCAAAAGTCCAGAATGCTTCAGCCAAGTTAGTTCATATCGCAACAATTTCAAAACCACCACCATAGTTACTGTAACTCTCTGTTTCTAGGCTGTTTCTAGGTGGTGATACTAATGGCTATCATGCTACTTGATGGTTTGAGGTCCAGCTTGTTCACTTATTAAAAGTTTCCCCAGAGGCCCTTCTTCTTAAGCCTTCCCTAATGGGCAGACATGGGCTGAAATCTAGAGATGGACACAAATCGAAAAAATGACGTTTTGGTTTTTCGTTTTTCATTGCAGGTCCTGTTTCAGTTTGTTTTCATTTTTCGTGATTTTTTTGAAAAAAATCATTTTGTTGGTTTATTTTTTTTGTTTTTCGTTTTTACCCAGGTTTTGCGCGATTTAAAGCATTTCCGCGTGCGGGCGTCCCACAATGCCCCAGACCAGAGGGAAAACACTAAAAAAATTGATGCTGGCAGAGACACAGTATAGACTAGGTGCGCAGGGAAGCTGCAAAGGCAGCAGTGGGCATTGCCCAGGGCGTAAGACAGCTGCAGAGTGACTGCACTGTGGGGCAGGGGAGGATACTCACCAAGAGGTACACATGCACACAGGGAGGCTGCAAGAGAAATCTCTTATTTCTCTCCCCTAAGAGCCAGGCTGCAGCCGGCAGGAACACAGAGACACACACCTGCCTGGCTGGCCTAAAGTAACGAGTAGCAGAGACAGCAATCCCACCCTAACTCCCACCACAGACTGCAAGGAGGACAGGGGCTGCCAAAGCTTTTTATGCCCTCTGTGGCTGCCACACCTACCCAGTCTGCAACCTGGGCATGCTATTGGTTGAAATTGTCCAAGAATTTTCATGATCCCATCACATGGCTTGCATCCATTTTGTGGCTGGAATCCATGTTGTGTCATCCTTAAAGGGAAAAGAAAAATAAATTGCGATGGGAGAAAGAGAAAAACAAATGTTTTAAGGACCCAAACCCCCTTGTAGGTAATAATTTCAAATAATTATTGCTGCGTTTTTACGGATGTCCATGGCATTTTAATACCCAAGAAATCAATATTAGGCATCTGGGAGCCATTTTGGGTCAATGTCCCCTAACTGCCCTTAAAGGGGGAAAAAAACCGCAATCTGAGAAAAGACATAAATGCAAGTTTTAAGGACCCCAACCCCCCTGGTAGGTATTATCAGGCAGAATAAATGGGTTTTTAAGGATATTCAGGGCGTTTTTTAACATTTAAAACAGCTCATTTCATTGCGTTGCCATTAACGAAAACAAAATGTAACAAACCTAATTTTCGTGGTTCTGTTCAATTTGTTCCAATTTCATTGCCATTTTCGTTATACGTTTCATTGCATAACAAAATGAATAACAAATAATGAAATGAATTTTTTTTCCGTTTCGTGCCCATCTCTACTGAAATCCCATTGCTTAGCCTCAAATCCCATTGCTGAGCCTGGTGAGTCACAATTAGAGGAAGACCCATAGATCAGAGGGGATTTGGTGAGTAAACTCCTCCAATCCTCCAACCAAGTTCCACTGATTCAATGGGGCAACAGGTCTGCAGACATTATGTATCCACAAAAAGAAGGCCTTCTCAGTGGTGGCACTGCCATTTGAGAGCCCATGTTTTGTCTTTTCTTTTCTTTTGCTTTTCTTTGATATTTGCCTGTAATTCTTGAGACCATAATAATTCAGGCTAGCACTGCAGCACATGTTGTTGTTGTTGTTGTTGTTGTTGTTGTTGTTGTTGTTGTTGTTGTTGTTGTTGTTGTTGTTGTTGTTGTTGTTGTTTGCTGAGGGTAGATGAATTTGCAGAGGCTTGGAAGTAGAAACAGTCTTTGCCTCCTCTGTGGGTTTCATCATTTTCATTTTTGCTTTAATGACATGGTCTGGACTTACAAATGTTTTGCTGTGCTGTATTAGTAGCAGTGCAATTTATTTTATTCATATCATAGTTCCATTCTGGGACTCATCTGGACCAAAACCTGTATACAATTATTATAAATAAATTTCTAAAATACCTTACAAATATCAGCAGAGCTTAAAGTAGTTTGTAACATTTGCTTTAGAAAATGAAAAAGATGAAACTGAGGTAGAGACTATAAAGCCTAATAATAAAGGCAAATCAACTGAGTGAAAATTCACTTTTCTTAAATTCTCTAAATAAATCCTTAGGTTACCTTTGTGGAACAGTTGCAGTCTTGTGACTGACGAGGCTGTTTGGATGAGCAGTGAAACGCTTCAGTCTCTCAAGAAAATAAGTCCAGTTGCCATTGACTCAACACTTTCAGATCCTTGTGACTGCTGTTTAGCTCAGTGGTGAAGGTCTCTGGCTTTGGAGCCAATCCAAAGGGTAGAGTTCAGTCCCCCCCACAGTGTCTCTTGGACAAGGGCTGGGCTCCATGATCCACAGTCTCCCCTCCAGCTCTGCTGTTCTAAGAGGATTGATTATCTGAGAGCATTATTAAACCATAAATCCACTTTCTGCAAGCAGCAGCAACATTGGGCTTCGCCCATGGTTCACTTATTACACCAACTTTGGGTGCACGTGGCCATCAGGGGCATTCCGATGCTGGAGAAAGAGAGAGAGAGAGAGAGAGAGAGAGAGAGAGAGAGAGAGAGAGAGAGAGAGAGAAGAGAGAGAGAGAGAGAGAGAGAGAGAGAGAGAGAACAAGATCCGGTAAGTACAGATATGAATCAAACTTGGGTGTGTTTTAACAACAGACCACCAGAGCCTGGATGAAAGGTAGGTGACACCGTAACACTGTTAGTAGCACTTCATTATTTCCTTAGCCATTCACTCTCTGCATTTCACTGTTCTCTTAGCTGCAGCCTAGAAGAGTTGAACCACCTACCAAGTGAGGCTCCTACCTAAGATCTGATCTCCAAAGCAGAGATTAATAAATGAGTCTTGTGGTGGGACTCTTGCCCTGATTACTGAAATTACATATGTAAAGTGCTCTAAAGGCTCAAAGGCAGAGGGGCTTAATAATACAGCTGTAGTTTCTAGGCAGGTCTCAGAAATTTGTAAGGTGCCCACAGGTCATTAAATATGGACATTTCAAAGACTACAAAACCCTTTCCTTTCCTTTGAGAACTTGCTTGTAACAGGATTATTTATTACCTTAACAAAGCGGCAAGCAAGAAGCTGTAGGTGGTAGGGCTCTAGGTGACTGGTGGCTATAGCTAGCTAAATTGAGGCAAAGGAGGAGGATCTGAATTTAACAGCCCATTGCTTTGGGCAAAGGAGTACTGTAATTGATCTAGCCTGGGAGAGCCATTTACACTTGGCAAAGACCACAGAAGAATGTTAATTGGAATTTCATCTACATCTCTGCTACAGAAAACAGGGTTCCTCTACCACTTAGCTGGACAATCAGAACATCGATTCCATAGCTGCTATTGCATGGCACAGTTATAGGCATTTGATACTACTTATTGCTATTATGGCTTCATCCTAAGCAGCTATTGGGTTTTTAGTTTGGTAGGTTTCGTTGCTAGAAAGCTCCAGAGCATTCCTGTGAACCTCATTAGGGAATGCTAAGTATCTCACCAAATTGCAAATCCCAGAATTCCCTAGGATTGCATTCTGATAGTTAAAAGCCATAGCAAATTGATATGGAACCGTCTTCCGAGTGAGTTGCGCCTTGCACAGTCCCTGCCCGCCTTCAAAAAAGTGTTAAAAACCTTGCTTTTTAGGGAGGCATTTGGCAACCTGGTTTAGGTTTTGTTTTTCTTCTCGCTGTCTTGCTGGTGATTTCTCAACTCCTTTGTTGAGTTGTTTTATTTTATACTATATTTGATTCTTTATTCTTTGTTTTTTATTTCCTCTTCAGTTGATGTATTGTTTCCTTTGGGCCTGTCTTGCCCTTTATGTTCACCGCCCGGAGTTCCTTCGGGAAGACTGGCGGTATAAAAATGAACAAATAAATAATATAAATCAATAAATATGTACTGTTGTTACACCACATGTTGCTCAGAGTAGTGAGTAGTTATTATGTCTGCAGATGCCTTAAGCACATCCGATCTCGCCTGATGTCGGAAGCTAAGCAGGGTCGGGCCTGGTTAGTACTTGGATGGGAGACCACCAGGGAATACCAAGTGTTGTAGGCGCCTGGAGTAGGAACTGGCAAACCACTCCAGTATTCCTGCCCAGAAAACTCCATGGACATGGGGTCATGAAGAGTCAGTCACGACTGTAACGACATAACACACACACTTTTCTACGAGTATATGGAACTCATAGTATTATGGAGTTGGAAGGGGCTTAAGGGCATTGAGTCCAACACCCTGCTCAGTGGAGGAATCCAAGTCAAGGTATATTTGAGAAATAGTAGTCTAATTTTCTCTTGAAAATTGGAGCCACTCACCACCTTCTGAGGCAATTGGTTCCATTTTGTACTGCTCTAACAATTAGGAAGTTTATCCTGATATTCAAATGAAATCTAGCTTCCCGTAACTTGAGACCATTATTACATGTCCTGAACACTGGGATGATAAAAACTTCAAAATAAATGTTATTAGACCTCTCTCAAACGTAGATAGACACTCCTGCATACTTTTTCCTCATTACTTATTTCATAATGTTCGTTACATTTTTGTAAATTAGGAAACCAAGTTGTAAAAATAAGATCGCCTAAAATGTGAAAGAGTTCCTTCAAAATGCCACCCTAGAATGATGAGAAAAATTATGTGTAAACTCTAATTACACAAAAGAAATAAAAATGTTACCACTGATATATTACTTCTTATGCTATTTCTCTCATGCATTTTTCTCTCTCCCCCCCCCCAATTATGGCTGAAAACCTGTTGCTTAATGTAATAATAGAGTAGATCCTTGAATCAGTGCAGCTTTAATGAATAAACTCCATCACAGAATCCATTAATTCAATGGGGCCTACTACTCTTGACTTGTAATGCTAAGCAGCAGGATGGGAACGAATGTATTTACAGTTAATATGTAAAACTGCCCCCAGAGTTTGGTACCAGGCAATGTTTCTCTAGCACACCATGTCAACTCTGACTTAGATCCAGATCCAGATTTCTCAGCGTCTTTCAGTAGGCCAGTTCCTTCATTAATGTCCCACCAATAAGTTAAATTATCAACAACTGCACATTGAGCAGTACACCCAGAAGTTGAGTCATGGCAACAGGACTTCTTTTCTTGTGAGATCAAAATGTTTCACTATTCATCCAAGTAGCTTCATCAGTTGAAGGAAAGTTGGTGCAAGGCCTCCAGTTTATAGTTCACCTTGGTTTCATGCTACCCTGGTCTGAATAGGCTCATGAGGTGGACAGTGGCCTGAATAGGTTCATTAGGTGGACAGGTGGCCCCACTGACACAACCTGGCAGACTCAGCTCTGGGTCCTGGGACTGCAGCCTTTCTCTGGGCTCTGTTTGCCCTCTGATCACTCAAGAGAACTGGGTTTGTGTTTCTGAACAGTGGTCAGTTTGACAAAGGCTTGCCTCTTCCAGCTAGAGACCTACCCTTATTCAGCCAAAGACACGCTGTCATTCTCTGGTCCAGTGGTTCTCAAGCTGTGGGTACCCAGATGCTCCTGGACTGCAACTCCCAGAAGCCTCCACCACACGCTGTGCTGGAAGGGATTTCTGGGAGTTGCAGTCCATGAATATCTGGGGACCCACAGGTTGAGAACCACTGCTCTGGTCCCTCCTGCCCCATCCCCTGAGTCATTTTCTGACATGTATAGTTGGGTGATTCTCAACTGGACAAAGCAGTGGGGCTGCCACCTGCATCCTGAACAGAATACACTGCTAAACCCCATAGATCCCCATTGTCAAGCCACCCCTCTGTGGAGCTGTGCCTGGTTTGAAAGAAGGAACCGGAGGCAGCTATCGTCTGAGATGGAGAAAGGAAACCAATGGGATAAGACTATGTCTGGCATAGTAGACCAAACAGATCCCCCAGTTCTACTAATGAGCAGCAGCACACACGGCTTCCAGAGAGCATAATTCATGGCCATCAGACACCCCATGCTGAGTACACCCCAGATCTATTATTCATGCCACTGCCACCTTTTAAAAACCATTTCTGGACCCATGTGACGATTGAGGACACTTCCATGGTGTCCCTCTGCGGCTGCTTGTCTTAATCTGCTAATGAGCAGCTCCCCAGGGGGGTTCAAGGACCAAAGGGAATGTGAGGCCTTAATTTGTGGCAGGGCTCACCAGGGCTGGGTCCTGGAAGCTCTTTTTAGCGCCTCCTCTGGACTTCGGAAAGGAGAACATTAGCAGATTTGCATTTGACGCAGCTCTATCTTCCGGTAAGAAGGCAAAGGCTTCCAAAAGATTCTAACCAGCATCCTACTCCCTATATCAAGCATTCCCCACCGGTAGAAGTTTTTGTGGCATTCAAGTCGTTAGTAATATTAAAATAACAATCAGAGGACAACCCCCTTCCTGTTTTACTGTCTATGGCAATTATAGATGCATCATCAACTCGATCAATATTTGCAGCAGTCTTCATTATGAAAACAAAATGGAGCAAAACAAAATCGCCACCATAGGGTATTATGCCATTTACAGCTGGCCTTCCGGACCACCTACCCACCTAGTCATACCAAAGGTCTTTGACCATGGGTAGAGAGGAGAAAGAAGAGGAGAATTATCAATATTACAAATCATCATCATCAAACTGCAGAGCTGGAAGGGGATGTTCATCAATTCCAGCTCCTGTCGGGGAGGCATAGTGGGGAATTGAACCCCCCCAAGCTCTCTACCTTAACCACAGAGCTGCCCAGTGAATGATGACACGTAATCAAATCTGGACACGTTCCAGTTTATGGCAGCCTTCCAAGAATTTTCTAGGTTTCAAAACACTCACTGGTGGTTTACCAGTCTCTCTTTCTGGTACTGTAGCACCCTAGAACCATGGAGGTTGCCAGAGGCTGCCTAGGTGACAGGACATGTGACACGTCAGCCGGGCACACTGCGCGCAACCTTAGCTGGTCATTCTCCCCAGAAGTACAGTGGAGAATCATCTCTTGCTCCAACCCACTGCGCTACTGCTCGAGAGGGCTACTGCTAGATAAAATATCAGAGGGAGAGGTGTTGAACCAACCTCCTGTGTAAGACTGTGTCACAACGAGGGTTGCCGACTCTGGAAATAAAGAAATAATCATCGCTCAGTGGGGTAGAGCGCTGAAACTGTCGGCTGCAAAGTCAGCAGCTTGGCGGTTCGAATCCTGGGTGCCATGCAGCACAGGGAGCTCCCGCTGTTAAACCCAGCTCCTGCCAACCTAACAGTTCGAAAGTATGCAAAATGCAAGTAGATAAATAGGTACCGCTGTCAAAAGCGGGAAGGTAAACAGTGTTCCATGCAGTCATGCCAGCCATGTGGCCACGGACTTGCACAACACTGGCTCTTTGGCTTGAAAATGGAGATGAGCACCGCCCCTAGAGTTGGACACAACTAGCACGCATGTGCAAGGGGGGCGGTATCTTTACCTTACTCAGTTAGAGCCTGACACAACAGCTCTCCAAGTCCTTGCCTAGATAAGAGGTGAGCAATTTACAGCCCCTCAATGTTTAGGGACTTCACTTCCCTAAATGCACAGCATGTTCACTTGAAAAGGAAAAGGAGCTTAAGGGAGCATCCAGGCCCATTCTTCAGAAGTTACGGTATGAGTCAAAGCCTTTCCCTGCGGAACACAGAAAACTGATGTGGGGTAAAAGCGTGAGGAATTGGACTTTCTCTTTACTCTTCTGGCAGCCATCTTGAAAGTTGTGTGTTGTATGGCAGATATTTACACAACAATATCAGGCGGCTGATGTTTTTAATTTGCCTAATTGCAGGACTCAGTAACAGAGCCCTCAAATATCTAAGTGGAGATGTGGTTTATGCAGCTCTCTTGGGTTTGCCATTTCAAAAACTGACAGGGGCTTTAAAGATCAAAAGCTTTCTGAAAACACAGGAGTAACAAGTGCATTTCCCACAGTACAAAGCAAATTGTTCTGATTATATGCCACCCCATAGCACTTCAAGCACTCTCTGGACAGTTTACAATTTTAATAACAGTATGCAGGCTACACATTGCCCCCCCCCCAGCAAGCTGGGTGCTCATTTTACCGACCTCAGAAGGATGGAAGGCTGAGTCAGCCATGAGGCAGCTACCTGGGATTGAGCCCCAGGTTGTGAGCACAGTTTTACCTGCAGTACAGGCATTTAACCACTGCACCAGGGGGCTCCTATAATACAAGGCTAAACTGTTGATGCACTAGCTGCATACAGGCTCTGTATCTCCAGCCCCTGAGCATGCACAGAATGCCTTTGCTATTACTGTACAAAAATGCACAAGTTTTAAAGGAAGAAATTTCTGGTAAACTAAGAGAATAAATTAAAAATAAATTAAATGATTGTACCCATTGGGAAATGCTGCCATAGTCACTATGGCATAGTGGAATCGTAGCTGAAAGGTGCTTAATAAATAAATAAATAAATAAATAAATAAATAAATAAATAAATAAATAAATAAAGTAGCTGATGAGAAGCACATGGGATATAGGTCCAGAGAGGAAGCAGTGGGATATGATTTAAATGTTCCTAGAACAAAGGTGGTGGGAAATAAGAAGCAATCATTTGGAGAATTACAGATCAATAACAATTGCGAAGAATAGCAAATAAAATTAGGCATGGCGTTCTGGCATATTTCATGATGGGGCATAAGCTTTAAAATTTCAATCTTTGGTCTCTGCCGGGGAAGGTAATATAGCGGCTGAGTTCCTGGCCTCAGAGCTGAGTGAAAGCACAACCATTAGGGCAGTGGTTCTCAACCTGGGGTTCGGGACCCCTTTGGAGGTCGGACGACCATTTAACAGGGGTCGTCATGAGCCAGTGGAGAAAAAGGCACATATGGCTTGAGTCTGGAGGAGGGGGGGAGGAAGGGGGGGAGTGAGTTACAGCTTGATAGGTTGGAGGGGATGTCAGTCAATGGCACCGGTGGCTGCGATTGGCTGAGGGTGCCAGTAGAGAGAAGTTCTCTATGGCACCTGTGTTAGTGGCCTGCCAAAGGGGGCTTGTGGCCTCTTCCAAGCCGGGCAAGGGGGTCACCACAACATGAGGAACTGTATTAAAGGGTCACAGCATTAGGAAGGTTGGGAACTACTGCATTAGGGGGAGAAAAACCTTACCTCTTAATTTTAAATGTATGGTAGACAGACTGCTACGTTCCTCAGTGGTTGGGGGATGGCCATTTGTATCCCTAGGAACCCATTTATTTATGGTCCTACTCTAATAAAGGAGAATGCCGGAGAGGGAAAGCACTTATGTTTAAAGCAGAAGGGGGGGCTACACCTTTAGAATGGACAGCATCATCCCTGTTTACACCAGGGGTCAGGATGGAAGTTTGTGCCATGCTGAAAAACTCTTCCTCGGTTGAACTGTGAATAATACTTTCGGCCTACTGTTGCTGCAGGAGGGAAGAAGGAAAGGCGCCGATTTAGTCATAAAAAAGGAGAGTTGAGTACAGCTCCTCCTTCAGCATCTGAGAGAAAGCTGCTTGAAGTCCTACAGAGGTCAAAGTTTCAGCAAGTGGTGCCATCCCACTCCAGAAGTATTTACTTTCTCTGACGTTCTCCTCGGGATGCCCCCACCCAGATCATCAACTTAATGCACAGAGAGGGAGTTGCCCGCCTCCTTGCCTTGTTTTTTCCCCCCTAATTGAATGGTGTGGGACTGGCAACAGATGCTGCTCAGATGCCGAGTGCCATGTTATGCTAAGCAGGTGTCTTCAAAGCCAGGCTGACACGCCACGAGCAAATTGGACAAGCCACTGGGTATCCACACGGGGCCTGCGGGCCTTTGTACGACCGCAACCGAACCGCTTGGCTGCTTCCTTCAATTTCCGTCATCCCGTTGGCGGGAGACAAGATGAAACAGCAGCTAGTCAAGGGAACAGCCTGTCCCCGGAGTAAAAGTTGCTTGTTGTTTTTACGACGCAGGAGAACTTTGTGTGAATCGGTGGGTTACAGAGATGTTGGTGGGCAGCTGGTTTGGGACTCAGTGGTTTCCATTTCACTTTGCGGAAGAACTTTCATCGCCATGGAAAAGAACCAGTTCCTGGTACCTCTTCAGAGAGTTGGAGAAAGGCGCCTCAGCTGGGTGACACCTCCAGAAGGGTTAACACTTTGTTCACTGCAAAAATAGGTTACAGGCAATACCTTTATAGCCCACTAATTAAAAAAAAAAAAAGGAACATTGCAAGCTTTCGAGTTTTCATACTCTTCTTTAAAGCAGGTCCCAGAAGTTCAGACATGGTAAAAGATGTGCTTTACCAGGATGTAACTCTTAGATATTGTTAAAATCCATGACTACAGTAGATGGTGTTGCAGCCAGGGCAACTTTGGGCCTTTTTACACAACCCCTAAGATCCGCTGGCCACTTAAATTCGGACCAGAGATCTTAGGGGTTCCTCGCTCTTCCTCTGTCCCCACCCCCCTCCGCACTTCCTGGTTGTGTGAGGGAGGGAGAAAAAAGAAAGAAAAGAATGCCGTCTTACCTCCGTTTTGTTCCCGGCAGCATTCAGATCTCTTAAAGGGGCGGGAGGCAGAAAAACAACAAACAGAATCCAGGAGAGCCCCGCACTCACTATCCTTACACCGGATCAAATATTTTTCACATCCAAAAAGCAGGTACCTGAAAGCTGCGCTGGGACGTGCTAAAGTGGGCGGGGTCGCACTTAATTTCCTGTTAACTCCGGAGCTGGTGGGTAAACATTTTTAATCTCCGGAGCTTGCAGCCATTTGCCCCGGAGTTTAGGGGTCGTGTATAAACGCCCTTTGTTCATTGCTTCCCATGGTTCTCTCAGACCCAACAAACTTGTATCTGCATCTTAAACATCTCTTTGCTCCTATATGGGCCGCGTCTGATATCATTGGCTGAAATCCTATTGCTTAGTGTAATTAGATGCATAAAAGTAGGCCCATTGAATCCATAGGGTCTTCTTGGCAAGTCAACTCCCCTGGAAGTTCAATTGATTCAAGTGGGCTTACTTTTCAAATGTACTATAGGAGAGGTGATGACGACACACCACATCACCCCTGGTTCAGTGGCCTAATTCCAATGTAACCTAGTACACTAAACAACAGGATTTCAGGTAGCTGGTCAGCAGAATTGTAAAAGCATTCAACCACTTCTACAACAACAAAAGGCTGGCATTTAGTACAGAAGAACATTTCACATGCCCAGGAACTAGAAAAGTGTAAAAATCAGTATGACTTTTTTAAAAATCCGAGGACAGGATTATCGTATTCAGTTCCACGATGTCTACTTGTGTGACACTTGGGAAAGATTCTAGAATTTATGCAGCCCTACTTACAGTCCCTGCTAATAAGAACATAAGAACATAAGAAGAGCCGTGCTGGATCAGGCCAAAGGCCCATCTAGTCTAGCTTCCTGTATCTCACAGTGGCCCCACCAACTGTGTCCGGGAGCGCATGAGACTAGATATCTGTCTCCTGATACCACTCCCTTGCATCTGGTCCTTGAAGTACCTTGGTTTTAAGCCTGAAGATTACACATCTCCATCATGGTTTGTAACCTGTGATGGACTTTTCCTCCAGGAATCTGTCCAATCCCCTTTTGAAGGCATCTAGGTTAGATGCCATCACCACATCTTGTGGCAGGGGGTTCCACAGACTAACAACACGCTAGGTTAAAAAAAAATTCTTTTGTCTGTTTTCACTCTCCCAGCCCTCAATTTGAGTGGATGTCCCCCAGTTCTGGTATTTTGTAGGTCCATTGCATTGTTTGTTGAGTGGTAAGTCAACACTTCTTGTACGTCCTGCTGATTCAGTTGGTTTGCTCTTGCCAGGACTCCCAATTAAACTTAAGATTGCAGATGTCCATCTGGAGTGGCAATTTTTAATCTAATTAAGGTTGATTATAGGAGGTCCGGGTCTTCTTGGACTGAGGAAGTGATGAATAAAAAGGGTACTAAACCAGATGAATAAAGAGCAAGAAACCAGAAAACATAAAATACAGAAAACCAAAACACTTCAGCTAAAGTTAAAAAAAAGTACAGATTATTAATGCTGATAATTTAAAGAAAACCAAATGGGAAAAGAAAGGCAGGGAGGAAGAATATTTAGCTGAGATAACTTGGACAGAGTCAAGTTTGCATGCAACACAGTGCAATCAGAGCTGCTACATGAGATGTCAAAATAGCTGCAATGGGTATCCATCTCTTGTAGGAGAAGGGCAACAACATGAATGATAGAACTGAACAGTTTGCAACAGAGCTAGGGCTGGAATAATCACCACCACCTGTTGCAATATGTTGTTGGTAATGAGGAACAAGAGGGCGTAATTTGCAGCAGAGAAGCTGCAGGCAAAGTTCAGGTTGATCCAGCCTTCTACCGCTTTCACATTTCCCCCTTTTAATCTCTTTCCTGTATGAAACGGCACCACATTCAACATATCTGCCTGGGGAAGAACAATGTTTGAGAAACAGAGCAAAAGGATGGCCTTCCAGGACTAACTATGAACACCTCTGAAATATATGCAAATATATTTGTTATGAGCTGTTTCAGGATGTAAAATCCCTCCAAAGGCATGTCAAACGCTCAGCATTGATTATGTGCCAGAAACATAGTTGGTAGTCTCTGCCCTTACAGTAAAAAGAAATGAAAAGGAAGAAATAGTATATATATATGTTTGGCCGCGTTCTGGAAGTTTTTCTTCCTGATGTTTCACCAGACTCTGCAGCTGGCATCTTCAGAGGGCAAGTTGCCCAGGGCAGTACAGTCCCATTCACTCTATACCCTAGAACAGTGGTCCTCAACCCCCGGGCCGCGGACCGGTGCCGGTCCGTGGAGCAATCTACGCCGGGCCGCCGCCCGAGGAACTTCCAATCATTCCCCTGTGGCGGCGGCCCGGTTCCCGGAAATGAGAGAGAGAGAGAGAGAGAGAGAGAGAGAGAGAGAGAGAGAGAGAGAGAGAGAGAGAGAGAAAGGAGCCCTGCTCGGAAGGGCCGCTTTCTCCCGGCGACTCCCGAACCCCTCGGGCTCTTGGCTGGCGGCGGCGAGGCAGGCAGGCCGCGCCTGTTTTGAGGGGAGGGGAGGGGAGGGGAGGGGGAAGCCTCTTTTTGGGGGAGGGGGGGGGGGCATCTCAGGCCGGGCCGGGCTTTGGCCGGCCGGCGCCGCGCGTGCCTCTTTTGGGGGAGGGGGGGCATCTCAGGCCGGGGGGCTTTCGCCGGCAGGCCGTTGCCGGCCGTGCCTCTTTTTGTGGGGGGAGGGGGCATCTCAGGCCGGCCGGGCTTTGGCATCGGTGCCGCACATGCCTCTTTTAGGGGGAGGGGGAGGGCGTCTCAGGCCGGCCTGGGTTTTCCCGCCGCCGCGCCTGTGTTGAGGTGGGCGGGGGCGGCGCAGGCCGGCCTGGGTGTTTGCCCTGCGCCGCCGCGACCCCCAGATGCTGCCGCCGCCGCCGTGACCCCGCCATCGCGCCCACCCTGCCCGCCATCGCCACCACCACTGCTGCGACCCCCGCCATCACCCCGCCCCGCCATCGCTGCACGACCCCCGCCATCTCGCGCCGCCGCCGCCACTGCAACCCCGCCATCGCGCCCGCCCCGCCATCGCGCCCGCTGCCGCCGCGACCCCCAACACAGCGCGCGCCACTGCAACCCCCCGCCATCGCGCCCGCCCTGCCATCGCGCCAAGCCGCCGCGACCGCACCGCCTAGTACCCGCCATCGCGCCCGCCCGCCACAGAGCCGCCTGGACCCCGCGCAAGTGGGCCAGGAAAAATTATCAAAACGTCCCCGGTGATAAAAAGGTTGGGGAGCACTGCCCTAGAACACAGAGAGAACTCCTAGTACCCGGCCACAGAGTCTGGTGAAACGTCAGGAAGAAAAACTTCAGAACACGGCCAAACAGTCTGAAAAACTCACAACAGCTATCAGATCCCAGCCATGAAAGCCTTCGAGAATACATGTTACTAATTGTTTTATTTATTTCATTTTATTTTTATTTATTTATTTTTGAGTATTTTTATCCTGCCTTTCTCCTTGGAAAAGGACCCAAGGTGGCTTACAGTAAGGAGAGACAATGTATAGGCCATTACAATTAAAACATAACAGTATTCCGTTTGAGAAAAGGGAATTGAGGGGTATCTTACAGCATTAGAAGGCAACATTATAACTAAAAATTGATAACATAATGTCAGTGCAATCACACAGGAAAAGATATAAACACAAAGTTATAAGTGGTTATAAACACAATGTCTGTGTAGCCATGTATGGTAGATTCATATAAAGACACAGCAGGTAGTCCCTCATTCAGGGAAAGCTTGCCTGAAGAGAAAGGTCTTTGCCTGTTTCAGGAAAGACAACAGGGATGGGGCAGTCCTGGCCTCTAGTGGGAGGGAGTTCCAGAGTCTGGGCACAGCAGTCAAGAAGGCCCTTTCATTTGTTCCCATGAGACACACCTGTGAGGGTGGTGGGATGGAGAGAAAGGGCTTTCCTGATGACCTTAACACCCGAGCCGGTTCATACTGTGAGATTCGATCTTTGAGGTAGCTAGGACCCAGTTCGGATAGTGCTTTGTAGGTAAAGGTCAGCAGCACATAATTTATATTCTGGGAGTTGAAACAGCAGCCCTACCCAGCTATTTTTTAAAAAGGTACTGGTGTGTGTGTGTGGGGGGGGAGAGACAAGGACACAGGAAAACTGTAGATCTGTAAATATTGTATATTAATAGTTTTGTGCAACTTCTACCAACAGGCCTCATAAAACTCCAGGAGGTGGCTGCAGGACGGAGCCTGCACAGCATGGAATCTTCAGATGGTAGCGGCGGACCCAGGAGGGAGCTGTGAGTGTCCTGGCTTGGGAGGGACATCAGACGGCCTCTCCGCTCAGCTTGGGAAGAAAATCTCGAAGGAGTCTGCGCCCACGGGGTTTCCGGAAGCTGAGTAACAAAGGGTGCTGCCAACTGGTGGCGCCACCATGCACATCGGGGGACAGGCGGGTTCCCCCGATGGTAATGGATCCGACCCAATGCCTGGCCAGATTACTGCAGGTTGTAACCATACCAATAAAGCGGTGGCCTCCACAATTTTCCCATAAGTTCAAGAGTGTTGGTGTGCTCAATTGGTTTAATAAACAACAGGGCTTGGGCGCTGGACCACAACTCCAGAGAAGCTGTGCAGCAGGTTCAAACACCTGAGTCTTTATAACTGCTCATTCACCTTGTCTGTTTGTTAGCTTCCTTCCTTTTGCTGCCTACAGTAAATCAGGCCAGGATGTGCGATGGCAGGGCCAACATTGCTGATAGCCTGAAAGCTCCAGTCCCAAAGGAACAGAGTTAAAGGAGGAGGCATATCTAAAGGACTGGTTTGTATATTTACATTTGAAAAAGAAATTAATGCACTTGTACGCCCTGTGAATATTGTTATACTGCTTTTAAAAAGAAAACACCTTGAAAGATGGGTTTAACTTTTTTTAAAGCAGTGTAACATTGTGGGGGAGGAACCTCTACCCTCTACTGGCAAGGCAAAAACAATTGATTGGGGAAAATAGGAGACCAGGGTGTTTGCCCTCATGAAAAACATAACAACAAATCCTATTTACTCCAAAGAGAGCAGAAGGAGATTTTTAAGTGTGGGGGGAAATGTGGTTTGTGTGGGAAGCTGGCGGGGGTGGGGGGTGGGCTAGGGACTCCAAGGAATGTTGGTATGCCACAAAAATGATTCTGGAGGCCATATGACCTCATGTCGCCCAGTTCTGGTCTACATCCATATTTGATCCAGATACTGATCTTCACAGGTCTTTGTGAGTTTGCTTGTTTTTTACATGCTACAACTGCTTGCAAATCAAGGCTGTTGCTGTACATTCTTTCCTCAGGGCCATCAGTCATGCAGCTGTTTCTTATCTCTGGGGGGGGGGGGGAATCCAGCCTGAGGACCCAAAGGAAATTTCTGCCTGCATCTCTTCTTCATTGCTTGGAAAAGAACCATAAAGCAAAATCTGCTGGATGATCCTTCACCTGAGTCAGTGAAAGATACTCCTCCAACTCCATTAATTTCCAGGCTGTCCATTAGTCCCCGGCCAATCTACCTTGGCTGTGTACAGCAAGTCACCAGTCCTGCTCTTTGCCATTTCATTAAAGCAGCCCTTCACTGGATCATTTCTTCATCTTCGCCTTTTGCTGGACATTATAATGCTTGTCTTAACTTCGGATGTGTTAGTTTTAAACAGTGGCCATCTGCGGCCCTCAACCCGGCCTCCAAGGTCTTTTGTTCAAGAAATCTGTCTGGATTCCTTTTCCCATTTCTTTTAGCTTGAATGATCACCTGTAAGAACCAATGTTATTTAGCTTCTCGTTACATCACTAAAGTAGTGAGGTTGTCCACATTTTGTGTAATAAAATAATCCTAACTCTACCTAACTGAAGAAAGTATCATTACTCAAAGCGATCCTAAGCAAAATCATGGCTTCTGTCTCTTCTCTCTGTCTTCTCCTCTGAAGCTTCCAGATGTCATGTGCTGGTAACTGTCCAATGGTAGCTGTAGCTGACTACTCTCTGCTCTAAGAGATTTGTTGTGTCTATATTCCACATACCTTAGATATGAGTCTAATGCAAAGCGAGAATGTGCAGTTAATATCACAGTTTAGAAAATCACACTATGTCCCATCATCCCTAATTTCCTTGCAATGTGATTTCTTGTTCTTACTTTGGAAAGTGAAATGTTTCTGTCTCTCAAGAAAAAGAACTCCAGTAGCCATGACTGAACTTCCAGATAATCTTCTCTAAGGAGATAGTGACATAGAATGTAGGGATGTGCCCTCCAATTGTCACTGGTCCTCCATTAGCCCTATTGATCGTTGGGCGATGAGAGTTGCAATCCAACAACCTCTGAAGAAACATTTGGGATGCTTGAGATGGGTGTGCTTAATTCTTGACATGCACCAGCTCCCCACTATGGTCAAAGTGGACATGAGGTCAAAGTGAACTAAATGAAGGACTCAGAACTAGCTTTCCTCAGACTGACAAAGGGCCTTTTTACACGACCCTAAGATTCTGTCTGGACCAGAGATCTTGAGGGTTTGTCGCTCTCCCTGCGTTCCCACCCCCTCCACACTTCCTTGTTCTGTCTGCATGAGGGGAGGGAGAAAAAAGGGAGAAAAGAATGCACTCTTACCTCCGGAGTGCCAGTGGAAGTTGCTCCGACCCCCCCCGTCACTTCCTGGTTCCTCTTAAAGGGGCGGGAGGCAAAAAAAGAAGAAGAAGAAGAAGTGAGGAGAGCCTGGCACTCTCCGCATCAAAATTTTTCACTCTCCCAGAGTAGGTACTTGAAAGGTGCGCTGGGGCGCGCTTAGGTGGGCGGGGTCACACTTAATTTTCTGTTAGCTCCGGAGCTGGTGGGGAAACATTTTTAAGCTCCGGAGCTGGGAGCCATTTGCAGCGGAGCTTTTCAAAGCTGTTTGGATGAGCAGCGAAATGTTTCAGTCTCTCAAGAAAAGAAGTCCAGTTGCCATAACTCAACTTCCAGATAAACTCACCTGGATGACTGAGAATCTTTACAGACTCTCCACTGTGGATGCATCTGTTTATACTCAAGGTGGAAACTGAACATAGTTGGTTGTGACAACTGCATGCAGTCTTTGCTATGGGTTTTGGGGGGTGGTAGCATAGGTATGAACCTACATATTTTGCTTCAGTACACTTTTCTGTGCAATTGTGTGGAACACAGGGCTCGTGGCGCAGTGGTTAAATGCCTGTACTGCAGCTAAAACCATGCTCACAAATTGGGGTTCAATCCCAGGTAGCTGGCTCATGGTTGACTCCGCCTTCCATCCTTCCGGGGTTGGTAAAATGAGTTCCCAGCTTGCTGGAGAGGGGCAAGGTGTAGCCTGTATAATTAAATTGTAAACTGCCCAGAGTGGACTGTAAGCACTATGGGGTGGTATATAAGCAGAACATTTTGCTTTTTTGACATGAAAAACAGTACATAACATACTTTGCTACAGATCTGGAAGGGTAAGGAGCCTGAAGAGTCTATGGGGGGGTAATATAGCTATCTCTAGTGATCTAACAAAAGTCAATTAACCATGTCTCTGTTTTGCCACTCAGTCACCAGTTTGGGCCAGTGTAAATGTAATGAGGGTGGCCACTTAACAATATCCAAGATGTCAAGAGCAGGCTGAGTGATTAGACTCTTCCTCCCTTCCTCCTCAATGTGTGTCAAAAAGACCCACCACCTGAGCCAAGTGTTACACTGGCGCTTTCACCAACTGCAGGCAAAACTAAATACATTCTCTACTTGATTATTAGCTATCTGGTGGGGTGTGACGGCGGTAGAGGAGATGCATAGGAAGATTGGGAACTGCCTTATACTGGGTTAGACTGTTGGTTTGTCTAACATACTTTTTTACCTTGACAGGCCAGGATGATTCACCAGGGCTTCGGACTCATTTTTGCTCCCCCATTCCCTTCTCAAATACTGTACTTTCTGTCTAGCCGGTGGCCTCCCATTCGAGAATTCACCAGGCAGAATTAACCAAAGCAGAAAGAATATGTTGTAGAGAGGATGAGGGGAAAAGGAATACCTCCTGTAGCAATGCATGGTCTAATGGTCCACTCCCATTTCTTTTTTGCTAGATGAATTAGAGTTTATCTCTGTTTCATCTACACTGGCCTAAGTGCCACTGGATAGAATAACTGGTTCAGACTGAATCAACAGGGCCATTTTCCCATTGAAGACAATCCTCTCTGTCTTTAATGCAGGCATGTCCAAACTTCAGCCCTCCAGATGTTTTGGGCTCCCACAGTCCTTTGTCATTGCCAATACAGGCTTGGAATTCTGGGAGTTGTGGTCCAAAACATCAGGAGGGCCAAAGTTTGGACATGCCTGCTTTAATGGGAACAGAAGAAGCCTTTCTGAATTTAGATAAGCAGAACTGGGAGAACTGAACCTCTTGAAGTTCTGTCTGTCATGTAAATGTCTCTACCATCTTAGTCCTCTGGTTTGATTTGATTTGATTTAGTTATGCTGATTGTGTCTTATTATGTTGTATGGTTTATCTGTTTTATTGTGTTGATGGAATGTTTGGTATTTTGTATTTGCTTAAATTTTGTAAACCGCCCAGAGTGGCTGTGTTGCTAGATGGTGCATTACAAAAAAGCTAATAAATAAATAAATAATAAATTACTGTAATACCAAGAGCTTAACTCCCACGGAGATGGCAATCATGGTGACTCTCATCCCCCACCTTTTTGTGGGTGGGTGTAATTTTTGTCCCTACTCTTCAATATCAAAATCTTTCATGCCTTATAAGAAACACATGGGGGGACGCTGCTCACTTAAGCCAACCTGACCTGGAGAACAACACTCTGCAAACAAGTGGGTTTCAACCTGACATGTAGATGTGAGAGGAGAGCCAGGGTCATCCCAAAGCCCAGATAGCCAGGGCCCTGCTGTGGAATATGCAGGAGGGAGAAGAACCCAGGAGCTTTGTGAGGCA
The DNA here is from genome assembly GCA_029282475.1 of Phrynocephalus forsythii. Classification (NCBI taxonomy): domain Eukaryota; kingdom Metazoa; phylum Chordata; class Lepidosauria; order Squamata; family Agamidae; genus Phrynocephalus; species Phrynocephalus forsythii. Next base: position 28,809,249 of record JAPFRF010000011.1, on the reverse strand, counting down.
GTTCAAAGCGATGCGCAGTTGTTTGCACTTCAAAGGGCTGAGCTGGGACCATACAGGGAGGCAGGAAATGGTGTAAAGCAATTAACAAATGTGTTACAATGGGTAGATTAAAGAGTGTTCTCATGTGGCAACATCCATACATACTGGTTTTCTCGGAGTTGCAATACACCATTGCAAACAGCGTAGGGATACACAGCAAAAGATAGCATTGCCATTGGGATACACTGAGAATGAAATCGTGCCAATACAAAGAAGCACTTGCACAGGTAAGTTTAACTCTAAGAGTACATGTTTTCTAAAGGCTGTAGGTAAAAAGGTAAAGGTAAAGGTTTCCCCGCACATGTGTGCTGGTCGTGTCCGACTCTAGGAGTGGTGCTCATCTCCATGTTCAAACCGAAGAGCCAGTGTTGTGCTAGTCCATGGCCATGTGGCCAGCATGGTTTCAAGGAAACACTGTTTTACCTTCCCGCTTTTTTATGGCAGTACCTATTTATGTACTTGCATTTTACATGCTTCGGAACTGCGAGGTTGGCAGGAGCTGGAGGTTAACAGCTGGCGCTCGCTCCACTGCGTGGCACCCGGGATATGAACCGCTGAGCTGCCGACTTTGTAGACAACAGTTTTCAGTGCTTTAGCCCACTGAGCCACCAAGCCCTGCTTAGAGGCTGTAGGTGGTTTCACTGAAATCTCAGGAGTCAGGACTGTATCCTTACACCATGATATCCCCATAGGATGTTTATAACTGCTGCTTGATATCCTTCTAATTAATTACATCCTGTCAAGTTGATTCTGATATATGGTGATACAGTCCCAGGTTTTCTAAGTACAGAGTACTCATAAGTGGTTTTCCATCCCATTCTTCTGGGGGCACTCTGGGATTCTGCCGATTGGCCAGAGCTACATGGGGTGGCTTTTCTCCTGGAACACACAGTGGGGAATTACACTTGATGGGGAATTACACTTGAACTGTTTGATATCCTAGAGATAAATAAATCTGGTTTGACAATGAATACCCATTAGGGAGGTGCAACAGAAATTGATGACCAGCTGCTTAATAGAAACCCAGAAGTAACCAGATTCAACATTTGATCAGGTTTCAAAGTGTTACAGCACCAAGGAGAGAAAAGAACTGGATGATCAGAGGCCAATGTTGCCCCCTCTCTTCAAAAGAGGGGGGGGGAGGAAGAATCTGGGAATTATAGGCCACTCAACCTGACATCAATGCCAGGGAAACTTCTGGAACAGATCATAAAGTTGTCACTATGCAAGCACCTAGAAAACAAAGCAGTAATAACAAGAAGCCAACATGGATTTGTCAGGAACAGACTAATCTTATGTCATTTTTTGATCATGCAACCTTCTCAATAGACAGAGGGAATGCTATAGACATAGTATATCTTGACTTCAGCAAAGCTTTTGACAAAGTGCTCTGTTATCTTCTGATTAGCAAGATAACTAGGTGCGGGCTGGATAGAAGTACTGTCAGGTAGATACCCAGTTGGCTACAGAGCTGTACTCAGAGAGTGATGATGAAAGGCTCCTTCTCGAACTGGGAGGAGATAGCAAGTGGGATACCCCAGGGCTCAGTCATGGACCCAGTGCTCTTCAATATTTTTATTAATGACCTGGATTGGAGGTGCAGGTAATGCTAGTCAAATTTGTAGATGACACAAAATTGGAATAGCTAATACTCTGGAAAACAGAAACACTGGGCAGAAAACAAATGAATGGAATTCACTTAGGAAAAAGAAATCAAACAAACAACTACAAGGTGAGGGATACCTGGCTCAGCAATACTATGAGTGAGAATAATCTTGTACACATCGTAGAACCCAAGCTGAATATGAGCCAACAGTGTGATGTGGATACAAAAAAGCACACACTATTTTAAGCTGCATGAATAGAAGTATAATCCCATGAAATATTGGTTCCCCTCTATTCAACACTGGTTAGGCCTCATATTGAGTACTGTGTCCAGTTCTGGACACCGTACTTCAAGAAAGATGTGGACAAATTTGCTTGTTATTAACTTTGCCTGGTAGCTAGATGGGTGGTATAAAAATCTAATAAATAAATAAATAAAGTTCCAAGGATGACGATGAGGATTAGGGGGCTGGAAACCAACAGTTATAAGGAAAGACTGAAAGAACTGGGTAAGGGCCTTTTTACACGACCCCTAAGATCCACTGGCCACTTAAATTCAGACCAGAGATCTTAGGGGTTCGTCGCTCTTCCTCTGTCCCCACCCCCCTCCACACTTCCTGGTTGCTGGCTGCCTGAGGGGAGGGAGAAAAAAGAAAGAAAAGAATGCCGGTTTACCTCCGTTTTATTCCCGGCAGCATTCAGATCTCTTAAAGGGTCGGGGCGCAAAAAAAGAACAAACAGAAGCCAGAAGAGCCCCGCACTCACTATCCTTACACCGGATCAAATATTTTTCACATCCAAAAAGCAGGTACCTGAAAGCTGCGCTGGGACGCGCTAAAGTGGGCGGGGTCGCACTTAATTTCCTGTTAACTCCGGAGCTGGTGGGTTAACATTTTTAATATCCGGAGCTGGGAGCCATTTGCCCCGGAGTTTAGGGGTCGTGTATAAACGCCCAAAGCTAAGTTGAGTCTTTAAAAAGAAGACTGATGGGAGATGTGTGTGTGTGTGTGTGTGTGTGTGTGTGTGTGTGTGTGTGTGTGTGTGTTGTTACAGTCATGACTGACTCTTCATGACTCCATGTCCATGGAGTTTTCTTGCCAGGAATACTGGAGTGGCTTTGCCAGTTCCTACTCCAGGCGCCTACAGCACCTGGTATTCTCCCATCCAAGTCCTAACCAGAGCCGACCCTTCTTAGTTTCCGAAATCAGGTGAGATCGGCTGTGCAGTAGCATTTTGCAAATACTTGAAAGGCTGTCATACAGAGGAGTGGCTGGATCTGTTCTCGATCAATCAACAGCACAGGACATGCAACAATGGGCTCCAGTTACAGATTTTGGTTGAATATCAGGAAAACATCCTAACTGTTAGAGCAGTATGAGAATGGAACCAGTTACCACAAGAGGTGGCGAGTGCTCCAGCACTGGAGGCATTCAAGAGAAATCTGGACAACCACCTGGCAGATCTCCTTTGATATGTATTCCTGCAAGGAGCAGGGGGTTGGGCTTAATGGCCTTGTAGGATCCCCTCCAACTTCACTATTCCATGATTCTATGAGTGAACTAGCAATGTGAATTCTAGCTTGGTGACTGAATACCTCTTTTGTGTGTAGACAATCCCAGGTTCAGTTCTGGAAATCAACAATTGAAAGGAGAGCCCAGCCAAGTCTGTTGTGTTTTCTGCCTCAACTGATCCCCTTCCAGGCTTCACCCAGCCTTGTCACCCAAAACCATGTTTTTCTATCCATGCTGTTTGAGGATCAAAATAAAAAAATATGGGTGCATTCTGACAGAATATCATGCACAGTCTCCATGCCTACAATTTGCTTTGACCAATGAACATTGCTATGTACCAACAGATGGGATAAGCTTAGAGAGCCGATCTATGAATACTCTGGGAGGTAAGAAGGAAGATGTTCTAAAGAGAAGGCACAGTGAAAAGTCCTGGTGATGCTGCCTCTCCCTCCAAGGCACGGCTGCCAGTGTATCCCACATTGCTCAACCTACCTGTTCTCCCACCGTAAAGGCACCACCTGGATATCCATCCGTCTTTGTCTCGGCCCAGCAACCACACTCTGGCAACCAACCTCCAAGCCTGTCATGAGTCAGGGTGTCCTACAAACAAGCAAATATCTGGTAGGAAGTATTTACTTCTTAGCATCACATCCCACAGACAGAATCTGGCTGTCCAAAGAGTCAAGTGAAACCAAGGCAAAATATCTGCATATCTTTCCCAGGAAATATCTGTTGGCCATTCTTGCTCCCTGGTAGACACAAAGGGATAGAAACAAAGATCTACATGGAAATAAGAACAGGCTTCCCTTCTGCCAAAGCTATTTTGTGAAGGTTCCCTAACAGATATTTAAACCCCAGACCCCCAACCCAAAAAGGGAAAATGTGGCAAAACAAATAAACAAAACAGCCAAAACAAATGTCTAGGAAAAGGAGATATAAAAGGAGAAATGTACACTGTAGTAAACTGTTTTCTAAACATGGCCTTGCCTTTTGTCATTTAAAGGTCTGCCTGTGGTGATCTATTTCAGTGTGTACCCAGTCTAGGAACTTAGACTGATTATAGATCAGTTACATTTTCATTAAATTCAATGTTTCTGTCTCGAGTATCAGAAATGTCCAGGAACTGCATCCTCATAAAGAAGTTGGGAGTAGTATTAAATTTTATACCATCAATCACTGTTCTTGTCTTCATCTGGTATCATAACCTCACAGAAGTATTCAGTGGTACCTCATTTTGTGAATGTCTCGGTTAATGTAATTTTCAGTTTATGAATGAAAATCGATTGAAAATAGTATCTCAGTTTATGCATAATTTCTGCAATAAGAAGCAAGTTTCCCCAGGATGCATTGCACCTAGGAGGTTTATAGTGTCACCACTGTAAACCCCATTTCAGTTTAAAAAATGTTCACAATGCAAAACATTCTGGAGAACACATTGCATTCCTAAACCAAGGTACCACTGTAGAAGCAAAAGAGGACAAAATGTCCTTTTTGCCAAAAGGATCTTTGTGGGGAAACTTGGCTTACTGTAGATGACGCTGACCCATTCCCATTGCAGGCCTATTTCGCGGCAGTGATGGTGGCAAAGGAGGCACCACTGAGTCTGCACAGAGTCACCCAGTGGAGCTTTTCCAAGTGGTCAACAGTCTTCCATCATGGCCTACATCACTGTATTTCTAAAAAGAAGCTTTGGGGTTGAGAGCATTTTGGATGGGGCGGGAAAGAGTTCCCTATATGCAGAGTCTGACCAACGCAGAACAACTGTGAGAAGGCTTGCCAATGGATGGATCCTGGATGAAGGTGGCAGAATTGGGGGGGGAGGGGCAACCTTGAAAGTCCAACCTTATCACTTTGATCTGAGCTCAGAAGTAGACTGGGCACCAGTCCAGCTGATGGAGCATGGGCAACAGCAGTGGTCCACCAACCAGCTTTCACTAGGAACTTCATTTCAGTGAGTGAGCATCATATATACAGGACAGAGGCACACATACAGTTTGGGCTCAAAGGTCACGCAGCAAAGTTTGGGACAGTTGAATAAAAAAATTAATATGGGAGGATTCGGGCCCCAAAAATGTAATTTTTCCAAGTTTGCCCAGTAGGCATGACCCCTGATTTCCCCCTCTCTGTGTGTTCATTTCAGCAGAGACGCAAGGAGGAACTGGTCTATCCCTGCAAGGTGCTGTACAGGGTGCTATTCTTCCCAATTCACAAAGGATGACAACTAGGAGTGGTGACACGGTCCCTTCCCTCCTTGCGCTGTACCTTTAAAAAGATAAAGAAGAAGAAGACCCCTCTCCGCTCCTGATGGCACACAAGCCTAATCAGCCCCCTTTTGCATCCATAACAAGCACCCCAGCGGGGGTGCCCAGCACTTAAAGGAGACCCAGCCAGGCCCCTCTTTGAAAGCGCTCAATCTATTTTAATGATTGGTTCGCTCTCCCGACTTCAAAGGCGCCTCCAATCGCCACTCCTGATAGGCTGAAGGAAAGCCAAAAAAACAAAACCGAAGGGAGTGGGGAGGGAGGGAGACGTGGTGGGCTGGGAGACTGATCGTGGGAAGGAAGAAGATGCAGATGGAGGAGGAAAGAAGGGTTTCGCAGAAAGGAAAAGAGAGAGAGAGAGAGAGAGAGAGAGAGAGAGAGAGAGAGAGAGAGAGAAGCTGATTTTCGCGCCCGGACTGCTTTCCCACCTCCGTTGGAGACCATGATCTTTGCTCCCTGACCCTGGATGGCCCCTCTGGCTCTTCTGAACTTAGAGAACATCTCACCCACCTTCATGCAGGTAGGGAGATTAATTATAATAAAAGTGAGGTGGCTACCTGGGGATCAGGGTGGACAAGAAGGCTTCTCCTACCCCCCCCCCCCATTTCTTTTTGATTTAATTTTATCATATCCCAAGTGGTGACCTGCGCTAGTCTGTGGCAGCAACATCAGGAAGGGAACTTGTGCATCCTTAGACGATCACGTTTTCCTGGGCATAAGATTTCATGTGCTGTCGCCTTCCTCTTCAGGTGCCTTTGGAGAAACAGTTTGTGAAGGTGCCTTCCAAATGAATCTTGATTGTCTCTAGAAGGCACCACAAGATTCTTTGGCATTGTTGCCAGCTTGAAATCCAACAGGTGTGAATGCTCCTGCTGGCAATCAAGATGTATTAGTGTCTCTCTAGGTGTAGTAGAGGGTTCAGCTTCACCTGTTGATTTGTTTTTTTTTTTTTACTGACATGCAACTGCTAAGAGTGTGGAGGTTGAATTTGGAAAGGAGGGTTCTAAATTTACAGTGGGGTGGCATGCTTTTCCCAGAAAGAAACCCCAATTAGGTCAACAGTTTTACTCCAAAAGTGGGATTCAGGTCAACCTTGAGGATGGAAAAGGAGGGACTACAACATAGTCAAGCTTCCTGCCTGTTATTGCAGTTTGAATATCTGTACCAAGTCTTTTGATTGAAGGAATGTTGACAGCAGCAACCAAGACAGAATGAAAACTATGTGAAAGACAAATTGCTTGCTTAGGCAGATGGCTGCAGAGCCAGAGGTCAGGAGTTTGATATTCCCACTGTCTCATAGAATCATAGAATCATAGTCTCCTTGAGAAGGGATGGATCTGATGAGCCATGGATCCCTTCTGCAAACCCATCGACAGCATAAACTGGTTGACTCGGATGCCCACAACATGAATTGACCTGTTGTCCTCTTGAATGGACAGTAGGTTTATTATTGGTTGATTCTGGGTGTACGAGCTGTGAGATTGAACATAACCTTTCTCTATGGAGTAAAGTGGTTTATTATTGGCATTTTTGGAAAATCAGGCAGTCAGCTCTGTGCCCTGTTGTGGGATCCCTTAATCACTGGACCACATCAGATCATTTTATCTTATACGACTAATCATTAGGGTGACCCAGTTTAGGCTTCAAAGCTAGCTGCTCATTTCAAGGATGAGGTAAAGAGTGACACAATGGAGACGACATTGTGAACAGGGTTTTGGCAAAGCACACTGGCCGTGAGCAACAATACCTACAGACTTTTAAAACATGGGGACCTGCTTTACCTCTGGACCCTTTAATGATTCCTTCAGGACAACAGGGTTGACAGAAAGCAGGTAAACCTGATTTTTAAAAACTTTGTGGCTTCAACTAGGATCCAGAATCACAAAACAAAAACATCTAGACCCTCCTTAGAGTGTCTGAATTAGAAGTGTGCAGATTTGAGTGTTTGGGTAACAACCTGTTGTGCTGCCTATGGAATGATGGGAGGTGTAGTCAGAAAATACAAACCTGCTCCTCTATGGGAATGTTTACCTAAAGTCCAGACATTAAGAATATTAATGACACAGGTCTAATGCTGTATAATGCATACTGCTATAGAGAGGAAAAGAATTTTCATTGCATTTTGTCAGGATTTTAGAAAGACTGCTGATATTGGAGCCCCAAATAAATGATCAGTATCTGTTTTTGATTCTTTAAATAGGAATGCTAGGATTTTCACTGCATATTTGTACAAAACCGACATACATTTTTGTATATTGACCACCCATCAGTTTGTGTTTTTACTTGCCAAATAACTATAGTATAAATATTACATAATGTGTTTCTTTTGTAGAATCGGCATGATATGGACTGTATTCAGTCATCTAGAGCAAAAACTAGAAGGCTCTTGAGCTTCTTTTATCACATTTATGCAAAGCCAGGATGCAGTATAAAAGGACCACATCAGATCATTTTATCTCATACGGCTAATCATTACATGGGGTACATGGGGTACCTGGAAAAGACTGCAATCTTTGTCTGCAGGATCTCCAGTTGAACAGGTGGAGTAGAAAGTGATGAGGAAGATTCTTTCCCCTAACAGTCCAGAGAAGTGCTTCCAGAGTGTAGTCAATATTGGCTAAGATAGGCAAAGAATGAGCTGGCAAGAGGCAGGCTCTTATTTTCCTATGAGAAGGAATATATTTTAGATCACGGTGCATGAGCTGCATCTTGGGGCAGTGTGTGCCTAGACCTTTCCCCTCCTGTAGTCCATCAGATCAGTAGGATACATCTACTTCTCCCTGACTGCAGGAGGAAAACCACAATTCCCTAGGAGTAGTAGGTAAAGAGAAATCTTGTTGATGATTAGTAGAGGTGAGTATCTCTCTCTCTCTCTCTGTATGTGTACTGTGTATTGAAGAGCATATGTACATGTGCATAGGTATGTGTACGCAGCCCCCTCACCTCAATGCTAGACGTGGCCCTCGGGGCTGAACGGTTGTTGGCCCCTGATGAGGACAAGATTCCGTATGTATGTGTGCCTTACAGAGGTTATTCAATAAACAATGATAATACAAACCACTTTCCATTTTAGAGAAAGTGCTTCATTATCTTAGTTGTCCTGACAATAGTCTCGGTGCTTGATAATGGCCAGCGCTAGCCCTCCAGGGTAGGTCACATGTCAGGCACTGCTCACCTTATGCTCAGTCTCTTTCTACCGCCACCTGTTCATAGTTCACTAGAGCCAAGGTGAATAAGGTTCCACTATCTGTCAGGGTATGTTACTCCTGTACTTGAAAACATTCCTTTTCTGAGACAGCCAACTTCCAGAATTCCCTGGACAATGGCTGTGCTTGTTAGGGGAAAGCGAGAGAGATGCTTTTAATAAGTACAGTAAAACTTTCCCAAGTTCTTCTCATGAGCAGGGGAACAGCTAGCCAAACTTCTTGTTTCAGCTGGCCTATGCTTCAGCCCTCCAGATGTTTTGGACCACCACTCCCACAGTCCTTTGCCATCAGAAATATGGGCTTGGAATTCTGGGAGTTGTGGTCCAAAACATCAGGAGCAGCAAAGTTTGGACATGCCTGGTAGCCTGTCCTGTTTCCCCTCCCTGTGACTCACCTACTTAAAATGATTCCTGACCTTTAGTCTGCTGATGTTCTGGGACTAGAATGCTTAGGAGCATTTGCTACTAGCTGTGCCAGGATTTCTGGGAGTTGTAGTCCAAGAACATCTGGGAAAGTTGGAACTACTCTTCTAGACGGTGTGGAAGAAGCAGCTGCACACAGTAAAAAACTGAAGGTGTAATTGTTATCAATTAATTGTAAGTTGCATTAATTGTCATTAATTGTTAATTGGTATTTTGTTTATCGTGATGTGTTGTAAACTGGCCTGAGTAATCTTTTAGGCCAGATGGGTCGGGTATAAATGCAATGATAGATGGATGGATGGATGGACGGATAGATAGACAGACAGACAGACAGACAACAAATTGAACTATTGTAAGTAGTCCAATTTTAAAAGTCAGTAAGGTTATAAAAGGAATAGCGAGTGAATAGGAGAAAGCCAGGAAGACTAAACCTAAACCAGCAATACCGAGTCTGTCTAAACTCCACACTGTGTCATTTGAGGGAAGTAGCTAGATATTCTCTGGAGGTCCCCCTAGTAGTCAGCTAAGTGTCTTACTCTGGTTGGTACACAATGGGGAAGGTCAACTCCAAATGAACATTATGCCAGACTTTATGTTGGTTGTCAGGACTGCCCATCTCTGCTGTCTTTCCGGAAACAGGCAAAGACCATTCTCTTCAGGCAAGCTTTCCCTGGATTATGGACTACCTATTATATGTCTTTTATATGAATCTACCATACATGATCAAATAGAGTTTGTGTTTATAACAATTTATAACCTTGTGTGATTGCATTGACACTATGTTTTCAATATTACTCTCCATAACGTTTACATGGATTTTTTACTCTCTCTTTAACCGCTCACGTTCTCTTGTAGCTTTAATGTGGTCCCTCAGTTCCCTGTTATCAAACTTGACTATGTCTTAACTGTATGGACTGTATATTGTTCTTCATTATTGCAAGCCACCTTAGATTCTTTTCCAAGGAGAAAGGTGGGGTAAAAATACTCTAAATAAATAAATAAATAAATAAATAAATAAATAAATAAATAAATAAAATAAAATAAAATAAAATATCATCTTGAGGGACACTGGCCACCAGCTGGCCAATGGGCAAAGGATCGTATTTGGATGAACAAAAGCAGTCACAGCTATATTGGCACAAAATAAATACCACCCTATTTTGAGGTGATACCTTTGCCAGGCAACCAAATCACTTAAATCAGCTAGTAAAGATTATCACCTCAAAATGGTACCTAGTGTGTATCTGTGTGAGTTGCCCAGTCAAAAGACAATCAATATTAGAATTTACCTCAGCAAGATATTGGGTCCTTTTTTCAAGGAGAAAGGTGGGGTAAAAATACTCTTAAATAAATAAATAAATAATATTATTCCCATGTTGCAGATGGGGGCTGAGGCTAAAAAAAAAGTGCCTAGTCTTAGAAGAAATACCTCATGATTTGAATCTTAGGCCAAAGAAACATCATGGCTCATGACTCCGCCTCCTAGCTCTTCTATCACATTAGAAGACAGGGTGGCATAACCTTTGGCTGGCTAGATTTTGGAGCTGCAACTCTCATCTCTCATAATCATTTACTATTGGCAGTGCTGGCTGGAACTTCTGGGAACTGAAATGCAGAACCACTGGAATGCCAAGGTGAATAAAATATACAGTAATATTCAGACTCTGGGTAATACAGATATACAGTAATCTTAGAACTGTCGTGTTGCAAAGGACCCTATGGACCATCAAGTCCAGCCTCCGTCAAGGAGACATAATAAGGTACTGAACTCCAAACCTCTGGCTTTGCAGCCAGATGCCTACCCCACTGAGCTATCCAGCAGTTCATAGGAAGGCTTACAACCTTACAACATGTCTGGACTGCAGTCCAGATTATTTCAGTTTTGCTGGTTTCCCCATCATGATAGATTGTAGGTCTGGGATTACTGTGTTATGCTGTCAGGAAGTCTACCTGAGAAAGGACCATGTGGCTATGATGTTTAGGATTATAGCTCAATCCAGATAATAATGAGGTGGTGCTGGCAAATGGTTTCTTTGCCTAATGACCCCATGTCCCACTTGTGCCAGATCAGGTGGCCTTTCCTTTAAAGAAGCAAGTTCTCCGGTTTAGAATGTTCCTAGGGAGGATGCAGATTTGTCCCTTGAGATTTGAGAAGTGTAACAGTTTTCGTTGCCTAGTATCTCATCCCAGCTGCAATTCATGACCACTGTGACACAGACTTCCGGGTTAGACCATTGTAACAGTTTATGTTTCGGGCTGCCTTTAAAGACTGTTCGGAAAATGCCATTAATTCGAAATTAAACTATGCTGCTGCTGACTAGGATAGGAACCAGTCCGGAAACAATGTCTGGCCTATTTCTGAACCCAATTCTGAGTGTTGGGATCACCTTTAAAGTCCTCCATAACTTGAGTACAGAATATGTGCCTCCTTTTAACAAGAGCCTCCCTATACCTTGTTAAGACCATTCTGAGGTCTTCCTCCTGATCCAGGTAAGATACATGGACGGGCTTTCTCTGTACTGCACATGGTAGTTCATTTATAGAAAACTGTGTAAGGTTTGCTTGGGACCAACAACACAAATGTCCCTTCAGCATCATTCTGATACCTTTTAAAAATTCCCAGGTTGTTAGTTTTTAGAAAGATTCTGTGACAGATTTAAAATATTTAATTGCTTCTTTTATTTTGCTACTTATTTGGATCTTTTTATTTTACAATTTTTTTCTGCGGCATGTTTTTGAAAGCCACCCAGGGATGATTTTAAGATAAGATAAATCTTTATTACTCCCACATCAGGGAAATTTACTTGTTACACAGCTCCCAATGTACCTCCCAATATACACAGCATAAACAGAGGAGGGTATACCTTCACAAATAAATAGTGAGTATACTTACTCAGGAATGAATCCCTCTGAACTTAATGAAGGGCACTCACTTCAAAGGAAACATGAACTACAATATATTTATTTATTTATTTATTTATACAGCTTATATACCGCCCGTCTTCCTAAGGGAACTCCGGAGGGTTTACAACGACTATACAACACAGCAAAATTACAAAGACAGCAAAGTAAATAGTAACTAGACTAATGAAAGCAGACAAAAGCAACAACAGCAGATGGCGGGACTGAAGAAAAAAAGAAAAAAATATAGTTTTGACTTGAAGAACTATAAAGAATTCAAAGGCTGCCCCATCCTCCTCATGGCTGGTTCCTATATTTCACCTTCTCTCTGTTAAAAAAATGTGTGGGGAGATGGGATGTTTGACTGACACACACTCAGTTTTAAATTCCAGACTGTATTCCTTTTTCTCCATGTAGAAGTTTTATCTTCCTCAAGCGCCTCGTGATACACAAGTGGCATTCCCACAAAAAAGAAAGAGTCTAGCTGATGTTTAACAGGGAGTTGGTGATAATTAAGCATTAACTGACTACTTCCTTGCAAACCTGAGGGATAACAAACATCACTGAGGAAGACTGTCTTTGAGTGAAAATACTAAGAAACAGAACTTGGGTGCTCAGTTGGTTGTTTTTGTTTTTTGCTTTTGCTTTTGCTTTGTTTTGTTTTGTTTTGTTTTAAATCTCAGAATTTTTTTAAAAAGTCTGTTCTGCCTGAAGAAGAAAATCACTCAAGTTTGTGAATTTTAAAAAGTTAAAAAAGACAGTTTGCTGCCTTTTAATGCCACTCCTCATTCTATGAAGAACCATTTTTTTTCTCTTTCTAACACTCAAGCCTTCGCTATTGTTATGTGCTTTCAAGTTGGAACCAACTTATAGAGGCCCTAATAGGGTTTTCAAGTTAAGGGGGAGGGTATATAAAGAGTGGTTTTACCAGTTCCACACACAAACACAAAAGTGAACTTTCATGGCTTTCCTGGATTCAAACCCTGTTCTCCAGAATCTGTCACTCTGTCCACTACACCCCACTGGGTGACATACATCCCTCTGTTACAATGTTATAAATACATCTGAATGAACACTATAACAAACAAACCATGCCTGGACCCTTTGGAAGTCATTAAAAGGAAATAATACTGTGGCTTTCATAATAATATGTTTTTTAAATGGATTGGGTGTTTTACAGTTACCCTTGTCACCTGCGAGTCCTGAGCAAGGTTGATAGGACCTTTTGGAGAAATCATTAATGCAAACATAGGGTTGGCATAAATTGGAAGAAAACTGAGACAGTATGTAACCACACAATCCGCCCACTGTAGTTTGAAACAGGAATTTAGCATTTTCCTGCATCATAAATCAAAACGTGCCTAAGAAAAACCCAGACTTTCTGGGTTTTCAGGACCATTCCACATTCAATAGGAACGGAGTGGTACCCACGCATGATCAAAGCAAGATGGGAGATGGTGTAGGCTTTGCGTTAAAGGTTGGTGACATTTTTCATGTTGAGGAGGGTGATTATCAAGATTGCGCTTTAATAGCAAAAGGACAGAAAGTAAGTGCACACTTTTCTGAAGCAATCTGCAAGGACGCTAATTCACACAATAGATTCGATACTACAGTACAGTCGACCCTCGTATAACAAACGGTTTGTATAACATAAAATATGTACAACATAAAATATTCCAGAGATAGGGGAAATTTGCTTAACAGAATTGCCTATGGGCAAATCCGTACAACATAAAAATGGTCGCGATTTGGGATTACTCTGTTTTCAATGCATTCCTATGGGAAATTTGTATAAAGTAAAATTTGCTTAACAGAATTTCATTTGGAACGAATTAATTCCTTTATACAGGGTACCACTGTATCTCCAAAACAGCTGATTCATAAAATGGCAAAATACTTTGTATTTCAAGAGTGCCCCATTTAATGCATTTCAAGGAGTATGTGGGCACTCCTAAGCAAGGGGAAAAAATCCCTTAGCCTGACACAAGGTGCTCAACTTTTCTTTGAAGGAGTGAATGGTAGCTGTCAACATAGCGTACAATAAAGGATAACTTTGGTAAGATTAATCCAGGACTGGACAACTTGTTTTAGGAATGTAAATTGGAAAATGGCTCATGATATTTTTTTAAGTGAGTGGAATAAGGAAGGTATAAGCTCTTTTATTTAAATTTAAAGAGAGAGGATTGGCATCAGGTTTATAGCCACCAGCCACATTGATATATCTGACAGCCCATCTCTGGTCCATCATCCATTCCTAGGTCCCACCTCTCTATACACAGTTTACAGCCTTCTATTTTAATTCCCTAGGATTGGTATGTTCTGACAAGGGAAGATGAAACATCTTTTCTAAAACAGATAATGGTGTTTTGTTTCCTAATTTGGCAGAATGCTTGCTTATGTTTTGTTATATTTTGTAATGTTTCATAACCTTATAAGATGACAAAATTGCATGTCATTTTGTTTTGTTTTGTGCCCTTCTCTATTTTCTACTCTATTCAGCTTTGCTGACTACATGTTTTCCTTTGCTACACTAAAAGCAGCCAGATGTAGACAGACTCTGTCTTTTGGGGATATTCTTAAGGCTTCTCTGAAAACATGTTGAGGAACTTGAAGGCAAATCTGTTGAGAAGCTGAAGCAGAAGGTGTGTCACCTTTATCTCTCCTGAATTGCCTGGGTAGCTCAGTGGTTATGAAGTCAGAGGTTGGGAGTTAACTGAGCCTCCTGTGTGAAAATGCAGCCTATGTATCCATGGTCAAGCTCTGCAACAGTGCAAGCTGAGGGCACACCCTGGAGAAGGAAATGATGAAATGCTTGAGTACAGTAAGACCCTGGTATCCACTGATTCACTATCCACTGATTCAGTTATCCACGGTTGGCAGAGGAAAAATAAATAAATAATTCAGTAGCCACAAAGTAAGCTATTGTCAAAAACAGCCGCTGTAAAGCAAAGCTGTTATCACAAATAGTATCTGTAAAGTGAGCTACTGTCTCAAAACAGCAGTCATAAAGCAAGCTACTGTCAGGAAACAGCAGTTTGGAGATAGATGGGCAGGTGTTCTCTCTTATCCACAGTTTTCATTATCCACAGGAAGGCCTGGAACCAATCCCCAGTGGATACTGGGGTCCTACTTGTATTATTTACCTAGAAAGCCCTGAAAAGGGCCACCATGATTTAGAATTGACTTGATGGCACGTCATTATTATCTGCATCTCTGCGTGGTTCAAGGCAGAGCCAGGTGGAGCCTTCGAAGTGTTGCCTGACTACAACTCCCATCAGCTGAAACCAAAAGCACCAGTGACAAGGGTGCATGAGAATTATAGTCTAACAACACCTGGAAGCTCATCTCTAGCCCATCCCTTGGCTTAATGGCTTGTTTTTACAGGAGTGAGAAGGAGCAAGAAGACTTATTCTGGCCCATGCAGGTAATGAAACAGCATGGATGGGATTGTAATATGTTCTTCATAAATAAAATGGAATGGGAATACATCTGGGAATTTATTATGCCTTGATCAGAGACAAACAAAACAAAACAGAAGATAAAGATACCACTGGCATTGTGAGATTGCTGACAATTAGAAGTAGTGGTGGTTATGCACATAAACGAGAATTTCAGGTGTCCATTTTGATCCATGCAGGTATCATCTCACAACAGGATAATAGATTTCCAAGCAGAAACCAAAATGTGATTCAAGTGGTAACGAATGTATTTTCTGGAACTCTTTGTTAGTCAGGATGCTTAAGAAAACAAGGGTTTTATTTCCAATATGTGTCGGTCTTAACATGTCCGTATATGGTGCCCTACTGCCCAAGCCTGAGTTTTAATAATTCAGCCTTATTAAAAAGTCTTGGGAAGATGGAAGCTTTACTCATGAGTTTATAAACTTTGGTTGATTCCTTAAAAAAAGTATTGCAACATGAATCTTTTGATTGTCACCACAGCCCTTTACCAGGGTTCGTACTGGGAGTGTATGACGCTAGTGTAATCATATTCTCCAGCCTGATTTTGCACAGATGTGTTGGGCAATAGCCTCCATCATTCCTGGTAAGTATGTTAACTGATAAATGGGAGTTGTAGATCCGTTTACAGCCTAGGAAAAGATGGGGCTGTAAGGATTCATTGGACTTCAGATGCATGCCACTTATAGCTCATAAGCACTTTCTATCAACTAAGAAGTAATAGGTTATTAATAGTGCATTACTTTGAGGAGGTACTAAATATTATTGTGTTCCATTTCTTGTACCCAGCAGTCAACGGTAACACTTACAATGCAATGGGCAAAATTATTTTTTCTCTATTTCTTGGGAGCTAGAAATTCTTTCTTGAAAAAAGTTAAAAGATTTCCCCTCAAAAATAAAAAAACAACTTAAAACACTTTTAGAGCTTTCTTGCATTTTTAAGAATCATCTAAGTGCCTGAAAAATAGCAATAATAACAATAACAAAAACAAGTTCACCCCTCAACCCCCTCTCTGGAATGTTAATGATAAAACATTATTAGGGGAGAGGGAGGATCCATAAGGCATTAGATTACTTTTTCAAAGCAACCTTCCAAGCTCTGGTTTAAAAAACTCATTCAAGGTTTTTACCTCAGTAGTAAAAGGTTTTTTTTTTTTACCTCAGTGGCCACTCTACCTCAGTGTTACCTTTACTTTTACTTTAATTTATTAAAATTTATATACCACCAGCTTGTATAAAACAACTCACTTCAGCACTTGCTCGGTTCCTGCCTGGAAAGGGAGGTGTTAGGAATTCCCCTGAGCCTGTTCGCTGTCCCTGAATGTGATGCATCTGTGGTCCAAAGAAAGGAGTGGAGGGATGGGAAGGCTCCATTCTGTATGGGTTCCTCGTACAGCAGTGACAGTTACTGTGGGGCTTAGCCAGGCAGCCATTGCTAATAAGTACTGAGTTGAGAGCAACCATTAAGGGTTAAATCTATGATAAAGATATGCTGGCACAGAGGATTCGTAAGGGGCGAGAGCAGGTGTGCCTGAAGGAGCGAAAGAAGGGGGCAAGAGTTAGACATTATTAACACCTGCTCTCTCGCAGCTCACTGGGTTTCTTTTTGTCTCAGGACTGGACCCCCAGGTTGTCTCCAGAGGAAATCTCTGCCGGCTGCCGCCCTTCCTTCGTCGCACCTCCTTCCATCTCCCACTCCTCCGCCCGCCTTCCAAGAACCTATGACTCTGAGGGCATGTTCCAACTTTGGAGCAATGAGGTGCCACCAGGTTCCCACACGGGTGTGGCTTTGGGGCTGCACAAGATGCCCTATCACAGGCAGGTGGGGCCCACCAGTGGCAGCAATGGCTCCGCCCACGAACTGCCGCTGACGCCGCCGGCCGAGCCCACGTACTCCTTTGAGCTGTCCTCCGTCAAGATGTTAGCGCCGGCCATGCCGCCTTCTTACGCCTTCTCAGAGGCCCAGGACTTCTCCAGCTTTTTACAAGGCCCTCGGCCTTTGGGCCCAGCTGCTCCTCCCGGCGCTGGCTCCACCGACGACACCCCTTGGTGGAGCCTGCAACAACCGAGCAACTTCCCCTTGGGCCGGCCCTTGGTCTTGAGCCCTCAGCCGCCCCTGGCCGCCCTCCTGCAGGGCACCCCGAAGGGGCTGCTGGGCGCGGCGCGGCGCTGTCGACGTTGCAAATGCCCCAACTGCCAGGCGGCCAGTGGGGCCAATGAGGAGTCGGGCCGGAAGAAGCAACACATCTGCCACGTGCCAGGCTGCGGCAAGGTGTATGGCAAAACGTCCCACTTGAAGGCCCACCTCCGCTGGCACGCCGGGGAGCGCCCTTTTGTCTGCTCCTGGCTCTACTGCGGGAAGAGCTTCACCCGTTCCGACGAGCTGCAGAGGCACCTCCGGACACACACGGGCGAGAAACGTTTCGGCTGCCAGCTGTGCCCCAAGCGGTTTATGCGGAGCGACCACTTGGCCAAGCATGTCAAGACCCACCAGGGGAAGCGAGTGCGGGGCATGGCGGCAATGGCGGCCACCGTGGGCATCAAGCAAGAGTAACTGTGAGAGGATGAAAGGGTTGGGTCAGGAGGGGATCAGGGGAGCTCTCAGAAGACCACCAGTGGTGTGGCTGAACTGGTTTTCCCACCTAGGCCCTCATTTCTCCAACCTCTATTCACCATCATTGCTGTCCCCAATTGTTGTCGGAGGCAGAGTAGGAATTCTAAGCCAGAAATCCTTAAGCCCCGACTCACAGAACAACCTCTGCCCAACGAAATGGAGCTATAATGGAAGCGTGTCAATTAGAAATCCATGGGCCTTGCCTCCCAGAACTGCACTCCCTCTGAAGACAGGACAATCCCTTCCTTGATCAAAGTTTCCCCTTTCAGCCTTCCAAGTGCAAGAACGTCCAAGTGGTTACTAAGGCACCGAAACGTTTTTGTTACCTGAGCAGCATGCTTCTCCTCCCCCCCACACACACACTCCATGGAATTCCATGTATGACTGACAGCTGCTTCTTATTTTGGTAATGGTGACAGGTTGGCAGTAGTGTAGCTGAAGGAGCAGAGAGCAGGTTACCCCCTCCGGCACTCTTGGTTTTATGCTCCTTGGCATCCGCTGTCTGAGTTGGCTGTCTCCTTTCACTGCATGGCCAAGTCAGCCCTAGTTGTCAAAAGAGGGTGACTAGATAAGACTGAGGCATGTTGGCATGTCTTTGGGCCCAAGTTCCAAGTTCAAATCTTTGATCATGAATCCCAAGCCCCAAATCCAAGCCCCTATGAAAAATAAGCATTGCCCTGAGGGATGGGTGGGTTCTGAGTCCCAAGTCATTGAAAAATATAAAACCAAATCACGTCATCAGTGCAACGTAAGACCGACATGATAGCAAATTACATGTCTCGAGGCCCTATCCCTAGTATGACCGATGCAGGCGGAGTGAGCCTGGAAGTACACTCAAAGATATGCACAACATAGAAACACAACATAAACATGAACAGGTTAAGGCAACAGAGATGAATTCTCAGAAGCATACAGGTACTCTTTCAGTCAACCAGCATTAAGGCCGCCAGTGAGTGTAGACTCAAGAGTTCACACTGATACAGGAACACTAACTAATACAGGCATTGCAGGAGAGAGCCTGCTCTTGTTGCATGACAGATCCATAGGAATGATATGGATGGTGATGTGAAAATTGTGCCCCACCCCCCACCTTCTTCCTCCCAACAGGCACATAGATTCACAACTTTACCACAGGAAATTCTGTGAGCCTAAACCTTAGTGATTTCTGTCTAGAACTTTGAAATGTCCCCCCCACACACACACACACCTCAACTTTGTACCGGCCGTTCAACGGTGATGGTGAAATATCTGATGCCACATCGTGGAATATGGATTATTTTTTTGCTGTCCAGTTCACACCACATGGCTATGATTTTGTCAAAACAATGAGTCCTACTCTCCTGCAAAGAAATGTGATAAAACCATTATTGGACTGTACTGCTTCAGACAAAAGGTGAAGATTATCTTTTCATTTCTCTCTCTCTTTCCAGCATATATTCCTATTGACTGCTATGGCTTACAATCCTGGCTTTAATATCCTGGATGGTAATTACATGCCATCAAGTCAGTTCTGACTTAGGTGGCAGCCGCTTTCAGAGTTTCTTACATTCAGAAGTGATTTATTATTCTCTTATTTGGGAGCATTCCTGGGTCTGTGCAGCTGCCCAAGGCCAGCTCTTCTCCTGGGGGTGGGAGTAAGGTGGGCACAGTGGGGAATTGAACTCCTAACCCCTGGCTTTGGAACTACACATACCCAACTCAGTATTGGCACCTCATAATTCTTAGTTTCAGAGGAAATTGAGTACTCTGCCTTAATATTCTAATCCTGAGTACTCCTGTTTCTTCTGAAATTGAGAACTTTATACTAACTAGGATTTTAGCACCAAAGCCTGTTAGTTCATGGTGAGAAGGGAAGAGCAACCAAGTTGGGAGAAAATGAGAACTGGGTTTGTAAACCAGAATACAGTATATGGTAAAACAGCCTTCCCCAGTCTGGCATACTCATGTTGAGGTAACAACCTCATCTCCATTAGCACAGCTGATGGCAATGCCTGCTAAGGATGATGCTGTTGTATCAAGAGGCCACAGGATTGGAGAAAGCTAGTTTATGAAGATGGGAGGATCTATACCAGTGTATGCACGTGAAATTCTGCCTAGATACCCTAATCACACCCAATCTTTCCTGATTTCGGAAGCTAAGCAGGGTCGGCTCTGATTAGTACTTGGATGGGAGACCACCAGAGAATGCTAGATGCTTTGGGCACCTGGAGTAGGAACTGGCAAACCACTCCAGTATTCCTGCCAAGAAAACTCCATGGACATGGAGTCATGAAGAGTCGGTCACAACTATAACGACACAACACACACATGCACATGAAGAGATGTAAATATCAATATATACATATCTGTTCACTCCATGTATATAATCAGGCTGCCCTGAAACTTAATCTCCATTGAAAAAGTCCATTAGATGGCTGGCATTGCCCCTCCAGAAGTATGTCAAGAGATGCTACCAAATAATGAATTAAATAAGGTAAGATAGCATCAAACACACTTACTTTGTGGATACCAACCCTCTAGACAAAAAAGAGTAGTCAACACACATCTAAATATTAAACCAAAGGAGGCTAGGCTAAACCTATGGAGAACAAAAACAACACACCTTGCTGAATGGGGATTAATTCTGAAGAGTGTCTCCCATCAGGACAAGAGTCTGTCTGGAACATTTGGAAGTCATTTGCTCTGAAGCAAAGTAAAAAGATAAAAAATAAATAAAAGTGTCTGGTTAGACAATTTTTCTGTGACTGGAAAATTTCAATCAATGCAGCACTTATGTGCATGCAAACTGCCCCAAGACATGAACAAAAGAAGATGAAACAGATGGCCAAAATAGCGCTATAGAAGTAGCCTGCTTCCAGTAAAAAATAGCCTACATTTTAATTTTAATTTTGCCTATATTCCATATACATCCATGATTTTAAATTGTGCAATGTTCTGCTATGAACAAAGACCATGAACAAGAAGTCTTTAAAACTAGCCATGTCCATGACAGGTTACCTTTATATGGTGCAGGTTCATCTTTTCACGGTGATAAGAATATTCAGCCATGCAATTGTCAGGCTTGGGGCAGCAGTAGAGAGTTCTTTACACCATCGCCCTAGTTAGTAGCTGTGGGATCTGGGCCAGCCTAGTCCCAGAAGGCATCCAGTGTTTGCTGGATCAAGTCTTGTCAGGGCTCACCTGAGAGCCCTGAGGGGATGCTGTCTTAAGGAGTGGCTCTCTGCCTGAGAAGCTGCCTCAGCAACAGAGTTTTTTTTTGTTCTGTTGTCCTGTTGTTTAGCCCTAGTTCCTTTACTCCTGTCTCTGCTTTGCCCCTTGGATCTTGTGTGTCAGTCTCCTCCTCTAACAGAGTGCTCCTGCACAGGTGGTCTGGTTCCAGTCCTGGTGTGCTGACTTCACTTTCTGTACACCTGTCCAAACTAGTTGGTCTGGGTGCAGGTTTGGACTACTCTTCACTCTGTTCTGTTGCCTGGGTCCTGGCGCCTCTCTTTACTTACTAAAGGTCACTGTGTACAACCAGGACTCTGACAATAAATTTACAGCCTGCCACTTCAACTGGTACATAAAAGGCTCGCGGTGCCGTGATTAAATGCCTGTACTGCAGGTAAAACTGCTCATGACCTGGGGTTCAATCCCAGGTAGCTGCCTCAACCTTCCATCCTTCCGTGGTCAGTAAAATGAGTACTCAGCTTGCAGGGGGAGGGGCAATGTGTAGCCTGCATACTATAATAATAATAATAAAAACCCTGTAAACTGCCCAGAGACTACTTGAAGTGGTATGGGGCGGTATATAAGCAGAACACTTTACATATTGCACTGCACCATTGGCTGTTTGTGTACGTTTCAGAACTACAAGTTTCCCTGTGGGCATGTTTTCAGTTTCTGCTGTGTCTACTGAAATGAAGGTGTCCAGGGGCATGAGTGCCAGTTGTGAGGGGAATTTCTCTGAAGGTGGGAGAGTGATCCCTGCACAACGTGAAGCGGAAAGGGATGAATGGCTGGAAAAGCAGAAGAGAAGGGAAAAATCCAGAGCTGCACCCACCATGGAGGCTGGGGAGAGGGAAATATTGTGGAAAGGGTTTAAAGACTCTTTAAAGATTCTGGAAGAGGAGAAAGGCGAGGGCAAAGGCAAAAACCCTGTTATGGCAGAAAAAAAGGTTGAGGAAATGGCGGGAAGGTCCCACCAATCAGAGGTGGTGGAGGTGGGGTTTGGAGACTGTAAAAAGGAGAAACCATGTGTGCTCCCGGCAGACTGGGAGTGGGTGTGGATGGAGGATCCATGGACTGGACAATGGGAAAGAATGATGATGCCCAAAAAGGAGGCTGAAAGTTATAGACGCCGGGTACACAAACAAGGCTGCTCTTATTGGGGAGAGCGGGAGGCTCGAGAGTATAATCGAAAGAGGAAGGAGATAAGACAACAGTTGGCATTGGAGCAATGGCTGGCCAAGGTACAGGAGGAAGCGAAAGCCGGGAAACTAAACGCCACAATGGACTTTATCCAGAGAGAAGACTATCCCTTTTGTTCCCACCATCAGAAATGTCGTGGACCCAAGCTCACCTCAGAGGTTGGGGTACAGGTGGGGGAACTCTCCCCAGGTGGAGGTGGAGGACTTGATTTCTCTCTAAGGACTCCTAACTATGACTTTAAGAACAACCCCTTTGTTACCGAAGTTAAAGATGTTGAAACCGTTGTAAGGAAAAGAACCTCTGTTGTAGTAGAAGAACCTAATAAAAGTTCAGTTTATTCGTTTCAAGATATGCCTTCTTTGAAGTTGGAAGGACGGGACGCCTGGGCAAAAGGTGAACCCTCACACCAGTGAATGCCAATTCCACCAGTTACCCAACCAAGGAATAATACTGAAGCCAGGCCTGCCGAGTACACACTCTTGCGGCTGTAGGATGTAACACCATAGGCAGAGGGCCTTTTCACACGACCCCTAAGATCCGCTGGCCACTTAAATTCGGACCAGAGATCTTGGGAGTTCGTTGCTCTTCCTACGTCCCCACTCCTCCGCACTTCCTTGCTCCTGTCTGCGTGAGGGGAGGGAGAAAAAAAGGGACAAAAGAATGCAGGCTCACCTCTGTTTGCCGGTCCAAGCTGCCCCAAGCTGCATTCCTTCTCTTAAAGGGGCAGGAGGCAAAAAACAACAACAAAGAAGCGAGGAGAGCCCGCACTGACCAGATTATATCCGGATTTGGTGATTTTCACCCTCCAAGAGCAGGTACATGAAAAGTGTGCTGGGATGCGCTTAGGTGGGCGTGGTTGCACTTAATTATCTGTAAACTCCGGAGCTGGTGGGGAAACAATTTTAAGCTCCGGAGCTGGGAGCCATTTGCGGCGGAGTTTAGGGGTCGTGTACAAAGGGCCAGAGAGCGCCACTTTGCATCTCACCTATATAAATCACATTCCCTGTGAGCTGAAAATTAATGCAGGGGATAGAGTTCAAGTCTACCTCTCTCTTTTCTAGTTACATAGAAGGTCTGAACTTGTTTTGAACCAAAAGCTGATTTCCTTGATCATACTTGACCTGGTGTTCCTTGCTTTCAGTCTCCCCATCTTGAAAATTAAGCTGCAAATGGGCAGTGAAGGAAAACTCTGAGGCACAATAGGAGAACTCTCTCCTCCAGACCTCTTCAGCTAGGCAGCCCAGAGTCCCACACAGGAAAAGCCAGAAGGAGAACCCAGATTTTTGAGAAGAGAGAATTTGTGGATGGGCAGGCTGTTGCAGGGGTGACGCAAGTAGCATGGGGCAGCTTGACCTTGTGCTGTTCCTCTGCAGCAAGGAAATGAGGTGTGGAGGTCTCCTTAAACTACAGACAGAGCCAACATTACCATTGGGTAGAGTGAGGCAGTTATCTCAGGCAGCAGATTTGGTTTCTCATGGGAAGGAAACAGGCTGTTATTGTTTATTCCTGTTCATGCTGCTATGGCTATGGAACAATACTTGTATTTTCTGCCTGTACCAGAATACTTCCACTGGATTTTGGTACTATGCACTTTGTCCTGGCGGAATAAGATACAGTATGCTATTTGCTACCCTTTCCCACTAAGCAAAATGGGTTCGGCCTGCCCTGATTGTACATAGGGTGGCAATCTTGATTGCTTTTTTCCCCAGTAGACTAAATTTGTGGGATACATGGGTGGGATATACATGGGATGCAAGAGTGGTAGTATTCCTTCTTTGGCTTTGGCCTTCTGATTAGGGTGGCCACTGTGGGCTTTGGACAGTGGTTTCCAACCCTGGTCCCCTGATGTTCTTGGACTATAACTCCCAGAAATCCAGGTTAGCCCAGCTAGTGGTGAAGGCTTCTGGAAGTTGTAGTCCAAGAATATTCTGGGGACCCAAGGTTGGGAATCAGTGGTGGGAGATGCAGAGCACCCTGTGCTTCATCTTTACATGAACTTTGGGTGCAGGCTGCACAAAATCCCCCCCCCCCCGAGCTGCACACAGGGCTGGATAATAAGAGCCGACTTTCAGAATCAAGAGAGACTCATGCAAGGTAAATATGTTATCTGTACACAACAACATTTTGCAGAGAACAGAGAAACAGAGTGGAAGAGAGATACAAACACTTGCTCAGCATCAGTCTTCCATTTGCTCTCCCGTGGATCTGAAGAGAGCCTAGTGGCATCTCTTTCTGTATTCGAGACTGAAGAAAAGCATCCTCTTAGCATGCATGGCTGTTGGTGGAGGGTGTAGCATCATCTGTGTGAATCTTAAGACATCCACTGGCATTAAGGTGAGATTAGAGTTTTTGGCAAGGAAGCCACCCTCCCTTTATCACCTGCTGGCAGCACTACCAAGATGGAGATGCACAGTTTAAGCTGTAGTCCTCTTGCAACTTTTATGTGAACTAATAATTAAACTGCTCTTCTGAATGAATCTGCCTCCTTTATACTGATGTGAGGGGTAGCCTTACAACTAGGAGAGTTCCATGCCCTGGAAGGTGCTTTAATGTTTGTAGCTTTGCATGACAGGCTCCATTTGGGCATTTTTTGTCAAGTGCCCTCAAAGAATGGACCACCATGCCTGACCGAGTGTGAACAGGGCTAAGGGGTTGAAACGTTTATATGCCTGGGGAATATAATTTCCTTATTTCTTGATTATCTTATGTTTTTATAGCATCAGTCCTTCATTGAACCTCACAGCAACCCTGCCCAGGTATGTTAGGCTGAAGGACAGAAAGAGATTGGCTTCACAAGTGGTTTCCATGATTTAGTGGGGATTTCAGTCTGAACCCCCAAATTCTTGTCCCACAGTCTAAACACCAGTAGTGTTATGATAAATTCAGAAGGGCAGGTGTTCATTGTGATAGGCAGCCCCCAGTCCTGTCCATAGGAAGAGTCTAAAATGCAAGTAGGGTGGATTGGTCCAAAACAAATGGGGAGCAGCTATTTTGTAAAGCTACTGGTTCTTAATTGCCTCTTCAAGACCAAACTATCCTTATATACTTTGTATTACTCAGAATTGTCTGACAATGCACTGTTCTTGAGGGTTAAAATCCACCCCAACTACTATGAGGCCTGTAGCTAAACTCAGGGGGAAATATGGATACCGGTAGGATTGTTATTGGTGCTCCCATGATCCCTGCTAATGAGGAAGTCAGACATGTTTGACCCTCTCAGCTCTGGGTCCACCCCACCACAGGTGATCACAACACCACAGAAATTCCCTTCTCATGTTCTCATGTCAGAGCTTCAGGGTGGCCTAGCAGCGCTTTCATCTTAATGGCAGATTGGGAGCCCTCATTCTCCCCCCACACACACAAATTTGTGAAACTTTTTTGAAAAAAAACTTTCTATTTAAACTAAGATTGGCTTATGATTTGTTAACTGAAAACAATTGTGACAAACAAATAAAAACGACAACAAAAGTTGTGAAGCAGCTCTTGAAAGTTAGAATGACAGTGGAGAAACTGTAGAACACCTCTGACACACAGACACCACCCAGAAATTATTGACTGCAATTCCCAGTATTATTCACCAGAGTGTACATTGACTAGTGAAGATGGGAGTTGTAGTCCAACATTAGAGAATAACCATGTGTTCTTTGCCCCCATAGTATTCCACTGAAACATCATTGGGGCTGTCCTTTTTTTTTCACTCTGAGGGCCCAGATTGTTGGGAGAGGATCATTCTTATAAATGTGGAACACGCCAGCTGCCATTTGCCCCAGTAAACCCTGGCAACGTTATTTATAGCAGGAATTTACAACAATGGAGATAGTACGAAGGTCCATCAATTAGATGCAGGAAATACAAGTCCCAATAATAACTTTAGCTGTTTAAGCTAGTGGTGATTTTAGGAGTTTCCATCTCTAAAAGAACATGGAGAACCACCAGGTCCCCACCACTGATTTATAATAAATGTCAGTGGGGTTTTTAAAAAATCTCAACAAAAATGTGTGTTGATTTGTAGTTTGACCAAGTCCAATGTGCCCATTAGGGATGTCCAAATGAGGCAAGGCAAAGGTATTTTGTCCATTATTGGGGCAGATACCGGAGGGTTGAAGAAGCCCTCAGTCACACTCAGGTCAGTTTGCATGCCCCCCTCCCAAATCATTGTACAGAGATAAAATCTCCTCAGAGATTGTAAGGATTGAAACCTACGTAACAGTGATACAGTGGTACCTTGACTTATATGTCATTAATCCATTCCGGAGGTCTAGAGATAAGTCAAACATGCCTTAAGTCAAACGAACTTTTCCCATAGAAAGTAATGGGAAAGTAGATTAATCCGTTCCAGACTATGAAAAAGACCCCCGAAAACAGCAATTTAACACAAATTTGACTGGGATAGGAGATTCCTTCCAGGGATGTAAATGAAATGTCTCTTCAAAGAGAGGAGGCGGCAGTGGAATTATAGTCCACAAGTTATACACCTCCACTTTTTAATGTGCATAGCAACAATGTCTAACATTTAAGTTTTACTGATTTTTAACCTGACGTTCCAAGTTCTGAACAACCCTACAATGTTAGTGTCTCTACTAACAACTACAATGTTAGTGTCTCTACTAGGATTATATTCCAATTAATATAGGCAATAAATACACTTCTGAAGACAGACCTGTCTTGGGTTTCAGGGTGGGAGGGATTTAATGCAAGTCTCTCTGGCACCATTAATAAGTATTCTTTTACTCAGCAAAATTTTCACCTGGTCTAATAAATGCAAGGTTAACTTGGGACATATTTGAGTATACCTATACATTGTTTCACTTAGTTTCAGGGGTGATTCCCCCACCCCCACCCCACCAAGAATGTTTCTAACTCCCATCATATATGTTGGAAATCCTCCTAGAGGTTAATTGAATTGGGAATCATCAGTGTTTAGTTGATGTTATTTTGTTTTTGAAGATGCTGTAGACTAAATTGGGTCAAATTCTTCCTCAAATGTCTTCTCAAGAGGTTATTTGGCCCATATTGGTTTTAAACTTCCAGTTAAGCCTGTCTTCTGATTCAACAGCAGTTTGTGGGCATCCTTCTGTTTTGCAGCCTCAACGTTTATCTTCTAACCTGTCTTTCCTTCATTGTTTGCATGCCAAAGAGACTTAATGTCTGTGCAGACAGTTATAGGTTATATGTTTCGAATTTTCCTGCCAACCCAGGTGATGTTTCACAAAAGTGGTAAGGTTTTCCCTTCACTGCAACTTCCCAAATTTATTCCAAATAGCACTGTTTTTGCTTGTTCCCTAATGCTGCTCCTTTCTAGAAGAGTGGTCCTTGAACTGAGCTTTCTGGGAGTCACAGTAGAAGAACACCTCGGTTACACTAGGTTGTGAGCAACTATGCTGGAAGCACTGTAAGAAAATGCTGTGTGTGCATTCAGCTATATAGCTTTAAGACTTCCAACATAAATAGGTTCGTTGTTAACGTGTTGTATATCTCTCCCCTTTTATCTTGTTTTAACTCAGTCCAGTTCTGAAAGAGTTAGAAAAGCACACACATGGACAAAGTGATGTAGAGTTACAGAGAAGGCAACGATATTAGTTGTTTTTTTCTTGGTGCACTCACTAGAATCTCTCTTCCAGTATTTTCACACTTGGGATGGAGGCCAAGATTTGGAATGGGGTGGGTGGGGATGGGGATGCGTGTGGTGGTATAGAGGGAGATCTGACATTGGGTTGTATTAACTACACACCCGTGGTACGTCTTGAGCACATTTGTGTGGGAGAAGCCTTTGTAGAATAAAACAGTGGAAAATTTGAAGCGTGTGTGTGTGTGTGTGTTGTGAGTGAGTGAGTCAGTGAGAGATAGAGAGTGCATGTGTTTGTGTGTCCTCCTGACAAACACTTGGAGATAGCAGTGATGTTCCTCAGCTCAACACACTGAAGTACCAATGATGAAGAAAAATGGACTGAAATAACCAATTAGTAGATGTTGGAAATAAATCTGTTGACACTGCATTTGAAATGAGGATTGTGCATTTTGTTGCATAGCGGCCTGTTCACCGCATGAATCCAGCACACTGTTTATTGACTGGCCTAGAACTCCTGTGCTAAGGTAAGAGTTAATCCTTGTGATTCTGAAGTAAAACTTAAAGAGGGCGCAGGCCTGATCTGCTGAACCAAAGAAACACTTTTTCTAGGCTGAGAGTTTACATCCCAGAATAACTCACTTTTTAAACTATTCCTGCCCAGCTGTTTTGAGAACAATGTTTTTCCCCCAAAGGTGCTATATGTGGTTTCCAGTAGTTATCAGAAGGGAGAGTACAGGCAGAGAGAGAGACAGATTTAAAAGTAGGTCTGCACCAATATAGGTATGTGCACATAGGCACCATAGTACTTGCGTTCCTTCCAACTACTTTTTGATCTTGTCAAATGCTCTTCACAGCAGTTGTTCACATACATTTCTTTCTCTTAGATGAGAAGATAAAATGCACCCTTGTTGACGCCTTTGCCTTTGGGAAGCTATTCAGCTTCTCCATATTCTGTCTTAATAGTAGATTCTCCTCTACCAATATAGGTTATGCATCAAGACAACAAATGCTGAGGCACATCTGATTCTTTTAGAACAATCCATATTTTTTCATGACCCACATAATCAAAGGCTTTTTTGTAGTTTATAAGGCACAGATGGGCCATCTTCTTTATTACTAACATCTCAAAAAATATAATCTAGCTTTTAGATCCTGCAGGATTCCTCATCAGGAGTTCCTAATCACAGACCTGTATGTGACCTAATAATTATTTTGTTGTTTGTTTCATATACATATAAAGTGACACAGCCACTTCTTCGTTGTTGACTCATCTATGTGTATGCTTATGAATCAAAGAACTATATGAGTGGCTGATTACCTGTGTCTTCCCTCACAGTATGATTATCAATCAATTTTGAAGACCCTCTGAATGGAATGATAACTTTCTGGATGTAGGAAACAAGTTACAAGTCATTTCATACATCCAAATAAGGTGAGAGAGCAGTGGATAGGAAGAAATAGCCCTTGGATAGCTCAATATCCATAGTGACCAGGTGAGTGGGCAGAAATGGGTGCAAAGAGCAGTTAGTAAGGTGCCAGAAACTAAAGGGAGCATCCATAGCCTAGAGAGGTCTGGAAGGAGAAGACAAGAAGCCAAGTCTTCTCTGCGGTAGCACCACATTTGTGGAATCAGCTCCCCTCTGATATTCATTTGGCTCCTTTAAAAGATCATTAAAACATGGCTGTTTAGACAAGCCTTTCTACCTGCAGAACCTAAAGGTTCATCAGCCTTTAAACCATCTCTGTCAACCTGACTGTTTTCTTCTTCTTCTCTTATTTGTTGAAGGGTGGTCTTCTTATTATTAATTTTTAATTGAAGTCATATTGTTCTATTGTTCTGTTGTTTCTGTATAATTTGATGTAGTTGGTTATTGTACTGTTTGTGGTTTGTAGTAAAATGCCCAGAGCGGCCTTAGCTGCCAGATGGGCAGTATATAAACTGAATAAATAAAATACTGTAGCCTGCAAGAAGAATGTTTTTAAAGAAAAAAGTCTCCAGAGGTGGTGAATGGTTGTAGGAAGTGGATCACTGTGATAAGTACAACCCCTTAAGGTATGGAGAAGTCTTAAGATTCATGTTAAACAAAAATGAGGAGGAGAAACAGAGGGGGGCTCAGCATGGAGGGTGCAACCTATGAGTAGAAAAGAGACCGCAAGGATCAAGCCATGTAAATATGGCCCTTCGGAGTGACGGCTTTGTCACACACCTCCCTTGGGTGACTCTATTTGTCCTCCATGTTTGTTTTAACTAAAATCTTTATTATTACAACAAACAAAATAAAATTTCTCATTTCACACCATCCAATTCTGACACCCCATCCCCATCCAAGGGTCCTGATCTGAAGCCCCGAGAACCCCACAACATGCATATACAGGGGTCTGTGGGAAAGGCCTCCAGCAGCGTTCCCTAGCCCCAACCGGGGTATGTGTGTCATCCGGCATCCTCGGTAGGCAGGGAACATCTGAGAATTAAGAGTGGGACCCGAGGGCAGCAATAGTTTCTGTCGGGAGGATCGTGCTGCTGCATCCCTCTCAGCCGTCCCCCTTTTTGAAGCCACCAGAAGGAGAGCCGGGACGGAGTGGAGGGATGAATTTGTTTGGCCTCCTCAGCCTCAGTCCCTGGGCCAGACAGGAGGGGGAAATCTCCCATGGACAGTCCGAGGGTCACAGCTCATCCTCATCGAGTTTGGCAAGTTGGGCGCAGCCATGAGGGACGTTGAGTTCCTGGAGGTCGGGATCAGGGAGCAGCGGCCTGGCTTCATCATCACCTGGTGCCTGACAGGAGGGAGAAGAACGGTCAACCTCGGACTCCTTCCCAACAACCTTTCCTAAACCTTGCCCCACTGTCCAAAAAACAACTACCACCCACACCATAGGCTTCAGCTCAGCAGCTCCTCGTGTTTTTTATCTTTTTCAATTGCCAAGGTAGTTCAATGTCTTATTATTTCTTTCTTGCTTCCATAATCCATTGCTGTTCCCTTCTGGCTCCTCTCTCCCCTCCTTGTCCTCACGTGGGGTAGACAAGGCTAAGGGAGAATGGGGCTGGGCCGGAGTTATTCCATTAATTTCACAGGCAAGTAGAGATGTGAAACCAAGTCTCCTGCATCCTATTCCCACAGTCTAACCACTCTAATACACAGAGCACGAAAGGAAAAAACAAAGACAGAGTGTGTGTGGAAGGGGGGGTCACATCTGGTTCCCCTGACAAGCCATTACTGCCAGGTCTCACATCGGTGCCAAGGCTGGTTGGTTTGCTTAGGGCCAGGTGGGAAAGCTGACTGGATGAAGACCATTGGGGCCAAGGGGTGGGGCTCTAACTCTACATCCAGCTGGCCAGAACAAAGGGAGAGGGAGAGCAAAAGAAGGGGAAAGCATCAGGGAGTCAGAGGGAGCCTGGGGCAAGGGGTAGAACATAGGTCCATCAAATTTGGAAAAGGAGGGTACCTGGAGGGATATAGGGAAAGAACAGGTGGGGCTCTGTAGGGAGAGAGGATCCCTGAATGCACTCTAGTCAAAGACCTCTAGACTGGTGTCCTCATCATGGTCCAGCTCCTTCCAGCACTGACCAGGTGCTAAGAACTATTGAGGACAGCTGCACCCAAATGATAATCTGACCCTGGCAATCAGACTTGTTTGCAGCTTGTAAAGGTAGCTCTGCTTTGGCCATCCAGATTTGTTGTAAGGCAGGACTACACCAGAGCTACCTTAACAAGCTGCAAAGAAGTACTGATTATCAATTTCCACCTCTCTGCTGACTTCCTGCTCTCCCCTGCCCCCTTTGATTTCCTAGGTAACCTAGCACAGCAGCACCAAGCCTTTTTACAAAAAGAAAGAAAGAAAGAAAGAAAGAAAGAAAGAAAGAAAGAAAGAAAGAAAGAAAGAAAGAAAGAAAGAAAGAAACAGAATAGGAAAAGAGAAGGAAAACAAGGTGATCCCAGCTGAGAAGATTCAGGTTGGCGGCAAAGCTCCAGGATGATTGGAATCAAGTTGTCTGGTTCTTGATCAATTCAAAAGAATACAAATCTGACTGCCCCTGTCCTGAAACAATTCCCATATTATTTGACAAGATAGTTTCACTCTTGGATATTTGAAAACTCACCTGGTGCAGGGACTCTTCCAGGGGGGCAGTGGCAAGCTGCTTTTCATCAGAAGGTATGAGAACTGGCCGAGCCCTTGGAGAAGCTTTGGCTGCAAGATGGCTGTGGATGAAAGAAAGAGGTGGTTCAGGTCAGAAGAGAGGCACAGCACAGGTACCCTGCTTCTTAGCACTTAGGGGACGGGCACTCTCGATGTGGCCTTTGGTATACAAGAAAGTTATCTTGGAGAAAAATCTGCCTTCTTCCTGAATATACACACAGACCACTGAAAGCAAGCGGTAAATCTTTCGATGCTTGGCTGGCTCACCCTACAACCACCAGGGTCAGTAGTTTGACTTTGCAGGGAAGGAGAAGTGTGAATGGTGGCAATTCAATTAGTCAAATCCAATGGGCTTTAGCCTGTATCTGGTCTCCCAAGGATCCCTAAAAGTCTCATTATCCACAGCTAGCCCAATTAATTTATCTGTTTGGTGAATTATAAGGAGTTAGTGGCAGTCCTCTCCTTCTCCTGCCAATGTAGTAGTTCGAAAGCATGTAAATGCAAGTAGATAAATAGGTTCCGCTCTAAAAAGCGGGACAGCCATGCGGGTCACATGGCCACGAACTTGCAAAACACTGGCTCTTCGGCTTGAAGATGGAGATGAGCACTGCCCCTAGAGTCGGACACGACTAGCACGCATGTGCCGGGGGACCTTTACCTTTTTAGTGGTAGTCCTCTCCTTACCTTTACATGTTCTGTAACTCAAAGGATAATCTTCTCGTCATGTATTTTCCTTATGACATTTTATCTGTTGTTTTATAGTACAGTAAAACTACTATGTACTGCATAAAATGTGTGTGAGTGAATTTGGCACCTTGTTGGATTACAACTCCTATAACAGCACTTGCCATCTGACATCCAGTGGGATCTAAGGGACAGGGGGAGGCTGAATTTATGATGCATTTTTAAAAACAAAACATTGTCCCCATTAGTCTCTTCTCTCCCACCACACTGGGAATCATATAATAGACAGCTCTTTACCTAGCCAGAAAACAGAAGCTGAGAGGGCTCCAGGGGCCACTAGACACCTGCGCCCACACACACTCAGCACCAATATTCCAACTCCTTTCTGAGAACGGAAGCTGGTACACTTGACATTTTCAAACAGCTTTGTTCTGTCACAGGATCCTCTTTCTTCCCTGTTTCAGGGCATTTTTTTTACAGTTTTAGCAATGAGCACCACTGACCTTATGGAAATTGGGGCCCTGTTTCCACTCCCACATACACTCCCACACATTTTATGCAGTACACAGTAGTTTTACTGTACTATAAAATAACAACAGATAAAATGTCATAAGGAAAATACATGACGAGAAGATTATCCTTTGAGTTACAGAACATGTAAAGGTAAGGAGAGGATTGCCACTAAAAAGGTAAAGGTTCCCCCTGCACATGTGTGCTAGTTGTGTCCAACTCTAGGGACAGCGCTCATCTCTGTATTCAAGCTGAAGAGCCAGTGTTATGCAAGTCCACGGTCACGTGGCTGGCATGGCTGCAAGGAAAGTTTGTTTTACCTTCCCGCTTTTTTTATGGCGATACCTATTTATCTACTTGCATTTTACATGCTTTCTAATTGCTAGGCTGGCAGGAGGAGA
Source organism: Phrynocephalus forsythii (assembly GCA_029282475.1). Lineage (NCBI taxonomy): Eukaryota > Metazoa > Chordata > Lepidosauria > Squamata > Agamidae > Phrynocephalus > Phrynocephalus forsythii. The sequence goes on along the minus strand of JAPFRF010000011.1, from coordinate 28,775,521 downwards.
CGACTGCCACTAACTCCTTATAATTCTCCAAACAGATGAATTAGCTGTGGATAATGGGACTTTTAGTCTAGCGCCTCTACAGGGCACCAGGATAAGGGAAAACAGTTGAAATAAATACAAACCCTGGACTGAAGGCAAGCGACGCGACTCCTTCAGAGCCTGGGAAAGGTTTTGGATGACAGCTTCTCACCAGGTCCCAGGCAGGCAGTTTTGGGCTGCTTTTCCAACCCCATTGAGAAACAGGAGCTCCAGCTATCTCAGGCAGCTGCCCTCACCACCTTTTCCCTTCACAACCCTCCTTGCTTACCTCAGCCGCGGGTGAATGCTCCACTTGCCCCGGGCCAGGCAGGTAAAGGGAAGGCAGGGAGGCATTGTGGGTCTGGAGGCTGGACCCCTTGTTCTGGTCTACGGAGGCCGAGGAGGAAGGGCGGGCGGATGTGCCGGTCAAGGAGTGGTGCAAGGCTCCCGTCCGTCCTAAGCTGTGGGTTTTGCTCTCTCGACGCTGGTACTCGATGGGCGACTGCAGTGCTGGCGGGGGGGGATGGCAAGGAGGGACAATGATCAGCAAGGCCCCAGGAAGGCCCAGAATAGCCTTTGGCAACAAAAAGACATTAAGGAAACAACCAGCGTTGGTTCACACGTGAAATGCACGTTCAAATGAGACACTGGCCAAATCCCCTCCTGAGGGAGAAGGTGCTTTCGGCTTTCCCTCACACTAACTCAAAGCACAGTTGTTTTATTTCTAATAAGGAAGCATTCAGTGAAGAATGGAACTGAAAGATGTCTTTCATGAAATAATACCACAGAATTCTGGACAATGCCATTATGGTTATTATGACGTCACACACCCCATGGGTCATGTCACACACCGTTCATATGAGCCACCTCACAGAATTGTTGTGATTATAAAACAAGAAAGAGGAGAAGGCCAAGTACACTGCCCTGAGCTTATTGGAGGAAAAGGAATACAAATACTGTTCAAATATAAGAAAGAAATTAGAGGAAGAGATCTTAATTTTGAATGCTCTTTTACCTGGAGGTGAAACAACTAGGCTTCTATATAGCAAAAACAACAAGAAAAAAAACCCAAAACAAAACATGAGCAAAAACAAACAAAAAAATAAAATAAAAAAATCAAAGAGAATATTTACTGTCCGACTCTGTTGTGCTAAGTATTACTACATTTCCCGAATAAAACGTTCTTGCAAGTATTTCCTTTCAAATGGACTCCTGGCAAACCTGCAATTTCAACAGTTACTACATGCTGTGCTTAATGGTTCTTCCACTTCTTTCTGTGTCAAATGGTTTAAAATGACTTCTGTTCTGGAACTCTGATTTCGTCTGCTTACACAGTCCACAATGGGTGGACCACTATTTGTGAGAGAAATAGCTGGACAACATTGAACTGCTCACTGCTTGCAATGAAGGTCAAAACATTTCCTGTGTGGTTGTGTATTATCCATCCATCCATCTATCCATCTATCCATCTATCCATCCATCTATCTATCTATCTATCTATCTATCTATCTATCTATCTATCTATCTATCTATCTATCTATCTATCTATCTATCTATCTATCTATCTATCTATCTATCTATCTTATCTATTTACTCTACCATCTAGCCCATAGGCTACTCTGAATGGTTTACAAGGACAATTAAAAACATTACATATATACATGGCCATTACCCCACATCCACATTGTACCGCAACAAACTAAAATGTGTAATAAATCTTATTGCGGTCACGTGGTTTTGTTGCTGTTCCTGCATCCCCAAGGACGCAGTTTATTGTTACGTAACTTCTGTGACCACCACGGACGGGGTCCACATCAAAGTGCATTTTGTTTTGTTTTCCTGCGGCACTATTTTTTTTTTAAATTAAAACCTGATACGTAGATATATCAGTATATAGATTGTCATTTGTCATTTGTCGAACTTCGAATACTTCTTTTTTGGCTTCTTTCCGTGCATAGTGGCTTCTCGTATTGTGAATTTACTGGCATTTGGCTGCTCCAATTAGTGCCATTAGGTGGCCCTATGGCGACGGAACAGTTATGCTGCGGATTAAACGGTATCCCGTGGCACGTGTACTGGTTTAAAAACCTCAACAGAATAGTGACAAGGACTCCACCACTCCGAGGCCAGGCACAAGGAAGATGTGCTGAGTCATGCTTTTGGGGGCGTGGTCACACTTTATTTTGCTTAAAGCGTGACGGATGTGGGGGAATAATTTTAAGATGCGTATCTCAGAGCACTTAGAGCAGGGGTCCTCAAAGTTTTTGAACAGCGGGCCGGTCCACCACACCCCAGACACCACTGGGGGCGAGACCACAGTCCAAAAAAAGGGGCCAACATGGAAAAAAATGGGGGGAGCCCTCCCACTTTGAATGCCCCACTAGCCAGCATGCTAGATCACATGCTGAAGAGATGGAGAAGCGACATAGCCCACTGCTTTGAACTGCTTCCAGAAGCAGCTGCGGAATGGGTGCAGAAAGGTTTAACGCATCATTTCCTTTCAAGCAACAAAATGGACGTGGGGTAACAGAAGAAAACAGCCCTTCAAGGGAAATAAAGGGAATACAGCCCCCTAAGAAGTCCTCTTATTGGGGGGAAAGAGAAAAATATGAGAGGAGAAGGGAGAGCCTTTTTCATATTGCTGCCTTTCTAACCATATTTTCATATTTGATACAATTCATTATATTTATTCTTCAGCTGCACTGACTCTGAATGGTGGTTTATATAAAATGCCCACCGCCTCCTCCTCCTCCTCCTCTTCTCTCCCGCGGGCGGCCGGTGGAGGAGGAAGGCTGGAGGAGCGCAGGAGGAGCCGCCGCCTTTGCCTTTGCCTTTGCCTTCCTCCTCTGCCCGCCGGCGGCGGCGGCGGCGGCGGCGCATCCTCCTCCTCCTCCGCCGCCCCTCCTCCTCCTCACCCTCCACCACCAGCAGCAAAGCAGAAGTAAATGAAGAGTTAGTGTTTTGTTCGTTTATTTCATTACCTGAGGTTAATATTCAGGCTATAATAATAAGTGAGTAGAAAGAAAGTCTTAATCGCCTAAATGTAAGAGAACAAGAAATGACAGGGAATACAAAAAATGTCCACTTTATAAAGATTTGCATTTCTTCAGTATTCCAAGGAAAAAGAAGTAAATGAAGAGTTATCCAGCCTCTTAAATTTAGGCCTAAATTAAGACAGAATACAAAAACAAAATTTGCATTTCTTCAGTATTCCTTAACCAGCCTCTTAAATTTAGGATTAGGACAGACAAAAGGCAGATAGCTCCCCCCCTTTTAATATGCAACTGAAAAGTGAAATGAGGTTTCTAATCAACCTTGGTAAAGAATAATTTGGATCAGTTCAGAGTACAGTGATAGGACCAACGTTGCTGGATAAAGGAGTAAGAAGATTCAACTGAAAAAGCTTTTACGAAAGGCACTTCACTGGCCGCAGACTTCCAAGGCTGAAAAGTCCCAGGCAACAGAATTTTCCTTACCTGTTGTGTTCAAGATTATTGATTGATCTAATAGTCACATGGAGAGGCCTCACATCCCCCCCCATTAAGATCACAATAGCATACATGGCTCCCTTTCTGGTTTTAATCAAGAACCGTTTTCTGGCTGAGAGAGGACTGCTGGCCCAAAGTCACCTGCTGAGTTTCATGGTCCAATGAGGACTTGAACGTGGATCTTGGCAATCCCAGCCCAACTACGCTGCTCTGGTTCTTGGGATACAACCTGTCCCAGGAACTCCATGGGGAAAAACTGGGAACTTGGACCCCTTTTGGCCAGTTATTATGTCTTGGTGCTAGGGCATGAGAAAGACACAGATCCCTGGAATGGTTTGCGTATGTTTATGTAATACATACTTGAAGGATGGCACTCATCAACTCCTGGACTCTGGGACTCCCTCCCACAGGAGGCCAGCCTGGCCCCCATCTTTATTGTCCTTCCACAAGCAGGCAGACACCTTTCTCTTCAGTCAAGCTTTCCCTGAGTGAACAGCTGCCTGTGCGTTTTTTTAATGGATGGCTGGACCATACGGGTTAGAATTTGTTTTGGTGTTGGTTATGATTTTAGTATAGGATCCATTTGATCCCATTCAGCACTATATTTGTATATTCACTGTCATTAGTTCTAATTACTGTGGGGTTTTTTTTTAATGATGTAAGCCCTTTTGCATCCTTTTTTCAGGGGAAACACAGGATAAAAACATTTTAAATAAATAAACAATGAGAAAAACAAACATGTATTTATTTATTTATTTATTTATTTATTTTTATAAAATGGAAAAAAATCTCTCTGCCATCTTGTTTAATGGGACAATATATTTACCACATACAGAATATGAAATTATAAATAACAGGGTGGATCCTTTTATTTCAGAAAATTTCAAATCATATTTGAATCCAGTGAAAGGCGATAAAATGTGTTACAAAATATGAATGCTTCTAATTAAAATTATTCTTTGAAAAACTCTTTGAAGAGGCAGCTCATGTTAGACTTTAACACACAGTGTATGTGTGTTGTGTCGTTACAGTCGTGACCGACTCTTTGTGACCCCATGTCCATGGAGTTTTCTTGCCAGGAATACTGGAGTGGCTTGCCAGTTCCTACTCCAGGTGCCTACAGCACCTGGTATTCCCTGGTGGCCTCCCATCCAAGTACTAGCCAGGCTCAACCCTGCTTAGCTTCCGAAATCAGGCAAGACTGGATGTGCTTAGGGCATGTTTGTTATTCTTTGAAAGCAACCTGTCTTCTGTGAACCAACTAAAGCTTTACAATGCAGTTCACACCAGGAGTTTGGGAAATAAGGGCAGAAATATCAAGGCGCTGCCCCCTGAATAAGCTTGGATGTACTGTAGTTTGAAGGACACGGTGTGCCCTGCAAGTTAATCCCAGCAATCTGAAAATGGAGACGGACTGCCTCCAACTCCCTGCCACTTACCATTGAGGAAGTCACGTTGTGTCTCCAAGATGAGGCTGATGTCGTCTACCCAGGCCTGGGCAATCTCTGGCGTTTCTGCCTGCAGTATGTAACGGATGGTGCCCCGTTCGGCGCCACGAGAGATCAGTGCAAACTTGCAGGGGTCATTGTCTACGCTGGGCTCCAGGCCCAGGCAGCTTACCTGGAGGAGACACGGGGCAGTGGGTAACCAAAGGTAACAGACCTCCCCCCTCTCTCCCTCTCTCTCTCTCTGTGTGTGTGTGTGTGTGTGTGTGTGTGTGTTGGGGAAGGGGGGATTGCTCTGAGAAACATCAGATTGTAGGAGATGTAAGAATTGCTTTCGCAACCAGCCTTACTGAAAGCAAAGCATCTCTACTGAGATATCTCTATGAAACAGAGGGATTGGTCATCCAAGCAAAAGGGCAGAGGCTGCCCTTTTGGCTCTTCTGGAAAGAGATTTGGATCCTTCTGCATTTGCACCATGTTCGAGAGACCCCTTAGTCATCTGCATATAGCAAAGCCTATGCTTTAAACCAACATCTCCCTTCAAGGCAGTGCCCGTTGTGCCAAGAATACTAGTACCTTGGACAGGAAACCAAGCAACATCCACATACAATCACGTCTGGTTGTAAAGCTGGAAGGATCACCTGTTCCAGCGTCCTACTGAGAAAGGAAATCCTTTTGCTAGGGCATCCTGCCCTTTCCCCAGTGTCTCCTCTCCCTGCCCCCGAAATTTCACCCAGTGTAGGGCACTGGCCACACTGTTTCAAGCACAGCCATAAGACTAGGAAAGGCCCCCTATATCAACCCTATATGCCTTTCAGAATGCTGAATGTGCTTCTCAGCCTTACATCCTGAAGATGCACAACAGATGCACAATTCTCTGTATGATGGCAAGACAGGGAGTATAAAATCCAGCAGGGACCATGTGGAAAGCCTCCCTGAAAGGCAGTATTTTAAGGTGTCTTCTGAACATTCAATGGGAGGAAACTTGAGAGAGAGAGAGGCCCAGGATAAAAATGTCTGGTGCCTGGGCTCTCTCTCCAGGTCTCTTGGAGTTTGCCTAAGTTCCTGATTGCCAGTGCCTTCGTACCTTGATGCTGCTTTTGAAGGCATACGTCGGGGCAGCATATGGGCCACGCCGCCGCTCCAGAGTCTCACTCAGAATGACAATCTGCTCAAAGAGAAAGATGTGGCGCTCACGGCCCCGGGCCAGGATCCCACCTGCTTGCTCCGTCACCCAGAAAGTGTTCTGCTGCAGCAGCTTCCCCTGTGCTGTCAGTTTCCCCTGGAAAGGAGAATATTCTTACAGGCAGAATACTTTGCATATTACACAGGCAGATCAGAATCTCTACATCAGAAGGTATTGCTACTCCCCAAACACCCTGTCTGTGAAAAGCTAGCTTGCCAAAGAGACAGCTAAGCTAGCACATTCCTTCCTATCACAATTGCTTTCTACATGCAGAGAGGCTTGCTTCTTGCTTTGAGCCTGGGCAAGATTCAACCATGCAAATATACACTATCATTTGAAACAGAACACTTCTAGAAAGGGAGGCATGTACCATACGATACCTAGTCTGGGTTTACATTCTGCATGCCACCGCCTCAATTCCTACCCTCCTGCAAGGTTACATTTAAGCTCACTGGTCTTGGCTTATCGTGCAGTTCAGGTGGAGAACATGCCTTATTAGCCACACCCGAAATATATCTCTGCTCGTTTAAGTGGTACTACCCCTGAGGCCAAGCAACCCTGTTTGGCCAACACCAACCCGCTCCAAAAAGGTCTGTACAGAGGAACTCTGTAATGAGCTCTGCATGGGTAGGCTTTCGGAAAGTGTTTGAAAACTTCAGCAGGTCCAAACTATTGTAGCCGGATGGTTAACTGGGAGTGGTTACATAGATCACAGAAACACCCTGTTGCAGCAGCTCCGTTGGCTGCGGGTCCATTTCCAAACACAATTCAAAGTGCTAGTTTTGACCTATACAGCCTATATACGGCTTTGGACCAAGGCCTTTGTCAGGGAATTAGGATCATCAGAGGAGAGCTTTCTCTTGGTCCCGTCACCTTCACAAATCCATTTGGTGGGGACACAGGACAGGGCCTTCTCTGCTGCTGCTCCTCGACTTTGGAACCCCCTCCCACAGGAAGCCAGGCTGCCCCCCCAAAAAAAATCTTTGCTGTCTTTCCACAAGTGGGCACAAGCGTTTCTCTTCAGGCAAGTTATTTCTTAGTAACTAACTGGCTAAGAACTTTTTAAAAAATATTTTTATTGTTGCATTATTGTTGTCATTTTTAAATGGGTTTACTACTTGTTTGAATACTATACTTGTTGAGTTCTTTTAAAATGTTGCAATAACTTATTGTTTTAACTTATATTGTGTCCTTTTTAATACAGTCCTGGAAGCTGCCTTGGATCCTTTTTAAAGAGAATATTTGAAACACAAATGGGCATATATATTAAGTCTGCCTAAAAAGGGAAATTAACTTCCAAAGTTTGTTGGGGAAAGTTTGGGCTCAGAATGAGGCTCCCAGGCTCTCAGGGGAATCTCCACGGTCCTTGTGGACTCTCAAATCCTACCTCAAAGCCCTGAAGGCGCCCCACATTCATCATGTCATTGCAGCGCTTGGGAACAAAACACATCACTTGCACCGCTTTCTGAAAGGAAAAGATGGAAAGAGAATTGAGGACGGTAAGGCTGGATCCAACATTTTGCCAATCCATTTCTTGTGTAAAAGCCACTGGGGCTTGACATCTGCAGGCAATCTCAGAGGGCATCGGGGGGTGGGGAGGAAATGCACAGCACCCATCTCTCCCTCTCTCTCTCTCTCTCTCTCGTCTTTCGTCTCATCACGTGGTGCCTCACCACGTATGGCAGCCAAAACTCAGCTCACAACACAGCTTCAGTCCCAAGTAGTCAGCTAGAGGTTCACTCAGACTTCCATTCTTCTGAGGTCAGGAAACTACGTACCCAGCTTACTGTGGGGGAGGTAAAGTCTAGCCTGCATAATTGAAGTTGTGCTTCAAGCACTATGAGATAGCATATAAGCAGCACACTTTTTGTGTTCCCTACAGAATCCACAGATAAGGATGGAGGAATGACAGCTATAGCAACAGATACCTACCTCCAGCTGTTCTGTGTCTTTGCCAGCTTTGCCGTAGTATTTCAGGAAATCCTGGGGAGGGAAAAGAGGACAAGAGCAAGATTTTTCTTGAACTGGGTGAAGTATGCATGGATATAAGCTAGTCTTTGATATGCAAGCTAGGAGTGTCTAGAGCCAAGCTATCTCACTGGCTCTGATCATAGTCTGGTCACAATGCCCCTCGCCCCCAATTCCCCCCCCCTTCCATCAGTGCCAGCTGCCACAAACACAACAGAATCTCATCTTCATTTCCCTCCTGGAAGGAGCAAAAGCTCAGGCAGGGACACAGGTGGTTGCAAAAAGTGGTTTCCGTGAACCTGATTCCCAGGTCTGTGTTGACAGGGGTGCATTTAGTGATCGGCTGCCATAACGATCAATGAGCCGTTAGAAAGCATGTTTTGCATGTGAGCTGCCCTAGCTGCAGTTCTTGGCATTTCCACTGTACGGCTGGGAAAGAGACCACCCTGAAATACTGGGAAATGACTCCCAGCCAGTGGAAGCAACGCTGGGCTCGATGGACCGAGAGTCCCGGTTTTCAGAGGGCATTCCCAAGTACCCACACATGTCTATTAAGAGATAATTTATTTGCACTTAAAGCAAATTCTTGGAAAGAAAACACATCTACTCCAATGTTCTGTTCACCCAATGGAAGCTGAACCTAGCGGCACTAGCCTTTTTTCACTGTCTCTGTCTCTCAGGAACAGGGGAGCCTGTAGAGACAGCTCAAATGTCTGCAAGAGAGGACTATTGAGAAGCTGCTGCAGCCAAATGCATGGGGCCAGGGATGGTAAGCACACCTCTGAAGCTGTTCAGACCACTCTATCAGCTGTAGAGGTGGCGGCGGCAGCAACTACCATCATTTCCGTGGCAAGCAGGCAGACAGGCAGAGAAGGCACTCCTTTTGTGATTTTCATACCGCCCAGAGTGACCTGGCTGCCAGATGAGCGGTATGAAAATCCAATAAATAAATAAATAAATATATCTGGGAACTTTCCTGCCCTGCAGGCAACACATAGTTCTGCAGGGTTTGTCCTGCGCTCCCACACACCCCTCCCAAATCTTCACTCCAGGACTCTAGAGCGGTGGTTTCTCAACCTGTGGGTCCCCAGATGTCCCTGGACTGCAACTCCCAGAAGTCTTCATCACTAGCTGAGCTGGCCAGGATTTCTGGGAGTTGCAGTCCAGGAATATCTGGGGATCCACAGATTGAGAACCACTGCTCTAGAGCGTCCAACCAGTAGAAGATATAGATCCTTTTCCTTGCTGTGCAATGTCGGGGAACCTGCCCTCCCTGCGCCTTCGTTTTGGAGAACAACCCGCCCTCTCCCCCTTTGGCACCTTAAGGAGCAATTGGTATTTCATGATCCGCTGTACAGGTTTGATGAGCAGGTCGTTGAGCTGCAAGCGGTGCCCGAGTTCCTGCTTCAGCTCCTGAAAGGGAAGGCATGGAGAGAAAGCAGGGTTTGTAAACATCCAGCAGGGGGTCCATCTGCTTGGCTTCGGAATTCCAACCACCCCACAGGGAAATCCCAAAATCTCCCTGCTACCCTGAACAGCCTAGTCCTCTTCCTTAGCATCTAGATGGCAGGGCACTCTTGCCTGCAAAGCTGGAGCCTTCCAGATTTGGTAAAAGCTAATAAAAATATCATCCCCCCCCTTTCATTGTGTGACATGCTTGCACTCAAGAGGTTGGGTCCTTGGCATCCCTTTTAAAGGATCTCCAGCAGCAAGACTAATAAACACCTGCATCTAAGGTCTCTGGGATCACAGCTGGGCAAAGTTACAACCAATAGCAGTATCCACTGCCCCAAGTGTGGGGATTCCGGGAGCTGGAGTCCCAAATGTAGCATTCTTAAGCTGTGTCTAGTAGAAATCATGTTAATCACAGCCAACAGCATTGGACCAATGATCTCTGGCCATTAAGGCACCTTTCCATATCTCTGTATGCTGAGCACACAGGCAGGCTGAGGCAGGGCCTGCAGGGAAGACCCCCTTCTCCCACCAGAGAAATGCCAAGGCCATCTTGGCCGTGTGTTCCCTTGGCCAAATGATGTTGCTTCCTATTCATGAAGGGAAGGGCAACCCGGTAATCCAAGCCAAGCCAACAGCTGCTTGCTGTCTCCTTGTGCTCATTCAAAACAGTCAATACACCTCCAAATCTCTAGGTAGGAATCTGTGGTCGCTCTCGCAACAGCTTCTGTCTCATGCCAAATAATAAAGCTCATGGAACAAATAATAAAAGCTCACCCCTAGGGGTTCTGTGAATGACTGCCTAGCTAGACTGAAATGCAGTAGGTCCAGTAAAGCACATCTTGTAGCCCTGCTAAGCAGAAAGACTCCAAAAAGAGCAGAGCGGCCAGACCACATTTCAAAGAGAACGGTTGCATAAGGCAATCTAAAAGCAAGGCTAAAGATCATCCAGCCATGTAGGGCAGTGGTGGCGAACCCAATATTTTGGACCACATCTCTCACAGTCCTTTGTCATTAGCAATACAGGCTCAGAATTCTGGGAGTTGTGGTCCAAAACATCTGGAGTGCCAAAGGTTTGCCACCACTGATGTAGGGCCACCTATGGGCCTATCCCATAAGAGAACCTGAGCACCACCCACCCACCTGCAAACCAATCACACTAAAAAAAGCATTTTGGGGGAGGGGGACGATAGCAATTGGGGAGAAGCAGGGAGGGAGAGACATGTTGTTACTAGAGATGGGCACAACTAGGGAAAATGACGTTTTCGAGTTGTCGTGTGTCGGAGGCAGTCCGTTTCGGCTCGTTTCCGTTTTTCGCGAAATTTCGCAAAAATTAGTCAGTTTGTTTTTTCATTGTCGTTAGTACTGGTTTGGGGGGGCAGCGGGCTCCTGGAGGGAGCTGCAGGAGTCAGCCAGAGCCACAAGTGACGGACTGGCAGACTCTTTGCACCCGCTGTGTCTCACGTACTTGCATGTAGTGCAATGCAAGTAGATCTGGCTTAGGGTTAAGACGGGTTAGCGCAAGGACTAGGGTTAGGCTAGTTATGGGTGAGGTTAGGGTGAGTATTGGGGTGCACCTCTGGGTGCCTCTTTGACCCACTTAGAAGGACAGTGTACTGGCGTATGGGTTAGGCTTAGGCTTAGGGTTCGGGTTTGGGCTACGATTAGTGGGCTGTTTATGCCCGATTGGCACATCCCAGAAGTCTCTGTGGTCAACCTGGCCAAGTGGCCATGCTATTGGTGGAAAATTTGCATGGTCCACTCCCATGGGCGAGCCCATCATTGCAAATGTGCAGGTGTAAAAAAATAAAATAAAATAATAAAATAAAATAAAATAAAATAAAATAAAATCAACGGAGACTTTTTTTGCAAGAAAAACCCACTGCTGCTACTGTAAAAATTCAAGCATTTAAAATAGCTAATTTTTGCATGTTTCTGTGGTGCTTTGGTGGGGTTTTGGGCAACAATTTCAAAAAAAATATTGCGGTCGCCATTTTGGATCCCCCGCACTGCATGGCAAATGGATGCGCCCTCCCAGCCTGGTACCAGCAGCGCAGCAGTAGCAATAGCCAAGGAGAGGGGGCGGGGAAACCCCCCAAATAAAACACCCTTCTGGCCTGGTAGGTGCCCTCAGACAGTTTTCGCCTACTTTTAGGGCCGGGAATCAGTTTTTTTTTAACTTTTAAAACCTTTTTTTCTGTGCCGCTTGGCATTGCGTGATCGCCGTGATGCAAGTAACGAGCACGACAAATCAGACCAAATTGTTTGTTCGTTGGTTCGAGCTCAAATTCTGGCGGAGTAATTCCCGTTACCGTTTCCATAGAGTAACGGATACGAGTAACAGAAACGGAAACGGGAATACCGCTAAGTCGTGCCCATCTCTAGTTGTTACTAAACGAGAAGGGGACTTTTAGCCACTACTGCTTTCATTATTTTAGTTTTCAATTTGGGGATCCATGCAGCCTCTGTCTAGGAGGTTCCAGGATGGGTAACCTGAAGTTTTTTCACCTCTGATCTGAACAAAAGGGCCCCTGTCAAATAATTTAGTCTAGGATGCATAATAACCAAAATGTGCCCCCTTTTTAGATGGGTTTGCAGCTGCCTGTGAAAACAAAGGTGTAGGGCTGAGCACTGCAAACTTGCAAATGGCTTCTCCACAAGATGGAAGCTTCTTTGCAGGAGAAACTGGAGCAGCTCCCACGTCCCCTGGAGTTCATCTGCACTGGCTTAGCAAGGGCAAAAATTCGAGGAGGCAGAGCTAGATGGACCGCCATGGCCGATAGGGTAGGGCACCTGCCAGTCCTGCGTCAGAAGGGGAGGAGGGCAACAAAGTAAGGCATGGAGCCTCTTACCTCAAAGTAAGTGTCGATGAACTCTGACACAATATGCTCCGATTTGGGTTTGTTCTGGCAGTAAACAACATACATGTGCAAACGGCGTTCCTGGAACGGAACAGGAAGCAATTCAATGCAACACTCCAGACAACACCTCACCTTGCTGGCTGGTCAAAGAGCCAGGCTCAGCTGCAGCTCAGAGAACACTGAGCAATGCACCTGGAAACCAACTCTGATATATGCTGCTGTGTGTGTTGTGTGTTGTGTCATTACAGTCTTAACTGACTGTGACTCCATGTCCATGGAGTTTTCTTGGCAGGAATACTGCAGTGGTTTGCCAGTTAATACTCCAGGCGCCTATGGCACCTGGTATTCCCTGATGGTCTCCCATCCAAGGACTAACCAGGGCCAACCCTGCTTAGTTTCCGAAATCAGGTGAGATTGGATGTGTTTAGGGCATCTAGGCAGCTGATATATGCTGCTATGGTATGCTTATTTACAGATAGCTGTGAGACCTGGCAAACCACTCCAATATTCCTGCCAAGAAAACTCACAAAGAGTCGGTCACAACTGTAACAACACAACACACACACACACACACACACACACACACACACACACACACAGAGAGAGAGAGAGAGAGAGAGAGAGAGAATACTGGAAACTTCACAGCAACTGAGGCCATGAAGAAAACCTGCTCCTTGCTGCTGCCTCCGTGTTTTGCTATAAAACTGTGATATTTTTACATTCGCTCTGTAGATATTTAGAGGTAGAACCATAGGGGGTACTGATCCCCGAAGCCCATGTGTTTTTTCTCCTGTCCCATCAGATTTCTTCCTCAAATCAGTGTTTGTTTCTGTGGGTCTAATGTTACTATATTTTTCTGCCTATAAGACGAAGACAGTCCCCACTTTTCCAACCCAAAATTATAGTTTCACAACGGTGCGGTTCTCTGCTCAGTTTACTTCCGTGTATAAATCGACCTTCAATTTTAATCTAACTATTTCAGACAAAAATGTAATCTTATGCAGATAAAAATACTGCACATCAGAAAAGATAAAACTAGTTTTCATCAGCACAAGTATTCTTGGCATATGGTTCAATTGTTGCAGGTGCTAACAGGCTAGTGGTTATGATACCACTAGAGAAAGGGGGCGGTTAGTCTTCTCACCCTACCACATTCTCTCTCAAATCCCTATAACAGTTTCAGAAAAGACAGGCTCATGCTGCAAGGATCTAGTGAAATACACTGACATACTGTACCTTCCATTACTGTGCAGCACGTGTAAAAGAAAAACAACCAGTTGCTTTAAATACACAGGCTACTTAACTGCTCTTCCCTGACATAATGCTTCCAAACTATTGACCTTTATCCTAAAAATATATCACAACTAAATCACAGGCACGGAAGCATGGAAGGATGTTTACCTCTCTGGGACTTGTTTTCAAGTAAGGAGGCAGAGGACTGCAAGGTTGCAAGGCCATCTATGTATATTTATTAATAAGTATATTTACTTTACTTAAGTAAAGCATATGTATTGCTCTATCTAAATTTCAGGTAAGTGTGCACAAGATATCAGCCCTAGTGTGGTAAAGAACATGGAGACATCCACTTATCTCTATATGTTTATCTACCTCTTACCATAAACAATGCCCTGCAGTTTATTTTAAATCTACCACTACCTTCTTTTAAAATATTTATTCCAGACTTTTCTAGGCTGCTTTTAAGACTAAAATACTTTGCAAGATCTTAAAGGTTACTCAGATATTATATGAAAGTGGGGAACTTTCTTACTAGGGAGCACTGAGTAACCACCATAGTGGATTTTACTTCTGTGACTCAAGTTGCATTGCTAGTTCATTTTGATATAAGCTTCCTTTCTTCATGTCAGATGCATGAGAAGCTCTCTATGCAAACTAACAGAATATTTTATTTTTACCTACCCATTTGTTTGCTTTTGAGAAAGCTCCTTTTTTGAACAGGGCGAGCAGGAACGCTCAGTGGTTAGGAGTAGAGATGGGCACGAAACGAAAAAAAAGTTCATTCCGTTATTAGTTATTCATTTCATTACGTAACGAAACGAATAACGAAAATTGTGATGAAATTGGAACGAACAGAACAGAACCACGAAAATTAGGTTCGTTATGTTTCGTTTTTCGTTAATGGTGACGCGCAATGAAATGAGCTGTTTTTAAATGTTAAAAAACGTCCTGAATATCCGTAAAAACCCAGCGATAATTATTTATTCTGCTTGATAATACCTACGAGGGGGGTTGGTGTCCTTAAAACGTGCATTTATGTCTTTTCTCAGATCGCTGTATTTTTTTCCTTTAAGGGGAGTTAGGGGACATCGACCCAAAATGGCTCCCAGATACCTAATATTGATTTCTTGGGTATTAAAACGCCCTGGACATCCGTAAAAACGCAGAGATAATTATTTGAAATTATTACCTACCAGGGGGTTGCGGTCCTTAAAACGTTTGTTTTTATCTTTCTCCCATCGCAATATATTTTTAATTTTCCGTTTGAGGATGACACAAAATTCAGCCACAAGATGGATGCAAGCCATGTGATAAGATCATGTAAATTCTTGGACAATTTTAACCAATAGCATGCCCAGGGTGCAGACTGGGTAGGTGTGGCAGCCACAGAGGGCATAAAAAGCTTTGGCAGCCCCTGTCCTCCTTGCAGTCTGGGGTGGGAGTTTGGGTGGGATTGCTGTCTCTGTGACTCGTTATTTAGGCCAACCAGGCAGGTGTGTGTCTCTGCGTTCCTGCTGGCTGCAGCCTGGCTCTTAGGGGAGAGAAAGAAGAGATTTCTCTTGCAGGCTCCCTGTGTGCATGTGTACCTCTTGGTGAGTACCCTCCCCTGTGGCTGCCTTACACCCTGGGCAATGCCCGCCACTGCCTTTGCAGCTTCCCTGCATACCTAGTCTACACTATGTCTCTGCCAGCATTATTTTTTAGTGTTTTCCCTCTGGTCTGGGGCGTTGGAGGATGTCCACACATGAAAATGCTTTAAATTGCGCAAAAAGCAGGTAAAAATGAAAAACGAAAAACAAAAACCGAAAAAAATGAAACGAATTTTTTTCAAAAAAAAAACATGAAAAACGAAAATGAACCAAAACAGACCTGCAACAAAAAAACAAAAAACTGAAACATCATTTTTTCGATTCATGCCCATCTCTGAAATCATCAAGACAACACAGCAGGCAAAACCCAAAGGGATAAAATATAAAAAAGACAAAACCTCATGGCAACTTAAAGACTTATATTTTAATTATACACCTCAACACACTAACACATTCAGAATGGGAGAAGCTTTTGCACACTACACTTTGCGGCTTCTGCAAAAAAGGCCAAGACAATGGAAGAAGGGGCCACCAGTAGTTTCCTGTCACTCAGAGGCTCAAAAGTGGAAGCAGGATGGAATCAGAGCAGAAGGGAACAAAATGGTGACCCTCTTGAATTCAGAATGATTTATCAAGTGGCTGATTTTTAAAAAACCTCAAACATTTGTAGTGAACTATTTGTTCCCATTAAGCAATGTTCCTAAATCCCAAGAACATTTTAAAATATATGCTTCTTTGAACAGTGTGTACTCTCTCCCCATCCCATTCTACTTATACTACTTCTATCCCTTTAAACTAAGTGCAGCTAGACCAGAGCCTGGTTATGTCCTAGGCCTATCAGTCAACCTCTTAATTCTGTTGGGTTGCCCTGAACTGGTGGAAGGAGTTGTCATGAGCACTCACAGACCCACCTCTCCTCTCTGGAACAACCTTGCTCTCCAGGACATTTACACAGTCACCCAGCTACCCCTATGGGATGTAGGCTAGCAACCCAGCAGTTGCTGGCAAATGGAAAATTGGGCTGAAGCAGTGACCAGAGCTTAGAAAAATTTTTTTTTTTTGACTGAAGAATCTGCCTGCTATAATAGCCCCTGGCTGTACCAATGACAGAGAGAGAGAGAGAGAGAGAGAGAGAGAGACAGACAGACAGACAGACAGACAGACAGACAGACAGACAGACAGACAGACAGACAGACAGACAGACAGACAGACAGACAGACAGACAGACAGGTGTGTGTGTGTGTGTGTGTGTGTTGTTCAGAAAAGGAGCTTCTTCCAAACTCTGAAAATTATTGTCTCTCCAGTGCCTCTAGCAGAATGAAAAACCTGTTTTCAAAGATAGCACATGTCTTGCTCAGAGCTTGGAAAATGTGCTCTCTCTCTCTCTCTCTCTCTCTCTCTCTCTCTCTCTCTCTCTCTCTCTCTCTGCTGGCTGGACAGTTCTGGAAGCTGTTATCTAAAAAGCCTAATTTTGCAAGCTCTGCTCTGACTAGCAACAATGCAGGAGATAAACAATCTGGGGGTGGGGTGGGGTGGTGGAGGGCAGGCTAACAAATTCCATATTCCTGTGTTTAGCATGCACCTGACCACGATCTGAAGAACACAAGCTGCATTTGATGTCCCCAAGAACCCAAGAAAAACCAGACAGGAGCTCCACCTTTTTTGTGTGCCTTCACGTTCCCAGCCGTGTTGCATGTCATCCTTCTCAGAGAACACGGATCTTAACTGGGAGCCTTTCCCAAGGTCTGATGCCCTTAGGCAAAGTGCAGAGGCCTGCTGCCACCAAATGCGGAGATTCTGTTTGGATTAGAGGTCCTAACTCAGCAGGTCTTCTGCCGCTCCTTGAACAGTTGCAGAGACTTACGTGCTTGATGAACAGCTCGGCTAAGAGGTCAGGATCCTCCAGACATTTCTCCAGCTGCTTCAGGAAATAACTGGTGTGGGGGTGGAGATGGGGGGGTGAGAAAGAACAAAAATGGTGTTAAGCCCAGATAACGTTTTCTCACCCCAACTTATTTATTTCCCTCTGCATTCCAACTTATAGGCTTAACCCCACTCCCCAGGGCTTCCCAAGGATGGTTCAGCAGCTGGCCAACAGGTGGGATGGGTAGGGGGTGGCTGCCCACCTTCAACTGCCACACTCTTGTCTCCTTATAGCTTTTCCCCTTCTCGCCTTGCTCATTTCACATCAGCGCAGGCAGTTCACAAGAAACCACAACTAACCCCCGGGCATATCCCACATGAGACCCATCCTGAAGTTTCCACAAGCCCCACATAGCCTCCAGGAATGGGGAGTTGCTTACTCACTCTTTGTGCCAGTCGTAGATCTGATGGATGTTGCCAAAGATGATCTTGTCCTTGCCCTTCATGCCCTCGGGGATGCCACGGGCATTCATGGTTGCCATATAGCCCTGCAGAAACCAGGGAAGTAGGATAAAGGAGAGAGCGCTCACTTCCTCCTTAAAGCCACATCGTGGGCAGCAGGGCCAGGGCTGTTTTCTTATCTGAGCTGGCAGAGTCCAGAGCTTAGCAAATATATTTTTAGACTGTAGAGAGTATTCAACAGGAGCCTTGCGGCACAGGGGTTAAACAGCTGTACAGCAGCCCAAACTCTGCTCATGACCCCCAGGTTCAATCCCGGATAGCCGGCCAAAGGTTCACTCAGCCTTCCATCCTTTTTGAGGTTGATAAAATGAGGGCTCAGCTGATGGGGGGGCAATGTGTAGCCTGCATAACTACTTGTAAACCACCTGGGGAGTGCTTTTAAGTCCTGTGGGGTGGTATCTAACCAATGCACTGTGCTTTGCTTTGCTTTTTTCAGTGTTAAATATTTAGTAGTATTTCTAAACTTCGGACAGGCTTTCGCTTAGTGACTGGACGTCTGGAAAGGGTTTTTCAAATTAGACTGACTGTCATGCTCTATTGCTTTTAAATGTCCTTTTAGTATTGATTTCATTTCATTTCATTTTTTAAAAAGTGTTTGTATACTTTTAGCTTTTAAATATTGTCCTTTTATTATGTAAGCAATCTTGGGTCCTTTTCAGGAGAAAGGTGGTGTAAAAATAAATAAATAAATAAATAAATAAATAAATAAATAAATAAATAAATAAATAAGTCACAGGCCAAGCTGGTTGGGGATTTGGGTGATGGCAGCAAGGGTGTAGTTAAAAAAGTAACTTTTCCAAGTTCAGACTTCACCCAAATGAAGAGAGGGTGAATATAAGAATTGTTGAAGTAAAAACAAAGAGTGGCTGTTGCATAGTTACACAATTGGCATACATTTTAGAGGTGAATTGCCATGAGCAGACAAACCGGTAGATCATATCTGGTGCCTGCTGAGTTGGATGCCTGTGGAGACTTCTTCACTGACAGCATTCGGCTTCCCAAGGTAACACTGTTTGCCTAGATCAGTGGTTCTCAACCTGTGGGTCCCCAGATGTTCCTGGACTGCAACTCCCAGAAGCCTCGACCATTTACTGTGCTCTAAGGGGTTTCTGGGAGTTGCTAGTCCAGGAACATCTGGGGACCCACAGGTTGAGAACCACTGGCCTAGATGTTCAACAGGATTCCATCCCATGTGTCAAGAGATGAACAGGACTATAAAGAGCAAACTCAATCAGAGAGGGAGTGAGACCATTACAGGACAAAGCTATCGAAAGAGCTGTTGTGGGAGGACAGGGAGATGGCGGACAAACTAAGGGAACTGTTTCTGCTAACCTTCCTTCTGGAGAGATTTCAGGAGCTGAATTGGAGCAGCTTAGGACTGACTGGGAGGGGGAAACAATGGAACAAAAAAGGAACAAGACTCTGCAGCCAGGTGGCACTCACTCACCCAATAGCTCTTGAAGAACTGATGAGAAACTGCTGCTTGACTAAACATTATGAAGCATCCCTTGAATTGGCGTTCTTACCAGAAAGCTTGGAAGGCAGCCCAAGTGTTAACAATCTTTTTCAAAAGGAACTGGGAAGGTGGAGGGAGCACAGGAGAGACATTTAGGAAATGCCAGACCTGTCCCAGGCAGACAGCTGAACTAGAAAGCATCATGACGGATGAAACTGTACAAACCTACAGAAGAAGAAGCTGTGCTGTGGAAGAATCAGCTGAGCTTGGTTGAAAACTGCTACCTTACTGACCTTCCAGAGTGGTGGTGGTGGGGAACTCAGCTGAACCCGAAGACCCTCACCTCTGGCTCCTCACGGAAGCCAGCAGTCATGGGGTAACAAGCCAGCTCCTCCAAAAGATTTGTATGTGTGTGTGTTGTGTCATTACAGTTGTGACCAACTCTTCGTGACCCCATGTCTATGGAGTTTTCTTGGCAGGAATACTGGAGTGGTTGGCCAGTTCCTACTCCAGGCGCCTACAGCACCTAGTATTCATTGGAGGTCTCCCATCCTGCTTAGCTTCCAAAATCAGGCAAGATCGGATGTGCTTAGGGCATCTATACTGGTTGTTAAAAAAAAAGAGAGAGAGAGAGAGAGAGAGAGACGGAGTGTGGGAAAACATGAGCAATGTTTACCACCGGGGAAAAGTAACTGGCAGAGTCTCCCAAGAGTCTTCCACATAAACACACCAGTGGGCTTAATCTTGTTCCTAAATGATGTGGAGTCAAGAGTCAAGTGCCAAGGTGGCAAACGATGCGGATTATTCTTGGGAGTAAAATCCCAAGCAGACTCTGAAAAGCTGCCAAAGAATCTTTCCACGAGGGGAGCGCCAGCAGCAAAAGACACAGATAAAAATCCAGCATGAACTAATGTTACCTTAAGTATCTTCAGCTAACACAGATAAACAAGTGAGGTCTAAATTGAATGAAAGCATCCAGGCAAGAGATCTTGAAACCCATCTATAGCTCAGTGAGCAGCAGAAAAGAATTAGCTAATATTCAGAATTACATGTTGCACCCAAAGCAAAATATTGTTCTGCAGGAGGGTGTTCCTGTTCTGGATTCTAGAAAAGCAGCCTTCCTTTCTTCAACAATCGTGCATTCCATCTCCCCTTTGCTTTCCTGTTTCTTCCCCAAAACATGCACTATATACTGTGCTCAGAGTTGTGACTACATTGAAGAAAAATGCAGGAAATACTGCGGATTTGGGGCAGCCTGATTCCCATTTTTCCCCACTGGCCACATGATACAAAGGGAAATGTGAATCTGCAAATGTGCAGTTTTTCTCCTTCACTGCTGGCGCTTCTACTTTTTAAAAAACAGATCCATTCACAGCAGTTCAGACACATGACTGCCTAAACCAATGCAGAAAATCCACCACACCATCGTACACACGGGGAACATTGAACAAAGTTTCTCAGCAAGTTATTTTGACTTTAGAATAGTGCTTAGCTTCAGTAATGAACTGGATGAGGAGCAACAAACTGAAACTAAAACCAGACAAGAAAGAGATGCTTCTGGTTAGTCAAAAGGGAGATCAAGGGATAGGGATGCAACCTGTACTGGATGGGATTTTCCCCAACTGAAAAAAGAGGTGCACAGCTTGAGGATGCTCCTGGACTCATCCTTGAGCCTAGATGCCCAGGTCACAGCTGTGGCCAGGAGTGCATTGGCAGAATTAAAGCTAGTACGCCAGTTACGCCTGTTTCTTGAGAAACCTGCTCTAGCCAGTGTGATACATGTCCTAGTGACTTCCCGGCTGAACTACTGTATTGCACTCTATGTGGGGCTACTGATGGGAAGCCTCAGGAAACTTCTAGGAGTCCAAAATGCAGTGTCCGATTGCTGACTGGGGCAGGTTACAAAGATCACATTACACCCTACTACTAAAGCAGCTCCACTGGCTGCCAATCAGCTATCAGGCACAATTCAAAGTGCTGGTTTTTACCTACAAAGCATTAAATGGCCTGGGTCCAAGCTACCTCAAAGACTGAATCTTGCAGTATGTGCTAAGGTTGTCAGGAGAGGCATTTCTCTCCATCCCACCACCTTCACAGGTGCGTCTCAGAAGAACACATGAAAGAGCCTTCTCTGTCGCTGCTCCCAGACTTTGGAACTTCCTCCCACTGGAGGCCAGGACTGCCCTATCTCTGATGTCTTTCCGGAGGCAGGCAAAAACCTTCCTCTTCAGGCAAACTCTCCCTGAATGATGGACTACCTGTTATGTGACTTTTAGATGGATTACCATACATGATTGCATTGACTGATTTAATAAGAACACCAGTGTTTTCCATGTTGGTTTCCATCCCTGATAATGGAATTTTTTCTTCTTTTCGCATGCTCTTTGTAGCTTTAATGTTACCTTTTAATGTTGTAAGATGCCTCTTCTAATTCCCTGTTCTTAACATGAATATGTCTTAAATGTTCTGGGCTGTATATTGTTCCTCATTATTGTAAGCTGCCTTGGGTCCTTTTCCAAGGAGAAAGGTAGGATAAAAATATTGTAAATAAATAAATGCCTATTGGGCTGGATTTGTCTTTCCTTTTTGTCTTTCTATTTATGTTGCCCTATTAAGCTAAGAGTGAACCAAATGTCTCTCTTCTTTTAACAGATTATGGCAAACCTAATCTGAAGGGAGCACCCTTGTTCCTAGCCTATTAGGTATATTTTTAAACACACCTCCTTCAAAACTATAAATCGAACTACAAACAAGCTACAAACAAAGCTTCCCCTCTCTCTCTCTCTCTCTCTCTCTTCTCTCTCTCTCTCTCTCTGTTTGGCCGAATAATATAGAGAGACCCAAGGAAACCTGACTTGCCCAATGTGACTTCACAGTCAATGAATGTGAGTGAATTTGTATTTCCCTCACTGTGGAGTCACACCCTTGGTCTGGACTGGACTGTTTGGGGCTTTTCAGTTTTGACCACTTGCTATATTTTCCCCAAATATTTTTGAGATAGTTTTGCAAATCATGAGGTTGACCCAACCCTAAAAATTGCCCCCCTTTGAACGTGGATTTTGGCCATACCAGAAGAATGGATTTGCTGCTAGTAATTAAGAATAAGTAAGACATTAATTTTATAGACATGCAGCACTTATGAAGATGTCAATGTTTAGAATAATGTGTTTTTTTGAGAGATGGTTGCCTTTTCCAAAAATCATACCATATAACTAGTCGCAGAAAAGAGAAAGTAATTGTTTATAGATGAAGCCCCCAGTCTGCAAAGATAGATTTAAGAAAGTCAGGATCTGGGGGTGGAGGTGGGGGAGAAAAGAAGAAGATAATAACTAAACTAAATTTGACTAAAATTGTTAATTATGGTGTGGAGAGAATGGAATGCAGAAAAACCTCTCCAAAACCCAGAGGTTGATGTCATTCAATTAAAAAGGATTGGCAGGGGCAGAAGAAATACATATACTGATATTAGAGAGGGAGGGAGGGAGGGACAGCATGGGGAGGGAGATTTTTCTATTGCAATAGCATCTGGAATCTGTCACAGACACGATTGCCTTTTACTGGACTCCATGTGAGTTAACTGGTGAGTTACAATGTTTCATATTTACCGTATGTGTAATTTATATTTCCCTGCTTATTAGTATTTGCTTTTTATATTGATTTGACTGTACACCACCCAGAGTAGCTATTTGCTAGAGGGGTGGTACAAAAGTCAAATAAATAAATAAATAAATAAATAAATAAATAAATAAATAAATAAATAAATAAATAAATAAGTTTTTACTGTATTTCAGTAACTGTGTGGACTAGAAACATGCCTATTGTTAAAAGAAAAAAGAAAGCTGGGACACTTTTGGGTAGCACAAATATGATGCCAGATGCAAACTCCATACAAACTTGCATGTGTGTAGAATTAATAAAGATGAACCAAATTGGCAAAGCTAAAATTTATCAGGAGACGGGGGGGGTTTGGCACCCAGAGACGTGGGGCATGACATTCATTCCTAACATGGGGCAACATTCCCTCCCAACATTGATAGAGGTCATCTTTCTTTCCGAATCTGTTAAGACACAATACTACTAAGCTATGCAAGAAGCAGACAGGCAGAGATGGCCCAGGCCAGCGCTGCTGACAAATACTTGAACAGAGGGACCGGGGGAGGGGAGGTTGAATTTATTGTTTCCCTTTTCAGTCTGGCATTTCATCAGGGGCATGTGCCTCAGAAATCAGATTTGCAAGTTAATCCCATATGTATCTTCCAGGAACTCATGACCATGTAAAAAAAAACCCTCATGGTCAAGGCAAGATAAAAGTGAGCAAAAGCAAATGATACGATAAACAGACATGTTCCACCACTTGAGGGTGCACCTCTTCCAAATAAAGTGCTCAACATATTCTCTAATTTAACCTTCAGCTGATTACTAGAAGGCTACACACGTTCCATTCTTCCTGCCGCTCTCAGGAGTACAGCAGGATAAACAAGCCGTACACTCTCTCTGGAACATGGGCAGATTCCAGAAAAAGATCTCGAACCAACCCTCTCGGCGGGGAGGAGAAAGCAGTGCTTGAAAGGTGGGCGGAGGAGCCTACCTCCACAATTTGACCCAGGTCCTCCACGTACATCTTCTCCGTTTCAATCAACTCCCTGAGAACAAACCTGCAAGCAAGAGGAAACAGCCAGGTCTGAGGAGGAGGAGGAGGAGGAGGGAGGAGGAGGAGGAACTCGACTGGCCAAGTGGCCTTCCTTGCTGGCTCCTACGTCCCTTCCAGTTCCCTGATCTGGAACAGATGTTGCCAGCTGTGGAGACCCAGGGGGACCTCCCTCAACAGAGGCCCTGGCATGGCTGACAGGAAGACTCCTGGTTGCAGAGGGGATTTTTGGAGGTTACAGACGGAGCAGGCCTGCTGTAGTTACGCTGTGGGCAGATATGGTTTGCCCCCTAAAAATTCCAATTTACTGCTACTTATGAACGTGGCAGGGGCTAGGACAGAGGTGCCACAAACCATGTACAGTACACACAATGGGTGTGAAGCCATGCCAAGAGGCCTGCAATTACCTCGTGCTTATTTCATGGGAAGAGTGGGGGAGAGCTCCATTGCGCTCCATAGGTACAGATGGACCTGAGCTCTCAACAGCCCCTCCCAGCCCAGCCACCGCTGAGGCGTCCCGCAAGTAACAGCCCATCATAGTCTGAAGGGCCACAGGTGAACAATGCTGCCCCTATCCCAGGCATGTCCAAACTTCGGCCCTCCTGATGTTTTGGACCACAACTCCCAGAATTCTAAGCTTAGATTGCCAGTGACAAAGGACTGTGGGAGTTGCTGTCCAAAACATCTGGAGGGCCAAAGTTTGGACATGCCTGCCCTATCCCAAGTCTGCTAAAAAGTGTTCTGCATGCATAGAAGCAGCAGCAGCAGCAGCAGCAGCTGGACACACTGACAAGCTCTGAGGTCCCCAGCAGCCTTGGTCTCCTGAGCAGCAAAGACTGCGCTTCCCACCCAGCCCCCTCCCCACGCCCACCCTCTTTCTCCTGCCACGTTCTGTCCACTGGTGAGCCAAAGGAAATCACTTACATACTCTTTTCTAAGGCACTGCGCCTCTCCTCCTCTTCTTGCTCCTCGGAGGCCGGGGGCTGCGCGGGAGGTTCCGGCGAGGTGGGCCTAGGGCTCGGAGGGTCCCTGGGGAGCACAGAAGGGCCAGGCGCCTGCCATGAGAGAAGAGAGCCCATGGCATCTTATAACACCCCACACCCACACCCACACACGGCAGTGGACCCGAGAGGCGGCCTGCGGCCTCAAGGAGACACCTCGGATCATCTTGCCTAGGCCAAGCAGCGGCAGCGGCAGGACGGTCTCATATTTCCCCTGGCCTCACTCAGAACGCCAAGCACTTGGGAAGATCAGGAGAGAAGAGGGGCAGACCCAACAGGGACCCGTCTCCCTTCTGGAAAGGACATTTGGCTTTTGGCCCCAACACTGGATGGAGGGAGCTCCCATTGTGAGGCTTTTATTGCGCAACCACACTGCCCCATTCATGGGATTTTAAATGTTCTTTTTCTCTTTGCAGCCCTTTCATTTTGCCTGATCTTTTTTCTTTCTTTCTGATCAAGAAAACAAAACAAAACTGCTAGAAAGAAAAAAAGGGGAATAACAGTGGCACAATGAATTCTGACTTGTAGCACCAGGGAGCCATTTCCACTGAAAGCCCACTGAGTGCCTGCAACAGAGCTGGAACTAATCTGGCAGTGAGGACATAGAACTGTAGAATCATAAGAGTTGGAAGAGACCTCAAGGGCCATCCAATCCAACCCCCTGCCATGCAGGAAACCCCATCACAGTGCTCCCGACAGATGGCCATCCAGCCTCTGCTTAAATACCTCCAAAGAAGGAGACTCCACCACCCTCCTTTGTGGCAGCATATTCCACTGCCGGACAGCTCTAACTATCAGGAAGTTCTTCCTAATGTTCAAATGGAATATTTTTTACTATAGTTTGAAACCATTGCCCGGAGTCCTAGTCTCTGAACATACAGTAGGACCTCAGTTATACACAGTTGGCAGAGGAAATAATTAAATAATTCAGCAGCCACAAAGCAAGCTGTAAAGCAAGCTGTTGTCACAAACAGCAGCTGTAAAGCAAGCTACTGTCACAAATAGTAGCCATAAAGCAAGCTACTGTCAGGAAACAGCAGTTTGGGGATGGGTGGGCAGATGTTCTCTCTTTATCCACAGTTTTCATTATCCACGGGAAGGCCTGGAACCAATCCCCAGCGGATGCTGGGGTCCTACTGTATATTCTAAATCAGACATTTCTTAGGGGGAAAAATCTGGACCTTCCATTTCAAATGTGCAGGCGTTTTTTTATGTTTGTTAAAAAATCCTTGCACACTGACTGAAATCCAGTAGTAAGCTGCAACTATAGTAGGCTCATCAAACCAATAGACCTAACATAACGGGTTAACTCACCCAATCCCCACTGATTCAGTTGGTCTCCACGAGTTGTGACTTACTACTGGAACGTTAGCCACTAGTTAATGGAAGCCAGAACAAACATTATTTAAAATTGATCCCTCCCCCACCCCTCAGTTGCTTCATGTTGCATAAAGCCTTCATTAAAATGTATCAAGTAACATTTTATTAGGGCTGATTTGAATTTCCATCCAAAAGACATCACACCATGATAGACTCATACAATCCAAAACCACAACGGTACGTTCCGTAGCTATGTAGCAATACTCATTCCATCTACACAGGACAGCAATGAAAACAAAATCTTTATGGAACTGTGAAGAAATAAAACAGCATTTCTTGATATTTATCATATTAGTTTAAAAATTGAACAGATGCCATTTCCTTTCGCAGTTACTAGATTTTAGCCTCCATTTTATGATTCAAATCAGAGTTAAAGCACAATCCTTTATGTATCTACTCAAACTCCTTGAGTTCATGGGATTTAAATACTGTATATACATTTTTAAGGATTTAAATATATACATAAGGCTTGCAGTCTCAGGCAATTTCATTAACATCTGCCATTTTACTTAATTTAAAATAAATGTATGCTGTAACATTAATGACTTTCTATCTATGTGGTATCTTGTCCGTTCCGAATGTTTGCAGATCAGTATTCACCTCCCCACCTTTTGGGAGGGGTATTTTCAAAGCCTGACTCTGTGTGACACCAAAACAAACACTCCTCACATCTCAAAATCTTTCTAATAAAATGTAGGGCGATAAAATATTAACAGCCTATCCTCTGGAGAGGCAACAGCATGCAAGTCTGCTGAAAACAGTGTTTCCTATAAACATATTAAACGTAGAGAGATGGGGGGGCAGGCAGACAGGCAAGCATTCACTCGGACTCAGTCCAACTCATTACGTAATTCACTTCAAACACAGCCGCTGAATAATAGAACAAAATACATTTTGACACAAACTAGAAAGGTTTATACTCATGGCACAGTGGTTAAACAGATGCATTGTAGCCAATACTATGCTCACGACCTGGGGTTCAATCCCAGGTAGCCGGCTTGAGGTTCACTCAACATTCCCTCCTTCCGAGGGTGGTACAATGAGTACCCAGCTTTCTAGGGGGACAACGTATAGCCTGTATACTTAAACTGTAAACTCCTCAGAGAGTGCTTTAAGCACTATGGGACACTATATGAGCTGCAAATGTTTTGCTTTTAGATGATGCTGCTTCCCATTTCTCTCTCCTTCCCTCCTCCCTCCCTTTCTTTTCTTCTCAGGGCGTTTATACACGACCCCTAAGCTCCGCCGCAAATGGCTGCAAGCTCCAGACGATAAAAATGTTTACCCACCAGCTCCGGAGTTTGCAGACAATTAAGTGCGACCCCGCCCACTTAGCGCGACCAAGCTGCACTTTTCTTGTACCTGCTTTTTTATAGTGAAAATATTTGATGCGGAGAGTTCCTGAGCTCTCCTCGCTTCTTTCTGTTGTTTTTCTTTTGCCTCCGCCCCTTAAAGAGGAACCAGGAAGTAAACAGAGGTCGGAGCAACCTGAGGTAAGCCTTTTATTCTTTTGTCTCTGTCTAAGGCTTTTTTTCCCTCCCCCCCCCCTCACGCAGACAGAACAAAGAAGTGCCGAGCGGGTGGGGAGGGAGGAACAGCAACGAACCCTCAAGATCTCTGGTCCGAATTTAAGGGACCAGCGGATCTTAGGGGTCGTGTAAAAAGGCCCTCAGAGGAGAACACAGGTAACAGCTTAACTGGAAGAGTCCAAAAGGTTAGGCTTTAATATGTTGCATCCAGTGAGGAGGAAGGCAAGAGTGGTCTGTTCTGGGGGTGGGTATCACTTTGTTCGCCTTAATAGATTAGGGAATGGGATTGAATCTGGGAGATTACACATGCCATTTAACACTAGGTCACAACTTCTGTGAACACTGAACCAGATAAAAGATAAGCATTTAATCTTCAAATTCAGTATTCTATTTTTAAATCAGGGATGGGGGATGTGTGCCTTTCCAGATCTTGTTGGACTCCAATTTCCATCAGCCCCAGCTGGCATGCACTATGGCATGGGGTACTGGGAGTTGCCAGATGGCAACATTCAGTTTGTCTAGGCAAGGTTCCCTCTGACGTGTGCAAAGAAGCGTTCCTGTTTTTCACAATCACAGCAATTGTTTCCAGCCCCTTGGGTTTTAGTCGCAATGGAACCCCTGTTTGGAGGCAACAGTGTTGCACACTTAAGGGACGGAGCCCCGGGCAATAGGGCTTAAAATTAGAGGATGTGTTGCTAACTGGGATACTCAAATAATTCCACCAGAATTAATATCTGATGGGGTACACACTCTACCAGTTCTAAACTTAACTGAATACAGGGGCATGCATCCTTACATGCTTTGTACGCGAGAATCATAGAGAGAAAGAAACAAAAGACAAGTCAGGGAATTTGTTCATTGGGAGGGGACAGTGAGTTGTGTTATTGACCGAGCCCTGTCGTGTAGTTATGTCACAGTAAGAAAAGCAACATCACTTTTGGAGGCAAGTTCCTGCCTGCTGTAGACATTACGGACAAAATCCTCTTGCTTAGGATAGCAAATTGCACCAGAGTAGACCCACTGAATCAATGGGGATTGGGTGAGCCAACTCCTTTCTCAGTCCCACTGATTCAAATGGACTGACTGTCTGTCGCTTACTACGCTATGCAGCCGGATTGGGGCCTCCGCATTGCCAGCTGAGTGACACGACTGCTTAACTTGAGCCAGTTTGCCTCCCATAGTTAGGCTGTTTTCTTCACTGCAGTGTAACTGTGAGAGGATTATTGACCTTGGTGTTGAACAGATTTGTTAAGACAATTTAAAATTTAAAAAACTGCTTTTGCTCTTGGAAAGTGGGTGCTACGTAAACAGCTGAAGGACGCCGTCTCCAGCCCCTGTTCACAGAATTGCATAGCAGTCTGATATATCCAGCACGTTCTGCTTGTCATTTTCCCACTGCGCCGTCGGCTTTTCTTCTCGGTAGGGAAAAATCCATTAAGGAGAAAACGATGTACAAGCGGCAGGTGCCTTCCAACCATCCTAGTGGGAGTTGCCCTCCATCTAGAAGTGCCCGCCTGTGGGAAAGAGGAGCAGGGATGCTCCACTGCCCAGACATGGCACGGAGAGGCACTGCTGTCCCCTGGCCTCAAGGCTCACCTGGGTGGGTTTTCCTGAGCTGTCTCCTTCGAGCAGGCTGGACAGCAGGGAGAGATCCGGGAGGTGAGTGTTGCTCTCCTGCAACAGAAGGGAAGATATTAGCCCCGCAATAGTTTATTGTCTTGGCAAAATCTCCACATCCACCTAGGATTCAGAGGGAAACTTCTCAGAAGGGAAGACAGGGACCCCTGCACGCCCAGACGAGCGGCTGGAGAAGCAAGGGCAGAAAGGGGAGCCTGAGAAACAACCAACATTGTCACCTGTGGAGAGGTTTATGTTGTGGAAGGGATACTATGACGCCCTCAAAATAATTGAGCAATAGAAGGAAAGGGAGAAGGAAGAGAACCCGGGTTCAACAGGAAGTGAAGGACAAGGTGGGAAAGTCCGACCAATCCGCTCCCGTGGAGGTGGGGTTCTGGACTTGCAAAAAGGGCAACAAACGTGTGCTTCCGGAAGGATGGGAGTGGGTGTGGATGGAGGATCCCTGGACAGGGAATTGGGAGCAAATGATGATGCCCCATAAGGAGGCTGAAAGTTACAGACACCAGGCCCATAAACAGGGGTGCTCCTATTGGGGAGAAAAGAAGTACCGGGAATACAACAGAAAACGCAAGGAGATCCGCAAGGAGATTGAGCTAGAAGAATGGCTGGCAAAGATCCGGATGGAAGCCGAGACCGGGAAGCTGGACCCCCAAGAGGACTTGACCCAGAGACCCGACTATCTTTTG
This sequence comes from Phrynocephalus forsythii, assembly GCA_029282475.1. Lineage (NCBI taxonomy): Eukaryota > Metazoa > Chordata > Lepidosauria > Squamata > Agamidae > Phrynocephalus > Phrynocephalus forsythii. The sequence goes on along the minus strand of JAPFRF010000011.1, from coordinate 28,745,555 downwards.
CGTACACCCCAGCGGAGACGCCCTGGTCCCAGGTCCACTTCGGAAGTTGGGGTACAAGTGGGAAAACCCAAACTCTTGGTGAAGGAGATTGGGATACAAGTGGAGGGGCTGAGGCTTTCAGGGAGGGAGGAGGAGATCAGTGGTGGAACCGACTATCCCCAGGAGATGGTGGGGAACTTGATCACATTCTAGAAACCCCAACCTATGGAGGGAAAAATAACCCATTCATGTCTGATGTTAAGAATGTTGAAACTGTAGTTAGAAGAAAAATCTCGTTTATTGTTGATGAACCGAATAAAAGTTCTGTTTGTTCATGCCGAGAGATGCCTTCTTTAAAATTTGAAGGGCGGAAAGCCTGGGCAAAGGTGGAACCCTCACACTAACAATTAGTAAGAATGACCAATCACGTGCCACCAACAAAATTCTGATTTATGGTAACCCTTTTCAGGAGTTCTGCGGTCAAAAGTGGCTTCTCATTCCCTTCTTCATGGGTCACCCTGGGACTGTGCGATTGGCCCAAGGCCACCCAGGCTGGCTCTTCTGAGATGGACAGCAGGGGAAACTGAACTCCCACACTCTGGCTTCGCAGCCAAATAGGTAACTCACTGAAATAGAGGACAACCACCAGCTGGCTTGGCATCGCTAGCCAGGCCTGACATGGCTTCAGCCAGGTACCGACCTTGGCAGTCCAGGATCAATGCCAGCTCTCTTTAGAGTCATCTCTTTGGTGGCTCTACGACATTACATGCAAATTCCTCTCACAAATCCCTAGCTGCCTTAAGAACATAAGAACATAAGAAGAGCCATGCTGGATCAGGCCAGAGGCCCATCTAGTCCAGCTTCCTGTGTCTCACAGTGGCCCCACCAGATGCATCCAGGAGCACACAAGACTAGATCTCTGTCTCCTGATACCACTCCCTTGCATCTGGCCCTTGAAGTACCTTGTTTATAAGCCCCATCATGATTTGTAACCTGTGATTGACTTTTCCTCCAGGAATCTGTCCAATCCCCTTTTGAAGACCTCCAGGCTAGATGCCATCACCCCATCCTGTGGCAGAGAGTTCCACAGACTAACAATGCGCTGTGTGAAATAATATTTTCTTTTCTCTGTTCTTTGGTTTCTAAAATTGGTCCACAGACAGCTGAGCTCTAGGATTGCCTTGATAAGCCAATAAACAGGCAGGGAGACCCGCAGAGGAAAACTACGGGATGGGAAAGGGGTGTGTGCTTGCATTCTACTCATATCCTTTCCACTAAGAAACTGATCCCACCGTCACCCAGCTGGGCTTTGGAAAGAGATGCAAGCCTGGCTGAAAGGGAACATGTCCTGGGTGAAGTGTGGGCAAGATTGGTTTTAGGAAAAACTCCAAGCATCTTTCCCAGGCAACAAAATGCCAGCCCAGGCTGCTGATTCAGAGCCTGTGCAAGCACACATGTACACACACAAAAAACAAATGAGTATCTGATGCAGCACACCAGGGCTGACCCAGTCCATTTTGCTGCCAGAGATGGAACAAGAATTGGAGCACACACAGGCATGTGTGTATGTTTGTGTCCACACGCAGAGAGTGGCTCATGTCTAGTAGGTATACAGTACCCAAAGCCAGCCAAGTCTTTTGCTATCTGTGGCAAAAAAATCCCTGAAATGTCTCTCCCTACTTTGGGGGACAGCAAAAATACCACAATAACAAGTTACATCACTACCTACTGTGGCCCTCCATGGTTCCCAAGGTGCCTGGTGGACACCCAGAAGAACCCGGTTTGGGAAGATCTGGTGGGTTGTGCAGATATAATTGAGGTCAGACACTCCGACTCCTAATGTGGTGCCAAACCTTGGTGCACTTAATATGTAACAGCTGAAACCTTGAATGTGATCCAGGATATAATGGGTAAGCAGGGCAAGCAAAGCAGAAGTGCAGTGATATGTTCATATTTTCTCACACCAGTCAGACATCTGGCTGCAGCATTCTGGACCTGCTGTAGTCAGAGAATCCTAGAGTCCTAGAATAGTGAAGTGAAGTTGGAAGGGGCCTTACAAGGCATTCAAGTCCAACCCGCTGCTCCATGCAAGAATACAAGAAAGCTCCACACAGAGGGCATTGCAATACAGTGGTCCCCCGCCCTTTTGCGGTTGATATACTGCGGTCCCGCTATATCGCGGGGCCGCAGTATATAAAAAAGACCCCCTGGGGTAATGGGGGAAAGGCCTGTTTCAGGCCTCCCTTACTTACTGTCACTGCCCCAAACGAGCCTGCGAGGACCTTCCCAAGCCTTCTGGATGCCCCCAAAGGCCCGGGAAGGCCCTTGCAGGCCCGTTTGGATCAGCGCCAGGCTGGAGGTGAATACAAAAGCCCCCAGCTAGGTGCCTCAGGCCTGACCCAACCTGGATCCGCAAATCACGGATTTTCAATTATCACGGGTCGGGCTGGGTCCCTAACCCCAGCAATAGGCGGCGGGGGGGTCACTGTACTCAACCCCAGAGATGACCAGTGCTTGCACCAATGTCCTGAGAGAGCTCTCACCAAGGTAAGAGCAGAGCTATTACAATAAGCCTGAGCTGCTTGAAGGCTGATCTGGACGTGGCTGCAGTTTGGGAAGCCCAAGAAAAATGAGTCCCAAATTCCAAGAAATCCCTAAACTGGAGGGCAACTGAACATAAGTCATGGCTGTGAAACGATGTATTTTTCAGGCATGTATGGGGTTTGGTTTTGTTTTTTGATTTTTGTAATAATAAAAATGGTTTTATCTCATCTTTCCTCAAAAAAAAAAATAGACAGAAGCTAACCAAAACCTGCAAAAAAATTAGCAGAGGCACCAAGACACAAATCAAAAAAGCCTGACAGCTATTAAAACAGCTCTGGACAAAATAAACATGTATGTGACAAAAAGATTTCCTGCAAAAGAAGGCCTACACAAGGCAACAAGGAGGAAGCAAGTTTGACTTTCCTTGCGGAGAAAATTTCAAAGCCTTGATACTGCTGCCCAAGAGGTCTTCACCTGGTTGCCAAAATGGTTGCAGATAAGGACACAATTCATACCAGTGTAACGCGAGGGAATTTTGGTGGTTGTCACTTAGCATACAAGCTACATGTGTGGACACTCTCTCTTCTGTGGAACTGGGAAGATGAAGTTGCCCTGTTTTATTCTGCACTTGGCCACTCTGGTCCCCACACAAGATATATGCATTTCAAGAGTTGTTGGGGCATGCAAGAGAGTTCTGTTCAAAATCCCAATACACACACACTGGCTTGGATGGGAAATGGCAGTCCAGTCAATCAGATCTCCTCCAAATCATTTGAGTCCCAAGATCACAAGTGCACTCTAAATTAGATGGGAGAAAAGCAAGTTCTGTTGTGCATTTCGTTTTGTTCTGGCCGTAAGAACACAATAAGACGGTTTCAGACAAAACCCATACGGATGGGCCAACATAAAGATACACATCTCCAGAGCAGGGAGAAAACAAACAGCTTATTTGTGTGTGAGTGTGGGGTGTTACTCCGCCATGCAGATTGCAGATCTGCAAATGGCCCCACAGGCAAAATGGACCTTTGCTACCCTGTCCCTTCGCCATCACCCGTTCATTACATAACATGGGCAAATGTGATCCAAAGCATCCTCAGTTTCACAGCTCCAAGCAAACAATTATGTCCCACTGATTCCAACATAACTCTTTACTCATTGTTTGCAGTACCAACTGATTTTGTGGTGCTGGAAGCCCAGGGGGCTCTAGATGGCTGGAAACACTTGGTGCCACTCTGGAAATAATTCAGCAAAAGTAATGGATTTTGGAGCTGGGAGTGTGTAAGGGAGGCACTCTTGCTCCTAGAACTGCCACACTGGTTATGGGATAGTGGAGGTTACAGTCTGGAAAGGGTATCTTTTCCACGCTCACAACTCCTGCAGACATTATGGGATCTTTCAGATTCAGTATGAACCCAATTCTGAAGCCAAAACTTATTGGAACCCACAGGTTCTAGCAAACTCAGAGGTGAAGCCAGCAAACCCTGGTGAAGCATGTACCATTCAAAGGCTGGAGGCATGGGTACACAGCTTAAAAACATTGGGATTTCACCTGCGTTTATAAAAAAACTGTGCTGAGATTCGCACCCACACATTGAATTCCAAAATGCATACAGTATTTATTCTCCTCTGAGCCATGTCATTTTCTTAGGAAGCAGGTTAAAATAAGTAGCCATCAGAAGGCTGTTCATATTAGCACACTGTTTTCATAGCCAACTGAGGTTCATGTGAATGTTGCAGCCGGTTTTAAAAGGGAGCATTTTGATTAAGAGCCTCGTGGTGCAGTGGTTAAATGCCTGAATTGCAGGTAAAACTGTGCTCACAACCTGGGGTTCAATCCCAGGTAGCAGTCTCATGGTTGACTCAGCCTTTCATCCTTCCAAGGTCGGTAAAATGAGTACCCGGTTTGCTTGTGGGGGGAGGGCAATGTGTAGCCTGCATACTATAATTTTTAAAAAACTGTAAACCGCCCAGAGACTACTTGAAGTGGTATGGGGTGTTATATAAGCAGACCACTTTGCTTTTTCTCTGTAGGAACACAGGAAACAATTCAAAACCCATATGACTTTTGTCAACTGAAACTAAAACATGTGGGATGGTTTTTCAAAAAGTGTATTATTTATTTATTTATTTATTTATTTATTTATTTATTTATTTATTTATTTATTTAAAGCAAACTGGTCTGCTTCTATACTGCCCCACAGTGCTTAAAGTCCTCTCTGGGCAGTTTACAATTTATTTATGCAGGCTACACATTGTCCCCCACCCCCACCCCCAGAAGCTAGGTACTCAGTTTGCCGACCTCGGAAGGATGGAAGGCTGAGTGAACGTTAAGCCGTCTACCTGGGATTAAACCCCAGGTCGTGAGCACAGTTTATGGCTGTAGTTACAGCATTTTAACCACTGAGCCATAAAGCTCTTTATCTATTTGCTTGTCTGTTTGTTTAAAAAATGTAGACAGACTCTAAAACAGCCTCCCCTCCCATGTTTCAAATTACAGTATGCCAATTCTCAGAAGAAAATCCATCACCTAAAAGAGGGCAGCAGGCTAGAGAGAAAGCTAGAGAGAAAGGTATCCTAGAGAGGAGGCTGGAGCTAGCTAGTCTGGTCATACAGCAAGGAGGTTGAGCCAGATGGCCTCTAGCTTTGGATGCCTGTGTTTCTTTGCTTTCTTACCGTGCCAACTGACACCCGGGGGGCCACCAAGGGCCCTTCCCCTTGGCCCAGAAGGCCCAGGTCGATGCTCTTGCGGTCCTCTTGCCGCCCGTGCCGCCGGGTCCGGCCCTCTGTTTTCCTGAGCGGCCGTTCACTCCGAGGTAGCCCACCGGCACTCAGCTTGCGGACGGGATTGGTCAGCCATTTCTTGAGGGTGCTGACAGAGTGGCGGGAGGCAGGGGAGCTGGGCGCTGAGCTGCTGGATGCCTGTGGCTGGATGGAAGCCACTGAAGCAGAGATGCTGCCATCACTGCCTGCGATGGAGTAGGGATCTGCAAGGAGAGGAAAGGCACAGTCAGTCAGCCAGTGTGCTCGTGGGTGGTAGACCGTGGGTGGTATTCCACAGCCGGCAAAAACCCAGAGGCATAGCAGCAACAAGCATTCTCCCAAGTCTCACGGGTGCTCTAGCTTAAACTTGGAAATCCTCCCCACCATAATAATTTCTGGATAAGTTATTTAGTGTTGAGATAAAGGCACTGGGCAGATGTTAAAAAGCATTAGGAGAAAAGGCCCACAGATCAGCGGCATAATGCATTCTTTGCTTGTAGAAGCTTTGCGATCCCAGGTATTTCCTGTTTATTTCAGGCAGCAGGAGGCAAAGAGACCCTTGCCTTATTATTCATTTATAACTTTTATATCCACCCTTTCTTCTATGATAGAGTGTGCCAATGTGCCAGACATGGGAGGTTTTCTTAGGCAGTGTTCCATCCAGGCTCTGCAGAGGCCCAGACCTGGGTAGCTTCTACAAGAATTGCTGCACCATAAACCTTTAGATGTGCATCCGTGGCCTTTTTGATGTTTTCAAACTACAAATCCCAACATAAAAGCGTGTTGCTTATATTCTGTCCCATAGTGCTTAAAGCACTCTTTGGGCAGTTTACCATTAAATTATTCAAGTTAACACACTGACCTGGCCCGGCCCAGCCCAGCAAGCTGGGTACTCGTTTTACTGACCTTGGAAGGCAGGAAGGCTGAGTGAACCTTGAGCCTGCATCCTGAGATTGAACTCCAGGTCATAAACACAGTTTTGGATGCAGTGAAGCAGTTGAACAACTGCATCACAAGCCTCTGGTAATTATGGAGGGCTCCAAGTCATCCATCTCTACTTCAGACCACAGCGCTCACCTCAGAGCACTACTGTCAATCAAAAATTCAAGTAGATAAATGATCACAAAGTATCAGGCAATGTGTTGCATATTTGTTTGTTTGTTTGTTTGTTTTAAAGGTTATATGGATCTTCTGCATCATATCAACAAGTAGGAGATTGAGCAGAATTATATTACCTTTGATGCCTCAGGTCACCGGTTGCTGAAATGACCATCTGCACTATAGGATTACTCAGTGAGTATCATTAAAGGAACCACTGGTAACTAGTCCTGTTCTCTCCATTCAACGCTAACATTGGAGAATATCACACAAAGTGTCTGTGAAGATTCTTAGTCATCCAGGTGCGGTTATCTAGAAGCTGAGTCATGGCAAATGGACTTCTCTTGAAAGATCAAAACATTTCGCTGCTCATCCAAGGAGCTTTGGCAGTCTGAGGGAAGCTAGTGGTGAGACCTCCAATTTATAGTTTACCTTGATTTCACATCACCCAAGTCTTAATAGGCTCATTAAGTGGACAATGGCCTGAATAGGATTGTTAGATGTACAAGGGCCTGGGGTGCATCAAAGTCTCACCTATGCAACCCTTGGAGGTCCCAACACCCATTGGAGGTCCCAGCACCCATTAAGTATGGGTCGTTAGCTGTGGCTTTGCTGGGGGAGGTGTGAAGTGCTTCTGATTTGTTTGGGGATGGTTGAAAGACCTTAGGCTGTCCACCTAACAAGCCTATTCAGGGCACTGTCCACATAATGAGCCTATTCAGACCAGGGTGATGTGAAATCAAGGTGAACTATAAATTTGAGGTCTTGCTACTAACTTCCCTCAGACTGATGAAGCTGCTTGGATGAGTAGTGAAACGTTTCAATCTCTCAAGAAGTCCAGTTGCCGTGATTCAACTTCCAGATAATCTCACCTGGATGATTGAGAATCTTCACAGACATATTGCTATGCAATTTGGGGCAGATACCCTGAAGTTGGTGCACGAATATGAAACAACAGCAAGAAAAGTATCAGACTATGTGAACCACTTGTGTATCAGCCTGAGATGAAGACAACAGAGCCTCACCTCAACAAGCCCTCATCTGTGATGTAGAGTAATACGTCACAGGGCTAACAAGATCCTTCAGAAAGCCCAAGAACAACTGCTTAATGAAACAATCAGACAAGTCCACTTCACCATAGACACTTTGGAACACAGAAAGGACCACCTTCACCAGGAAGTACTTTCCACTCTATCCAAACCAACACTGGATGCAGTCAATTCGCCCACAAAGACAACTGGCCCAGCACTGCAAAGGCAAAGAGAGGCAAATGAAGAAGTCTGATCTTCTTCTCTCCTGGAAAGAGTTAGTAGAAGAAATTGGTAGGAGGAAGGATGATTGGGAACATGACAGAAGACACAAAGGACAAATGGGTGAAGAACCTCTCAAACAGGGAACTCACCCAGGCAGAGAAGGAGGTCCTATCCAACAGCCTAAATTTTGCCATCACACCCAAACAGGTTCCTGTTGTGGATTTCATCACAGCTACAGAATTAGCCATTCACAGCAACAATCTATCAGCAGCTGAAGCTGAACAACTCCAGCTAAAAGTCTCTGCAGCACTCTCCACTGCTCAACCACCATCATCCAACCTCACCACCCAGGAGAGAAGTGCTCTGACATCCCTCAGCTTTAATGAACATCACCATTCGGCCTGCAGACAAAGGAAGGTGCACTGTTGTCCTCAACACTGTGGGCTACCACGGTCATCTCACTTTTAGATGACCAACACACATACAAAAAGCTGAAAAGAGACCCCACCAGCAATTACAAGAATAGTAAGTAATGGAATGCTTAAAACACTTGGAGAAGGACAGCGCAATTGACAGGGTGACCTATCACTTTTTCTATCTTGGAGAGGCCATCCCCTACCTATATGGACTTCCCAAGATTCACAAGCAAGGAGTTCCCCCCAGACTCGTCATCAGTAGTATAAACTCAGTAACGTACAACTTTGCAAAATACCTGACGGCTATCCTAGACCCACTGGTTGGACACATGGACCACCATGTGCGCAATTCAGAGGAGTTTGTTTCTAAAGTCAAGGAGCTAAAACTGGATACAGATGAAACCATGGTATCCTTTGATGTTACATCTCTCTTCACCAGCATTCCCAACACCACTGCCCTAACCACAGTAAAGAAGAGACTAAGACAGTGATGGCGAACCTTTTAGAGACCAAGTGCCCAAACTACAACTCAAAACCCACTAATTTTTTGCAAAGTGCCAATACAGCAATTTAACCTGAATACAGGTGGCTGTGAAGGGGCAATGTTGGGTGCCCACAGAAAGGGCTCTGAGTGCCACCTTTGGCACCTGTGCCATAGGTTCACCAACACTAGACTAAGAGAAGACAACACCCTCATCACCAGAAGCCACCTCAACCCAGAACAGATATGCCTGCTCCTGGGCCTGTGTATGAATACCACATATTTCATGTACAGAGGGGACTTCTACAGACAGAAGTATGGTTGTGCCATGGGTTCCCCAGTGTCACCCATTGTTGCTAACCTATACATAGAAGACGTGGAGAAGAAGGCACTCAACACTTTCCCAGGGATGACACCATCCCACTGGTTCAGGTATATAGATGATACCTGAGTGAAAATCAAGACTCAGGAAGTATAGGCCTTTACAGACCACATCACTGCAATGAAGCCAAATATTAAGTTCACTAGGGAAGACATCCAAGACAACAGGCTGTCTTTCCTGGATTGTGCAGTCATCATCAGATCTGACTGGGGCCTGGGAGTAGAAGTTTACAGGAAACCCACCCACACACAGTACTTACTGTTTGACTCCCACCATCAATTACAGCACAGATTAGGAGTCATCAGGACCCTAAACCACAGAGCAGAGAGCATCCACACCTCTACAGAAGCCAAAAAGAAGAAAGACAGGCACCTGAAGACAGCACTTCAGGTGCTGTGGATATCCAAAGTGGGGCTTCAACAAAGCTATGTGCTGACCCAGAATAACAATGGATCGGCCTGAGACCCAGATCTGATGAAAGAACCTGGTCATGCCCTACATGGCTGGAGTGTCTGAAAAGCTTAAAAGGATTTTTTGGCAAACACCACATCCCTGTTTATTTCAAACCCACAAACACACTGAGGCAGAGACCCATCCACCCAAAGAACCCAAAACCAAAACACAAGAGGAGCAATATAGTATATGCAGTTCAATGCAGTGAGGAGTGTGCAGGCCTCTCGTTGGAGAAACTAAACAGCCATTAAATAGGAGGGCAGCCCAACACAGGAGGGGAAACCATTCAGGACCAGAATCAGCAGTGTACCTCCACTTGAAGGACTCATTCAAAGATGAGAATGTACAAATTAGACAGAGAAGATAGGTGGTTCGAGAGAGGGGTCAGGGAAGCCATTCATGTGTATATTGAAAACCCTTCTCTCAACAGAGGTGGGGGAATCAGACACAATCTATCTGGTACTTATCAACTGGCCCTTTCATCAATCCTCAGACAAATCAAAAGCACTTCACACCTCCCTCAGCAAGGCCACAGCTAACGACCCATAGTTAATCGGTGTTGGGAAGGGTTGCATCGGTGGGACTTTAACACACCTAGGCCACTGGGCAGCTAACAAGCTTATTCAGGCCATTGTCCACCGAACAAGCCTATTCAGGTCACTGTCCACCTAATGAGCCTATTCAGACCAGGGCGATGTGAAATCAAGGTGAACTATAAATTAGAGGTCTCGCCACTAAATTCCCTCAGACTGACGAAGCTGCTTGGATAAGCAGTAAAACGTTTCGATCTCTCAAGAAAAGAAGTCCAGTTACCACGACTGAACTTCCAGAATATCACACAAAGTTCTCTCTATAGTTAATATCTGTTATTTCAGAAGATGTTAAGATCTTCTTAAGACTTCACCTTGCAGTCTCCAAGAGTATTAACCACTAGGTGATTATGGACGGTACCTCTGGAGGATTTTACATGTATGAAGCACTGCCTGAAGCACGGTGCAATATGCTAAGTGTGCAGTGAATCCATCTGAATTGCAAACTCAGTCAGGACAACAGCAACCTAGTCTGAGACAGGTTAAAAGCTTCAGTCTGCTGAACCCACTGCAATTAAATAAAATTTAAGACCCAGCCTGAATGTTTATAAAAGAAAGCAGACTGGTAGGTGTGCCTATTTAAGAACTGTGATAAACATAATGAAACTTTTTTTTATGAAGTCCAGCTTGGACAAAATTTAGAAAACTCTTAGAAAATGGCAGACTCGTTTCTGTTCAGCTAAAACTGCAGCTATCTCTGATAGTAACAAGATCTATTTGAAACTAATTAACCAAACAAAATTCTTCTTTGTATCAGGCAAAGAATCTCAAAGCACAATCTCATAACCTAGGATTTTCTCTACGTTCCTCACAGCTATCAAAACAGTCTGTAATTTGATGCAATCCTTCCTCCCCATTTTCCCCTTTAACTACAGGTGGTGGAACCAATTTTCATCATAATGATGAAAAAGCATCTGCACATGCTCACGGACACTCCCCTACATAATTATTCCATGTGTTTTACACATAAGACCTCAGATTGAAAACAGGTATATATTAAGTCGTTATGTAGAGGCACAGGTGTGCATTCATGTGCACTAATCTTCATCAAGAACATGCAAAAAAGATATTCGTCTGTCAGAATGGGAGCCAATTTACATAACCCAAATGCTGCGCAAGGAAGCAGATTTGCTAGCTAAATGCCACTCAGGTGTATGTAGATGCAATCATAAGAATCTTCTCACAAGATACCCGGTTTTTAATTCAAAACCAATGTTACTGCTTCCATACCAGCCTACTTTTACATTATTATTAAATATGAGATTCATGTCTGTTTAGATGGCAAACAGATCCAAGATAACAGATCAAAACAATTCAGTTTTCATTCCTCATATTATCTGCTCCTATTTGTGAACACTTAATTTCTCCACACTTGACTGGAATATGCTTGAGGCTCTTAAGTGTTCTGATGTTTGCCACAATAAGGCATTTTTTGCCTTAGTGGGGCTGTCATAGGTCAAACTTTCATTCAGCTTTGGGTTCTACTTTTCAACCAACAGCCAGGTTACCAAATGCAGGAAAATAAAGCAAATGAACCTACCAGATCTTCTCATGGCCACAATCTAGATTATTTTTATTTACCGCCTTCTCATCTCATTCTTCCTCCAAGGCTGTTCAGAATACAGCACGTAGATACTGTCACTCTCTCCCATTTCATTCTGACAACCATCTTGTGATGTGGGCCACAATGAGACAGAATACAATACACAGGCAAGTGTGAATTCCCACCTGGACTGAGCCCAAGTCCTATCACAACTACAGTCTTCCGGTTGTCCTACTTTACAGTCCCTCATTGAATGTGTGGGCTCAGTCATACAGACCTTCTGTCAGGGATGGTACACTGGGATCTCTGATGTCCCACCGATGCATGCCAGACAGATCCGGCATCCGCTCTCTAGCAGCATTAATTGATATCTGACTCTTTCATCACCTATACACCTTTGTCCATAAGTGTATCTCAGATATGGTTTCTTGCTGCGGTCCCATCTGTATAAGCTCAACAACAGATTCTACATGACACCACCCTGAAATCTGAGTGTGGTCACCAGCAGTTTAAATATTTTTAAATAAACCACACACACACACACACACACACACACACACACACACACACACACACCAGAGCCAATCCTGCTTAACTTGTGAGCTAGCCCCAGGTATTTAGAACTACAAATAGGCACAAGGGGCCACACAGAGGATATGGGCCTAATTAAAGCAATATTGGCCCAGCGCAGCACCTAGCAGGTTGAAGGCAGAAGGAGAGACCCATGTTTCCAGAAAGTAGTGCTGCAACAACATCCTTGTAGCTGCCCCGCCGGAGCTAATAAGGCAATGCAGTGGCATGGCACCTGTTCCTGAAATAACACTGCCTGCATCAAGGACACTGGAGGTGTCAAGACATAACCCTACCTTGGAAACTGCCAGGACAGTGTGAGGAATGTTGCCATGACAACTGGCCTGAATTACACATGTTTTCCCTGGCCTGGTTGGGACTAAGGCTTGGGAAGCACAAAGTTACATCCACAGAGTGTGTAGTAGCCAGCACTTTCTATGAGTTGCTGGTTCATTTTCCCATATCTTACTTTTTCTCATTCAGTACATGCACTAGAACGCTTCAGCAACAAAGGGCAGCAGGTGTTGACTGAATGATATTTCCTTTTTTAAAAAAAAATCCTCCACATAAAATCTATCACCGCATAAAACAGTTAGGGAAGCAGACAGAGGCCTTTTAATCTTTGCTACCCTGTGCACGTAAACTTGTGAAGGGCAGACCAGAAGCAAAAGGAAAAGGTGGCAGAAGTAGGGTCAGAACTGTAAATGTAGTTTTTCAGCAACTTTAATGTAGAGACAAGAGATGGGCACGACCAGGAAAAATGACGTTTCGAGTTGCCGTGTGTCGGAGCCGGCCCGTTTCGGCTCGTTTCCGTTTGTCACGAAAATTTTCAAAAATTTGTCGTTTCGTTTGTCGTCTGTCGTTAGTACTGTTTTAGGGGGGGTAGGGTAGCGGGCTCCTGGAGGCACCTCTCTGGGGTGGGTGCCTCCTCTGGCCCGCTACGAAGGGAAGGCATTTAGCAGGCTCCTGGAGGCACCTCTCTGGGGTGGATGCCTCCTCTGGCCCCCTACAAAGGGAAAAGGAAGGGTACATGACCGTGTAGCCATTGTGTACCAAGTGGCACTGGCAGAGGCACCTCTCTTTTGGGTGCCTCTAGCTCACTAAGAAGGACAGCATACTGGCGTACAGAGTTTTTTGGAACTTTGGACTGGTGAGCAAGGTGAGAGAAGAATGCCTCTGCTGGGCGCCCTCTGGCTCACTAAGAAGGGAAGTGTACTTGCGTGTAGTGCAATGCGAATACAGATCTGGCTTAGGGTTGGGGTTAGGGCAAGGGCTAGGCTTAGGGTTATTACGGGTAAGGTTAGGGTGAGTTAGTGGGCTGCACCTCTGGGTGCCTCTGACCCACTAAGAAGGACAGTGTACTGGCGTATGGGTTAGGGTTAGGGTTAGGGTTAGGGTTAGGGCTAGGGTTATAGTGGGCTTTTTATGCCCGACTGGCACATCCCAGAAGTCTCAGTCAAAACCTGGCCAAGTGGCCATGCGATTGGTGGAATGGCTCCAAAAATCTGCATGGTCCCATCCCATGGCCAGCCCATCATTGCGCAGGTGTAAAAAACTAAAACTAAAACTAAAATAAAATAAAATCAATGTGATTGGAGACAGACGTTTATTGCAAGAAAAACCCACTGCTGCTACTGTAAAAATTCAGGCAGTTAAAATACCTAATTTTCGCATGTTTCTGTGTGGTGCTTTGGTGGGTTTTTGGACCACGATTTCAAAAAAAATATTGCGGTCGCCATTTTGGATCCCCCCCGCATCGCATGGCATGGCGAAATGATGAGGATGCCCCCTACCAGAGCAGCCCAGGACAAGAGAGGGGGGGAGGCCGGGGACCCCCCCCCCCCCAGAAACCACCCCTCTGGTAGGTGCCCTCACTCAGGCAGGCATATTTTTGCCTGCTTTTTTGGCCAGGAATCGTTTTTTTTTTAAACTTTTTTTCTGTGCCGCTTGGCATCGTGCAATCGCCGCGATGCCATGAACGACAACAACAAATAAGACCCAATTTTTCTTTTATCAGTTCGAGTTCGAGTTCTGACGGCTTAATTGTCATTACTGTTTCCGTTGTGTAACGGAAACGAGGAACGGAAATGGAAACGAGAATTTCGCCAAGTCGTGCCCATGTCTAGTAGAGACAAAAAAGGAGAACTATTGTTAAAGCCAATACGAAGAAATAGAGGAGAACAACTGTAAGGGTTTGAATCTCTCTAAGGTCGGTTCCAATCCATAAATGATATCTGAGTCGGTTTGCAGGTGAACTTCAAAAGGGTTTTTATTAACAGGGATGTTATAACAACTTGAATGAACAGCTTCTTCAGGCACATATGGTTGCTTCAACAGTTTAGAATGTTAACAGGTTCAAATAAAGGTTCTAAATCTAAACGGAACAGACTAGCTTCTTGTGTAGACATATTCAACGAAATGGGCGACCGACCGTCCCCCGACCCAGACACTGAGTGCCGCAGCACGGGTGTCTTGCCCACTGAGCGACCGGGTTTTCCACATTGCTTCTCCTCCATTCTGCCTGGAACCGTTCACTAGTTTCGGGCCACCTCATGGGGTTTAACCTGCACTGACCACCTGAATTCTTCAGGCTCTTTTCTCCTCCATCTCTTCTCTTCCTCCTGAATATAGCTAAAGTTGGTCTGACAACCCGTGTCCATTAACGACCCCTTCCAACTGGCACCCCTCGCACTATCCCTCTCACTCTCCACCCACTTGTCAATCTCCTCCTCGCGCCCCTTTCCAGTGTCTCGTGCCTCCTCTGCAACCCACAGTACTACTTTATCACATTCAGTCTCAATCTTTTCATCTTTTATGTTAACTTCTCCGAAAGCCATTGCCAACTCTCCTTCTTTAACTTCTTCCTCAATCTTCTGTTTCTGACGTGACCTCTCAGATGGCTCACTAACATTTTCTACCTCACAACAACAAATGGGGGAACAAGGGATCACTTCCAGAAGATCCAAAAAAAATTCAAAGGGAAATGTAAGCCTAGACAAGAAATGCTCAATGGATACTAGGGAAGAAAGGGACACTATTTGATCAGGAGAAAATAAGAAGATGGAAACAATATACTGAAGACCTCTACAGGAAGGGACAAACGGATGACAGACTCCTTTGAAGAGGAAGCCTATGATGAAGAACCTACAGTTCTAGAAAGTGAAATGAAAGCTGGTTCTGAAAACATTAGGAAACAATAAGTCACCAGTGAGTGGGTGGAATATCAATACAGTAGATCTCTTTCAAGCCACTAAGACAGAATCTGTCAAAATCCTAAGAATATATCAAAAACAAACAAATAAACAGCCCACAGACAGGAAAATGTCAATATATACATTTGAATCCTTAAGAAAGGAAATGTCAAGGACTACAGTAATTATAGAACCACTGCTTTGATTTCTCATGCAAACAAAGGGCGTTTATACACGACCCCTAAGCTCCGCCGCAAATGGCTGCAAGGTCCGGACCTTAAAAATGTTTACCCACCAGCTCAGGACTTTGCAGACAATTAGGTGCGACCCCGCCCACTTAGCGCGACCAAACTGCACTTTTCTTGTACCTGCTTTTTGAATGTGACAAATATTTGATCCGGTGTAAGGATAGTGAGTGCGGGGCTCTCCTGGCTTCTGTTTGTTCTTTTTTTGCGGCCCGCCCCTTTAAGAGATCTGAATGTTGCCGGGAACAAAACGGAGGTAAACCGGCATTCTTTTCTTTCTTTTTTCTCCCTCCCTCAGGCAGCCAGCAACCAGGAAGTGCGGAGGGGGGTGGGGACAGAGGAAGAGCGAGGAACCCCTAAGGTCTCTGGTCCGAATTTAAGTGGCCAGCGGATCTTAGGGGTCGTGTAAAAAGGCCCAAAGTTATGCTCAAAATTTGTTTGAAATGTGATGCTGGAGGAGAGCTTTGTGGATACTGTGGATTGCTAGAAAGGCAAGCAAGTGGGTCCTAGATCAAATTAAGGCTGGACTATCTCTGGAAGCAAAAACCTTGAAATTGAGGCTGTCCAACTTTGGAGAAATAGGACATGAGAAGACTGGAATCTCTGGAAAAGACAATCATGCTGGGGAAGGTGGAAGACGGAAGGAAAAAAGGAAGACCAAATAAGCTATGATTTGACTCCCTAAAACAGGGGTCCTCAACGTTTTCAAACAGCGGGCCGGTCCACCACCACCCAGACACCACTGGGGGCTGGACCACAGTCTAAATAAAAGCCTGACATGGAAAAAGGGGGGAGGGAGGGGCAAGTGGGCAGAGCCCCACCCCCCCCACAATCGGCCCATGGTCATTGCATCTCCGGGGCCCCAGCAATGCCTCCTGCTCCTTATGGCTGCCCTGAGGTGCCGCCGCTGGGATCCCTCTGCTGTGCCTCTTCTTCCTCCTCCTTCTACAGTGGCAGCGGCTGGAGTGGCTCTCCTTCCTTCCTTCCTTCCTTCATTGTGTCAGAAAGGAGGCGGCAGCCCCAGCAAGCTCAGGCCCCTCATCACCTTCTAGGTGGGCATTCAGGATAAGGAGCAGCAGCCACAGCAAGGGCGGCAAGGCTGGCACCACTGCATGCGGATCCAGCTGTGCGCCCTGGCCATCATCCCCTTGCTGCGCCCCAGAGGGAAAGCTGCCTCCTCTCTTGGCCTGGCCCGGCCCGGCCCAACTTGGTGCGCTGCAAGTGAGGGAGGGAGGGGAGGCAGGAAGGCCTGCCCAAAGCCACCCACAGCTCGTTCACTGGCCGAGCCCAGGCAGGCTGCAGTGCTCTGTTGGTTCGCCAGCCTGCCCATCAGCAACCAGCCTCCCAGGAACCAGGCCTGGGCCACCATTGGCCTTCCCTTCCCTTCCCTTCTTTCTCCACCACCTCCTCCTCGCTGGTCTCTAACCCGGTGGTGGTGGCGGCGGCCTCAGCTTCTGGTCATGGGTGAGCAACCTCCTCCTCTCCTTCGCTCCACGGAGCAAGGCAGCAGCTCGAAGGGGGCTGGGTGAGTGGGAAGTAGCTCTGTTTCCCCCTTGGTCGCCCACCGTTCATCCCTTCGTTGGTCCACTGCGGTGGCTGCTCTAGCTCGGAAGGCTGGCTGGCGCTGCCTCCGCCTGGCCCCCTTCCTTCCTCACAATCACAATAACACAGGCGGTGGCCACAAAAGGAAGGCAGTTGGGTGGGTGGAGGAGGAGCAGGGGCAAGGCCTCGGGGCCGTGGTGGAAGCGGGGGACCTTGTCACAGCCCTCCCATTTTAAAGTGCCCCACTTGGCTGCAGCCGGCACTCCGACCATCTGGGCGACAGGATGGAGGAGCAGGGGACCTTGCTGTGGCCCTCCCACTTTGAACTGCCCCACTAGCCAGCATGCCGATCATCTGGGCGGTGGGGGGGAGTGGGGGAAGTGATATGGCCCACCACTTTGAACTGCCTCAGCAATAGAAGCAGCTCCAGTGGCTGGCTTGCTCACGAAGCAAGTGGTAAGTCGGGGGGTCTGCAATTGGTCCCAGGGGGCGGATTCAGGACCCTGGGGAGCCGCATCTGGCCCCTAGGCCTTAGTTTGAAGACCCCTGCCCTAAAAGAACCCACAGGTGTGAGTCTGCCAGAACTGAGCAGGGTGGCTTAAGGACAAGAGAGTGCTCACTCATAGGGTCACCATGGGTTGGAGGGGACTTGACAGCCACATAACAATAACACAGCAGCAGCAGCCACAACCACCACCCGAGATACAGAGAACTCCATTATAGGCTGGAGGCCCAGTCTGTCATCTGAATAAGTAAAACCTCACTTCCACCACCAAAAATCTAAGAATTCCCCCAAAGACTTAAAAACAATAACTTGTAACTTTAGTGGCTTTTTAAAAGAAAGACGGTATGTGATAGGTGGAACCTATGCACACAGGACACCACATAATGGTACAGTATACAGAAATAGCGGAAAAGACCATTTGCTGTCCAGGCAATTTCAACATCATATTTAACTTTGTGGTTGTCTTGATTAACACCTCTGAGTGGTTTGTGTAGCATGAGCCGCATTTGCCCTCAGTCAAACAGAAAACCCCAAGCAAACAGACAAATCGGCAAACAATCTACCTGTCTACACACGCAGGTAGAAGACTGCTTAATGGATTACATCATTACCCTTTTAAAATATTAAGTATATATGTGCCACTGCAAGGTTTAACACTAAAGAAACAATTCTTCACTTCAAAACATACCAATCTTGTCACTTGGTCGAATCAATGCAAATAGTGAACCTTGGGGGAAATGAGTTTTTGTGAGAGCTGTCATGCCATGCTCTCTCATACTGCATTTTTCAGCTCCTACTAGCTTAGTTTAAGATGGGTTTAAGCAATCCAAACAATACTCAGCTTCTCCCAGTTTATTTCCTGTTCCTTGCATAGTCATGAGACATCAACAGATCTGTGAACCAGCCTCAAATACTTGTGGAAGTACAGTGGACCCTCGTATAACAAGCGGTGTGTTTAAAAGAAAATCCACTTAAAGGAAAAAAATTCCGGAGACAGGGGGAAATCGCTTAACATAATCGCCTATGGGGCGAATCCATACAACAGAAAAAAGGTTGTGATTAGGGATTAATCCATTTTCAATGCATTCCTACGGGAAATTTGGAAATTTTGCTTAACAGAATTTCATTTGGAACGAATTAATTCCTTTATAGAAGGTAGCACTGTATTCAGCTTCCTTTTAAAGCCATTGTTGTATTTGTCTCCAGGCAACCTGCACATCTACTTTTGTTACCCACACTCCTGCATTCACGCACATACACCCTGTAGCTTTGTGTTTTGTACCTGCCTTATTATTGATTCCCAGGCAGGCACTAGACATGGGCACAAATTTTAAAAATGAATTGCAAAATTCTTTCAAAAATTGCTAATTCGTCAGTTCATAGTGATATGCATTGATTCCCCCGGCCTCACAAATACAAACTGACAATTTGTTAGCAATCTTTGATTTGTTGATTCATTGATGGCATCCACGAAGAGGGACCCCTAGGAAAGTTCCCCTCAGATACCTAAAGATGCCAAATTTGAAAAGGGTTTTTCCTGACTCTCCTCAACAACTCATGTTTGGTGACCACTGAGTTTTCCCCAAGCCGTTTGCTAAAGGCACTTTCCAGGCGAGGGGCACTTTGTATATGTACAACTCAGACGTCAGAAACCCAGTCTTCACGAAACAAGTAGAGGAGAGTCATGGGAAGGCTATTACATTAAAGCTACAAGAGAACGCGAGCAGTTAAAAAGAGAGTAAAATTCCATGTAAAAGTTATGAGTGATGGAATCTAAGTGGCTATAAACATGAAGGCTATGTGATCCCATAGATTCATATGAAAGACAAATAATAGGTAGACCCTCATTCAGGGAAAGGTCTTTGCCTGTTTCTGGAAAGACATCAGAGATGGGGCAGTCCTGGCCTCTAGTGGGAGGGAGTTCCAGAGTCTGGGTGCAGCAGCCGAGAAGACCCTTTCATGTGTTCCCAACAGACGTACCTGTGAGGGTGGCGGGATGGAGAAAAGCCCTCTCCATGATTTTTTTATAATTAACACTGCTGCATCTCTCCCTGTGCAGAACTAAGCAACCTGGAGCTCAAGCTGTTTTAAAATAATGAAATATACCGCAAAGACAAAATTTGCATATTTGAAAAAATTACTGGTAAATCCAATTTAGCTGCTTTTTTTATTTTACAAGAATTGAGCCATTCATAGTTCTAATTCAGTTTTCAATTAGTCCTTTTGAAGCCTGAAAAGCTCTGAGATTCTTTGCTTCCTTACAATTTGCAACATTTTAAAGGACTGAATGAAGTTTTGCTCCGCCAACCTTGAAAGAAAGTAGCCCCTTCCTGTGAAAATATTTAAAAACATGTTTTTAAAAATATATAATAATTTTATGCAGGTCATTCATTTAAACTATGACATTATAATTTATTTATTTTTTGCTTTGCAGTTGTGGATTCTCAAAGCAAGCTTTACTTGAGAGTAGTTTACCCATTTTACTCATGAGTAATTCCACCTGATTTACCCGCAAATAAATTGGCCCAATTTACTCATGAGTAAAATGAAATATTCTCTAGCTCACTCATTTAAACTGTGAAAATACTGGATTTTTGCATTGGGGTTGGGAATAATCTTAAAGCAGGCTCTTCCTAGTTTATTCACGTGTAAGCAGATAGCAGGCAAGGACAGCTGCAGCATGAGTGGGGTATATCAGAAGGGAGGACCTGCCTTTCTCTGTATGAGTTACATACTTCCAAAGTGTTCTATCATTAAGACCTCGGCTCAAGTCTTATAAACGAACAACTCATGTTACATTGCTCTCTCTTCCTGCCCTTCTCTCAGTCTGTCAGGCACCACTGTGTCACAACGCACCATCATATGGCGTGAACTGACTTATTTTGGAACTGTCTTATAGCATTCATGTTACTTGACAGGTCTTGCTGTGTCATGCCATGACATCACATATGACACATTATGATGTCACATTATGGCATGACATAATATGATATGTAGTGACTCCTGTCATAATCCTGTCATGTCATGACAGCGTAACATGTCGTGACTTGATGTCATGAAATAGCCAGGCATGTCATGACATAACCCAGGATGTTATATAGCTTAACATTATATGGGATGTGACAGCATGGAAGGGAAGGTCCCAGATGCTGACTCCTTGGTGGTTACTTCACGTCCTTCCTCGAGCCGAGGTGAACTTGCCTCCGTGTTGAAATCGGTTTTCAACATGGATCGAGAAGTGGATTGAAAAGATTCCCGAGCTCCAGGACGGGAATCTCTCACCCCGCTTGGAGCGCAGTTCAGGGGCGTGGTTGGGGTGAACTTGGATTGACCCCACAAGGACGTGAGGTTACGTTTCTTTGAACCGGTCTCCAGCAGGGCCGCAAACTGCAGCAAGAGGGACATGAAGTATCAGCCCTTTTCACGTCCTTCCTCGAGCTGAGGTGAACTTGCCTCCGTGTTGAAATCGGTTTTCAACACGGATCGAGAAGTGGATTGACAAGATTCCCGACCACGCTTGGAGCGCAGTTCAGGGGGCGTGGTTGGGGTGAACTCGGATTGACCCCACAAGGACGTGAGGTTACGTTCCTTCAAACTCGGATTGACCCCACAAGGACGTGAGGTTACGTCCCTTCAAACTCGGATTGACCCCACAAGGACGTGAGGTTATGTTCCTTCGAACCGGTCTCCAGCGGGGCCGCGAACTGCAGCGAGAGGGACATGAAGTATCAGCCCTTGTTTCATGGGTTCACCACTTCTTACCAAACAAGCAATAGTCAGGGCAGTACTTCAAGAAGGGTTAATGAGAGAAGATGGTATCCTGTAGACCAACTTGACTGTTGTCATTAGTGTTGTCAACATTCAAGCAGCCCTTTGCCATGTAAGCCTTGCATTCCTTTTCCTGCTGGAACACAGGCATGATATTGTGACACAATATTGGGCATTTTCCTGGCCTTTTGACACATGGCTACAGGAGTACAATATCCCACATTCATAAGCTAGAGGTTTTTTTGAAAAACTGAACTGAAACAAAATTATATAAACAAAATCAAGACATAACTTCTTTATACAGTAGTATCATTCCACAAATGCCCCCTTATTTGGTCTGTCTTGCACTGCCTAGTGTTAACAGAACTGGCACTTTGAATAAATATCTTGGTGTGTGTTTTTTCAATCTACCTTGAACCTGGAGGCATGGATAGGGGGATGCCAAGATACAATATATGGCTGGTGGAAAGTGCTCCTTTCAGTGGGTCAGGAACAGTTGATCATCTTCTAAAATTACACAATTTCTCCAACCTATTGTTCCTGATGCAGCCGTTCCCAACTTGGCAGATAGATAGATAGATAGATAGAGATAGAGATAGAGATAGATAGATAGATCGATAGAGAGAGAGAGAGAGAGAGAGAGAGAGATGTCAGAACCCAACTCCCACATCCCACTTCTAGGATGGCTAGAGGGTGCTGGGAGTTATCTGGAGAGCATCAGGTTAAGGAAAACCAATGCACTCATCGAGAGATAATAGGGCCCCAGAAATAACCAAGGTGCTTTTACATGACCCCTAACATCCGCTGGCAACTTAAATTCAGACCAGAGATCTTGGGGGTTTGCTCCTCTTGCTGTGTTCCCACCCCTCCGCACACCATTGCTCCTTTCTGTGAGGGGAAGGTGAGGGGAAGGAGAAAAAAAGGGAGAAAATAATGCAGGCTCACCTCCGCTCTGCCGTCGGGAGCAGCCATGGAAGCATTCCAGTCTCTTAAACGGGCGGGGGGGGACCAAACAGAAGGCGAGGACAGGCCAGCACTCACTGCTTTACAATCCGCATCAGAATTTTTTTTACCTCCAGAGACCAGGTACTTTTAAAATGCGCTGGGGCGCGCTTAGGTGGGTGTGGTCGTACTTAATTTTTTTAAAATTGCGCAGCTGGTGGGAAAACAATTTTAAGCTCCGCATCTGGGAGCCCTATGTCTCGGATTTTAGGGGTCGTGTAAAAGCGCCCCAAGTTCCAGAGTAGAAAGGGATGAAAGCCACCCTCACATGAAGACAGCCCCATTTTCTGAGGCAGCAGCCATTATGAACCAAGCACTTCTCCCTTGGCCCCCTCCCTCCCTCCACTTTTGTGGGGGATAATATCGGCGGAGGAAAAATGTGCACGGCACGTTCCTTGGCAAGGCTTGAGTCGCTCTGGCTGCGCCTTTCCACCATCTGTTTTGCAGGAGTACCAGGCGTGGTGGTGGGTGGAGCCGTAATGTGGAGGGAAGGAGCCGCTCAAGATCCAGAAAAAGAGAAGACTTTTTGCACAGTCTCCTTCCCTTCTATTCATCACCAATTTATTTGTCAGGAGGACTTTCTAAAGACGACGGCTCTTGGGCTGAGTTACAGCCAGTAAGCAAAGCTTCAGCACTCTATTTTCAGTCAATATTTAAAAACTGCACGTAGGGAGGGATCTGAGAAGGGCTTAATCCAAGCCCGGAGCTTACTGTGGCAGTGTTCCAGAGTCTGTTTTGCAGAGCCAAGACTTAGTCCTGGAAGATGTGAAAGAAAAATAAAAAGGACAGAGGATCTTAACGCGTGTGGAGCAACCCCCCCTCACCCCTCTAGTCTCATCTCAGATTGCAGGGCCTTTCTAGTTCAGAGGATATGGTTTCTATGCAAGGCATCTGCCTTGCAGAATAAAATGACTCTTGTTTCTAAATGTGAAGGGGAAAGAACTGGAAGAGGAAAATATTAGTTGGGGTAGGTGCAAAGGCACTTTTAAAAAACCCAACAACAATAAAAACCTCTCCCATGGCTGATGCCTGCCTGAGGTAGCAAACTCCCAGGGTGGAGTGGATAGTTATGCTCCGTAGTCCGTAATAAAACATGTTGCTGCCTAAGGCAAAGGGGGGAGGGGAATGATGACCCACACATATACACACTTAAATCCCAGTTGGACTAACTTTTGAATCCTACTAGAAACATGCTGAAGGAACAACCTTCCTCGCCATACCAGGAGTGTGACAGGCGAAAGGAGATTGAAAAGGCCCAGGTAGTTTAGAGGACTTTGAGGATGCTAATCAGCTTCTAAAGGCAGTGGTTGCTTCACTACCACAAGGTAGGTCTGACCCTCCCTGTAAGATTAGCAAGGGATCAGGAACACTTAAATGGGGTCTGAAAACACATCCACATTCTTTCTAATATACTACTAGAATGAAACCATCTTTTAAAATTTCTAATAAAAGATCCATGGAAGAAAACCACCTAGTAGGCCATACAACACAGCTGGTGGATCTTAAACTGGGGTGCATGGAATAAAAGACATGCACTAAAACCACAGACCTTTGGAAATAAGATGGCCTTATTCTTTTGCAGAGAATACAAAAAAGTCAATTTAATATAAAATATTGATATCAAGAAATGTGGGAGATGGCTGTCAAATCCAATGTTAAATTAACTTGTGAACTTATGATAAGGATTATCAAGACTAATGATTTTAAAGAAATATGGAAACTATTTTGTTACATGTCAGTGAGAAAGGGAAAGGTTTTATTCCTGATGATGACTCGTCGTATTTTTGTAGAGAAACAGGGCAACATAACATGTAAAAATAAGCAAGTAAATAATAAGCAAGACAAGTGAATAAGATAAAGAGTCCCACGGAGAAGGGGATCGTAAGGCTATAGATATGTTTTGACTGTATGAGATTTTTTCCTTTCCCTGTAAATGTATCTGTATGATATGCTGGATATGTTTTGTAAATTTTGTTTGTTATAATTTGAAAAAAATTAAAAATTTTAAAAGGAAATAAGATGAGCTGGTGGCTCTCATTTTGCTGACTGGGATGTAGCGTTTCAAGACTACTAATACAGAAATTGCGCAGTTTCAGGCCATGTTCATGACAGTGGTCCACACAGTTGTGAAGTACAGAAGAAGTACATACTACGCTATGCTATTCTTATGTCTGCCTTCTACAGTTATCATGGGTACACAATCCCTTTTGCGATCTCTCTCTCTCTCTCTCTCTCTCTCTCTCTCTCTCTCTCTTTGCAGGTGTTTAGGTTCCCTTATGCAGAGAAGGCCCCTCTGCCTTTACAGTGTCAAGAACACAGCCATTTCAAATATTTTGTTCTAAAGGATAAAAACGACAAAGGGCCTATTAAAGAATTGTAGGTTTTATTCACTTAAGTATTTATAGACATCGGGAGTGGCCCTATCCGGAAAAAGGCAGCATACAAATAACATATATAAAGAGACTAGCCCAGATCTACAAGATGTTGCATCCGAAAGCACCTGAACGCTCAAGTCCATGAATGCTTACAATAAATAAAACTTGAAATAGCCTTTATGTTTCCAGAGTACTCTTTGCTTTGGTATAATATATTAACAGGAGCTGGCTGGATAGCTCTGTGATTTAGGTAGATGGCTGCGGAGCCAAAGGTTGGGAGTTCAGTTCCCCACTGGGCCTCATGTGAGTACAGCCAGCCTGTGTGTCCTCGGGCAAGTTGCAGAGTCCTAGGATAGCCCCACCCCAAAGAAGATAATAGTAAAACACCTCTGACTACTAGTTCCTTGGAAAACCCTTAGAAGAGACACCATAGGCTAGCATTGACCAGCCAGCACATGGTTATCATTACATTAACATGGCTGACCCCTAAAAATTTAAAATATTAAAACTTTTCTATGACTATGCTTCCTTGGTATGCATACCCACATTCGAATCAAACCCTACCCCTAGGTGGAATGAGGGGGATGCTTCAATGGCTGAAACGGAGGGTTGGGGGATGTTGGAAGGGAGAGGTATGCGAGTGTTGTGTAGCTGGTCTTGTGACGTGGGTGTGGTGGAAGATAGCTCCATTGCCTTGCCAAGCTGTTTAGTTCTGGTATTCAGAATAAGTGAGGAATGCCAGTCGGTCCTCTGCATCAGTCATTAAAATGCTTGGGTTGCCCCTGAGATCCTTCCTGGAGCCCTTACCCCTAAGAGAGATGGTGCAAGAGAACAAGGTTTGCCACTGAGATGGAGAATCCCGGTAAGGAAATGTACCATCTTCCCATAAGTCATTCTCGCATGAGATCCAGTTTGAAAGTGGTGGAGGAGAAGGAGCATGAGGGGATGGTGGGGCTGGGGATGTTGATCCAGTCCGGGCAAACGCTGAAGTACATCCAGTACGTTCTCTTGGATTATAATGTTCAGGAATCAGAGACGACATTCTAACATAAGGGACATCTGGCAGCATGGGGGTAGGTTTCCAGCCAGCGCTTAGCTCACCAATCCCACACTGCTGCAAATGTTATGAGTAAGATCCTGAAAATATGAGATTGTTATCTCAAATCTCTTTGCTTCAAAGTAAAAAAAAAAGTCAGTATTTTTATGGCATTTGCCTTTGACGAATTGCGGCATTAATGGCAGGAAGAATCATCCTCTGCCCCCCCCAAAGCATCATCTCCCCTACTTCCTCTGCAAGCACAATTAATTTAGGGCCACAATCCCCTGGGAAATCTACAGGTATATGCAGAAGAATGTCCTGGTGGATTGTACCCCAATTCCCCCCCGCCACCGCCGAATGATAACCAATACCAATTTGTTTTGAACTGCCTTATTTAATGCTTGGTTTCCCCAGCCACATTATTCTTCATTTTTCTTCTTCCTGCTCCTCTTGAAGACATATATTCTTCAGAACAGACCATGGAGATCACTATCTTCGAAAACTCATTAATCTAAAACTTCATGAGGCATTCCCGCTCAGACCATGAAAAAAAAGTGTGTTTTGTTCTAAAAGCTGCAATGGCCAGATCTACTGCCACATAATGTTTTGGGGTAGAAGACAGACTTGCTTGTAGGTTTATGCAACAGAAAAATGGTATGAAAACTACCACACCTGCTGAGCCCTCCCTGTTTCTTTCTTTCTTCTGTCAAGCATGGGAAGGAACTAAATCCAGTCAACTGTTTTTGGCACAGGAGTGAGTGAGTGCCATAATCACTGTTTCCTGTCTCTGGTAATGAAAGCATAAGAACAATAAAGCTAATAAATGGGAATTTGCTGACCTCCTATGACATGGAAGTCCTGTTGCCTGTGACAGTCACCTCAGTTGCCACACAAATTCCCTCAAAGCTGACACAAGCGTACATGCCTCCAGAGGATGCAGAAGATACAAATGCCCCACAGCTGCAGGGAAACTCAAGAGAAAGATGGTTAATTATTTCATTGTTTAAATGGCTTTAACACTGCGGAGGGGCTGTAAGTTTGTGTTTTCTGCCTCAGATGCTCTGAGGAGTGGGCCAATTTATCTGCGCTCGAGAAACATTTGTTCCTTTCCGGCTGCCTCTATAAACAAACCCGATCCGTTCTAAGTGGCTGAGGTGACAACAAGTAGTCATTCTTCCCTCAGAAAGGACGGTGCACTTACAACCTAGGACTGAAAAGCAGCTCAGTTAAAAGCAAGATGGCTTGCTACAACCCCCATTTTAATACCACATCTTATTGCATAAGCTCCCTTACACAATAAAGTACCAGATAAAGCAAAAAAGAAGTAAGGAGGGAGACATGACCTAAGAGGAGTGTCAAGGTCTTTGTTTCTACCTGGGCTTTGATGGATAGCAAGTCTGTATTCTTGATTAACATGATACCAGGATAACAGGAGAATAAAATGGAATTCCAAGCCAGAGGGGGCTGTATCTATATTATCTAGTGCAGCAGTTTAATACTTGAGCAGCCATGGCGACAGCAGTGGTATCAAGCGGATCCCGTAGAAAGGGTATCAAGCTGATAGAATAGGATAATTTAGATACACTCTACTTATTTCCTATGTTCCCAGGGATCAAAGTTTAATGAGAGTAAACTTCACCATTAGAGACTACTTTTCACAGTAGAGGAAATGAACCACTGAATGAATGCACTTAATTAACCCAATGGCATAAGCCTTTGGCATAACCTCGAGTTTACTAGTTCCAGTCTTTCCATATGCCCAAATATCCAAACTCACATTTAAAAAATGAAGACTTGGGCATGGAACTGCACCCCTGAATAAAAGTGTGGTGTAATTTGTTTATTTTAAAAATGGAATTGGGTAGTGAGGGTCTTTATTACTCAAGCATTATGATGGCATAGAAGAGATTCATGTTGCCTCCCAAAAATGCACAGAAGAAAACAAACAAGGTTTTGAAATGAATCACTGCAGGGCTAAAATCAACCACTGCATGGCTGGGCACCTTAGGACCTACTAAGGTCCAGGAGTTAACAGGAAGATCATTGTTAAGCCCTGCCCTGTTGCTGCTCTATGTGCTTAAAGGTAAAAGTGTCCCCCCACCACAGGTGTGCTAGTCGTGTCCAACTCTAGGGGCAGTGCTCATCTCCGTATTCAAGCTGAAGAGCCAGTGTTGTGCAAGTTCATGACCATGTGGCCAGCATGGCTGCAAGGCAACACTGTTTTACCTTCCCGCTTTTTTACGGTGGTACCAATTTATCTACTTGCATTTTATATGCTTTCAAACTGTAAGGATGGCAGGAGCTGGAGTAACAGCGGGAACTTGCTCGGCTGTGTGGCCCCCGGCATTCGAACCGCTGAGCTGCCGACTTTGTAGCCGACAGTTTTCAGCGCTCTATCCAGCTGAGCCACCACACCCCCTGCTTTGTGCTTACTGAGAACTTAATGTGCTTAATGAGAACTTAATATTAATTGTGTATTGTCAATTCCTACTTATGGTAATTTTTTCTTGGTTTTCTAAATAGAGAACAGGCAGAAGTAGGTGACTATTCCCTTCTTCTGGGGCTGCCCTGAGACTATGCAGTTTGTCCACACAAGGCTGGCTCTTCTCTCTGAAGGCAAAGAGAGGAATCAAACTCCCAGCCTCTGGTTCTGCAGCCAGATACTTGCCCTATTTTAATGAGTTGAAGTGGCAAGAAGAGAAGGAGCAAACAGGTGTTGCTCTCGTTGGGCATGTGGGACAACCATGTAGACCGATCCAGAGAAAGCTGTCTTGGATCTCTTTCCTGAGAAAGGCAGGATGGAAATTAAACAAACAAATGAAGACGGTTATTTCACATCCCTCTCATTGCAGTTCGCCATCCCGCTTGGGACCGGTATGAGAAAATGTTACTCCACGTCCATTGTGTAATGGCGGGAGTTCGTCCTGACCATGCCCCCTGAACTGGGATTTAAGCATGATGAGCCATACCCCTCCCTGACCTCAGGAATTCTCTTGTCTCGGTTCTTGTTTCGAGACAAATGCCCATGAAGTAACGCTCGTCAGTCACGCAACGTGCACATTCTCCAGTACAATCCCAATGGCGTAAACAATGCATCGCAGAGAGGGAAGAAGGCAAAAAACCTCGAACTTTGCTGCTTAACTCATGAAAGGTAAAGTTATGAAGAATTGAAATATCAGAAAACGGAAGGTCGGACCAAAAAGGGGGGGGACAAAGGCAGGGAACTACAGATGTTGTCACAAAACAGATGTGAAGTAACAGTCGTCACCTTACCATTAATCATGCCCGTGGGTACACAGAAACAGGGACAGAACTGGGACAAGACCACGTGACCGCAAACGACATTATCACGGAACGAACATAATCTCGGAACAAGGAAGGACATGAAGTAACCATCTAACTAATGATTGGATGGATGGATGGATTGTGATGAAAGCAGCAAACAGGCTTTATGAGGAAAGCCTCAACCAGGTGCCCCTTCTCACACCCAGAACTGGAAATAAATAGGTCTAGTCTGATTTGATTTTAAAACTGGAAATAAATAGGTCTAGTCTGATTTGATTTTAAAATCAAATCAGATTAGACCTATTAATTTCCAGTTCTGGGTGTGATGATGATGGAGAAGGAGGTCTTTGTTTTTAATTTTTTTAATGCTCTGATACACAGAGAAGGAAAGGGGGGGAGATGGGGACAAAGTAGAACAGTTTCCGTTCAGATCAATTGTGCAAACTGTTCTGCATCAAAAACAATTTTGGAGTGAAATGTGGGTGCTGCCTGTGTTTTGTGTTATTTTGATGTGGTGCATTATTTTAAAAACACAGAAATACACATGCACCACCCATCATTTTGGACACATCTTGAGGGATTAAAATAGGAACAGTTCTATAGGAGGAGACAGATGAAATATCTGTGGAATAATACAGCCAGCGTGGAAGCACAATCATCGTGTTTAGTTCAAACATCATTTTGGTTTCTCCAAGTCTGATCATTAAAAGGAAGGATGGGGCTGCATGTCAACTTTGGACTGTTTTTCATTTAGCAGTATCTGTGTAGTCACAAAGCACTTCCCAACCATGGGGTCTCCAGATTCTATACAACTTCTCCAAGAATCACTGCCAATTGGCAGTGAAGGAGATGCACTAAGTATCCTTTGAGGGCCTTCTGCCCCTGCCCTGTGATATCTGGTGGGCCTGAGGGAGACTCCACTACCAGTGCACCAGGAGTCAGCAGAGAAGAATATCGAGGGTCTAGAGGGGAGGCAGATGCCAGGGATAGATAAGCCACACCTGTGAGAGGTTGAGTGAAAGGAGGAAGACAGGGAGGACACACCTTCCATTATAGCAATGGTTCCTAACTTTGGGTAACCCAAATTATCATGGAGTACAATTCCCACAACCCCTGGCCAGCACCACTGGTGGCGAAGAATTCAGGGAACTGCAGTCCAAGGACACCTAGGTCACCTAAGGTCGGGAACCACAGATTTATGTGATCTGAGGCAGAGGAGTGGAGAAAGGAGGAGGAGGAGGTGGTGGTGGTGGTAGACCCATTGCTTTTCATCGTAAGAGAGGAGGACATGATGAGTGGAACTGAGGTTTGGACAAAGACTGGATTTGGCCAGCGGGAGGGTGGTAGTGAAGCCAACTCATCCCCCCACCTGGCCCAACTAGTGGGACAGAGTGCAACTGGTACCCAACTCATTTTTGTAACCTACTAATAAAATCTAGTTCCAGCAGCTCTGGGAGTCTAAATAAATGGAAACAATGATCTCCAGTGTGGGGGGGTGGAAGTGCTCATGCATATATAAAATAAAATATGGGGTTTTAAAAAAAAGGAAATAAGGGTATTTAATTTGAGGTGGGGATTATGACCGATTACAACTCTCATCAGCCTTATTAGTGAGCACAGGCAATGATGAGGATTAGAGATGGGCATGAACTGAAGATTCAGCCGTTTTTGCTGTTTGGCCAAGAGCCAATCTGTTCCAAAGTTCAATGCCCTTCCCGCTCCGATGGACCACCCCCCTCAGAGGCATTGTCAAGAGGAGGCAGGGCAAGGCTGCCAGGGTGCTGCCGCTGAGTGGGTTCCACGGGGTGGGGTGGGGGTCTACCAAACCACAGAACAGCTATGCAGCCCAAAGCCCACCTGAGGGTCGTGCATATCTCTAATCAGGATTAACAGAATTGCTATCCAACATTTGAAAGCCGACAGGTTACCTACAATGGTTTAAATGGATAAATGTGCATGTGTAGCTTTATAAATAAATAAATAAAGCAGACCAGCCTGAAGCTGTAGGTATCACAGCTGGGCAGGACTGACGGCTGAATCAGCATTCCACCTGCTATATATCTGCTATTCAAACTCCAAACCTGGGAGGAAGCTGGGCCAGCCCCATGACTGAAACATTCACCACAGCTTTTATTTTTTACCTCACATCGGTCCTTACTCTGCATGTCAAATTTCACAATAAGGTTTATGAGCTCATCTGAATGCTCCAGAATCCACAGAATGACAGGGAACAGACAACCTTCCCACAGATTTAGGAAGTCAGGACTTGCTAAGCAAGGGCTTTCGGTTGTTGTCGTGTAAATCTTCTCGGCAGCCACCTCATCTCTAAGCGGTGTCATTTTAAATCTGCATACATTTAAATACATTAGCATGTACAATGAGTTAAGAAGAGGCCTGCCTGCCTCTCTCTCTCTCTCTCTCTCTCTCTCTCTCTCTCTCTCTCTCTCTCTCTCTCTCTCTCTCTCTCTCAAGAGAAGGATAGCAGTTTAACACAGATGCCTGGTACGGACATACTCCTCCTGCAAACTGCCATAAGACATTGGCCTTGAAACAATGGACGTGGCCTGATTCACCACTGCCAGCCACTGCCAGAGAAAGAGGGTGTCATGGGGTGAAAACAAGGAGAGGGGGAGGAAGGAAGAGTTGGCCATATCTAGAGAGGAGGTTGGCGTTAAATATAAGATGACATAGCAAAAAAGGACGAAATGAAGTCCCTGGACCTGGGAAGGACTGGAAGTCAAGCTCAGTAAGGTCCAGTGGACACGGCACTGAAGGGAAAAGGCAGGCATAGCTTCAAATCTCTGCTCAGCCCACAGCCTTCAGCGGAAACAGCCTCTCCCTAAACCTCACTTTCTTCATCTGGGAGTAACTGCAGCACATCTAAGAAGTACTGTATGTATATTAAGAGGGCCAAACTGGTGAAGAAATTCTTTGCACAGTTTTTAAAAACCCCAAACGCTATCTTTCCAGTTAGCAACAACAGCACAACAGGACACACTACAAATTCAAAGTCATTCTGCCCCCCCTCTCCGCTCTAAAAAAGACTGAGAAAAATAAGTGCACCAGTGCCCCAAGATTATAAGAAGTAGCAACACAAAGGTTCAGGGTGACCAAGGGTATCCCTTCCTCTATGAGACACTATAGAACAGTGTTGGTGAACCTATGGCACAGGTGCCAAAGGTGGCACTCGGAGCCCTTTCTGTGGGCACCTAACATCGACCCTTTACAGCCACCTGTATTCAGGTTAAATTGCTGTATTGGCACCTTGCAAAATAATTTAGTGAGTTTTGAATCGCAGTTTGGGCACTTGGTCTCTAAAAGGTTCGCCTTCACTGCTATAGAACAAGCCCAAAGCTCCTGGCAGCAGGCTCTGCAGATGAAAGAAAGAGGCCTCTGACCCCACGCGCCTGAGGGTTCATGTCGCCACACAACCCAAAGGATACAAAAACCCCTCCAGGAAACCACAATCGCCCCGCCACATTTGTTCAAACATATCAAATGCATCTTTAAGCAAGCAAACAAACAACCCAAATGCAGCCCTAGCCTATGATCAAGAGGGCTAGAGCGGAAAGGACCCTTTGTAAAAATCTGTTTCCTATTGTGCCTAAACCATAAAGAAACAAACAACACAAAACACCGAAAGGATTCAACAAAAGCAAAGAAAAGGCCCGCTCAAAGGGAAAAGAACAAAGCGACAGCAATGGCAACAAGGAATAATAGCATTTCTCATTCTGTAGCGGCAACTCCATAGAAAGCCTTTGGATATCATTATTGTACTCATCACTGAGATCAAAATAAAGGGAAGCCATGTGGTCAATGCAAAATAAAATACAAATGCAAGAATAGGCAGTACCTTTATAGACCACTTTAAAAAAAACTTCAAACAATATGCAAACTTTCGTGGATCAAGGTCATTTCATCAGGCTTGTACCAGAGTGAAGAATTTCAAGACCCCAAAACTCATGGAAAAGACGGATTTTGCTAGGAAAGTTGCTCTCAGATGTGAAGTCAACAAGTTCTTGGCAAGATGGATTCCACCATTGAGGTTC
This sequence comes from Phrynocephalus forsythii, assembly GCA_029282475.1. Taxonomy (NCBI): domain Eukaryota; kingdom Metazoa; phylum Chordata; class Lepidosauria; order Squamata; family Agamidae; genus Phrynocephalus; species Phrynocephalus forsythii. The sequence goes on along the minus strand of JAPFRF010000011.1, from coordinate 28,712,485 downwards.
TTCAAGCAGAGATACACAGGACACGTGCACAAACACCTTCTCATTGTTAGTGTGGTAAACAGTGTGGTTTGCAGGTTCCATCCTCTTAATTAAATGGGCTTCTAATCTGATTTAGATGAAGTCACATAACCATTTAAGCAGAAGGTGAGAGAGAGTCTAGACAGGTTGTTCAGACATTCAACAAACAGTGGCAGTGCAGAGTGGTCCTTTTTCATGCTTTTTCATGCTTCCAATCAGCCAGCTACGTTCCCTTCCAGGACGAGGACTGTTCATTCAAATCCCCTTCTTGCACAAGGAATAAGCCAACGTTCTGTTCTTTCCCAGAGTGTGACTACAAAATGGAAAAGATCCACATTGTGAATTTGCACCTAGGAAGTTGGGTTTCCTCAAGTGAACTTGCTTTAGCCAATCACACAGGAATCAGGGAACAGGAGGAAGGAAACTGGGAATCAGACCTTGCTTACAGCTTGTTAAGATAGCTTCCATGGCAGCCATCCAGTTTTGCTGGAGGCATGACGACAGCAGGGCAACCTTACCCACTGCAAAGAAGTGCCAAATAGCAATTTATCTTTCCCTCCCCCACTCTCTAAATCAGGCATGTCCAAACTTTGGCCCTCCAGATGTTTTGGACCACAACTCCCACAGTCTTTTTGGAATTCTGGGAGTTGTAGTCCAAAAATCAGGAGGGCCGAAGTGCGGACATGCCTGCTCCAAATCTTTCCCCTAAATGCCCTAGCAAAGTGTTGGCGAACTTATAGCACAGGTACCAAAGGTGGCCCTTGGAGCCCTTTCTGTGCACACCTGACATCGCCCCTTCACAGCCACCTGTATTCAGATTAAATTGCTGTATTGGCACTTTGTGAAAAATTAGTGAGGTATGAATCGCTGTTTGGGCACTCGGTCTCTAAAAGGTTCACCATCACTGCCCAAGAACAATTTTCTTGCAGCCTTAGTACAAAGCCTTGTTTGTAAAAAAAAAAAAAAAAAGAAAAAGAAACTGCACTATTAGCAAAGTTCTGAAGTCTTCTTGGGGATCTCTTAAAGCATTTGGGGGAAAATGATCCCCATAAGCACCTCTTTGCTTCCTTTCCCCCCACTCCACCAACCACCAGCATCCCTATGCACACTTTCCTGTATAGGCTCAAGAGATCACACTGAGGGCGTTTATACATGACCCCTAAACTCCGGGGCAAATGGCTCCCAGCTCCGGAGCTTAAAAATGTTTCCCCACAGCTCCGGAGTTAACAGGAAATTAAGTGCGACCATGCCCATTTTAGCGCGTCGCAGCGCACCTTTCAAGCACCTGCTCTTTGGAGGTGAAAATTATTTGATCCGGTGTAATGATAGTGAGTGTGGGGCTCTCCTTGCTTCTGTTTGTTGTTTTTTGGCTCCCGCCCCTTTAAGAGCTACTTTTACAGAGACTGAAATGTTGCCAGCAGGAGCGAGAGGCAGAACGGAGGTGAGCGGCATGCTTTTCTTTCTCTTTTTCTCCCTCCCCTCACACAGCCAGCAGCCAGGAAGTGCGGAGGGGGTGGGGACACAGGAAGAGCGACGAACCCCTAAGATCTCTGGTCCGAATTTAAGTGGCCAGCGGATCTTAGGGGTCGTGTAAAAAGGCCCTGAGCCACCATGAATGCAATCACTGCTTTTTTAAAAAAAAGGTAGAAAGCCCAGTAGTGGCAGCGGGGGAATTCAAATGACATAAACTCTGGATAGATTAGCATTGACTTATATGATATGCAGTCAGTGGAGCATAAGTAATGAGAATCTGACTGTCACATTCACAGAACGTTTTCATATTATTTGACAATGAAGTCACCCCCTCAGCTAGCTCAGTCCTATTCCAGCAGTTTGAATGCCTCTTTCTTCCCAATTTTAAACACTTTAAGAGCGGAAAGAAAATTGAAAGAGGCTTTGTTGTGTTTTTTGTCTTTGGTGGATACGTCAATACTTTTCTCCCATCATCTCTCCTCATCTGTGTTTTTTTTTTTTAAAGTACACAACAACTCTATAAAGCATGAGTGAACAGAGAAAAAAGTGAGATCTACAATATTAATCCATCACTTTCAAGACTATAAAATTAAAAATTAGTCATGTTCCTACCGCATGGTTGGGGAACCTATAGCCCAGTAGTTCTCAACCTGTAGGTCCCCAGATGTTCCTGGACTGCAACTCCCAGAAATCCTTTCCAGCACAGTGAGTGGTAGAGGCTTCTGGGAGTTGCAGTCCAGGAACATCTGGGGACCCACAGGTTGAGAACCACTGCTATAGTCCTTCCGTCTGTGGAGATTCTCAGTCATCCAGGTTATCTGGGAGCTGAGTCTTGACGACTTATTTTCTTGTGGGATCGTAATGTTTCGCTACTCATCCCAGCTTCTGACTGAAGAAGCTACTTGGATGAGTAGCAAAACGTTTCGATCCCACAGGGAAAAAAGTCCAGTTGTCATGACTCAACTCTCAGATATAGCTCTTCAGGTGCTGACAGACTGCACCCCTCATCATTGCTATTGGCTATATAGATAAAGACTAAGGGCAGTTGCAGTCCTGCAGAGTCTCAAGTACCTCACATTCTTCTACTGTGATCTATGGCAAAAGATCAGATCACAGGCTAAAGCAAATGTGTATCCCCCACCCCCTGGAATGTAAATCTTTCAGTGCCATATGTCTAAAACATCAGATTTGGAGGAGGTGAGTAGGAAGCATACAATCTCTCAGTTAACCAATTACAAAACAAGAGCAATGTAATTTGCCAAGTGTACATTTCAGCAAGGGCATGCTTATATAAATAGATCATATTTTACTCCTGGTGTGCACTGCTTCTAGATATAGAATCACCATATCGTTCAGTGAAGGCCTTACGAGAGTACATGTTGATTCATATGCCTGATCAACTTGGAGTTGGACAGTTATGTTATTTTCCTTGTCAGAATGCAATCAAATTACTGGCAAAAATTCAACTGTACGTCACATTTCAATTGCATGTCACATGCAGAAGCTGTCTGTCATTTTCATCCTGCCACTAGCCAACCCACTTCAGAAAGTCTGAAGCAGTGTCTACCCATGATGGCTTCTGACTGTGTTCCAAAAACCTATTTATGTTAGCACAGCTGGATCAAGGCAAGCATGAGAACAAAAGCAAGTAAGTAAACAGCTGTTCACTAGCAGAATGGTTGTGTGAATCAGCCCTTCAAGCTCTTTCCAGGACTGCTTCATTCATAATGCATTCTTGTGCAGAAAGCCCATCTGTGCAGGAAACGGAGCTACACCCCCATGCAGAATGACACAACAATCAGATGTACAGTACATGGATTCCAAAGCACATTCATAGGCAGCATGTACCCAAGCTAGCAAGATGCAGCCATGTCCAGAGTTGGATAGATTACTTTCTGTATTAATGGTCTTCCAATTATGGGCTGGGGCATGGTGGCTCAGTGGGCTACAGTGCGGAGACTGTCGGCTGCAAAGTCGGCAGCTCGGCAGTTCGAATCCCAGGTGCCACGCAGTGGAGCGAGCTCCCGCTGTTAAACCCAAGATCCTGCCAACCTAGCAGTTGGAAAGCATGTGAAATGTAAGTAGTACCGCCGTAAAAAACAAGAAGGTAAAAATGTTTTGTGTGCAGAAATGCTTTCAGCCATGCCGGCCAGATGGCCACGGACGTGCACAACACTGGCTCTTTGGCTTGAAAACGGAGATGAGCACCGCCCCTAAAGTCGGACACGACCAGCATGCATGTGCGGCAGGAACCTTTACCTTTTACTAATTATGGGCCAAGCTAATGAGTGGATTCTTGAAGGAGCTATAAAATGCACACACAACCCTTTCTCATGCTCTGATCATCTAAGCCCCCTTGAATGGGTATCCCAGACATAATTCTAAAACAGGGTAGCAGTCCCGTAAACAGAATCCTGCTACTGATAGGAACTGCATGACTTCCTTCTTTCTTTCTTTCTTACATAATGTCATAATTGGGATATAAGATTCCCATGACTTTTTCTTTTTGCTCCCAAGTCTGTTATTTTGAGGTGGAAGATGCAGCCAGCTTCGATATGAGGCTGGCCCCATGCAAGGGGCCGTATCACTTCTGTGTGTGTGTTGTGTCATTACAGTCGTGACTGACTCTTCGTGACTCCATGTCCATGGAGTTTTCTTGGCAGGAATCCTGGAGTGGTTTGCCAGTTCCTCCTCCAGGCGCCTACAGCGCCTGGTATTCCCTGGTGGTCTCCCATCCAAGGACTAACCAGGGCCGACCCTGCTTAGCTTCCAAAATCAGGCGAGATTGGATGTGCTTAGGGCATCTAGGCAGCTCGTATCACTTCTGCACCTCTCTTTTAAACCATTGTGATCTTCAGCCAAAACAGCTCTTAGAATGGCTACCAAAAAAAGGGATTAGAAATTTAAAAGCCGCCGCCACATATAATCTAATAGATGCAACACAAAAGGAAAATGATTGGGAAGGAGGAAAGGGAAAAGACATGAACTCGGGCACCAGATTCTTAGCTACAATCTAATCAGTCAATTCTTAGTTCTTTTGTGCTTAGTGTTTAGCATCCCCTCGCCATTCACGTATGCAGACGAGAAAGCAATGGAGAGGTATCTGTAATGTGAGTAGGTGCCTTAGCTGATGCTTTTAAAACCCACAGCATGAGCTGTTTTTAGGCTCATGTGTGTGAGAAGACTGCCCAATGACTAATGTTCAATCTCTCTTAAAACTTTGCCAGACTAGACTCCCCGGGGGCAAAACAGTGGGGCACAGGTTCCTGTACTACACGGGTTGTGATGGGCAGAGAGGCAAAGACCACCCACCAACCCTGCAGCTGACCAATGTAAATTGAGCCTGAGCTCAGGGACATCCCCAGAATGTGTTACAGTATTGCATTGTTGAGCCTCCTTCCTCTTCCAGGTCACATCTGCATCCAGATGTGACTCCTTCTCTTCACCTCTCACAACAATCATCAATCACTTTGCCTTGTGCCAGAGCTGCTCCAGTCAGCAGATGCTACCTTGCCATCAATTCAGAGGAATGCTGAACTTAGGGAAATGTGAACCGCCCTTCTCATGGAGCAAATGCACATGCTTCTGAAGTCTCACTTCAGCTTCTGGATACAGAGGATAATTAAACAGGGAAGGCTATTTGGGGTCCCTTTTCTAAACTGACAATAGGAACATAAGAACATAAGAATAGCCATGCTGGATCAAGCCAAAGGCCCATCTAGTCCAGCTTCCTGTATCTCACAGTGGACCCACCAAATGCATCTGGGGAGCACACAAGACTGGATATCTGTCTCCTGCTACCACTCCCCTGCATCTGGCCCTTGAAGTACCCCAGTTTTAATCCTCGAGATTACACATCTCCATCATGGTTTGTAACCTGTGATGGACTTTTCATCCAGGAATCTGTCCAATCCCCTTTTGAAGGCATCCAGGCCAGATGCCATCACCACATCCTGTGGCAGGAAGTTCTACAGACTAACAACACACTGGGTAAAAAAATTTGTCTGTTCTCACTCTCCCAACCCTCAATTTGAGTGTATGTCCCCTAGTTTTGGTATTTTGTGAGAGGGAGAAGAGCCTCCCTCTATCCACTTTACTCATGACCTGCATTATTTTGTACGTCTCAATCATATCCCCCCTCAGGCACCTTTTTTCCAGACTAAAGAGCCCCAAATGTTTTAGCCTTTCCTCATAAGGGAGGTCCTCCAGCCCAGTAATCATTTTAGTCCCTCTCTTTTGTACCTTTTCCAGTTCCACTGTCTTTTTTGAAATGCAGTGACCAGAATTCTACACAATACTCCAGGTGCAGCCTTACTATCATCTTGTACAATGGCATTATAATGTTGGCTGTTTTATTTTCAATCCTCTTTTTGATAATCCCTAGCATGGAACTGACCTTCTTCACCGCTGCCATACACTGGGTAGACACCTTCATTGAGCTGTCCACCAGCATACTATAGCTCAGAGCCGTGACAGATTAGGAAAGCAATCAATTAGGATTGCTACCTAATTGACCAGAACTCCTCTGGCCATCTTCCCCCTGTCCAGGGACTTGCAGGAAACGCTTTAGCTATTCTTTATCACGCAATCGCAGTGGATACAGCATTTATACAGGGTTCCCAAGTTTGAAGTGCACCTTATCCTGTTGCCGTTTGATAGCCCTGGAAGTAGAGAACTAAAGGCAAATACATTATGGTCTTGACACTCAGTAGGAGACCAAGGGGCCACTGGAAGGCTTCCCCCTTACCTTCAATTAAAAAAAATTAACTGGCTAGGATCGTGCCATATGGCACAAAGGAGACATGACTTCCTGCACAGCAAAAAGCACCTTGATGATAATTCAGGTATTCTTAAGTGTTGGAGGGAATCAGAATGGAAAAGTATCCCACTCTGAAATCATAGGTAATTTGTATACTCCAGGACAGTGTTTCCTAATCTTGGGTACAACCTTTTGGACTAAAACTCCCAGAGGCCTTCGTCACTAGCCAGGCTGGCTGGGGTTTCTGGGAGCTGTAGTCCAAGAACACCAAGGTAAGGAAGCACGGCTCTATGAGATTAGAGGGGATCCTGCCAGGGCAACATTTCAGCACAATCGAGCCTGCAGAGATTTGCATCTTCGACAGGCATCTTCTATAGGGCTTCTCCCTGCAGAGACCAGCCTTGCTAGAAAGAAAACACATTGCTGTTCTAAACGTTTCCTTTCTCCTTCCCCAAACCCCTTTCCCTTTTCATTCTGTGATGTAGCTCTTAAGAGGGAGAGCGGCTTGGCGTTCATGGCATTATCTTCCGATTATATGGCTACTGCTTACATTTTCTATTCTTATTATTTTTTATTTTTTAGATCTCTTAATAAGCATTAAAAAAATCATTATTGTCATCAGGAAAGTGGCTGTGAGTGGATAGCCTAAGGCTACCTAATTATTTCTGAGCAGAGGCAACATTCGAAGTAGTTATTTTGTAGTCCCTGGAGTCTTCCTTTATTGCTGTCAGTGGAACTGGCCTTCCTGAAATTAAGAGCAACAGCTCTGAGGCAAGGTAGCTGTGTGTGTGTGTGTGTGTGTGTGTGTGTGTGTGTGTGTGTGTGTGTGTGTGTGTGTGTGTGTGTGTGTGTGTGTGTGTGTGTGTGTGTGTGTGTGTGTGTGTGTGTGTGTGTGTGTGTGTGTGTGTGTGTGTGTGTGTGTGGTGAGGAAAGGGTTCGAAGAACCCCATCTGATGTGTCCAAGGCCTCATAAGGATCTCCACCCCAACCCACCTGCTGTTATTTAGAAGAAACGATGTGTTCAATGCAATCGCATATTTGCCATCACATCTACCTTGGCATTTACAAGATGTGCCAACCAGAGCCCCACAATCTTTTTTTGGCCACATAAAATGCTAGCTGGGGCATTGCATATGCCTGCATCCAAGTGGTTGAACCCATGCATGTTCACACAACTCCCAGGAAATCATTTTATTCTTACAGAAAGGCAGTGGAGAGTGGGCACTCTCTCTTTCATTCCTCCTTCAGTCTGAGCTCCTGATACACACTGCAGCAGTTAGGAAAGAGATCAGTCTATGTAAAATCAGTGGGAAATCGCTGAAAGCCTTGGGGACACAAGTTGTGTACCTCATTCCCAGCCAAAGCTATTTTCGTATACAGTAATACCTTGGTTTAAGAGTAACTTGGTTTAAGAACATTTCCCAACACAAACATGTTTAAAGTTTCCCTTGATCAGCAAGTATTGTCTTGATATATAAGCAGTGGAGCAGGTCACATAATCACAAGTGAGCCAATGATGGCTCTCGCTCTCTCCCTCCCTCCCCTTGCTGGATCATGAGTGTTTTTCTGGAATGTTCCCTCTCAGGCACCCTCCAAAGCAGAGGGAGGAGAGAAGAGTAGAGGTCTCCCTTGCACCAGCCAGGAACATGCAGGTTAAGGTTTTCCTTTTCTTTATATTTATATTTGTACAGTATTTAATTTGTTTTCAACATTCTTTCTTATTTTTTCAAACCATTTTCTGTCATGGGACAGCTGGTCAAGTGTGTATAGGGTTACAAATTGCACTTTATTATTGTCACATTAAAAATATAGAGTAAAATCTAGTTAGTCCCAAGCAGAACAGATTCCGCAGTGAGGTACCTAAACCATGGTGTGGATGTGGACTTCTAGCCAACTTCTTTTGTACGTTTTGGCATTTCGTGTGTGCATTATATGGTCTGTGGGACCCCAGAATGTATTCTGAGTTTCCATTATTTCTTATGGGGGAAATTTGCCTTGATATAAGAGTGTTTTGGTTTACAAGCATGTTTCCGGAATGGATTATGCTTGTAAACCAAGGTATTACATTACTGTATATATGTATTTTAAAAGCCCTACCTGTTTAGGTTTGATGCCCCATCAGTCTTTTTTTTTTTAAAGCTCAACCAAACCTAAATCAGGTTTGTTGCAAGAATAATACCGGTCACTAGATCTGAACTGCAGAGCTGGGAGGATCCCTATGGTTCATCAAGTCCAACCCCTCTCAAGCGGGCCCAGTGGGGAACTGAACTCCCGGCCTCTGGAGACTTAAGCCAATAAGCTACTCAGCAGTTGATCTGATTCTGCACTCCATATCTCAACACATATTCAACAGAGGATCTGCAAATCTCACTCTGCTCCTTATTAATGCCCCTCTCCTAACACAAGCACAGTCTACCATGTGTTTTCCTGAAGATGGCTGCCCCTCTCCTCCCTCGCTTGCTTACATTCTCGCCAGACAAATGATCTGAAAACGGAGAAGCTCTGAGCACTTTCTGCTTTAAAGATGTACAAGATCTTTCTTAAGTTGCAAACCCTGTGGTTGTTTTTTCTAGTGCCTAAAGCCAGACATTAGATTTACAACTCACGGCTCTTTCAATATACACTTAAGGAAGCAAATCCACAGATTTATAATTGATCTGTGAGCCTGGTACAAAGCAAGGGTAATGAATGCTGGGTTCAATGGATCTTGGCCTTTTCCAGCAAGGCAGTTTTTAAATTGCAAACCACCAGAAATGATGGTAGGACATGGGAGCCATATATTTCAGTTACATATTAGGATTATTCACACATTTTAAAAAGCAAAAACAAATGGGAAAAGTTACCATATTTGACTGCAACTGCCAGAATTCCCAAGCCAGGTTGGTCCATGTAGGCTGGGAGATTCAGGAAGGTCATGTCCAAACAAGTAACTTTTTCAAGTTCTGTTTAATGCTAAGCTATCTCTAAATACCTCTTCAGAAAGCAAGTTAGGATGCTAGAGGTTACCTCTTCTTCCTGTGTCTAGCTGGCTTTGCATTGTAGCTGACAAAGAGCTTAGTATAACTCAAAGTCTTATACTATCCTCCTCAACAAGAATGCCAACACTTATTGTATCTGTCACCCTATTTGCATCACACAATCATCCTGCTTCTAATCGTTGCTTTTCACAACTGATGGTGGTTTCAAAGCAAAGCAAAGTGTTCTGCTTATATACCGCCCCATACCACTACAAGTAGTCTCTGGGTGGTTTACAATTTTTAATTACAGTGTGCAGGCTACACATTGCCCCCCCCCCCAGCAAGCTGGGTACTCATTTTACCGACCTTGGAAGGATGGAAGGCTGAGTGAACCTTGAGCCTGCTACCAGGGATTGAACCCAGGTCGTGAGCACAGTTTTCAGGCTCACAGTGATGAGATGGGTGGTGGCTTCCAGCTGATACTTTCCACAACCTATGGTGGTTCCATGCTCATGGTGGTGAGATGGATGGGAATTTCTAGCTGCTACTTTCTACAACTAATGATGGTTTCACGCTCACAGTGATGAGATGGGTGGTCACATCTACCTGGTACTTTCCACAACCTATGATGGTTCCATGCTCACACTGATGAGATGGGTGGTCACTTCTACCTGGTACTTTCCACAACCTATGATGGTTTCATGCTCACGGTGATGAGATGGGTGGTCACATCTACCTGGTACTTTCCACAACCTATGATGGTTCCATGCTCACGCTGATGAGATGGTGGTCACTTCTTTCCACAATCTATGATGGTTTCATGCTCATGGTGGTGAGACGCATTAGGTCATAAGGACTTAATGAGGCAAGCCATTCCCATGATCAGCAAGATGAACTGAACTGGGAGGGGAAATAAAGGGCGTTTATACATGACCCCTAAGCTCCGCTGCAAATGGCTGCAAGCTCCGGACCTTAAAAATGTTTACCCACCAGCTCCGGACTTTGCAGACAATTAAGTGCGACCACGCCCACTTTAGCGTGACCAAACAGCAGTTTTCTTGTACCTGCTTTTTGATGGTGAAAAATTTTGATGCGGAGACTGCCTGAGCTCTCCTCACTTCTTTCTGTTGTTTTTCTTTTGCCTCTGCCCCTTAAAGAGGAACCAGGAAGTAAACGGAGGTCGGAGGTCGGAGCAACTTCCCCAAGCACCGGAGGTAAGCCTTTTATTATTTTGTCTCTGTCCCTCCCCCCCTCACACAGACAGAACAAAGAAGTACAGAGCGGGTGGGGACGGAGGAACAGCAACGAACCCTCAAGATCTCTGGTCCGAATTTAAGGGACCAGCGGATCTTAGGGGTCATGTAAAAAGGCCCAAAGAGATGCTGTAAAACAGGGAGGTCTTGAGCATGTATTCTTCTACTGCAGCTTCTACTAGGCAGTTAACCATAATATGAAATAAAGGGATTGTGTCTCTAAATTATTTATTGTCATTTGCTACAGCAATGCTGGAAGGTTGGAATGTGAAGGTAATAAAAGCTTCTTCCATTTTCACAGAGACAGCTAATAACATCCAACTCCACTCCTGTCGAGGATGCTATTTGCACAGGCTTTGGGGGGCCAGGCTCTTTCAGATATCAATAGGCAGTAGATCACCCACTGGAACACAGGCAGGACACAAAGCAAAGGCAGCTTAAAATGGGAGACAGCCCGAAGGTAGTACGAGAAGCACGTAGCTGCAAGTTAGCTGCAAGGATTGGATTTCTTCCGAGCTTTTCAGTGTACATATGGCAAAATTCAGACTCCAGTCTACATTTGTGAGGCAGGTACGAAATGAGGGGGCAGCAGATATATTCTGGATCATTTAATACATTACAGGCGAAAGAGGAGTGTTTTGGGGGTATAGAATGTAAGGCATTCCTGGCATGGTCACCCAGCTGTCCCTTGGTACTCCATTCCAAAAGGAACACTTTATTTCAACTGGCATATTTTTGCGTAGTTAGCAATTGTGTCCCAGAAATGGGAAAGACCACTCTTGGTGCCACAGTTCCTAGGACATTGTATTCAGTCTGTCCAATGCTCAGGCTGGCTGCAGTATTTAATTCTGGGAATTTAGCCATCTTTGTTATATATATGCTGCTGTGGTCATTTGGATCCTTTTAGGCAACATAATCTGTTCCGGGCGTTTGTATCCACCACTGACGCAAGAAATTCTCCTGTCTCAAATAGACGTTGATATAAGAAACAAAACAAAACAAAACAAGATAAAACCCAAACTTCTAATGTCTCAGATTTCATATAGGGAGAAGTATGGGATGATCATTCGTTTATTGCATTTCTCGCAAGGACAAACCACCACATTGTTAAGATAGGATACACAAGGACATTCCCCTACATGCATAAATAGGGCTCTCCAGAATACAAATTTTAACATGGAAGGTTCCAGAGTCTAGACAGAGCCTCATGACACGGTGGTTAAATGCCTATACTGCAGGTAAAACTGTGCTCATGACCTGGGGTTCAATCCCCAGTAATGGCTCATGGTTGACTCAGCCTTCCATCCTTACGAGTTCAGTAAATTGAGTACCCAGCTTGCTGGGGGGGGGTGGCAATGTGTGGCCTGTATAATTAAACTGTAAATCGCCCAGAGACTACTTGAAGTGGCATGGGGCGGTATATAAGCATAACACTTTGCTTTTGTTATTGTCTAAAAAATAAGCTGTAGGAGCTTTGGAGCATTGGCTTCTCAATGACACCCCTTTTCTGCTGGGGCTGAGAAGAGTTCCTGTCTGCTCAACCCTGGTGATGATGCCCAGCTTGGATGCAGCCCCAAAGCCTCCTCACACTAGGCCTCAGAATATATATGTTCCTTGCCCATTTCGTAACATTCTCCTCCAGGAAATGTTTCCATGCCTTGTTTGTGGAGGCCAGCAGTGAGGGAACACGGAGGCAGGGGGAGAGCATACAGCAAAGCTCCCCTCTGCTCCACGCCCCCCACCATCTGGGAACAGCTCCAGTAATATCTGAACTGGGGGAGTTGTTGGTAACCAGAGCAGCCAGCTGCAGCGTGGATGGTGAGTCACACAGGCCTGGGCTTTGGCCAGCATTTATTTATTCCAGGGTCAGATTCTAAAGACATGTCCTGCAGAGCAGAGTAGGCAAGCAAAGCTGGTCTCTTCCTTTGCTCATCCTCCGGACCCTTCCTTGAATATAAGAAGGGCCAGATCATGCTAGCTTGTCTGCAAGCGGCTTCCTTCGTTCTGGAAGTCTTTATCATTAATCCCACAATGCACTGGAATGTGCCAGGATTTGCTCACGTCACAAGGGAAGGCACATGATTCGAGATACTCTGTACCCCATCTCACAACAAGGGCGATCTACATGGGGAGAATGATCAATGGGACCAATATGCAGCAGTCAGATTGCTGAGTGGGTTACAGAGATCACATTACACCCCTACTACTAAAGCAGTTCCACTGGCTGCCAATCAGCTAGTGGGCACAATTCAAAGTGCTGGTTTTAACCTACAAAGCACAAAAAGGCCTGGGTCTAAGCTATCTCAAAGATCAAATCTCGCAGTATGAACCAGCTCAGGTGTCAAGGTTGTCAGGAGAGGCCCTTCTCTCCATCCCGCCACCTTCACAGATGCATCTCAGAAGAACACATGAAAGGGCCTTGTCTGTTGCTACTCCCAATCTCTAGAGCTCCCTCCCACTGGAGGCCAAGACTGCCCCATCTTTGCTGTCTTTCCGGAAGCAGGCAAAGACCTTTCTTTACAGACAAGCTTTCCCTGCTTGAGGAACTACCTACTACATATATGGATTACCATGCATGACTGCATTAACTGATTTCACAAGAACACCGGCATTTTCCATTTTAGTTTCCACCCCTGATAACGTTTTTTTCCCTTTTTGTGAGCTCTTTGTAGCTTTAATGTTGCCTTTTAATGTTGCAAGATGCCTCTTCTAATTCCCTGTTCTTAACCTGAATATGTCTTAAATGTTCTTGGCTGTATGTTGTCCCTCATTATTATAAGCCACCTTGGGTCCTTTTCCAAGGAGGAAGGTGGAGTAAAAGTATTCTAATAATAATAATAATAATAATAATAATAATAATAATAATAATAATAATAATAATAATAATAATAATAATAATAATAATAATAATAATAATAATAATAATAATAATACAAGGATGAGGACCATGTGGCTCTCATGTTATTGCTGGATCACCACCTCCCCTCAGCCCTCACTCCTGGCTATATTGTCTACGACTGACCAAAGATCTAGTCCAATCATACCTGAAGGGCTTTACATTCCTCAAACTTGGGCAAAGACATTTTGTCGAATAAGTCAGACTACCCTAAAAACAAGCAAGGAACTAAGCAAGCAAACACCCTGCAGGTCAAGATAATTATCTAAGAAAATGGATTTCCTAGCTCTGTTTAAAGCAGGTTTAAAACTTTAGGCTCCCCTTGGCAGAACTTTCTAAGTACTTCTAAACTGTCTCAACTTCACCAATAACTACCACCAAAGAGGTCTTTTTGGCGTGTCAGGGCAGGAATGGGTTTCTTATGGGTCTCCATCCCAAAGATACTGTAGTATAGCAGACTGGTCTACCCCTGCATACTGCTCATCCGGGGGTACTTCTCTCTCTGATCACTATTATTGTCGGACTGAGAATCAGCAGGCATCAAAGATGTTAGTGGAAGAGGCAAAAAGAATGGAGAGTGCAACCCAACTGGATGGAATGAGTTGAGCTCATGAAGTACAAAAGGAAGCCAGTGGGAAATACATTAGGGAATTGGAAGATAAATCTGGATGAAACAAATCACAAGCCAAGGATAGGACTGAAAACCATATGTGCCTCCAATTAACAATCTTTATATTTCCATAAGGGAAAGTGCGGGCAAACACACACACACACACACACACACACACACACACACACACACACACACACACACACACACACACACACACACACACACACACACACACACACACAGAGAGAGAGAGAGGGGGGGAGAGAGATTTTCAAACTAGATTCCAAAGATCACTGGGGTTTAACCATAGGATTTTGAATGACTGCCAAGAACGGAGGACAAGTTTCCCCGAAAGCTTAACTATGGACCACCACAAAGCTGCTGCTCAACATGCAGCTACAGGGTATACTGGGTGTACTTTAGGTTGCCTTTCCCTCCAGAGTGGCTGCAAGGAACCCTTCCAGGCATGGACCGGACTCTGCATGAGCTGACCATGTATCTCCAACACCAACCCCGGAATCCTCTGTCAACCCCATGGGCTTGCAGGGTTTCCTTGGCAGAGGACAGTCCGTGTGGGGAAAGTGGCTGGGGATGGGGAAATCTGGCAAACGTAGGGAGAGGTTGTTCCCGGTGATGTACAGTGCCATCAATGTCCATGATACTGAGTGATGCTTAAAGATGCAAGGTCAATCCCTGCCCAGGGGGGGGGTTACATTCTGCTTTACAACAGAACCGGTGGCAAGGGGAAGGAAGGGAAGGGAATGACACAGGCCGCAAGAAATAAGCCAAGACAGTTGCACGACATCTTCTGGCACCAGGGGTTCTAAGCCAAAGAGCTGACAGAAAGAAATAGTTTTGATAAATAATAAATAAATAAATTGGGGGGGGGAATGCATCCACGGGGAGCCCTGCATAGTTATTCTGGGAGGGACTCTGAAGCATAAGGGTGGAAAGAGAGATGTCCCATGGAGGTAGTGCCTGCCCCATCCGTCCACATCCTCAAGGCCAGGCTTCCTCGCTCCCCGCCTATAGCTCTATGGTCCTTCCATTCATAACCTCCCAAATGTTCTCCATCATGACCAGTCCCAGTCTTCAGCCTGACAATGAAAAGATGGGCAGGAAGCAGGGGGAAGCGATAAGAAGCTTGGAAGTCACCATAAAGGAACAGAACTGTTCCTCAAGCATCCAGCCCCAGTGCCGCTTGGCATTCCACCCATCCAAAGGTTGAACCATTTTTGTTACTGCTGTTTTCAACTGTGCCCGTGAATGGCATGCTATACCCTCCCAAGCCTGTGTACATAGAGCTTGGTACACCACCAACCCACAGCTATGTGTAGGTTTATAGCCTGCTGGAAGGACACAGGAGGAATGCAGTCACATATCTAGTGAGACAGAATCGTATACATTCACACACAACTACACAACCACCCAGACATACAGTCTCTCTCTCACACACACATACACATCCTACTTTATATTAGCCACAAACAGGGCTCCCGCCGCCGCCACCAGCCTAGACATTGCTTGAATGCAGGGAAAGATCTGTGCCTAGAGTGATAAACACTTGGACCTTCAAGAGCTGCACAGTTCTAATTGGCATCTGCCGTTCTAAATACAGCATTCTGAGGTTTGTGCGACACGGGTACACAAATATTACAGCAAGGCACAAAGAAACACTAGCAGGGGTACACTGTTCCAGCCAGATGCAGAGACAAATTTTCTAAATATAAAAATAATAAAATCAAAATCTGTGATCTCCCCGAAGGCCCAGTATCTTTGTCCTTCACCTTCTCCTCTGCCCACCCCATCTGCCCTGCAGCCCCCCATTCTTGGACCACCCCTTCTTCAAGGATGTCCGAGATTCTTGCTACAAACTTTTCCTAACATCCCACCACCAGTGGCTCGCACACACCTGTTTGTACCCCATCTGTCCTGCAATCACAAGAGAGTGGCATCTTTTAAAAATAAGAATGGCACTGCCCCCCCTCCTGCGCATCCTGCCAAGTATCCTGCCAAGGAAAAAGTGCCAGGTATATACCCAATGGGAAATGAGGGTCACGTTAAGGAAAGCAGGTCCCATGCTAAATGCCCGCATTCTGGGCATGAAATCTTGCCCACCCCTGGGAGTCCCGGCAGGAGAGTTGGGAGTGAGAGAGGTGCCACCTACGAAAAGCCACAGCATTCAGTACCAGAGGTAGCAAGTAGGGAGGAGCCCCTTTGCAAATGATGGTGCCCAAGAAGGGAGATGCGATTCCTCTACCACCAGCAGCAAACAATTCAGCACCATGACTGGCCAAAGTCCACCAGGGCAGGTGATGCTGTTCTGATGGGAAGGCCATCCCCAGTCCCACGCGGAGAGGTTGGCGATGCCCACTTCCTGGGCTCTATCACTGGGCGTTGGGCAGGTGGCATGGGCACAGGGGCAAGAAGAGCGGGGGGGGAGTTGAGGAGGGGTTTGGGAGAGGCAAGAGGGCCCCGGCAAGGAAGGCACGCGCACCCCCCCCCCCAACCTCGCTCACCTCGTGCCCGGGAGGGGCAGCAGCTGCACTTCGCCAGGACTTTGCGGAACAAGTGGTGGCAGGCGCAGCCCTGCTGGCTCCCACCCCTCATGGTGCCGCCGCCGCCGCCGCCGCCGCCGCTGCTGCTGCTGCCGGGCCACCCTGGGCTCCGTCCCCCGCCGGGCGAGCCATCGAGCAAAGGGGAGGCAGCACACGGCCGGCTCAGGCGGCAGAAGAGGGGAGGGGGGCAGCGGCGGCGGCGGCAAGAAGGGAAGAGAAGGGGGGAGTCCCGCCACCACAACCCGTTTTGCTCGGTGACAGAACAACAGGGCTGGGCTGGTGCTACCCGTGAAGGGGGGGGAGGAGGAGGAGGAGGAGCCTCTGCAGCTGCCCCCCCTCCTCCAGCTCTCCCTCCTTCCCTCCCATTTCCTCTTGCTCTCTTCATCCATCTCCAGAGCTTCCCAGAACTAGATCTGTCTTCCTCCTCCTCCTCCTCCTCCTCCGTCGCCTCCACCACCACCACCACCGCAATGCCCGCCGCCGCCGCCGCCGCCTTGCTGAGCCACTGCAGCCAGCTCTGCAGCAGCCGAGCCCTGCAGCGGGCACCCCGGGCAAAGAGGAAGCGGTCTGCATTCCCACGTCCCCCACACCCCACACCCCGGAGGGTGAGCGGAGGGGAAACGAGAAGGAGAGAGAGTTTAGAGGAGGAGGAGGAGGAGGAGGAGGAGGAGGAGGAGGAGAAGGAGGAGAAGAAGAAGAAGAAGAAGAAGAAGAAGAAGAAGAAGAAGAAGAAGAAGAAGAAGAAGAAGAAGAAGCAGCAGCTCATGGGTAGCTGGGAGTTGGGAGGGTGCGTGGATGTTATAAACAAAACACAACACCGGCGGGAGCAAACCCACGGGCTGCGTGCAGCCGCGCATCTCTGTGTCGACGCCTTGCGCGTGTCGCAAGGGGCAGAGAGGCTCGGCGGGCACCAAGTTGGGGGCGCTCCCGGGTGCTTCGGCCGGTGGGATGCCGTGCCCAGCCACGAGTGGGCCAAAGTGTTCCTGGCAGGGTTGCCAGGGTTTGAACTCCATGTGGTGTGTGCCTCCGCCTCCCGGTCTCCCTGCCCCCTGCCCCCTCCGCCACCCTCACCCCCATCCCCCAGACGGCAAAGGCAGGAGATTCCCCCGATCCACCCGATCTCGGCGATGGTCTCTTACCACCCCACCACCCGCCGCCCGCCGCCCCCTCGGCTATTTTCTGACACGCATAACACGAAGGGCTGCTCCGGAGTCTTCCACGTTTCCTACATAGGAAAGCAACTCCATATATAGACGGGGGGGGGGAACAATACCGTACAGGCAGAAATCCACACAAAAGAGAGCGTTCCATGACAACTGCATGCACGCATTAAGTTGTTGTTGTTTTTTTGTACTGTACGGTATGTATGAATCTGAGGCTGGCTGTGGGTTGAGGGGGTGCCCGAGAGGGGAGAAACAGCTGGAAATCCGGGCGAGCCCAGGGAAAGGCAGTCGTCGTGTTTAGAGGGATAGAAGCCCTGGATTCAAAACCTTACCCAGCCAGGAAACGGACTGGGTGACCTTCCTTGCAGGATGATTGTTAAACAGGGTGGTGAGCGGGAATGAGCATGCCTTTCCCTTGATCCTCTTGGGAAACAAGTGAGGGCATGAATGTAATCAATCCACAATTATTGAGACAAAAGGGCTTAATTTTGGGGCATATGAAATTTTAGTTTATGTGGGCATCAGCTCCCAATGAACTAGGTGACTGGCACCTTTTAATTTCAGAACCCCTTATAAGACCCTCATTCTCTCCTTTAATTCGTTTTGGCCATCACCCCATCACAGGGCTGACGCACCATATTGGCAGTGACTGCTCATGATCTGAGCGGAAAAGAGCGCCTTGCCCCCCAAATTTCAGACTGAAGAAACTGCTTATTCAGCACACAGGCTGCTTAGGGGTATGGGGGCACACCCATCCACTGCAAAACAGAACAACAAATGCATTTAAGAAGTGATTTTAAAGTTCAAACCTTGGATGTAATGACCTTACAGGGCCTGGGTAGGTGGGTGGTGGTCCTCTTATAGGGTAACACCACTGACCACAAATCAAAGCAAAACCCTATCAACATGGCATACATTAAATCAAAAGGGAATGAGACAGTATCATTCTAGAATATAGATTGCAGAGAGGAAACCATGGTTTTTTTTAATGCTTCCTTGCACAGGATAAATGTTCTTGCTAGAAAACCAGCCCATGAAGATGGTTAGGAGAGGGATTTTGTCTCCCTGATGTGTTTCCCCCCCCTTTGCTTGCCAAAGTTACATTTATTTATTATACGGCAAGTTACGACTGAAAAATAACATCTGTCCCTAATAGGATGTGGGGCCAAGCCCTGTATCAAGTCTTTCTGGGACTTATGTAGACCCCGTGTTGGCTTCGAGCTGGGGTTCTTTTCTACAAGCCCTGGGTGCCAGAACCCAAGCCTCAAATCTGCTTTAAACAACACTCAAATCTAGATCCCACAGAGTAGTAAGAATGGGAAGACAGATCAGAACATGTTCCAGATTACTACACTTGATCATAGCCAAGAGGGCGAGGAGCAATGGGATTTGAACTATTCAGATGTCTTAGGCCAGTGTTGGCGAACCTATGGCACTGGTTTCTTTCTGTGGGCGCCCGACATCGCCCCTTCACAGCCACCTGTATGCAGGTTAAATTGCTGTATTGGCACTTTGCAACACATTAGTGAAGAAAAATCGTGTACATCTTTAAAGTAGACAGTGCTCAGAGCTCCATTAGTGGGTTTTGAATTGCCGTTTGGGTACTCGGGTTCTAAAACGTTCGCCACCACTGTCTTGGGCACTTGGCTCAGCTGGACGTCATATTTACGAAGCCTATTTTGGTTTCATTGCACTTGAACTATCATCCGCTTCATAAGATGCTAATTCTGGGGCAGTGCTAAGGGACATCTTGGGCTTTCAAAATAAAAAGTGCAACTCCTAAAATGCTTAACCGTTTGGTCCTCTGGGAGTCGAAGCCTAAAGGGTCTGGAAGGCAAAAGGTTTCCCCCAGTTACTTGTCTGTTTCCCTTCCTGCCCTGGACTATGATTCTCAAGGGGGCAAGAAGCTGCTAAAAGAAAATGACAGTGGTTGAAATTTTGATTTGGAAGGGGAGGGTAGAGAAATGATTCAAAGAAAGGGGCTACAGCAGCCATGTCCAAACTTCGGCCCTCCTGATGTTTTGGACCACAACTCCCAGAATTCTAAGCTTAGATTGCCAATGGCAAAGGACTGTGGGAGCTGCTGTCCAAAACATCTGGAGGGCCGAAGTTTGGATATGCCTGGGCTACAGAATACATTGCAGGAAGGAAAGGGCAACTCTACCATTTGGGGAAAAGGATCCAGCTTACTCCTGGAGACGGACTGTAGGAACCTACCGTGAATCTACAACCTTCTGGCTATTCCTCGTGACTTCTCCAGCGATTCCTTGGTTGGACTAAGCCAGATGTGCCACCCAACCTGCCCTCCTGGTTCTGCTTGTGCTCAGAAACACTCATCTTTTGGCACCACTGCTCTAGAGCTGCTGCTGGAACACACACACACACACACACACACACACACACACACAGGCACTCTAAACCCATCACTAGCGATGGGCACAAACCACCCATCTAGCACTCAGCCCAACAGGTCTTCCATTCTAGGAATAGAAAATTTGAGTTATTGCTATTCCCCACCCACTGGAAAGAGAATACCCAGAATCTCTTGATGGGGCAACAGGGGACTTGTATAGCCTTGGGGGGGGCAGGGAAATGCAGCCTGGTTTATACCTTGGTTTTCCTGAAAAGAGTGCAGGATTATGTACATAGTCCTCATCTCTGTTTCCATCCTCACAACCCTATGAAGTATTGATTAAGCTGAGAAACAGTGGCCAACAATCCTGTTGCTTAGCACTGGGAAATCACACTCAAGTAGGCCCATGAAATCAGTGGGGATTTGGAGAATTAAACCCTCCATATGTTCCATGGGTTCACCAAGAGTAGATGAAGCTAGAGATATAAAATTTCAAGAAACTTTCTTGGGGGGAAGGGATTGGGAGGGGACCCTGTTTTTCCCAACCCCCACCCCCAATTTTTATTTCTTTCAGAGTTTCCCCCCATGTCTTCAACATGTCAGGAAGTTTTTGCCAAGGTCACCTTACTTGCTTCCTAGCTAATAAGAAGAGGGATAGAACCCAAGTCTCCTCTGTCCTAGCCCAGTCATCTGAGCACTATATCGTATCTTCCCCTTGCCTTCTATGGCCACAAGTCACAGAAACCATCCTGTGAGCTATTTATCAGCCAATGAACCCCAATTTCTCAATTAACTGAAGCTTCTCGCCATTCCGACCTCCTTTCATCGTCTTCCAGCACTCTCCTGATTAGTTTCCTTCTCTTTCCTTCCAGTCTCTCCCCTCTATTTTGAATTTATCAGCTCGCTTAATTTATTTCTGCTCCTCGCTGTGATCATGTTACTCTTCCTTTCTCAACATTGGCTCAAGTCTTTCTTATTTGAACTTATTTCACTGACTTTCAAATGTCTCCCGTCTTCTATCCCCAATTGTCTATTTATTCTTCTTCCTCTCTCCCCTCCTTTCTTCCCCCCTCCTCTGCCTTTCCTGTCTTCTGATCCTGAACCTCCCATCTTAAATCCTCCGGTGCTTGACTATGTCCCCTCCTCTCCTGTAGGAGAGCCTCCTTTCACTGCAAGGTTTTTTACTTCCTGCCACCTGTCTTGCTCCCTTATAACACCTGATCTTAAACACACACACACACACGTTTCCATTTTCTCTGTTCTTGACCCCTTCTATCTTGTGCGTCTCTTGCACCGAATGTCAGCCTGAAGGCAGAGACTTCCTCTGGGTGCCTTGTCTATGTACAGCCCTTGGTTTCTGTAGGTCTCTTAGATGTACTCCAGGTGCCTACAGCACCTGGTATTCCCTGGTGGTCTCCCATCCAAGTACTAACCAGGGCCGACCCTGCTTAGCTTCTGAAATCAGGCGAGATCGGACTCCAGTATTCCTGCCAAGAAAACTCCATGGACATGAGGTCATGAAGGGTCAGTCACGACTGTAACGACGCGACGCAACACACACACACACACACACACACACACTTAGATGTACAGAACAACCAACAACAGAACTAACTTGCTTAACATTGTTGTGTAGTGGATAGAGTGACGGCCTAGGATTCTGGAGAGCAGGGTTCGAATCCCCACTCAGCCACGGAAACTGACTGGGGGAGTGAAACTGGTAAAACTACTACAGTACTTCAGTATTTCACTTACCTTGCCTTTCAGGGTGGCTAAGGGTCTTTTCACATGACCCCTAAGATCCGCTGGTCGCTTAAATTCGGACCAGAGATCTTGGGGGTTCATTTCTGTTCCTGCGTCCCCACCCCTCAGCACTTCCTGCTCCTGTCGGCATGAGGGGGGGGAGGGAAAAAAAGGACAAAAGAAGCCTTTACTAACCTGCCCATGCCGGTGGAACTTGCCAGGAGCCCCGTTACTTCCTGGTTCCATCTCAAGGAGCTCTTAAAGGGGCGGGAGGCAAAAAAACAACAGACAAGCCAGGAGAGCCCGGCACTCTTATCCGCATCAAAAAATTTTCACCTCCAAAGAGAAGGTACAAGAAAAGTGCACTGGGTCGTGCTAAGGTGGGCGGGGTCAGACTTAATTGTCTCCAAACTCCGGAGCTGGTGGGAAAACATTTCTAAGCTCCGGAGCTGGGAGCCATTTGCAGTGCAGCTTAGGGGTTGTGTATAAATGCCCTAAGTTGGTTCCCACTCGACTGCCCGTAACAAAAACACATCTTTAGCCTGCAAACTCTTGTGTAATGCTTAAAAATGAGAACAGTTACAGTATTTGTTGGATTTTTAAAATGTGCCATCAAGTCAGAACCAACAGAACCCTAATAGGGCTTTCAAAGTAAGAGAGAGATTTAGGGTTAGGGTCTTACCAGTTCCACACCCACAGTGGGCTTTCATGGAAAGGGATTCCAAACCATGCCTCTCAAGTCTTTAGTCTGTCACAAACAGTACACAGCACCACACTGGGTTTTAGGCTTAAGATCCCCTAAAATACTCCACGTGGCACAGCCAGTGAAAATGCAACTTTTTAGAGCCATGCTGATTGAAGTATTTTGGCCAAATATTTACAGATTTCCTACCTCTTGTGCACATCCCCTTGGTTCTGCTATTTACACTGCATAGGAGAGCCTTGTGGCGCAGTGGTTAAATGCCTGTACTGCAGGTAAAACTGTGCTCACGACCTGGGTTCAATCCCTGGTAGCAGGCTCAAGGTTCACTCAGCCTTTCATCCTTCCGAGGTCGGTAAAATGAGTACCCAGCTTGCTGGGGGGGGGCAATGTGTAGCCTACACACTGTAATTAAAATTGTAAACCGCCCAGAGACTACTTGTAGTGGTATGGGGCGGTATATAAGCAGAAGCAGATAGGTTTCTAATTCATAATGTATGCAATTATGTGACTCCATTGACCACTGAGACACGCTACCCTTGCTCACCCCGAGGGTTCTGTGTGCTAGTGACCGGGGAAGGCTTCCCCTGAGACTCTTCTCCCAATACCCATGAGACAATTTGCTCCATTCAGCCTCCAGAGAGAGACCAATGCCTCCAGGGTGTTGCTTGTGATTGCAAACCAACCCTGCAGAGTAGAGCATTCAAAACACCCTCAAGTTACTTATCACTTCTGGAGTGCAAAGTGCTTTCCTTAGGACCACCAACCCCCTAAATCTGTCTAATAAAATGCCTGAAAAATGTTACAGTTTTTATTAAAGGCATTTAATAAGAGCCTCATGGCACAGTGGTTAAACAGCTATACTGCAGCTATAACTGTGCTCATGACCTGTGGCTCAATCCTAGATAGCCAGCTCATGGTTGACTCAGCCTTCCATCCTTCCGAGGTCAGTAACGTGAGTACCAAGCTTGCTAGAGGGGGCAATGTGTAGCCTGCATAATTAATTGCAAACTGCCCAGAAAGTGCTTAAAGCACTATGGGGCAGTATATAAGCAGAACACTTTGCTATTTCAAATGTGGATTTAATGTTTCTAAAAGCATTATAATAATGTGAAGAAGTGCCACAGTAAAAAGCAAAGCAAAACTCATTCAAAGACTTTGACATTTAGGAGTCATACATAAGACAATAAAGCTAGTTATCCAGATCTATACTTATGAAGTAGCATGGTTCCCATGCACCCACCAAGTTCAGCAGAACAACAGGCATAGACTACCTATTGAGAGATGATGTTGAGCAAAGCTAGCTACGCATCAACTTAAGGTGCAAGAAGCTTGAGTGATCCAGTCTTCTGTCTATATCTGATCCTCGTGGGTCAACCTTTAGGACCAGTCGGGTCATGTTCTTTCCCAAACCTCCTAAGTGGTACCTTCTGTGAAACTAACTAATCAGATATTACAGGTGGCCCTAAGTTGAGCACTATGGGATATCAAGAAAAGATCTATCATTTGGCCTTTCAGAGTTGTAGATCAGACCTTTAACAGACACAGCTAGTTTCTCTAATTAGGAGAGGCTTCTCTTCTTCCCATCCTGCTCATTTTGGCTATCAAGCCCTGCCTTTCACATAACCCAGGGAATGAATTAACCCTTGCCTCGACAATTTATTGACACTCTGCCATTCCGATTTGCCTGCCTGCTTCTGTGTTTCTCTTGTGTCTTCTAATCTACCTCACAAAATGGCATCCACCCAGAGTCCCAGGACCATGAGAATGTAGTCTAATAAAGGAACTCGACAGCCCGTTACATAGAACATAGAACACACAGGGTAAAAAACAACCTTCTTGATGAGCGTTCAATCAAAAATAACACCTATCTCCAATAAAACAATAATCTGCAATCAAACATGACAACAGCATGCTGAAAAGGAAGGGCATTGTTCATTTCCATCATCTTCAGCACCTCCAAAGAAAAAAAGACAGCATGTAAAGAGCAGGCCATCTGGGCTGCCAGGAGAACTATCCACCTTCTCTTGGATTTGCTTTGGCTGCGGGACAATTCCTTATTCTACACTTTACTACCACAAGTCTGGTCTAACAGAAGCAGTAGAAATCACCCACAGGCTACCTTGGGGCTAAAGCAAATGGCGCCAGCTAGAAAATTTGCAAGGCCCACAGCATGGAAACCATGGGCAGAGCGCCAAACAGCTTTTAGACCATCCAGACACATCACTGAGGACATCTCTGGAAGGCAATCAGCAAAATCATGCCACAGCACTAAAAACTAATGCATTCCAATCGCTCCTGTGCAATTATTTAGGACACCCCCCCAGACCGCTCTGTAACAGCATCATTTAGATGGAGGAAAGAGTTGCCTATCTGGCAGCTGCAGTAAGATCTTAAAATATACAATTTCCAAGAGCCGTCCCAAATGGGCAACTGGAGGTCCACCTGTTGTTATATGCTGTAAGCTGAAGCCAACTCATAGGAACCTCAATGGGGCGTTCAAAAAAGAAGTTAGATATTTAAAGATGGGTTTTTACCAACATCACACATCCAGTGAGTTTCCACGACAAAGCAGGAATCCACACTCAAGTTTCCTAAGTCCTGGACCATCACTCTACGGACTACACTGTGCTGGGAAGCAGGAGGAGGACCAGCTATTCTCAAGGTTTTTCTTGACTATTTCGGTTTCAGCATGTTTGAAAGACTTCTAAGAATTCTAAAGCAAATCTGTCACAGGTCTCACGATGACAGGTTTTAAGGCAGCCGTCATCAACCAGGTGCCCTCTAGAAGTCTTGAACACCCCCCTCCCACACACACCCATTTATTTATTTATTTTATTTATTTTTTGATCCTGGGGAGTGATATCAAGAGACAGGTATCTAGTAGTCTCATGTGCTCCGAGAGGCATCTGGTGGGGCCACTGGACTAGATGGGCCCTTGGCCTGATCCAGCGGGGCTGTTCTTGGGTTCTTAGGTCCTTATGATCCAGGCCATGTGAGCTCCAAACACTTAGAATTTTTCAGGTTGGGGGAAAGCTGCTCCACGGCCTATGCCACTAATGAGGGGGGCTGACAAGAGTGCCCTGTGGTGTGGGCCATGCAGTGCAGGGAAAATTAGGTTAAGGACATTGACAAAGAAAAGGCCAAACTATCCAAACAAGTCAGGCAGCATTCTTGCTTGGGGGGAACTAGTAGTAACACATGAGTAGAGTTTCCTGTCAGGTTATCCAGAAGTGATGGAAGAAATGCGGCCAACGGCTATGCTTGTTATTCGCCCCAGCCTTTTCCATCCCAAGTCTCATAGCTGCCATGGTGACAGGGACACAATTCTGCTCTACGCTGTCAGGCAAGGAGGGGAAACCAGTGGCCCTCTGAATGCTCCTGGAGGGCAACTCCTGTCCATCCCCTACACTGGCTTGGGACCGAGGGTGGTTGCAGCCAGACAACTTCAGAGGCCCCCCTTCCCAATCCCAGCCTAGTCACAGGGGGAATGTGGCATCATGAAGAGGTATGCATGCAAAGGAGGAGCTGTAGAAGACTGCTTAGGACAGAGCAAGAGGGTGCAGTCATTGGGGAAAGGAGGAGAGGTAGGTTTGGTAAGAATCTGGCCTCCCTCCCTCACACCACAACTGAATTTGCCCTCCTCCAACTAGCCCCTGAAGGGTGTGTACGCATAAGTCAGAAACGGAAAATACACTTGAGACTCCAGCATCTTCCCTTAAATTGTGGGTCTCGATTCTCAGCCCCTCCAGACATTCTGGATTACTCCACTTCACACAGGCTGGGTGGGGCTTCTGGGGACTGAAGTCCAAAATATCAGGAAAGCTAAGGGCCCCCTGTTCTTGATTTAATCATTGTAGGCAGCAAAGCCAGAAAAGAACCATGGAAAACCACCAGAAAACCAGAAAAGAACCTTGGGAAACTAAAGGGAAAAGGCCAATTGTGGGCCATGTCTTCACAGACTAATTCCCCTTAAACCTCTGTAGCTGTGAAGGTTCTGCAGAACATCCAGACCACTCAGAATCTCAGATGAAGGGATGTGCATTGGAGCAACAGCAGATAAAAACGACAGGTTCCTTTGCTTGTCCCACCAGATCTGACCTGGAAAGGCAGGGGAAGCGGCTTAAAGTGACATGTACCAAGAGACCCTCACCTTCTTGTGTGGGTTGAACCTCTGTGAATCCAGACGCCATGCCTTCATCCTGGGGCTCCGCGATGTGTTGTTGCTCCCTGGTGTCCTCCGAGGCCACCACACTGCTGCTAGGCTGAGGCTGCATCTGAGCTTCTTCCTGTGAACACAGTTCCG
Organism: Phrynocephalus forsythii; assembly: GCA_029282475.1. Lineage (NCBI taxonomy): Eukaryota > Metazoa > Chordata > Lepidosauria > Squamata > Agamidae > Phrynocephalus > Phrynocephalus forsythii. The sequence goes on along the minus strand of JAPFRF010000011.1, from coordinate 28,685,693 downwards.
GCAGCTGCAATTAAAGCATGAAAAACAACTTTAGATTTTAAGGCTGGTGGGAGGCAACCTGTAGGACACGGAGGATCCGTCCTAGACATAGATCGCAAGCTGGAGAACAGCCGTTCATGGACATATTTTAGAGCAGGCATGTCCAAACTTTGGCCCTCCTGATGTTTTGGGCCACAACTCCCATAATTTCAAGCTTGTATTTCCAATGGCAAAGGACTGTGGGAGTGGTGGTGCAAAATATCTGAAGGGCCAAAGTTTGGACATGCCTGTTTCAGAGGAACACCATTTGCATCATTTCCATGAAGCCAACTCATTTTCAGGTGTGTCCACCACAAGGACCAGAAACATACTTTTAAAAGAAACCTCAACAGATAAGGAAGCTCGGGTTCTCTGGGGCTGAAGAGTGTGCAGGAGACTGTCTACTCCGTAAGGGCTCTAGACACAAGAACATGTGACCAAGCAGGGATGTGAAGGAAAAAATGCTGATAAATAGGTGTCAAAGGACACTGAGTAGAATGGGACGTTCCAGATTCTCCTGCAAATGTCTATTAGTGACTATTGTCCTAATAATGAAATGAAACCTCCATGCTGTGAGGAGTGATACTTCTGAATGTTAATCAAGGTTGAACAAGAAGGTCACCTTCACACCCTGCTCTTGGTCTTCCCACAGTCCTCCCACCAAACCTCTGTGGGAAACAGAACACTGCATTAAATGGACTTCTGGTCTGATTCAACCTGGGCCATTTCTAAAGATCGGGGCAGGCACAAGACACCTGGATGCCTGAGGCCACCAGTTCCATGCAAAGAACAAGAGCGGCAGGTGAGCCATATTAGAACAAGGGTAATTAGATAGCGTGCCTAGTTGCCTTAAGCACATGTGATCTCGCCTGATTTCAGAAACTAAGCAAGGTCGACCCTGGTTAGTACTTGGATGGGAGACCACCAGGGAATACCAAGTGTTGTAGGTGCCTGGAGTAGGAACTGGCAAACCACTCCAGTATTCCTGCCAAGAAAACTCCATGGACATGGAGTCATGAAGAGTCTGTCACAACTGTAACAACACACACACACACACACACAATTAGCTAGCATTCTACCCCACCCTCTTGCACCCCCCAACCCCACCTCAGGGCAGCCAAAAGATATGGGGCTGCTCATGTGCCACCCATGGATCTCCCTTCCAAAATCTTGATGCACCCATCAAATGCTGTTGCCTCAGTGAGCCATGGCAGAGAGGTGGCTCTGCTTATCGCTGACATAAGTACCCTCATCGAATCACCTTCAGCAGTGGGTGGAGGAATTGTAGCTGCAGAAGAGATTTAGGAGTAGGCAGCCGAAGAAGGTAGTCTGGACTGCCGGGGAAAAGGAACAAGTGGGTCCTGGATCAAATTAAACCTGAGCTCTCTCTCTCTCTCATCTAGAAGTAAAAATCATGAAACTGAGGCATTGCTTCTTTGGGCATATCTTGAGAAGACAGGATTGTCTGAACAAGACAGGATTGCTGGGAAAGATGGAAGGCAACAGGAAAAGAGGAAGGCCAACGACTAGACGGATTGATTCCCGAACGGAAGCCACGGGCAGAGTTTGCAAACGCGGAGCAGGGTTGCTGAGGCCGGGACATTGTGGGAATCGTTCCTGGATGGGGTTTGCCATAAGTGGGAGGCATCTTGATGGCAGGAAAACAACAACAGTTGAAGAAGGCGTGGGGTAACTGGGAATGCTAGACATGCCCCACACCTTTCAGAAGTGCCTCCGCGAGGACCAGACACAGAAGATAGAGTGCAATTGCCTCTTGGCCCAGGTGCATCTGTGTGTGTGGGGGCATGTTCTGCCAGATGATATGTGGGAGTGGGGGGATCCACCCCCTGGGGCCACTCGGGGTCTCTCCCTATGACCTCCCCAACCCACCTTCCCAGTCATAGTGACAGCAGCCTGGGACTACTAGCCTGCCCTGCCCCACCCACTCCATAGAACCAGGAGTCCGGTTTGGCCAAACAAGTGTGTCAATTGCAGCAACTGGGCACAATAAATGGGGCCATAGCGTGTGGCTGTTCAATCCTTTACTTTCTGGAATTTCCAAGCCTGGGCAGTCCTACAGGAATCACGAATAGCCTTGGAGAGAAGCGCAGGCTCCAGTCCTGCACTGTAGGGGGAGAAGACCTTTGCCTGCACAGCAAGAGCCCAGGTTCTGCAAATAATAACATATTCTCGAAGGCTTTCACGGCCAGGATCCGATAGTTGTTGTAAGTTTTTCAGGCTATTTGGCCGTGTTCTGGAAGTTTTTCTTCCTGACGTTTCGCCAGACTCTGTGGCTGGCATCTCCAGAGAGCAAGATGAGCTAAGGGAACAAGCAGTTGAGCACAGAGAGAAACTCCTTGTTCCCTGAGCTCATCTTGCCCTCTGACCCCGGAGAAGCGTCAGGAAGAAAAACTTCCAGAACACAGCCAAAGAGCCCGAAAAACTCACAACAACTATCGGATCCTGGCCGTAAAAGCCTTCGGGAATACCGTGAGTCCATGAGTTCTATGGCTTAATGCGGGAGTGGGGAACCTTTGTGTACCCTCACTCTGATATTTTAAATCATTGCTCCCATCATAACACCTTATCATTGGGCACAGACCCACAGAAGAGTGAAGTTGGAAGGGGCCTGTAAGGCCATCCAGTCCAGCCCCGCCCCATTCCATACAGGAATATAAATCAAACAAGAACTGCCAGATGGCTGTCCGTTATTTCAGGGACCTGATGTCTGAACCACATGGAGGACTGGAGGTTCCTCACCCCAGCCTTATAAATGTCTAGTGTAAATTTATTTATTTATTTATTTTATTTTATTTTATTTTATTTTATTTTATTTTATTTATATACCGCACCATCTGGCAGCAAAGGCCACTCTGGGCTGTCTGATAGCTGCTGTTAATCTACTAAATGGGTTATTCAGTAACAGGGTAGTCTCCTGTTGATTTTTTCATACCCTACAAATGCCACTGAGCTGGGGAGGGAGCTTTCACAGAAGTTGACCTGCCATCCACTGGCTGTGGACAGTGCCCTTCCATACCAGTCTTCCACCTCACCTGGCATTTATGCGAAGAGCTTGGAGGAAAGATAAGGGAGAGGTGAGACCCAGCAGGGTTTCATCCCTGGCCTGGAAGAGGTTCTCAAATTGCCCCTTTGTTTCCATGCAAGGATGTCATTCAGCTGCTTCAGAAAGTGAAAAGAAACACCTTTTGCAACTGAGGAGATATTCTGCTCCAGCTTTCCCTGTCCTAGCATCTGCCACATGGGTCATAGAGTGCAGTTCCCATCATCCTCAGCCAGAGTCCCCCCACATTCAGGAAGTTTGTTGCAGAATTATAAGAATTACATCTTTGCCACACAAAACAAGCATGGAGAAATGTCTGCCTTCTTGGCCAAAGGGACCAAAAAGAAAATCTCCATGAAACGCTTTTCCAAATAAACTTGAATGCCCTGGTGTTCACCCCCTCCCCCTCTCCCTTTCCTGACATATAACTCCTGAGCACCTCCAGCCTACACGCCTCCAGAAAACAACCTCAGAAACAACACAACAGCGGCACGCATACACACAATTCAGAACAGCCCCTACAGCTGCCTCCATTGCATCACCTACCCAGACAGAGGCCATATATCATTGTGTCTTGGGCTTCGAGAGCCCTCCGGAGAACTTACCAGCCTCATCCTAGGCAACCCATTTAGTTCTGCATCGAGTGGAGATTTCCAAACAGCAGGAGGAGGAGGGGGAGAGCAAACCCTAACCTTTACTTTTCCACTCCAACTGCGCCTACCGCACCCTTTCGGCCCATTGCAACACCCCCGCAGGCTCACTTTCCCCTGTCCTGTCCCATGGCCAGCAGCAATGAGGGTAGGTGGGAGGGCTGGGTGGAGGCAGAGAAAAAGAAAGAGAGAGAGAGAGAGAGAAGGACACAGCCCCACCCTGGAGCGAAAAGGACTCCCACTAGCCTATTGCCACATCGCCGTTTCCCTAAAGAAGTTCTTTTGAGAAACATTTTCAAGAGTCGAAGGTTCCACTCACCCCGTTGCTTAGGGATGTGTGTGTCTCCCTTTACCCTGAAGCAAGGAAGGCACATGGAGGGGAGAGTCCCCACTCTTTTTGGCCTTTTTTCAATGCCAATAGTGCCACCGCGGGGGTGGGGGGGCACTGCAGGGAGGACCCACTTCTGATTCTGGCCCACGTATTGATCTTTAAAAAGAAACCTGCATTAGGGGCAGGGCACCCCAAGGGTCCCAAGTGTGGGTTAGCCTTGAATTGTATTCTTCAAAGCCATCGCCCCTGCTAGGTGCTGTACAAAAGATCAGAAGCATCTGTTTAGTGTAGAAAACAAATTTGGAAAAATGTGTTGGGAAAAAGATCTGACTCAACGGAGTCCAGCATTTGACAAACCTTGCCTAATTACTAAACCTTTCCTCCACGGACCCACTTTAAAGAGAACAGGCAGCCAAGATGCTGTTCGTGAGATTTATCTGCTTCTGCTGGGGAACCCTCCAGCATCCCCACCCGTCCTCTGGTCTAAAATCAACAACGCAGGCACTGCCCAACTGCTCCCTTCCTGGGAGCCTGGCCGCCCCTCCTTAGTCATTGCAAATCTTTCCATAAGCAGCGTGCTGCGGAAAAGAGAGACAATTTGGGGACTAGAAATCCTAGAATCCCCCCCAACCAGCAGTCTGGGTGCGTGGGTTTTGTTGTGGGTCCAAAGAGGTTGCTTTTTGCAAAAGTTGGCCCACCACCAAATGCAGCGCCTCCACCCCACCCCACCTTCCCCACACTGCCGTTGCCCCAATCATCTCCTCCTTCACCCAGTTTTTTTTTTTTTTTTTGTAAAGTGGCCTTAGCTCGCTGGCTTATCTCTTTGCAAACGTTTCCTGCCTGCTGGCCTGAACCCTGACCCTTCCTTCGCCTTACCCAGTGTTGGCTGGGTAGGGCCAGCGAAGTCAGGATGTCACCCATCGCGCCCAGCATTTGGTCGGTGCGTGCTTCCGCCCGCTGTGGGGCTTTCATGATGCGTGAAGAGGAGTCTCGCTCACCTTCTCCCACCACTGCTCTTCGGTTTGGAGACGGGAGGCATCTGGGGGACTGGGAGGAGACTGGGCACTTTGCCTCTGTCTCTGTGTGTGTGTGTGTGTGTTTTAGCTGGGTGCTGGGGCAGCCAAGTCAATCCCAGTTCCCAGCCAGGCAGCTCCGGCTACCATAAATTCCCTGCTACAGGCTGCTCCCATTTTGTTTTGTTTTGTTTTGTTTTTTGAGCTGCACCCCTCACTGCCTGGTCCATGCAAAGCCCTTTATCTCTCCAGCCTCCTCCATTATTTACCCTGGAAGGCTCCTCCAGCCTCACAGATAGCAATGGATTAGGGACAGGGAGGGGAGGCCATCGCACACAAACAAAAGTCGAGCATGTCCCTGTGAAGGAGAGCTCAGTCTATATATGGGAAAAAAACCAGATAGCACCATGGAAAAAGGAAGCCAGAGAGCCCTTAGTAGCAGTGGGGGCAAGCCACTCACTCCCAGAGTACAGCAGGAATCACTCCACAGCGAGGCCCGCTCAGGCAAGCTATGATGGGAGGGGAGGCCGCAAGGCTGGTGGTGAAGAATCGGGTGTTATGGATTTGGCCCAGGTCAGCATGGCATAATAGAGGTCAAAGCTTTCTGAATCGTAACAGCAACCCAGTCCTGATGCTGCCCCCCAGCTCGGCCGCTGCACGGAAGGGCCATGTGCTCAGGACGGTCACCTCTAGACCAGTGGTTCCCAACCTTGGCTCTCCAGATGTTCTTGATCTGCCACTCCCAGAAATCCTGGCCAGCACGGCTAGTCGTTAAATTGTCTGGGTGTTTCAGTCCAAGGACACCAGGGCTCCCCAAGGTTGGGAACCACTGCTCACCAGGGTACTTATGGAGCTTCTTGTTTCATTACAGGCCAGAAGGCCTTACCAAAGTGGCCATATCCTGAGCTTGACCATTGATGTATTTAGCCTAATACCGCATGCAAAACATATGCTCTGCAGCCCTCATGGCCTCCCCATGCAACCCAATGTTTTAACTTTCCAGACATGAGCAAGCAAAGAATATTCTGCTTAGCAGCCTAGCAAGTACAAGATGCAGTCTCTTGCTCCCTTAATTTCTTTTTAATAACAACAGGACTAATGCTACGCATTTCGAACATGGCTAGAGAACCTGTGGATCTCCAGAGGCGGCTGCTCCTCCCAGTTCCCATCACCCACAGCCACTGGTGTGGGATGGGGAAAGATGCAGGCCAGGAACATCAGAAGGAACTTGAGTTGACTGTTCTTCTTCCTGATCATGTCCACATTTGCTCCAAAGTAAGCTCCACTGACGTTTGCTGTTGTACCATCAGGTTGCCTCTACCTTACAGTGATTCTATGAATGAGTCACACCCCCCACCCAAATTAACGGCCCTGCTCAGCTCTTGCAAACTCAACCCTTCCTTTTTAGGGAGTCAATCCACCTCATATTTGACCTTCCTCTTTTCCTGCTATTTTCAGCCTTTCCCAGTCTGGTGCACCAGGTATGAAGTAAGTACAAACTACATCATCTCCCCTAGTCTATAGCCCTCTTGTTGTGCTATATATGCAATTTAGCTTCTTGGGGAGGACGGGAATTGTGGTACCACACGTGCAGTGGGCACCAGAGTGCAGAGACTTGTCAATTTTTATCTTCCCATTGTTCCTCTCATTATAATAGGGGTCCACTGCTGTCCTTAAGCTCTCTCTTCTGGCTTGGCAGCAATACGGTGGAGTTTGGTCCACCTTTGACTCATGTAGGTCCTTTCCTAACCATTGTGTATGACTGCCCAAGCTTAGTGGCCCATGGTAATGCGCTTAAAAGGGAGGCACAAGTGTCATCCCAATAACTTTCTCCCTGCTTTTTCCCACAGGAGCCCTGCAATTACGGTAACAAGGCAGCTGTCTCTAGCTGTGTGGTTTTTTCCTGCTGCTCACTATATTCTTGCAAATACGGTAGGAGGGCCCCCCTCTCCCCCACTAGAGGTTGATTTCCTGTAGTTTTTCATTCCAGCTTCCCAGAGAGACAAAACACATTTCTGGAGATGAAGTGTTGAGCGTGAGCCATGGGGAGTTGTGGGGAAGTCTAGAGGGCTCCGAGCCGTCGGTATCTTTCTCCTCTGCCTGCCACGCAACCATTCAGGTTTGCCCCCCCCCCCCGCCCCGTGAATCCTATAAGGCTGCTCTTACGACACTCCTTTTTTTTCTGGGATTCCACCCCCATTCCTCATTCTTCCATTCCCATTCTGGGCCCCACAGTGGCTCCCCCCCTCTCTAAATGCATAGGGCTTCCTCCTTACCTCTTCTTTCCCCTGGAAACAACTCTACTCACTATCTTGAACCAATGTCTTGCCCTCCCCAAATAATCTGCTTTCAGGCCCTTTAATAAGAGTGGGTGCTGATAACTGCAGCATTAAAGGCACATCCTCTTAAGCAGGGCTCGTTTGCACAACCACCTGGTTAGCATCATGATTTGAGGACAGCCAGCTCCTCATCTCCCTATCTCTGTCTGGAGCATGGCCTTGACAACCGAATTCCTCCTCTTGATGCCCCTGCTGCAGACTTGAAGGCAGCTTCCAGGGCCATAGCTTTTACAAGTGCTGAACCAGAAGTCAAGATCTGGGTTTGACCCCCCTCAGGCTGTCATGAAATAAACTGGCTGACCTTGGGCTGGTCATATTCCCTCAGACCAATCTATCTAACAGAGGACTAAAGAGCGGAGAAAGGAAGCCGCTTTCCACTCATGGGAGGTGAGGCAGAATATGAATGTAATAAATAAATACCTATAAAGATAATGAGAATTTTCTGCCAGCGCCATTAGCACTACAATTGTATCCTCACAGTGATACTGAAATGTAGGGGTGACTAGATGGGGGAATCTTAAATGACCTGGGTTGTGTTTTAAAGGCTCTTATCTTCAGCAAGAACTATTTTAATCTCACGCTTGAACAATCCTTCCATTCACATGGGAGACCAACTTCTCCTGTGAGAAAGGTCCAGGCAGCACTTTAGATTGCTCCAATTTCTCCCCTTTTTCTATTACTGACTCCCCTGGCCCTGGCCCTTTCCCTGTCTTCTGTTGTTAAGGCTGTCTTTCTGTGAGCTAAGACAACTACCCCATTGTTGTTTAATTTACTAACTGGCATAATGCTATAACAGTACATCAGCCTAGCATGGACACTCCCATTTATCTGAAATAGCGCTGTGTCACTTAGGAAAAAAATGAATGGCGAGAAGAGGCTAATAGAGGAGAGTGCTTCTCTGCCATTTTTTTACTCTCACAACCCACTGTATATGTCAGGTTGTCACCAAAAAGAATGCCGTCCACAGGTCTATTTGGGTGTAAATTAAAAGTAACCACACAGACTGCAGAAATAAACTGCAGCCCTGGTGCTGTGCCAGAAAAGAGGGGAAACAGCTTGCAAAGGGGGCAGGATGGCTTGCTTTTATTTAAAACACATGAGGTCACTGGCAAATAGGGTGAACCAAATTGCACCAAAAGTGAATCAATTTGTGAGTGATGTTTGCCTGATTGCCCCCTTAGGCAAGGTAAATGGAATCAGTCTAAGGCTATCCACTCAGTTACCTGAGTAGAAATGTGAACCTAGAACTTTTAGTTCACATCTAGCATATGTAAGTACAGCAGTACCTCAATTTATAAATTTAATCCATTCCAAATTCATGCTCTTAAGTTGAACTATTCTTAAGTCGAGGTATCTAAAAAATTGAAAAAATAAGTTAAAAAATAAAAAAATGAAAACAAATATTTGTAAGTCGAGCAGACTATATCTAAAAAATTTTAAGGTGGCAGTTAAAATGCCAACAGTTTTCCACTCTTAAGTTGAATTGCTCTTAAGTTGAGCTGTTCTTAAGTCGGGGTACCACTGTACTATCTTTGAGGACAAGGAGGAACTTCTCACTCAGGGATCAAATCCAGCCTGCGACTCTGGCCTAACCAGCCTGAGAATGGATGCCTCTTCTTTTGAAACCGCAGAAGGGAGGTTATCAGAACAGGTAGTCCTCCATGGTCTTTACAGACATATAAATAAAATATCTGGAGAGAGAGAAAAAACATATCTATGTAGACAGAATATATATGTAAATATTAAGTACACAGTAAAAACACAGGGCTTACTTCTGAGTAAACCTGTACTGGTTTGCACTGCTAGGCAATGAACACTTTTCTTGGGAGTAAGCTACTCTGAAGTCTGCACATGCCATAGTGCATGTGCAGATTGCAGAACCTGCAAGCAGAAACATAATTTTGGAGAGGAGTTTATAAGGGGAAACAGTAAGCAAGAGAAGTGAGACAGAGGCATGGACATGGCTCAGAAGGGACCTTGGCTATAACCATAAAACAACAGCCACACTATTTCCAGACTTGAGAGACGTGCCTGGCAAATTCCATCTGGCCCATAACTTTTCGACTTAACATCTAAAAACAACTTTCCTAGCAAAGTCCATCTTGTCATGAACTTTTGGACTTTTAAGTTGGTACAATCTTGATGAAGTGGATCTTTCATCCATGAAAGCTCATGTATTGTATGATGATTTTTAGTGGCTTATCCATCTGTTTTTTGGATTTGTATATTAATTTGTTTGGTGTCAAGGTATAATTTACAAGCTGAAACAAAACAAGGCTTGTGGTAATCAACAGCCATGTTGAACGTGTGTGTGGAATGCCGAGTAACTGTGGTTCACAAAAAAATGAAGGCTAACACATGTGTATTAAGGTTAAAGTAAATATGATGTAATGCTTTGTGATTGGCTGAGGCTTGTATATAGTGAAAACCCATGTGTAATGTATTTGGGGGGAATTCTCTTCTTTACTTCGTTATGCTATCAGATTGACCTACTGGAAATATACCTATGGTGATGGTGAGCTCTGCTTTAGTGTCTTTATTTTCTGCGAAGCCATCTATGCTCAAAAGCCTACTCCAACATTTGGGTCATGTGGCTCCCCTTTATTTCTCTTCACATTGTTTACAGTACACCAAGAAGCAATGTCCATCCCCCACATCCAAACAGTGAGGAAGGAAAGGTGTATCATCATGTCACTACTCCTTACCATCACTCAACTTCAGAACAGCAACTAGTTCCTCTTTATTCACAGCTCAGGGACTTTTTACACTACCCCTAAGATCCGCTGGCCACTTAAATTCGGACCAGAGATCTTAGGGGTTCCTCGCTCTTCCTCTGTCCCCACCCCCCTCCGCACTTCCTGGTTGCTGGCTGCCTGAGGGACAGAGAAAAAAGAAAGAAAAGAATGCTGGTTTACCTCCGTTTTGTTCCCGGAAGCATTCAGATCTCTTAAAGGGGCGGGGCGCAAAAAAAGAACAAACAGAAGCCAGGAGAGCCCCGCACTCACTATCCTTACACCGGATCAAATATTTGTCACATCCAAAAAGCAGGTACAAGGAAAGTGCAGTTTGGTCCCGCTGAGTGGGCGGGGTCGCACTTAATTGTCTGCAAAGTCCTGAGCTGGTGGGTAAACATTTTTAAGGTCCAGACCTTGCAGCCATTTGCGGCGGAGCTTAGGGGTCGTGTATAAACGCCCTCAGTTTCCCTCCCAATGCTCAGTTTCCCTCCCAATGTTTTTCAGGCACCTCAGGTCACTGTGTTCATTAAACCCGGCCCCAAATGACTGCCAGTAAAATGCATCGACTGTCATTGGACATCCACGTTGTATTCTACTTCTGGCCGTTAAGCCTATCACACTGGCCAGCTAAGCTGGTTCGATGCTATTATTGAGGGAATTAAATGAGCAGTTTCATCCTCAGTTGTTGAGAGAGAGGGATAAACACTCTGCAGTCAACGAGCCATGAAGGGAGGGAAGGTTGTCAGTTTAGCTGTGTTGGAAGTGCCCTCACTGACAAGCAGACTAAAGACGGCAGGGGTGGGGTGGGGTGGGGGAGGTTTAGGAAAGGGACAACGCAGGGAACGAACACAGAAAAAAAGAGCTTCACAATTAAAACGGCTTGAAGAAAACTGTATAGAAGAGACTGGTGTAGAAGCTTAACTGGGTGATGACACGCAACAAAAAAATTAAAACTCTGGTGGCCCTACACATTTGAGGAGTGCTCCAAAGACAGTGAAACAGCTTGAGGAGCTGAAAGCGAGAGTATCAGTTCATCAACTGTCCCAAACGTGGATACGTTCAAATGGTGCTGCACTGTAATTTGCATCGTTGCCAGACAAACCCTGGCCATTGCAATCTCCACTACCACTCCAGTGTTGTGACCTGATGACTCGGGGGAGGCAATGATGGTCCCAGAGCAAAAAAAAAAATAGGGCTAGGGTGCCTTTCACCAACAAATTTGAATGAATCTTAAAATTCTTGGGCTGTGGCTTTTCATTCTGTTGTCTCTCAATTGAAAGAAGTTAACCAGGAGCTCCGTGGCACAGTGGTTAGATGCCTGGTACTGCAGGTAAAACTGTGCTCATGACCTGGGGTTCAGTCCCAGGTAGCAGGCTCACGGTTGATTCAGCCTTCCATCCTTCTGAGGTCAGTAAAATGAGTACCCAGCTTGCGGGGTGGGGGGGAGCAATGTGTAGCCTACATACTGTAATTAAAAACTGTATACCGTCCAGAGACTACTTGAAGTGCTATGGGGCGGTATATAAGCAGAACACTTTGCTAGATCTAAGATTTCCAGAATAGAGCCCCAAACTCTTTTCTCAGTGCCGGAACCCACTCAATAATAATAATAATAATAATAATAATAATAATAATAATAATAATAATAATAATAATAATAATAATAATAATAATAATAATAATAATAATAATAATACCTTTATTGTCAATGTACATGTGCACAATGAAATTGGCTGAGTCTCCCTTTCCCACCCCCACTACCATCCCACGCCCATCCCACTAGCAACCACTCAGTCTTATTACATCCTGTGTACTTGACACAGAATATGCCAGCCCACAGGTCAGTTCTTCTATACTTGTCATGGAATTATTTCCCATTCAGCAGTCTTCAAGAGTGCTTCTGGGCATATGCCAGTTGGTTTACCTTCACCACTGGAAATAGTTTGCTCAGTTTAACAATGGTGGATATCAAAATAGTTGGTTCGGTAGCTCAGGGGTTTAGATACCTGGCTGTGGAACCAGAGGTTGGGGGTTTTCATTCCCCAGTGTACCTCCAGGGAGAAGAACCATCCTGGGTGTGGCCTTGGACAAGTCCCAGGGTTTCCCCAGAAGAAGGAAAGGGTTAACACTACTTCTAAGTATGCTCTACTGCACTTGGAAAATCATGGAAAAGCTGCTAGAAGTCAGAATTGACTTGATGGCATACAATTATTATTATTATAACATCACATCAAAATAATTGTTTATGTATAAGACAAGACAATTTTTTAAAAAGATGAGACAGGTCCCTCCTGCTTTGTACTAAAATAATATCATCACTATGGGGGGGGGGGACTAAATCCAACACTTTATTCCAAATGTTGGAGAAAGGCAGCCAACTCCATACAAGGAATTACAAAGTCCACCCAGAACTTCCAAGACTTGACAATTCTACTTCGGAAGTTACATGCTATCGCCTAGCAAGCCAGTATAATGGCATAATAGCTATGTAATCTAGAGCAGTGATGGCGAACCTTTTAGAGACCGAGTGCCCAAACTGCAGGTCAAAACCCACTAATTTTTCGCAAAGTGCCAATACAGCAATTTAACCTGAATACAGGTGGCTGTGAAGGGGCGATGTCGGGTGCCCATAGAAAGGGCTCCGAGTGCCACCTTTGGCACCCATGCCATAGGTTCCCCAACACTGATCTAGAGTATAGATTGATAGGTAAGATAGGAACAACCTTCCTATTGCTTCTCTGGAAGATTCTTAGTCATCCAGGTGAGTTTTTCTGGAAGTTGAGTCATGGCTACTGGACTTCTTTTTTTGAGAGATAGAAACGTTTTGCTGCTCATCCAAACAGCTTCATCAGTCTGAATACAGCTAGTGCGAGTCCTCCATCTTATAGTCAGCTTTGACCCCTTGTCACCCTGATCTGAATTAGGCTCATACGATGAACAATGGCCTGAATAGACTCATTAGGGAGTCAATAGTATCCATAGCCTTAAGGTGAACAATGGCCTAAGGTGCTGAAACCTATCAAGAATGGGTCGTTGGTGGTGAAGGGTTTTTGATTTGTCTGGGTACTTTGGAAAGCACAGCCTGATAAGTAGCAGATAGACTATGCCTGAGGCCGCCACCTCTGTTGAGGGAGGGGGTTTCAATGCTCACATGAATGGCTTCCCTTACTCCTCTCTCAAACCACCTATCTTCTTTGTCTAATATGTATACATCCTCATCTTTGAAAGAGTGTCCTTTGTCCTTCAAATGGAGGTGTACTGCTGATTCGGGTCCTGAGCTGTTACCCCTCCTATGTTGGGCCATCCTTCTGTTTAATGGCTGTTTAGTTTCTCCAATGTAACAACCCATTCTTGATAGGTTTCAGCACCTTAGGCCATTGTTCACCTTAAGGCTATGGATACTATTGACTCCCTAATGAGCCTATTCAGGCCATTGTTCATTTTATGAGCCTAATTCAGACCAGGGTGACAAGGGGTCAAAGCTGACTATAAGATGGAGGACTTGCACTAGCTGTATTCAGACTGATGAAGCTGTTTGGATGAGCAGCGAAACGTTTCTGTCTCTCTCAAAAAAGAAGTCCAGTAGCCATGACTCAACTTCCAGAAAAACTCACCTGGATGACTGAGAATCTTCACAGACATCTTCCTATTGCTTCTCTTACATGTGGCTGACAGATCTGCAGCGGTGACAGGTCCTTTTCCTTTACCCTGCTGAGGGAAACCTTGGCCATCCACCCCAAAGTCCTGCCTCAATAATGGCATAACTGGAACCAGTGGGAAATTGCTACTGCAAAAACCACTGGTGTTCTGCATCAGACTAATCATTATGGGCACTTTTACATGACCCCTAAGATCCGCTGGTCCCTTAAATTCGGACCAGAGATCTTAGGGGTTTGTCGCTCTTCCTGCGTCCCCACCCCTCCGCACTTCCTGGCTGCTGGCTGCGTGAGGGGAGGGAGAAAAAAAGGGACAAAAGAATGCAGGCTTACCTCCGGTGCCGGTGGACGCAGCCCCGTCGTGATTTCTTCTCTTAAAGGGGTGGGAGGCAAAAAACAACAACAAAAAGAAGCGAGGAGAGCCCGGCACATCCGCATCAAGATTTTTCACCCTCAGAGAGCAGGTACATGAAAAGTGCGCTGGGACGCGCTTAGGTGGGCATGGTCGCACTTAATTTTCAGTAAACTCCGGAGCTGGTGGGTAAACAATTTTAAGCTCCGGAGCTGGGAGCCATTTGCGGCGGAGTTTAGGGGTCGTGTAAAAAGGCCCTATGTTAAGTTCAATACACAATATATTCTTATAACTGAGGGCCTTTGTGAGGGGATTGCAAGGACCTTGCTTGAAGGAGCCTCCCGTAAGAAGCTGGGCCCTTGTGTCCTTGCAAAGGCCTCTGGTTATAAGAATATACAGTGGTACCTTGTATAAAGGAATTAATTTGTTCCAAATAAAATTATGTGAAGCAAATTTTCCTTTATACAATTTTCCCATAGGAATGCATTGAAAACAAATTCCTAATCGCGAACATTTTATGTTGTACGGATTTGCCCCATAGACAATTCTGTTAAGTAAATTTCCCCTACCTCCGGAATGTTTTATGTTGTACAGATTCTATGTTATACAAATTGTTTGTTATACGAGGATCCACTGTACTCTGTGGTGAATTTAACCTAATGATTGGTCTGACCTTGAGCTGAGACAAGACAGAAAACTCAGCTATGTTTATGTTCTAGTTCTAGGGAAATTAAGAACTGTGAGCAGCTTGCTTTTCAGAAAAGAGAGAGAGAGAGCCACTGTCTGCACAGTTTCAGGTTTCAGGCTGAGGCTTAAGTGAGGCAGGGTTACAGCCTGTGTGTGCTGAGCCCGAAGTTACAGCAGCCACCATGTGGTACATACACCAGAAAGGCCACAACAAGGCAACTGGGTAGGAAGCAAGGAGAGAGATCATTCCCAGATCAGTCTCCAGTGTGCCTTCTCTTCACCACTTCCACATATCCTATTGCCAAAAATGGAATTTCCCATCTTCTCATACTTTTGGACTAAAATGGGGGGGGGGGAGAGAGAGATGACCTGCAGGGTGCTCCAGATGTGGCTGGACCCTGATTCCTATCAACCCCACCCAGCCTGGTCAGTGGACAAGGACAATGGGAATGTTCATGGTAACTGATGATGATGTACGAGCCTTTCTGCACTCCTGTGCTGCCCAAAATGTCTTCATTTGTCCTCTCTTTCCTCCATTGTCTCTTCTGTCTTTCTCCTACCAGAAGAAATTCATGATGAGGAAATAAAAAGCAGGGTAGCTGTGTGGTGCCTTTTAACGTCCAGCCGTAGGAGCCTTCCCTCTGGAAGCATTTCTAAATGGGGCTCTTATCACACGACGACGACAGGCCTGCATTAAGTTCTCCATTTGTAACCCTCACTCCTTCTGTCTGCTTTCTTCTCATGAAATGTCCATTAAGAAGAAGAAGACTGAAAGGAAGCATAATGGCTAATTTCCAAATGCTAGCATGTAAAGCTCTCTCTCTCTCTCGAAACAACTTGTCTTACTCAAGAACCCAGATCCTGATACCCGTTACTGAAACTCAGGATGGAACAAATAACCACAAGAAGTGATTCGATTCTCCCCAGCCAGCAAAGCTGTGTGGCAGCTCCATATTTTGATGTGGAAGCCCTTCCCTCAGCACAAGAGATGGCTGTCGGTGGCTTGTGATGGTGGTGACAGGGCGGGAGCCTCCCATAGAGCTGGCTGGCATGAGGAAGTTGTGTGGGGGGGACGTATTCTCCTCACACTCTTCTTTCAGCCATACGTGTCAGGGTCTTTTAAATAAAAGGCTCTAACTTTGTGGTACTAAATTTCATTTAGACGTCTGTCTACCTGAGGCGAGTCAGCGGGTGGCAGCCTCCCCCGCCTACCACCCCAAGTCAGTCAAATTCTCTTGTCACATGAAGCAGTAGTACATCATTCAAGCATTCCTGCCCATCATTAACAGGAGGAAAATTACAATAATCATAAGTTAGGTAACTAACCATTTGCAGCCCTTTACAAGCACTCCAGGTCTGTTACTGCAGAAGGATGTTCTATGCTCTACAGCAGGGGTTCTCAACCTGTGGGTCCCCAGATGTTCCTGGACTGCAACTCCCAGAAATCCTGGCCCACTCAGCTAGTGATGAAGACTTCTGGGAGCTGCAGTCCAGGAACATCTGGTGACCCACAGGTTGAGAACCACTGCTCTACAGGGTGGGTTTTTTGTTTTGCTTTATGAATAGTGGGGTTTTTTTCCCTTTCTGGGAAAGGGACTGGGACAGTTGAATAATTCTAATGGTCCAGCTAGCCAAGAGAAAAGGGTGTGTGTGGAGATGGTGGTGGGGCATATCCTATGGCCTCCGCTGGAACTCACTGGCTCAACTTTGAAGCCAAAACTACAGACTTCATAAGAGCAGCCTTGCTGGAACAGGCCACAGCCCATCCAGTCCAGCATTCTGTCTCACACAACGGCTCACCATTCGCTTCAGGGTATTCCCAAGCAGATGTCTTCACCTGCTTAAGGTACTCCGCAATTGGCATTGAGAGATATCCTGCCTATCTCTCCAACACAGAGGTTGTCCTTAGGCATCCATCATGATAGCCATTGATACCCTTGTTCTTCATGAACTTGTCCTGCTCTAATTTCTTCTAAATACTTCTAAATAATAATAATAATAATAATAATAATAATAATATTATTATTATTATTATTATTATTATTATTATTATTATTATTATTATTATTATTATTATTATTATTATTATTATTATTATTATTATTATTATTAAAATGACAGCACATTCAATCAAAATTATAAAAAAGTTGACTGGTATTATATTATAGCAGATACAAGTTTTAACAGAAAAACCTAAGTACTGTATCTGTTGTTATAGTTTTGGTTTAACCTTGTATCTGCTATATAATCCCTGTCAATATTTTAAATGTGCTTGGCATTTTTGAAGAAGAATACAGTAGTGGCTGCGTCTTATGATCCCGTCAGAGCGTGATCCTAGCCTAGAGGCAACCTGGGGCAGCCCCCACCCCCCCGGTCAACAATCCCACTTTCTGTTTTGCGTTTTGCAGCGGCGGCGTCTCCGAAGGCGCTTGCAAAGGAGCTTGAAATGTTTCGCGGCTTTACGTCTTTCGGAGGTTTTCCCGCAGCCTCCCTCACCGGCGGGGCCAAAAAATAAAAAATAAAAAATCGTCTCCTCTCTCCTCCTCCTCCTCCTCCTCCTCGTCCTCTCGGCGGCCAGAGGCCCGGCTCTTCCTCCCCTCCAGCCTGGGAGGCGATCCGCGGGTCCTTGGGTTCCTCCTGAGCCCGGCGGCGGAGGCGGCGATCCAGACCAGTGACGCGCGTTGCGCTCCTTTCTTCTGCGGGCAAAACTGGATGGAAGGAAAGAACCGGGCCGGGCGCCGGGGCCGCGGGAACACCGAAAGAGAGGAGGAAGAGGAAGAAGAAGAAGAAGAAGAAGAAGAAAGCCAGCTAGCCAGCCAGAAAAAGCACTCGGAGAAATGCGGGAAGTTTGCCAGGCTAGTCCTCCTCGTCCCCGGGTCCCGGAGGAGGCTCTCGAAAAGGGGGGGGGGGTTGCTCCCTAGTTTGACCTTTCCGACGTCTCCGATTCAGACGACCATCGAAGGACCACGGCGGAATCCAGTATCCAGCCGATACGGAGAGGGGGTGGGGAGAGAGGACTGTTGTACGAAATAAGTGTTTGTGTTACTCAGCCCGCCATGGTTGGGGGGAGGGAGGAGAACACAACTCCTTCGGGGCGGACGTAGCAAGAGTGGCGACCGGCCGAGGGTTCAATTTATTTTAACGTTAGTACCTGATACATGACCAAGGGTTAGTGTCCCATTCAGTTAACCTACCCCTATAGGAGTCTCATAACAGCTTTAAAATAGTATGTCCTCCTGTATAAATATCCAGCTACTGTATCTGGAGCTGAGAGAGTTCAGGCTTGATTAGAAGAACATTTAAGCCAGCCAATCAAAAAGGCAGAACAGAGGGACGTTCTCTAACTCAAGACTTTCATAAATTAATCCCTATATAACATGCCAGCTAGGGAGTGCTACGGTAAAATTTATTTGCAGCATAGTCTTAAATTCTTAAAACTTGCTGGCGGCTATGATAATCCATGTAATAAACGTGGGTTTTAGCAGTTTCCATTTCTTCCAGGAGCAATTCTTTTGTAAAGCCAATGGGGTTTCATTTCCCTTGAATACCTCACAACCAGTGGGTGCCTTGTGCACAGTGAATAGGGGTGCCTCTCTCTCTCTCTCTCTCTCTCTCTCTCTCTCTCTCTCTCTCTCTCTCTCTCTCTCTCTCTCTCTCTCTCTGGGTCAGGAATGGCATATGCTTATAATGATTGCAGCTGTGAAAATCCATTTTTCCTCCAGCTACTGTGAGGATTCTGGCAATGCCAACTATAAACAGGAGAGTTCAGTGATTAAGGTGAGAAGAACATTTAATCTTCCCTGCCAATCAAAAAGAGCAGAACTATTGAGGAAGGGACATTTTGGAGGCCACTCATGCATAGTGGTTTGCCAATTCCTACTCCAGGTGCCTACAGCACCTAGTACTCCCTGGTGGTCTCTGCTTAGTTTCCAAAATCAGGCGAGATTGGATGTGCTTAGGGCATCTAGGCATAGGGTCCCCATAAATTGGGGGTGACTTCATAGCACACAATGACAGTCAAAAAGTGTGGGTGCTTCAGTCCTGGAAGCTCATTTTCTTGTACAAGACTGATGTTGGGTCATAGGCTGCGATTTTCTAGGGCGCTTTTACACGACCTCTAAAATCCGGTGGCAACTTAAATTCGGACCAGAGATCGTGGGGGTTTGTCACTCTTCCTGTGTTCCCACCCCTCCGCACTCCATTGTTCCTGTCTGCATGAGGGGAGGGAGAAAAAAAAGGAGAAAAAATGCAGGCTCACCTCCGTCTGCCGGTTGGTCGAAGCAGCCCCGAGCAGCCCGTAGTGATTCCTGTCTCTTAAAGGGGTGGCAGGGACAAAAAAAAAAAAAAAAACAGCAGGCGAGGGAGCCTGGCATTCACAGCTTTACAATCTGCATCGGAAGATTTTTTACCTCCTGGAGGCCAGGTACTTGAAAAGTGCAATGGGATGCGCTTAGGTAGGTATGGTCGTACTTATTTTTTTTAAAGCCCTGAGCTGGTGGGAAAACATTTTTAAGCTCCTGATCTGGGAACCCTTTGCCTCAGATTTTAGGGGTCATGTAAAAGCGCCCTAAGTGTTAGCCTTAGAAAAACCTCTGTGCCCAACTTCAGCAGTACCTAATGGGAGAGCGGCACCCTCAACGTGCAACAGAGTGCTTCCTCCACCACTGGATGGGCAATCACAGCCATACACAGAACACCATCCTCTTCTGCAGCTCCATGGCCTATTCTTGACAAGCTTCCTGTGAAGGGCTGAAAGCATGCCAAAGATCTAATATGATAGAAAATTAGAAAATCGCTTGCCAGCTTACCCTCCTTGTAGGAGAGCTGGGTTTCTCATTTCCAGAACAGGTCCTGAGTGTTCCTTTTAGAGCAGGACTTGGCCAACCGTAGACTCCTTCCCCCTCTATTCAAGGCCTTCATCTGGATGTCTTCCTGAGCATGTCCCGTTACTAGCTCCAATATAGATCAGTATTCTCTCTGGCAGAAAGCTACTGTTAATTGATAATACATTAGGATCCCTGTATCAGCAGGGGATCAGTTTGAATCACCACCACTCCGTCACATGCCAGGAAATGTGGATATGGTAGACTGGTTCCCTGGAGAATGGTAGACAATTTAGACCTAGCATGTTTTCTGGCTCACTCCAGTTGCCAGTTCTGGCAACTTCATATTTCAAAACAGGTATTGCTCAGATTTATCTTTTAATATTTTTAGGCCACGGGTGAATGAATCAGTGGATACTGCTGCAGATAAAGGGGCCATCCTGAACTGGTTTTGACCAGAGGTTAGGGCAACATGGCCCTGTCCTTGCCCCCCCCCTTCTATTGCTATTTCCACTTATTTTGTCTCTGCAGTTTGATTGATACATGTGGTTGAAGTGGGGGGGACTCAACAAACTGAAAACAAGTCTTTTTGCTTGCAAACTCCCTCCTTCCAAGCAAGGTATACCATTTCATTTAAAGCGCTAATCCACTTATAAAAGGGGGGAAATGCAGCTTTAAAAGGAAAAGTGTTACTTGATGCTGCCATGCTGCTAAATTTCTCCTGCAAATCAGCGGTGGCACAATAGTGTCTGGTTCTGATGGGGGTGAGAAGAACCTCCCAGCTCTGTGGGAGTTGTCCAGTCAATGCCATGGGCTGGTTGAGTATGTAGCTTACTATGCCATTAAAACAGCTTTCCGCTGGAATCGTGCATTATGAACCATTTAAGGTCAGTACGCTGAACGCAAAATTGTGGTGGGTGGATCAAGTAACTTAGAAGTTACCTGCTCTCTTTTTCAACATTAAAAACTTTTAGAAATATTAGAGGGAACTAGAGGAGGAGGAGAGAACGGAACAAATATGCGCCTCAGATTTCAGCTCATTTTGGCAGCCTTCAGGGTGGAGCACGGACCATTCGAATATTTAGAGTACATAAGAACATAGGAGCCATGCTGGATCAGGCCAAAGGCCCATCAAGTCCAGCTTCCTGTATCTTGCAGTGGCCCCACCAACTGCCTCTGGGAGCGCATGAGACTAGATATCTGTCTCCTGATTCCACTCCCCTGCATCTGGCCCTTGAAGTTGTGTTGCGTCATTACAGTCATGACTGACTCTTCGTGACCCCATGTCCGTGGAGTTTTTCTTGGCAGGAATACTGGAGTGGTTTGCCAGTTCCTACTCCAGGCGCCTACAGCACCTGGTATTCCCTGGTGGTCTCCCATCCAAGTACTAACCAGAGCCAACCCTGCTTAGCTTCCAAAATCAGGCGAGATCGGATGTGCTTAGGGCATCTAGGCAGCTGGCCCTTGAAGTAACCTGGTTTTAAGCCTGGAGATAACACATTGTGGTTTGTAACCTGTGATGGACTTTTCCTCCAGGAATCTGTCCAATCTGACCAATATTTAGGAGTGCTTTCTGGCTCAGGATACAGGATGGGAGCTCCAGTGGGGCCAAGTGGATAAAAAAATGGCCTCACAGCAGAGAGACTTAGATTCTACACCTAATTTCACAGAATCATAGAATAACGAAGTTGAAAAGAGCCTACAAGGCCATCGAGTTCAATCTCCTGCTCAGTTCAGGAATACAAATCAACAGATACCTGCCAGGTGGTTCTTTAAAATTCTCTTGATTGCCCCTAGTCTTCGGAGCACTCTCTCTCTCTCTCAAGGTAACTGGTTCCACTATTGTACCGCTCTAACAGTCAGGAAGTTTTTTCCCCCTGATGTTCAACCGAAATCTGGCTTCCTGCACATTGAACCGCGCATTCTTGGATGATCAAGAAAAGATCCTGCACTAAGCAGGGAGCTTGGCTTCATAGTCTTATAGGCTCTTTCCAACTATGTGGTTTCTAAGATTCTGTGATGTCACTTCTGATTTGTGGCTAGCTACCCAGAGTTTCCTAGGTAGAGAATCAGAAGTAGTTTATGCTTCCCCTGCTTCTGGTGGGTGCCCTGAGACGGTGCAGCTCACCCAAGGCTCTCCTCTCATAATGCCTAGTGTGGAATCCAACTCCCAATATCCAAAACCTATCCACTCTTTAAATACCTCACTTATCTTCAAATCCCTATTACGGTCACTGTAAGCCATTTCTGGCTTGACAATGAGTAACAAGTAAACATGCAAAGGACTGCAACATCTCCAACACTGTGTACAGTGATAATTCTGACAGAACTGAGCCGCGCCAAAGTTTACTGGAATATCCCACTATCTGCGGCAGGGCACAGAAAGAAGAGAATCTTCCCGACCGGGTGGGAGAATTTTGATGGTACTGTATATCTGCCGATAGTGCTGTCAAAATTCCAGCATCCCATTTCTTCAAAGGCAAGGTTGGCTAATACTCTTGCACCTCCGTCTCTCATAAATATATCCTGTTCCTCATATACACAAAATAGGCCTAAGTCAGAGAGTCCTTTTCCTGGTTGGAAAAAAATAGGTAAATAAGTTGAAAGCAGGAAGCATTGGCACTTGTAGACATTTGTCTTTTAAAATATATATAGTGGAACCTCTATTTACAAGTGGCTCAACTTAAGAGCGAAAAATAGTTGGCTTTTTAACTGTTGCCTTACAGATTTTAGATGTGGTCTGCTCTACTTACAATTTTTTTTAAAAAAATTATTTATTAGATAGGGCTGCTCTACTTAAATGTTCTACTTAAGAGCATGCATTCAGAACAGATTAAACTCATAAGTAGAGATACCACTGTACTGTATATAGACCAAGACATTTGTCTATACACACTAGAGATGGGCACGACTCAAAAAAATGGTGTTTCGTTTGTTTTGGTCGTTTAGGGGTCCGTTTCAGTTCGTTTTCGTTTTCCTGACGTTTTTTGCAAAAAATTTCATTTTCGTTTTGTTAGGTAACAAACAAGAAAACGAAAACGAAAAATTGCTGTTTTGTTAGCATTCTTTTTAGTTCAATGCATCTGCTGCAACGAAAACGAAAACACGGCAAATTTGGTCGTTTCATTTTCGTTTTGTTTTTAAAAAATTTCGTTTCGTTTTCGTTGCGTAACGAAATGAAAATGAAAACTCGCTCGTTTCGTGCCCATCTCTAATAGACACATACTGTATATATGTATATACTGTATATATGTATGTATGTATGTATATATGTGTGTGTATGTATGTATATATATGTATGTATATATGTGTGTATGTGTATATATACATATATACAGAGTCTTTGGTTTGGATGGAGAAAGTGCCTGTGAATTTTAAATATAAGGATGAGGTCAGCAGGAAGGGCTTCCTCTCTGCCAAAGATCCCTCCCAAGCATTGCTGACCAGCAGAATAGTCAGCAGCAGTAGGCTAGACAGACCCGTGGTGTCTCAGAAACCAGGAGATTTTGTAGACTTTGTACTAGCTACTGTGTGTGATTTTTAGATGGAATGTTATGCATTACTGCTTGGACTGGGTTTTTAGTACTAAAGTACTTGTGTTTTCCGTTTTTGAATTTTCCACTTCTCAGAGTGGCATTTGTTTTTTCAATTATTCACATATTTATTACTCTTAGCTTTAATATGACCTTTTTATGTTGCTGCTACTCATTGTTTTAGTGTTAATTATTGTCTTTTAATGATGTTAACCATACTCATTTTTTCAACTTTAAATACTGTGTTTTAATGTTGTAAGCTGCCTTGGGCCCTTTGCAAGGACAAAGGCAGGGTAAAAACATTTTAAATAAACAAATAAACTGCCTTCACACCTGCAGTTCTGATACTTGCTGTGTGCTCTCATGACATCAAAGCTAAAACTAGTGTCAACCGTGTTGAAATAGGCATGCTTTCCAGATTTCAAGAGATGGGGTTAAGGGTGAGCGCATGAACACATCCCAGCCTGCCTAGCAACATCGTCTGGACTCAAATGTTCAATGACACATTCCCAACAATTCAAATTAACAGCAGCAACAAACACCTAAACCTTACCTGGCTTGCATTGTTCAGATCTGAAAGAAAGGTGCAGCTTCTCATCTTGAGAGACGCCCTGGGGAAACCTGCTTTCTGTTTTGCACTTCTTAAGCCTCTCATCAAGTAGTCCACTTAAATGGAACGATCAGGCTAGTGACCAGCCTTGTTGCTTCCAGCATTGCTCATCTCTCTCTCTCTCTCTCTCTCTCTCTCTCTCTCTCTCTCTCTCCCTTCCCCTCCCTTCCCCCCTTGTTCATTCATGATTCTGCTTGATGATGGAACACAAGGGAAGTGAGAATATCCAGGCAGCTGGGAGGGGAGGGGAGGGTCCTCCAGCCCGCCAGGCAGTAGCAAAAGCAGGTGCTTCCCTAAACAGCTGTCTGGATGGCTCCTCAAAAGGTTATGAAGACGGATCTCTGGTTTCTGAAGGAAAGTTTGAGGGATGGGAGCCCAAAGGCAGGTTCCTCAAGAGGCCAAAAAGAACTGGACTGTAGGAAGGCCTTCAAGGAAACGGATTGCCCAGTTAGACACTGCTTCGTCCCTTGTGCGCTCCAGAAACTTGCATTCTAAAAAGAAGCAAGGGAGAAAACGCCCATTTCTGTTTCTCCATGTTGGACATGGGACACGGGTCTAAATTTAAAGCTTTTGCTTCCCATTACCTTAACCTACAAAACACAAAATGCTTTGAGGTCCAAGCTACCTCAAATATCAAATCTCGCAGTATGAACCGGCCCGGGTGTTAAAGTCATCAGGAGAGGCCTTTCCTTCATCCCGCCACCTTCACAGGTGCGTCTCAGAAGAACACAGGAAAGGGCCTTCTCTGTTGCAGCCCCCAGACTTTGGAACTCCCTCCCACTGGAGGCCAGGACTGCCCCATCTCTGCTGTCTTTCCAGAAACAGGCAAAGAACTTCCTCTTCAGGCAAGCTTTCCCCAAATGAGGGACTACCTACTATGTGACTTTTAGATGGATTACCATCCATGATTGCATTGACTGATCTCATGAGAACACCAGCGTTTTCCATGTTACTTTCCACCCTTCATAATGGATTTTTTTCTTTTTGCTTGCTCTTTGTAGCTTTAATGCTACCGTTTAATGTTGTAAGATGCCTCTTCTAATCCCCTGTTCTTAACCTGAATATGTCTTAAATGTTCTGAGCTGTATATTGTCCCTCATTATTCTAAGCCACCTTGGGTCCTGTTCCAAGGAGAAAGGTGGGGTAAAAATATTCAAAATAAATAAAATCAAAAATCAAATCCACAGCGTGTCCTTGGTCTTGTTGCCTTCTATTGCCCTAATCTACAGTATGTGTTCCTGTTTTTCCTGCATTTGTGTGCCCTGCTTATCAGAGCCTTGTGTAGATATTGGCTGGTAAGGCTTTTTAAATAATAATAATAATAAAAGCATCACTAGGTCTGGGGATGAGGAATTTTTGGAGTGAGATTTTTGTGTTCTTCCCAGAATCCCGGTCACTACCACAGCAAGGGACCACGTTGGCTGTGGGACTGGGCACGTTGTATTCCAAAGACACCCAAAGGTCTCCCACTTCTGCCAGTTTCTCACATACAGCTTCAGGGTCAGGCACCAGTCATTGCCAGCTCACTGGGGATGTATCATCACTTGTGAGGATGCCCTGCCACAGGTGACAGTTCCCCATGGGGAGAATGTTGCTTATTCCATACCCCAGTACCTTATTGATGCCTGGACGAAGCCAAGGATGTTGGGAATGGAAGACCTGGTTCTGACTCATCACTGCCCCTTTCTTGAGATCATAACATCTGGCCAGGATGGTATGGTAAGGAAAGGAGATACGTCCAGGCCTTTCCTCATGGGTGCCTTCAGGAAGTGTTAAGTTCCATCTCCCACCATTCTCTAGCAACCTTGGGTCTCCAGATGCTCATGTACTTGTTCTCCATCTTCACCACTGGCTGTGCTGGGTGGGAATTCTGGGAATGGTAGTCCAAGAACATCTAGGGACCTGGGCTTGCTGTCTATGAGGAGATTGGACATATAATCCAAGACAGCTAGGAAATGGGGCATTGGGAAAGGCGGCAATAGATGCCCAGAAAGTCATTCAGCCAAGATTTTGCCAAGTAACAATATTCAAGGAACCCTCCCAGATAGCCGACACGTACATACTCGTATCTTTCTAAGCAGGCAAAGGGAGGACCACAGCCACAGACAGTCCTGGAGTGAGGATGAAGATGGCAAGGAGTTTTACTGCAACAGAAAGCTCAATACTGAAATAAAATGCTTTGCCTGCCTCTGCTGTTGCCACCACGATCACAGCGTTTGCGACTGGACACTGCGGAAACATGACGCAGGTGCTTGGGTATGAAAATTCCATTAAGATGCTGCCTTATATAGAGACAAGCAAATGGTTCATCTAAACCTCCATTTTCTATTCTGGCAGACGGAATAAGGATTTGCAAAGATTGGGATACAGAGAGTTCCACAGCCCCCCACTGTCCGAGGCGTGACTAGGATGTTTGATACAAAACAAAAGGATAAATGTTGCTACAAACATTCCCCTTTAGAGTACAAAATGGAGTCAAATCCTCGTTTTTCCCTTCCAAGTGCACTGGAACTTACTGCCAGAAAAAAGACAGAGCGCATCAGCCTTCAAATCTGATTAAGAACACTAAAATGTGCCCTTAAGAGATGCATGACACCCTTCCTTGCAGTGGTTGGCAAAATGCCTCTAGAGGAAGGGTGGGGAACCTTCAGCACTCCAGTTTTTTTTTTGGACCACAACACCCACAGTCCTTTATCATTAGCAATCTAGGTTCGGAATTCTGGGAGTTGTGGTCCAAAACATCTGGGGTACTGAAGGTTCGCCACCAGTGCTCTAGAAATACAGGTGGGGCATTTGGATGGCAACACTGTTCTTAGGATTTAGATTTCAACGGCACACTGCTTCAGTATATGGGGGACCCGATAATCTTTTTGAACCCTTTTCCTCCTGACCCAACATGATGGATTTTAGCATCTCCTTGACAAATTATGCAGGAAGGGGCGGGGGGCAGCAATAGATCTGGTGGAACTGTGTGTGTTGTCGTTAACAGTCATGACCGGCTCTTCGTGACTCCATGTCCATGGAGTTTTCTTGGCAGGAATACTGGAGTGGTTTGCCAGTCGCTACTCCAGGCACCCACAGCACCTGGTATATCCTGGTGGTCTCCCATCCAAGTACTAACCAGGGCTGACCCTGCTTAGCTTCCAAAATCAGGCGAGATCAGATGTGGTTAGGGCATCTAGGCAGCTCTATGTACCTATTATTGCTATAATTGCCATTCCGTAGCCAGAGCTAAATCAATTGCTGTTTAAACAATAGGATGCAACCCCCCACTGTGAGAAGCATGGCTGTCTTCTTTTTTCCTGCATGGGGGTGTTGCATGAGCACACTTAGCTGATGTGGGCTATGACTGACTGGAGAACCCACCTATACTGTGCTGCAGAAGAGAAAATTCCCAAAGATGGAGAAAACAGAGATATCGGCACTCTTCACCAATGGAAAAGGTCCTGTCCTAGGCGGAATGGCTCCAGTGGGTCTGGGTGTACAGAAAGAAACGGGAGTATTGTACAGTATTCCCATTTCCAAGAGGCCACTCGTGAGATTGCACCCCTTCCCTAGAAGGCAGGGAGAAGGGTGGGGGTGGGGAAACACCCACAGCAGTAAAACAGGCTGGATGCCCATATGCCTGTGCAGTGTGCCCTCTCTGGATCGGCACAGCCCTTGGCACAAAGGGGAGGGAAGTCAAAAATAGATGCATCTAAAAAAGTTAAAAATAGCCACCCTCTGTTAGGTGCACCAAGGCAACTGCAGAAAAACTGGGGGTTGGGGGTTGGCAGTGGTGGGCCAAGGAGCGGAAGTTGCAAAGGTTTCAGGCACTGGTGAAAAGCCTGAACCAGCAGCCAAATGGTCCAACCCACCATTCCTGCCTTCAGCAACAGCATCCGCATTTGGGACTTGAGATTCCACAGCGCTGGGGAAACATGACACTGTATGGGCAGACTCTCCGCCTGGAGAGCCAGGAGAGGATTCCTTCTAATTTTTACCATGTGTTTGTGTTTCTCGGTCCTTGGGAAATCAACAGAAATTGAGCGCTGGTAACCGCACAAACGTATGCATATCACATATGTTTTTAGGCTGCACGTGGGGGAGGGGGAGGAAGGGATTGCAGGACTGTGCGTAGGACGGGGGGAAGCCCATGCCCCTGTTTTGCCACTGGGCCCCAATCTCCCTGACAGACCTACACCCAGTTACCGTGGCTGGACATTGTGTGACTTTGTGGTGCCACCTGCAGATAGGAAAGTGCTACAGCAGAACATATTCATGATCCTCCGTCTAGCCGTGGTGCACCTGACTGAAGCCAAGCAGACAGACAGACAGACAGACAGACACACACACACACACACACACACACACAGAGGGAGGGAGGGGGAGAGAGAGAGAGAGAGAGAGAGAGAGAGAGAGAGAGAGAGAGAGAGAGAGAGAGATGAGACAGCAGAAGCTGGGAGTAGGGGACAATAAGAATTGTATTTTCCATGTGGAGCGCCTTATGCCTCTAACTAGAATGGAAGGATACTATGGCTCCATTTTCTTCAGTAGATTCTTATAAAATCATAGAGTTGGAAAAGACCTCAAGGGTCATTCTGTCCAACCCCCTGCTATGCACTCAGGAACCCCCCTCAAAGTAACCCCAACAGATGGCCATCCAGCCTTTGCTTAAAAATCTCCAAAGGAGACTCTACCACTCTCCTTTGTGGCAGCCTATTCCAATGCTGAACAGTTCTAGCTATCAGGAAGTTCTTCCTAATGTTCAAATGGAATCTCTTTTCTTGTAGTTTGAAACCATTCCCCCACGTTCTAATATCTGAAGCCATGGAAAACCAGCTCCCTCTTCGATATGACATCCTTTCAGGTATTTAAACATGGCTATCATATCCCCCCTCAGGCTTTTCGTTGTAAGACTAAACATTCCCAGATCCCTAAGCCATTCCTCGTAAGATATATGTTACAGACCTTTAACCATCCTGGTCACCCTCCTCTGGACCTGCTCAACATTGTCAACATGCTCTTTAAATTGAGGAACGCAGAACTGTACACAGTACTCTAGGTGGGGTCTGACCAGACCAGAACAGAGTGGTACTATCACTTCCCTTGATCTATATTATGCTTCTGTTGATGCAACCAAGAATCGCATTGGCTTTCTTGGCCACCGTGTCACACTGCTGACTCATGTTCAATTTGTGGTCCACCCAGACTCCGAGATCCCTTTCACAGGTACTATTCTTCAGCCAGGTGTCTCCCATCCTATATCTAGTTTTCTGCCTAGATGCAGGACTCTACATTTCTCTCTGTTGAAACTCATTCTGTATTTACTTTGGCCCAGCACTCTAATCTGTCAAGGTCATTTTGGTTTTTTATCCTATTCCCTAGGAAATTAGCGACCCCTCCCAATTTGGGATCATCTGCAAATTTAATCAGTCTACTCTCTATTCCTTCATCCAAGTCATTAATAAAGATGTTGAATAGCACTGGACCCAGAACAGAACCCTTGAGAACCTCACATTGATCCATGTGGGAGAAGGAGGCCATTTCACTCAATTTCCTTGGAATATTTTCCACTCGTGGTGCCACCTGATTTCCTTTCACCCACAAAATGCCATAGGATCACGCCAAATCTAGCAATGCACAATGCAAAATGGTGGCCAGGTTGCCAATAGTATTACATGCTTGCTAGGGGCAGTGGTGGGGGTGGGGAGAGAGAAAGTTACACAGGAAAAAGGTGTTATTTCTCTTGCTGAGAGTATGGAGAGGTCACTTTTTGGACTACAATTCCCAGAATCCTCTAGTTAGCATGGCCACCACCAGATACTCAGGAGGAAGTCTGGGACTTATAGTAATTTCTTCCAAACCCTGCTACTGCCAAGGATGAGTCCCTCACACAAGAAAGTAGAGAATTTCTGATTGCAATACAGAAGTTTGATGAAAGGGGCCCCTTCTTTTCCATGTCCAGCAACATGGTAGAGAAGCAACTGTCCACTCAGCTTTTACTCAGCTCAACTGCCCTGCTGTTCTGGAGGAACTTGGCCAATTAGCAGGGTTGGGGTAAAATGGAACTGCTTGCTCAGTTGGCCTCAAGAGAGGGAATGGGTTGGAGGCCGCCATTTTGTTAAGCCTACTGACAACCCAAGTTGCACACAGTTGTCAGCCTGTCCTGAGAGCCTCTTAATTATAACTACTGAACCATTAATCACAACCATACATTGAACCTTTAATTACAACCATAAATTTGAAGAGGCCAAATACATCAAGTAAAACCACCCCCACCCACCCCAGCACTGATAACAGATAACATCTTACCATGTCCTCCTTTGCCTCTTGTCAAGTACTAGTCCTGTCTGAAATGCTCGCTTTATTCTGCACATACCACTACCCTTCTATAGCTGGTATCCTGAGAGTAGACCTAAAAAGCATCTCCTTTCTCTTCACTACTCCCCACCCGGGGAGGGGGGGGAGAAAAGAAAAAATGAATCTTTTTTGGATTCCTGGCTCTTACCCTAGAATACCACATCATTCACATGTCCAGTAATGAAGTGAGCTATGAAGCCAGACTTCAGGACGTCTGATCTGAGAGGAAAGGAAGAGTGAGGTTTTGGGAACGTCTTGCACCCAACCCCTCCTTCTTCATTCCTGCTTGACTTCCAAAAATGATTCCCAAGTGCAGGATGGCAAGTAGCCAGGGCAGCTGGTTTCTGGGCCAGAATACCCTGTGCCTCCAGAGAGTCGTATTCACTTCCATGCCGTGAAGAAAACAAGGGTCAGTCCGTAATGCTTTATGGAAGACTCTGAAAAGGAGAGCTCCTCATCTGTGAATGAAGAAAACTAAAGATGCTGTTTGCCAACAACTTTTGTCTAAAAAGGTTCTTTTTACTTCTCATGCAAATATTAACACGACCTCTCGCTAACACTCAACTGCTGTAGAGCTCAATGGAGTTCGATTCCCCCACCCGTCTCAGCCCTTCCAGCATTTCATTTCAGAGATGATGATGGTGGTGGTGGTGGTGGTGGTGGTGGTGGAAGTATGTTATTAAAACACACTCCCATTGAAAGTAAACAGTTCCAGTTGTCCTACTCCTCTCCCTCCCATAGAGGGCGGTTACATATTTTCAGGTAGCCCATATTCTTTGCAAGGGGTCTCAGGAGATGAGGGATCGTTTCTTAAGAACATTGTTGTGTGTTTTTAAATACTCCCCCTGCCCTTCCAGTCAGTCATGGAAACTGATGGGGATGGTGATGGCACGGGTAAAACCTCTCCTTAAATACCTAACACTGAAAACCTGTTTAGGGTCATAAGAACATAAGAACATAAGAAGAGCCATGCTGGATCAGGCCAAAGGCCCATCTAGTCCAGCTTCCTGTATCTCACAGCGGCCCGACCAGATGTGTTTGGGAGCGCATGAGACTAGATATCTGTCTCCTGATACCACTCCCCTGCATCTGGCCCTTGAAGTACCCTGGTTTAAAGCCTAGAGATTACACATCTCCATCATGGTTTGTAACCCGTGATGGACTTTTCCTCTAGGAATCTGTCCAATCCCCTTTTGAAGGCATCCAGGCCAGATGCCATCACCACATCCTGTGGCAGGGAGTTCCATAGACTTACAACGCGCTGGGTGAAAAAATATTTTCTTTTGTCCGTTCTTACTCTCCCAGCACTCAATTTGAGTGTATGTCCCCTAGTTCTGGTATTTTGAGAGAGGGAGAAGAGCTTCCCTCTATCCACTTTACTCATACCCTGCATTATTTTGTATGTCTCAATCATATCCCCCTCAAGCGCCTTTTTCCAGACTGAAGAGGCCCAATTGTTTTAGCCTTTCTTCATAAGGGAGGTGCCCCAGCCCAGTAATCATTTTAGTCGCTCTCTTCTGCACCTTTTCCAGTTCCACTATGTCTTTCTTGAGATGCGGTGACCAGAATTGTACACAATACTCCAGGTGCGGCCTTACTATTGTTTTGTATAACGGCATTATAATGTTGGCTGTTTTATTTTCAATCCCCTTTTGATCATCCCTAGCATGGAATTGGCCTTCTTCACTGCTGCCACACATTGGGGAGACACCTTCATGGAGCTGTCCACCAACACACCAAGATCTCTTTCCTGATCCGTCACGGATAACTCAGAGCCCATGAGTTGATAGATGAAGTTTGGATTTTTGCCCCAATATGCATTACTTTACATTTGGTTACATTAAAACGCATTTGCCATTTCTCAGCCCACTCCCCAGTTTGGAGAGATCCTTCTGGAGCTCTTCACAATCTTCTCTGGTTTTTACCACATGGAAAAGTTTTGTGTCATCTGCAAACTTGGCCACCACACTGTTTATCCCTGTCTCCAGGTCATTTATGAACAGATTGAAAAGCACCGGTCCCAGGACCGAGCCCTGGGGCACACCGCTTTAACTTCTCTCCATTGTGAAAATTTCCCATTGACACCTACTCTTTGTTTCCGGGATCTCAACCAGTTCTCAATCCATAAGAGGACCTGCCCTCTTATCCCCTGACTATGCAATTTTCTCAGCAGCCTTTGGTGAGGGACTGTGTCAAAAGCCTTTTGAAAATCCAGATAGACTATATCCACCGGTTCACCCAAATCCACGTGCCTGTTGACCTTTTCAAAAATTCTAAAAGGTTTGTAAGACAAGATTTACCCTTACAGAAGCCATGCTGATTTTCTCTCAGCAAGGTTTGTTCTTTTATGTGTTTTAAGATTTTCTCTTGGATGAGGCCTTCCACCATCTTCCCTGGGACAGATGTAAGGCTAACCGGCCTGTAGTTTCCTGGGTCCCCCCTCCTTCCTTTTTTAAAAATTGGTGTGACATCCGCTATCCTCCAGTCCTCCGGCACTGTGGCCGTTTGAAGAGACAAGTTGCATATAACCGTTAAGAGATCTGCAATTTCATTTCTCAGTTCCCTAATAACCCTTGGGTGGATGCCATCTGGGCCCGGTGACTTGTTAATCCTCAATTTATCAATTAGTCCTAAAACCTCCTCTCTTTTAACCTGTATTTGATTTAATTCTTTAGTCAAGAGGGGCGGCTCAGGCAGCGGAATCCGCTCAAGGTCCTCTGTCGTGAAGACAGACGCAAAGAACTCGTTCAATTTCTCTGCAATGTCCAAGTCCTCCTTAACCTCCCCTTTTCCTCTCTCACCATCCAGAGGCCCAATTGGTTCTCTGGCAGGTTTTCTACTTCTAACATATTTAAAGAAGCTTTTATTATTACCCTTTATATTGCTAGCCATGCGTTCCTCAAAGTCTTTCTTTGCCTCCCTTATCATCTTTTTACATTTCTTTTGCCAGAGTTTGTGTTCCTTTTTATTTTCCTCATTTGGGGAGGATTTCCATTTACAGAAGGACCTCTCCTTGTGCTTTAGAGCCTCTCTAACTCCACTCGTTAACCATGCCGGTGTCCTCTTGGACTTAAATGAGCTCTTCTTTCTTTGTGGTATGCACTTGTGCTGGGCCTCTATTATTGTTGTTTTAAACAGGCTCCATGCACTCTGAAGAGATTGGATTCTTCTAACCCTCCCCTTCAGTTTTTCTCTAACTAGTTTCCTCATCTGAGGGAAGTTTGCCCTTCGAAAATCAAGGGTTTTTATGTCTGATTTGGTTGACACTCTTCCTCCGACATGCATGGCAAAGGTAATTGCAGCATGGTCACTGTTCCCCAGAGGCTCAGTGACATTCACATCCCTGACGAGGTCCTGAGTATCACACAATATTAGATCTAGAGTTGGGGGTGGGCTCCATGACAAGTTGCTCTAAGGCACAGTCATTCAGCAAGTCGAGAAACCCAGTTTCTCTTTCTTGCCCAGAGCTCGCATTGGCCCAGTCAATGTGGGGATAATTAAAGTCCCCCATGATTACTATCCTATCCCTCTTAGCCACCTCCATGATTTCTCTCCTCATTTCAAGGTCCCCCTCAAGTTTTTGATCTGGTGGACGATAGAATACTCCAACTATCATATCACTCTTTGGACCTGGTAGTTTAACCCACAGTGATTCTATGGCGGAGTCAGACCCTCTGTCAATCTCCATTCTGCTGGATTTTATGCCTTCTTTGACATAGATGGCCACTCCTCCTCGAACCCGCCCCTCTCTATCCCTTCTATAGAGTTTATAGCCTGGGATTGCTGTGTCCCACTGGTTCTCCACATTCCACCAGGTGCAAGTCACTTGATGGCACCACACACACACACACACACACACACACACACACACACACACACACACGTTTTACATCAAATTCCAAAAGTTTGTAATACTCTAGGACTCCTTCAAAAGTCCAGAAAACATACTTCTCAAGGGGACAAACAATTCCTCCTCCCTGCCTCCACAAGTAAGCTGTGTTGAGCCCAATAGGGCTTACGCTCCACTAAATACAAATAAGGCTGCAAACTATATTTGGTATAACGTTGAACCACTGCAGGCGATGTGCAACATCTAAATTAATAGCAGCACTTCCCACGGTCGTTTCGGCATGAGTTCAGCTGGGGTAAACGATGCAACATTTTTAAGGCATGAGAAACAGACGGAACTACTCCTTCAATGCAAAGTATAATTCATGATGGAGATTCATTGCTTCAAGATGTACTCTCGGCCACCAATTCATGGACGTTCCAGATTATCTAGGGCAACAGCCAAAAGGAAGCCTTGGTGATCGGAGGCAGCTGCTCACGACATTTTTACCTTGCCCGAACCTTTGCTGGCAGCACTGGCTGGAGCTGCTCAGGGGCAGATAAGACGGTTGTCTGATCAAGCAAGGCGAGTTAGGAATTCCTCATGTTCCGACATGTGCAAAATCAGAACCTTGCTTTGAACCGATGAATCAGCCCACCCACAGAACACGGTGGATAGGTGGAGTCAGACTTCAGGATGGATCTTCTGTTTTTCATTAGAATCCAAGGGCCTTTGAATGAAGGGCTGCGTCGTGACCTTTTGATGATAAATATGGAACAGCAAATGGCACCCCTCACTCGCCCATGACAAAGTGCCAAATACTTCAGAGCTAATCAGGGATTCTGTTTGCTGTTTGGCCTCAGGCAGCAAAATGACTTGAGCCAGCCCTGAAACAATGCTCTGAATTTACAGTTTGGACCCACAAGTGTGATTGTGCCTTGACACTTAGGTCATACCAGTGGCAACAAAACTACCCTTCTCTTCTTGGCCAAGTGACATTGCTTCCATAAAATGGAAGGAAATAAAATGGCCAGGGGCAAACAGAACTAAAGACCGCAATGGCATTGTCCTAGCCCAACAGCAATATAATGGGGACAATTTCAAGGTTGGGGTGCAACTTTTCCTCATCCTCTGCTGCTTGTCACCTGGCCTGCTAGTGGCAGGCATTAACACCTTACCCAGGGACTCATCTCTTAGCATTTTTTGTGACGCTGACTTAGTAGCTACCTCATCTTATCCTGCTTCCCATCTGTTCTCTCCTTCTGTTTACTTGACTTATGCCGGAGAAGGCACAACAGGGATGGCGAAGGACCTAACAATCAAGTCTTTTTTGGAAAGGCTGAATGAATCAGGTTATTATGAGTATCCGAAGAGACAATTAAGAGAGGACATAAGGGCTGCCTTTAAATACTTGAAGAGCCATCATGCCCAGAGGATGGAACAAGCGGGTCTCAAATTACAGTACTCTAGAAGGCACTAGGACCTCAAGTAAAAAGTTCACATTAGGAAAGGACATCAGAACTTCCGTACAACTGTTTGACCATGGGAAAAGGTGCTTTATATGGTAGGATCCCCTCTTAAGTTTTGGAGCAGAAATTACCTGGCGATCTAGCTGGGATTGCCCACAACAGCAGGACAACTTTCAAAGATTCTTCCAACTTGGTGAAAGATCAGTGGAATATTGAAATTCGTGGCTTTACTGCTATTTTGCCTTTCTCCCTAACTGTCAATTTAAATAAATAATATCCCTACCCCTTGACTTATTAAATGTGTTTTTCATTGCTTGCATTGCCATAAGCTGCCTTCAGTGTCTCTGTTCAAAAGCACAATTTGATTTTAGCTCCTGGAGCATTCCAGACAACATCTGCTCTATGTCATCTGTGCTAGGGCCACCCTGGGATGAGTGGGGCATACCACCACCACCCCGGTGTATAAAAACAAAATGGGAGTGGCTTTGGAGAAGTATGCATTAATAATATGGTGGTAAGGCAATCCAGTCCATATGGAATCGGGTAAATCCTTTACTTGAAGAACATGAACATGAGCTCTGGGTGGAAAGAAGCAGCATCTGGTAAGATTTCCCACTGCTCTGCTTCACCTGGGAGCATTTACCAAGCTGAAAATGCTGCATGGCACAGGACTTGATGTAAACTAATTTGCTGATGTTAGCACCAACCACATTTAAATAGAACCAGCACTGCTTAAGTTCTACACCACTGTTGGCAAATCTATGGCACAGGTGCCAAAGGTGGCACTCAGAGCCTTTTCTGTAGGGATCTGACATCACCCCTTCACAGCCACCTGTATTCAGGTTAAATGGCTGTATTGGCACTTTGCAAAAAGTTAGTGGGTTTTGAATTGCAGTTTGTGCATTCAGTCTCTAAAAGGTTTGCCATCACTGTTACACACACTCTTAGCCTGGATTCTGTACCATAGAATTTGAAATGCTGCGCTGAAGGTTAAGTTACACAATAGATGCAAACATGTGCTGATTTTGCATGGAATCACATCCTCTCTGCATGCAGCAGACAAGAGAAGGGGAAGCTGGGAAGAGGATGATAGTGAGCTTGGGACAATAAAGAGAAGGCAGTTTGGGCTAGCACAGGTTTAGCATTCCCAAAGTTCTGGAGCCAAACACAAATTTAGATACTGTACTAGTCCTCCACTGCTAGGGAACTAGTGGGACAGCTTTTGCAGAGGCCTTGCCAATAAGCACACATGGAACACAAATCTTGCTACCTTCTGTGAGAGAACTCAATACCAAAAGACACTTGGACACCCATTCTCCACCATTCCTAGCACTCCTAATCTTTCCCAACTGGGATATCCATGAACAGAACATGATGGGAACTCTGTACTAGGTGTGCCTTTTTTTGATCTCAGCAGGAACGCCTGCTAGGCTAGAGCAGAAAGAATAAAACTCTTTAGAACTACCCTTCCACTGTCTTCCAGGCACCCTCGAGTATGGTTGATCTGTGCTGCCACTTTAGTTACTTCACATCGGTTTTGTCTGTTAGTGTTGCGCTTAGGAGCAGTACAAAAAAATGTTACTTCACGTCTGTCACGCAACTACTGAAATGTGTCTCGACCACGCCCCCGGAACGGGTGCCAAGCGCGACAATACTGTACTTGGTGCTGGGATAGGGTTTTCCCTGGTTACTTTGTTCCCACTTTCTGTTCCAAGACAAGACACCGTGTAGTAACGACTGTCACGCAACAAAACATTAATTTCTCTCAGAAAAGTGTGTTCAGGTTTGTTTGTTTTTTACTTTTCAGAAGCGAAATATCAAAAAAGCCCAAAAAAGCAGAAAAGGAAGCTAGACAAATTCAGTGTTTGTCACGGTACAAGACCGTGAAGTAACACTTGTCACAAGACAAGTTATCACGACCATGGGAACACTGAAACAGGGACAAAACCATGTGATCATGACCAACGCTGTCACAGGACAAAACTAGTCGCGGAACAAAGAACGTGAAGTAACTGCCTTCGTCTTCAAACCTCAATAAGCCTTAGTCAGCACAGCCACTGGTACAGAATTCTTGGAAGTGAAGTTCAAATATACAGAACCACAGCTTGGAAACCACTGCCTCAGTGTACAGAACTCAAGCTTACATCAATTTAACACATCATCAGGCAACTGGAGATCAAATAGGAAGCATATAAAGCCCAGAGTAATGAACCCCTGGCAGAAAGCCAGCACAAACTGGTCAAGGAAGCAGATGCTAGGTGAGAACATATCTTGACTGTAAGGGCTGGACATTGGAATTTTCTTCTATAAGCAGGATTTTGCAAGAATCCAAATTCTGCCAAATATATCCCATGGCCCAAGAAAACTAACAATCTTTTGCCTCATAGGCAAACTAAACCTTTCGGATACCTCAAGCCTAGTATATCTCAACACCTGCCTTACCACTTCAGAAGGTGTTTTAGTTTCTGAAATGTTTAAATCTGGCAGTAACATCATCTTTCTCCTTGCCAGCATTTTCTTTTTATCTGAGGCATATTCATTTCCATCCTTTACCGCTATGCATCTATATTCAGCTCTACCCTTGTTATTGAGACAGTCTCGTTGTGTTTATTCAGAATAAAGTCTTAATTTTTTTCAACGGGCCTCCAAGTGTCTATAAGACTGATTCCTTACAGTAGTTGCCTATCTAGAATTAAGCTTTATTGGTTTCCACTTGCCTTATTCTCAGAGAGAGGACTGCAGCCTTAGACCCATTAGTATTTAAGACTGATTTAAAATATTAAAAGTATTAAAATAGTGAAGATGCATGTTCCTTGAGATCCTGCCCCCAAATTCTGTGCCTCAGACCCTCTGCTCTAGGGTGAAGTCCATTCCTGGTCATTATCATCAGCCAAACATCTATTGTTCCGCAATTTGAGCAGGTCTTTCTACTGCATGCAAACAAACCTGTTTTATACAGAGGAATTATAATGAGATTGTGACAAAGCCAGGAAATTTTTGCCAACTGGGAGAGAATTAGGCCATTTAAAAATATTAAAGACTGTCAATATGCTTTAAATTAGCACAGGTAGGGAAGGCACATAGACTCGTTGTCATCCCCGCTGGCAACACTAAACAACAATTTGGCTCCTCACTTCACAAGGCTGTCTCCATCAGCGGCCCTCCAACTTTGCCATTCTAATAATTATGTAATATGTAATATTATTAGCAATTGGCTAATTATAATTTCCCCTTTACCCCAGTGTCCGTTACCCAAATGTATGACCCTATATCAAACTGTAAAACTATTGTGAATGCACAGAGAGAAAAGCAATTTATAAATGATAAATAAAACCCCAGGTAGCTCTTGGCAGGCACAGATCGTTAAAAACAGCTGTGGAGAATGAACTCTTGTAGAAGAATGAACTCTGTGGAGAATGAACTCTTGGATGAACTCAAATCTGACAGAATTATGATCACACGTCCCCTCCCCCCCACCTTAGCAACGCCTCATCCAAACCAAAACAAAAGTAAGCCCACAGAAACACACACAGAGACACACACTGCATAAAAAGAATCAAGATGAACCAGTGTCGTATTTTCAGTTACTCTTTTTAAAACAGCAAAGAAAGCTCCCTTGTCCAAACTGTGCATCTGAGGAGCGCTCTCACCGGTATGAGACAAGCATGAATATTAGAAATTCGTCTCTTCTGGAGGCAGCACGCTTAACAATTAGCGAAGAGACGTTCCCTTTCCCTCCCCCAACACCCCCACCCCCAACACTCAACCACAGGTAGGTGCCCAATTCAGGAGCAGGCAGACCAGCCCAAGAGCACAGGCTGGCCTGGCTAAGATTCAAACGACACGCAAGGCGTCCCCACACGGGACCCGGCTGGAATAACTACACGACATCTGATATGCCAGCACGGAAGGTATATACACAAGGCGTGGTCCACAGGGTTGCCAATTATCCTTGGCAGAGAAGGCGATCGGGTGTATTGTTTGTGCCTCGAGTCCATCAGCCACTGCCTTCCTGGGCGACATGAAGGAATAGTCCAATGTCTCTGGAACGTTCTGCCATGTTCGGCAGGATGTTGAAGGGCCACACGGGAGCCCCTCAAGCGACCAGCAGAATGAAGACAGGGAAAGGGGGAGAGAACAAGGTAAGCTGCTGTGTATACAAGTCCAAGCACCGTCTATGTGTCACCCTCCTCGGCCTGTCACCATTCTGTCACAAATCCACACAGACATCACATTTTGTCACCTCTCCGGCTCACTTGAAGAGAAACTCCCTCAGCAGTGCGCACTCTGGATTGTGTGCGTGTACTTTGCTTATCCGGACTCCATTCCTAACTGTCGAGTTCTTGGGAGTGTTTAAAAAAACCTATGAGAAGGGTTAGAGGGAACTAGAGGAGAAGGGAACAGAACGAAAATACTCCTCAGATTTCAGCCCTGATTTTGGCAACCTTCAGGGTGGAGCACGAACCTTCTTGCTCAGGATACAAGGTTAGGGATCCAGAGGGGCTGAGCGGATACAAAATGGCCCCATTGCAGGAAGTCTTCGACTCCACATATCGAACTTCTGCCACAGATATCTTGGGCAAGCTCCTCCGCCCACCCAGATTTCTACTGAACACACACACACACACACACACACACACACACACACACACACACACACACACACACACACACACACACACACACACACACACACACATTTCCACTGACAAAACAATTTCCATTCACTTTTATTTTCGTGTGCTTGCCTTCCTTCTATACTGGCAGGGTTTTTTTTTTTAGCTTTGTCTCACTTGCTCCCAGCTCACTAACTGCTGGTGGTGGTGGTGGGGAAATCATAGATGGAGTCTTCATAGCAAAAGGTGCACACACGTGAGGGTAGAACTACCATGACACACACCCCACCCCCATGCACACACAATTCACACCTTTCCTCCCTGACATCCCTCTCGGAGCTTGCCTCTCCTGTCAGACCTAACCCTGGTTAACAGGAAGAGGGCCCAGGCAAGAGAATACAGGGAGGCCAAGTGGGAAGGTCGAAAGGTTTGACTCCTCTCGCTGACAAAAGGGGGGAACCCCATTTGTGAAACGTGAATAAGGTAGACATGTGAACAAATAAAACAGGAAACATCTATTTTTGGCTAAGAGACGCAACCTCCTGTTATGCAGGGCACAGTAAAACCTCAGACCTCACCTGTTACGTCAAACTGTGTGCAGTAGTGATCTGATTTTTGAACGCCCTTGCATTAAATAAATGCTTGAAGGCCCTCCCTGCTACTGGAAATATCGTATATCAGGAAGACAGGTGTAGACGAGTTGTCTTCCCTGGTGTGTTTATTACATGCAAGGGATTGCCACTTGTTTTTCACCGATTATCATTTGAAGGTATTAGCCCCTTCCCAGAAGCCATCTAAAGTAGTACAATCTGTTGTGTACAGATTAGCTTGATTTTTTTTCCTTCCTCAAACTAATTTAAATGCACATCTCTAATTCCCTCTCTCCCCCCTCCCCTCTCTCACACACACACACACACACACAGGGTTCTCCTGTCCTTCGACCAAATTATTGAGTCTGAAATGTCATCTCGGCCTGGCATCCAGGCTCCACCTTCTGGATCAAGAAGACGACACTGTGAAACACTCGGCTCTGACAGACGAGGACATTTCCCTCCGCAACGGCTGGGCTCGGCAGAAATAACACCCATGTATCCTGGGCACCTGGGAGCAAGGAGCAAGATCAGTCATTGGTGATCCCCTTGGCCCGTAGCTCTTCCTGCACTCGAGCGAGATACGTGGGATCAGGGTAGCCAAACCTGGGAGGAAAAGGGAAATAAAACATCAAGAAAGATCTGATGGTTGAGCCAAGAACTTTTTGGGGAAAAGCTGTGCCAAAAGAAAAAGGTGACTCTGGGAGCTGTAGTCCATCAAGAGTGTAATGTTTTCAAAATTTCAGTGGAGAAATTCTCTCTCTCTTTGTGTGTGTGTGTGTGTGTGTGTGTGTGTGTGTGTGTGTGTGTGTGTGTGTGTGTGTGTGTGTGTGTGTGTGTGAGAGAGAGAGAGAGAGAGAGAGAGAGAGAGAGAGAGAGAGATAATTAATTAATAAGACAGTTTTGTTTACCAAGTCTTTCATCAGTGGGGTGAGTCCAATAAGGAAATAGGAAAATTCAAAGATATAGGCCAGAAATGGACTGCTGCTTTTGTTATCCACAGCTGATGGGAGCCACTGCTGTAAAATCCTGGGCAGCAGCTTACGAGGGTCAGCTGCTTTTGCCCATCCTATTACATAGCATTAAATCTGAACTAAAGCACAGACCCATAAACAAATGCTCTTGGTTAAACACACTCTTCTTTAGCCTCAGGCAAATGTATAAACTCAAAGCGGGGACAGGGACAGATAGCCCTTCAAGTCTGTCAGATTATTTGTTAGGTAACAACACCTGAAGCCTCTCCTCACAGAGTAAGATGGCTAGGGTCTCCAAAAGACCAATGGAAAACCACACCTTCCCCAGTGCTGTGTTTAAAGGAATCAAGCCTGAGAGCCAAACAGAAGCAGTGGTCGAGAGCAGTGGACTAGAATGGTAGAAACCAAGGTTCAAATCCCCACTTGTAATCTAGCATTTGCCTGCCCACCTTACCTCCTTTTACCAACTTGTTGCAATGATAAAATGGAATAGATGGGGGGATGTATTTCAGGTGTGCTGTTCTGAGCTTCTTGAAGCAAGGATGCCACACAGCCAGAGGCTTACAGAATGGAGCAAAGGGGGGGGTGCTCTTGCAGGTGGACCACAGGAGATCTGCAGGACTGCCCAGGCCCCACTGGCACCAAGTGGCAGCAGAGCACCCACTAGCTGCGCAGTCCCCACCCCCGCAACTCCTCAGATATGCGAGAAAGAAGTATTGAGGGCTTTTTCTTAATTATACTGCTTCAGTCTATGGAGGTGGAACAGCATGCTTGAAAATGCTATACCCTTCCAGGAAGTAAACCCTTTATATAAAGAAGAAGCATAACAGGGAGAAGACGCCATCTAACACAGAACCTCCACATCCCCACCATGCTTTAAAAAATAAACCAAGCAACCACAGCATTAAGTAGTACAGTTTAAAAAACTGTTGGTTTCCATCATTAAGAAGGGTAAAATATGCCTTACCCCAGAATGTTTGGACACAGCAATACAAAATCTGTCTGTCATTCTTGAACCCGAAATGAGAACCTGAGACAGGCCACAGGGTCAAGGATAGTTCCATGTCGTGCTTCCTTGTGTCACAGAAAAGTACTGCAGGTGTGGCCTAGACTTCCCACAACAACCTGGATCTGCACACACTGCATCACAAGTTCCTCTTAATAGAGGTGGAGTGTGTATGGGTTTTCTGTTCCTTGAGGACTACAACTCCCAATGACCTTATTTATTTATTTATTTATTTATTTATTTATTTATTTATTTATTTATTTATTACTGCATTTCTAGATCACTCTGATTTCCCAGGGGGACTCTGGGTGGTTTACACAAAAGCCAAATAAACAATCAAGAGTTAAAATAAAAAAAAAACAAATAAAAACAAAACCAAAGATAACAAATCAAGTAAACCAAGAAAATCAAAATCAAATAAGCAGAAGCCCATCAAGAGGATAAAAGCTAACACTAGCAAAAAAACCAAAACAAAAAACAAACAAAACAAACAAAAAACCTAAGCATCACAGCTAATGTTGAGGGATGACCAGGGATGGCAACCAGCAAGATCTGGAGACGAATGTAACCCCATCCACCCCCCGTTTTAATGCTAAACCTGTGGTTCCTCCACATTCCCGCTCAATCCCGAGCCATCTCCTCACTCAGCAACTTCCACACCCAGCCCTGCCAGAGTTATCCTCCCCCCTCTCTTCTGCACCCCACCCCACACAACAGGTCTTACAGCTGCGGCCCGCCAGTGCAGTT
Source organism: Phrynocephalus forsythii (assembly GCA_029282475.1). NCBI lineage: Eukaryota > Metazoa > Chordata > Lepidosauria > Squamata > Agamidae > Phrynocephalus > Phrynocephalus forsythii. The sequence goes on along the minus strand of JAPFRF010000011.1, from coordinate 28,642,312 downwards.
GGTTTTGTGGTGGATGTCATTCCAGGTGATGACGTTGGCTCGGCCTGTGGTCATAGAAGTGCCGATAGTGAAGGTGAGCCGCTGGTCAAAGGCTTTGCGGAACAAGGCCAGCACCTTGTTGCCTTCGGGGCAGTCGGGTAGGTAGGCCACACGGGTGGTGCCTGGGTAGCGGACGCCAGGGTTAGGGTGTTCCACCTGCAAAAGTGGGTTGAGGAATGACGAGAGGAGCACATCCAGTAGATTAGAAGACATGCCATTTACAAAGATGGGAACATTGCAATGGGAAATATCTTCTCCTATCCTTGAGTTCACTGGCCACATTTTGGGACTGCCAAACTTTTGCTAAGACAGTCTTCCCTACTCTATGGTATTGGACCATAATGACCACCATCTTTGAACCGCACAGACAAAAATCTGCCAGGCACTAGAAAGGGAAAGGAGGCAACTAAGACTTCACAATCCTCACTGGAAATGTAAATTTTCTGAGAACAGAGAACACACAGGGGTTAAAAATTGCCAACAAAGAAGCTGTGTTAGTCTGTCACAACAGGTTTGCAAAAGTAAAGGGGAAAGGGGGCAATGGAGAGCATTTTGATGAGTTGTGGGAATTTATTTCAATGTGATTTTGTAGATCAAAACATCCAATTTTCTAATGAAAGTCAAGAACAAAAGAAAACAATTGCTTTTTTTCAAAGCTCTCTTCAAAGTAGACAAAATACAATAATTTAGGAGGCATAACTTCAAAGTGCACTTACTTTTTATAACCCTAACATGTATTTTTCACAGTCCACTTGCCAATATTAACTCAGCCTCCAATGAACTTTTGTTATTTAAATCAACTTTTAAAATCTAAATCAAAATTTTAAATTGTAATTTTTCAAATAGGTTTTTTTCTAAGTGGTGACTGTTTAATTTAAAATGCATTAAAGCTCAACGATTCCATCATGGATTACCAGTTAGGGATTCTAATTCTATATTATGACCAAGGGCCTGAAATCCTGTTGCTTACTGCAGTAACTCACCACTAGAGTAGGCTCAATGAATCAGCAGGGATTTGGCAAATCAATTCCTTCATTAGCTCCACTGACAGAATTTGATTAAACCAAAGTGTTCAAAATCATATGGTTTAATAATGGTTTAAATTCATGTGTGTTATAATTTTACTGTGAGGTGCTTAACCCTCATTATATGTACTTTCAGACACTGGGAGTTAAAATGAACAGAAGAGATTATAGGAGGCTGCGTCAATACTGGCAAGCAGACTGAAAAATACGTGTTAAGGTTATAAAAAGTAAAGAGTGCATTTTGGAATGAGGGAATTGCAAGATAAAATTCAAATCCATGATGCCTCTTGCAGAAGAGTGCAGTTTCAGAGAGGTAAGGATTTTTCATAGATGTACAACGCTAAAGAAGAACAACAGCTATGGTTGTCATTCCAAAGGAATCTGCATTGCTCATGGAAACTATTAACAGCAATCTCAGAAATTATAATATTATTCCAAGAATTTCCAATATTATATCATTCTAAGAGAAAGAAAAAGGCCCAAGAATAATTTTAGTCAGAGTTGGAAATTAGAAGTGATCCAAATGTGTTATTTCTTATTTCCATGTATTGCTGTTAATAAGTAAGGGTTTCTGGACACATAAACCCAATTTGAGATATTTGTTTGTTTGTTTGTTTGTTTGTTTATGCATAAATTCTGATGTTATCTACTATACTGAGCACTAGAAGAATTGGGAAGATTAATCTAAATGATCTATAAAGAAGCCTGTGGAACCCCATAACATTTAGACCAGTGGTTCTCAACCTGAAGGTCCCCAGATATTCCTGGACTGCAACTCCCAGAAATCCCTTCCAACACAGCAAGTGGTGGAGGCTTCTGGGAGTCCCAGTCCAGGAACATGTGGGACCCACAGGTTAAGAACCACTGATTTAGACCTAAAGCTAGAACTGTTTAACCTTCTTTTTTATAAAAATTTATTCCAGCTCCCCAGAATGGCACCAAAGAACTGTGAAATCAGGATCTGACTTCTGTTCCTTCTGCAGTCTTTATTTTAACACTGAAAATAATAACAATGTGCCATCAAGTCAATTCTGACTTACTCAGAAGTGGCTTACCATTCCCTTCTTCTGAGGGTCCTTCTTAGACTGTACAGCTTACCCAAGGTCAAGCTGGCTCTGTTCACAAGAGACACAGCGGGGAATCAAACTCACAACCTCTGGCTCCACAGCCAGAAAACCTAAACCGTGAAGCTATTGTTTACAAATGCATTTTCAGGAATGCCCCAAAACACTTTGTGCTTTTTCAGAAAAAGTGGCAGAACATGTTAAGACAGTAAAACTATCCTTTCTCTCTCTGTATCTTTTCTCTGGACATCCTTACAGTGAGGCATTCAGGCCCTCTCCCTGGCTTGCTGATGAGCCTTTCGTTCACATCCGTTTCTCTCACAGAATTATGTCTTCCCTCTTTTGTCCTCTTTTCTTATTAAATTGTAACCTAGAAGCCCTTTCCACAGCCCTACCAACTCACAACAGGAAAAACCGGGTGCTACAAGATATGGTAGGAAAGTTGCCTCAAGGTGATTTCTACTGTTCCCCCACCCCAGATGTATTTTCCCCATCCCTTTCTTTAAAAACTGGCTGGTTTCCTTAGCTGATCAAATACTGTCTTTTTATAAAACAAACAGAAAAATAAACTTGGATAAAGAATAACAGGTTTCCACAGACAGCATCCTCAGTTACTTTCCTAGGTTTTGGAGCCTGCACCATTTCAGCTACAGTCCTTTGAACAGAGATAATTATCTGGCATCTCTATTAAAAATATGTAATATGAGCAAAGAGAGATCCGGTACCTGAGGCCACAGAGTCTTCCCCAATCTGATAATACAGATACATTGGACTACAGTTCCCATCACACCCTCCCCCAAAATAGCATGTGAAGGAGCCACATGGGTTTCACTGACAGGAGATGCAACTACAGGAAACCAGATTTGGGAAAGCTGGGTCAAATGAATCTGTTAGTTTGAGTTGCTGGAAGGCAGCTTCCTGTATTCACTCTTTCTTTTAGCACCGGATGGACATCTGTCAGGGATACTGTGGTGGGGGTTCCTGCATGGCAGGGTGTTGGACTGGATGGCCCTTGAGGTCTCTTCCAACTCTATGATTCTATACTGGGCCAAATTTTACATTTGTTGTGCAACTTAAAACAAATGTTAGAAGGAAATATTTTTGGCTTGGATGTTGAACCTGCCTTGGCACCCATAAGTAGTATGTTGACCATTTCTTCTCTCCAAACACACACAAGGATTTTCTGCCGGCACTGATGAGATGTCCAGAGGGGTTTATCACAATAGTTTAATGGGCTCCAGGAACAACACTCTCTGCTTAGCAAGGAAATTCATCTTCAACAAAGGGGAGATGCTGGTCATTTATGGAACTAGAAAATGGCTGCCTTGTCAAGACGGGATAGACTCATGAAGAAAAACCAGCCAGGACTCAGAGAGTTGCACAATGGGTTTTGCATGTCCGCAAGGCTTTCCTTCAAGACTTGAGTTTCTCAAAAAGCAGGCTATCTTGCAACTTAAGAAAGCCTTCTGAAACTCAGTGGGGTTTCAAAAGCAAACTGTAGTATGTTGTGGGAGTAGAGGTGCAAAACGTATACGACACCTTTCTTCCAAGGGGCATCCATGTTCTTCCTTTCCCTCCCGCACCATTTTATCCTTATTGTTATCTGGTGAGGAGACTGGACTGAGAGGTAATGATTGGTTCAGGACTGCCTGAGTCTTCCTGGTCTAAGTCAAACACTCCAAAATGATTACACCATATTGGTTCCCATATGAAAATTATATCCAGGCACAATTCATAGAATCATAGAACAGTGAAGTTAGAAGGGACCCAGAAGGCCAAACCCCTGCTCCATGCAGGAATACAGATCAAAGGATATCTGCCGGGTGGTTGTCCATTTTTTTCTTGGATGCCTCCAGTGTTGAATCACTCACTACCTCTTGAGGTAATTGATTCCATTTCAAAGTGCCAGTTTTAACCTATAAAGTCCTAAATGGCTTGGGTCCAAACTATCTCAAAGACCACATCTACCTTTATGAACTTTCCCATTCATTAGGATAATCATGAGAGGCCTTTATCTTGGTCCCTCCACATTCAAAGGTGTACTTGGTGGAGACACGAGAGATGGCCAGACTTTGGGAACTCCCTCCCACAGGAAGCTTGACTGGCCCCATCTTTGTTTTCCTTCCACAAGCAGGCAAATACCTTTCCCTCCAAGCAGGTTTTTCCTTGATGACTGGTGGACTGAGATGGGTTTTAAAATGGACTGCTCTGCTCTGTTGTTTACATCTGTTGTTATATTTACTGTATTTTATTACCGTTTTAATAACACTTGTTGAATTATTTTTTAATATTTATATGCTTACTGTTTTTGTAAATACTGTCTTGTCTTTTTAATAATGGAAGCCACCTTGGGTCCTTATTTAAGGGGAAAAGCAGGATAAAATATTTTAAATAAATAATAAATTGTATGGGATGGGTGCAAAGCTAAACAAGATCCTCCTTATCCATGTTTCATATCTTTACTCTCTAACCCATTTTTCAATGCTTCCTCCTACAGAATACGTGCTGTTCGACGGTGGAATATGCTGCCATGGAGGATGGTGGAGTCTCCTTCCTTGGAGGTTTTTAAGCAGAGGCTGGATGACCATTTGTTGGAAGTACTTTGATGGGGGTCGTGGCATGGGAGGGGGTTGGACTGGAGGTCTCTTCAAACTATTCTATGATTCTGAAATAAACCTGGTAAACCAATTTGATCTTCAAACGGAAGAGTAGCCTTCCTCAATCTTCTGCCTCTCTTAATTGTTACTGTACAACTCCCATCACCCTCAAAAAATATACTGCCCTGATGGTTGAGGGCCATGGGGGTTGCAGCCCAACACACATAGGCTGCACTGAAGAAATGGCTTACCAAGCCAGCACAAGGTGTGCTGTCAGCCTGTCATTCTCCAATTTGAGTATCCTGACTTCCAAAGAAAATTCCACTGATGGGACCATGTATATAGGACTGCAGCCAGCCAAAAACATTAATCCCAGGTGGCAGCCTGTAGGGATTGTAGTAGGCCCAAGCCGATCTTCAAGGAGTGCTTGTCCATGAGAGACAAAATGGTTCCCCGAAAACAAATGTGTGACACTACCCAATGGTATTCTTCAGTAGACTCTTCCAGCGTCTCCACTAACACTTTAGAGGGTGTACAATGTGGAAATAAAATTTCTTCCTTTTCATATAGAGATATCACTATGAAAGATACGAAACATTCCCTCAACAAGGTGACAAGATGGCCACCACAAGCGCCCTAATCTGTGCATAACATGGCTCTGTGTAGAGGAGGAAGACACACATTGCTACAGACATTTGAGACTACACCTTTCCATCTTTCCTTACCATTGGATATGTTGTTTTGGAGGTCCATGAGTTGCAGTCTAAACAATCTGGTGTGCAGATTATGGCCTATCCCTGTCATAGGAGGAAAAAGGTACACCTATGTTCCCCACTGTGCAGCCTGAAAATACCTCCTTCAGCTACCAAGAAGTTCCCTGCTTGTCCTAATTAAACCATACTAATTCTTGTAAAAAAGCTGAGGAACTGTATAGGCTGGAAAATAAAGCACTCACATCCATTGCTATTTTTGCTTTCCAGAAAATGCCTCTATCTAGGCCACTGATTCACAGCCTTGGATCCCCAATATGTTCTTGGACTAATAAAACCCCAAAGCCTTCACCACTAGCAGGGCTGGCCAGGATTTCTGGGAATTGTAGTCTAAGATCATATGGAGACTCAAAGTTGGAAACTGCTGCTCTAGACCCGCATGCAGTACAGCACACTATAGCACACGATCTGACCAACAGCAAGAAAAAGAGATGCAGAGGCTGATGATCAGGAAAATTCAAAGGAGGAGAAAAGGGAGTGTTGGAGAGCAGGTTGTTTTACCTGTGTGGCAGGTACATAAATACGTGTTTTGGAGGCTAGGTAAATATGCACTGGTGGATTTGTTTTCTGCATGTGTTTCCCGCAGGCATTTTGATTGAGTGGGGTGGGGTAGGCTGGAAGAAGGAAACTTTGTGCCCCTTTTACCTAGTGTCACTTGCCCATGAGGCAGTCATTTTGTGTTTGTATTAGATGATGTTCACCAAAGCCCTGATTCGCCAATTGGAGATGCCAGTTTAAAACAAAACAAAATTAAAAAAAGAACAAGAAAACAACAAGACAGAGAGATCATCTCCACTTACTCCTTGTATGCCAGGTGGGAAGACATACTGGATTATGATGGTCCCATATTTTTCATAACCAGGAAGAAGCAGACTTGAGTCCTTGGAGACCAGCATGCGCCCATTCTCCGGCTGATTGCCCACCAGCTGCCCATAGAAGCGCCCACACATCGGGCAGGCTTTCTTGACCTGCAGGGCCCGAGTGATACAGTCCTCACAGAAGGAGTGCTTGCATTTCTCCAGAGTCTTAATGTTCTGGATCTCCCCGAGGCAGATGGGGCACTGGCTGTCCTGCTCCTCCTCCCCACCTCCCCGGGAGGAGCTAGCCACCCCTCCGCTGCTGCCACCGACCAGGCCTCTCGGCCCAGAGGTCTGCTGCCCTCTGGATATCAATCCGGTGCCTCGGCGGTGAAGCTCGACCGCCCCATGCTCCCGGTTCTTCTCCAGGAGGGCCATGCAGCCCATCAGCTCGCTCTGGCGCTGGGCCTTCTTCAGCTCCTTCTCGGTCTCCTTCAGTAGAGCCTTGAGGGCCTTGCGGGCCAGGTAGAGGCCGTTGCTGGGCCCGTGGGCGGGCATGATGATCTGCAGCACGTAAATCTCAGACGTTTCCCCATCGATCAAGATGCTGACTTTATTCTCCTCCTTCAGCTTGACCAGCTTGGCGGGGCTTTCCTTGGTCAGAAAGTCCCAGACATGCTTATTCACGGTGAGTCTATTTTTGGTGGTGCCTCCGCAAGCGGCCATCCTGGATAAAACAAACGATACTGGAGAGACAGAGAGACAGCGGAAGGGAAGGCTACCGTTAATGTCCCAGAAAAAGTGGCTTCCAAAAGTATTTCAAGACCAATCCGTCTGTCAGCAAGCTTTCTTTGGCATGCTTTTAGATGTGTAGGTTTTTGCTATGCAAAACCACAAACCTACCAGCAGACCCTCACGATACCTTTCAGTCAGATCCTTAGGACATAACCTCCTACTTAGAGATGGGCACGACTTGAAAAAAATTTTTTTGAGTTGTCGATAGTCGGGCCGGTTCCGTTTTTCGTGAAAATTCGCAAAAATTAGTTGGTTCGTTTTTTTGTTGTCATTAGTACTGGTTTTTTTTGGGGGGGGGCGGGCTCCTGGAGGCACCTCTGTGGGGTGGGTGCCTCCTCTGGCCCGCTATAAAGGGAAAGTGGGCTCCTGGAGGCACCTGTGGGTGCCTCCTATCCTCACCCACTAGGAAGGGGAAGCAGGCTCCAAGAGACCCCTCTACATGGGGGTCTCCCCTCCTCACCTGCTGCTGCTGCAAAATGGTATGCAATAGCCATATGGATATTGCATACCAGTTGTGCAAATGTGCAGACAGTGACTGTGAAGACTAGTGGATGGCACTGAACCCAGAGCCTTAGGTGAGATGCCTAACTAAGGCTCTCGCAACACCATGTCTCACACAGAAGGCAATTGTACTTGCGTGTAGTGCAATGCAAGTACATCTGGCTTAGGGTTAAGGTGGGTTAGGGTTAGGGCTAGGGTTAGGCTAGTGACGGGTAAGGTTACGGTGGGCTAGTGGGTTGCAACTCTGGGTGCCTCTCTGACCCACTAAGAAGACAGTCTGTGACGTATGGGTACGGAGTCAAGGGTTAGGGTTAGGGTTAGGGGGCTAGGGCAGGTTTTAGGGGGCTTTTTGGCACATCCCAGAAGTCTCCATGGCCAAGTGGCCATGCGTTTGGTGGGATGGCTCCAAAAATTTGCATGGTCGTCCACTCCCACATGGCTGGCCACTCGGCCAGCCCATCATTGCGCAGGTGTAAATAAAATAAAATAAAATAAAATCAATGGAGGACAGAGGAGGAGAGGAGAGACATTTTGTTGCAAGAAAAAACCCACTGCTACTGTGAAAAATCTGGCAGTTTATAAATTTTCGCGTGTTTCTGTTGTGCTTGTGTGTTTTTGGACCATGATTTCAAAAACAATATTGTGTTCGCCACCCCATTTTGGATCCCCCGCCCACACCGCATGGCATGGCGACTTGAGTCCGGCTGCCCAGGACGGGGGGCAGGCGAGACCCCCCCTCCAGAAACCACCCCTCCGGTAGGTGCCCTGCGCCCTTAGTCAAGCAGGCATTTTTCCGCCTGCTTTTTTGGCCCGGGAATGGGTGGGGGGAGAGTTTAAAAGTTTTTTCCTGTGCCGTCCGTGCCGCTTGCTTGCGCTTTAATTGCGGCGGCCGGCGGCCAGTGAGACTGGGCTTTTTCTTGGCTGCCTGCGAGCCTGCGGCGAGTCCCACCAGAGCAGCCCAGGACGGGGGATGGGGGAGGCCGGGGACCTCCAGAAACAACCCCTCTGGTAGGTGCCCTGAGGCACGGCAGGCATTTTTCCGCCTGCTTTTCGGCCGGGAACCAGGTTTTTTTCACTTTTAAAAACTTTTTTTCTGTGCCGCGTGGCATCGCGCAATCACGCGATGCAAGGAACGAGCACAACAAATCAAACCAAAATTGTTCGTTCGTCAGTTCGAGCTCGAAGTCTGGCGGAGTAATTCCCGTTACCGTTTCCGTAGAGTAACGGAAACGAGTAACGGAAACGGAAACGGGAATACCGCTAAGTCGTGCCCATCTCTACCCCTACTAATTTAACACTCTGTTAAACTCAGTTTATCTGAATAATCAGAATTCTAGCTAGATAAAGAAGAAGAAACTCACCAAGAGTTTAAATGCCCAGATACCTGAAGACATATTTAAGTTTCACTGCTACAGAGAGGCTGGGAGGAAGAAAAAGATAAACTTATTGGGAGCAGTTCTGCTCCAACCTTCCCAAGGGTCGAACTATAGGCATACCATTCCTGCTATTAGCAATGTGCATGAGAGGCTTTTAGAAAAGTAAACTGCATTCCCAGAGAAGGGGCAGGAGTGATTATCTGCATCAGAAATCAGGTTTGGGAGTGGGTGGCTTTGGGCACACCAGACATCCCCCCCCTCCACCTCACCATGCTTTTTATTTGAGGGAGTTAGGTGGGGCACAGCTCCACTGGCACCATTACCAACCTCAGGGATGGCTTTTTCATCTGGTTTGACCCTCAACAGGAACGGTTCCTGGTGGCAAGTTTCTAAGACCCAGAAACAGCATGTGAATATTTGGCCTGAATTGTTTGCAATGGCTATCTTACAGCTCATAATGTGGTCCCCATCTCAGAGTGCGTGCCGTGTGTCTCAAGCAGCTATGCCGGCTGCTAAATTTCGGGGTGGGGCGGGGTGGGAGGGACCGACAAAAAAGCTGCAGCAGAAGAACCTCGGTTACAAGCTAGGTCGGCTTTGTGTGTTTTCCCTGCACAAACACAGACATACCATTTCTGCACGCCTATTGAGAGGCAGGGCACTGCGCCGCAGACATAACAAACAAAGCCTGCTTAGTATCAAACCACTTCCTATTTCTCCACCTAACCTAGTACTGTATTGTCAACTCACAGCAGCACCCCAGGACCACCTGACAGAGGTCCCTTTGCCCTCTCCACCCTTAAGATGATGAGCTCCTGGCAGGACTCAAGGCAGATGCAACCAGGAAGAGAATCCACATCTACCCCCACCACCTTATCAACAGCCCTTATTTGGCCTGAAAAATGAGGCTCAAGCGCATTCCTGCTTTGCCTTTCCCACGCTGCCACTTCCCCACAGACCAGGACTAAGCAATGTAGGGATAGTCCCTTCGTTGGTTGCCGTACTGTAACTGCAACACAATCAATGGTGATGGAAGAGGGGATGTGTCTCAGAGGGCCACAATTGTTGAACCCATTGTAAACTAACAGCCAGGAAGTCAACAGAGTAATTTAATTCCAGGGAAAATTCATAGACACCAAACAAAGCTGTGGCTTAACTATAAGGATGATAAACCATGTCTGTGAGGTTCTTAAATATATAAAGTTCTGCCAAATGAAAGAGAGAAGGAAAGAGAGAGAGAGAAAGAGAAGAACAGGCCTTTTGAAATGACATCTGCATGAAGCCCTCTGTTCTCCAAGGTCCTTTTTCTGAGCCAAAAGCCTCAAGATGGAAGATCCTTAAGGGACATTTTGGCAATCCTAAACAGAATGTTGCAGGGTAATCAGAGCCTACCAGCAACCCTTGAGGAACAGAAGATTACTTAAAAAGCAGAATGCCAAGCCTTTTGGAGAGGAACAGGCAGGAGAAGAATCCAGGGAGATTTGCAGATGGAAGCCTAATAGGGCAGGAAGGAGGGAGGCAACACAACCAAACAGATACATGACCACCCTAAGCCCACTTATCTAGAAGCAACCTGCACAAGATTTGGCAAGAATTGTTCCCGCATAAGGCATTTCCAAAACACCCGATTAGGGGCAGACTCTTAACAGAAAGCAGAGGCTTCTTCCTCTAGTATCAGAATCTGCTGTTTTGGAAATATGAAGAATACTCTCTCCTCCACCAGCTATTTGTTGCGGCTTCTTTCTTTGTGGGGAGTGGATTGAGCATGCAAGAGTTTTTACTCGGTTGCTTCCTTTCCTATTCCAGAGCTAGCGCTTAGAACCCTCTTCAGTACTGCCCTTTGGGGGCACTGCTACCAGACGGTGGACCAGATATAAAAGAGGGCACGGCGTTGTTTAAACTAAACCGATATGCCAAAAAAATCAAATACATTCACTCTAAGAAGAGATGCAACTTGAAGTGAAGCAGTCATCAAACACCTAATAAGCATATTTAGGCCTGGAAGCTTCATGCAGTGTATCTATGCAGCCAGAGTTTATTGCATCATGAGTACCATTATATTGGAAATATTTTTCTGAAATAAAAGCAGATGGAACCGTCTTGTAATAGTGCTGGGTTTCTCTTACAAATTCAGGGTTACTATATTTCCAAGCACAGGAACCAGGCAGGCTGGAGTCTGTTCCTCTCTCAAATTAACCAACAATAGAAAAAGCTAGGCCAAGTCAGAATGAAACCAGATGAAGCTTCCTAGATGCCCTTCTTAAATCTGCATCTAGTGCAATTTGCTCCAGAGACCTCCCTGGGCCTCGTTTAATGCACTTAATGAAACCCCTCACATTCTCTTCTGTCTTGGATGGCTGTGGTTTTCCTGGGTTGTTTAAGAGGCTGCTATGAACTGCTTTGGGATCTGGGTGTCAATGAGAAGCAGTACTGAAACAATTCTAACAATAAATAAATAAATAAATAAATAAATAAATAAATAAATAAATAAATAAATAAATAAATAAAAATGACAGAGCAGAGGGATCCCAAGATCTCCCGGAGCTGAGTTAAGCCCTATGGATGTCCTTGGCAAGCCATTTCAAGGGCAATTCTAAGACCATTTTGAAGTTCCACTCAGTCCAGCAGGACTTATTCTCAGGTAAGTATGCACAAAACAGCAGTGGGGAAGGAAGTGAGGGATTTTTGTCATGCAAGCTTCACAAATTTCAACACCAACTCAGCCTTTGCACTCTCTCTCTCCTCCTCTAACCATAACTCTTCATCACAAGTTTGCATCTGGTTTGGTCCTAATAAAGGTACTGCTCAACCCTTTGTTAATATACATTGCTCTGAGAAGACTTATTGAAGGGCAGCATGGAAGTTCTCTGAGTGCCTCATACAGGATCTCCCAAAGCCAAAAGCCCTGTTAGTTTGGTGCAGCACAAACAACATTTTATGGGGCACTTTTAAGTCATTATATTCCATGAACTGCATTCCACTTTATGAGATGTTGCCAAACAAACAGGCTATTGTGACAGAGTGTATTCCAAATGCACTGTTTATCTTTACTGTACCATATGAACCGTGAGAGTGGACTATCATATTGCAAAGTATAGGGGAAAGTCCATATACTGTACAGTAATTCTGGTGGAACTGCCATTACAAGTGCAAGTATGATTCTATGGAAAGTATGACCTCCATCATTATGTCCAGTAGCTTTTTTGATACACAGTTGGCCTAACCAGTTTAGGCCTGTACTGGAACGGCTAGAGCAGTGTTTCTCAACCTGTGGGTCCCCAGATGTTCCTGGACTGCAACTCCCAGAAGTCTTCATCACTAGCTGAGCTGGTCAGGATTTCTGGGAGTTGCAGTCCAGGAACATCTGGGGACCCACAGGTTGAGAACCAATGGGCTAGAGTTTAGAATAAGGATAGTGTGCCTCAGGGCCTTTTTACACAACCCCTAAGATCCGCTGGCCACTTATATTCGGACCAGAGATCTTAGGGGTTCGTCGCTCTTCCTCTGTCCCCACCCCCTCCGCACTTCCTGGTTGCTGGCTGTGTGAGGGAGGGAGAAAAAAGAAAAGAATGCCGGCTTACCTCCGTTCTGTTCCCGGCAGCATTCAGATCTATTAAAGGGGTGGGAGCCAAAAAACAACAAACAGAAGCAAGGAGAGTCCCGCACTCACTATCGTTACATCGGATCAAATAATTTTCACCTCCAAAGAGCAGGTACCTGAAAGCTGCGCTGGGACACGCTAAAGTGGGCGGGGTCACACTTAATTTCCTATTAACTCCGGAGCTGGTGGGTAAACATTTTTAAGCTCCGGAGCTGGGAGCCACTTGCCCCGGAGTTTAGGGGTCGTGTATAAACGCCCTCAGAAGCAGAACAAGGCCACTACAGCAGTTTGGAAAAGTATACATTTGGGACTAGAACTCCCAGCATACAGCATGTTTATTGGGAGTTTTCTAGGAGCTAGGAATCCAAAAGGAGAACACGTCAAAACTTTGCTCCAGAGGCTCTGGGTTGCAGGAGGGTTTATATTAAAAACAAAGTAATACAGGAACTAGCCTTTAATTTTGTACTGCCAGTAATTTAAAGCCTTTTGCATGCACCTTGGCATTATGGGACCCCTTTTCCATTAGATCCAAATGTAAAACCTTTATGAGCAAGGAGAGAGAAATCTTCCCAGCAAACAGTACAGGTCACAGGAAAAGTGAACCCAGTGGCTCTGAAAGAGCTCCATCCTCCTGAGCCATAGTAAAATGAGAAACCTTTTTGTTGCTGAAAAGCATATCCCTTCCCCCCAAAATTAACCGGTTAAAGTCAATTAAAAGTCAAAGGCTAGAGGCCCTGCCAGCTCTACAGTTCTAGCGATGAAGTCGAGGAGGAGGAGGAGGAGGATACCTCGCTGGCACCCACTGCCACGCCAACAGATGCCGGGCTACCTGGGACAGCAGGGCTTCCTTGTTTAGGGCGAGTTCAGCGGGGGTCGTGCGCCACCTTCCCCTCCACCCTCGGCTCAGAAGGGAAACAAGGGAGGTACCTTCGGGCAAGGCGGGAGATGCCTTGGCGTCGAGGTCTCGCCCGGGAAGCTGATCGCCCAACGGCAACCGCAGAATAGCAAAGGTTGCTTGACTCCCACGCCACCCGCAAGGAAAGGGAGGGAAGAATGCATTGCACGCCCTTGGCGCGATCGGCGCAGGACCGGGAAACACACCGAGAATGGAGACGCCACCTAGGCAGCTACCCGCCCCATGTCCTCCTCCTCCTCCTCCTCCTCCTCCTCCACCCCACGCCAAAACCCGCCGGTCCCGAGCGCGCACCGCGACCACCGCAGCCACCCCGCCCCCGCCCCCGTACCTGGCGAGCCCATGGGAGAGGCTGAGAGCGAGGAGGACCGGCCGCCGGATGTGGGTGTTCAGCTGCGGGGCGAATCAGAAACTGCAAACGGGAAAGAAAAGGACGGGTTAGGTCGCGCGGCTGCGCCAAAAAGGGGGAAGGAAGGAGGGAGAAGCGGCGCTGGGTTTATTATTATAGAGGCCGCGGAGGATGCTCTTCTGTCTTTGCGCCCGGGCGCAAACGCTCCTCCACCCCAGGGGCGCCTCTGCCCGGCCTCGCCTGGCGCGCAAGCCGATCGCCTGCCTGCGCCGCTTCCCACCCAGCCACCTCCCCACCCCCTGCAGCCAAGAATGCCACCTCATCGTTATCATCATCATCATCATCATCGTTTTCCCCACCCCACCCCGCCACATCCCTTTGTCTTTGGGCCGCCGCAATTATGTGGATTCGGGAGATATCCGATGGAGTTTCAAGAGGTCCCTCCTTTTCCCCTTTCCTCCTGTTTGCTTCGGATACGGGGAGCGAGGAAGAGGAGGTAGCTCCGTCTTTTATCTCATCCCGCATCAGGCACTGTTGGGGTGCTTGTTTTTCCCTTCAAGGGAAGCTCGAAGATGCGCTTCCAAGCAAATAAATGTTAGGTTGCCTCGCAGCCTTCCTGAGCCCTACCAGGCCCTGGTCTTTCTGAGGGTGGACTCAACGGGTTTTTTTTTTTTTCAGATTGCCCCTTGAGGAGGAGCGTCCAGCCAAAAACTTGCAGCTGGTGAGCTTTGTCCATTGACACCTGAATATTGACGCCCTCCTTGGCTATTAAAGCACATTTGAAAATGCGAACAGCACAATAAGAGCTTCAGCGCATGTGCAGAGAGGCTTTCCCTAGGTTTTGTTTTCATTTCACCGGAGAACAGAAGCAAGCTTAAGACTCGGTGTCTTGATCTCCATGCGCTGCCAGCTTTATCCTGACTCCAACACTGTCCAGGATTTTCTGAAAAGATGAAACGGTTCACTATAAACTAATTGGGGCGATTTTTAATCCTGAGGATTAATCATGAGCAATGTAAGGTCCCCCCGCCCCTTTCAAACAAAGAAACTTAACAGTTTGCAGTGGAGTACATGTTTCTCTTAGTTCAACTACACTGTCTTGTGACTTACTTGTGAACTTCAACAGAATTTTTTAGAATAGCAAGTCAGATACTTTTAAAAGATGAAACCAGGGGAACCTAAGCCAACAAAAGATACTTGTTAACAAACTGGAAATTACCAGCCTCCTTTTCAAATATTGATAAAAGGGCTGTTTTTAAAAGGGCTGTTTTAGGACATGAAGCTCAGTTTCGCTTCCTTATTTCATTTATTTCTTTAAACTCCAATTGCCAAATTTCCTACCAATTATGAAAATAAGTACCTACTCTCTGGGACCCTCCTCTTAGAATAATTACCATCTTCTATTTGATTTACTGGTAATTTCACTGCAGTTAAGCAATTATTAGTGCTTGGAAGAATGTACTGAACAACAGAATATTGAAATCTATGTCAGTAAGGATAAAGCTGAACTTTTATAAGTTAGTTTGAAATTAGGTACCATCTCCAAACTAAATTATAACTTATAAAAGTTTGGTTTTATTAATACATTCTCAGTCTCTTTTAGGCTTCAGGGAATTCCTCCAACTCTGTCACTGGATGTATCGGGGAAACCTGTGGGATAAATAATTTTATCTATCCTAATTTTTAAAAAAACATTTTTAAAGGAATTTTCTATATATTTTACTATCTTTTCTTATTTTGAAATAATATTTGCAAGGTTCAAATGCAATTATTACATTTCCATATTCAATAAAATTAGTTTGATGGACTGAGATATAATATCTGGCATGTGTCTTACTTGATTGGCTATATGTATACTCTTACATTGGGAAGTCCTGGCTCTCTTTTTGATATTTATACCACCTTCTCTTATTAATCCTTGACTTTAATGTATTGCCATATTTAGCTCCCAAGTTTTAGGATGCTAACTTTCCTGGAAAAATACAGTTAAACCAAGGATTTACAATTACAATTACAATTTAAGTTCAGCCAATAAATGTATTAGGTTTTCGCAGCCGGAATCTATACCCCAGAACACAGAGAGAACTCCTAGTTCCCTGAGCGCCTTGACCTCTGAAGATGCCGGCCGCAGAGTCTGGTGAAATATCTGGAAGAAAAATTTCCAGAACATGGCCAAACAGCCCAAAAAACTCACAACAGCTATCAGCCAATAAAGTTCATGGCTTATGGAGGATTTATATCTAGCTTTCTCTCCTATAAATCCAAAATTATTTACTGCACACCTCACTGGCTTTCTTTATTAAAGCTCAGCCCACCTATGGCTCTTACTTCATCATAACGCCGTCACAGCTTGGGTAGGAAAAAGAAAATCACTTTTTTGGATCACAACACCCATGATGGCCTGAGAGATTTCCGAAGCTGTACGACAGTCCTAAAAGTTACCCTTTCAAGCTCCTTCTGTTTCTAAGCTTTGTCTGTTATACTTCATAGAACATGGACTGTATTTTGAACCAGGATTTCAATGTGAGTTTATTTAACATGTACTGGGAAAACAGCCTTCAGCCTTCATGTATTGACAGGAAAACACCAGTTACAAAACTATTCGTGCATTCCTATTTGGAGGCAATATATAGTGGGATGGGAAGAATATGAGGCGTGGAGATGAGAGACTGAGACTTAATTTCCCCCTGATAATCCCTGTAAAGGCCACCCAGCAGCCACGGGAAAAGCCCACCACCCTATAAGATTACCTCAGGAGACAATGGCTGGGGAACTCAAATGTCATCATCAGAACAAGTTACCTCCCTTCACAGAACCATGCCTGCTATGGAAGTTTTATCATCACACCTTTACCTTCGGCTGAAATAAAGCTTAATGATGACTGTGTAAAAAGATTGACTCATTTAGGGATAAACCAAACACCGCTCCTATCTCAGTTATCTTTTTGAAAAGATTAGGCCTTACCACCTATGCCCTACTGATTTCAATGATTCCCTGGAAGGACTAACATGGGATTTAGTTCTCACACACACACACACGCACACACACACACGCACACACACACACGCACACACACAGAGGTACCTCTTATGAGTTTAATCATGGGATTTAGTTCACACACACACACGCGCGCACACACACACACACACACGCACACACACACACAGGTACCTCTTCTTATGAGTTTAATCCATTCCAAATGATGCATGCTGTTAAGTCGAACAACTCTTAAGTAGAGCAGCCCTATCTAAAAAATTAAAACAAACAAATAATAAAATAAAAAACTAAAATAAAAAAATTGTAAGTTGATCAAACCGCAACTAAAATTTGCAAGGCAGCAGTTTTTCACTCTTAAATTGCTCATAAGTCATGCCACTCGCAAGTTGAGGTACCACTGTATTGCTCCTACTTTGCCCTACCCTCTCTCATCTGTGTTTATTTAACCTACAGAACCCATGAAATGATTTTTGATCCCTAAGGGAAAGAAGCAAATGTACATGTGTGCACATCTCTCTCTCTCTCTCTCTCTCAATGTGCAGTGTCCAAGGCCAGCCAAGTTATTTTAGTATCTGAAGCAGAGAGTCCTGTGAGTAGTTCTCCCATTCCCTGGCAGTAAAAAGAAAAAAGAAAAATGCAAAAGTAAAGTCAACAGCTATTTGATGCCTTTCATGATGCTCCAAATCACGGATCCCAGGGCCAGCTTGCTTACATTCCTCAGACCAAGGACCCAGGTATTGGATTTTGCAACCCTGCTAAGGTCCACACAAGCAGGTCCTGCACACTGGGGCAAAATCAGAACAGTAATACAGTGCACGATCGCCTTTCAGTGGTTTTCTTTTATTAAAAAAAAGAATCCAAGGAAGCTAGCTTCCATCTTGAATTGTGTGAACACCTGGGTGCAGTGGCAGGATCAAAGGTGCAAAGAAAGTTGAAGAAATGCTCACTGCAGGTGGGTCCTCTGTGAAGTCAGCCGAACCAGGCAGGAGGAGAACTGAAGAAGCTTCTCTGGGCTTTTCACTTGTCAACAGCTGGCCAAGCATCCTCCAAGTGTCAAGTCTTGGCACCTATCCAGCCCAAAGGGCCAGACGTGTGGTAGGGGAATGGATTTCACAGACGCTCCTGCACCTATTGGTAAACTGATATTACTATTGATATACTATGTTGAATATCCACCAAGAAGGCTCAGCTTCCTTTTCTTCTCTCTCTCTAAGGCATAGATAAGCGGTTTCTCCTCAACCTTACATAAGAACATAAGAAGAGCCATGCTGGATCAGGCCAAGGCCCATTTAGTCCAGGTTCCTTTATCTCACAGTGGCCCCACCAGATGCGCCTGGGAGAGCACGAGACTAGATATGTCTCCTGATGCCACTCCCCTGCATCTGGCCCTTGAAGTACCCCGGTTTTAAGCCTGGAGATTACACATCTCCCTCATGGTTTGTAACTTGTGATGGACTTCTCCTCCAGGAATCTGTCCAATCCCCTTTTGAAGGCATCCAGGCCAGATGTCATCACCACATCCTGTGGCAGGGAGTTCCACAGACTAACAATGCGCTGGGTGAAAAAAAAATATTTTCTTTTGTCTGTTCTTACTCTCTCAGCCGTCAAATTGAGTGTATGTCCCCTAGTTCTGGTATTTTGTGTGTGAGAGAAGAGCGTCCCTCTATCCACTTTACTCATGCCCTGCGTTATTTTGTACGTTTCAATCACACATTGCTGCCCTCTAGGAATGTAACATTCTTAATAAAGCAAAATTCTTAATAAAGGTTAGCTGGCTGTTTTTCTGAGGTCCCCCAGTGTGATTCAGTGGATAGCGCAAAGGACTAGGACTCTGGGGGAACGGGGTTTAGAACCTCCACTCAGCCACGGGAAACCCAGTGGTGGGGGAGTGGAATTGGTAAAACTTCTCCTTAAATTTCTCACTTACCTTGAAAACCATGTTAGGGTTGCTGTAAGTCGATTCTGACTTGACGGCAAAGAGCGCACACAAACATTTCAATAGTTTGCTTTACAGTGGGGCTGCGGTGGGGCTATCCGCCCGCGTGCCTGTGCAGAGGGAGAACTCCCTCTATTACAGAGGGAGAACATGGAATGACATTCTACTGGCACCCTGACTGGGTGGTGTTTTTTTGTGTGTGTGCCAGAGTCATTTTCTGGAGAATATTGCTTTTTATCACAAAGTCCTCCCCCATTCCCCCATCAACATGATCTCTAAGAAAGGAAGACCAGGTCCCTAAGATTTACTTCCCAAAGCTGATTTGGATGGAAGAAAAGACAGAGTGTGTCTCTTTATTTGAAGGCAGACCACATACTCTCTCAGTCAGTCACAAAGCAAGGGCAAATATTTCTCCGGTTCCTTGCTTTTGTTTCTTAAAATGGGGGGTCTGGAGGAAGGAGGAATATTGGCAGTGAAACAGCAGGCTTGATTTCCTTGGGCTCTGCACTGTGGCCTGTATTTTAAATTAACTAGACAACACTGCACCCAGGAGTGCACTTTGGTAAGAATAAGGAGGTGGGGGCACCCTTTCAGAGAACATGTCATATTTCCAGCAAATAGTCAGGCTTTTTTGGCCAACACCTGATTCTGCACAAGGGCTGATGAGTTATAGAACCACTTAAAGCACCCCCAACACACACAAGTATTGGGCATGAAGACCAAAAGAAGCCTTAGGACTTGGCTTTCAACAGAACAGAAGGAAAATACTGAGGTGGGGGGGGTAGTGGAACTACAACTGGGAGTGGCTGATTAAGCATGCATTGTGGAATTTAAGATCCGAGACGGGGACTTTGGCCAAAAGATCCTGATAATTTTTCCTCCCCTTCTGAAATGGGAAGATGCTCGTACAGATGCTCGCTTGGTCTTAAAAAACAGCCCTTAAGTCCCAGGAGTTGCTACATGGAGACAGCAGTGGTGGGCACGTTCATGGGGTGGAGAGACTTTGAGCGTCCAGGTGCCAAGGATGAAAATCCTACGGTCTCCTACCATTTGCCATGCTGGCTGTGACTTCTAGAATCACAGAATCATAGAGTTGGAAGAGACCTCAAGGGCCACCCAGTCCAACCCCCTGCCATGCAGGAACCCCCATCAAAGTACTCCCAACAGATGGCCATCCAGTCTCTGCTTAGAAACCTCCAAGGAAGGAGACTCCACCACCCTCCATGGCAGCATATTCCACTGCCAAACAGCTCTAACCATCAGGAAGTTCTTCCTAGGAATTGCAGGTCAAGACATCTTAGAGACGGATGGTGGGTCCCCATCCCCAGCTGGAATAAAGCCATGGGGATGTTTTCTAGGAGCATCATGGATTCTTTGAGGGTGCCTGCAACCCCAGGACCACCATCCTTTTCTGGCCTTTCAAGAAGGTCGTACCATCATGTAGGCAGGCATAATGATTTGCATCGGGGCTTCGGGTGCCAAGGAGCAATCCTGCCCTCCCCAAGCAGCAGGAAGGCGCAGGAAGGCGCAGAAGGGCTATGTGAATTTCAGCCGAGCACTCACAGCAGAACCGGTTTCTAGTTGTAGCTAACCCAGCACCTTCCTGGTGCTCGCATGAGCTGCATGCTCAAGACTAATCTAAAGACCGCTAGGGAGTCACTGAAACTGCAGAGGGTTTCCGCTTATGAAGAAGACCAAGTCCCAACTAGGGGGAGAAAGAATCCCAATGAATGCCTCCCACCTCTTGAGCTCTCCACTACAAAAAATGAAAATGATAGAAACAGGCAACCAAAACCCAACTCACGAGTTGACACAGGGCTAAAAAGGCAATTGTATTACAAATGGTATGCTGTATAAAGGAATTAATTTGTTCCAAATGAAATTATGTTAAGCAAATTTTCCTTTATACAAATATTCCAAAGGAATGCACTGAAAACAGAGTAATCCCTAACTGCAACCATTTTTATGTTGTACGGATTTGCCCATAGGCGATTCTGTTAAGCCAATTTCCCCTATCTCCGGAACTTTTTATGTTTTACAGATTTTATGTTATACAAATCGTTTGTTATACGAGGGTCCACTGTATTTATAAGAGATACAATATATATGTTTCTAGTTCAACAGGTTTTTCCAAAGAGTGGCATGTATCAAACACAGAGGGTGGGCGCCATCTGACAAGCTTGCCTAATTGGAAAATGGAAGGTACGTTTCATAGACATTGTTCTGGATGCACGGAAATATTAGGGAACGGATGTCTGATGAATTTCTCCAACAAGGTAATCTTGCCAAACTTGAGAAATCTACACTTCCTACTGCTTCTGGGATTTTCAGATACATTCCAATGCATGAATGAAACAACCACTCTCCAGAAGTTCGGGACTACACCTTCCATCAAAACATCTAGGAGAGGGGAAACACACCCCAACTCACTTAACTTCAACCCTCCAAAATGTTGTTGTTTTTTAAATCAGTAGGATGGAGCCCCAATGGTTACTAATAAAAATAATTCTACTTTGCCTGGATGTAGACAAGGGGTCTCATCCCTTCCATGCCTTAAGCAGCACAGCAGGTCAGTATGCTTGCATTTTGTAAGGAAGGGGATGGAAAATCTTTGGCTCTACAGAGGTTTGGTCTACACCCCCCCCCAAAAAAAAACCCACCACCATGGCTAGTGGTAAGGAACCATGAGCTGTAGACATGCATGCTTTATAAAAAATCTCCTGGTGGTTTTAGTCAATTTACCGGGTATTGCTTAACTCTCAAAGCACACATGAGGCACTTATGTTGATAAACTTGGAAATCCATTTGTTACCTTTGGGAGCAAGTTAGGTATAATATTAATAAGTCATCCTACCAGTTCTCTGCCCACAATTTAAACCAGATATATTTTGCATCGAGGTATACTTTGTTATATGTTAAGCTGGAACTGACTTATGGGAACCCTAACTGGGCTTTCAGAGTACATGAGCTATTTAAGCAGTGGCTTCACAAAGTTCCATAAAGATATACACCAAATGAATTGAGTGCTGGTTCAACTGTCCAACTCCCTGCCACAACAGGTGGGGATGGCATCTGGCCTGGATGCCTTCAAAAGGGGATTGGACAGATTCCTGGAGGAGAAGTCCATCACAGGTTGCAAACCATGATGGGGATGCTTAAAACACAGGGTACTTCAAGGGCCAGATGCAGGGGAGTGATATCAGGAAACAGGTTTCTAGTCTCATGCACTCCCAGAGGCATCTGGTGGGGCCACTGTGAGATACACGAAGCTGGACTAGATGGGCCTTTGGCCTGATCCAGCACGGCTCTTCTCATGTTCTTATGTTCTTATGTTCTTGCTCACTGTTCCAGCTCAGATAAGCTATTCTTTTTTCTTTCTCTCCATCTCTCTCTCCCCCCCCCCCTTTTTAACCTTTAAAGCTTCATAGATATTATTTCCATCAGTATTTAATATCCTCACCATTGAAAAGTGGTTGCAAAACTCTCAGAGACAGGGAGAAAATGGGGGGAGGTAGCTTTGTGAGATCATTGTTATTATTAGGCAATGTTTGCCTTCATGTGTTCCAATGATCTTCCTAGTTCCAGCAGCATCACTGGAGAAAACCCTGTGCTATTGTGCTAAGAGCTTG
Organism: Phrynocephalus forsythii; assembly: GCA_029282475.1. NCBI lineage: Eukaryota > Metazoa > Chordata > Lepidosauria > Squamata > Agamidae > Phrynocephalus > Phrynocephalus forsythii. Next base: position 28,619,926 of record JAPFRF010000011.1, on the reverse strand, counting down.
CCCTCACAGAACCAAAGAAATAGATACGTTCACAAAGCTACCACCAATTGCTCTGCTATTCCCCACATCTGGCATATTTGTACTTACCCTGAAGATGGAATGCTAGGAACATCCAATGATTAATGCATTTTTAAACAATGTTAAAATGTTAGAGCAAATGTTTCTCTTAAAAACAATCTCTGTATGATGTTCGATTGTGGCTTTCCATCTCTACCTCAGTAAGCCTGGGGGGGGATGCTAGTCAAAAAAGGTTATTTTTTTCCCTAAGTTCAGGATTGCTGGAGTTCCTCAAGGAAAAATGAGAACAGATGGACAGATTTATCTGAATGACAAAGTTGGCCACTGCTTTTGGCTCTTCACGGTAGCAACAGTATTCAATGAGTTTCACTCTCCTTCTAATGAGACAGCAATGAAGATCTATTCTCGAACATTTGTTTCCCTGCTACAGTCCTCACATGTTCTTGGACTAAAAACCCCAGAAGCCTCTGCCACTGGCTGTGCTGGGCAGAATTTCTGGGAGTTGTGGTCCAAGAACATCTGAGACCCACCGATCTAGAGGCTTTGTTTGGCCCGCAATCCCTTGAAATACACATTGTGAACAATATACTCCCAAATCCATTGCAAGATACCAAGTTTCCTCGACATTTTGTCAACACAGAAAATATTTTAAAGTCCCTTTAAAAGGAAATGCAGGCTTTTGAGCAACATAGAACTCTTCACAAAAGAAAAAATAAATAAAACAGGCTAGCAACTGAATCACAGGTAAACAGAGAACAACCATATTGAATATTTAGTTTTTAGAACATCAGTTCTGGCCATCCACACTCATTGTGATGTACCACATGATCCCAAGTTTTGTTCTCATAGGTATATGAATGATTGCAGAAGTAAGTACCTTTAGGCTTACATTAGGAAAGATGAATGGTCACTATTCCTATTTTAGTTACTTTTCATTCTACCAAAAGAAGATTTCTGTTCAATGAAAAGGTCTGCCTATTACTACCCTTGGAAAGAAAGCTGATGGCTAACCAAAAATATTACTAGATGGCCTCACTGTGGCTTGTTTGTTTTTAAGTCTGAAAGCCGAAATGTATGCATATATGTATTAAAAACATCCAACTTATCAAAGGTTTACATAGCTGGTCAGAAAAGAATTACACAGCCCACAGGTGAAATAGCCATTGCCCAAGCTAGACCAGCCTAAATGGGATTTGAATTCCTGAAGGAAACCACATCTTTTTACACAACTCTAGACCCGTATTGGCCACACCAGTCTCTAATAGCAAACCCTTTGACTCATGCGTCATTGGGATTTTTTTCATTTGGGAATTGTGTTAGGTCTCAAACTGCATTTGCCGAGTCCTTTAGAGAGCGATTGCATAGTTCTCTTGTCCTGGAAGACTCCTCTAATCTTGACGAGATTGTCAATTTGTTGGGACGATATATGTTGTTTTTCACCCCTCATAATGGATTCTTCTTTTCTTCTTGCATGCTTTTTGTAGCTCTAATCTAATGTTACCTTTTAAAGATGCCTCTTCAAACTCCCTGTTCTTAACTTGAAAATGTCTTAAATGTTCTGGACTATATATTGTCCCTCATTATTGTAAGCCACCTTGGGTCCTTTTCCAAGGAGAAAGGTGGGGTAAAATATTCTAAATAAATAAAAAAATAGGCAACACGGAGAAGGGCAAGAAGACCGTCAACTGTGAGAATCAACCCTTCTTCTCAATTTCATCACAGAAGTTTTTCCCAATCAGGCATCCTGCAGACAATCTGAACTATGGCACCTTCTCTCTGGCCGGCACACACTAGGTGAGGTGATGGTCATTGTAGCCCAATACCTCTGGGGGACCGGTGAGTTGAAGAAAACTGTGCTAGAGCTTCCACTTCTGGAACCCTCAAGCCAAGCAAAAGAACACACCCGAGATGCTGCCAACAACTCAGACCATCAGACAGAGGGAGCAGTCACTCACATTTCGGAAGGAGCCTGAACACCCCCTGAAGCTGACCTAATGCCAGTCTGCCTCTTTCCTTGAACTTGGCCACAATGCAAACAAAAGCAAGCTCAAGAAGAACCGGGATGGATAGCTTTTGCATGACAATTAGAAAAGGTGCCAAAAAAAAAAAACCCTGACAACCACAACCTCTTGACATCTGCATCAGTGACCTCTTGGATTTTTACCCAGGGAGGGGGCAGCACATTTCAATTGATGGTCTTTCCCCCTCCCCCTCCCCCCAGATCAAGCTGAAGGCTAAAGTACTTACCCTACAAAACCTAGCTGCCCTTCTAAATATGTCTATACCACAAGAAGCCCTGCAAATACTTGTCATCAACATATGGGCATAATGTCTTTGTGTAGGCTGTGGGAGGGGGTGATGGCGACTAGCGAACAAGGACCTAATCTTGAAGTTGTCCCTTGTACTTCTGTTACTGGGGAAATGGGAATTCCAGCAGGCCCTGTTTGTCTCATGATCACGACTACCTGTGCCTGCTGAAAACGGTTCTCTTTCCTCATCCACCACAAAGCACATGAGCCTGACAACACACTTTTTATTTGGGGGGGGGCGGAATATCTAGGTGACCTTGGGCAAGGCCATTTCGCTGTGTTTCAGTGGACCTCCCCCTGGTCAATAATGATAACAGGGTCCCCACTGCTACAATGGTGGTGAAAAGAAAGCAAACAAAGCGGATAAGAGAATAAAGACTAGAGATACTGCCATTAGGGGTGGAGTGAGGAAAGAAGGATCCCCTCTCCTTGAGGTCTGGGTACTAGTAGGGTCAGTTCAGGTATTTGCACACTCCCCCCTCCCCTTTATCTGGGTGAGGGTTTATCAGCCTCATCCTGGGATTGCAGCTCTTAATCAGGAGTTGTTTATTCGAAATGAGGCCTGGTCGGCTGGGTTGCCTTGAAGTAATGATAAATATTGAACAAAGGAGAAGCGTGGGCAGAAAGGGGGGGGGGAAGGCAGCATAGGGTGAAAGACACAGCTTGGCTTTGGGGTGGGGGTGGGGGTTACTGAGACCTTCAGGGTCCTCATCTGAATCCCATATACCTTTTTTTCTGAACCCGACAAAAGGCATCAACCTCAACTCGCCCCCCCTCGCCGTTTCCCCCTCCCCCAGCTCCTGCGCTTTAATCCCACCCCTTGAAAAAAAGACCCGCAACAGAGCAGGGCGAAAACATTCTCTCCCCCTCCCCATCCCCTCTACGATGACAGAAAAGGTGGGCAGCCAAGTTTCAGGCTCTGTCGTGACCCAATTCTATGCCAGCTCCACACTTCTGGGTGCGGAGGGGCCGCTTCGCCCGCCTCTCTCTCCCCCTTTCCAATTCCGCCCCAAAGACCTCTGCCTTCCCACCCCCGCCGCTCCGGGAGGTTTGATGGGGGAGATGAAAAGGCAACTCGAAGGATAAATCGTTACGTAAAGAAGTCGCTCCCCCGCCCCCCCCCAATTCTGTGCGCCGGGTACCCTGGAAAAAAAAGGAGAAATCCTACTCTTCCCCCCCTCCCCGATGAACATGCATGCACGCACACACACACACACACACACACACACACACACACACACACACACACACACACACACACACACACACACACACACACACACACACACACACACACACACACACACACACACAGAGTCAACCTTTCTCTGTCTCTCCTTTAGGCGACACCCCTGCTGCAAAGCCAGCTGACAAATACTGTACACAATAAAGGAACTGCTGCAGCCACTTTTAATGGTAACGAGCGGCTGCAGGGACAGGCAGATCGGCTCCAATCGAAGCGCCACACGATGGTGATGGTGATGAAAGATGATGATGATGACTGAAAACAAAACAGAAAGGAAAGCACGCCAAATAAAAAAGCAGGCAGAGCCAGACGGCGCCGGGAGGCAACGGCCTCGCTCCCCGCCCGCCGCACGACGGGGCAAAGATGACTGATGATTGATGATTGATGATGATGATGGACACCCCCATTGTTCCATTCCCGTTGCAAAGACATACCCACCCACCCCGATCTTGCAAAAAAAAAAGGGGGGGCGGCGACGTGGGGTTTCTCCTCCCTCCCTTCCTCCCCCGCCGTCCTGACCCGGAGACCGCAGGCACCCACCATAGCGGCACCTCCGAGGGCGGCAGGAAGGTTCCGTCCATCGAGGCTGCAAGCTGGGCTGCAAGAGAACCGGGGGCGGCGGCGGCGGCGGCGGCGGAAGGGAGGCAGGCAAGCAGGCAGGGGAGGGGGGCGAGGGTGGGGAGAGTGTGTGGGGGGGACACACAGCTGAGCCACCACCACCACCACCGAAGGATCCAGGGGACAGGTAAGGATAATAAACCCAACCGAGAAAGGGGAGGGGAGGAAACCAGGAGAAAGGAGGGGGAAAAAGGGAGGGGGGAACCTGAGGCCGCCTTTTGGCGTGCAGAAGCGAGCGAGCCGTGCGTGCGTGCGTGCTGCCGCCGGTGTCGCCGCGCCGCCTGAGCCGCGCCGCCCCCCCCCGCCCAGCAGCCATCGCCGGTGCGTCACGTGGCGCCGCTTGTTGCTGTCCTGATGGGCGTCCCCATAGCAACGGCTCGAGCGGCGGGGGGGGAGGAGGAGGAGGAAGAGGAGGCGGATTGCCCGGGAGCAAGCCCGGCCCCCTTCCCGCCTGGCGCGCGGGGAAGGGGAAGGCTCCCAAGGCTGGCTGCCCCTTTCTCGTTCTCTCTCCCTCTCCCTCTCCCTCTCTCAGGATGCAAGACCCCCTTGCCCTCCCCCAGCCCGTCCCTCCACAAGGGCGTCAATCTTATCCCAGTTCGACAAATAAAGGCACCTGCCACTTGGAACATTAAGCCTCAAGGCCAGGATCTCTGGCTTAAGTGTGGGGATTCCCCTCCACTTTTTTTTTCTTTTGCCGCCAACTAGGCTAAAAGCTGGCCCAAAGTTGGTAGCTTCTTAAGTTGCCTCTATTAAAGGTATTTCTTACCTGCAGTTTTAAAAAAGTAGGCTGGAATGGGATTAAAAATAGCCAAGGTCCCAAACTTCCAGTTTAAAAGAGGAAATTTTGCATCTAAGTACAGTAATGTATTCTACAAGACAGAGTGTCCAGATGGCCATTTTAGATAGTTAGAAACTAGGAGCTGCAACAATTAAGTGATTAATACAGGTTTCTATATACTGTATGCAAATCATTCCCCCTTCCATGGCTCAGAAGATAATGGATGTACTCCCCACTATTGTTCTGCATCTGGTAGACTCGGCAAGCATGAATTCTGCTTCCACCCATAAGGCTAACGTCACCCCCACATTGCAACAGGAGGTGGCTTAGGCCAATAGTGGCTGGCTCAAAGCTATCTGATATGTCCATAGCTACTGAGATGAATTCAGGAGCATCATAACTCAGTTAGAGCCATTACACTAGCTCTCATGCTGTTTAGCTCAGGCGGCAGCACTGTATAAGCACAACCCATAAGACACATTTAGCTGTGTAGGTAGGCCTTATGGATTTTAGCGAATTGCACTTTAAACATAATCAAGGCTAGACAGCCAGTCTTCCAAACCCAAGGCATTCTCCATATTCCTTAAAAGTGGAGCATACCGGTGGAAAAATAGTTTCCCAGAAGCTCCTAAGACAGCACTTTCATTAAACAGAACCAACAGCAGCCTTCATATGACCAGCAGATTAAGGCACTCACGATTTTATATTGCAGTAACACCAACAGAGAAACAAGGTTTGGTAGCCCATCTAGGCTTGTCAATAAAAGACTAATAAGATTTATGCATACAGCCACACAGAATGACATAACACAATGCAATACCATATGGGAATGATAAGTACCTGGATGTAATAAGGACACCCTCTAGCCCTTGCTGAAGGTGGTATTTTATACTAAATAAGCAAAGGCAGTTGGGAATAGAGACCAAGGATATTCCAGCATTATACAGGAAGGAGACGGCCAGGCAAATTCAAGCTTTCCCTGACTGGTGAAATTAATACCGGATAGCTGGAGTGAGTATGGACGGCAGCATCACATTCTTGTCTACTATCTATGACCGCTGCCAGCCAAGAAGCGAAAGGCACAGCGTAGTTTTGTAGGCTCTTAGTTGCCTTTTGGCATTGCTGTTTCTCTTAGTCAAGCGGGCCCTGAAGGCCTTCTCCCACAGTACTGGAGCAAAACAAACCAACAAACAAAACCAACAACTCATTGGGCAGGGCAGGGCATTTTGAAAGCAGGCACTGTCTGGTTCAATAATTTATTTCCATTTTATACAAGAGTGAACTGGAAGTACACAACATCTTATACAATAAAGAAACACTGCAAGGGGTAAGAAGGAGCACAGACCCCGGCCCCGACACAAGCATGGTCCCATAGCAGGGGGTTTATTGCACCGAATAGAGGAATGGCATCAGTTTCGACAACAGCATGAGAGGAAACAAGAGGAGAGGACGGACAGAACAGCAGCATAGGACCACGCCCAAAGTAGCCAACGGAGTGGCTTTCTCAAATACAGCCACCAACTTGAGCCTGGCCAAGCCCTCTTCTCCTTATCAGGGGAACAGCTGCCATGACACGTTATGGACCATGCCAGTAACAGAGACTGACCTGTTAGGACATGGTGTGGTGTGTATGGTAGGAACTGAGGGATTCCTGAGGAGAAGGATGTCCTCATGAAGACATCTCATAGCTCCGTATATGGAGTGTGTTCCACACCCACTCACCCCCATCAAGTATCCCTCAAAACAGCTGCTGGTAGAGGCAGACTTTTCCCACATGGGCACATTAGTATTGAGATACATCAAGAATGTTCTGGAGTTCCTTTTACAGGAGGATGCAGGAACCAGCAAAAACACATGCATTGACACACACAGCTTTGGAGAACATCCCAAAATCCAGCATGGCTTTCCCCCATCTTCCATGTCTCACCAAAGTAGTTTTAGAAAAACTCCCCACCTATCCAGTTTCTCCCTGAGATATAGGGCAGACCTTCCAACCTCCATCTTCGACAGCAGTTTTGGATTGGGAGAGAGTCTTCATTGGGGCAGCCAGAGCCAATCACAGACCATATGATGGAAAGACACAAAATTGTTTATGGAGTAGGGCCACCTAACCATGCCAAGTACCTACTAGGACAGTAGTGTCCAAACTTCAGCCCTCCAGATGTTTTGGACCACAACTCCCACAATTCTTTGTCATTAGCAATACAGGGTTGGAATTCTGGGAGTTGTGGTCCAAAACATCCGGAGGGCCAAAGTTTGGACACTACTGTCCTAGTAGGTACTGCACTAGGAAGCTCCCAACCCCGGTGCAATTTCTCATTCACCACCAGAGGGAAGGAGAAACCCCGGGGGAGAGGTGCTGTGACTGGGAGTAGAATGGAGGCAATGAAGTTTGAAGAGGCAACAGTGCCAGAGCCCAAGGGAACTGGAGTGCATCTTAGGGTGTTCATAAGCAAGACAGTTTCTACCAAAACCTCTCCCAAGAGGCAGGGCTCAGTGTAATCATCCAGCAAGGACCAAAAGGAGGGACGGGGAAGAGGTAAAGGTTTAGCATAAAAAGTTTGAAACAAGGAGGCAGTACTGCTGGGTAGAAAAGGGTCAAATCTATCATTCACTCTCAAAGGGAATTGATTGTATTCGATGGGAAAGCTTCCATTCCACCTCCTTCTTCCAAGGCACAAGACTAAATTCTTATTGCATATTATTATGTCCCAGAATAAGGGGAAAATACCATTTAACCTAGTTTGGCTCTCACCCTAACCAGAGGCACCATCTAGTGTACCACTGGTCAGGTTTAAGGGATGGAGGTGGTTGGCATTGGGATAAATATTGCAAGCCAGGCTTCCTTCTACGGCTCCCACCAGGAAGCCAGAGAAGCTGCCTCCAAGGGCAGTTCCTGAAACGCTTCTTTGGTATTCTGGGCTGTGATTCATCCTGACAGAAGATCAACGTTAAGGCACTTGATTCCGCAGCCCAGTCTTCTCTGGGACCATTCATGATGGGGCTCATTTGAAGTCCATCCAACTCTTCTACTGACCCAGTCGGGGGCAGGGGGAGGAATCATCCCTCTTACTGAAAAATAGGGATGGGTTGAAGGGGAACTACAAGGATACAGGAAAGCCTTTTGATCTAATGCTTTGGCCCAACAAGATGATAACCGCACAACCGCTAAGCAAATATGTTAGTGACAAAGTCCAGAAAGCGCTTGGCATATTGCTCTGGATGCACCGTGGAGATCTCAGCACCAGCCTGTAAAGGAAGACAAAAGAGTCAGCAAGAACCACTTCATACACACACATCAAGTTGCAAGAAAAAGTATGTGAACCTTTTGGAACGTTCATGGTGTTCTGCATTAATGTACCATACAATGTGATGTGATTTTCATCTAACCCTCCTCGTTATTTCTTGCTGTTTAATTACCATTGATTGGTTGATTTGTATTTGGTTATATATTGTATATTGTTTAAATGTATTATTTATTGTATTGTTTAAACCACCCAGAGTGACCTTTGGTCAGATGGTGTGGTATATAAATCAAATAAGTATATTGACAAATATAATGTGCTTAAATAATAATCAAACAATTGTGATCTTTCATGTCTTTATTGATTTACTTTATTGAACACATTTCATTCAACTTTCAAAATGCTAGTGGGAGAAGTAAGTGGACCCTTGGAATCAGTAACTTGTCCAAGTTCCAAACACCAGCTGGCTTCGCGCATTTCATTTCAGAACAGGACCACTTCCAAAATGAAATGCCCATGTTTACAGAATACCATGAAATTCCAAAAGGTTCACATACTTTTTCTTGTAACTGTACACACTCCCCATTCCATGTGTAAGGGGGGAAGGGAAGACAACATGTGGCTCTCCAGATCTTAGCAGACCCCCAACTTCCATCAACCGTAGCCAGCAAAGCCAATGCGAGGGATGATCCGAGATGTGGTACAACATCTGGAGGAACAAACAATGCCCACCATAATGATGATGATGCAGAGAAATCATTTCTGCATCCTGGAGACAGGGAAGAGAGCTGAATATCCGATTTCTGGTCTGCAAATGAACTCAACTGACCCCTTAACTCTGACAGAAATGCACTGTTTAAATCAGTATATCCATCACACACCTTTCAAACATAATACAGGCTTTGCTTTTTTGTCCGGCATTCACTGTATCTAGCCCCACTAGCTGAAAATACATGAGGACTAACTCACTGGTGCCATGGAAATGGTTGCAATGATTCATTTAAAAGGCACAGGTTCTTATTGTACCAGCAAGATTTTGTCTGCTGCAGCCACAGCTACATCTTCTCCAGCTCTGTCCCACCCATTTTGGTGTCTTAGTTATGGCTAAAATCAATGCCATGCTATTTATTCACTAGAAGCCCTGAACATCCTTGTGTATCTGTTGCCTTCTGGGTGTTATCATTACTTGATTTAGCAAGCTAAGTAAGAAAAAGAAATCTAGAGTTTATTCGGCAGCTTAACCTGTGGGAGCAAGCAACTCACTCTATCAAGGCCAGGGAACATATGTCCCTCCGGATGTCTTTAGATGGCATGTCTAATGATCCCTCACCACTGACTGTCCTGACAAGGGTAATGGGTGCTGCAGTGCAAACAACATCTGGAGGGCAATACATTCCCCACCTTTGTTTCACAGGGTTCATGTCTGCCTGACTCTGAGGATGACAACAAGGTCTACAGCAGGCATGTCCAAACTTCAGCCCTCCTGATGTTTTGGACCACAACTCCCAAAATTATAAGCCTAGATTGCAAATGGCAAAGGACTGTGGGAGTTGTTGTCCAAAATGTCTGGAGGGTCAAAGTTTGGATATGCCTGCTCTACAGCCTTCCTACCCACCGATGATGCTGAAAGAAAGCAAGGTGAAGCAATGCCTAATCGCGAAATTGGCCACAACTATGCTGCTTCTGTTCAAGTCAGGTAGGCAGGACCAACTTTGTATTGGCCACTCGGGGCCATTTACAGCCATCAACTGGGCATGGAACATTCATGCCTTTTTTGGGCTGCAGCTCCTTAAATGTCTGCAGGAATTCCCACTAGCCAGAAATCTGGAAGCCTTAGGAAAACCAAAACAAAAAGTAAACACCCAAGTGGTCTCAGGTGTTTTGGCACCTTGCTTAAGCTAAGGAATAACTGCTCCATCAGATATGATGAATCTTTGGGACATAGCTAGGCCGGGCCAAGGTCCTTGGGAGATGCAAGACACTAGAGATTAGGCCATTTCCTAAGAGGTGCCCTGTATGGCTCATAATGGGCTGGGAAACTACCCAAACCCATAATGCCTTGCAGCTCCCACTGAGCTTAACTCTGCCCAGCCACCTTCCCTGTCTTTGTCAAGATTCACCATGTCACATGAAGTCTTCATTTGTCAGCTTAAAAGGATTCAAAACACCTGAGAGGATTTTTATTTTTTGTTTTGGGGCTAAAGCCTCCAGAATTCCGGCTGAGGGAATTTCCGCAGACGGCTATGGGCTATAGTTGTATATATACTGTAAATAGTCCAAAATATACATATACAAAGCTCCATGCCTGGTACCAACTGCTATTTGTGGAATTTCCGGAAGCATGTTGATGCACAATGGTGGCGATGATGATGATGAATAATAATAATAATAATAATAATAATAATAATAATAATAATAATAATAATAATAATAATAATAATAATAATTGATGCACAATAAAAAGAAATGGGGTAGCCAATCCTAGACAGTGGCAACCACTGAAAAAGAAAAAGGCACAGTGGCAGTGAGGAATGAACCGAGGGGGACTGGGGCTGATGAGGAAGAAGACTCCATTCCTAAATGGTCTTTAAAGGAGAGGGCAGACCAACTTACCCCATGCTTGACCGTCTTGGCGGCATGGGCAGCTTTCTTCTTGGCATCGTATTGTGTGAGGATGTCAATGAGACCCATGAAGTAAACCTCTTTCTGGGGGCTATCTGGGACAACGAAAGGAGCCAGTGAGAGACAGGAGTGATATGGTATCGTCCACAGGTACACACCGTGGCCATTTTGACAAGACTTCCCCCATGACGTGTCCCAGAACCTGAGGACTCAAAGGCAAAACACCAACATGCTCCTCAAACCCATGTTTTCCTATACGGAGCATGAAGCCACACCATCTAGGACACATGGGAAGGAGTGAAAAGCATGCCCCCACACCAGAGCAGCCTGCACAAAGGGACTGAGGGCAAATGAAGGTGAACCAAGTGCCATGTTAGAAGAGAGACATACACATGCCCATCCCTTCTCGCCCAGGAATATTAGCTGATGTGAGCCAATAGGGTGGAGAGGGAGAGAGAAAAAGAAGCCTATTTCTTCTTGAATGACAAGCATGTTAAAAATGACCCTCGGCTGATGAATGTGTGCATTCATATCCTGCATATATACAGAAAACAGAGAGGAACACACCAGAGGCAGCCTACAGATAATACTGTAGTGGTCAGCAGTAAGGAGAACTGTTGTCAAATCCAAATGCTTTCTAGAAGCTGCTGCCTGCTCTGAATTAAGTATAATCTGGACTACACTTATTGCACATCACCTTCTCTCTGATCACCCATGTTATTCCCCAAGATTGTCCAAATTCTGCAATTGGAATTCTGCAATAGAACAGATGCATGCATTCTCTGTTTTTCAGTGGCTTTTAAAAACCTAGATTTCAGAGAAAGGATCCAAGGAAGAAAAGGTGATGATTTGATTCAAGCATGAGGTTATTTTTAGATCACCCAGGGGTCATCCCGAGGGCTTAGTCTGCAGTAGACACATGTGGCTGTGAGACACATTTCTGCCACGGTTCAAGATCACAGGAGAATGGTGGCGAAAACTTTGGCCCCCAGATGTTTTTGCCTGCTCTTTGTGTGCAACCCCCACCAGCCCTTGCCAGTAGGAGCCAATGCTGACAGATGTGAGAGCTGCAGTCCAACAAGTGGAAGGGCATATTTTCAACAGCCCAGATCTAGTGCCTATACAAGACCAACATTACAATCACATACAGATGCCCTGCTGAGCACTCCAGATATGCTCACACAACAGATCATGACACTGTCTTCATTTCTTTTAAAATGAGGATTCCCCAAGCTGCTGAATTCTCTGCCAAGGAGTCAACAGCCAAAGGGCCCTGCATTTTCATTAAAGCCAACCTTGTTTTCTTCACTGCAGAATCTACGAAAGGCCGTGGTTTGGCAACTTTGCCACAAAGGCTTCCCAGTGGACTCCAGTTCATGGAAACTTATGCCATAATAAATATAATCTTAGTCTGAAATGTGCCACAAGACTTCCCTCCCCACCACCACCGCCACTCTCTTTTTATTTTATTTCTATTTCTATTTTGCCCAACAGACTTAACACTCCACTGGAAATTCACTCTTGATCCAACTTACTTTCAGCGCTCTTGATGGCATAGACGTCGACATAAGGGTCAAAGTCACCTGGCCCCAGAGGTTTATGGGAGTTGAGATAGCTTCCGATGCCCTCGGGAGAGGTGCCGTAAGACCCTACGGATGCTGTGGGTTCACCGTCTCCCTCTTCCTCCTCCACTTCCTCCTCGTCTTCTTGTTCAGCTCGTTGCACGTCATGGATCCCCAGCAGCAGGCTGTAGCCCATAATCTTTAGTTGCACTAGGAACTGAGCATATGGTCACAATTACCAGTTGATGGGGAATTCCTCCCCAGGAGCCAGCTTTCTGCTTCTTTATTACAAAGAGATCATGCCTGCTCCCCCACAGAAGAAAAGGCAAACCTTCCCTCTTGTTCCACACTCCTGCCTCTGCTCTTCTAAGCCAGACCTCTTCATGGCTCTGTGTTCCTCTGCCCAAACCACACACTCTCTTCTGCCTCTAGGCCTTCTGCGCTAAGCTTCACTTCAGACCAAGCACAATGTTCAACGTGGCAACCACAGCAAAGCTCACCTAATTGCTGCAGAAGGAAGGGCTGATTTTCAGTCACAAAGCATATTCTGATCACGAGTCTTCTGTGCCATCGTAACCATTCTAACCCATAGCCACCTAGGAAAGTATCTAGGACTCAGTCCAGACTTGTTGTTGTTCAGTCGTTCAGTCGTGTCCGACTCTTCGTGATCCTATGGACCAGAGCTCGTCCAGACTTAGTAGTTCTGAAAACAGTGCTACTGAGGGCAACTGAATTCAGCATGCGATGACTAATTTAAGCCCCACTGATTTCAACGGGTTTAGTCTAGATACAACTACACTGGAATGCAATTCAAAATCAGCCTGTGTCTTTACTGAGTCCATTGTTTTTGAAATGCATTGAACTGCAATTGGGGAGTCGGGGGGGAGAGGAGGAAAGTACCTTGAATGTTTTTTGCTTTCATTCGACACATTCATATCTAAGCAATCATAGACAATGGCCTAAAATAGCATATACTGAGCACCACCACCTTTGGAAACACATACATGCAGATTTTAACAGCATATTTTATAAGGAAAGCCATCAACATGCATCAAAATCATGCATCTTTTTCCTGGGTAAAGTAAAAAAACAAACTGTGTTGCTTACTGCATATACTGCCCCATAGCACTAAAAGTGCTCTCTGGGCAGTTTACAATACAATTGTGCGGCCTACACATCGCCCCGCCCCACCCCCAAATGAGTTTGTTATTCATTTTACAGACCTTACAAGGATGGAAGGCTGAGTGAGCCTCGAGCCTGCTACCTGGTATTGAACCCCAGGTTATGAGCACAGTTTTAGCTGCAGTACAAGAGTTTAACCACTGTGCCACGAGGGTAGATGGGTGTCACTAGTATTTTGTTCATGACCAGTTGTATTATTCCTTTTTTAAGAGATGCAATCTGGCTTGGTGAGTCCTGGTCCAGGAAAGCCTCCCATTGATATCAATATTTCAGTTGATAATCAAAATAAATGTAGGGGACAAGTCAACTTTAATTTTAATGCAGAGGTAGGGAATGTGTGACACTCAAGGTTCTTGGATTGCTTCTTCCTACAACTCACTCTTCTAATTTGCTCTGTTGAAAAAGGCTGATGTGAGTTCCAGTCTAAAACCATCAGAAGGACCAAATGTTCCCCACCTTGCTTTCGGCCACAGGAGCTTCTGGGCTAAAGAGGAATCTGAACCGAGACCAACCTGCAGCCAAAGCCCACCCCTGCTCCAACATATTTCCTCCTTCTACCTCCAAGCATCAGAGCTGAGCTCTCCTTTTCCAGTCTTAACACAGATTGGGTCTCCATTCCGGAGCCAAACAATTTGAGCGCTCTGTTCTAGATTATGAAACAGCTCTATTCCAGACAGGGCAGGCAAGAAAGCAGGAGATTAAAGTGGTTGATGACCCGAATGCCCCATTCAAGGCTGCAGGTGACAGGTGTGCAACTATCAACCAGGAAAACGCTGAGCATAGCCTTTCCTCTGATGGGCCAATTTACTATGCAAAAGAGGACTGGGGTGAAAAGTCAAATGCACAGGCAAATTCAAAATGGATGTGATAACATTCCCTTCAATGCAAGGAATTTGCCTGCTTCGTTCTGCATAACAGGTCAGCAGGGAAAAATATGGATTCCAGTTCTCTGCCTCATCTGGGCTGAGCTCCTTCCTTCTGTTACTTCAAAATACCTTGATCGCCAAAGCTTTAAGGTTAGAAACACATCCTCCACAAAATGCATTCACTACGAAACAGAAAGGTTATTTCCTTATTCCTTATTATTGTTTCCTTATTGCAAAGAGCTTTGTGATACAGTGGTTAAATGCCTGTACTGTAGGTAAAAGCTGTGCTCACAACCTGGGGTTCCATCCCAGGTAGCCGGCTCCATGGTTGACTCAGACTTCCATCCTCTCATGGTGGGTAAAATGAGTACCCAGCTTGCTGGGGGGTGGGGCGACAACGTGTAGCCTGCATAATTAAACTGTAAACCACCCAGAAAGTGTTTGAAGTGATATGAGGCAGTATATAAGCAGAACACTTTTTGCTTTATTCATCAGGTGGCCTAAGGTGCCGCCGCCGACTAGTGTGGCCAACTGACAAATCCTGACCTCTCTGCTTCCTTCCCCTTACAATCTAGCAAAAGCCTGCTAAGGGTTAACTAAACAGCATCCTATTTTCCTGCAGTGAGGAAATCCATCTAGCGCTTGTGACAGCAAGAACCAGAGGGCAGTATTTACCCTGGATTCATTTAGAATTAATAAAGGCAGATTAAATGTTTTAATCTGAAGGTAGCATGTGCTGGGCAATGAAGGAGGAGAGAGTCGCCCCTGCCTTGGCAACTTGCTCCGATGATTAATTGCCTCGGCTGTTGAAAGCGGTGTACTTCATTCCTATCTGGAATACACCCAGGTTTAACTCCCAGACTTGGGTCCTTGTTGTGATTTCCACCTGTTGGGAGAGGAGAACCTTTTGGAATCGAGGGTTCTTTCTGCCTCGCGGCAAACTCCGCCACAAGCTGTCGGGCATCACAAACCGTGTCCGCAAACACCAGCAGTTACGTAAGGCATTCACAGGCGAAAAGAATGCCATCAAAGAGAAGCACCATGGAGCACACTAAATTTAGATTAATAAATGCCCGTCCAACTAGATCTTCGTGAGCGTTGGCACTTAGAGTAGCCTCAAAACCCGAAAAACTGTTACGAGAAACCGGGCTTTCTCGGTGGCTGCCCCTGCTCTTTGCAACAAATTGCCAGTTGACATCCATTTGGCTCCATTTGTAGCAAGGTTTAAGAATTCTTTGAAGACCTGGCTTTACCGTGAGGCTTTTGGCAGCGCTGCGCATTACTCGCCACCTACCTGACTCCCTGACTATTATGATTGGCTTACTTTCTGTTTATTATGTTTACTTAATATATGTAAAATGTTATTTTTTATTTTGTTGTTTTAACATTCCTTGAAGTTGTTCTCTGAATTAAGCTTCGCAGTATATAAATCGAAAAATAAAATAAAATAAAATAAAATAAAACAAATGGGGCTTGTATATATCTGGCCAGTGTGGATTTAGGATCCAAGATGTCACTGACATGACAGGCTCTCCCTCTTTTACAAAGGCCCGAAGCACACTTTCATTATTTACTCTCTTCAAGGACAAAATCCACCAAGTCTTTTGGAGAGTTAAGGAAGTGTTATGTGCTATCAAATATCCTGCTATCAAGACACTGAGGGAATATTCTCCCTATGCCATTATCATCTCCCATGATTTTTCATGGCTCACCAGGATTTGAACCCAGCTTTCCTGGTGCCTAATTTGACCTTATGTCTACAGGTGCTTTTGGCCATTCCTGTGCTCTCTGAGCATTGGCCACGCTAGCTATGGGACCTTTGGATAGTGGGTGGCATATATAAGTTGTATAAATAAATAAGTGAAACAATGGATATTGATTCTGTGGACACATGGGTCCTACAGTATTTCAAAAATCCTGGGAACTCTGCTGTGTGTTAAGTAATATTATCCCTATGGTAAAGGTATGGACATCTATAGCCCTGGTTGGGTGCCCTTATTATGTTGTATTTCATTCATTTACTATTATTTACATTTTTATTCCTTGGTTAGTTATTGTTATTTTATTTAGTTGTTGTTGGTTAGTTATTGTTATTTGTATTTAGTTGTTTTAACTGTTATTCTATTTTTGGTGGGAGCATGCCTGAATGGGCTTCCACTATTGCCACTGCCTCCTTCAGGGAAGGGATTTTTCCCTCTCGCCTGAAGGAGATGGTGGTGAAGCCCATTCTGAAAAAACCTGGCATGGCATCGGGCGAATTGACCAACTACCGCCCGATTGCAAATGTTCCCTTTATGGGCAAGGTAATCGAGAGGGTGGCCGTGGTCTGGCTTCAATCGTTGTTGGAGGGAGAACGTGTCCTTGATCCATTCCAGTTGGGGTTCAGGCCGGGTCAGGGGACCGAGACAGTCTTGGTCGCTCTGCAAGATGACCTCCTCCGGGGGGCCGACAGGGGTAGCTCCACCCTGTTGGTTCTTCTGGACTTGTCAGCGGCCTTTGATACCATCAACCACGGTATCCTGCTGGGTCGGCTCTCCGAGACTGGGATCAGAGGCACTGTCCTCAGTTGGTTCCGGTCCTTCTTGGAAAGCCGTCCCCAGCGGGTGCAGCATCGGGGGGAGCTGTTGGCCCAGTGGATACTTCCTTGTGGGGTTCCACAGGGGTCGTCCCTCTCTCCCATGCTGTTTAACATCTATATGAGGCCGCTGGCAAAGGTCATAAGGAGATTTGGAGTCTGCTGTCACCAGTACGCTGATGACACGCAGCTCTATCTCTCCTTTTCCACCTCTGCAGATGACGCTGTCCGGACCCTCGACCAGTGCCTGGATGCCGTCATGGAATGGACCAGGGCCAACAGGCTCAAACTCAACCCTGAGAAGACTGAGGTTATGTTCTTTGGGACTTTGCCATCTGGCTACGGAGGCCCTTTTCCCACCTTGGAGGGCGTTTCCCTCTGGCCATCGGACAGTGTTCGGAATCTGGGCATAGTCCTGGACCCAGCACTCTCTATGGAGGCCCAGGTGGCTGCTGTGTCCAGGACTGCCTTTTTTCATCTTCATCAAATAGCCCAGATTCATCCCTATTTAGATGGGGACTCCCTCAGGACTGTGGTGCAAGCGCTGGTGATCTCGAGACTAGACTATTGCAACGCACTCTACATGGGGTTGCCCTTGACTCTCCTTCAGCGACTGCAGCGGGTACAGAATGCGGTGGCCAGACTGGTGGCAGGTGTGCGCTGGTTTGACCACATCACCCCAGTTCTGGCTCGTCTGCATTGGTTGCCCGTTGCGTCCCGAATCAGATTCAAGGTCTTGGTTTTAGTTTATAAAACCCTCCATGGCCTGAGCCCTGACTACCTGGAAGAGCGAATCGCCCAGCGGTCAACATCTAGGTTGTCGTGGGCGCACATGCTGCAGGTGGCCATGCCCAGGGAGGCTCGGAAAACATCCACCCGATCCCGAGCCTTCTCTGTGGCTGGCCCTGTCCTGTGGAACCATCTCCCTAGCAAAGTGCACCTTGCACAGTCCCTGCTAGCCTTCAGGAAAGCATTAAAAACCTTGCTGTTCCAAGAGGCGTTCAGTGACTAATTGTTTTCTTTTTCTTTTCTTTTTTATCCCCCCCCCGCCGCCATCTGCTATCTGCCGCTGTTTGGTTTTATTGTTGTTTAATTGTTTTACACTGATGTATTTATTGTTTTGTTTTGTTTGTATTTCTTGTTGTGAACCACCCGGAGTTCCTTCGGGAAGACGGGCAGTATACAAGCCCAATAAATAAATAAATAAATAAATAAAAGACTGAAATATATAATTCGCATACAGATGTGTTGAAAGGCTAAAGTTATATCTTCCTGGGTAGGAAAAACAAGATGTATGTTTTTCAACAAAAAACAACCGCCATGAAACTCCTTGTTTGCAAAAAGAGAAGTCCATTTGATTCTTTACTTTCTTGTCATCCACCACAAAAGGAAAATGCCTCCACCTTTATTGATCTATGCAAACCAAAATATTGATTATGTTTTATATTGCCCATTTTAAGTGTCGTTAAAACAATCTAGGTTTGGGAAGATTTGGGTTCAAAGGCCTTCCTCAAGTCTTCAAATCTCATTAGGTGACTTCAGCTCAGTCATATTCAAACCAACTTATCAGACCAGAGGATTTTTTCAAAAATGGTGGAGGGAAGGAAGAACCATATATACCTCTTTCAGCTCCCTGGAGGAAGAACCAAGAGATAAACAATTAAATCAATACATTATGAGCAGGCCATTATAAAAGTAGGCCACTACTACTAGTCTAAAAGTCAGCAGGAAGACCAGCCTTCATGGCCGAAATAGAACGTGAATAGGGTGGCTGCTCTCGGCCAGCCCTCCTCTTCAGAATGAAGAGCCTGCCTTGGCAGTTTTCTTCCAGAGAACACAACCAGAGCGGCTCTGTTTACATGGACGGTGAGACAGAAAGGCCAGGAAGAGCTGAGGAGAATGTCTAGACCACGTTTTCCTCAGGACGGTTTATGAGGAAAATGTCTCCCAACGCAACAAATCATAAGAGCGCCACGCCACCCACCAGTATGAATGCCTCAGAATCTTTGGGAAGAGATTCGGCTGAGGAAAGAGAAAGGCTGCATAGCTTCTGGGGTTAGTAATTAGACCATGAGCATCTGCAGTCCACACACCCCCTCCCCCCATCGTCCCCTGCTATTAACAGTCATTAAGGCTAATAGGGCGAATCCTGCACCGCAGAAGCATTTTCAGTGCTGCAGCCTCAGTCCCTGAGGAAATCTAGGAGCTGATGAGATACGGGCTGTGAGCATCCCCAGTCCCAACCCACCCACCCCACCAAAAAACATTTAGGAGTTAATCTCTCTCTTTGCCTCAGTATGGCAAATGGGGTGAGGTGGAGTCGGCCTTCCCCCCCCCCAAAAAAAAAACACCAGGCAGGACTTGGGGCCAGCCAGCCAACTACAGATTTTGTTATTTAAGTTCCACCTGCTCAAAGCTAGGAATACAAAAGCTCCATAGCTGTGATGGCAGCCTCAACCAAAGGGAAAGAAAAGAGAGGTAAAAGTGGAAAAATATGGGTCCACAGAAAGAGACTTCTGCACCCTGGAGGTGTCAGCTCCTATGATGTCAGCCTATTTCCCCATACATACACACACTTTTGACCTGTTTTTTTTAAACCCTTTGCCACTGATTTTAAATCTGATTTAGTCTTTTGTTTCATTCCACTCTAGCCCCTTTCCTCAGATGGGCCAACAACTATTTTTTTTTACTGCTTCAAGTGCTTCCTGTACACTTGGATGATTGCAAGTTCACTTGGTGCCTTAGGACTTGCTGCCTCTTTGGGGGGGGGGGAATACATGTGTGCATATGTGAGTGTGTTTGGTTGGTCTGTTTGTTTTTAAACTAGAAAAACTCCTGCAGTGAGAGGGTGGGATGCAGATTTGGGACAACGCAAATGCCAGACAAAAAAAGTGCTGCGCCTTGCTGGCTCCCGCTGCAAACCCAGTTCCTCCAAGCTCGCTCCGAGATAGAAAATGGCACCTAATCTCTCCAGTTTTGTTGATACACACACACATATAGGAACTGAGGGATCACAGCATAATATCTACGGAGATCTCCCCCACCCTTCCCCACTTAATTGGCTGGGAGACTCAGATGGCTGTGGGCCAAGTCCCCCCCTCCTCTTCCTCAAAAAAAAAAAAAGCCTGATTCAGTTAACCCAGATGACCAACCTGAGCTTTTTATTCTTTGGAAATGCTTTAGGTACGTACAAGCTTTTGTGCATCACTCCAGAAGCACTCTTACACACACAATTCCATTTTTTTTGTTCATTTGTGTTTTGTTTGTTTGTTTCCAGAAGACTGGCAGCTTTTGGAGATAAACACAGCAAGATCTACAGAATATTCATATTGTACTCCTACCC
Source organism: Phrynocephalus forsythii (assembly GCA_029282475.1). Taxonomy (NCBI): domain Eukaryota; kingdom Metazoa; phylum Chordata; class Lepidosauria; order Squamata; family Agamidae; genus Phrynocephalus; species Phrynocephalus forsythii. Next base: position 28,599,562 of record JAPFRF010000011.1, on the reverse strand, counting down.
TTCCGGAGTGACCTTACATTACATGTAGTCTAGTAGAAGCCCACTTATGGAGTGACCTTAATAGGGCGTTCAAGATAAGTAAGCTATTTAAGGAATGGGTTTACCCGTTCCACTCCACCCCTCACCCCAGTCAAATTCCACAGCGGAATAGGGATTCGAATCCAGAACGGTCACTCTGTACGCTGCACCCGACACTGCTCCCTGAAAAGCAAGAGGCTGTCACTCTTGGAGTTATGAGCTGTTTGCAGACTCAGGGGGGGACCGTTTGGGGCAAGTCTTCTGCCCCCCTCCACTTTCCTTTCCCAGGCTCTGAAATGCAAACATGCATTCAGTCAATTCAAATCTGATCAGGAATTCAGGGTAACTAAGCCTGAGCAGGAGCAGTGGGTTTTGTGTCTCCCCCCCCCCACGACGCCCCCAAGAAGATCAGAGCCGCTACATTTATACTGCCTTTGCATCTGAGAGAGACTTGCCCATGCCGGCTCTCCCGTCTCCTCCCAAGCCACAAGCTGGGACACAAAGTGGACTGTCAAACGAAAGGTTGGCAGCTCATTTGTCTGGTGGTAATTGCGCCGAGTACAATTTCCCCCTCCTGCTGCCGAAGCAGGTTGCCTGCTAATGGGGAGATGACCGCCAAGTGGCCTTAGAACTCCAAAAAAACCCCAGTCAGCCAACCGTAAGCAGCAGGGAATGAAGTTACCCAACCTTTAGCCTCCGGGCTCCTGGGAGTAAAGAGATGGTTGTCTCAAGGACCAAAAACGTGACGAAAGAGGGAAAGGAGCAGCGAGAGAACAGAAACGAAGGGTAGGAGGACCAAGCGTAGTAAGAAGGGAAGCTGCAACAGCTGCCCAGGTGTGAGTGGGTGGGTGTGTGGGTAAGATGTCACCTTCAGCAGGCGAACCAAGATTTAGTGAAGGACAACCATTCCTCTCCTGTGCCATGAAGGTAAAGAGTCATGCTTGGTGAAGTGGGGTCACCTCCACTACAATGCTAGCCCACCTTCCAGAGGCAGAACTCCGGGAGTTGCTCTCCTTGAGTCTCATTTTGGTTGGGTTGAGCCATCAAGTCCCCTCTGACTCATGGTGAACCTATGAATGTGCAAAAAAAAATCCCCTCTCCTGAACTGCCCTGAGACTTAGGGTTCTCTCTCCTTTCACTTCAACAACTCAGGAATAAGGAACACTGCAGGTCCATCCCCACAACAAGTATGATCTAAGAGAGTCCAAACTAGAGATGGGCACGAATCAGGGGGAGCGGGGGGAGAATGCCAATTTGTTTCACTTCCTGATTTGTCCAGTTCAATGAATCATGAATAGCAAATTTGTCCTGATGAATCAACTCAGCAATGAGTTTTGACCTTTTAGGAAACCCTACGGAATAACCACCCAGGTAACTAGAGATACCAAAATCACACAGACACTTCCCCCTCATTCTCCTCCCCAATCCCTGCTAGTTAGGTAAAGTTTGGGTTTAAGGCATCCACGTTATGCAGCCCCAAATAGGCCAATGAACTGATGAATTAAGAATTGCCAAAATGTGTTAATTTGTATTTGTTGGGGAGGAATATAAATACAAATTCAAACAGATGGATGAGCCATTTTAAACTTATTTTTAATTCATTTTTAATTTGTGCCCACCTCTAGTCCAAACTATTCAGAAGTACACCCCTTTCACTCCAAAGTCCTTGTATTGCACCCCAACGCTGTACAGACATCTGTTGACTGGCACTGCTCTGTTATTATTAGGCCTCAGCCCAGACAGCCACAGTTACCTCCACATCACGCTTAAGCTTCTCCATGAAGTCTCTTTTGGCCTCTTCGCTGATGTACACCTTCTGGTTCATGTTGAGAAAGTCAATGTCTTTCAGAGTTGGCAGTTCCTTGCCCTGTAAGCGAACAAGTGCATATTTTGCATGATGACGGGATGAAACGGAGAATGAGGCAAAGTTAAAAAAAAAAAACTTGGCAAAGCTAGAGGCTCCATCCAAGGAGTGGCAGGACAGGGCCCAAGCTGGGTTCCACAAGGCAAGCATATGCATTTTTAATTTTGTTTTTATCTTTTTGTCAACCGTCAAGAGAAGACATAAGCTACTTAGAGAACATGGCCATACGGTGGGCATATAAATATTTTAAATACAAAAACAAACAATCCCGGTTTTGTTCTCATTGGGAGCGGAGATAGAGGATGGAGGAGAAAGATTCCTTCAGAAAACAATACTACACATTTGCTTGTGAACTCTTGCCCTAGAGAACCTCACCAATGGAAAGCTGAGACCGCTTGAAGAGGTCTTGAAAGATTCCCCAGAAAGTCAAATGCTGTGCCTAGTGCCCCATTAAGGGCAGGGGGTGGGAAGCTCCCCTGGAATGCCAATGTGGAGGGATACAGGTAAGTCACTATCCTATCCCAGAGCTCAGAAAAGGTCCTTCTAGGACTACAGCTCTCTGAACCCACCCACCCCAGCCACCATTGGTGCTTGGGGATTCTGCAAACAGAGGTCTGAGCGAGAGGTATTTCTCTGACTCTTGTTAGGAACATGGGTATCTGCCTTATACTAGTCAGATGACGAGCTACCCATCTAATCCAGTCCTGCCTTACTCGGGCTGACAGATGCTCTCTTGGGCATTCAGCTAATTATCTTTCCCATCCTGTTAGTTGATTTTTCAAGCTAGAGAAATAAAGGGCGATTTTACACGACCCCTAAAATCCGAGGCAAAGGGCTCCCAGATCCGGAGCTTAAAAATGTTTTCCCACCAGCTCCGGACTTTAAAAAAAATTAAGTACGACCATGCCCTCCTAAGCGCGTCTCAGCGCACTTTTCAAGTACCTGGCCTCCAGGAGGTAAAAAATCTTCCGATGCACATTGTAAAGCTGTGAATGCCGGGCTCCCTCTCCTTCTGTTTGTTTTTTTGTCCCCGCCGCCCCTTTAAGAGACAAGAATCACGACGACGGGGCTGCTCGGGTCTGCTTCCACCGCAGATGGTGACCCTGCATTTTTTCTCCCTTTTTTTCTCCCTCCCCTCACACAGACAGGAACAATGGAGTGCGGAGGGGTGGGAACACAGGAAGAGCGACAAACCCCCACGAGCTCTGGTCCGGATTTAAGTTGCCACCGGATTTTAGAGGTCATGTAAAAGCGCCCAAAGACACTGGAAACGGGTCCACTGGTGCCAACCTATAGCCCCCTCCTTCTCTATCTCCATTCAAAATTCCTGTAATTTCAATACGGACACAAGCATTAGACTTGCTTCTGGAAAAAACATCTCTGTATTTGCTGGTGCAGCAAGCCTCATTGTTTCCCAATTTTTACTCCACTGGGAGCTGAGATTGAACCTGTTCAAGCTTTGCCTTGTGCCACATAGATGAGGAGAACAGGGCCAATGCAGAGAGGTCCTCAGGAAACAACTCATTTAAAAGAAGAAAAGAAAAAGTAGTATATTCTTAGATCTTGCCCAGTATCATGTCTGTCTCTTCCATTGCCAATATGATCACCCTTGGTCAAGCCATCAAGAGCCACTCTACACCTCATCCACACAAAAAACAAGACCTACCACCAGGCAGGCATGATCTCCACTTACCTTCTCTTTATCGCTGGCTTCTCGCGACACCAGGGAGCCCTAGAAAGACAGGAGGAGAATGATTAGATTCCAAGTAGGAACTGAGGGCTCACAAACAGAACCAGAGGATATTTCCAGGGTAACCCTTGCACCAATATGTTCACACCAACCCTGAGATTATCGCAAAGTGGGGCAAAGTGTAATCTATAGGACCATAAGCTTCACCATCCTAAGCTAAAAGTCAGTAGTGTCTATGAGAGTGCGCATTGCAATCATTTGGGTTTCTGCGCTGCAATACCAGCTTTGCAGTACAACTTTATCTTGATCAGAGAAGAGACAAAGTCAGCAATGTTTCCATCTGCGTGCCTGCATCATGGGCCCCATTCAGTGGGCTGACAATGTGTTCCATCTTCTCCTGGTCAGAGGGGGCATCTTCCCGTTTTTATGTGGATCTGGGCAATCCCTCTTCTTCTAGACGGGGTGAGGCCCACAGTCTGGGATGCAAAATCTACAACCTAAGCATCGGTGCCACCACACAGCCTAGCCTAGCACCTTTCCTGAGCTAATTACAGCCCTTATTCATTCTAACCAACACGTGCTAAGCAACTATATCCCCACCCCACCCCAGAAAAAAGGAGGAGGTACAAGAAGAGGGACTTCCATGAGGACATTAAAGGAGAGCCTGAGGCAACTGAAATATGGACCCAGGGCTCGCCTATGAGGTGCCCCCTTCCAAATTTTCCTTGTATTATACCACTTTCTCCCTGCTGCTTTCTGTTTTCCTGAAGAGGGTAGTCAGAACTGTCCTCCGACAATGTTCCAGACAACGCTGTTGTGCCCCAATGCCTTCCTTTTTTGAAGAAAAAGCTTTTCCAGTCTCCCCCCGCTTCCTCAGCCTGTAAGGCCTGACTGTGGAGAGAGGGAGCTTATCAACGTTTCCTCAGAAGCCCAGCCCTTCGCTCCACAAAGCCCATCTGCTCTTAGTCTCTTCATTTTGGTTCTCTCATCTAAGTCTTCTGCCAAGAGCTTTCCTCAGCTACCTCTTTGGAAGTGACCCAAGGCATTGGATCCAAACCTTCTCCCCAAATGGAAAGACAATGTTTGCATCCCAGTCACGTGCCTACCCATCCACCCTTGAAATTGTAAAAAAAAGCAATACAACAACATGTGCTGTTTATATATTGCCCCAGAGTGCTTAAACCGCTCTGGGGATTGTTTATAAGTAATTATGCACTATGTAGGCAACAGACTGCCCCTCTCCCACCAAGCTGGGTACTCATTTTACCAACCTCGGAAGGATGGAAGGCTGAGTGAACCTTGAGCCTGCTTCCTGAAACTGAACCCCAAGTCTTGAGTGCAGTTACGGCTGCAGTACAGCCGCTTAACCACTGTGCCACAAGGTTCGGTTGTCAAGTGCACTGCCAGGGGAGATTGTTTCATTCATTCCCACGGGAAAAAAGTTTGATGCCTGTGATATTCTAAATATCAGCTTGGGTCCTTTCAGGGAGAAAGGCAGGACAGAAACATTTTAAATAAATTCAGTTCAATATTAAAACAAGGACAGACCACATTTGAAAAGCCAGCCTGCTTTTGTTAAGGGCAAAAAAACCCACCAGTTCCCCTCCCTACCCTTCCCATCATGACTCCAGATGTAATTTTGAAAAATGGAATAAGGCCAGAGAGTCAATGAAAAGTCCTCTTGCCCACCCAATGGCTCCCTCTTGTCAATTTTTGCCCACACCCTTTTCACTTCTAGTTAAGCCAGCAAGAGTTTTCATGTTCAAAAGCAACCTATTCAGAGTAAGCATCTGGCTAAGCATAATAAGCGTAGCATTTAATTGGCCACTAAGTCAATTAACATCACATCAAAGTTAGCTTAACTGCATCCCTTTGCAAAAGGCATGGGTGCTCTGCTCTGCCCGCTCCAGCAAGCTGCATTTCTACTGGAACTTTTGTTGCCGTACCCTTACACACACACACACACACACACACACACACACACACACACACACACACACACACACACACACACACACACACACACACACACACACCACCTCCTAATCACTAGCAATTGCAATCAAGCAAAGTGCTCTGTGTATACACCATCCCATAGCACTTCAATTAGTCTCTGGGCGGTTTACAGTTTGTTTTTTAATTACAGTATGCACGCTAAACATTGCCTCCCCCCCCCCCAGCAAGCTGGGTACTCATTTTACCGACCTCGGAAGGATGGAACGCTGAGTGAACCATGAACCCCAGGTCGGGAGCACAGTTTTACCTGCAGTACAGGCATTTAACCACTGCGCCACGAGGCAGGACCTTGTTAACTCTGCGACAAAAGAACAACAGAACCTTGTCTCGAGGAATTTGGCCCTTGGTCAATTGTACTGGTAGGTAGCCAGGCAGGAAGGCAGAATGGGCAGACACAATCTATCTCACTTTCCAACACACATGCATACACACCTGGCCTTGTATCTGAAGCTATTCATATACTGAATGAATTCCCTGAAGAGAGAAGGGACAGTATCATTGAGGTACCGTGTGTGTGTGTGTGTGTGTGTGTGTGTGTGTGTGTGTGTGTGTGTGTGTGTGTGTGTGTGTGTGTGTGTGTGTGTGTGTGTGTGTGTGTGTGTTGAACAGGCACCATGGAGTAATTAATGTTGCTGGGTATATGAGGCAGGGCCTTCCCAGTAGTGGCACCCCTATTGTGGAACTCGCTTCCAAGGGGAATTAACCTGGTTTCCTTTCTGCTGAAGTTCTGGCAAGCTGCTAAAACTGTCCTGCTTCAAAGGGCCTTGGGTCTGAAGAACAATTTAAAAAATAACAAGCCCTAAAAAAAACAACCCACTATCCTTTGGAGATTGCTTTAAATCACCTTTTAAAATTCTTTCCAGCTATTTTAACATCGTCTTGAATGTATTAACTTCATTTCAATTTATTTGTAAAGCGTCTCGGGAGTCCCCAATAAGCAAAAACAAGGCAGTGAATGAATGCTTTAAAATAATAAACAAATACCTGGTCTGTTCCTCACCCTAAGGCTCACGTTTCAGGGTCGGCCTGGCATTTGAGGAGAGGACAGCCAGAACGGCAAGACGTAAGTGTAGCAACAGTTAAGAACATCAAAAGAGCCATGCTGGATCAGGCCAAAGGGCCATCTAGTCTAGCTTCCTGTATCTCACAGTGGCCCCACCAGATGCGTCTGGGAGCACACAAGACTAGATATCTGTCTCCTCATACCACTCCCTTGCATCTGGTCCTTGAAGTACCCCAGTTTTAAGCCTGGAGATTACAAATTTCCACCATGGTTTGAAAACTGTGATGGACTTTTGCTCCAGGAATCCCCTTTTGAAGGCATCCAGGTCAGATGCCATCACCACATCCTGTGGCAGGGAGTTCCACAGACTAACAATACGCTGGGGAAAAAATATTTTCTTTGTCTGGCTTTGTCTCTTCTCTGATCAACAGTTCAGTTGTAGCAACACGGTTCAGGAGTTTCTGAAGGGAAGCGAGCAGCTCGGTTGTTGGGTGCAGGCTTCAGATCCGAACTGGGCCCCCTTCTTAGGGGCTCTGGTTCAGGCAAGTATATTTTAATTGGCCTGAAAGAAATGGCTGGAGGACGCTCAGCGGCAAGCGCTCATCTCTGACCTCAGAAGTGGGAGGCAGGGGAGGAAGGAGGTTCTTGCCTGGGAAATCAACACTGCATCTTACTGTAAACTCTAGAGAAAGGACCATCAGAAGCACATGGTGCTTTCTGAAACATGAGCAAGAGATGTTCTTCGCCCTGAGGAGGTCATTAGCTAAATTTAGACACAAAGTCTGGCCACGAAGGAAGGCAACAGAGGGAGAAAGAGAAAGGGAGAAGGATCTATCAGGGGGCAAAACTCAACAAATGCCATTACATTCCCTGAGGCTGCAATCCTGTGCTCGCAAGCTTAACTCAGCTGCAGTGAGCTTCCAATGGGTTCAGTGTAGGATTCCACTGTCAGCATTTCAGTCGGGATTAAGCCAGGGATGGAGACCACGGGAGGCTTTCAGATGTCACTGGACTAAAGCCTCTATTTTCTGACTTTGGAAAGAGGGAGCTGAAGCCCAAACACATCTGGAGGTCACTGTTAGCCATTCTCAGGCCAAAGCAAAGGCTTCATGGTATCTTTGAAAGATTTAGAGGAAGAGAGAGGTAGGGGGCACCATTTATTGGTATATTAGAAGAAATTCTAGGTAAAGGGGGCAGCAAGGAAACGTGGAGACAATTTTACAACAGCAATGAAGCTTCAGGCAGTTCAAGACAGCAAAACAGGAGGAAGAAACTATTGATTTGTTCAATATCATTCCCTCCCAGCAATATTACCCTCCTGGCAACTTATAAAGGAGTTTAACTGAACAGCTGTGCCACTGCTGGAGAGCACAAACTCAAGGTCATGTAATCTATTTATTTATTTATTTATATTTAGAGTATTTTTACCCTGCCTTTCTCCTTGGAAAAGGACCCAAGGCAGGCCGCCCGTGTTAAGCACAGTGGTGGTTGAGTCCAAACCATTCTGCTTCAAAACCTGTTTGCCGTCACTCTATACGGATCTGCTCATGGCCCAGATCATCATCATCATCATCATCATCATCATCATCATCATCATCATCATCATCATCATCATCATCATCATCATCATCATCATCTTAGAACTGAAGGGACCCTATGGATCGTGTGTCAAAGAGGCACACGGAATGAAGCCCTTTTGTGTGCAAGGAAAAGGCCAACCCACATTTCCACCTCTAAGAAGTGGGAGGCGAGAGCAGCCAAACTGAGTGGATGCCTCAACATTACTCAAGGAGATACCGTTCACGTTCCTTCTCCCACAGATAATTTGAGATGAACAGACCAAACCTGCAGAACACGTGCTTGAATATTCAGCAGTGGCCTCACAGAATAAGCGAGAACTATTTGATTCAGTAGAAGGGCTTCCAACTAATAGTCAAGGAAATCATTGTGAATTACCTTTTGCCTTTATGACTGTTCTATTGTTGTAATTCCCCCTTTACAGATGAAGAGTTAAAAGACAGGATTCCTTGTTGACAAGCCTTCTCAGGAAGGAAACTATGGGAGTGCCACTATGGGAGTGTTGCATTTGGCCACCTCTGCTTCAGAGGGTCATAACCACAGCCCAGAACATCATCGGTCAACCTCTCCCATCTCTGGATGAACTACACCAATGTTAGTGAACCTATGGCATGGGTGCCAAAAGTGGCCCTCGGAGCCCTTTCTGTGGGCACCTGACACTGCCCCTTCGCAGCCACCTGTGTTCAGGTTAAATGGCTGTCTTGGCACGTTGCAGAAAATCAGTGGTTTTTCAATTGCATTTTGGGAACTCGGTTTCTAAAAGGTTTGCCATCACTGAACTATACAGTTCCCGTTGCCTTAAAAAGGCAAATAACATCTTATGGGATTCATCTAATCCTGGACATAATCCTGTTTGTACTACTGCCTTCAGGCAAGAGACACAGAGTAACAAAAGAAGAACAAACAGATTAAAAAACAGTTTCCATCCAAGCGCCATAACCATCTTAAATGCTGTGACCAAATAGTGTGACCTTAATTCTCTTTGCCTTTGAAATTTTTTTCTTTTTAATTGCACCAGAGATAGTATTAAATTTCCTTGTACTATGTACAATGACAATAAAGTATCTATCTATCTATCTATCTATCTATCTATCTATCTATCTATCTATCTATCTATCTATCTATCTATCTATCTATCTCTTCACCTTCCGATCCTTGCCTTTGTTTTGGACCTTCAAGCTTCGCTGAAAGAAAAGAGCCCAACCAAGCAGAGAATCATTGGGAGCCTGGCAGCTGCTCAAAGGTAGCCACACCAACAAGGAAAAGACTTCTGAGCACAGGAATAAACATGGGCTGAGTCAAAAGGATGAGGGAGATATCGGGTCATGAGAACACAAGACTAGTGATGGGCAACAAAGCGCTTTGGTGTGCTTCAACCCAATTTGTCAGTGCAGTAGGACAGCTCCTATGCACTCCTTTCCCGCATGTGCCTCGCTGACACTTCCACTTGCTCGCTTCTGCTGGCTGGCCAGTCTGAGCGAGAGTCCAGGCTTCCCTGCGCTGCCTTCTCCAGCAGCCGGCCATTCAATGGCCGGCCGCACAGGCAGCCTCCCCATCCACATCGCGATGGATGTACCCAGAGTGGGCATCCAGCCCTGGAGGATGAGATGGTTGGTACAGGGAGGTACATGAGTAGAGGTGCTTGCGAGAGAGGTAGGAGAAGGGGCACATGGCAACTGTGCTGCCACCGTCAACAAACTGGGTCAAAGCATGATGAAGCACTTTGTGCCCATCTCTACCCAAGACTAATAAATCCAAGTGACCGGGGTGGACAAGGTCCGACATATTAGTAGCTGATATGCACCTTCACACCCCTCGGGTGATCAAGCCAGACCTTAAGTAACACCACCTCCCACAGTCAGCAGGGGATTTCCAAAAGCAAGCAACACCCCACTGATGTTGGACTCTCCTCATTGGGCACTGGATTTCAACAGCTCTGGAAGGCCCAGACTGGGGGAAGGATGGCCTGCATACATGACAAGCATGGCACAAGAGAATGGCAACTAGGATACAAGACTTGCCCATCTTCACATGCCCATTACCTTCAGATCATACTTCCTGTGCACAGTAAGCCTGTGGCTGAACATGTTCCTCATGACCAACATGTAGCTCTCCTCATTGTCCACGCTGAGTCGGTACATGCCCAAGAACTGGGGCAAGAGGGTGCTGCCATGGCATTTCACAATGTACTAGAAGAAGAAGAAGATGTCGGCAACAGAGTTAGAATGCACAGGTTGCCAACTTCCTAACTGCCCACCACAGATGGCAATAGCCGGAAGACCTGGGAGAGGACCCACACATGGTCATGTGATGGTGTTAGAATGCATATAGGGAACGATCAGGACAAGAAACCTAAGTCACCGTGCTGGAGTCCAGTTCCAGTCAAACCATAAACTGAAAGTACTCCATGAGTTCTGTAAATGTTGCCTTGAGGATTTCAGATGGATTTTTAAAAAGAAAAGTCACAAGGGCTTATTGTTTAAAATAACACATAAAAGTACATGCACAGGGCTTTATGTAGTGCCCTAAGCATGATAGGATAAAATATAAAATATATTTTGAGCCATTTGGAAGGAAGATCTAGAGTGCCACTTAGGTTCAACTGTCAAAAAGTGGCTTGTCAAAAAAAGGATACAGTACTCATAATCCAAGAGCAATGATGGAGGTCATATATTATGGACGCTTAAATCAAAATGACAGCATTCAGAACTTTTATTAGAATCTACCTCCCAATTCAGCTAACTACATAACTCTAATAATAAGTACTTTATACCAGTGCTCCCCAACCTTTTTGTCCCCACGGACCGGTAAATGTTTGATGATTTTCCGTGGCCCGGGGCTGGGGGTGTGGAGGGGGAGATGGGGGTGCGGGGGTCGGGGCGGGGGAAGGGGAGGGTGTGGGGGGCGGGGATGGGGGAGGGAGGAGGAGGGGTGTGGGGGGGGCTTGGAGCGTGTGCCTTGCGGGGGGGCCACGGGAGCGGCGGCGGCAGCGCTCGCCGGCTGGGGGCATCGGGCGTGCCGCTCACCCCGCGTGCACGGGCGGGGTGGGGGAGCCTGGGGCTCCTGGGCGGGCGGGCCCCGCCTCCTCCTCCTGTCGGGCGGTCGCGGCGGCCACGGCAGCCGCCTGGGTTCGGCCGCCGCCGCCGCCCACCTCCGGCTTCGGCCTTCGGGCGGGCGAGTGGGGGGGGAGGGGAGGAGGCTGATGGGGGGGTGGCGTCCCCGCGCGCCCCCCGGAGAGGCCAGTGTCCTTTCCTCAGCCCTCCCCCGACACACACACACACACACACACACACACACACACACACCTGGCCACCTCTCAGGGAGGCGGGCAAAGTTCACCCCGCGCCGCGCGCCCCTCCCCGCCACCAAGACTTGCCCCCCTCCCGCCGAGTCTCCGGGCCGAGAAGGGGAGCCCGAGCGCCCCGCCGCCGCCCGCCTCTCTCACCTGCTGCTGGAGATCCGCTTTCCCGGGAGGCGGCGAGGCGGCCGCTGGGGACTGGCGGAACCCGCCCCACCCCGAAGGGGCTCCAACGAGGGCGGTAGCGCCTCCTCCTCCTCCTCCTCCCCCTCCCGCCGCCGCCGCCGCCAGAGGAGCAGCAGCAGCAGCTGGCGCGATTGCGGGGGTCGCAGGGGCGGCAAATGGCGAAAACACCCAGGCCGACCCGCGACGCCCCCCCCGCCCCCAACACAGGTGCGGCGCGCTCCGCCCTCAGGGAGGGGCCAAAGGGCACGCGCCAGGGGAGGAGGAGGAGGAGGGGCACCCACCTCCTCTTCCGACTGAGGGGGCCCCCACGCTAGAATCAGTGCCTCCCACGCCCCCTCCTCCCCGCCGGCCCCGCGCTCCCGGCCCCCAGCTTCCTGCTGCTGCTGGTGGTGGAGGGCGAGGAGGAGGAGGGCGGAGGAGGAGGACGCGCCGCTGCCGCCGGCGGGCAGAGGAGGGAGGCAAAGGCGGCGGCGGCGGCGGCTCCTCCTGTGCTCCTCCAGCCTTCCTCCTCCACCAGCGGCCCGCGGGAGAGAAGAGGAGGAGGAGGAGGGCGGCGGAGGAAAAGGGAGGAGCCTCCCGTCCTCCCCAGGTAAGTACCGGTCCACGGACCGGCACCGGTCCGCGGACCGGGGGTTGGGGACCACTGCTTTATACTATCACTCCCTTGTTCACCTCCATCATTGCTCTTGGATTATGAGTACTGTATCCTTTTTTTGACAAGCCACTTTTTGACAGTTGAACCTAAGTGGCACTCTAGATCTTCCTTCCAAATGGCTCAACACACAAACACTTCCCCTAGTGGGAGGCAGTGAATATGCTCCAACACCCAACCAAACATTAGACAGGGGCACAAATATTAAAAAAATGTTAAAATTGTTAAAATAGGGCTTATCTGTCAATTTGAATTCATATTTGTATTCTTCCCCTGTGAATACAAATTAATGAATTTTAGCTACTTTTAATTTGTTGAATCCTTGGGGAATAAAACAGCCTCATAGTCACTTAGAGAAACCAACGTTGCAAAGAAGCTTCCCATGACTCTCGTCTACAAGCCACCTTTGGGATGTCTGAGTTATGCACCCAAAAAAAGATAGCCACAGGAAGGTGTCCTGTCCCCCCCCCGCCGCCCCAGGACCAAAGACACCAAAATCATAGAGCATCTCCCAACTCTCCTCTACAATCCTTCCAAGTTTGGTGAAGATTGGGTTTTGGAAATCTGAGTTATACCCACCTCCACTGTGTGGGTATATAACTCAGATGTCTGAATCCCAAACTTCAACAAATTTTGAGGGGCTGTAGAGAAGAGTTGGAAGAAGCTCTGCGATTCTATGAGGGATTATTGAGGAGAGTCAGACAAACCTTCTCCAATGTTTTGGTTCTCTAGGCACCTTAGGGACATTTTATAAGGTTTTTTAAGGCAAAAGAGATTTTTTTGCCTTTCAACAAATTAATTCATCAGAAAGGAATCATACATTTGTTATTTGTGTTTTGTTGACTTCACCAAATCACGAATCTGAACCAATTGCTCTTTTTTCAGATTCACCGCCATCTTAATTCTCCAGCATTCAACTTCAGTTCTGCTGACAGGATTGTTTAGTCTGTCTTTACTTCTCTCTCTTTTACAATGATCCTGTGTATGCCACTTAGTGCCCTGATCCAAATATGGTGGTACCCCAGCTTATGAAGTTAATCCGTTCTCCGGGACATTTTCTCAAGTGGAAATTTCATAAACCGGAAACACACAGGGGCACCATCCTGGGAAATGAAAAATCCATAAACCAAGTTTTTTTTTGGGGGGGGGATTCATGAACTGGGGCATTATTTCCAATGGATTTCCTTTCGTGAAGTGAAAATTATGTAAGCCAAGGTGTTTGTAACATGGGGTACCACTGCAACTGCTACTGACGCTTATAGTCTCAAGAAGGGCCATCGCTGATTCATTTTGGAATGCTGTGCTGCAACTAGGTGTCCATATTACATCCGCACCAGCTAGGCTGGTTATATTGGTCCCAACACCATATATTGGTGTTTAATACTCTGAAGGGTATTAAAGTGTCTTCAAACGGGTCAAGAAAAACATTTTATAAAATGTTCCCACTTTGGCTTAACATACAGCCTGAAGAAAAGTTTTCTTGGATCCAAAACCTTGTGAATATTACTTTTTAATGAAGGGATTATGTTACTGGAGCTGTCTGCAGTTCCCCAATGGACCAACACGACTGCCTCCACCACTTGTTTCTAAGCAGTACCAATGACCAGGTTTGTACACACTTTATCTATTGGTGATCAGAGACCCAAGGGGAAGATTTGACACCCTACAGAAAGAACCAGCCTCAGCTTTTAGGCAGCTATAATGCCTAGACATGTGAGGTCTTTACAAATAAGGTTGCTGGCTGTTCTTAGACAGCAAAATGTGCAGCATTCTCTTGATGTCAGCATTTTTTTACTTTAGGTATGTTGATCCGAAGGTTGTGAAGAAAAGCTCAAAAAGATTTCAGTGTTGAAGAACTGGGGACAACCCCCAGTGAACAAAGGTAAAGGGTTTACTGTTCTATATCCTACCACCACCTACAGGTACCCTAACCCCACAAAAGCTCTTTTAAACTTGCAAATTCTTATTTTAAATTTGGCACTTTGTTGTGTCTTGCATTGTTAACAGAGAATCTTAGAACCCCCAAACAGGTTTATGAAATATAGCAAAAAAACAAAGCAAAGTGTGCTGCTTATATTCTGCCCCATAGTGCTTAAAGAACTCCATGGGTGGTTTACAGTTCAGTTATGCAGGCCATACATTGCCACCATCCTGAGGAAGCTGGGTACTCAATTTACCAACCTTGAAAGGATGGGAGCCTGTGTCAACCTTGAGCTGGCTACCTGAGCTCAGGATCAAACTCAGGTCATATGCAGAGTCTTCGCTGCAATTCTGCAGTCTAAATGTGGCACCAAAAGGCTCTTAAGTGTTTCCTGCTCCACTCTGCCCCCTCCAGCAGTCAATTATGTCTCCACAATGCCTGTATGGAAGGTATGTGAGGAAGGATCTTGCACAGGGTACAAGGGGGTGGGAGTGGGAGTGGGGTGGTCTCAGAGAGCTTCCGTGAACTTCCTTCAGCTACCCTGGCAGAAGTCAGAACCAGGGAAGAGACCGTGCCTGTCCACTTGGCTTACCTGGTGGTAATGGGACAAGAGGCTATGCATGTCGGCCACGTCTTCACTGGAGATCTCTTTGATGACCACTGTCCTGTCATAGGATAGGAGGAACCGCCCTCCACCTTCAGTTTCATAGGTCGGGGGCTGCGGGTAAGCGAGACCTGGGGGGGAACAACAACCCAAGAATTATCCAGTGATGTCTGGGACTTACAACCATGGCAGGGCTGTTTACTTTAAAAAAAAAAGATGGATCCTCTATCTAGAAGAGACAGGAGAACTGGGTAACTATGAGGGACTATGAAATCCCACTGAAAAACATTCCCCTGCCTATCAGTCAGCAAAAAAAGGAGCTGAACACAACATATGGCTTTCCCTCATGACCCAGCAGGCTTATTCTACCCTTCAATAGTCATATAGAAGCTGCTTGTCTCTTCATATTATTTATTTTATTATTTATTTATTAGACTTTTATACCGCCCATCTAGACCAAGGGCTACTCTGGGCGGTTTACAACATGTAATAACAAACAAAGGAATACATTTTAAAAACCAAAATACAATGTACAAAATAAAAATATATACATAAATCAACAACAAAAACTAAAATGAAGCTAAAAAGGGGCGGGGAACCTCTGGTGCACTGGTGTGCATTTTGGCCAACAAACTCCATCAGGCCCAGCCGGCGAGACCGATGTCAAGGTATTGTGGGAGGGGGGTCATCCCCAGCATCTGGAGGGCCTGATGTTCCCTGGCCGCTTTACACAGGCTTGTAGGGGAACAGAGGCAGGGCAGAAAAGCCGAGAGTCTCTGACGGAAGGTCAGTCTTGCTCCTGTCACACACGTACAGGAAGCAGACTAAGAAATGGGAGGCCTGTAATCTTAAATAATAATCTTAAATAATAATAAATACTGTAATCTTATAATAATAATAATCTTAGAACTGCAGAGACCCTATGATTCATGGAGTCCAGCCCTTATCAAGGAGACCCAGTGGGGAATTTCTGGCTCCGCATTCAGATACCCAAACCACCGAGATATCCAGCAGTTACTACTGTGCCAGCTGTGCTCCTTCCTGGCGAGGTTTGACCCGTGCCTTAGTCACATCCTGCTCTATGTGGGGCTGCCTTTGGAAAGTGCTGGGAAACTTCAGCATGTCCAAAATGCTGCAGCCAGATTGTTAACCGGGGGGAGGGACTGGTTGCAAGGATCCCCAAACCTCCCCGCTAACCCCCCTACCCCCACTATAGCAGCTCCACTGGCTGCCTATCTGGTTCCAGTTCTAATATCTTTCATCCCATGACTGTTACTCTGGCCCAAAATGAAACACCACTGATGCAATGCCATACTTAGAAGTGTTTACAGTGGTCCCCCGCCCTTTCACAGTTCCGGTCCCGCGGTCCCGCTATATCGTGGGACCATGGTACCAGGAAAGGGCTTGAGGGAGGGGGGATCGCGCACTGCTTTCCCCGACCTCCCGGGAGGCCGGGGCAAGCGGCGTGCACGCTTGCAAAGGCGCTTCCGGCCGCAGAGACCCAGCGGCCGAATGCGCCTTCACCCGATCGCGCGCTGCTTTCCCCAGCCTCCCGGGAGGTCAGGAAAAGCGGGGCGTGCTTGCAAAGGCACTTCTGGCCGCGGAGCCTCGGGGTGGCGTGGAGTGATCGGGTCGCTCCGCGTTGCTCAACCAGGCTCCTCCAAGAAGCCTCGGGCGGCGGGCGGCGGGAAGATTCCGCAACACTGCATGCACGCGCCGCCCCAAGGCTTGACAGGCACCCCCCCGCCCCTGCCCCCCTCCCCCCACCTGCTTCCGCATATCGTGAATTTTCATGCATCACGGGTGGGGTGGGTCCCTAACCCCCGTGATCAGCAGGGGGTTACTGTATTTTACTTGGATGCTTTACTGGGCAACTTTGTCTACTTTACGACCCACAGAGACATTGCATTGAAAATTTCTCCTAAGCAAGGGTGCACAGATCTGCACTCTCAAGAGTGTTCAAAGACCTCCACATATATTGATTTGTTGCTACCCTGGCGACAACTCAGACATTATCAACCTCACATGCCAACTGAAAAGCAGAGGTTCGGAAGCTTGACTAAAACTAGCCAGTGAGTAGTTCAAAGCATATCAAGATTTGAATGAAAGGCCTATAGCAGGCCTGCCCAAAGTCTGGCCCGGGGGCCAAATCCAGCCCCTCAGGCCATTCTGAGTGGCCCGTGGCTGACTGGCCCGCCCCTCTGTCCCTCTCCTTCGCCATGTTTAAAAAAAAAAAATCTTCCGCCAACCGCCGGGAAGCTTGAGGGGCTGGGTGGGCCGGCCGGCCGGTGACCAGAAGCTTGTGGGGCTGGGTGGGTGGGCGAGGGGGCAGGCCACCCCCACCAGCACCGCCGGGAAGCTTATGGGGCTGGGCGGGCTGCTGCCACCATCAACCATGTGAGGCTCGGCGCGTGTGCGGGGGTGGTGCGTGCGCGGGCCGCCACCAGCACTGCTGGGAACATTGTGAAGCGCGGTGTGCGGGAGGGCCACCACCACCAGCATAGCTGGGAACACTGTGAGGTTGGGTGCATGCACGGGGCAGTGATCAGGCGGGCCGTGCCACCAGTACCACTGGGAAGCTTAGGCGGATGGGCGGTCTGCCACCACTGGCACCGCAGGAGAATGTGTGGGGGTGGGCAGGCCAGTGGGCCTCTGCCACTGCCAAGGAGCTTTGGTGTGGGCTGGCGGGTGAGCCATCACCACCGCTGGGGAGCTTTGGGGGGGGTGCAAGGTCGCACAGATCGCCTCTTCCAAGGGGCGACCTGTGGCCACAGCTCCCTGTGCTTCCTTTGGTCCCCACCTTCCTTCCTTCCTTCCTTCCTTCCTTCCTTCCTTCCTTCCTTCCTCCCTCCCTTCCTTGTTCCCCACCTTCCATCCTTCCTCTCTGTAGGGATTTCATACCACGATAGCTCTGTACCCCAAGAAATGGGCAGAGAACAAAGCGCACCTAGAGGAAGCTGAGGACCTGGATTTCCCAGAAATCCCCAGGGCCGAGCAGGCACCCAGTGTGCAGCTAAGCTGATGCTGATCTAAGCATAGGTCAGGAGGCCAGGAAAACAGGATATCAGGATACAGACCAAGAGCCCCTTTCTGTCCTTATCAGTAATGCCTCACTAGCTAGGGAGCATTTTGCCCCCACCTATGGATTCTATTTCCTGGGCTGTTGTGTACCTGCTTACTCAGTATCGTCTCACAGATAAGGCATGCATTTCCCCCTCCCACCGAGGAATGTCTCACCGTATCTATTGTGCTTGCTCTCTTAATAAACACTGGTCGCTCGGGCAGCAGGGGCAGAGGAGAAGAATCATCACCACACAGAAGGAGAATCATCATCACACACTTCCACACACGCAGCCCACACTCACATGCGCGCATGCCTCCACACATTCAGACACACAGAGACGTCCATGGAGTCCAGATAGAGAATGTTGCCTGAGCACCAGATATTGCACCCCGAAACTCTGTGTCCGTGTGATTCGTAACGCAACACCTCTCTTGGTTTCCACCTTCCTCCCTCCCTCCCTTGGTCCCCGCCTTCCTTCCTGCAGGTGGGGTTGCAAGGGGTCACTGGGTGGGGCTTGCAGTGGGGTGGCAGGGTTGGGGAGCAACCGGCCCCTGAAACATTCTCAGCCACCAAATCTGGCCCTCCTTACAAAAAGTTTGGGCACCCCTGGCCTATAGCCTATATCCTCTATATTCACAATTATTCTTGCTATGAATATCTAGGCAGCTATGCACCACAGCTGCTCTTGGGAACAGTTATGATTCATGCAGTCCACAGGCAAGTATCTCCAGGAGGTTCAGGGCTCATGCATCACCGGTGCTAATAAGCCACTGGGCTTTCCCCACTCCTGAAAGCAATTTATCTTCAGGGAACACATCTGAAGCCAAGGCCTCCAGTGATATTATCGAAAGGCAGGCAACCATGCCCACTAATTTTAACTTTATGCCTAGTGGAATAATGCACAACCCCACCAATTGAGTACATACTGTACTTTTTGCATTTCAATTCCACTTGCTAACCAATGTACCCAAGGCACCTTAAAAAACCCAACTGAAGTTGGTGGCATTCTTTATTTGAAGTTTACCAATGGACAATATAAACCAGGCATGTCCAAACTTTGGCCCTCCTGACATTTTGGACCACAACTCCCAGAATTCCAAGCCTGTATTTCCAGTGGCAAAAGATTGTGGGAGCTGTGGTCCAAAACATCTGGAGGACCAAAGTTAGGACATGCCTGATATAAACCAACGGGACTTGGAAATGATCTAGTACAAGAAACAAGTGTACTTTTTAGGGTAACAAAGCTTTTTTTTAAAAAAAAATGTAGCAACTGCGAACACCACTGTGGGACTGGTTTACACTGACCCTATAAGGGCCTTTAAGGTAAGTGAGATATTTAAGGAGTAGTTTTACCAGTTCTACACAATCCAGTGAGCTTCCATGCCTGATTGGGGATTTGAATCCAGGTCTCAAAAACTGCTTTGGGGGATGGCCATGTGGGCATTTCTAAAGAAAAGAACCATCGGACAGCAAGGAGAAGCTGATGTGATGTGCATTTCAGGAAGGAACTTATAAAGGTTCAGCACAGAAAAGGCCCTTGACCTTGTGTTTTATCCTCAGAGCATCGGGGTTATTCACCAGGATCCATGACCAGAAAATTGGAAAAAGGGAAACTAAGCCAAGAGCTCTAGCACTAGAATCAGGAAATTGCTGGGTCTGTTGTGGACCCTGCAGACTGACAAGACGAAGGGTGAGCGGTACTCACCAAATAATCCTGGTCATCTATGTTGAAGCGTTCACGGAGATTGCGGAAGACCTGCGGGCAGTACTCCTTGAATTTGAAATGGCCAGGAAGGCTTTCTCTGAAAGAGAAGGCATAACCACTCTAGTTAGGTGTGACACCCAAGCTTGGTCTTCACATTGAGACAAACAAGGGGGGAGAGATAGAATCACTTTAAACTCAGGAGGGGAAAAAATAAATATTTAAGAGCCCCCCATTTAATAATAATTTTTAAAAACCTTCCATTTAAATATACTGTATATTAAAAACATAACACACCAGAGAAAATTCAGAGTCAGCGATGTACTAGTTTATCTTTATTCCTAAGAACAAGCACAAAGCCTCTTTTATTATGTCAGTAATCTGTGACCCATGGCCCATAATCTCTTCACCATTAGCCTCCTCCAACATATGGGGTAATCCGCCATCATTATGTGAACTGCCAGGCAGATTACTTTAACATTAAGCATTAAGAGATCGGGTCGAAGGGAAAAGGGGAGAGAAGGAAAATCATCTACTCCAGCAGGTATCCTACAGATCTTATGTACTATTATTCAAAGCCTGCCAAAGGCAATTCTGCAGGCTATCCATTCTAAAATTTGACAGCCACCATGGTTTAGTGATCCAGCTGGCCGAGGGCTTCTGTGAGTTGCAATCCAAAACAAGTAACTTTTCCAGGTTCTGCAGTGACAGTGTTCATGGAAGGAGCTGTCACACAGTTCCTGTCCTTTCTGAAATGACACAGTCAAGCGTAATCCTCTCCCGACCATCAGGATTGGAGAAAGAGCTGCCCATATGGTAAGACTGCCACCCATCCTGCCTTACCATTCCAACATTTTAACCCCGCTTTTATATTAACATTCTGGCAAAAAACAGAAAAATATTTCTCCTATCGGTGCGTGTCGTCAAAATGAAATTGCACACACGTTTGTGCACCCTTGACACTGCACCAGCCTTCTCCAGGCTGCAATGAGGTTTCACACAAAAACAATGCAAAATAAAGTCCAACAACACAAAATAAAATTGTCAACAGACTGTCTAGGTACCACTATGAAAAACCATACATAACGGATATATTATTTCATATAGTTTGATTATTTATAAACAATAGGAGACCCAAGTATATGAAACAAAGGGCTCCTGGGACAAGCTACATGGGCCCATTTGAGGCCTCCTGCACTTACCCCAGGCCTGGCGCTGCCCCAAACGGGCTTCCCGAGCCTGTTGGAGTCCCCAGAAGAGGTTTCCAGAAAACCAGAAGTGACTTCCAGAAAACCGGAAGTGACTTCTGGATCACCAGAAACTACTTCTGGGGCCTCCGACAGGCCCGGGAAGCCCATTGAAGGCCTGTTTGCGGCAGCACCAGGCCTCAGGTAAGTGTAGGAGGCCCCAGATAGGCCCCCCGGTCCCAACCCAACCCAACATCCTCATATCGCAGATTTTCCATTATCACAGGTCAGATCGGGTCCCTAACCCCCGCGATAGGCAGGGGCTTACTGTATCAATAACTCATATATTAAGCTTGTTATTGTGTTGTTTGTCAGTTGCCAAGTATACAAAAGGTACACAAGGAAATGTACTTGGAGTCAAAGTGGCTAGGGAGAAGTACGTTGTTCATCCAATACTTCTGTAGTGGATTCTGACAGAAGTTACGTCTCAAAAGCCAAACAGATAAAGCAGCGTTTAAGAATAGTATGGATTCCAAAATGACAAACATGCAAACAAACATGAGGTGGGACAAAAATGAATTGGAAAGGAACAAGGGATAGGACAGCATAGTGCTGATAAAGTTACTAAGATAGTCATCCCAACTTGAGGCACCACTGAGGCAAGACAGATTAGAATCCTTGTTGTTCACCTCCAGCACGTGTATGGTAACTGATAGGAATTCTAATTCCACAACCTGAGACCTAGGGACAGGTACTCTACAAGATATGCACTTTGTGCTCCGTGCCATCAAGTTGGAACTGACTTATAGCAACCCTAAGAGTGTTTTCAAGGTTAAATGAGATACTTAAGGAGTGGTTTTGCCAGCTCTGCTTCCACAGTGAGTTTCTATAGCCCAGCAGGGATTTGAACTCTGTCCTCCAGAGTCCAGGTCCATCACTCTATCCACTACACCACACTGGGAATCCACCGTATACGTACTAGATGTTCCATCCATGTGGCACATTCAGGCATAAACTTTCCACGGCCAGTCTTAATCCTCAGCACTTCCCATTAATACTCCCCCGAGTCAAAAGGGAGGAAGTGACCTGTTCCTGAGACATGGGGTGGGGAGCGGGGGAAGGGACCGTCTACCAAGGCAACATTTCAACTAGGAAAACCAGGCCTCTTATGTTCTTACCCTCACCTGTTGAATAGATGATTATTCACTTTTATTTTGGAATTTGCTTTGAAGTCATCGGGAAGCAGCATCACTGGCTGGGGAACTTGGCTCAGCTCACTGATCTGATGGAGAAAAACAAAAGGTAAGGAGTTGATTGTCCATCACAGTGTCGCTACACAATTCCACCATGAGAAGTCACATTCCCCACCCCACCCCCCAGCCCCAGCTGTGTAGTCCAGGCAAGGATCCAGGATACATGTCTATGGAGTAGTCCAGAACTTTAACCAGGAGCAGTGACAATACAGTACATAGAAATATATCAGGGCTGTCCAACTTGAACAGGCCAAGGTCTACCTTTTCCAGCCTAAAGTGCCTGAGGGCTACTACACTAATACCTCTACTTACGAATTTTATCCATTCCGAGCACATGCTCATAGCCCTTGAACTGCCCACATTGCTAAGACAGTGGGCTGGCAGACCCAGAACTTTGCTGGGGCAGTAGTGATCCTTGGGATGGGGAAGGGAGGGGTGGAGAACTTATCCCCTCACATTTTTATTGATGCCTGGTGGGCTACTTTTGAACCCTTCGCAGACTACCAGTAGTCCGTGGTCTACCTGTTGGACAGCCCTGAAATATATCACATTTTCTCCAAACTGAGATTTGGGCTAGGAGTGACATGATGAGAGGTAATGAAGCAATATCCTTCGGTATTTGGGACTAAGTCAGTAGGGAAGTGGGACAGACATGACAACAAATAATATCATCCTCTGACAGAGCCCCGCCCTCAGTTACTAAGCCATGCCAGAGCACTTGATGAAAATGCAGCCACAAATCCTTCCTGGAAAAGACCTCCAGAAAGCTTGATGCATAGTCAAATTAATATAGCCAAGTACCGCCATTCAGACAGGATTAGTCTTTGAAAGGATGTAATACAGGCACATAGCAGGAACTCGCTAGAAAAAAAGACAGCGGGCTTCAAACCTTTGACAAGTAAAGTGGAAAGTCTTTAATAGTTCTGAGGGGGGGGAGGTTACTTTTATTGAGACCAGTCACACATCAGACCTCAAACATTTTAGATCATATGGGGGCTCCCCTCTGATGTAGCAGCTAAAGATGGCAGGCAAACTGAGAGAGGCAAGCCAAAAGGCTGCAGAGGTTGACAGGGGATCTCTAGTAAAAAGGGGGAGGGGGAAGATGGCACGCCTCAGACGACTCGAGGGGTTTATAGAAAAAGATGGAAAAATGGCAAGAGGAAAAGTCTCCCCCATCCCCCATGCTAGGTAGAACTCTGGGTTAGAATGTATTCACTTCCCATTAAAACCAATGAAATGATTATGACCAACTTCTCTTGACCTTTCTATTTGTAAAAGATAAAAGGTAAAGATTCCCCTTGCACATACGTGCTAGTCGTGTCCGACTCTAGGGGCGGTGCTCATCGTATTCAAGCTGAAGAGCCAGTGTTGTGCAAGTCCATGGCCATGTGGCCAGCAAGGCCGCAAGGAAACACTGTTTCACCTTCCCGCTTTTTACTGAGGTGCCTGTTTATCTACTTGCATTTTACATGCTTTTGAACTGCTAGGTTGGCAAGACCTGAGGTTAACAGCGGGAGCTCGCTCTGCTGCGTGGTACCCGGGATTTGAACCGCTGTGCTGCCGACTTTGCAGCCAACAATTTTCAGCGCTCTCGCCCGCTGAGCCACCAGGCCTGCAGGGAATCAATAACTGCCCAAGGAGCCTTTCATCACACAACACATGACTGCCCGATGGCATTCCTTGCCACAGATGACTGTGAGGGCCATCCGCCTAGGTGGAAGCTAGGCCTGTCTGTGGCTACTTGGCACAGCAGGTAAGGATGGAACCACAATGCAGGCAGGGCAAATATATTCCTTACTGTAGTAGGCTGTAGCCAAGCAGGGATTTGAACTCTGTCCTCCAGAGGGGGGGTAAAATGAAACCTACATGTGGGTTATTATTGCTACCTCATAAACTGCACATGGCACACGTAACATAAACTTCAGGCAGTTGGAAGTCATTCACCAGGTGAGCTCCATGTTTCCTTTTCCTCCCAAGCAATGCTTATCAAGCAGAAAGAGTATCACATATAATAAATTGCTTCATAGAGAAATAACACAACCAAGCTTGGGAATGTCTCTCTCAGACAAAATACAGGATGGGACAAGGACACTCGTCCAAAATTACTTCTGCACTTTTTATCCCTTAGGTCAGGCATGTCCAAACTTCGGCCCTCCTGATGTTCTGGACCACAGGTCCCAGAATTCCAAGCCTGTATTCCCAATGGCAAGGGACTGTGGGTGTGGGAGTTGTGATCCAAAACATCTGGAGGGCCGAAGTTTGGACATACCTGCCTTAGGTTCCTTTGTTTAGACAGAACTGAAGTGCTCAGAAGGCAGGCTGACCCTCAAAAGTTACAAGAAGCACACTAAGAAGTGTAAATTCTGGACTTGAACAACCCAGAATTGTAAGCCAGACAAGTTTAGTTCTACAGTTTATGGATTTATATGCCATTCATGCCTCCATGCATAAACCATTAATTGGATTTGAGCCATTACCTGTATAGTTTCAAGAATATTTTTGCAAACTTAGCAGCCAGAAACTTGCCTTTAAAAGATAAAAGCAAATTCACACTAGGCTCTTCAGAAAGTAGAACGCTATACTCTGGATCACATTCTGTAAGTTTCTCTGCACCCAAAAAAATTCAAAGCACACACACCAGCCAGCTTATCAGCAAAACTAAAAATGAAGGTACAGTCAAGGGCCATGCTTACTGGGAAAAGGGGGACTTGATTCCAACACATATGGAAGGCCAATTTGAGGGTGCAGGCTGCCTTATGTCATTACCTCCCAACATGATGCATTTTATTCTATCCCCTCCAAGTAAGGCTGTACATTCTATATTTTCTAGACTGGGAGGTTTTATGGCATCCATTTTCTGAGAAGAACAGCCTACTCCAATTCTTGTCAGCCATCAAGAGGACCAGGTGCAGTCAGTAGCTTTTACATTTATCTCTTGGAAATATCAACACTACTGACTGAATAAAAGGATGGCCGAACTGTAACATCTCCTTTGGAGTGAAAAAAATCTACGCGGTCTGTTACACTGCAGAGAGAATAGTTCACATAATTTGCACAGAGGTTAGGGCGAGAACATTAGGAAGAATGTCCTGATAGTTAGAGCTGTCCAGCAGTGGAATATGCTGCCACAAAGGAGGGTGGTGGAGTCTCCTTGTTTGGAGGTTTTTAAGCAGAGGCTGGATGGCCATCTGTCGGGAGCACTGTGATGGGGTTCCTGCATGGCAAGGGGTTGGACTAGATCAGTGATGGCGAACCTTTTAGAGACCAAATGCCCAAACTGCAATTCAAAACCCACTAATTTTTTTGCAAAGTGCCAGTACAGTAAGTTAACCTGTATACAGGTGGCTATGAAGGGGCGATGTCGGGTGCCCACAGAAAGGGCTCTGAGTGCCACCTTTGGCACCCGTGCCATAGGTTTGCCATCACTGGACTAGATGGCCCTTGAGGTCTCTTCCAACTATATGATTTTATGATTCTATGAGAGCCTGTTGAGCTGGAACTCTTAACGCTCACAAGCTTTCAGACGCAAGAGTTCTGGTGTGCTAGACGCAGCAATTGCCTATGAAGACACCGAGTACAGTACATTCTTAGGTACTACTAAATGCAAAATTTCCATTTACATGCTTGCAAATACCTCAGAGGTTTGCCTCCCACTGTCAGGTAACAGTCTGACGTAAAAGATCGGGAAATTACTTACCGCTAATCACAACTGCATTTTTATGCTTTTAGGTTACAGGAAAGGGGAAGAACAATTCCATTCAGAGAGAAGCAAAAGCTGATCTAATTGATAGAGCATGGGAACAGGGTGGGGCGGGGGGGTGAGTTTGTTTCCCCTGACCTTGTTCCTGTAAGGTAACTCTATTCTGCAAGGTAGAGAAAATGATGCTCCCTTTTTGTGATGTGATTTCAGATCTGGGGAGGAAGGAGGCCATGTTCTAAAAGGGACAAAGCAAGCTGCCACCAATTGCTCAGATTACAATTCCTGTCCATTTCTTACCTAGGCACCAAGGGGGCAGGAAGCCTTAGCAAAAAGCTACTGACAAGCACGTTTGGGGATGGCTGGAATAAGGAGCCAGATTTAGATTCATATTCTGCACAGCCCATTAACCCATGCATGTACTGTATCAGTAGTTCTTCTTCACAGGCTTAACCACATGGAGCTGACTAGAAAGTCAGGAGCTCAATTCTGCACTGTGGAGAGTGTAGCCTTGAGAAACCTGAAAACTGCCAGAGAGACCCCAGAAGAATGGAAAATCATTTCTGAATAGTCTATACGTAACAGTGATGGTGAACCTTTTAGAGATTGGGTGCCCAAACTGCGATTCAAGACCCACTAATTTTTCGCAAAGTGCCAATACAGCAATTTAACCTGAACACAGGTGGCTATGAAGGGGCGATGTCGAGTGCCCACAGAAAGGACTCTGAGGGTCACCTTTGGCACCCGTGCCATACGTTCGCCAACAATGGTCTATACAGTACTTAGAAAACCATGAATAGGGTTGCCATAACTCCATAACTCAAAACTGACTGGATTACATGCAATCATCATTATTCTTATTTTACAAAAACATGCTCAATTCTATGAACAATCCACATAGAAAGATGAGTAGCATCAGTGATGATTGTTTATTTACGGTTATTAACCAAATACAAAAATTGTAATACAATAAAAATATAACATGATAAAACAATGTAAATAATATGATAAAACAGTATAAAATAATATGATAAAACAGTATAAAATATTACTGGAAAATACAGAGCTTGTAAAAATGACAATTTATGGGTAAAACACTATATATAATTAGGAGAGCTCAAACCTCTATCAGTTATACATCTACGTTTGATCATAGCAGTGTAGCAAAACCTGGCAACACAATTTGTGATCTGAGGGGACCTATCTGAGAGGAGTAGCTTAGCGTAGTAGTTGGTAGGTCTCCCAGGATGTTTGCAAATAATAGGATGTATAAGCTGCTTGCATAGTTCTTGATAAAAGGAGCAGCATAAAAGAACATGGGTCACAGACTCAATTTGGCTGTTATTGCAAGGACATAGCCTCTCTGGGTAAGGGATATTTTGAAATTTCCCATCCAAAAGTTTGGAAGGGAGCACATTCAGTCTGGCTAAGGAGAAGGCCTGGATTATTTTTGTAGACATAGAGCTAGAGAGGTAAGAAGACATCTTGAATGCATTGTATGTGACTATGCTATTGGTGCCCATTTGGCTCAGGCGTTCCTGGAGATCTGTATCCCATATCCTACACTTGACAGTCGCTTTGGCATTAATGTAGCCCATCGCTATAAGGGTGTTAATAGAGAGACCTATCCGTTGTGTTTCTTTAACTACAAAAGATTTCCAATCTGACTGGAAGGTGTCTAGGAGGGTCAGGGGAGCCAGACCGACAGGAAAAAGCATAAGTTTGAGCCAGTAATTAATCATGAGGGCTTTTACCCGTGCTCTAATGGAAACTAATCCAGTCTCCAGGCGTAGGGCTGTGTTAGGGGTGCAAGGAGGCACACCCAGGATTGATCTCAAAAATTTGGTCTGGACAGATTCAAATGAATGTATATTTGCATATGCAAATATTGGGGAGCTATACAGCAACTGTGAGATCACCTTGCCCTTGAAGACTTGTACTGCTGAGGGAACATGTCATCCACCATTAGAAAAAAAAGAATCTGTTTAAAGCTGTGGTACTTTTCTGAGCATTTGATAATGAGTATTTTATATGGGATGTCCAGGAGCCTGTGGAGCTGAATACTATGCCCAGATATTTATAGCACGCCACCTGTTCTATAGAGTGATTATTTATTACCCATTTGTGTTTAGCCCTCCTTCTGCTAGTAACAAGTACTTTGGTCTTGGCATAATTAATAACAAGTTGTTCCTGATTACAGTATGAAGAAAAGGCTTTCAAAAATCTTCTAAGGCCAATATAAGTTAAAGATAGTAATACTGCATCATCGGCATAAAGTAACATGGAGATAGGGCGTGAGAACAGTTTAGGAGGATGAAAGTCAGATTTTGATAATTTATCCACTATGCCATTGATATAAAATTGATCAAAGTTGGGGCTAGAATACAACCCTGTTTTACACCATTGAACACTGGGATTGAATTAGATAAAGCTCCTGCTGAGTTGCAAAGAACTTGCAACCTGGTGTTTTGGTAAAGGCGTTGAATTAGAAAAAGGAGCCTCCTGTCTATGTTGGTTTCCTCAAACTTAGCCCAGAGTTTGCATCTTGGGATAAGATCAAAAGCTGACTTAAAGTCAATAAAAGCCGCATACAAGGCACCTGATTATGTCCGTGCATCATTTTGTATTCCTTTAGTGCACAAATGGACAAAATGTCAGTCATCTGGGTGAGTTTATCTGGAAGTTGAGTCATGACAACTGGACTTTTTTTCTTGAGAGAGCAAAACGTTTTGATCCCTCAAAAAAAGAAATCCAGTTGCCATGACTCAACTTCTAGACAAGTGGACACACTAAGTGGACTCTGCCCTTATAAGAGAAGTACCTTTCAGGGCAAGCTAGGGCTCCTCCTCCCACTCAATGATCTACTTCTTAGGGGAGTCAGAATCTGGCCAGGGCGAGGCAGGAAATCCAATTTGTTCACTACCAGAGCAAGACAACGTGAAAAGTCCAACAAAAGAAACAAGATAGAGAAGGGCAATGCCAAGCCGGTCAGCATCTTCCACCATCAGCTATGCTGGTGAGAGTTGATGTGAGTTGTACTCCAGCACCTAGAGAGACACACTCTTGATGCCCATGTGTATGGCTGTACACTGAGGAAAGACAAGGTACAGTGAAAGGTTTGACGACAAGAGGTATTTTCCCCAACTTAAGGAAGGGGAACTTTCCCAAGGTGGCTGTGGTTGTGCTGGCCTAGGTTTTGCAAGGAGAAGTTAGGTAATGACTTGTCCCATTCTCCAAATCCCAGCTGGAAGAAAAATGTATTCAGTGGCTGTGGAGGTCCTTCAACTACTGGAATGAAACAACTAAGGAAAAGTCCTCAGAGTTGCACAAAGGAGCCCCATCAGACTGATGGCTCCAACCTCAAGGAGAATGAAGCCACCTCGAAGAAACTTGGAATGGGAGACCTTCTTGAGTGATGTTGCATCCAGTTCAGAGAAGATCCACAACTGATTCAGCCGTGACAATGACACCAAGAACAAAGATTACTATCAATGCCGTATGGAATGAGATATATACAGATCACTCTACAAGCCAGTCCAGGTCAGTTTTGTCAGTTGTAACTCCACTCTGCATCATTCTACTACTTTCTTTTAAAAGTCCCCATTTTTGCTATGTGTCTTTCCCTTATATATATACAATATTCTATGCATCTTATCCAAAAATATTCATTTCTATTAGGGATTTGAGCCAAAAATGACCTAACAAGATATGAAGAAGAGAGGAATCCAAATGATAGCTCTCCTGACGTGAATATTTTTGCAGGAAGGGCAAATTATTTAGCTTCCCTCAAAAAGGCAGAACAAATGAAACGCTCCATCATCCAGGCGGTGGAACATACAAGC
The DNA here is from genome assembly GCA_029282475.1 of Phrynocephalus forsythii. Taxonomy (NCBI): domain Eukaryota; kingdom Metazoa; phylum Chordata; class Lepidosauria; order Squamata; family Agamidae; genus Phrynocephalus; species Phrynocephalus forsythii. Next base: position 28,569,987 of record JAPFRF010000011.1, on the reverse strand, counting down.
TTGTCACTGCCACTGGTCTTCGCCTTTGAAGATGCAGTCACATATGGATCACTGTGGGAGCTACCTTGAGTCTTATGGCTGACTGTGTTGCTGCTTGCTAGGATGATTAAGAAAGAGCAAAAGAGAAGGAAAAGCATCAGGTAAGTCATCAGATACTTGGAAGCCCAGTCAAGGTATGTTCCCCTACCATTAGGGAGCAAGGAGGAGCAGCCTCAGGTAGTGTTTTGCATTACTTATGCTCAGGGTGTGGATAGGCTGGGAAAAGGTGGGCCTTCAGCAGTGGCTTGAATGCAATGTCCACAGGCCCTACACATCCCTGCATGGCAATGGTGAGGGCTGATGGGATTTGTAGTCCCACAGCTACTACAGTTTTTTCTCTTTCTTTCTTTCTTTCTTTTTCTTTCTTTCTTTCTTTCTTTCTTTCTTTCTTTCTTTCTTTCTTTCTTTCTTTTCTCTCTCTCTCTCTCTCTCTCTCTCTCTTTTTTTCTTTCTACATTTCTATACCACACCGATTTTCCCATAGGAACTCCAGGCGATTTACATAGAGCAGCCTCTCAACAATAGTTAAAATCATAAACAGGCAATAACAACACATTAATCAATGATCAGTAGATCACTCGGTACACAAATTAAAAGCAAAGGACATGGCAAGAGGCACAAAAATCTTTTTTTTTTTTTAAAATGATGAATGTGTGGAGACACGACTAAAAAGGAGTCCAGAAACATGGGAGTGCCGTCTGCTCCTAGCCCGAGGAAGCCAACGATAGGCATATTGAGGCAGAAGAAGGAAAGGAAGGGGTTAACATTCCTGCTCTGGTGTATGAAGGCCAGGTGGAAGTTGTAAGGCAGAAGTTAGGATGCGTAAAAAAAAGGGGGGGAAGCATGGGAGATTCGAAGGAGGGCTAAGGAAAAAGGATATAAAAGGGAAGAGACAAGGGTTCTGCCCCCAGATTGGGACTATGTCTGGATGGAAAACCCAGACACTGGCAAATCAGAGAAGCTAATGATGCCCACGAAGGAGGCAGAGAGCTACCGGAGATGAGCCCATCGACTGGGTTGTTCATAATGGGGTGAACGGGAGGCTCGGGAATATAGAAGAAAACGAAAAGAAATCAGATTGCAATTAGAGAGAGAAAAAGCCTTCACCCGCAAGACAGAGGAATTGCAGGTGTTAGGGTACTCACTGAGTGGTCGAGCACTGAGACCAGCCGTTCACCAGGAATGGGTTACTCTAGAAAGGAGAGGATGTGGCAGGGGATTGAAGACCATGGAATGTGGGACCAGCCCATAGGAGAAGAAGGAGCGGAGATGGAAGAGAACCTGGACACCCATGGAGGACAGGTGGTATGGACAGAGTTCGTTTTGGGACTGGAATCAGAAAATAACAGTTTGTTTTTGGACTTATTAAAGGACAATCCCTCGAACCTCTTCCTCACACCGGAAGGGTCTTCCGAGAAGGTTCAACCTAAAGTTGGAGTTATTTGTTTCAAATGAAAAAATGTTAAATACCCCAAGTTCTGTTTTAATGGAGGCAGAACTTTTATGCATCAGGTTTGATGTCGAACCCTCACAAAATGCAGACAAAACACAGGGGTGAACAACAGACACATTAGCGATGGCCATGTGCTTCTTTAAACAGCCAAGTTTTTAATGCTTTTTAAAATGATGTTAAGGACTCCACTTGGCAAATCTCGCTTGGTAGTTTACTCCACATGGCCAGGCCAGCTACCAAGAAGGCCTGACTACGGGTGGAAACCTTACGGGCCTCCCTAGGGGTGACCACCTGAAGTGAGAGTGTCAGCACTGCTTTGGTGGGCTGGGCCGGCATTGACCTTTGTGAGATCCGCTCTGCCAGATACTCAGGCCCCAAGCCATACTTACCCACAAGTTCTCAGAGTAGACAAGGAGTGAGCTTGATGCCGACCCCACCATCCTGACAGCAGCTGGTGAACTGGCTAGGATCCAAACGGGAAAGCACGTGCAGTTTATCGGGAGACGACTGCTGCATTTGCAACCAAAGGGATGAGCTTTCGTAAGCCGGGCATCTCTCTGATTTGTTCTTCCTGGGATCTACCACCATGCGGCTACCTATATCTGGCTTCCTGCTGGGTACAAAGGAATCTCTGAATTGCAGCACGGAGACGGAAGAAAGCAGGACACAATGGGATATCTCAGATTGGTATCCCTCAACAAGCCAGTCTAGGAATGAACTAAGAAGAACACCAGCTTTTATGACCAGCAGAGCTGTCCCGCAATATTTTGTCGCCTGACGTGAAGAACAAGAAAGTGCTGTCTCCCATTTTAGGGGACAAAAGACAACTGGGGGAATAGCTGCTGAGTCTTTCTGCGATACTGCTCTTGAAGGCAATGGGCTAAAGCACAAGGTGCAGCTCTTTCTTCTGATACCTTGCGATTCCCTCCCAGCATCTGCTCACCTCAACCGGCTTAAAAAGTAGGGCTTTGTTCCCGCAAGAGCCCCTTCTTCTTCCCTGGAATGGGCAAAACAAGTTGGGGAGCCGTGTAGCCATCCCAAAAAAACAAAGGCCATTAGCCTCGGAGTGCCACATAGAGAGGGGGTGTGAAAGTGTGTACGTCATCTGTGACCTGTTGTTTGAAGGACTGGGATGGTAAAAACACCACCCGATACTACCAGATGCAGCTCCACAACATCTCAGCTCCGGGCTTCAACTAAGAAACTACCTGTCATTTTTTCATCTTGCCAAGAACTTTACATCTAAGAAATAACTCCTGGCAACTCCATCTTTTGCCATGCTTCAACTTTTGGTACAGCTCTGAGGAAGAGGGTTTTCTCCTCAAAATATTAGCAACTTTTTGTTATTTTACTAGTAGCCTAAAGGTATCACGTGATCTACTTTTGTACCTGAAATGGGCCAAACCCCAACAAAGCATCCCACACAGTTTGGGGACGAAGGCGGCGAACAAACGCAAAGAGATGATGGCAACGTTCCTCACCAGCTAAACCAGGTGATTTGAGAAAAGAGATCTGAAGCAGAGCTGGGAAAGGTGTGCCTTTCCAGTCACACATCTTGAACTACAGATCTTGACAGCCTTCCTCCCAGATTGTCCTGGAGCAGGCAAGACAGGGGTCTACCGTCCAACTGTAATCTGGACGCTCGCCTCTTTCCTCAGATTACACTCTCTAAGGGAAAGTGGAGGGAAAGTCCTTACCTATCTTGATGAGCTGCCAACGGAATGGGGTAGGGCAGAGAGAAAGACTACATGCCATGCCTTTCAAAATGGCCGAGGACATCGCGGCTGGATTCCATTAGTTTTATTTGAGTCACAGAGCGATGGCCAGAACAGATATAGCCAAATCAGCTAATCTCACTTGCAGGTTAGCAAGCTAGGTCTACATGAAAGCCATTTACGCCAAATTAACTCAGAACAGCATCAATGGCCATATAGAAGGTGGTAATGGACACAGGGTTAAGAGGTTAAGGCCAAACATTAGAATGATGCGAAATGCCTAGCGTGTGCAGCATAGTCTGTACTGCCAAAATTTCCATTCAGGCTAGATGACAGAACCCAAGACACACAATGCACTTTTAGTTTTGCCAGCCCAATGTGATCTAGTTGCTTCGGAGAAACGAGTCACGCTGCATATTATTTTTAGGCACTAAGGCAAACGTAGCCATCACACTGGGGAAATGCTGAAGTGTCAAGCGGAAGGAAGCCACTGGCTTTTTGTACCTCCAGAGAAGGCGCCTGGAGGGATAAGGACAGCTTGCAACTGCAGAAGGGCATGCTTCGAGGCCCACGTACCCGATGCCTGCGTCATTCCAGGAGCTGCGGACAAGTCTGGTGCTGTGCCATGAAGCTCGGATGCTCCCCGCCTTACTTGGGGGGGAGTCCTAAAACTGCTGGAATCAGAAGAAATGGGTCAACCAATCTCAGAGAGGGCAAAGGAGGGAAGAGAGATTGTGTGCCTAAGACCTGAACGTGCACACCACCCGGAGAGAAGCACTTAAAGTTTGACGAAAACATATGTCGCGCCTGCAGGTGTTGGTTCATTCTGCCTCTGCTGGGAAGCCAGGGACGCAAACTCTTTTCAGAGCACAAATGAGGCCAGGCTCATCATCACAAAGAACACGGCAGGGTGGGCCACAGGGACTGCAGCTTCTGCTCAGGTACTTTAACCCTTTAGTAGTGTGCTCTCCCTTTCACTTACTCATCTCTGCAATACACAGATCAAGTCAACCCTGTTCTTTTGAGCAGAGCTGGGGGATATTTGACCCGCCAGACACTTTGGACCTCAGTTCCTAGAAGCCAGCAAGGCCAACAAGGACGGATTACTAAAGGAGTCATTATCCAACACGACCGGGAAGGTTTTCTTTTAAAGCACAGATCTAATGGAAAGCAGCCCCTTGATGAACAATGGCAAAATGAAGGCAAGTGACGGGGACACCCAGACACCAATTTGCTTGATCACAAACATAACTTAATTCTTCTTCAAGTGCCATGTCCTCGTAGAACGTTGGCAATCAGTAGCCTGAACTGGTTTCTATCTAAAGCTATTATAAATAGAGCAGCTGTGCAAACTGCGGACCACTGGCTCAAGATCTTAAGACAGAATTTTCTTCTACATCCCGGGCCATGCTTCCCATCTGTTTTTCCTTGTAGGATAACTTGCAGCAGATGGTATTTCTTATTGTGATTATGTGTCTGAAATATTACAGTTTTCTTCTCCATATGGTATTGAGGATTTCTAGCTTTTTATTCATATGCTGTAATACAACCACATTAGTGATTTTGGCTGTCCAAGGGATATTAGAACAACCTTGCTGGAACAGGCCACAGTCCATCCAGTCCAGCATTCTGTCTCACACAGTGGCTCACCATTTGCTCCAGGATATTCCCAAGCAGATGTCTTCACCTGCTTACGATTCCCCGCAGATGGCACTGAGAGAGATCCTGCCTATCTCTCCAACCCAGAGGTTGTCCTTAGGCATCCATCATGATAGCCATTGATACCCTTGTTCTCCATGAACTTGTTTAATCCTTTCTTGTCTAATCCAAATAACAACAATCTCCCAATAGAAGCAAAACAGGACTTATAAAAAGGTGGATGGGTGGGAATAATGGTGCTGAAGAGCAAGGCATCATCTACTATCCCGCATCTGAAAAATATACCTGTAACATCAAGATACTAGCAGGACCTTTTGAAAACTTGTCCGAGTGACAGAGAAGAGAAGTGTGACCCCCCCATGTCTCCTCTCAGAAGTGAGCCTCACTCAGTGGGATTCCCTATAAAGTAGATATACACAGGATTACAGTTTAATTTAAGGCATTTTTCCATGACAATCGGCACAGAAAAACAAACATTTATCATAAGCAGGAAGTTCTGGAAGCTCATATTGGAGCCCAACTAGTCAATCATCAGCATGAGACAATCGGAGATTTGTAGCACAAACACCATTTGTGTAACAGAATGACTGTATGTCTGGGAAGATTGTCAGTCATCCAAGTGAGGTTATTCGGGAGCTGAATCATGGCAACTGGACTTCTTTTCTTGTGAGGCTGAAAGGTTTCACTATTCATTCAAGTCGCTCTGTCAGCCTGAGGAAAGCTGGTGCAAGGCTTCCAATGTAAAGTTCACCTTGGTTTCACAGTATCCTGGGTGACTGTAAGTTTCTGTATATTCTCTAAGTCAGAAGTGGGGAATGTTAGATCCTCTAGAATCTAGATCAGTTTTTCTCAGCCTTGGGTCCCTCAATGTTCTTGGGCCACAACTCCCAAAATTGCTGGCCAGCACAGCTGGTGATGAGGTCTTCTGGCAGTTTTAGTCCAAGAACACCTGGGGATTCAGGTTGGGAACCATTGCTCCACCAGACATTTTGAACTTCAGCTTCCAGGAGCCCAAAGCAGCAGAGGGCAAGAAACTGAAAAGAGTTAAAGGCTCCACACCTCTGCTCTAGAGTTTTTTTAATCCCAAACACTCAATGCCACTGAAGGAAGAAGAATGGCATATAAAAGCCAAACCCACCCACCTCCCAGAACCAAGTCACACACCACACCAAATCAAACCAAAGGCAAAACTTGAAGAACACAGAAGGGGTTCCTATGATAGCAAATAAGTTAACGTGTAATGAGTACTCCCTGACCCATAAAGTTAGGGCAACAGGTAAATTTTCATTTACTTAAGTGGTGTGCAAAGAGCAACACTAATTAAATGTACAATGTGTGCAAAGTGCAACACTAATTAAATGTACACTGATACACAATATTTGTATTGTTCATGAAATAGAGTGGACTACTCAGGAAAGAGCTGCATAAATAGCGATGTTTTTCCAAAAAGCTTTAGGTGGAAAAATATTTTTTTTAATTTAAGTAATTTTATTGGGGGTTTTTTTGGGGGGGGACGAAGGAGGGAGGGTGTGGGGGGGGAGGGAATACACTATAAAAATTACATTTAGTATATCAAGCCAAAAATAACGGTTTAACATGTTCACAAATCACCAAATAATATCACAATACTAATAAGTTTGTTACTTCTTGCCATCTTTTCCGGGAAATCTCATCGTAGTCTCCCTTTAGAAAACCGGAGAGTCTGTCGATTTCAATACATTCTCTTATCTTTTCGTGGAAGTTTCTCTCTGTTGGCACTTCTGGTTGTTTCCAAAATTTCGCATACAGTATTCTTGCAGCAATAGATGGAAAAATATTTTTGATGCCACTACACTAAGTGCGGTGCTCTGAACAACTACACACTTGACCGCAAGCACATGTAGCATCAACAAGGACCTTCCCCAGTTGAGTAGAAGAATTGGATAAGGAAGAAAACAGCCTCTCGGGCAACCGGATCCTAACTTGTTTAAGGTTTTATAATCTAGCAACAAAACCTCAAGCCTGACTGTTAGTAAACAGACAGACAGCACTTAAATGTCAAATGGTGCATCACTCCATTTAGATTCTTAGGCCAGGCACTCTACACCAGCTGCAGAGTACTAGCCTTAAGGGTTGAACGGTTACTAATATCTATACAATTGTAAAAACAATTGTACAAACAGCCACAAACACAATAGTAGCCAAGCCATAGAACCCAACTGGGTTTTTAATGACATAAAAATAGATCCAGGAGTACCCCCAAGCTATGTATTTAATCCTTCAGTGGCAGTGCAACCTCAGGTAAAACAAGTATCCAGTCTATCTCCAAGACAAAGAAAACCATTCACTCACAAAGACTCAGGTCTGTTTATTGGACCTCATCCAGCCCACCACTGCATCTAGGGATTGGTCCTTGGACTATACTCCCCCATTTGTTCCTCAATACAGATCACTCGCCAAAGTAGCCAAAGCCAATGCAGTCATGAATTCAGACCTAGATCCAAATTGAACTGAGTCTAGACCAGTGGTATCATATAAATACACATATATCTGCAATTATACAATATCTGTATCAAAGACCCTCCTTACAAAATAGAATATTTTGTTATGAGGTCATTAAGAAAATAGGTGATTCATGCTAGAACTAGACGTATGGATCATGGAGGGAAATTATGAAAAATAGCAAGGGAATGATTTAGATAGCAATTTGAATACAATGCCCACAATGATATACAGTGGACCCTTGTATAACAGTTTGTATAACATAAAATCTGTACAACATTAAAAAAATTCCAAAGATAGGGGAAATTTGCTTAACATAATTGCCTATGGGGTGAATCCGTACAACATAAAAATGGGGTTACTCTGTTTTCAATGCATTCCTATGGCAAATTTGTATAAAGGAAAATTTGCTTAACATAATTTCATTTGGAACGAATTAATTCCTTTATACAAGGTACCATTGTAATTGGGTTTTTGTCCCGGTAAAAGACTGTACCTATTTTCCATCTATAAGACACCCCACATACTTTTCCTACCCAAAATTAAAGTATCACAACCATATGGTTTTCTCCTCAGCTGATAGGACAACCCTCTATTTTAAGTCTTAACAACTTCAGAAAAATACTGGATTGTATTGACACCTGATAAAAATGAAAACCTACCCTACATTAAGCATTATTTTAATATCTCTGTATCTCCAATCTATCATCCCAAGAGAGGCGAGTATGACAGGGAACAGAACATTTATGTGAGATTAAATTGACAAATACCGAGGGCCCTTGGGCACTCCCTAGATTGCAAGTAACAAGAAAAGCCTGGGTATCTATGGGCAAGTATGCCGATTTATTCCTGTTTCAGAACAAGCCCTTGTTCAATATTCCACCTCTCCCATTCCAACACCAGTCCCCACAGAGTAGGAAGATAATATCTGATTTCAGCTCAACCATTCAGAAGGATCAGTTCACGGACGTCATTACTGTAACTCATTCATTTTTCAAAGAACTTTTAAAATACAAATGTCTCCTCTCCGGGTGTACTGAAAAGAGCTGACTATAGAGGAGTACCCGGGAAAATGCGAACGTCAAAAGGGGTCGGTAAAATTTAGCAACTCGTACAGTTCCCTGGTGATCAATTTCCACACCAGGGAACTGGAGCAAGAGGGAAGAGGGGAAGAAAAAGGGATGGGAACGGTGATTGGCGACGAGTTGAAACAGGAGCAAGAGTGACGAAAGAGAGAGCGAACGATCGAGGAGGAGGAGAGAAAGTGCTTAAAGAAGCGCTATTAAACCGCCCAGAAAATGGAAAATCGGTGCGGACTGCGGTATATAAATATAAATAAATATAAATATGAAGGCGGGCATCAAGGGAAGAGTTCGCACCACGTCCGCGAAGAATTAAAGAAGGGCTGGTCCATGTTAGACTTAATTTTCCGCCTGCCCCCCCCTCCCCAGATAAGCGGGATCCCTCAGGGGTGGGGGTGGGAGGGAGAGATCCCTGCCCGGCTCCTTTCATCCCAGGCAGGGGTGTCAAAGTCCAGTGGGTTTACCTGGTGGTTGATCCCCCAGCCTAACACGCCCAGAAGAGGGTCGGCGGAGCGCAGCACCTTCACCCGCTGCGGCACGAAATGCTTCTTCTTGGTCTTGGTGCGGGTCCCCGGCCCCGCCGAGGCTGCCATGCCCGCCGCCCGCCGCCCGCCGCCCTCTCGCTCTTTCTTTCTCCCGAGCCTCGCGGCCGGCAATGGAAGGGGCGATCAGCTGATCCGGACACGCACGTGACAGAAAGGGAGGGAGGGAGGGAGGGGGAAAGGAGAGGAGGAGGAGGAGGAGGCTCCGAGGGAGAAGGCTAGAGCGGCCACCCCTGGAGGACCGGAACTTGTTCCTGTTTGTTCCTTTGACTTTTATACCCCCCACATAACCGTACCAACACACTTAAATAACGAAAATACAAACAACAGAATGAAACAAATTAAATTATAATTATAATTTAATTATAATTATAAACAAATTGTAACTTCCGGTAGAGCAACCCCCTCCCTTTTTAAAAGGCAATTCTTAATTAAATGTTATAAAGCAATGTGTGTGTGTGTGTTGTGTCGTTACAGTCGCTGACCGACTCTTCGTGACCCCACGTCCATGGAGTTTTCTTGGCAGGAACACTGGAGTGGCTTGCCAGTTCCTACTCCAGGCGCCTACACCACCTGGTATTCCCTGGTGGTCTCCCATCCAAGGACTAACCAGGGCCGACCCTGCTTAGCTTCTGAAATCAGGCGAGATCAGATCTGCTTAGGGCCAGCTATAAAGCAATACAAAATATAAAATACAAAACACACATAAAATATTAAAGTAAAACTAAGCAACCGTGCTCCCCTCCACCCAAGTGACTTCTTAAGCAATATTGTCCTTTATTATTAGGGGAGGAGTGTTAACGCCCCTTTGGGGGGGGGGTTCCTTTGTGCCCACCTGGCTGGGTTGCCTGAGCCGGCGGCTTTACTGCCCTTTCCGCCGTGCTTCAGTGTGGCTTTATTGGGGGTTGCGGCTGATGGGAGTTGTAGTCCGACACGGGCGTGGCTCATCCATGCCTTAAGGGAGGTTTGAGGGACAGCCGCTCTGAACCCATAGCATAGCCTATGAAATACACTTTTCCTCCCAGGAGTGGGACAGCTGTGGGTTTCTAGAGGATGTCGGGCTACAAGCCTCGTGATTCCGGCCTTAGGATCTGCCAAGGACGGGTGATGTGGGCTGCGGTGCAACTCTTTCCCCATCCTTGGTTTTATCATTTGTATTGGATATGGCTGAAGAGCAGAGTGGGTTAGGTATCTGGCTGTGGGAGCCAGATGCTGGGCGTTCAGTTCCCCCACTATGCCTCCAGAGAGAAGTCAGCCCTGAGTGGCCTTGGGCAAGCTGCATAGCCCCAGGGCACCCCCAGAAAAAGGGAATGATTAAACCATTTATGAGTACAGTACGCTCTACCTGGAAAACCCTGGTAGAGTGACTATATCAGAATTTATATTTTATACCTAATAAATTTACCTAATATATTTTAGATAATACCTAATATATTTTATATAATATATTTTATATAATACCTATTATATGTTATATAATGCCTAATATATTTTATACCTAATTATTTGATGAGGTTTGGCACATTTCTATGTAAACCTAATCTCCAGTCAAGGAGGAATCTTGAGTTTCAAAATAAGGTAATGGGGCAGGGGAAATGCTGAATACTGTATCTGGCAACCCTTTGGTGACCTGGGAAATGGAATCCAATCCATAGCCATCAAGTTTGAATTTGAAACCTACACTCCTGACTTGTGTTTACAGCCGACATTGTGGAATTCATTTTTTGAAAGAAACAGCCCTGACAGAGATATCTGCCATGACTTCTGGAACTTTCATGTTTTTTTCTGCACCATCCGTGGTGCCCAACCTGACAAAATGTCAAAAGACAGCATTGTATGTAAATTTGTTTTCAGTAACCTAGTAAAGTTATCACCTACCCTTGTGTTTGGATTGTGTAAGGACCAGAAGTGCTATCTTTTTTGGAATGTATAAATCATCCCCAGTCCCTCCACCTCTGTAATAGCTGCTAATCAACCTGCTATGGAGGAGGACTAAAAAAAAAAAATGTATGTTCGTTCTAGTGCATAAAAATGCAACATGTGAGCAGGCTTGGGACGTTTGTATGTAAGTAATTTCCCCAGAGTGGTTTCATTCTTGGGTTTCTCTGCCACAAGCTATAATGGTAAATGGGTAGTATAACTGCTTGCATCTCCATTCCGTGCAGAATATTCTTTTTAATAAGACCTTGTAGGTGTCAGTTTGCTTTTCTCTCCATCTTAATTGGGTATTCAACAAACCCACCTGAACCTACGGTAGTTTTTGTAACATGATGATCAGACACATGTCTTTATAACATTGGCATAGCAAAAGTGAAACAAAATTACTGTGAGATCTTAAAGACGAGCAGATTTATTTCCACATGAGCCTCCTTGGACTACATTATATGAGAGACTAATAAATCTGCCTTTTTAAGTGTACAGTGGTATCTTGTATAAAGGAATTAATTCGTTCCAAATGAAATTATGTTAAGCAAATTTTCCTTTATACAAATTTCCCATAGGAATGCATTGAAAACAGAGTGATCCCATTTTTATGTTGTACAGATTTGCCCCATAGGCGATTCTGTTAAGCAAATTTCCCCTATCTCTGAAATTTTTATGTTGTACAAATTTTATGTTATACAAACCGTTTGTTATACAAGGGTCCACTGTATGTGAAAGATGATGTGAATATACTGGCATACCTGAAGGAAACACATATGCAGCTAAGGTCTAGAACTAAAGTAATACAGGGCCTTTTCACACAACCCCTAAACTCAGCAGCAAATGGCTCCCAGCTCCGGAGCTTAAAATTGTTTCCCCACCAGCTCCGGAGTTTACAGAAAATTAAGTGCAACCATGCCCACCTAAGCGCGTCCCAGCGCACTTTTCAGGTACCTGCTCCCCGGGGGTGAAAATCCCTGATGCGGATGTAACCTAGTGAGTGCCGGGCTCTCCTCGCTTCTGTTTGTTGTTGTTTTGCCCCCCGCCCCTTTAAGAGACAGGAATCAGGACGATGGGGCTCGGGGCGGCTTCGACCGGCAGACGGAGGTGAGCCTGCATTCTTTTTTCCCTTTTTCTCTCCCGCCCCTCACGCAGACAGGAGCAAGGAAGTGCGGAGGGGTGGGAACACAGGAAGAGCAATGAACCCCCAAGATCTCTGGTCCAAATTTAAGTGACCAGCGGATCTTAGGGGTCGTGTGAAAAGGCTCACAGTACCTCGAAAGACAAATGCCCTTTACAACGAAAAATTTGTAGGACGAATGCAATTTCTGGGGATAGGAAAAAAATTGTAAGCTTTGTTGTGTCTCTGTTGATGGTCCATTTGCCTCCTTCTTGGGGGTGGGGTGTCTCATTCATAGTATCTCAGTATTTCCAATGGAAGCAAAACAAGCTGAGGAGCTGTATAGCCATTACAAAAACCAAATACAAAAGTAGAACCAGTAATATCTTTAAGCTACTAGAAAAATAACAAAAAGCTGCTAATATTTCGAGGGCAAAATCCTCTTCTTCAGAGCTGTACCGACAGATTAAAACATGGCAAAATATGAAGTTGCCAGGAGTTATTTCTTAGATGTAAAGTCCTTGGTAAGATGGAAAATATGCCAGATAGTTTCGTAGATGAGGCCCAGAGCTTACTTAGATGTTATGAGGCTGCATCTGAAGTAAAGGGTGGTATTTTGATTGTCCCAGTCCTTCAAACGACATGTCAGGGCTCACATACACACTTTCACACCCCTTCTCAATGTGGCTCATCAAGGCTGGATCCTACCTTGATTTCATATGATTTTTGTATGGGATCTTTCCACTCACCATAAAATCATCTTACACACTGATCTACCTGGTGGCCCATCTCTTCCCAAGTGGACCACTATATCTTACTGGTACATCATCCATTCCTAGGTTCCATCTGTCTGCATATAGATAGCAATTTCCAGCTTGCTATCTTGACTAACTAAGATGGTATTGGTATAGTCTAACAAGGGAAGATGAAATGTTTTTCATTTCTGAAAGAAAAAGGGTGTTTTATGTTGTTACTTGATAGAGTGCTTATTTATGTTTTGTTTCATTTTATAACATTTTATAACCTTATGAAATTATAAAATTGCATGTTGTTGTTTTTTCATTTTGTGCCAACTTCTGCATCTAACTCATAATTGACTTGATGGCATATAATTACTGTTATAGGGTACTATCCATTCTGTGTTTTGACATTTGAAGTAAAAGGTAACCGACAAACTAATAATAAGCTTAAAGATAACATGTTTTGAGTTACTGTATATCATTTACATGTTAACATTAACCCTGCAAATTAAGTCAATATTGTTATAGCTGTTTCACAGATTACTTCAACTGTAGTGTTAAGTATAAAGACACCATATGAAACTGTGACTTGTGGCCAGTGTAGAAGGCATTTTTTTTTGCACAATCCAACTGATTTGGAGATTACCATAACGCAATGCAAATATGGACTATGTTATAAAGGGCTTTATTACTAACACTGAAACTGCCTTCAGCCATTTGTAATTTTTGTGTGCAAGTAGTCTACAACCAACTATAGATTTTTCTCAAAATTGTGTGGGTAATGTAGGTGCTGTTAATGCAGATATTTCTCAGGTTCTGCAAACTCAGCAACATGTTTCTCGTTCTTTGAGTATCCGGCATCTTTTCTGCCTTTCATCATGTACTATGAAACTCAGAAGTTTAAACATTCCTACAACAGTCCAAGTTCCCGTAGGGATATAGTTTGCTATCTTCCATGTATGCTGTATCTATTACTCCTAACAGTGCAGCCAAACTAGGCAAGCAGCCTCGTGGTGCAGTTATTAAACTGCTGTACAGCAGCCAAAGCTCTGCTCACAACATGGGGTTCAATTCCAGGTAGCTGGCTCAAGGTTCACTCAGCCTTCCATCCTTCTGAGGTCAGTAAAATTAGTACAGTACCCAGGTGCTATGGAGCGGGATATAAGCAGCACACTTTGCTTTGCTTTAAACTGGTATTTTTACACACCACTAATCATTGTTCTTATGTCCTTTGCCATTTATACCGCACATTTTAATTGACACACAATAACAGGCAGTTGGTTTTTTTAACATGTTTGTTCATTTATTTTTTTTAAATAAACTTTTGAATATTTTGACATGCAACGTTTGGCGTGATCTCAGCAGACAGGGATAATAAAGTGGCAGGGTGTGTCAGCAGCTTCAGTGAGGCAGCCAAACGGGGTCATTGCTGTTCAAAAGGTTTGACAGCAAACTCCCCACCCCCTTCTGAAAACAAGGGCTGCCCTTCCCCCTCTCCACAACCCTGTCTGCTCCGTGTGACTTAGAAGGAGTGACATTAAATGTGCAGTGGACTCACTGTTCCCCTTAGAGATAGACATAGAAACACAGACTAAAAGGCCAGTGTGACCCAGCTATCAAGAGATGCAAAAGAAGGAACAACCAAGAATGTGTTGATATCAGCCTCTTTTTGTCACATTTCTCACAACTATGGCCTTCCAGTTTTGTTTTGTTTTTTATTTGTTTTGTTTTGTTTTGCCTACAGCCCCCGTCAATCCATTCAGTCCCAAGGGTTTTATGGGAACTGTAGTTCTCCATTGTGGACTTTGTGAAGCCACACAGATGTCTGGAGGGCCACAGTTTCTTCACACCTACATTAGCTGGCCCTCCTGAATGTGCAGCAGTTGCGGATGTTTGGGACACCTTAGAGAAATGCCAACCCAAATCCCTGTCCAGCTTTAAACCTCCTCCATACATTTTTGTCTCCCTCTTTAGGGAAAGATAGGTAGCCTCCGGGTCCCTCATATTCATTGCTGGCTGCCTCTTCTTCTCCTCCAAATCTCCTACTGTTCCGCACTTCCCGCTTTGCTCCTATGGACCGTCTCTGATCAGTTTCACCATCCTTCTCACTATTTAATGGATGGAGGGGGCGTGTGTCTGAATGAATGCGTACTCCCAGCTTCAGAAGCAAGCAGGAAATTGCTGCCTGCTACAGAAGAGCTTATTTCCTCGCCGTTTTCCAAATCTCACAGCGACCCTAGCTCTGTAGGGAGACTCCGAGAAAATGCCAAATTCTCTGTCCAAAGCTAATCCTGGCACAAGCAGAAGGTCAAGCTAGTAGCTCGTGTTTTAAACCTTTCGAGAAATATCTTAAGAGTTGGATGAGTTGGAAGTACACACACACACACACACACACACACACACACACACATGGCAGGCAGATGGACAAGCAATTTCAGGCTACCTCAGTGAGTAGCCTGGAGAGACTCACTCCAGACAGAGCCAACGTAAGACCTGGCTTACACGGTTGTTCAGTGATGAGCTAGCTAGGGCTAATGCAATACAAAGGAGATGCCTTCTGTCTCTTCCCTTAGATGGGAAGTCTATTCCCAAACAGAGGATGTGTCTGCATCTTGGTTCTTCGGGTGGCAACCAGTCCCTTAAGGCAACTGAGGCAGAAAGACAGGAGAGGGGGGGACCTTCCCCTGGACTGAGGAGCACCAAGGGGCCCCAGGGAATAAGTGAGTATACCAGTGTCTAGTGAAAGTGAGTAAGACAGAGAAACAGTGAGAGAGTGAAGCAGCAGCTGGATAAATATACAGGACACAGAGAGAGCAGGACACATAAACAGGGCCCATTTGTAGCAGAAGTCATGGAAAGCCGGGGCTGCGGCATGCAGTGTTGAGGCTTCCGTCCCTATTAGAAACTAAGAGAGAGAGAAAAAGAAGGGGAAGGGAGAAGAGTAGGTAGGAATGATCTCAAGAAAACAGGCTCTGAGCCCGACAGGTTTCCCAGGAGGGTTAAAATGTGCACTCTCAGCCCAGACCACAGGCCCGCTCAGTCAGCGGGTCTCCAAGGTGTTCTGGACAACAACTCCCATTAATTCCACCACCACCACCACCACCACCACCACCACCACTACTAGGGACAATGGTTAAAAAATAATTAAATAAAAATAAGGGGATTTCTAAAGCCAAGTATCTTGATGTCTACTTTCTGCCCACACCACCTGACACTTCCGTACTTTAAACGATGGTCCCAAATGGTTACTGCTTCTATGGGTAGGCTCACCAAGCAGAGAGGAGACATATGCATGCCTCAGCCTGTCCTTTCTCCATAGCTGTTGCTTCCTACATGTGGCCTTGGAAGCAACTGCAGTGGAGACCTTCCTCCTGCACCTGTGAGCAGAATTTCAGGAAACAGGAGTCCTCCCTTCTCTGTAGGGGTTTGTACACCCCCGCTGCAGGCGGGTTGGGCTACCTTGACACGTGGAAAAAGTGACAACAGAAGGGCGAAGGGCTAGGCTTCTCTCTAAGTATGGGGAATGGCTCCCACCAGCTTTCTAATGTCATCACAGATGCAGTCCACACCCTGGGCACCCACCTAAGGAGCCATCTGAGTGTCCCCAGTGTCGTGCCGGCTGTACTGCCACTTCCTGCAGAAGGAGACTGGCTGGTAGGGCTGCTGAGGAGTTCCCAGATGCCTCCCATACACAGGGGTACCTGTCTGTGAGGCACTTGTCAAGAGAGGTGCCACTAGCTTCACAATGGGTTGGAAAAGACAAGGGGTCAATGCTCTTCTACAATAGTGATGAGAACGGCGAGCTGTGCTTTTAACAGAATGTGCAAAACACTCAAAGAGGTTCCCTCCCAGTCTAAATTGATCATTCTGCCTATATTTCAGTTCTTTGTTTCCTTTTACTTTTCATTGGGAGGGGAGGGAGAGAGAGCAATGAGCTAAGCAGAGGACTGGCACCTGCAACATGAATCCTAGATGTTCTGTGGAGCAGAATTTCCAACTAGACAGGAGCAGAAGGAAAGGCCAGACGGCCTCTCTTTCTAGTGTCTGGTGAAAAATGTCTTCCGTGGCCAACGGGAACCCCCAAAAGTGGTGCCTGGCGTCAGTAGCCCATGTCCTCGGTTCCTCCTCAGCTACTGCTTATTCAGTGGGATATTGCCTCTGCTGGACGTTCTACCTATCCAGCATGGCTAGCAGGAACTGAAAGAGCTCTGCCCCGCTGATTTGTAGGATTCCTTTTATATATTTTCCATACATCTCATGAGCTTCTCGGGGCAAGAGAAACTGCTTTTATATCCATTTTGTAGTGAAATCTAAGGTTGCCAAGACACTAGATTCTAGCACCAGTATCAAACTTTCTTTTTCTGTATGTGGTAAGAGGTAGGGATTTGCCATGGGGTTTTTGTATTTTTTTTTAATCAGCAACACCCAGAATTCTGCTGGAATTGTCCCAGCTAGATTAATAGATATGACGATTCACACTGGGTGCATACAGAGGGAAAATGCCCTCAGTTTCCGAGTCCCAAGGAAGAGGAATTGGCTGAGTAGGACTAGGTTTTGTCACCCCAAAACATTAGGGGCATGCACTTTCCCAACCCATTACTCTATATAGCAGGGTTGGTGAACCTATGGCACAGGTGCCAAAGGTAGCACTCGGAGCCCTTTCTGTGGGCACTTGACATCGCCCCTTCACAGCCACCTGTACTCAGGTTAAGTGGCTGTATTGGCACTTTGCGAAAATATTAGTGGGTTTTGAAGCGCACTTTGGGCACTCAGTCTCTAAAAGGTTCGCCATCACTGCTATATAGCATGCCTCTTGGGAAACTATAGCACCCATAAGGCTTTGCAGTGCCCCCTGGCTTTGTGCCACTCAGCCACTTTCGTCTCCCAGGGACTGAGAAACAAGCAAATCCTCCCCTCCATTTATGCGCCAGCTGAAACTTATACCAAACACCTGATAGTGGTGGGTATTTTTGAGGGCGGGGGAATTAACCCCCCCACCCTGAATTTTTCCTAGGGCAATTCCAGCCAACTTCTGGTGCTGTTATTTAAAAAAATATATCAAGTCCCATCTCTAGTAGGGGGTCTGCCGTTTTGACATAGGAAACACACGTCTGTGTTCACATTCGACAGGAATGTGCTTCTTGAAAAGTGCTTGGTTAAGAGACAGGTTAATTGTAAGAGAATCTGGTGAGCTTTTGGCAGAAAGACGGAGGGAGGCAAAAGGGTGGCCAAGCCCAAACAAAGGTGGTTAGTAGAGGTACTAGAGAGCAGATGAAGGGCTGTACCTGATGGTATACTGAGGCCCCCTGGGTAGCTGGCGGGGCTCTTGCTATTAGCTGGCTGCAGTCTCCTGATGAAGAGGAAAGAGCGTGGCTTGTTCATCTGCTTCAACACTGCAGGGCAGGTCACTTCTGCAGGAGAAGAAAAGTTAAGGCACCTTTCCCAAGATCGGCCCATCGCCTCTGCCCGCAAAACATGACCCCCTTGCTTAAAGACCCAGCCGCCCTGAATAGGTTAGATCACCAACCAGCCGGAAGTTTATTTTATTTTATATAAGGCATCTCTCTTTATTAGAGCCCTTCTCCGCGGCTTCTCACCTGTTATCGTTGATATCTGTGGCATTTCCTGTGCATCGGTCCAGGTGAACATGGAAAGATCAGAATAGCAACATTAGGGGTTCAGAGCAGTATTAATCCCAGTTCAATAAAAACTACCTCCCCCACACACGCAAAGTTAGGTCCTTGCCATGGACACTTAAGACAGCCATGGAAACAGCCATGCACCCAAACAACAGTCTCCACACTGTACAGACACTGCCAAAGAGCAGGAATGTGCAACTTTTATGGCCCTCCAAATATTAATGGCTTACAACCTCCTGACCACCAGCCATGCTGGCTGAAGGACGAAGGGTGTTAGGAACCAGAAGGGTCACAAAGAGTCCCAGCTCCTGCAACACCATCTTATGCTGGAGCCATTTCAAATGGGCAGAGTTTCCATTAACCTATTTCCTTTCTTTGGCTTCCAGGTGTCCTACTTTTGGCTTTATTTTGAAGAGCGGGATGGCCTCTCGCTCTCAGGAGAGGTTCAGAATAATGTCACATGTTTATTCAAAACTAAAGGAAAAAACTTCTCTTAATGTTGGTTCAATGGGTACTGTGGGGTCTCAGGCACCTGTCAGACATCAGTGGAGGAGAAACCCTGCTGGCCTTTAAAAGAGCTGTAATGACTCTGCTCTATAGAGAGACATTTGGTGAACGTTAATGCTCTCTCTCTCTCTCTCTCTCTCTCTCTCTCTCTCTGTTGATGTTGTTTGTCCTGGCCATAAGTCTGCCTTGCCGGTTAGTCTTAGTTTATTTTATCATTTTAGGTGATTGTGTTAATTGATTAATATATATTGTTTATTAAGTTATTATGTTTTCACTTAATTGATTGCTTATCTTTTGTACTGTATTGTATTGTTTGTGGGTCTGTTTTCTGTTCAGTTTTGTAAACCACCTAGAGTAGCTGTGTAGCTAGCTGGAGCGGTATATAAATGTTATTAATAAATAAATAATAAATAAATTCGTGATTTGTTTATTAATAATAGCTTAATGTTATGTGTATTGTTTTATAATTTGTGGCTGTTGTAAACTGCCCAGAGTTCCTCCTGGAAGACAGGCAGTATATACCATAAATCTATAAATAAATAAATAGTAAATAAATATATAAAGTTAAGACTAAGAGGCTAATGCTTACAGCAAGCATTAGCAACGGTGCTGTCCTAAATGTTATCAGACACCGGTTCCCATAATCCATCAGCTTTGGCATGCAAGGCAAACCTGATGGGGCAAGTGGGTTGAAAGCAGCTGGGAGGTCATAGTTGCTCACTTCTGGTACACATCTTCCTGAGGCATCCTCATTATTCTTTCTTGCCTCAGAAACCGGCATCCTCCTCCCCTGCCCCACTAACAGATTCTTTTGGACTCCGATCCCTATTTAGGTCAGAAATAGGCAAGTGATCATGGGCCTTGTAGTAGCTCTTTAACATCTGGAGGGCCATATGTTGCTTGGCTGTCTCTTTATCCCTGCCGTCCCGCACAACTTGCCTTACCATTATCCACATTGAGTTTCTGATAGGAGGACAGTGGGCCACTGGAGGAGCTGCTTCCACTGCTAGAAGAGGCATTGGTGAAGCTGGGCAAGTGGGAACAGAAAGAAGGCGAAATGCGAGGGAGCAGAAAGAAGGCTTAGTGGAATGTTGGCTTATTTGAAAGCTGAATCCTGGCTTACTTGCCACCGTTCTTTGCACATACGTATATTGTTGACCCCCCCAGAGAGTGCTTTAGCACGATGGAGTGGTGTGTAAGTCGAAACAAACAAAACAACAACACCATTTAGACTGAAGTATTATAGTTTGGCTTCATTGTGCTCAAAAGAGAAACCTGTGGGCGATGTCTGGTTGCGGAACCGTTTGCAGCCGCTGGAGCTGGTCACAGGACCTCGAGGTCAAATGCCTCTTAAAAGGTTTAGGGAAACAAGATGTTAAGTTGTGGGGGTGGTAGAAGGAGAAAAGGAAAGAGGCTTGATATGCCATCAAGTCAGAACTGACTGGTAGCAACCCTAAAACCCCTTTGGAGTGTTCCCTCCCTGGAAAACCCTGATAAGGGTCGCCATATGTCATAGTTGACTTAATGGCACATGGTTTAGTATTAATAGAGATTCCAAGGCAAGTGAGATATTGAAAGAGTGGTTTTACCAATTCTACAGCCCCATGTGAGCTTCCACGGCTGAGCAGGGATTCAAATCCAGGCCTCCTGAGTGCTAGGCCATCGCTGTCTGCTACAGCCCACTGGCTAAATCCCACACAGACATGTGCAAATAATAATGAAAGTGTAGAAGTGTATTATGGTAAGATTCATGTGGAGGGTCGGTCATGGGGCTCGTCTTCTCATAAAACTGGGACCGTAGGTCCATCTAATTTGGGGTGATCATTACACCACCTTGTGGTTTGCGGGGTTTTTTTAGGGTTGTACCAGTGGGACCATCCACCCCCTCCCCAATCCCCACCACCTGGTGCTGCCACCTACCATCAGCTGGATGGTGAGTGCATATGAAGGGGCAGTGGGCTCCTGGAAGGGAAGCCAGGTCAGCTTGTTTCTGAGGGTGGCAGCAGCAATGGCAGCAGTAGGACCAGGTAGGGAGGCGGTGGATGGGCATCTGTTTTGGCAAAGCAAAACCAAGTCCCACGGGAGGCAAAATGCAGTGCTTCCTTTTGCTTCAGCAAAACAGGATCTCTAAACCAGTTCACAAACTGAACCACAAACCAGCCCAACTGATCAGCTTTTTCTGGTTTGGGGCTTGGCTCCTGTCCATTCTCGAACCTGGACATTAAACACACTGCCATGCTCTTTTCTCCCAGGCATTTGAGCATGTGGAGGTCCCCTGGTGACTGGGCGTTTCCCCAGATCTAAAAGAGAATACACCTTAAGAAAGCACGTTTAGGTGTCACCAGCTTTTGAAAGTTATACAATGGTACCCTCTCAGCCTACTGAATCTGCTCCAGATACATTAGCATGGATACTTCCACACAGAGGACGTAGGCCTTACACTTTCCTGCTCATAAAAAGTTTACAAAATTCCCAAGTCTGAAAGCAGAAATGGGTTTGGCTCTTGGCCTAACCTTAGTAGGCAACCACTACCAGGGAGCCAGTGCTTCCAGTCTGACTGATGTGGGAAATGAAGAACCTAGGGCCCTTTGTATACGACCCCTAAACTCCGCCGCAAATGGCTCCCAGCTCTGGAGCTTAAAATTGTTTCCCCACCAGCTCCGAGTTTACTGACCCACACCCACCTAAGCGCGTCCCAGCGCACTTTTCAGGTACCTGCTCTCTGGAGGTGAAAATTCCTGGTGCGGATATAACGTAGTGAACCTTTAAGAGATCTGAATGCAGTGCGGGGATGGCAGAACGGAGGTGAGCGGCATTCTTTTCTTCCTTTTTTCTCCCTCCCCCACGCAGCCAGCAGCCAGGAGTGCGGATGGGGTGGGAACGCAGGAATGTGACAAACCCCTAAGATTTCTGGTCCGAATTTAAGTGGCCAGCGGATCTTAGGGGTCGTGTGAAAAGGCCCTAGCTTAGAATGTTGTATACTGTTAGGAAAGGAGTGATACGTAACACATCAGGATTCTTTTTTGATTAAGGTGTGTGGGTGTTGGAGGGAGTCCTTCAGATGCTATGCTTCCCTACCTATTTCTTCCAGAAACTGACTTGGAACTCACAACAAGAGTAAATCTGAGAGACAGTGTCTTCTGGGAGACAAAAGTTACTTACTAGCTGTCAGGCACAGTGCTGCCACAATTTTGCAGGTAGACATTCTGATAGTTCTGGAAGAGGCTGTTGGTGTAGCTGATGCAGTCGGAGTTGCGGACACCGTAGGGGTTGGTGGGAGAAGAAGCTGGGTAGTGTCCTGGCCTCACCGGCTTGGCTGTGAAAGGACACAATGGCAGTCATCACGGAACGTATTGATTCCCTTACTTGTCTGCAACGTATTAAGAGACCACTGAGCCCAGGGATTGGGAGCCATTGGCCCTCCAGATATTTTGGACTTTAGCTTCTTGAAACTCCAACCGGTGAATGCCAAGGGAAAAGGTTTCCAGGAGGTGTAGTCCAACACATCTGCCACATCAAAAGGGACCCAAAGCTCCAGGAAAAGTTCACATGTATAGGAATCATGAGGAGAAGTAATGTGGTTTACAGAAAATTAATAATGATCCTTTGAACTTAATTATAACTAATGGATTTTGACATGCAGAATCATAGAATAACTGAACTGGAAGGGACCTATGAGGCCATCAAGCCAAACCCTTTCCTCAATGTGGGAATCACAGTCCAATTTTTCCCTTGAGTGTGCCTCCAGTACTGGAGTGCTCACCAGCTCCCAAGGTGACTGGTTCCCAAGGAGCTACTGGGGCCCCTCCTAATTATGTGCCTGGTTGTGCACTCAGTGGCACAACCAAGACATACCCTGGCACCACCTCAATAAATGGCAGCAAATTACACAAAGCTCACACAAGCACCAATAGGATTCTAGCTTGTACGTGATTGTTTTGATAGATGCCTACTAGTATATTTCGTATGTTTTTACAAGGTTGGATTATGGCTTAATAGAATTACACTTTTAGTGATTATGTGAACTATAAGCAACTCCTTCAACTTTTACCCACTCTTCCAGTTAACTAGTGTACTTTTTATAATGAATTGGGGTGGTCTTCAAACAGAGTTTATATTTTTAGAGTTGAGAACACAGTGACGTAGACTATACAAACACTCAAAGCAAAAAGCAAAGTGTTCTGCTTATACACTGCCCCATAGCATTTCAAGTAATCTCTGGGCAGTTTACAGTTTTAATTACAGTATGCGGGCTACACATTCCCCCCCCCCCAAGATTCCAACAAGCCAGGTACTCATTTTATCGACTTCGGAAGGATGGAAGGCTGAGTCAACCATGAGCCGGCTACCTGGGATTGAACCCCAGGTCGTGAGCACAGTTTTACCTGTAGTACAGGCATTTAAACACTGCACCATGAGGCAATATGCACAAAAATATTTTCAAATCTACGTGAACAAGACAGAAAATTAATCTCATCATACCTGTACAACATAGAGAAGGAGAGAATTAACTCAAGCTTTGATCTTAGTCTTAGTTATCGGGACAAGAAAGGGAACTTGTGACCTGCTAGATTTTTTGAGGGACTACATTTCCCATAATGCCATACCCTTGGTCAGATTAGCTGTAGCTTCTGGGAGCAGAAGTCTAAAACATTTGGAATGCCACTGGCTCCTTCCCAATTTCTTAGTCATTCCATCCTGTTGAATGAGGCTTACATCCAAGCCAACAGGCCCAGGACTCGCGCGACCACCTCCACGCTCCTCGCTGTGCCCACCTTTAAACAGGGCATGCTCACCGATCTGTGCAGAGTGGTTGCGCTTCATGCTGTTCTTGTAGCGCACAGCCTCCTTGATGCGGTCCACCTCCTGCTGGTAGCGGCGCTTGTCCTTCATGGCGCCCTCCTTCGCCTCCTTCAGTGCACCCTCCAGGGCCTTAACTCTCTCAGCCGTAGCCCGAAGACGTTTTTCCAGTTTAGGAAGCTCACAACGCAAATCTGCATTGTCACGAACCAGCTGGGCCCCCAACGCAACAGGGAAGGAAAAAACAAACAAACAAAAAATGGGTGGAATAAAGAAGGCAACATGGACGAGGTTCTTCCCTCAAGATCTGAAACACTTGCTCTTGCCTTCCTCTGGGGTCTTCTTCCTCTGATCTGCCTCCATGTTCATGTCATTCTGCCCTTTTCTCCCCCTGTTCCCCTGCTCAAAAAGCACTGCACTCTTGCCTTTTCTGGTCCTACCTCAGAAGGCTCCCTGTTTTGAACACCGTCTTTCTGAGGTGTAAGTTCAACCCTGACATCACCAGCACAGTGATTGGCCAGCACATCTGGAGAGTGCCAGGATGGATAAGGCTCACACACACACACACACACACACACACACACACACACACTCTTCTCTCTCTCTCTCTCTCTCTCTCTCTCTCTCTCTCTCTCTCTCACACACACACACACACACACACACACACACACACACACACACACACACACACACACACACACACACACACACACACACACACACACAAAGGCATAGCTGTCCTGGCCTTCTTACATTGGGCCTGACATGAAAATGACTGACCCTGCCTCCTAAAAACTCAGGGCAATCTCTTTACAATGCCCCTAACGGCTGGCTAATAAATCCAGGTCTGTTTGATAACCTTGTTTGCACAGGTGGCCCTGACTGAGGTGGCCAGACTGAAGAGGAGACAGAGCTCTTTTAAATTTAAATGGCTGGAAAGAAGCTTTTTCCCCACTAATACTGTAAATGTCATTTCTGTCACCCATGCAGGTCTAGAATGACAGGAAGTTGATGCTGGGGGCAACCTGCCCCAATCAAAATGTTGTACTTTTGTACACCTATTCAAGCAAGCCTGGAGAACCTCTGGTCCTCCAGATGTTGCTAGACTATAACTCTCCTTATGCCTTGTTGCTGGTTAGTCTATTGGGAACTACAGTCCAACTTCATCTGGAGGACAACCACACTGTTCCCCTTCCCCCAATACCAAACACTCAAGAAATTAGATCACTTATTCGACCTGGATGCTGGCGGCAAGTGCCTGCCCATTCCAAGCAGCCCCCAACCCATGTCTCTGCAGAGCAGGTGGGCCTCAGTCTCCCCCGACCACAGATCCAAGCCATGCAGCATGCGGCAGAAGCCAGTGCAAGCGCACACCGAGGAGGTGCAAGGGCGAGAACCTCCCTTCTCCAGGCCAAAGCAACCCCTCTCCACACGCCAGCTCCAATCTACAGTTCGTGGGTGAGCAGCATGCAATGGTGGCACAACAGTGGCACAAGATGGGCAAGCAGCAGAGGGGACAGCCAGCACCAGCACCAGAGAAATGAGCAGGAGAGCCACTGGATAGCGCAAAGCTCCAAGGGAAAGGGAGAAAATGTTTAGAGATGATGTTTGACTCCCACATCCAGAAATAGGGTTGAATGGGGACCAGGGAAAGGGGGGAGTCACCTATCATGCACAATGGTCTGAAGAATTAAGTCACGCCTCTCCAAATAACTATGTAAGACCTCTGTCTATGAAATTATCCTAGTCAAAGATTAGCTATTTCCAATTTTTTTCCTCCTCCTCAACACCCAACTACTTCTGAAATGGTCAAGAAAGAATTTAGGAAGAAGGCACCTTGGCTTTCTTTAACGTTATTTCCCTCATGGCAACTTCTTAGGCAGGCCCAACGTGGCCAGCGTTGTCATGGCAGCAGAATCTCCAGCCGCCACAAAAGCATGTGGAAAATGTCTTAACTACCGGGTCTTGGTGTCCTTTAGCACACCCTACAATGGTCGGAGTTGCCTTGGTAGCGGAGTAGGTATTGGAGAAGGTCACACAAGTCAGCATAGAGAGAGAGTTGCTATGGAAGTGGAACAATGAGGAGAAAACAAGCCCCCCAAACCTTTCCTCTCCCTTCCCACAAATGAAAATAAGTGAATAAATCAATTTAAAAAAACTATATTTCCAAGTTGGTCATCCAAGTGCAAACATTTCCTGCCCATTCCCGGCAGGCAGGTGAAGATTGTGGGAGAGGCCATACGGTACCTTGGAGACCCAGCGATCCAACTAGAATGCAGCAGCAATGGGAAAAGGGGGACATAGACAGCAACTGAGCATACCAACGGAGTCCCCAGCCAAACCTTGCTCTGAAAACCTAACAAGGGACAAATTATATCCTAGGAACCCCCAGGCTGTAGGTAGAAGGATGGTTCTCCTTTTCCTTGAAACCACCGGAAAACCCCCTCCCTTCTTTGGGGCTGAACTATGGGGCAGGTTACATGCAGTACCCATGCTAAGCAGAAACATGTCTTGCGAGGGGGGCAAGGTCTCAACAGGCATTGTGGAAGGAGAAATTAAGGGCAAAGATGGACAAGCAAACGCACCAGAGGAAGGCTGGGGTGGCACACAAAGGAAGCAGCACAAGGCATGGACACAGCAAATGTCAAGCCAGCATTCGTGCTGAAACTTAAAACAGTACTTTCCCTACAAGGTCTCCTTTCCTGCTTTGCCACCATCCCTGGACTAGGACTCCCGTGAGCTTCTAGTCCATAGGAGAGTAAAAGAGGCCTTGCCCTTGTAATGCCTGCCTGCTCCTCTGCTTTCCCTTCGCTCCCTTTCAAGCCGATGTAATCTGATTCAGCACCTATTCCTTCCTCTGTGTGTGTGTGTGTGTGTGTGTGTGTGTGTGTGTGTGTGTGTGTGTGTGTGTGTGTGTGTGTGTGTGTGTGTGTGTGTGTGTGGCGCCAACAGCACCTGGTATTCCCTGGTGGTCTCCCATCCAAATACTAACCAGGGCCGACCCTGCTTAGCTTCTGAAATCAGAATCGGATGTGCTATCTACTGCGTTTCCCTGAAAATAAGACAGTGTCTTATATTAATTTTTGCTCCCAAAGATGCGCTAGGTCTTATTTTCAGAGGATGTCTTATTTTTCCATGAAGAAAAATATGGTACACATTTATTGTTATCTTATTATGGGGAGGCCTTATTTTTGGGAGATGCCTTATATTTCAGTGTGGGGCAAAACTGTAAGTACAGTAGGTCTTATTTTTAGGGGATGTCTTATTTTGGGGAAACAGGGTAGGTGCAAAATTCAACCAGACTGCACAGGGAAAGAAACCTGGCATCTTCCATTCAAATTTCCCACAGCGGAGGAGGGGTTGGACTAAGAACTGCAGATGTAGAATGTGCGCTTGGGTGATCTCATGCCAAAAATCAGACTTAGAAACCATTTTAGCCAGGTCAGGACAGGGGATTCACTCTGGCTGATCCAGATCAGCCACTCTCAACTTTTTTGGGGGGGGGTTGTTTTTATGTTGGTTTTTGTTTTTACCACAGCCATAGACTCAATATGAAAGAAATATAGGTCAACCCAGGATTGTGGAAGTCACACAACAAACCTTATCAGGTGGCGTGTGAAGAATTGTTTCCAGTCTATGGCCAGCAAACGCCCACACACCCCGGGGGGAGGGGGCAGAGGGCATATAGCTGCTGTTGAGAATGGCTGATCTAGACAATAGATGAGGGGTTCTGACTTACAGTGTTTTACATACCATGCAGTATTAAGATAATACTGAGTTGACCATTGGGAGGGGGTTTCATTTCTCAGGGGGAGGCCTTGCTTTGCACCTCCAGCTAAAGATATTTGGCATTACCAAAGGAGCAAGTAGATAGTAATAGGACAGGCCCTTCTCTTCTAGATCATCCAGAGAACTGCTGACCAACGGAGTACAAGGGTTCAATAGGAGTTCTCTGATATATTAACAGGGCTGCAGTTCCCAATACCCTAACCAGCATGGCCAACAGTAGGGAATTGTGGACTAAACACCGTAGTTTGGTCTAAATCATTGCCTGGAAAAGAAGGTGGCAGGGGTGATGGACTTCCAGCAGCTCCGCCCAGCATGGCCAAGAGGTTACTGGGGTGGTGGTCCAAACCTTTGGAAGGTCAATAGTCCCCATTCCTTCCTTCAACAATTGCATTATAGAGAAGACTCTGGACCCTAGACCAGTGGTGGCAAACCTTGGTACTCCAGATGTTTTGGGCCACAACTCCCAGAATTCCAAGCCTGTATTGCCAATGACAAAGTACCATGGGAGTTGTAGTCTAAAAACATCTGGAGTGCTGAAGGTTCACCATCACTGCCCTAGACTGATTTCTATACCCCCACCAAATAAATACCCATCCATAGTTCCATACCCCCAAATTTCTCACAACTTAAAATAGGGACACAGCTGAGTACCTATGACAAACATGTATATTCTGATTGCAAATAATAATTATCTGAGGTCTACCTGTTGCTTTTACAGATAGCTGAATAAGGTTTGCCTCAGTGTGTTTGCATATATTTTTAAACAGTCTTCCCTCTTCTTCAGCTTAACATAGTTCTTAACTTTTCCAAAAGTCAAGATGTTTTCTTAAATCTCACAACAGATCTGGTTGTACTTGCAGTATAAATTCAAATAAAACATATTGTCTGACATGCGTCATTATGGTGTAATGGTGGAAAAGAAGACACACACTAGTATTTGTACATACAGTACATATGTGTGCACATTCACATGAAAGTGGTCTGTAGCCAAAATGTCACTATTCTCCAGTTATCTGGTGACCTGAGTTGAATTAAATCTGAATATTAATTCATATTAATACTTTTGTGTTTCTACTTCATGAAATGGATGTGAAACACAGAATAAAAGCATTGGAACTGCCCATGAGAGATACTTTACAGAATTCCCAGCTGGTATGGTGTGGACACACACACACACACACACACACACACACACACACAACTGCAAAAGTTTTAAACTTTTAAAAATGGTTTTACATGAGTGTTGGGGTAGGACAACATTTTTCTAAATAGCTGTTCTCATGGGCTTAGATTATCAGATGATATGTTTGTTTTACGTTTTATTTATGCATGGAAATCACCTTAGGAAGGCTTTACTCAGATAGACAACACATTTTTAAAAATACATAAATATCCCAAAACACACTTTCCTAGATAAGTAGGAAGAGTTGCATTAGGGTACACTGCTCCTTTGATCTGTACCAGTATTTTAAAAGCTATTGCTGCACCCTGTGATCCTTCCCATAGTAATTCTCTTTTGTCCACATTTTCCTACATTTTTTTGACAACAACTGCTGGAGTTCAATGTGTTTTCCATAAAACTAACACTCAGATGCCTTCATGCACTTCAGATTGTTTCCATTCATTCTAAATAACACCTTGTTGGGAATCAATGCCTTGTTTTTCTTTTAAAAATCCACACATATTCAGCTATGTAGTCATCAGGCTGAGAAACACCCTGTTTCCTAAAGGGTTAGGCTAATTTGAAGTGAAGAGTTTGATTTGCAGGGGACCTTCTTATTTTTAAATACTGTAACCTTAGTAAAGGAAGATACAGTAGTACTATCACTGGTCTGGCTCACATTGAGGGGAAAACCATTATTAGTAATATTGCTAACGAGTTGCTGCTGATGATCACATGGAAGACAAGGGGAGGAAATATTTAGTCATGGTGGTATCCAGTCACAGCACTGGTCCATCAAGCCTTGTATTGTTTATTGCAGATGATTGCAGATGATTGCAGATGGTAGCGGGAGAAGATGGTGCCTACCTCTGCAGCAACTCAGGAACATACAGTATGTGTGCTCCTCCAAGAAGCAGTTTCCTTCTGGGTCTACAACCTGTTCGGGTTTTTCCCCATTTGTTAAGGGGAGTTTTCTAAGACCAGGTACCAAATTCATACTTAACCTCTACCATTCCCACTGTGTGGGATTAACCACCTTGAATATCATTCGGGGATCTTGAAATGTAAGAAGTGGGGGGGCTCCTACTATTAGGCAGAGTGAGATGTCTGCATTATCACATACAGTGGTACCTTGTATAAAGGAATTAATTCATTCCAAATGAAATTATGTTAAGCAAATTTTATTTATTTATTTATTTATTTATTATTGAATTTATATCCCGCCCATCTTCCCAACGGGAACTCTGGGCGGCGAACATGGCAGGCAGAAATACATATGATTGTCTACAACACAATAGAGAAACATAATCAGCAGATAAACATAAATTAATAAGAAGCAAATTAAAAAGAATAGCAGGAATTAATTCATTCCAAATGAAATTATGTTAAGCAAATTTTCCTTTATACAAATTCCCATAGGAATGCATTGAAAATGGAGTGATCCCATTTTTATGCTGTACAGATTCTCCCCATAGGCAATTACGTTAAGCAAATTTCCCCTATCTCCGGAATTTTTTATGTTGTACAAATTTTATGTTATACAAGCTGTTTGTTATACAAGGGTTCACTGTACTAGGTTTCAGGCGCGGGGGAGGGTATTTAGGGAAAGGAAGCATATGGTAATTGATCTGAAGCATTGTTGCCACATTTTTACTGCCCAGGAGAGGCAATAAAACTCATGGAATGTTCTGTCCCCAAAATGTCCTGAGCCAGCCCCAAATAAGCTGCAAGGTGGGTTGTCATGCCTGCTGCATGATAATGCGTATGTATACAACCAAGTGTGAATTCTGAACATGACCCTAAGTACCTTATACCTTCTCCTCCTTTGCTAGTGGCCAACCATATTTACATGGGAATAGTAAAAAAAAAAAGGCACACCCTCAGCATCACTATCAGCTGTGGAAGCACCTGGAAACGGGCATAGGGAAAGAACAGGAGCATCCATCAACCTATTTCAGTGATGATGTTGGCCATGCCCTGAATTTCACCTGGACCTCAGCAAGATGAGATACAGGTATATACATATATGCATATTCTTGCTCCTTCAACTCCACTATCAAAAGTGGTATCTCAACCATGGGTAATCATGATTTCTGACTAATCATGACTAATAACAATAACAGTGTGCATCACATGGATGTCAGAAAAGCAATGAAAGGCATCATTGCCAGTCAATAAAAACAACTGAGATAATGCCCCTGAGTGGGGAATTCTCTCACCATTTGTATTATGGATAACAGAAACTAGGTGCAAAGAACTTTTGGTTTCGGTTTTGTATTTTAACCCAAGGTGTTTTTCTATTTGATCACTTCTTACGAAGAGGATTTTTCTGCCTCATTTTCGATTTGAGAGGGGAAACTGCAACCCCCAACATCCTTTACTATTGGCTATGTTGGCCGTGGTTAATGGTCATTGTAAGCAAAATTGTTTGGAAGTCCACTGTTGCCCATCGCACTCTAGAAACAGAATAACGGCCCATCGGTGAGCAATCTGTAGAAGCCCAGAGAAACTGCTCACAAGCCATGACCATTTAGGCTAAAGCACCGTCCTCTGTGCAAACGCTGACACTCCAGAGAGACAGCTAGGCAGATATTTGGCAGTGGCACAGTGAGATGAGCAAAACATTGCTGGCTGGCAGAAGCAGGCAGACAATGTAGAATAAACAAGGGAATAATGATGGTTTCAGGAGAAGCATGGGGTCTTTCTCTTTGGTTGACTCCATTTTGATAGAAGGGTAGGGAGAGAAGATCTGAGCCAGGCATGTCCAAAGTCAAACCTGGGGGCCAAATGTGGCCCGTTTTCAAGTTTCGAGCGGCCCGCAGCCTCTTCTCCCCGCTGGCTCAGCCTGTCACACATCCCCACCAGCTGGCCCCTCCCCATACCGGATGGAGGCGTTAGCTTGCAGTTTTACGGTTTGCCTGCCCTCCCTGCCTCTGTCCATCGCCCCAGCCATCTGCCCAACCTACCCACCCCCAGCTCCCTTGCTGCAGGGTCCTCCAAACCTTCTTGCATGTCCTAGAGGTTTGTCCAAAGTCCAGTCTGGGGGCCAAATGCGACTGAATGGTCGGCCCTCACACATTTTCACCTCACCAAATCTAGCCCTCCTTGCAAAAAGTTTGGACACCCCTGATCTAAGCAAACACTCCGCCCAGAGTGACCTCGTTGCTAGATGGGTGGTATAAAAATCCAACAAACAAACACCATTATTGAATGTGCTGCTATAAACAGAATTTTATAAAATCACAAAAGGAGGTGGTAACTGGGACCAGCCTGGACAATATATCCATCAAGGATTTTAAAAAACCCTAAATCAGCCTGGCATGCTATAAGAAATGCCTGTGTGACGTTCAGTGCCAGGATGGTTTTAGGTAGGAGGCCAAAAATGGGATGAAATTCCAGCCAGTTGTTTCGAGCATAGAAGGCAATGCCAACAAACAAACATTCAAAGCCACTGTGGGTACACGGAGACAGTGGGAAATGGACAGTGGGTTGGGGTGGGGAATAAGTGTGCCACTCAAAGGAGTGAATGTGAAGGAGGAGGGGAGGGCTGGAACTCAACTCACCCTCTGCCAGACCTAGCTCAGAGGCTGCTCATCCACCACTCACCCCCCCTCAGCCTGCTTCCCTGGCTCTCAACCGCCCCCCTCACCTGTTTGTGAACTTTTGTAAGCTGTTCCAGGTTGTTCTCAAGAAAGGAAATCTTCTGTTTCTGGGAATGAGCCCCCCCGCTATCCTCGGGTTCCAGCTCCGCGCTCTGAAAAAGGAAGTACAGAAGAACCATGGAGTCATGCGCTAGGCAAGCAGACCAAAGCTTCAGGCCCTAATTCGACTGAAAAGCACTGAGGTAAGCCAGCCCGACTTAGAAACTTGAGAAGAGGTCTCGAATATGAGCTTGACTATTGGTTCATCTAAGCCAGTACTGGCAACGCTGACTGGCAGCAGCTACCTAGGGCAGGCATGTCCAAACTTCAGCCCTCTAGATGTTTTGGACCACAACTCCCACGGTCCTTTGCCACTGGAAATACAGGCTTGGAATTCTGGGAGTTGTGGTCCAATACATCAGGAGGGCCAAAGTTTGGACATGCCTGACCTAGGGTTTTAGGCCCTTTCTAGAAAAACATCAGCATTCCCTGGTGGTCTCCCATTCAAGCACTAGCCAGGCCCAACTTTCCTTAGGTTTGGAAAAGCTTTTGTTATTTCACTTGCCCTCCTAGTAGAAGATTATACCAGCCCTAATAGGGGTTTCAAGGTAAACTGAATATTAAAGGAGTGGTTTTGACAGTTCCACACACCCTAGGGAGTTTCCATGCCTGAGCAGGGATTCAAATCTGGGTATCTTGAGTCCTAGTCCATCATTCTATCCAGGACACCACACTGGTATAAAACAGAGATGAGCATGAACTGATTCGTCCTAGTTCTTAAAAGCAACAACACAGGTACTGCTGCTCCCTCCCATGCCTCCTCTCCTCACTTAGCTACTCACCTGCAGGGGAGGAGGGGCAGGCAGGGCTTATGCCCCAGGTGTCGCGCTGGGGGGAGGGAGCCACAATGACAGAAGAGTACTTGTGCTCTGTACTACTCTGTGCCCGCCCACCCCTGCTGGGGGAGGTGAAATCCATGTTTACACCGGGTGACATGAACCATAGTTATGAAGGCTTCCTGCACCTCCACAACTGATCTTCCCATCCCGGCAACAGCTTAGGTTTCTCTGCCCTGCTCTCTTGGCTGACTGCCCACTTAGACAAAACAGGAAGGCAGAGAGATCTTTGCTCTTGCTAGTGACTGGGGATTAGCCAAGGAGGGAGAAAAAACAAGCAAGCTGGGCCTGGTGAGTGGCTTGTGTCCATCTCTAGTACAAAACACTGGAGAAGTTTTTTAATTTATACGTTGCAAGGGGTCTATAAAGGCATTGAGTTCAACACCTTACTTAATGCAAAAATACTAATCAAAATAGATCTGACAGATGGTTGTCCAATTATCTTTTCAATGCCTCCCATATCAGAGCTCTCACAGTTAATTTTTTTCTGATGTTCAACCAAAAATGTGAGCCCATCATTATGTGTTCTGAACCCCGGGATGATTGAGAAAAGATCCTTCCCCTCCTCTGTATAACAAGCTTTCATGTATGCGAAAAGTGCTATCATGAAGGCTCATGAAGGCATAAGCCAGGATCTCAGCCTGAAATGCAGTGTGGTAAAATAGAGCATTTCTTTTTCCAGTGAGGGAGACTTGCATAACTACCCCCTAATCCAAATCTTGAATGTACTAGATGGAACGGATTCTCTGAAGATACAGCCTGCAGGCAGTTCTAAGGCCTCAACCTTGTCACTTAGGCAGTTACTTCACGTCCGTTTTGTCTCTGTTAGTGTTGCGCTTAGCTGTTGCCACTTATTCCTGGGACAGACAGTGTATGCAACGCGTTCTAAGCACTCCTGGGTGTTCCCATCAGCCTCTTGCACCTAAGATTACCCAGTTGTTTAGAGCTACACAATTTCAGTCACTCTGGCTGGGGGTGATGGCAGTTATAGTCGGGGGGCCCAGCTAGGTGCCAGCGTTGGAAACCCTACGCTAGATCAAAGGCGTAACGCAAGAAGATCATTAGGCTGAAGAGCCACCTACTTTCTTAACTCGAGTTGTGACGTCTTGAACGAACAGCTTGCGAAGGTTGTGGAGGGTCTGGAGTTCACGGGCCTGGCAGAGTGCAAGAGAGAGAGAGAGAGAGAGAGAGAGAGAGGAGAGAGGTGAGGTGAGATTGAGATAAGCCTCCTTTGGGCCTTGGCCTCCCACTCCATCCTTTGCCTCTTCTCCCCACACTTACAACAGTCTCCTCCAGTCCTTTGAGGTCTTGCTTGGACTGCTCATGTCGCTCGTACAGAAATCTGTGAAGCAGAAACAAGAAGCGGCTCAAGTGCCTGTGGGATCCATCCTTCCATGAGAGGAAGAGGTCCAGTTGCACCCCTGGAAGCACAGCTGCCATGCGTTGGCAAGCAGAGGCTATGAATGCATCAAGCAGGACTACAGCACTGCATCTGCCCCAGGATATCACGTGGTCACAGACCTCAGGGAGAAAACAACTTGATGTGTTTGATCTGTTTTATAAGTCTTTGGGCGCTTTTACACGACCCCTAAGATCCGCTGGCAACTTAAATTCGGACCAGAGATCTTGGGGGTTTGTTGCTCTTCCCGTGTTCCCACCCCTCCGCACTCTCTTGCTCCTGTCTGCGTGAGGGGAGGGAGAAAAAAAGGGAGACAAAAATGCAAGCTCACCTCCGCTCTGCTGTCGGGAGCTGCCCTGGGAAGCATTCCAATCTCTTTCAGTCTCTTAAAGGGGTGGGGGCAAAAAAAACCACACAAGGCAAGGAGAGCCCGGCACTCACTGCTTTACATCCACATCAGAAAATTTTCACCTTCGGAGACCAGGTACTTGGAAAATGCGCTGGGACGCGCTTAGGTGGGCATGGTCGTACTTAATTTTTTTAAAAATCCGGAGCTGGGGGAAAACAATTTTAAGCACCGGATCTGGGAGCCCTTTGCCTTGGATTTTAGGGGTCGTGTAAAAGCGCAGAACAATTCTTAGAGGAGGTGAAAGTAAGCAGAAAGAGAGAGAGAAGGCTCAAATCTAATCTCTTTTGCTGTAGGACAGAGTTGTGTGTGCCACATTCCGTATTTTGACCAGGCTAAAGACATGAAAAGCACTTGCACATTTTCTTCCACGCAGCGGAAGATGCCTTAATAATCTGAAATGCTTTGCCCAGAAAACAACCAATCACTGTGAAAAGTTTCACTCCTCTACCAGAGAAACAAAGACCAGCATTTTTTTCTTATTCAGCAGCAGCCTTTTTCATCAGCAAAAGACCCTATATTTTGGTGTAAAAACATGTTTTTAGGGGGGAGGAGGGAGAAAAAGAAGAAAAGAAAAAAAAAAAAAAAAGAAAAAAGGGTTTGCTTTTTAAAACTTGTATTACAAAGTCTTTGTGTTAAATACAAAGTTTTTGTACCCCAAAACCCTGAAATCTTCATAGAAAATAAAGTTTTAAATTAAAAAAATTATCTTGCCCAACAGGGAGAAAGCTTTTAATTTTTTTAATTCTTATCTATGAAAACAACATAAGCAAATATTTATATTACTAGCCCAAAGCCCTCAAAGTCGGTCTTTTGCCCTCAGATGGAAGAAAATGCTATCCTGTCACTAAT
Organism: Phrynocephalus forsythii; assembly: GCA_029282475.1. NCBI lineage: Eukaryota > Metazoa > Chordata > Lepidosauria > Squamata > Agamidae > Phrynocephalus > Phrynocephalus forsythii. Next base: position 28,534,142 of record JAPFRF010000011.1, on the reverse strand, counting down.
GTTCAAATGCCAAAAATAATCAATTTCTGTACTTAGAATTAGTGATCCCTGTAAGTGTTTCCTAGGGGGTTTGGGCATGAAGGCAAAATGGAGGTCTGTGCCAGAGACTTTGAAGTATGTATTGATAACAACAGATCTCCCTTAAGTTTGAGTACCAGTCACTACAGTTTTAGAATGTTCTAGAGCTGATCTGGGCAGGTGCAGAAGCCACATGTGATCTTTTACGGAAATGCACCTTAAATTGCTCCCTAATCAGCATGGCTGCTGGCTGTGGAACACCAAGCATTGACTTATACTAAGAGTGAGTGTTTGTTTATCCAGCCTAGTGTAGCCAACTCTGACTGGCAGAGGCTCTCCAGAGGCTGAGAATTCTTTCCATCACCTCATCTTTTTTTTTCTTCAAAGAGAAGATGCCAGAGATTGGACCTAGCATTTTATGCATGCACAGTTCAGGGACTTCTCCCTGAGGTCTGTGACCATGTCATATCCTGATCTGCATACCCCCTCTATTTACACTTCATGTTGCATTAGTTTTATAGAGGAATTTATAGTTTTCCACAAGTTGTTGGGCTGAAATTTTCCCATTCATCCTAGCCGGCATGACTAATGGTGTGGGATCATGAGAGCTGGTGTCTAACGATGTCCAATGGGTGTACACCCCACATCCCTTGTCTGCACAGGGGAGCCAAGATAATGTCTCCTGCCCCTCTTGGAGATCTCCCCACTGAATAGCTGGGGAAGGGAAATGGGGTCTCTCACGTCAGCTCCTGGAGCTTCTGAGACTTCTCTTGCTCCTCGTTCTTGAGTTTCTCGTAGTCCGCACGAAGCTTCTCCAGTTCAAGCTCCAACTTCTGGTTCAAGCTGGTTCAAGATAAAACAGAGATCATCATTAATGTAAGGATGGCAACTGGGCACAATTACTACCGTTTCTGCCCTACAGGCCTTATATATGGGTGTGAGATTAATGTTAGCTGGACTGAGGTGATTGTCTCAGGTGGGAGCTATAGGAAAAGAAAGCTCCAGTGCTTATGCCCCTCCTTATTCTGACCATTGATGCCTTTTATCTCCTCCTCCTCACAGAAGGCCAGAGGGCACGGAGCCGTTGCCTCCCCTCGGGTCCACAACCGCACTCCCGCCAGTGTCCTCTTCCCAAGCCCAGCAGAGCACGTCTCATCGCTAGATGCCTCTCTCCACCCCTCCCCTCCCCCCTCATGGAGGCGACTTGACCCTCCCCTCAGGGTGACTCACTCCTTCAGCTCGTCAATGGTCTTCTGCTTCTGGTTAATCTCATCCCGCAGCCGTGCCAGTTGCTTGTGGTGGGCCTCCCGATGACTCTCCAGTTGCATCTCCAAGGCCTTCTGTGTGTGACAGGGATTAGGTAGTTCAGAAATGCAAAGAGGACAATCCCAGGATACATCCCACAGCACAGCCTTCTTGGTCCTCTCCCCAAGTCTCTTCGGTGATCTCCACCCCATCATACCAATATTCCCAAAACCTGCTATCTTCCTGGTCTCCTGTTACCTTCTATAATATCATCTGCTTTCCTCTTAGTACTTTGTGAAAGCATCTTAGGATCAGGCCACCACTAAAGGTGTTCCATTCAGCTTGTTTCAACTCCCAGTTCCCAGAAATCTTCAATAATTCCCCGGGGCAGAATTCTTGGAATTCGACCCACAGACCCACATCTACAAGCACTTTGGATTTTGTTCACCTGGAGAAAAGTCTTGTCTTGCTGCACGGCCTTCTGTGGCTCATGTTTCGTGTTGTTAATGGACAAAAAGGGAAGCTGCCGCAGTGCTTCCTGGGAGTGGTAGTCTCACTGTCCTTGAGGTTGTAGAGAGGGTGCCTCCCAAAAAACTATCACTCCCAGGAAGCACCACAGCAGCTCTGAAGGGCAAATCTAGGGATCGCAAAGGACACATGCCTTTTCTGACAGGGGGAGTCCACTTTAAAAATCTAGGCACGTGGCTTCTTTACTCACCTTGACTTCATCAGTATCCTGGATCAAGTCCTGTTCCTTGCCCACGTCATGTACAGATTCTGTAAAGCAGAAGAAGTAGGAGACTCCATGGGGTAAGACGACAGGCAGATCAAAGATGAAGTTTTTTGTGAACAATGAATTGGCCCTAGATCAGGCATGTCCAAACTTCGGCCCTCCAGATGTTTTGGACCACAACTCCCAGAATTCTAAGCTTATATTGCCAATGACAAAGGACTGTGGGAGTTGTGGTCCAAAACATCTGGAGGGCTGAAGTTTGGACATGCCTGCCCTAGATCTATCAGACATGCATCTTCTCCCGCTTTGATTTGCCAATTGGTTTGCTAAGTGGATCTATGCCAGAGGGCATTTATCTGTGAAGATTCTCAGTCATCCAGGTGAGTTGGCCCGAGGAGGGACTGGTTTGCAAAATATCTGGGGGCACTAGGTGAACTACTCCTACTACCCTAGCCCACTTGGGTAGTAGGACGATAGGATGCAGCAAGGTATGTCAGAGGCATGGGGCTGTGTTCTGTCACCAGTGTTCCCCCTCCAAAAATGAGCAGGGAGCTTTGTCTCATTGTGTAACAAGAACATTATTGCATTGGGGTTTTTCCATATTCTGTGCAGGCTTCAAATTGTGTCCAGACAAAATTTTAAAAAACCTTCTTTAGTCCTTGTCCCTCGTCACAGAAAGGTGGGGACTGGCATGTCTTGGACCACCAAGAAATAGAGTTCATGTATATAGCCATGGGCCTCTTGAATATGTTGATATACCCTGCTTGGGTATGATGGCTGAATTGCCGGGTCTTACCTTCCTCTCTCAACTACTACTGAATCATACATAAATCAAATGTTAAATTAAAGTTAAAAATCAGCTTATCTGAGAATTGTGAACTGGAGTTACCTGACCCGCATGGAACATTTTGAAAACAAAAACTTACATCTATGAACATTAGGGAAGGTATTCAGGTGGGTGGGGGGCAATAGTTGTGTCTCAGAAACTTAAAGTCTTGGTTGACAACTGCCCCCACATTGTAGAACTCTTGTCTAGGAAAGCTAGACAACCCTTCCCGTCCTGTGGCTTGGTTGTCCATCTGCAAGTAGGCTTCTCTTTAAAATGAGGTAGGCTTTTAGCAGCAGACTGCCTGCCAGGAAAGGAGCTTTTCCTAGGAGGATGCTGTGCGTGTGTTTTTCGAGATGTACCTTCAGATTACCAAATTGAAATGGGTTACAATTTAAAGAGGAAGCCTTAGAGCAGCGTTGGCGAACCTGTGGCATGGGTGCCAAAGGTGGAACTCAGAGCCCTTTCTGTGGACACCCGACATTGGCCCTTCAAGGCCACCTATATTCAGGTTAAATTGCTGTATTGGCACTTTGCAAAAAATTAGTGAGTTTTGAATCGCATTTTGGGCACTCTAAAAGGTTTGCCATCACTGCCTTAGAGCATGGCAATTGTCGCTTGCTGGCAAAGACTGTAGACACAATTCTGGTGCAGGTACCAGATATGTTTGCTTGAAAGACTAACTAGAGACTAACTATGTTCTGCACCACCACCAGCAGCCACCCATCCCCGTTGCCTGGCATCAGTGATGCAGGTTGCCTCCGCGTCCTTGCATATAGACATAAATTCCAGCTCAGCACCTTGGGCCTGGAGCTTGGCCAGCTCTTCGCTCAGGGCATCGTAGGATTCCTCCAGGTTCCGCTTCTTCAGCTCCACACTCTGCATGTACTCAGTGAGGGAGCGGATCTTTGCCTCATGCTGGACAAGGGGAACAGTTTTGGGGAAGAAGAGCAGGCAAGAGAGCATTACGGTTGGGGCCTGACCTGGTTTCCGGATGTCCCAATACTTTAATCTTCCTCAGGGGTTCCCCTGCATGACTGTTCATCCTAGAAAATGCAGGCTGTCCCCTCTCTGACCCCCCCTCCGCTTCACCACCTTGTCTTCAGAGTTCCAAAACAACCGCTGGATGAAGGAATCAGACGTCGCCCCTCTCAAGTTATAATTCAAGGCACATGTACAAACAGAAATTGTGTTGGCCACATAAAGTAGACAACCATGCTGAGGTCATTGACTAACAATCGCCTTATAAAATGGGAATGAGCTATGACCCCTCTTAAAAAGCCCACCTCCCTCGTATAAGGGCTGGAGCCATAAGAACCTAAGAAGAGCCATGCTGGATCAGGCCAAAGGGCCATCTAGTCCAGGTTCCAGTATCTCACAGTGGCCCCACCAGATGCGTTTGGGAGCGCATGAGACTAGATATCTGTCTCCTGATACCACTCCCCTGCATCTGGCCCTTGAAGTACCCTGGTTTTAAGCCTGGAGATTACACACATCCCTATCATGGCTTGTAACCTGTGATGGACTTTTCCTCCAGGAATCTTTGCAATCCCCTTTTTGAAGGTGTCTAGACCAGATGCCATCCCCACATCCTTTGGCAGGGAGTTCCATGTTCCTTCAAAAGGAAGTGAGTTCAGTCTACCCACTTTCCTCCTAAGATTTACCTTTCTTTCCCAATTTCAGTTTTAGGGCTCCTGTCCTTCCATGTTTAAGGTGCAGCCACCTGGTCTCCATCGCTTTTGCAAAAGGAGCAGCTGTGACCGGCCATGATCCAGGGGAGAGTGAAAATGGTCCCTGGACCCAGCACACAGCACCACCCTTCCCTGGGGGTCTGCCCTCCCTTCATCTCCATTCCCATGAATCTGACCTGAGATATGAGCAGCTGGCAGGAAGACAGTTCTCGTCCCGTCACCTCCATCTTGCGATGGCACTCCACTTGCAGTCCTTCCAGCTGCCGGCAGCGCTTCACCACTGACTTCACTTCGGATTTGATCTTACTAATGTAGAGTCGGGCGACAGTGAACTCCTCTTCAATGGCACCACTAATCTCTACAGGCTGGGGGGGGGGGCAGTTCAGAAAAGGGAGAAGAAGGGCGTCTGGGAATAAATTTTGGGCACAGAACTCAGACTCATGACCCTTCCAAGCAGAACTGGAGATGATGGCCATTGGCTCCGGAGGCCCAAGTTCCTCTCCTTCATCCAGTTGCTTTTTTACAGCAGAGGTAGAGAAACCTGTGGCCCTCCAAGGGTCAGGGCACTGTTTCTCCCCTTGTGCCTCACTTCAGGCCAACTTGCTTAGGACTCTTAAGAACAGAAGTTCAACCAAATCTGGGTGGGTCACAGATTTCCACATAGTTTTTCAGAAAAAATCCAGGTGTTCACTGTTACCAAACCATTACTTTCCAGTGCTTTCTGGATTATCCTGTCTTCTGGGTGGGGGGGATAATGCACACATATGGACATTCCCCCACACACACACCACCTTGAAACTCAAATTAAGTGCCCCTTGTCCATCTACCACCATGGACAGCCTTTGACGTCATCCTTGTGGTGCCATGTTGTGAGGTGTGTAAAAGATCAAAAATAGCCTGAGAGGGTAAGCCAGATGTTACTGAAGTGGAGAGGTATGTTTCTTTCCCAGATTCATTTTGCACGTCCATAAAACTGGGAAAGGGAAAATACAAATCCACAGGCGCCATGAGGCCCTCAAGCCAGAAGTGGCGATAGTAGGGCCTGCCCTGGGTGGTCGTGGGGCAGGAGTTAACCACTTGACTTACTGACGTTGTCCACCACCACCACCACCACCACCACCACCACCACCACCACCACCACCACCACCTTATGAAATACTGAATTGCATCAGGGAAACCTCTCTCATTTCCTTACCAGCTTGATCTCACCGTTGCCCACAATGACGCTGAACTCGCTCAGATCCTTCATGAGGCCGTTGAGCACCTCAGCAATGCGCTTGCGCTGGTGTGCACTGAACTCCTGCAGCCGTTGCAACTCCGATTCCAAGGAGAGCATTGTTGCCTACAAGGAGAGAGAGAGAGAGGGACTGTGGCTCAACTGGCTCAAACAAGACCCTCTCCCTTGTTTTCCCCAAAGACCGACATCTCCATTTTTTTTCCTGGTAGGACGACCCCCACCCCCACCAGGAGCTCTAATTCTTCACAGCAGAGCATATTTTGAAAACATAAATCTGTGCATTTAGCCTATGATATTTTCTGTCTTGACTTTTTTAGACTGGAAGCTTGTGTAGACAGAGACTTGTGTTATCTTCATTGCTTGTATGCTGGTTATACAATCACTGATTTTAATCCCGCGAAGGACTAGTTCCTTTCTCTTCAGCACAGGTTAGGCTTTATCTTGAGTAAAGTGTCCAGTTCTGGACATCACATCTCAAGAAAGATGCTGGAAAACTGAAACAAGCTCTAAAGAGGGCAACAAAGATGATCGGGGGATCAGGAAGCCAAACCCTATGGGGAAAGACTGAAATAACTGGGTATGATCAGTCTTGAGAAAAGAAGACTGAGGGGAGACATGGTAGCACTTTTCCAATACTTGAAATTGGAGAGGCAAGATCTGTTTTCGATCATCGCAGAGTGCAGAGCATGCAACAACGGGCTCAAGTTATAGGAAAGCAGATTTTGGCTCAATATCAGAAAAAAACTTCCTAACTGTTAGAGCAGTACAACAGTGGAATCAGTTACCTTGGGAGGTGGTGAATGGTCCAACACTGGAGGCATTCAAGAGAAATTTGGACAATCAGATTTGATTTGTATTTTATAAGCAGGAGGTTGGATATGATAGTCTTGTAGGCCCCTTCTAAGAAACTTTGTAACCAAAAAGTGGGATAAAAATATGAATAAAAGAACAGGCAAAACGTCTGAGTGGGGGCCATGGGAATCCCTGGTTTGCTCAGTTTGTGAGAAGAGTGCTTTCTCTCCTCCTCTTTAACCCAATGGAAAGGAAGTCCTGAATCTATAACCTATCCATTCTATCCATGTCTGTTATGTATCACAAGCAGCCAAGCCGCTATTGAATTCTATCCCAGGAAAAACCTACCCAGGTGTTAACATTGTTTTCTTTCTGGTATCCAACTGAGAGGTGTTTTTTTTTCCTCCCTCTCCTTTAAAGTTATTTCTTATTTTACATCCTTTTAATATTCTGGTGGTTCTAGATCAGTCATTGTTGCTTAGATATTTGCCTCCGCATTTTAGATTTCATTTTTCAAATGTTCACGTTTACATTGTTGGATTTCAGGCCTGCTGAAATCTCCTCTGGGAGTAGGTCCTATTTAAGCCAAACAATTTAACCCTCAGTAGACATATGTGGAACTGTGTGGCCATTTTGATTCATTACTGCAAGAAGCATTGCTTTTTGAAAACGATTATAGAACACTTCGGAAACCATCTGATAGGCCTTTGACAAAGAGAATCAATATTATTCCATGCATACACAAAAGATTACAATTATGCCCCAAGAAAAACTGAGTTCTGCAACATGTATAAATTATGCAAACTGACTTCCAGTTTCTTGTATTTTTGAATAATTTATTATGTCTTTTAAACTCTTTTGCATAATTTATGGTCAGGAGCAGCAGAGTGCACTACACTGTGTCTCGCCCTCTGCTAGCTCCAGAGATTTCAGCCGTTCGTGATCACACACTTGTCTGTGTCCCTTTCCATTCAGAGGGGCTCAAAAATTGGTCTGTAAACACACACACACACACACACACACACACACACACACACACACACACACACACACACACACACACACACACACACGAGATTCTCCTGGAGGCTTTCCTACAGCTGATACTGGGTGGATGTAAAGCAGTGAGTGTCGGGCTCTCCTCACCTTGTGTTTGTTTGTTTTTTGCCCCCCCGCCCCTTTAAGAGACTGGAATGGTTTCCGGGCAGAGCGGAGACGGCAGAGTAGAGGTGAGCCTGCATTCTTTTCTCCCTTTTTTCTCCCTCCCCTCATGCAGACAGGAGCAAGGGAGTGCGGAGGGTTGGGAACACAGGAAGAGTGACAAATCCCCAAGATCTCTGGTCCGAATTTAAGCTGCCAGCGGATTTTAGGGGATGTGTAAAAGCGCCCACTATGTTGTGCACTTTCACATACCAAACCCATCTTTAAGATACCATCAGTACTTACCACCTTTTGGGACAGTTCATCCACCAACAGCTGATTCTGTTGGTTTTTCTCTTCTACCTCCTGGGATTTTTGGTCATAGTTGACCGCCAGCTCTTCCAAAGCTTGCAGGACCTCCTTCACCTCCTCCTTGGCAGAGTTGTTCTCGGACTGGAGGTGGCTCAGCTCCCGCTGCACTTTTTCATTATCTCCGCGAGTTGACATAAGAAGCTGGTGAGAAGTAGGCAGAGCGAGGGACAGGCCAGGTGCCACACAGGCAGGATAAAATGAAATGATATAATTAAAGAGAGATCGAGAGAGAAGTAGTGGCAGCACTGATAGCAATAATGTGGAAAAGAGTCATCTGAACCACCGAGTTCTTTCAGGAGAGACAGCGATGTGGAGATTAGATTGTCATGTTTGGACCCCAGGGATTCAGGCCCAAATCCACCAAACAGTCATGAGCCCCACACATGATGGATCTTGGGTTAGTCATCAACCCCCTGATTTGATGTGAGGACAAAATGGTGAGATGAGGAAGAACTACAGGGAGCACCATGGGCTTCTGGGAGGAAAGCAAGATTTACATTCAGTGACTGAAAAGGCCAAAGCCGTTGAGGGAGAAGAGATGTGGTGCACATGGAAGTGCATGTTTGTGCATACATACTTACTCTCCCCCCCCTCATGAAAACACATAATCATCCTCACCTCCTCTTGGTCCAGCATCTGCTGCTTGAGCTTCTCCATCAGTTGGCTCTGCTGGTTGATTTCATCATCCTGAATGAAATGAAAACAATTCTTCATTGCGAGCTAGCGCCCCCACACACACACTGCAATTCTACAAATGGGGGGGGGGAGTCTACATCCAGATACCTCCACAGGATGGTCACAAGTTATTTAGCTACCTGAGTGCAAAGAGGAAGATGGCACCATCACATCCACCCCATTCCACATTCAGAAACCATTGGCCACTCTATCTGAGTCCCACAGGGCACCATCCCTAAAGGGGAGGCAGCAGACTAGTTCAGAGGAAGGCAGGATACATTACATAACAGGCACACCCCTAATATGTGGGCAACATGCGATGTGCAGCCTTACCATCCACCCTCATCACTGGCTATCCCAGCGAGGCTGATGGGAAACTCTTCTCTACCTAATGGTAGGGCCAGCCTTGGGTGGGTCCTGGCAGTGAGATGGGGAGAGAATGTTCAGCACCCAAGTCAACCAAAAAGGTAAGTGAACCTCATTGTTCAGCAGAATGGGAGGCTGGGACTAAGGAGGCCTCTGACCTTGTCATCAAGCTGCTTGTAGAGTTTGCGGATTTCTTCCTCGTACTTGTGCCTCTCTTCATCGGAGATCCGGATGACGATGGAGGAGTTGTTGTCGTTAATAGGAGTCTCATCACAGATGTCAGGCACCGCCTTCTCCTCATCACTCAGCTGCTCCGTTTCTGGAACATTCTCCCCTGGGAAACACAAATACAAATACCACAAGAAAGATTGAGGGTCAGCGTGACTCTCTTTGCCTGTGTATTCTACCACAATATTTAGGCTGAGTCAGTGATTCCCTGAAAGGCAAAAAGACCGCCATGCTGCAGTGCAGTTCTGTGCTGATTCAAATCATTAGAGGGGCCAACATGTCAGACTATAAGAAGAGCCATGGTGGATCAGATCTACCTATCTAGCCCAGCATTTCTATTCCAACAGTGGCCACCCTGATGCACCATAATCAGAGAACATCCCTCTACAGGCACCCTCAGCCAATTGTAGCCTCCGGTGCCATTGACTGACATCCCCTCCATCCTATCAAGCTGTAACTCACTCTCCCCCCCCTTCTTCCCTCTCCTCCTCAAGACCCAAGCCATGTGTGCCTTTTTCTTCACTGTCTCATGGCGACCCCTGTGAAATGGCCGTTCGGCCCCCAGGTTGGGAACCACTGCTATAGCGAGAGATGTATCCGTGGCACATCCCACCTCACTTGGAAAAAGAGACTACAGAGGAGGGGATTCCAAAAGAAGGCAAACCAGGCCCTTCTTCCCTGTTTCTCCTGGCTCACCATTGCGCCAGCGCCCTAGCTCAGCCTCCAACTTAGCAATGGTCTCCTTTAGGACCTTGTTCTTCTCCTTCTCCTTCTCAAACTTCTTCTTCCATTGCTCAGCTGTCAACTCCAGATTCACTGACGCAGTGTTCTTGATTGTCTTGGCCCTGTAGCGGGAGAAGAGTAAATGGAAAAGCCCTGAGAGAGAATACCTTGGCACTGCTTGGGCTGAACACATCTGGTCTCAACCTCCACATCCCCGGATATCCCTCTACATTTGTTATTTCCAGTCCGTCATTGTCAGTTTTGCAGATCTGAAACAGATCCTTGGAATGTAGCAAGCTGCTTTATATGAAGCCCGACATGGATCCATCTAGTCCTGTTGACTCTGACTAGCCATGGATCTCCAGAGTTTCAGGCTGGGGGCTGCCACCAGTATGCTGATGATACCCAGCTCTACCTCTCATCACCTCTGGATTCGAAGGGAGCTACTATCTCAACTTTACCTGAGTGTTTAGCTGCAGTAATGAACTGGATGAGGATGAACAAAATGAAACTAAACTCAAACAAGACAGAGGTGCTCCTGGTGAGATGAAAGGGAGATCAAGGGATAGGGATGAAACCTGCATTGGATGGGGCCACCCTCCAATTGAAGTGGGGGTGCTCTTGGACTCATCCTTGAACTTGGATGCCCAGGTCACAGCTGTGGCCAGGAGCGCATTTGCACAATTAAGGTTAGTATGCAAGTTACGCCCCTTTCTTGAGAAACCAGCTCTGGCCTCGGTGACACATGCCTTAGTAACGTCCCGGCTAGAGTACTGTAATGCGCTCTTTGTGGGGCTATTGATGAAAAGCCTCAGGAAACTTCAACGGGTCCAAAATGCAGCAACTAGACTGCTGACTAGGGCAGGGTACAGAGATCACATTACACCCCTATTAAAGCAGCTCCACAGGCTGCCAATCAGCTATTGGGCACAATTCAAATTTCTCACGTTGACCTACAAAGCACTGTACAGCCTGGTCCTAGCTACCTCAAAGATTGAATCTCACAGTATGAACCGACTCAGGTGTTAAGGTCATCAGGAGAGGCCTGTTTTCAAATTTTTGATCTTCTCAGAACCACCATCAAATGATTTTATGTACTGAATGTAATGTCTCTATACCCCCCCACACACACACATACACACACCTGATTAAGCTCCATGGCTTGCCATGTCATCACCTCCTTCCTTCCCTCTTTTCCTGTCCTTTTACTTTCCATTGTGGGGGTGAGGAGGGGTGGGGAGCTCTTAAACCTGAATTACTAGGTGGTACTCCCAATGGGGCTCATGTCCAGCCATAAGCTGCCTCTTTTTCTACTCCATCTGATCAGTGACTTCTCTTTCAATGTGCTCCCTTTCCCACTTGTGATGTGGTTCTAGCCAACAACCCCAAAAGAAAGAAAGATAGGAGCAAGGGCCGGGGGATTACCTTTGCCCAAACATGAGAGTAGATTTAGTCTCCGCATCGTTGTAACTGGAAGGGGAGCAGCAGATAAACATGGTCGTGCGGCAGTTCCCGCCCAGGGAATCTTGCAGGATGCGCGTCATCTTGCTGTCACGGTAAGGCACGTAGCTCTTCTGTGTGAGACAAGATGGGGAAGGACACATGTTTGGCTCATTCTTGCATCACCAAAACTGAACACCAAGGCCCAGAATCATTCCCCAGGTCCCTCCTCATGGAGGTGGGGAGAAGAATCCTACTGAACCAATTCCCTATGGAACAAGGGTAGCCATGTTAAGCTCTAATCACAAAAGGCTCACAGTGGAAGGCTTCATCCTATTCTCAGGGAGAGAGCCGAGACAGAGGGAGAGACAGAGAGACAGAGAGATGTGTAGTATGTCAGGGTAGAACGAAGTGACACCGGTTCTAATCCCAGCTCAGCCATGAAGCTCACAGCCACTCCCTCCCAGTCTCATCTCAGCCTACTTTGTCGTGGTGGTGGGGAGATTGCAACAAGTAGCAACTTTAGAGATACACAAGCTTTCCTAGCTGAACATTTGTCCCCAACCACTCCTCTCTAAGGAAGAAATCAAAATAAAACTGCCTTTATTTTCTTTCCCCCTATCCCTCTTCCTTCCAGCAAGTCTTTCCCAGATTTGGACTGAACAGGGGACCACGGCAGCATGCTTTTACCCTATCCACCGAAGGGTGCAGCCCACTAGAGTTTATGCAAGGTCAACGGGGGTTGTCTTCAAGTGCCAAAATGCTATTCTCCCCGTGACTATCCCACGTGGCTATGTGCGTGCCCTGCCAGCTGCTTCACAATGTTCTTACACCGATAAACATTTTTGAAGAGTGGAAAAAGAAACAGCTGGGACAGCCACGCCTCTTCAATCTTCTTAGAAAGGAGGCAGGATAATAATGCAAATACAGTGGTACCTTGTATAAAGGAATTAATTCATTCCAAATGAAATTATGTTAATCAAATTTTCCTTTATACAAATTTCCCATAGGAAGGCATAGAAAACAGAGTGATCCGATTTTTATGTTGTACAGTTTCGCCCCATAGGCGAATTCTAGAAATCAGTTGAAAACAATTTCCCGTATCTCCAGACATTTTATGTTGTACAAATTTTATATTATACAAACCATTTGTTATACAAGGGTCCACTATAAATACGTCTCGTATTTTTGCCGCATGTCATTAAAAACACCCAAGTAGCTGAGAGAGTCAGCGTAGTAGATAAAAGTGTTGAACTGCAACTCAAGAGAGCTGGGTTCACAGCCCCACTCAGTCACAAAAGCTTGCTGAAGGGTGGCAAGTGTAACCCACTCTCAGTACACCCTCCCACATCAAGTTGCCATAAATTGCAAGTGACTTCAGGGAGCATAACAGCTAAAGTATTACTCTTGTGCACTTGCTATATAAACAGAGGCCCCTGACTTACACTACACCGGTGGTTCTCAACCTGTGGGTCCCCAGATGTTCCTGGACTGCAACTCCCAGAAACCCCTTCCAGCACAGCAAGTGGTGGAGGCTTCTGGGAATTGCAGTCCAGGAACATCTGGGGACCCACAGGTTGAGAAACCACTGCACTACCCTAAGTGAGACTGGTGACCTCTCCTGCCCAGTTCTGTAGACACTGAGTGTCCACGGCCTTTCCAAAGTTTCAGGTAGGAGTGTTGAAACTGGGATCTGCAGCACGCAAAGTGTGCCCTGTTCCAATGAGCTACAGCCACTCCACCCTTGCAGAAGGTGCTTGATGACGCCTTCCAGTTCCTTGATGTTCTACACAGTGTTGTGAAAGCTTTGGAATTCTACCTTATCATTCTAGAAATCAGCTGAAAACAAGGCCCATCATTTTCTTTGTAGCAATCTCATGGTTTTATTTTATTTTTTGTTGGAGCTACAGGCCCTAAAAGGAGGAGGGGAGCCCAGCAATCTAGATTTTCTGAATAGCCCAGGTTTAAGTTGTGCTATAACCATTCCATTGCACATTTAAAAACTCTCCTTATTGCTGATCTGTAAGAGAATCCCTTACAGTCAGAATCTCATGAGCCTCTCCTGTCTTTGTCCTGAAGATGGTAAACAAAACACCCTTAAACCACCGGTGAATTTTTGATCTCCTGTTGTTCCCATTTATAAAAGGCATACACAGTACTGTATACTCCCAGCCATTAACACAGAGCCAATATATGTGCTGCAGAAAGTTGATTTAAGATAATACCTAGTTGTGGATTGGCTCACCTATTTCTTTTTTTCTAAATAACCTCGACATTGCAACATTGGGATTTAAGGAGAAGAGTCACTTGCTTTTCTGAATGTTGCCTGTTGAATCTCACCTTTTGAAGGCAGACTCCATACAGGTGTCAGCAACTTAATACATTAACTGACAAGCTTTATTTACAGGTTCTCCTCCGTCATATGGAGCATCAAGGAGGTGGCTTGGAGACATTTTTTTGTCCTTCGAAAAAGGACTCCCACACTTTCCAACTTATAATTATGAGGACTAGAAACTTGTAAGGAGGGATTTTTAATGTCTAACAAGAGCTTGCGGGTTACATAAGTGTCTCCTATTGATTCTATGCCATTTGTGGGATGTGAATTGAACGACCTTAGTCTTGCATGGTACTAATGTTAGTGTAACATTGAAGGCTCAGTTATTTGGACACAACAAAGAATGTATTGGGGCAGGGGAGATTTAGGGCTAGATAATGTCAAGTCCTTGTTACTCATAAAGGTATTGCCTACCGTGCCTTCAGCCAGTGCTGAGATGACATTGCCAAGTGCTGATAGGGACTTGTTGATATTCTTGGCCTCATCCAGCACAGAACCTTCAGCTCCCGTTTTGCTGACCTACCAAGAAAAAAAGAGAATCTAGATTATGACAGTGAATGCAATGGGGGAGATGGGCCCAGAAAAAAGGCCTTTTCTCTTAATTGAAAAACTGATCAGGTACTGGAATAGAAAGGGACCTAGTTGACCAGAAGACCAAAATAACAGGGCGAGAAAAATGTAGCTTTCTTGACTACAGTTCTCAAAGCTCCTTGGCTAGCATGGGCATGTGGGCTGGGGAATGTCTGGGCCTTTTAGTCCAAAACAGCAATTCTCCAAACCTTTGGAAAAAAGTAACAGTGACATAGGAGACTAAAAATCAAAACCTGCTGCCCGCAAATGTCACGGTCTCTCCCTAGTCTCAAATTCCCTTTGAAAGTCCATTGCCAGCTGTTACTATTAGTAATAACTGCATACCATCAACTTGATTCTGGCTTAGAGCAATCCTTTCTAAGGGTTTCTAGGTAGAGAGTACTCAGGAGTGGTTGCCCATTCCCTACTTCTGAGGACACCCTGGGTTTATGCATCTTGCCCAAGGCCACCTAGGCTGGTCATTCTGCCGGGGGGGGGCACAGAGGGGAATTGAACTCCCAACGTCTGGCTCTGCAAGGTAAGCAGATGTGGCCTCCGAGGCAAGCCATGGGCTGTCTCACAGCCAAACCTGGGCCTGAACTCTTTGCTTTTCTACAGACAATCCTTCAAAGTCAGTAGCCTGCACCGGAAGCAGTACACATTCCTCTGCTTAGCTGTCATTGTTAGAGGTAGAAATGCTAGACTTCCCTCAACCTGGTTCTCTCCTGATGGGGTTTACCAACATCTCCTGTAATTTTTGGGAGTTGTAACCCAACTCTTAATGGCACCCGGTTAGAGAAAGACGATTTATGCTATGCCTGGGAAAGTCAGAGCCTTCACAGAGCATGCTAAATATAGGGACTCAATGGTAGACAACCCTCTCTCCATTTTCTGCCCTCTGCACCAGAAGAAAAGTCTGAGTACAGGCAGGACAGTTCCCAGCCTCAGATCCTGAGGTCCTTGGATCAAATTCTGAAATCACTGAACAGTAGTCTAGGATGAAATGATGCTTTGGAGTGTCCTAGTTCATGGCTGGGAATTGTTTCAAGGCACTGCACGGATCCAGGTACATTTCTGATAACTGTTACCCACAAACAATTCTTGATTACAATGGGTAAAACCTTTGCAGTCTTCAAAGACAGATTGACAGATAGGCTGACACCGGGTTGTCAGATTCTGAGAAAGATTTATTCACGAATGTACATTCGGGTCCCTCTGTGCAGAAGGACAATTTCCATGACAGATCCCAGCCTTCTTATACCCTGTTTTAGAACTAGGACACATTATCATTCCCAGACTGTCCCCGTGAAAATCAGATGTTTCTCAGTTAACAAAAACTTCCTCATTACCTGAAATATTTGCACATATTCTTAGTTAAGAAAGCAGAAAACAGTTATGTTCTAATATAGCAAACTTATGGGAAGAAAGGATCATTTGTGGCCAGCTAAGGGAAGTTACTTCAAGAGGTCTTTGTAATTTACCAGAAAGGGCTTCTTAAAACACATTTCTCCAACACAGAGACACATAGTCTTAAAAGCCTTAATAAGATGATTATATGATGAATTATAAATTTCTTATTGCCAATGGTTACATAACGGAGAGTATACTCCTTGTTCCCTGGGCCTGTTTCAGACCCATAACCAAGTCAGAGACACCAAGCCCGCTGCAAATGGCTCCCAGCTCTCCGGAGCTTAAAAATGTTTCCCACCAGCCTGCCAGATCCACCAGGTAAAGCTTCCCACTCAGTTTCTGCTCCGTCTCCATGTTCTCTTGCTTGATGTTGATGAGGAAGATGCTGTGCTCTCCTCGGAACTGTTCTTTTTCATTTCTTTTGCCTCCCGG
This sequence comes from Phrynocephalus forsythii, assembly GCA_029282475.1. Taxonomy (NCBI): domain Eukaryota; kingdom Metazoa; phylum Chordata; class Lepidosauria; order Squamata; family Agamidae; genus Phrynocephalus; species Phrynocephalus forsythii. The sequence continues at coordinate 28,517,909 of JAPFRF010000011.1, read as the reverse complement.
GGCAAAAGAGAACCAAGATGAGAGGGACAAAGCATTCCACCGGCACCCGGAGGTAAGGGTGCATTCTTTTCTCCCCATTTTTAGAACCTATCTTGAGACAGGCCATGTGCGGATGACTGGGAAGCATGGTTGGCAAACCCTCAAGATCTCTGCAGTGACAACCAGTTTTCTCCAGGGTTGTGTAAAAAGCCCCAAGTCAGCCATTCACAGCAGCTGATCTCACCATTGGCTTAGCAACATGATCTGCATAAAATAAAGAGTGGAAGGGGCACCATGTTCTCTTGCTTGATGTTGCTGAGGAAGATGCTGTGGAGGAACTGTGAAGGATTCACATGTAGACAAACAGAGGCAAGATAGATAACAAACATTCTTGTATAACGAAGGGAAAATTTGTTCTGATTCATAAAAATATCTTGTTTCCAGGCCATGTTTTATGACTTAACATAATCACAAAAAGGGGAGAACCATTGTTTTCAACATAAAAATGGCATCATTGCCATTCATAGCAGCTAATCTCACCATTGGTTTAGCAACATAATCTGCATAAAATAAAATCTGGAAGGGGACATAGATATTGCATTTGGAACAAATTAATTCCTTTATTCACATGTAGACATACTGTACGTAAACATATTTATTCTGTCTACATGAAATGATGAGAATTGTACCCCAACAAATATGGAAGGCTCCAGATTAATAAAAGGCTGGGCTGCACAACACATTCTTCCTTTTTTCTTCTTCTTCTCATGACTATTCCCACCCTTTTTTTTCTTGTGTTATAGAGTCAGCTGGGACACCCTTTGACCCACCAAACTACAGGTAGCTGTACATCATCCTGTGGGGGTTGATAAGACCCCAGATTTTAGTTGTATTGTATGCATTTTTTTTAGCTAAACCTGCAAGGACAACAATAGGTTGCTAAGCACAGAGCAATTTAGAACACCCATCTGGCTGGCTGTGCTACCCATCCTCTGTAATCACTCCCCACCACCACCACCACCACATTTGCCCGTCCTCAGGACTTACTGGTGACAGCCACATGGCGATTGGACTTTCCTTCATCGATCACATCCAGAATCTCTTCTGGGCTGGAGACAAAGCGCTCAGTGCAGCCCTAAAGGGAAAGGGGAAAGAGGGGGGGAGGAGCATTTGCCATAATATATGACTGCAATGACTTCATCTCCTGTCGTCAACTTCCTGCTATTCTGTCATTCTGTCCACCCTCTCCCACCTTCTTCTTCTTCTTCTTCTTCTTCTTCTTCTTCTTCTTCTTCTTCTTCTTCTTCTTCTTCTTCTTCTTCTTCTTCTTCTTCTTCTTCAAGTGCCATTTCCTTGTAGAACGTTGGCAATCAGCAGCATAACCTGTTTTTTTTTTATCTAAAAGCTATTCTAAATAGAGAAACTGCACCTACTATGAATCATTGTCTCATGTTCTTAAACCAGAATGTTCTTCTACCCCGAATGTTCTTCCACCCCGAGCCACACTTCTGATCTAGTTTTCCTTGAAGGATAACCTGGAGCAGATGGCATTTGTTTTATTTATTTTTAATCTTTATTTATTTATACAACATACAGTAACCCCTCACCTATCGTGGGGGTTAGGGACCCACCCGACCCGCAATCATTGAAAATCCACGATATGTGGATGCATGTTGAGGGGGGGCAGAATTCTAAACATAGTGCACCGCTCCCGAGGGGAGTGCGGTGAGCAGCATGCGATCTTTAGAAAGGGCTCTTGGCCGCGGAGCCAAAACCTTCCCCCCTTTCCCTCAAGCCTTTTGGGGTACTGTAGTCCCGCCATATAGCAGGACCACAGTATATGAACCGCGAAAGGGCGGGGGACCACTGTACAAACAAAAATACAAAATACAAAATACAAAGAAAACAAAACATCAACAACAGTGCACCCCTTCACCAGCGGGACCATTCTTCTTAATATCCTCCCTTCCAGAATAGAATTGATTGTTGTGCGGAAGCTTTACCCTTATCTCTTACAAGCACATATTCAATAAATCTACCCCAAATATCATTAAAATATCTCTTTTTAACTCTCCTTTTTTAATCTTTAAAGTACATGTCAATTTATTGTTTAAAGCAATATTCCATATTTCATTATACCATTCATCTAAATGTAGTTCATGGTGGTATTTGTAATTGTGCATTGTGTAACTGAAATATGGTAATTTTCTTCTCTTTATGGTATTGAGAATTCCTAGCTTTTTATTCATGTGCTGTAATACGGTCACAATAAAAGTGTTCTGCTTATATACCGCCCCATACCACTTCAAATAGACTCTGGGTGGTTTAATTACAGTATGCAGGCAACACATTGCCCCTCCCCAGCAAGCTGGGTACTCCTTTAACTGACCTCGGAAGGATGGAACGCTGAGTGAACCATGAGCCTGCTACCTGGGATTGAACCCTAGGTCATGAGCACAGTTTTACCTGCAGTACAGGCATCTAACCACTGTGCCATGGGGCTCCTATAAGTGACTCTGGCTGCCCAAGGTATCTTCAGAATTCGTCTGTACTCCACCTCTTACTACAGGTAAAAGTCAAAGGAAGCCAACCATGGGAGGCAGGAATCTTTCCCTCCATGTCATGCTTCAGAACACATTTGTTCAGTATTAAAAACTGAAATCCTGTTGGGTAAATTTACTCCGTGTAAGTCAGATGAGGCTTAAGGCATCCACCAGTGAGGAAAATCTTCCCTTCAACTCCATCAAATTTAAAATTTTAAAAAATCTCTACCCCCACCCCCTGCCTGCCAGCCCACCTCAGGCTCTTGATAACTTTCCTTGCCCTTGGAAGAAAACTTTGGGAGCCTTGGGCCTGGTGGTGGTGGGAACAAAGACTGTAATATTGGGAAATCACCACCAGATCACCCTCAAAGGCCCTGATCCACAATAACTTTTATTTAATTTTATTTTGTAATTGAATGTGGTGTATCCAAGAGGCTGGCCCTGAAATTTTGCTTTGAGCCCCAACTCGGGACGGAAACCTGTATACTTGCAATACAGCATGGATTATTAATGCATTCTTTTCAGTTTCTGAAGAATCTCACCTTCACAAATGGCACACGATTCTTGTCCTCATGAACAGAGAGGTTGGTCTTGGTCACTGTGGGTGAGGAGAGGGGGGGGAAGGCTCAGAGAGGCTACTCAGTTGAACTAAGACAGTGGTTCCCAACCTTGGGTAATCCAAGTGTTTATGGACTACAGTCCCCATAAGCCTTCATAACCAGCTGTACTGGCCAAGGTATCTGGGCCATGCAGTCCAAGAACACCTGGGTTGCCCAAGGTTGGGAACTAGGGAGATACATTTCACTTCAGTTTCCCACCAGCGTCACAAATACAGCTAGACTCCCACAATATCACCATCTCCCATCAACCTCCTTCTCTGCTTCTGGCCTCCCCTGGTACCCCTACACCAGGGGTCCTCAACCTAAGGCCCGGGGGCCGGATGTGGCCCCCAAGGTCCTGAATCTGGCCCCCGGGACCAATTGCAACCCCCACCTACCCCCTGCTTCCCAAGCAAGCCAGCCTCCACAGCTGCTTGTATTGCTGAGGCAGTTCAAAGCGGTGGGCTATGTCACTTCTCCCACTCCCCCACTACTGCCCAGATGACCAGCATGCTGGCTAGTGGGGCATTAACAGTTGGGAGGGAGGCCACAGCAAGGTTCCCTGCTCCCCCCACCCACTGCCCAGATGGTCGGGGCACCGGCTGCAGCCGAGCGGGGCAATTTAAAGCGGGAGGGCTGCAGCAAGGTCTCCCACTCTCTCCATGGCCCTGAGGCCCTGCTCCTGCCCCTCCTCCACCCCGCCCACCTGCCTTCCTTGTGTAACTGCTGCCTGTGTTATTGTGGTTGTGAGGAAGGAAGGGGGCAGGCAAAGGCAGTACTAGCCAGCCTTCCGAGCCGGAGCAGCCATGGCAGTGGACTGCTGGAGGGATGAACGGCAAGTGACCAAAGGGGAAATGGAGCTACTTACCCACCCACCCAGCCCCCTCCAAGCTGCTGTCTTGCTCTGTGGAGCAAGGGGGGGGAGGAGGGAGCCCACCGGTTTAGAGATCAGCAAGGAGGAGGTGGCGGAGAAAGAAAGGAAGGGAAGGGAAGGCCAACAGTGGCCTGGGCCTGGTTCCTGGGAGGCTGGTGGGGCTGCATTTGTCCCCGGCTGGTGATGGGTGGACTGCCAAGCCAAGAGAGCACCGCAGCCTGGCTGGGCTCGGCCAGTGAGCAGGCTGCAGGTGGCTTTGGGCATGCCTTCCTGCCTCCCCTCCCTCCTTCCCAGTCCTTGTTCCCTCCCTCCCCCCTCCCTCCCTTGCAGTGCACCAAGTCGGTCTGGGCCGGACCAGGCCAAGAGAGGAGGCAGGTTTCCCCCTGGGGTGCATCAAGGGCGTGATGGCCAGGGCACAGGGCTGGATCTGCGCGCAGTGGCACCAGGCTTGCTGCCCTTGCTGTGGCTGCTGCTCCTCATCCTGAGTGGCCACCCAGAAGGTGATGAGGGGCCTCAGTTTGCCTGGGCTGCCGCCTCCTTCCTGATGCAATGAGGGAAGGAAGGAGAGCTGCTCCAGCCACTGCCAATGTACTAGGAGGAGGTGGAGAAAGAGGTGCAGCAGAGGGATCCCAGTGGTGGCACCTCAGGGTGGTGATCTGGAGCAGGAGGCATTGCTGGGGCCCCAGAGACACAATGATCATGGGCCAATCATGGGGGGGGCACCGCCCACTTGCCCCCCCCTTTTCCATATCGGACTTTGGGAGGGGGATTGTGGTCCAGCCCCCAGTGGTGTCTGGGTGGTGGTGGACCAGCCTGCTGTTTGAAAACTTTGAGGACCCCTGCCTCACACCATCCCACTGTTAATATCTCACCATCTAGCAGATCGCGGATTTTGTCCAGGTAGATTTCAAAGTAGGAAACCTAGTGGAGGAAAAAAAAAGGTAAATAAATAAAACAGATATAATAGAGAAGACATCCTTGTTTCTATCATCCCCAATGGAGCATGCCTTTTCAAGAGCCAAAGTGCTCAAGATGATGACAAGGAATAAACTCTGACTAGCCAAACAAGTCCTCTAGGTAGAGACTGTCTCTTTGTTTCAGGCCGTAACCCTTCCAGGACACTGTGACAATACAGTGTTTTATCAGTAAGAGTAGTAGCAAATCTTCTTTCTGCTCTCCTTATATATAATATTGCTGTGGGATACATAAAGTTTGGGAAAGTTTTTTGGACTATAACTCCCAAAATCTCCTAATGAGCAGGAGACTTTTACAGTCATGGGCATATCAAATAAATCAAGTCCAAAAAAATTGATTTCCCCAAGTTCTGGATGTAATACTTTGGAGTTCCTTGGCTGAGCTCTAGATCCATGTTCAACCAGGTGAAGGAATAAGTGGTTTCTGCTGACCGAATACATGACTCCGTGATCATGATGCCTCTTCCTACTCACTTCCTTTGAGTTCCCTCCCCATCGCACCACTATTTGCACATGCACACTTTGTTGTCAGTACCAACAATCAGCGCAGCCACATACCCTGAGCTTCATAGTTCTACATCTCTCTAACCTTAATGTGGAATTCCAGGTTCTCGTCCATGGAGTAGATGTGGTTGAAGATGTCCTGGGCAATACGTGGGATGATGCCCATGAGCTGAGGGTCGTGCAGCTTTCCCTAGTGGAACAGAGTTGTCAGCAAGAGAAAGAGATACACCTCCCACCCACCCCGATGTTCTCCATTTGAGCTCTGCCTCGGAGAAGCAAGTTCACGCCCCAGGGTGCAACAGCCAGGCCAATATTCCCTAACCACAGACTGGACTTTAGAAATCCAGTAGGACCTCTGTATCGGCAGAGTACTGGCTCCTAGCCCTCCCCTGTGGATGCTGAAAACTGCAGATAATACAGAACACTATATATATATATAGCATGGTAAAAGAAAAGAATACTGTATCAGGGAACAAATATTTTCACATGCATTACCAGAGCTGAACACCAAAGGGCGACAGGGCCCATGCTATGTATTCTTCACGGACAAAAAAAAATTCACTGCATGGTCCATCTAGTGGGTGGTTCTGGTAATACATGAGTAAATATCCCCCCCCCTGGATTTCATTTCTTCTAATATTTTCAGATTGTGGATAAATCAACTATGGATACCAATCCCACAGGTACAGGGATGCAGATCCTGCAGATACAGGTTCCTCACCTCCATGGTATGAGTCTTCCCTGAGGATGTCTGTCCATAGGCAAAGATGGTGCCATTGTATCCAGCCAGCACATCTGCAAGAATAACGTAGTCTAGTAAGAGACATTGGTTCTCCTTGTGTACCTTCACCTTAATACGCAACCCTTTCTGTTCTCCTTTACAAGCCAGTCTCACTAAATACCTGCCCCCCCCCCCACCATCCTACTGACCTTTGACGATCTGCATGGCACAAGCATGGTACACTTGCTCCTGGGTGGTATTGGGTGGGAACACACGGTCAAAGACATAAGGCTTGCCCTGGTTAGTTGGGGAGGAATAGAACAAGAAAGGTCAAGGGTTAGTTGGAAAAAAGCTGAAAGTTTGTGTCAGGCCTCTCACCATCTCTTGCCATAAGCAACCCTTTCTAGAGGACAATGCCATTCTTCATTCAGTGGGTCTTAGCCCTAAATAAATCTGCACAAGATCAAAAGAGAAGAGCAGAGATACTATCTCACTCCATCCTACTTTTGCTTCTCAGTAGGTGCATAGGATGTCAGATGTTGAAAGCAAGGTTTGGCAGATTATGGCTTTACACAGACTAGGCATCAAGTTTAGGATAAACTCGGCTTTGATTTATTTTGAATGTCTTTGGCTGTTTTACTGCTATGGTTCTCCTCAGCTACAGTTTGTGGCTTATTGTTTTATAAAGCTGGTTGTTAGCCATCAGGAGCATCCTTTCTGGGAGGGATGGAGGAGTGTATCAAGTATCTTGGGCATTCATACAAAAATACACAAGTCTTGCTGATACTTATGGATTTCACTTTCGGAGTTCCATTGCACCTGAGTTACTTGGGTAATCTGATTCTCAAATTGTGGAGCATAAAGAATTGTTCATGAGCCTTGTGGGGCAGTGGTTAAGCTGCTGTACAGTGATCACAACCTGGGGTTCAATTCCAAGTAGGTGGCTCAAGGTTCACTCAGCCTTCTATCCTTCCAAGGTCAGTAAAATGAGTACCCAGTTTACTGGAGGGGGAGAAGGAATGTGTTTGCTGCATAATTACTTATGAATCACCCAGAGATGGCTTGAATTACTATGGGGCGGGATATAAGCAGCAAACTTTGCTTTGCCTTCATATGAGGTAAGAAAAACTCCCATCCCTTTAGTCCTCAGAAAATTACCACTGTTCCCTGCTATTTTGGCTATTATTGTTACTGTTGTTTTATCAGCAGCTGAGCAAAAATGTGCAGTTTGGGTGATATGTTGTTTAAAACCTGATAGATGTTTGAGCTGGAAAACTTGCAAGGAAAATTAGATATGTGCACTGGTGACAGCAGAAAGGAATTTTTAAAAGCAAGACCAAGACAAAAAAAAAAAAAAACACACAGAAGCATTTGAGATTATTGTGAATGTAGGAGGAGGGGAAGTGATTAATTTTGGTATATCTGATAAACCAACACAAATAGTCAAGTTTGCTACTGAAGACAGACAAATTCATAAATGAATATTCTCTGTAAAATAGGCAAACACTACTGAGGATGTGCCACTAATACAAAATGTGAGAAAGAAGCAAACCATAAGTTGTGTCTAACTTTTCTGTCCTCCCCCTCCCCTCCCCTCCCCTCCCCTTCCTTCCTTCCTTCCTTCCTTCCTTCCTTCCTTCCTTCCTTCCTTCCTTCCTTCCTTCCTATGGGAGTGTCTAATGGGCATTTATGAAGCCAGAAAACATTATTTTTAAATCATAAATACAGTACAGTAGTTATAACCATTTGAAATGCCATGCTGTGCTAATAGCTCTTGGTGAAGGCAAAGAGTGTGACAGCTCTGGGAGGGCTTGTCTCAGTTTCATTCTGCCAATATATCCATGTCGTAGAGGCCTAAGCTGAGTGAAATCATGCAAAGACATCTCTCTAGAATAGATCTACACTCTGCCATGCTCCAGATTCAACTCTCCTGTTCAAGTGTGATGTCCTCAAAACATGGGTTCCAACTGTGATGAGAAGACACTTCTAAATCCCTCCACCAACTGGATACCGGTCAGACCTTTGCAGGATGAGAGCACATGTCCAAAACGAAGCTTGTGACTTTGAGTAAGAGTGTTTGGCTGAACATGCTTACAGAACTTCCATGTCAAGGACCCATGATAAGCCATGATGATATACTCTTGAGGATAATTGGCAATCTGCCCCTCCCCAGTTCTTCCCAGATACATCAGGAACAGATGACGGCCACAGCCTTCTCTAAAATGCTACCTTTCATATGGATTGGACTATAACTCCCCATCAACCCCTGACAGCATGACCAACAGTCAGGGATGATGGGAGGTGTGGTCCAAAATAACTAGAGGAATGAGAATGGGGTGCTAGCATACCATAAAGTGTTTATTAAGGAGCCCCCATGTTAAGGACTGCACTGAATTTCTTTCAGCGCTGGCAGTCATTTTTAGAGTCTTCCGTAACGAGGGAGCTGTCCAAGTGCTGGATTAATTTCAGCAGAGATTTGGTGACAGTCTTCTTAGCCCTTTAGAAGCCAAACCACTGTAGGTTATTCCGGTGCAACGTTTGGGGGCAGAGTAATCGGAAGCTGAAGGAAACCCGTGAAGCAATTTCTTTTTTCTTTTCTTTTTCTTTTTACTTTTAATCTGAGAGTTTAAATTGGAACTGCACCAGAGAGCTAGGACAAATGAGAAAGCTAAACTGTGTCAAAAAAACACCCAACATAGAGACAGATTGTCTTCATCTTGGGGACCAGCTGAGACAACCCTTGGACACCTAGCTAGTCATTCATTGTATAAGAGGATGCTTTCCCATCAGCATAGATGTATCTGTGCCCAAGTCTATTACTTGAACACCTCGGGCACAACAGGTGCACTAACTTCCCACTACTCTACCCACACAAGCTCACAATCCTTAGCATATTTAGCAAAAATGTTGTATCTAACTCTCTGGCACTTGTCTTCTTATTTTATCACATTGCCAGGACACTCGGTGGTGGTGGTGGTTAATTACACCTAGCTGCTCTATTTCTGGGGCGAAACACTAAACAGTCTTTAAATAAACCTGAGAAAGAAGGTCAGGGAGGGGCTAGAAGAAGGGGAAGTGATGCCCTGTGATTTTCCTTTGATCTGCTGCACCAACAGATCCAACACTGCAACTTGGAGAGGAGGCAACCACCAAGCCAGAGGCAAAGTTAAGATTAAAATCCCACTCCAGCTGACTGGCATGGGAACGACTCTGCTGCATTATTTGCAGATACAGAAGAGAGTTTCTTTTTAAAGTCCATGTTAATTAAATTAATCTTGCCAGACCAGGCCATTTCAGTGGGTAAGTAGATGGTGGCACATTAGACTGTGCCAGTTTACACAGAAGATGTCCTTTCACATGGGAAACGCTGTCCATCACAGATCAGCAAGAATGTTGGCCGCTGCACCCAGATAAATGTCTCCATCATTGAGAACTGTTTCAGGGGCTTTGCTTATTCCAAACCCACCCTTCTGAATAGTTGCAGCAACAAAGACGTTAGAGGCACCATTGTTAGTGAGGCCAAGCAGCCACTCCTTCAGGTAAAGATGTCCCTCTGAACTCATCAAGACACTATTTGCATGCAAAGAGTCTTGGGTTCAATGCCTAGCATCTCGTGGTAGGGAGGCAGTGTCACCAATGTAGATGGGACAATGGTCTGATCACTGTGTGTGTGTGTTTGACCGACTCTCCGTGACTCCATGTCCATGGAGTTTTCTTGGCAGGAATACTGGAGTGGTTTGCCAGTTCCTACTCCATCTGATCACTGTAACACAGCTTTAATGCAACTGCCTCTACATTGTTGTAATAAATCCAGTTATTTCGCATGTCTCTACAGCTTAAACCAGTGGTGTCCAAACTTTGGCCCTCCAGATGTTTTGGACCACAACTCCCAGAATTTCAAGCCCCTCTTGCTAATGCCAGAGGACTATGGGAGTTGTGGTCCAAAACATCTGGAGGGCCAAAGTATGGACACCACTGGGACTTAAACTGATTGTCGTGGAATAATTAAGCTATATATTACTAGACTGATTTGCTTTAATTTCTACCACTTAAAGGTAAAGTGAATGGCTCGTTTATTTTATTTTTAAACCACACTCTTCTCTGAAATATAACAGCCCTCACAAAATGTATCCCCAAACCTGCCACATTCTGTGACTAGAACCCAGACAATCTCCAGGCTTCAAACCGGGGTACTTCAAGGACCAGATGCAGGGGAGTGGTCTCAGGAGACAGATATCTAGTCTCATGCACTCCCAGACACATCTGGTGGGGCCACTGTGAGATACAGGGATTGTGGATGTCATAGTCCAAAGTATGTCAAGAACCAGAAGTTCTGCACCTCTGATTAGCACCATGCCTGATTAATCTTTCTACTAAACACAAGTGGTGGCATCACATAATAGTCTTACTCTGTCCTGTACCTGAAAGGGCCTCTTGGTTTAAGGCCAAACAGCTCTCCACAGGGGGCTCTCAACCATGGATTGAGGACATTTCGAATACAAACCCTTGAGTGCCCAATGGGCCTTTTGCTTGTTGGGGTAGCAAATCTGTATGCATTTTTAAAAAATCCAAGGATGTGTTCTCAGACCAATGCCAGGTAAAGGCTGAGAGCAACAGGATTAATTAGAGAAGGGTAGCAGCTGGGTAAGCTCTGGCTTCTGCTCCTTAGGGCTTCTAGCACTTGCTCACATGCCAAGCAGGAGTGGTGACAGAAGGAACATGAAACACCCAATTTGGTTAGTAATCACTAAAATGTGAATAAACACTTGGGAGACTGATGAGAATCCATTTCCCCCAGGGAAGTTTTGAAAGCAATGAGATCATGCAGGGTTTGAGTCTTGGAACACATTTATTAGGGCCTAAGCTGGTTATATCTGATCTGACGTCCTCCAGATCTCTACCGGCCACTGCTTCTATCATTCCCAAGTAGTGCAGTTGCCACCAATGGGAGCTGTAGTGTGTGCATAACATATCACACTAGGCTGGGGGATGATACCACATGTGTTCATAGACAACAACAGTCTGCCTTTCCCGATAAAATGGACTAATCTAATCCCTGAAAGATTGTGCAGCAATAAATGTGTGGGGCGTACTGAGTACGTACAAGCATTACCATTGAGCAAGTGGACAGCAGGTTATCTTGATGGATACCACAGATTACACAATGGCAACACCGAAGGAAACAATGTGAAGGTGTTTGCCCCATGGCCTAGTCAGAGGAGGGGAAAGACCCAGGGGGTGTTTGTGCACCACCATCACTACCATATTTGAACTGCAGAGCTCAATGGAACCCTATGGATCATCAAGCCCAGGCATTGTCAAGGGAGAACCTAAACCACCTATCCAGCAGTTCTAGGCTAACCCTTCCACAATACATGATGAGCTAAACCCAGGAGAGCTCAGCAGCAGATCTCACTTGGTTTTTAATCTCCAGCTTTAAGAGGCTGGTCCCTTACATTCCCAAACTGAAATCACTAGATGGGAAGATTCACATTGGGCCTAGAAATGTTAAATTTCTGGAAATGTTGAAGCCATGAATAAAAAGCTTTGGGGGGGGGGTCTGGAAATTTTTTTTTGGGGGTGTCATTTTTCCACCACCACCCTCCGAAATTTTCTGGAAATTTTACATCTCTAAATGGGCCACATCTGCCATTCATTACAACAGATGGTGATGATCTACCCATATGGGTCACATCAAACTAATGGCTGTTGACACAACCGCAGTAAAATTATGAGCAGAGCTACAGCCAGGGGAAAACATGAGAAACAGACTGAGAGAGTGTGCAGAGAAAGTGGCAGATGTGATGATGGAAGCATAAAGGGTTGGGGTGGGGGAATAAAGATTTTATGGTGGGGATAGACCTATAGGGCAGTCCAGAGAGAAGTGGGGATGAGGTTAAGGTGGGGTATGGCTAGGCTGGTCCTTAAAAACAACAGCATATCCTTTAAAGCAACAACAGCAGAATAGGTTCAGGTGCAATTTTGAATAGCTGGCATTGTGTGCAGATTCCATCAGGGATGTTCTGGGGACTGTAGTTTTGGTCCCCACCTCTCATGGCAGTTACTACAGTTATATAGTCAGGTGTATAGCCTGAGGAGGTGTTTGCTGATGTTATATCCTAATGATGGTCTGTGTGGCCTAGTGGTTAGAGTGAGACTTGGGAAATTCAAGTTCCCACTGAGTCGTGAAACTCACTGGAGGACTTTCGCTAATGGCCCTATTGCACCCTGATCCCCACAGCATCATGGAGTTGGAAGGGGTCTATACACCCTTCAAGTCTAATCCCTTGCTCAATGAAGGATCCAAATCAAAGTATACTTCATAGATGGTTGTTCAATTTTCTCTTAAATCCCTCCAATACCGGAGTGCTCACCACCTCCCAAGGTAACTGATTCCATTGCCATATTGTTCTAAGAAATTGTTCCTGATATTCATCCTAAATGTGCCTTCTTCTGACCTGAACCCGTTATTATACATGTCCAACACTCTGAGATGTTCAAGATCATATCCTGCCCTCCTCCATAGGATAACCTTTCAAGTGCTTGAAAAGTGCTATTATATCGCCTCTCAGTCCTTTCCCCCCCCTCAAGGCTAATCATGCACAGTTGTTTCAGTCTTTCCTCATAAGGCTTCATTTCCTGTCCCCTGATCATCTTTATGGCCTTCCTCTGAACTTGCTCCAGTTGGTCAAGTGTGCTGTCCAGAACTGGACATGGTACTCAAGATGAAGATGGACCACTGCTGAATAGAGCACAACTGTTGCTTCCTGGGATTTGGAGACTATGCCTCAAATATCAAATCTTAGGGCCTTTTGACACGACCCCTAAGATCCGCTGGCCACTTAAATTCGGACCAGAGATCTTAGGGGTTCCTCGCTCTTCCTCTGTCCCCACCCCCCTCCGCATTTCCTGGTTGCTGGCTGCCTGAGGGAGAAAAAAGAAAGAAAAGAATGCCGATTTACCTCCGTTTTGTTCCGGGCAGCATTCAGATCTCTTAAAGGGGCAGGGCGCAAAAAAAGAACAAACAGAAGCCAGGAGAGCCCCGCACTCACTATCCTTACACCGGATCAAATATTTGTCACATCCAAAAACCAGGTACAAGAAAACTGCTGTTTGGTCGCGCTAAAGTGGGCGGGGTTGCACTTAATTGTCTGCAAAGTCCAGAGCTGGTGGGTAAACATTTTTAAGGTCCAGACCTTGCAGCCATTTGCGGCGGAGCTTTGGGGTCGTGTATAAACGCCCTTACAGTATGAACTGGCAAGGTCATCAGGCGAGACCTTTCTCTCCATCCCGCCACCCACACAGGTTCATCTTGTTTGAACACATTAAAAGGCCTTCTCAGCTGCTGTGCCCAGACTCTGGAACTCCCTCCCACTAGAGGCTAGGACTGCCCCATCTCTGCTGTCTTTCCAGAAACAGGCAAAGACCTTTTTCTTCAAGCAATCTTTCTCTGAATGACGGACTACCTTTATGTGTCTTTTATGTAAATCTACCATGCACAATTACATATACTTTGTGTTTATAACCACTTATAACTTTGTGTTTATATCTCCCCTTGTGTGATTGCATTGATACTATGTTTTCAAAGTTTCCATCCCTCATAACCTTTGGATGGTCTACTGTGTGTGATTGCATGGAATTTTTACTCTCTCTTTAACTGCTTGCATTCTCTTGTAGGTTTAATGTTGTCTTTTAATGGCTGTAAGATATCCCTCAATCTCCTATTCTCGGACTTGAATATGTTTTAATTGTACTGGAGTGTATGTTGTCAATCATTACTGTAGCCACATTGGGTCCTTCTCCAAGGAGAAAGGCGGAGTAAAAACATTCTAAATAAATAAATAAAATAGCTGTTGCCTTTTTTTGAAGACTGTTTGCCATTGCACACTGTTGGCTCATATTCAGCTTGTGGTCCATAATAATTCTAATCCTTCTCACAAGTAATATGATTAAACCAGATATCTTCCATATTGCAACTCTGTGTTTGTTTTGTTCTCTCTCTCTCTCTCTCTCTCTCTCTCTCCATGTAGAACTCTGCATTGCCTCACAGTTCATTGTAAGGACAGAGGAGACAGGTTTTATATGCAACTTTGATCTCCTAAAAATGGTGGAATACAAACACAATTGCATAATATACTAAACCTGACACCTGGGATAAGCTTCTATTTTAAAAAAATTAAAATAACTATGAACTGAAAATGTTTAAGTATGATGGGTCATTTAATACACAGTACTCATATGTATACTATTCATCCCTGTTTTTGTTTTTGGCAGAAAGAAATTAGGAAGAGGTCACTGTCTCAAGAACATATGAGTCTAGAAGTTGATGGGAGGAGAGACAACAGATGAAGTCAATGGCAAGAGAGGTTAACCTTCAGCAGAGAATGAAGTGTTGGCGGAAGCACAACAGAGCAGGAGTGAATGCAAGAAAAGGCACTCACATGAGCTTCTGCTTTGTTTCATCTGAGGATGAGAACAAAAAGGTTTATTATTTTTTCCCTAATTGCAGGGTTTTAAAATCCTGCTCTGCAAATCCACCTACCACCAAAAGGCTTTGCTAATTCATTAAAACATTGCACTTGGTTAAAAAAAAAGAGGCCGATGCTATAAAAAGTAAGACAATCAATACAAAGGAGAGCTGAATTATTGGCGGGGGTGGGGGTGGGGAACCCTGTAAAATCAAATGAGGAATGTAGCCTAAAAATAATTTGGTCAAGGGTTAAGAATCAATCAGAACTGGGAGAGTGAAACTGATTGTGCCTGTCACCCAAATCATAACGAAGCAGACAGTGGATGAACCTCCCTAGAGAGTGCAAATGGTTTGAAATTATGTTGTCTCATCTCCGATAGTATGAGCGCACACACAGCACAGAGGGTCTTCCAAGGGGACATTAAGATACAACCAGGTAAATGTGGTTATCCTTCAGTGACTCTCATCCTAAGCTTTACTATTTTAACTGTAAGTAGGCGCCCGGAGTAGGAACTGGCAAACCATTCCAGTATTCATGCCAAAAAAACTTCATGGACATGGAGTCACAAAGAGTCGGTCACGACTGTAATGGCATAGCACAACACACAGTAGCACTCTAAAATGTGCTTTGAAATGGATCAGCCCAAAGAGCAAATGTTTGAGGTAAGGCCCCAATGGTCAAACCAGCTGGTTGATTAGAAGCCATATTTTGGCCTAATCACAGCTTCTGGGCATAACACATAAGATCTTTATTTTGGAAATTGTTCAGATTTTTTTTTAAATGAAATCTATGTTTTAACAAGTCTGCTTACATTTGGCATTTTATGCAACAGATGTACAAGAGAAAAATATATCCAATACAGTGGCTATCTTAATTATTTCATATAACATAAACAGACAAATACATTCTTTCAGTCACTGAGTTACATATAATTTCAAACGAGGTTTAGTTTTGTGTCAAATATGAGATGAGTAAAGGCTCTTTTGACAGCAGAAATTTCAAGCAAGGTTGTAGGGAGCTAGTCTAAATATGTCATTGGAAAAAAGCCATTTGTCATGAATGTTGCTGAGGACAAACAACTGGTGAAATCCCATCAATGGATCATCATCCACCTTCAGCTGACCAATGATCATACTAAGGATACAGCAGTCAGGAGATGGTTGATGATTTTGGGATGTTATGTTGCGCTGATTTTTTTTTGGAAAGGCAGTCTCAGCAACTATTCCATAATTGCTGCTTTTCTTTGAAACCGTTGCCCCACCCATGACAAGCAAGAAGTATCTGTATAAAGGGCTCCTAATTGTTCCCTACTGCTATCAGACTGTTGATAGTACAATTGTGCAAAACCTGTTCCAATTTCCCCCAAATAGGTCTTTCTGCCATTTTACACACCCACCACACGCCTTCCTTGTGATTTCCTGCACGCATGCCTCTCCTCCAGCTTCTGGACAATTTTTAAAGAAGCCTCTATAATTATGTATACTACTGGCAATTAGCAAATATTGGTTGCCAATTTGCGGGTGGGGTGGGGATGAGGAAATCATTTGCCACATATGGTTAATCTAATTATTTTCACAGAAGGTAGCTGTGTTAGTCTTTTCAAAGAATTTCAAACAAAAATGAAGGAAAAACAATAAAACAAAACAGAAAGACACAAAACATGTGCCAACTTAAAGACTAACTTTCATATTTTAATGTAACATTTCGTAGACATGTCCACTTCAGAAATATTCTGCTGCTATATGTCTGAAATGAAGAAGTGGACGTGTTCACGAAATGTTACATTAAAATATGAAAGTTAGTTCTTAAAGTGCCATGTGTTTTGTGTCTTTTATTTTGTTCTGTTCTGTTTTTCTTTGATTTTGCCTAAAATACTAACAACAACAACCACACAAACAACAATGGAGAGTTATGGGTGATGTAGGACGTCAGGATAAACTTCACAAATGTCTGGCAAATATGGAATATCAGTTTGGTTGTTACCCGGTTAAACCAAGCTGCTGATTTAAATATTTTAGCATGTCACATAAATAATAGAAGAGGAAAATATAGAATTGGCAGGGAAGTGGAGGGAGAAGAGAAAGAGAGCGGGCAGTACAGGAATTCTTAGGAGGCCTGCCTGGAATAAATAGTAGAAAATAAGAATATTGTTTCCTCAGAGCCACGCAACTGAGATAGATTATTCTCTGGCTTGTTTCCCTTTCAATCACCAGGGGACAAACTCCCACGGAGGAAGATTCTTCTCCATTAAAAGCATCTACCACCGCTCTCTTTGTGGTGCTCAGAGTGTATTTTCTGAGCTTAGAATCAATTTCCCATAAAGCTGGTTCTCTGAAGAAAAGAAAGAAGAAGCCACAGAAATCCTCCTCTGATCTGCCTAGTGAGAGAGTCCTGGTGCCTGGTGCCTGGTGCTGAGTGGCCTAAAGAGCTTAGCTTTGTTAAGATGCAGGGTGCCAAAGAGTGGCCATGGACACCTTGGGGTGTGGCAGGGACAGCCACTGTGGGACATTAAGATGGCTGGAGCAGCCATAAACCAAAGGAAGAACGGCAAGAGAGGATGGCACAATGCATAAATGTCAGGGAAGGGATTTGGAAGAGACAGGAACTGCTTATTCATGAGCAGAAGGAGGCTCATCGCAAGCTGGTTTGATGGCATGAGCAGCACTTGGTTTCAAAAACGAAAAAATAAGCCAAGGAAGGAGGACTGAGGCCATCCTCATCCTTGATGCAGGGGACCACTTATAGATTACCGGAAAAATAGAAGGGAGAAGAAAATTATTGACTCAAAGAAAAAGAAAGAGAAAGGAACAGATGCCAAAGAGGACTCACATCTACAGAGACTTTGGTATTATGTACAGTTTAATAAATAAGTACAATGATCTACCTTCATGAAATCCTTCTCTAATGGTTCATCACGGCATGAAAAGGACTCTGGTCTTCTCAAGGCTATGCCAGATAAGTGCAAGGTACTACCAGAAGTGGGTTCTATTAAACAATTAGAGCTGTGCGTGTAGGCCTTGGACTAAATGTTTCTAAGAAAAAATAGGTACAAAATGTACTTATTGACGGTATATAACTCCAAAAGACATTAAAGCTATAGACAAAAGATATAAAGGTCTTTGTTGGAAATGTCAAAAATTCGAAGGTTCATACGATCATACCTGGTGGACTTGTAATAAGGCAAAGAACTTCTGGAAAGACATACATGCTGAAATGACAAAAATCCTGAAAGTCGAATTTGAGATGAAACCTGAGACAATGCTCTTGCCAATACCAGCAGAAAATCTGGAAAAATCCACGCAAGAACTGTTCAATTACATGTTTGACACTGGCCAGAGTAATAATGGCTAAAATTGGAAACCAGACTCATGCCCATCTATACAAGAATGGAGAGAGAAAATGTCTGAATATGCAACAATGGCCAAACTCACAAATTTTATAAAAAGAAGACCGGTCAAAGAATTTGAAAAGAAATTGAATAATTATTTTGATTACCTAAATAAATAAAAGGGAGGTGGATTCAAGAATGGGGAAAAATTTTGCAGAGAGGAAGAGAGAAAAATATAAATTAAGATTAAAATAGAATTTATGCAGAGCAGCAGATAAACTTTATTATATTAAGCAGTAAAATATTAAAGTTTGTATTTCCTATTTTTTTCCAAGTAATAAAAAAAAGAGCAAGCCTTGCTAGGTATGGTGTGGTTCATCAGAAGAAGATTGTCCACCAGGTGATGACCTGGCATCAGCAGTAATGAAGATGATGATGCACACTGGTGATTCATACTGGTGGAGAAATTAGTCATTTCAGTGAAATTACAATTCTTCATGATACTGTGAACTCAGCAAAAATACAATAACTCTCACCACATTTTGGGTAAGATAAATGGTTATCAGGACAGTTTAATGCACAGGTGCACTGCTAACTGGTGATGGACAACTTCAAAGATCTGCCTTACTCTCCATTATTCAACCGATATTGGCTGCTGTTAAAGAAAAGTATTTATCTGTTTTATTTAGTAACTTCACCTAAAATTTTAACTCAAACTTAATACTGGCTAAAATCGTGTTCTGTAATTTATGGTGCATAAAGGCTGAAGAAATTGAAACTGAGATTTTGTATGCCTTGGTTCAATCGTCAATTCAAATGGAGAGTGGAGTGAAGAAATCAGAAGAACACCGAGATTAAGAAGGGTGGCAATGAAAGAATTAGAAATGTATATCGAGTATAAGGATGTGTTGCTAGGGATCACCCAGACAGCCCTTTCAGTAGAGAATGCCATCCAACAGGGCAGTGACCTCTGTAAAGCAGGACACATCCCCACCCTAAATGGAACTGGTTGGCGGTTACTCAGAAGAAGGGAAGATTCATCTGCTCACGTTTAGAAGGGGAGACAGTCTGCTATTATGGGGAAAACCTGGGACTGGGGCTGGAACTTAGTTCACAGCATGGGAAAGTTATTTTTTCCTGTATGTCCCTCTGAAAGTTGCAGTCCCCAAGTTTTTAGTAGATCGTGAGTCTGTACCCTGGCACTCCCCAGACCCTGCTCCCCTAGCTCCCCATAGCTGTAATATACCACCTTGCTTATTTCAGCTCGCAATTCCCTCTTCATACAACAGTTGGTTCTGTAGCCATAATATGGATATGAGTCACCAAGTACGGCAAACCTGCAGTTATGGATCAAAGTGCCACCAAGCCCAGCACTCTGGGACTAGATAGATAGATAGATAGATAGATAGATAGATAGATAGATAGATAGATAGATAGATAGAGATAGATAGATAGATCCAGCCAGCCAGCCAGCCAGCCAGCCAGCCAGCTAGCCATGTGCTTCTGCAACTCTTAGAAGCAGAGCAGGAAAAAAATGCTACCACTTGACTGTTTGGCCTACCATTTGGTGCTTGAGGCTAGAGTGCCACTGAATAAGGAGGGCCTATTTAGACTTCATGGCTACAGTAATAGCCCTGCAGGGATCCATCTTCTGTAAACATTCCTGACTTATTTTACAGCTGCTTATGGTGGTCCACGACACTTCATCTTTTGGCTGTGTATTCCATAAATACAATTATGGAGTTACACACTTTCTTTGGATAAAGAAGTAACTACTGATGCTAAAGTGGACTGTGCCTGGTTCCTCTTAAGCCTGTTCAGTTTGCATGCATCATTACAATCCTAGTAAACAATTAACGGCAGCATCTGATTTATTTTTCTTTAACGGCCGCAAGGAGCTCCAGAGCAGAAGCAAATTATTGCAAAGACAGGATTACAAATGAGGCAGTGGTGTCTATAGCCATACTGCAAGTCTTTGCAAGCACTGCTTACAGTTTTTCAAAGGTAGGGAGCCGGGGGTCCTTAGTGTTGGGCCTTGTGAAGAACGAGCCAGTCTGTGCAGCTGGTGAACCACTTCTGAGTACTCCATAGCTAGAAAACCTTGACCAAGGTTGGTGTAAGTCCCAGTTGCCTTGACAGCATGTCTTCTATATTGTCTCTATAACAATGAGCTTGCTTTTGGAACACAGACCTGAGATTATGAAGTCTTCAAATTCACAATTAGCGGTCTGATTCCTAATTATACTGGACAAGCAATCCAACTTTAAAAAATAATAATCCTAAAATCCTAGAAGAGTGAAGTTGGAAGGGGCCTCCAAATCCAAACCTCTGCCCCAGGCAGGAATACAAATCTTCACACATGCATTATTATCTTTCAGATTACAATACATTCACGCTTATTATTTAATGGCTGATTCACAAACCTCCTCCCAACCGAGACATATCCTGATATAGAAGAAGAAACTGGTGCCCAATCATGCAACAATTAAAATAATTAGAGGTGGCGAGAGGAGGACATCTGACGTAAAGCTACATTAAAGGCCAGAAACGGCTGATTCCACTGTCGCCTTCGCTCATCCAAAACGAGTAAGGCCTGTCAAATGCAGCTGCACCACCTCCTGCATCCCTTGTAAGATTTTCTGCTGTTTAGCCTTCTCTTCCTCATGGTTGCCAGGCTACAAATATTCTTGTCCCCTCCCTCCTGGCCTGCCTGCAAGGTGGGAAGTGGCCATTTCTCTCTCCTGCCTTCAAGCTGCTGTCATATTCGTTTGGCAGGGAATGCCGAGAAGCCCAGTGAACAGAGAGGGACAGCTTTTTTCACATTCTTGTAGGTAATTAACAAGACAGAAGAAAACCTAATTTGACTGGCATTCTGATCGGAGGAGTATTTAATGTTAACAGCGATTCCACACCTGCTGGAGACCACCCCACAGAGATCCCTACCCGCTCTGAAGGTGTCCTTCAGATACACCAGTGCAATTTATTGTCAATAGATGCATTCCTTGGGCTGAAACCCTGTCCCCAGGGTTATGTGGGAGAAGGCCGAACCCATTTCGGACTTACCACTCAGCAGTTATGTAAGGGAGGACATTTGACTAATTATATATTTATAAATATATATGGCTGCTTCACTAACCACAGGTATGGACAAGCCCTCATGTAGTCAACAACAATGTATTCTAAGCAATACATATATATATATATAGCCACACTAGTGACACGAATAATGTAGTTATATTCACTTAAGCACTCCACGTATATATATATAGATAGACATATATGTATCACATACACATGTATCTACAGTGTATTCTTGTAAACTTAGAATCTTTGGTCAAGCCTTTCCGGCTAGAATAGAGAAAGGAACTTCCATAAAAGTCAGCTAAGGCAATTATGAATTCAAGGATCCAATTAAGTTCCAAAGCTTTGAGGATCACACACTAGCAATTAACGTGTGTCCAAGGCGTACCAGGGAGGCCTTATCTCAACGTCTGGTGTTCGTAACTGTCAAAATGTCCAAGGACATAAGGATGATCCTACCCTCCCTGGTTGTGAGGGGAGGAGATCAAACGTACCAGTTAGAACTTTTAGGCAAGTGTACCAAAGATGTCAATTAGTGTTTGATGCATGTAACAAATGTATATGACGTAAATTCGGATGGGCGGAGAGAAAAAAATGCTGGAAAACCTTATAAAAATATCTCCTTTCGTTTTCTGGGTGGACTTCTCACCACCAAAAAAAAAGTGTGGAGGTCCCTTGATTGATCAATCAATAAATTCTTTTCTCGTCTCCTGAGACTCAGACTGGTCTTTTGCAGCCCATGAAGCGCAGGCACGCTGGCACGGGACCCCCATAAATTTAAATTCCTTACATTTCTGGTGGAGATGCCGGGAAAAGTGCCACTGCCCCAGCGCTCTTGGGAGTCTGACTTAAATCACAGTGAGAATTCATGCTGACCCTTGAACAAATCTAGTCCGGACCCTCTGATTTTGAGAGGAGACTTGTTCTATCAGCATTGGACACAATACTGTTATTTAAGGAGAAAACAAAGCCGGCAGAACAACGGAGGAACTGTAAGAGGACTGCGCAAAAGAAATCTGGTAAGAAGAGAAAACTAGTTGTGGGGTGGCGTGAGTTCGAATCTAACAGCTCTGTGGAGTGGAGAAGATTGCGGATTCTTATGAGTCGGCCCCGGGAGGTCTGGAGAGCGAGAAGGGACGAATGCGTCCCTAGCATCCCAAGGACCAGGGGACGGGACGGGTTGAAAGACCCTGGAATCCCCAAGGGTGGAAAGGGCGTAGGCCCAGTAGCCCTAGCGTCCACCTCCCCAAGTGTTTGAAGAATTAGAAGCAGAGCACTGCTCTGGCTTCCTCAGAGGATTTACTGATGTTTAAATATATATGTGGGTGTTAAGTTGAATTCTTTTTGGGTAACCATAGGAAGTGGCCATTCCCTGTGTCTTAAGCAGGGGCAGAGACTGGCAATCTTTGCCCCACAATACCAACGGAGTTCCACCATCTTCGTTTGATTTTAGAGAAGTTAGAAAGATCTATTCTTAGGCAAGGGATCGCAGTTAACTGGGGAAACAGAAATGTGGGAGAGTGGTGTATGGTTGCTGAATCACATGTTGGCGTGTATGATGGGCATTTGAGTGTTGAGGTGTGAGTCCGTTTGATGCTTGTGTGGGAGAAATCATAGGAACACAGTTAGACCTTTAAAGTAAGCCTATGGGGATAAATTAGTGCAGTTTATGCACCCCCTTTTGATGTGCGATGTGGTAACATTGGAATTCTGCCACAAGAAGTAATGATTTTAGTATTAAATGGAACATGAGTAAGCTTTAAGAAGAACCCCTCTAACTAGGATGAGGCAGGACTTTACCATCTCAAATTAAGATTCTAGCCCTCAGGAGGACAGACCAATTATGACCTGCTAGTAAGAGGTGTGTGAATGTACAAGGACGTGCTTAGTTAATTAATATAAGAGACTAAAAACTCTGCCAACTAGGAGACCCCTCCAGCAATCTTGATAATACCAGGGGAATATGGGCAGTGAGAAAAATACTTTTGAATACTCAGGGATAAACAACATCCCCATATTTTGTGACTGGCTGGTCACGCAACAAAATTTACCAGCTGAAGGGATATTTTACAAGGAAAAAATCATAGGGTATCTGAGTAATGCATTTTTAGTACGTTATTTCTGAACTATTAATAGTCAAAAGCAGGGAAATCAAATCTTAGTATCAACTGTTGTGTGTGCTTGATGTGTAATTAATTGAGTGTGAGTCCGTTTGGTATCTGGGGAATTTATGAGCATACTACTAAACCTTTAACAAAAAGGTAGATGGGCATAACTTAATTCAGCTTCTGTGCCCTTTGTTAAGGAACCCTGTGGCAAGATTGGCACATTGCCATAAGGAGACCTGATTTTGATATTGAATGCAACAAATGTAAATTTCAAGAAAGTCCCCTCTGACAAAGGCAGGACTTTAACATCCCAAAGATTAAGTTTCTAGCCCTCAAAAGGGAGGGTGGCAAGCCATGTATTGCCTGTTAATATGTCCAGAGGCAGTAAAAATCACCCAAAATGAGAAGACCCCAATTTTATAAACCAGGGAAGCATAAACACTGCAAGAAGATATTTTTGAATACTCAAGCCGCATGTTTTGTATAACTTAGCCTGGCTTGTGAAGAAATCATCACAGGGCGTTTGAGAAATACGTTTTTTTTTTTTTTTGCGCGGCCGGTCCCATGGGTGAAATGAACATCCACCCCTTTTCAGACCGACTATGTGCTCTGAAAAGACAGCTAGCATTTTTGTACTCATAGCCCAGCAAGCTAGCAATTAAAAAACCAAGTGATAACATCATTCCTTAAGATTTTGCACCTAAAAGGCTTAGGGCAGCCTTTCCCCCCTCCCCTTGCAAGTAAGCCCTGGCTGGAACCATAAGACAATTTAATTTGGAACAAGGAGATTCTTAGGAGCAACTGAAAATAGAATTCCCTCCCATCTCCTACCTAGATCAGGACCTTGGAGATGCCATTAGAACGGGGAGAGGAAAGGAGAGAAAGAGACGAAGAGAGAAGGAGAGAGAGAGAGAGAGAGAGAGAGAGAGAGAAAAGGAATAGTTAAAGGAAACGAGGTAGAAGGAAAGTGTAAGTCAGGGACGAGAATGGGCAGGGTTCATGATGGGCAGACTGAGGCAGCAACCCACAGAACGCTCCAGCAATTGAGAAGCAGAGGCTCTATTTGTATCCCATTACATTATTTAATCCAAGCTTTTAGACAGTCCCTATTTCCCCAACAAAATTTGTCTAAATCTCTGAATATGGTATCTTTATCCAAATCCCTTGTAGTACGTCAGCTCCATGAGGAAAACGAAGGGCCTGAGACTTCTGTGCTGGAAGTGGTCCAAAGCAGGGACTCCCCTCCTCTTTTTAAAGCAGCTGCTAACAGGTTTTGAGAGCAGGACATTTTAAAAGGTAAAAATAACATAAAATAAAATCATTTTGCTTGTTCTCACACTCTGGCTGAAAACGCCTGTGACATTTTTTTAAGGCGTATCAATAACGCGGGGTCTCACACTCTGGCTCTTGTTTCTTTGTACGAGAGCCATGCATCCCAAATTAGGCTTAAGTAGATAACTTCACAAACCACAGGGATAATAGGTTGCCTTAATTAGTTTAGTGCCCTTTTTTTTTTTTTTTTTCACCTAATTACAGGGTAATTGAAGGGGCTCACCTTCCTGCCTCAGGCTGTGTAAAGCAGCCTGCGGGGAGAATTCAAAAGTCCATTGCCCCGCCTTCCTTTTTCTGCCTTCACCCCCCCCCTCCTTCCCCTTCACAAAGTTGACCCCATCCTCTTCCCTCAGGAATTTCAAGCATGCTGGCAACCAGCCTGATTTTTTTTTACACCTCTTTCACATCCTATATTCCTAAAAATCTCGAGCAGACGTTCTCCTTTTTGACTTAATAATGCTCACCTAGCCTTATTTCCGTCTGAGTTTTTTTAACCCTTTCCTTTCCAAGTAGAACACCTGCTGGAAATAGACTCTTAGTTACTTGATAGCTATTAAACTACTATCAGCCTTTTTTCCTCTCCTTCTCTCTCTGTGTGGTCAAGCAGTTTGTGCCATGGCATGTGTCACTCCTAACCAGCCAGCAGAGACACTAGGAGAGGGCTTCCTGCCTTTCCCCCCCCCCCTTCTTTTTCTCTCTATTGTTTTGTGGGGGGGAATGGGGGTTTTTGCAAGCACCTGACTTTTACTTTGAGGTGAGGCTGACAGGCCAGCAACTTCACCCTTTTTATACCCTTTTGCGCCAGCATAGAGAACTAGCTGTTTTTGAACCTGGTGACATCGTCACTATTTTTAAATCCATGGCAGATGCCAACATGTGTGAGGCTGTGTACTCGTGGGTGTTTGCATGTATTTTTTTTTCTTGAGCGATGAATCAGAAGAGCTCGTCTTGCCTCGCACACACACACACACCAGCCCCCGACACGCACTAGGACAGATTGGCGCCTTTGCAGCCTTGCAGAGAGACACTAATTCTCGTTTACCATTTTTTTCTCTCTCTGTCTGCGTGTGTGTGTGTGTGTATAGTATGGGCCATGGCTTCTATAAATCCTAACCAGCAACCAGAAGAGGGCCACCCTGCCCGACCCACCACACAGCCCCGACGTGCACCTCCGATTGCTGGACGTGGGGGGCGTAATATTTTACGTATTTTAAGGCCAATTCATTGCACGACTCGCCGTGTTGTAATTCTGGGGCACAGTTTTATATACTGGGCGTTTAGATTTGCCCGGATGTCGGCGTGGGGCGTGAATTTATGCCTTGGCCGCCCCCTTCAAGTGCTTTGGAAAGGGATCAGGGAATGTCCTGGGATTCGTTCTTGAAACCGCGACCCTTATGGCTCGCGAATGTGAAATTGATATTTTGCTCATCCATTTGGGAGGCAATGATCTGGCCACGGTGAGAGGTCCGGCCCTGACTCGCCGCATCATAGCTGACTTGCGGACTTTTAAGCAACTTTACCCACATACAAAAATCATTTGGTCCTTCATGCTCCCTAGGCTCATATGGAGAGGGGCATCTAATCCCCTCAAGATTGAAAGGGCTAGGAAACATTTAAATCAAAAAGTTGCTGCATTTTTACGTCGGCATTCTGGCTATGTGATTACTCATCCAGCTTTGACACTCCCTCCGCCTGACTTATTCAGGAGGGACGGTGTTCATCTCACGGATGCCGGATTACATATATTTCTGCACGATTTCCAAATGGGAATTCGCCGTGCCCTTGGGGACTTGGTAGTAATATGAATGTGGTGCCTGCTCCTATTTTTCCCCAATCCTGTATCAGCCGTACTTTTTCCGAGACTATACCACGCCACATTCCAAGCCCATCTCCCCTGGCGCATTTTGCTTCATGCTCAGAGATCACTTTGCGACCCTGGGACGTTTTTGCCTGTTCCATTTTTGATTGTCCCCATGTAGCAGAGCTATTTGACTTTGGGGATGAGATCTATCTCAGGTGCCTGTTTGGGAACGCCTGAGCCCTCGCTTGTGAGATCCTGCGAGATCATCTTGCAAGCACTCATCATACACGGCTGACTACAGATGCGTCCTCACCATAAACTTTGGCTTCCCCCATTCACAGACTGGTTCTACAAAAACGGAAGCCTTATCCTACCTTTTGCAACATTTTTTCCCTCTCCTTCCTGTTTTTAAGACTGTCAGATAGACTGTGCCACCCTGCCTTGCAGCACAAAGACAGCTGCGGGGGCATTTCGTGTGTGTTTGTGTTCTGTGTCTGTTTGTTTCGTTTGTGTGTGTGTGCTTAATTTTTGTCCAGATATGCCTGGGATGCAGGACTTTTCGCACTGGGAAAGCACCCCTGCCACTCCTCATTTCTGGAGCCTGGAGTCTTTTGGTTTGGACGACCGGCAGCGTCTCTCGTGAATACTGTCCGTGGGACCTCTCCTGTGGTCCATGAGGCTATCCATCCCACACCCCTGATGACATCGCCGCGATGATTTCGCTCTGCACGTCCTTTCGGTGTGGACCCCCCCTTCTACCTGCGTGGACCTGAGCCAACTACCCAGAGGGGAAGAGCCCGGACCGGTGTCGCCTTGCATCTCCCTGGACGAAGGTCGATGAAGTGCGCCTGACCTGCGGTCATCCTGCCTGTTCTTGGGGGGCGCCTTGGCTTTATGCGCTCTGAAGACCCCCACTGCCGTTCGTTGCCTTGCCCCCATGCATCCCGGGTGGACAGGTTGTCATCCTGTCTATCCGCCGCCTTTCCTTTATTCTTTTCTTTTCTTTGTTTGTGGGGGGGGAGAGGGAGATTTACAGCCACGAAGCCGCACAGCCATTGATTCTGGTTTTGGACTGCGGCCAACAGACTTCACGTCTGCAATTTAACCCCTTTTCACCGGGACAGAGACTTGGGGTTTAAATACTGCTTTCAGACCTTCATTGATGCCTGTGCGCATGCCCTGGATCACCATGAACTTGTGTTGCCACACACGCACACACCAGCCTCCCAGCATCCGACAAGTGAGCGCTTATTTTTTTTTTTTCTCCTGCGTACGGTAGGCTCCAGAGCAACTTTAAATATTTACATTACCCTGGGCTCTATTATGATAGTGTTTATTGTTTATTATTGATAGTCACTGTGAAAACTCTTACTGAAGTGCTTCTCTGGATGTGCCGTTTTATGTAATGATCATGCTTGGCCACTGAAAATGCTTTTTACTCACAAAGCATTGAGTGCCAGAGATTATGACTTGCCTTTCTATGCAATTTGTATTGAATGAGAGACATTTTGGTGCCCATGGGTGTTCACGAGCCTTTATACCTAAGAAAAAAGTGGCTTTATGAAGTAGCTATATCTACATTATTTTCTTCACCAAAGACACTGATGAACTAATCTTGGCCCCATGTTTACGAGGCAGATTTTTGTGTGTAAACTATCAGCCACAGAGACATTTCTGACCGGATTTCAACGGCTCATTCATGACTTTACCATGAGAATGTATGGCGCAAGGTGGGTTTTCTAAGCACCATCTAGATGTGTCTTATGCCTTTTTCAGCCTTCATGATATGTATATTACCTTTATTTAGTATCATTGCAAATGTCTATCAATTGAGAATTCACACACAACTGGGTGATTCTGCACAGCCTGCTATTATCTGAGTTTGAATGCACACCACACACACCTAAATAAGGTTGGAAAAAACCTAGCAAAGTAGCCTGGCCCACATATTTCCTTGGTGGGCTAAGAAGGGCATATTTTCCTTATAAGTATTTGGTTTGCAAAATGAACCTACAGTGTGGTGCTTTGTTAGAATTCAGGGTTCTTAGCCTGACTACCAAACACACAAACACGAAATCTCACATGTGCACTGCTGTGGCAGGCAAATTAATTTGGGTTTCATGATGGTCCTAAAATAAGGTAATGAACAAATCTGCTGTTTAAAGCATGTTTAATTATCGCTTTGGGACGGGGATCGTGATATCCAAGTCTATCACAATATTAGCAAAAATCCTTATGCCAGCCCCCTTCAAAAGTTGAGAATTTGGGATCTTTGAGAAGTGTACAACATGGCCTGGGAGGTTACCTGATACTGCTGTGACCACGATGCATTTCTCCAACAGGGGAAACTTAAATGCTGTGGTCCATGGAACATATCCATCCATTGCAGTCTGTGGAAGTCTTCTTACATCCCAAAGCATGGCAACACTTCATCTGTTAACTTAACATTTTACTCTAGAAAGTGCCCTAATGAATTAAGGGGTATTCCCTTGGCCTTCACCTATTTGATGCGTCCCCCTGACTTGAGACGCCACAAATCATTTTATGATAATTCATTTTCTTGAACTGTGCCTATAAGCCCCTTGGGGGAAAAGGACTGAGAATGTTTTTCTGACTGCCCTGCCTGAATTTTTGTCAGGAAAATAGAAAGTCCTTCCATGAGCCATGAAGACCATCTCACCCCAGGAATGACATAGGGGGGGCTCACGCAATGTTCACACTTTTGTACATATACCTTTGATATGTTTTGTTCGTCCCTTACAAGTCCATGACGTTTTCTGGGAAATTTACTGGCATAAATTTCCAGAAATCCGTTCAGGGCCGAGTGTAAGGGAGGACATTTGACTAATTATATATTTATAAATATATATGGCTGCTTCACTAACCACAGGTATGGACAAGCCCTCATGTAGTCAACAACAATGTATTCTAAGCAATACATATATATATATATAGCCACACTAGTGACACGAATAATGTAGTTATATTCACTTAAGCACTCCACGTATATATATATAGATAGACATATATGTATCACATACACATGTATCTACAGTGTATTCTTGTAAACTTAGAATCTTTGGTCAAGCCTTTCCGGCTAGAATAGAGAAAGGAACTTCCGCAAAGTCAGCTAAGGCAATTATGAATTCAAGGATCCAATTAAGTTCCAAAGCTTTGAGGATCACACACTAGCAATTAACGTGTGTCCAAGGCGTACCAGGGAGGCCTTATCTCAACGTCTGGTGTTCGTAACTGTCAAAATGTCCAAGGACATAAGGATGATCCTACCCTCCCTGGTTGTGAGGGGGAGGAGATCAAACGTACCAGTTAGAACTTTTAGGCAAGTGTACCAAAGATGTCAATTAGTGTTTGATGCATGTAACAAATGTATATGACGTAAATTCGGATGGGCGGAGAGAAAAAAAATGCTGGAAAAACCTTATAAAAATATCTCCTTTCGTTTTCTGGGTGGACTTCTCACCACCAAAAAAAAAGTGTGGAGGTCCCTTGATTGATCAATCAATAAATTCTTTTCTCGTCTCCTGAGACTCAGACTGGTCTTTTGCAGCCCATGAAGCGCAGGCACGCTGGCACGGGACCCCCATAAATTTAAATTCCTTACATTTCCGTACTGGATGGGGTTGTTCTAAGTCATTTTGATTCACGGTTGAAGATCAGCACCGTGTGTGGGAGAGGCGATCCAGGGCAAAGGGGCGCTCTTTAATTTAAAATCAGAAGGGGATAAATTTAAGATGGGTCCTGTGAAAGCCTGCAGCGAGTATAATCCTGGAACTAGCTTTGAAAAGCTCTCTGCCTCTGAGATGCCAGATGGGCCTAGCCGGGGTGAAAGGCACCATTCCTTTCCCTTCAAATCTCTTGTGCCATTAACATATGCACAGCAGAGTGACGCAAAAAGAGCTCTGATTAGAGGCTGCCTGATTTATTTATTTTTAAATTTTAAACATGCCACTCCTTTCTCAGTCAGCGGCAACCCGCTGATGGCAAGTAGTCTTTTAGTAAAACAATTCTTCCTGGCTGCTACCTGGAGTAGAAGCATAACCTTGCAGTTAGTCCTGGAAACAAGCAATGTTAATATGGGCCTGTAGATAGCTGGTGCAGGCACTGTATTCTGCCACCTAGCTGGGTCAGGTTAGGTTATACCAGTTAAACTCTGTGCTGTCACCAGGAACTTCATCTTTCCCATCACTAGGTGTGATTCTGTGCTAGGCTTTTGCTGGAGAGTTGCCATTTTTACACTCACTTTTTTTACATATACTGTATATACAAAGGTGGGAGGAATGGTCATATTTGGTTCACTCATTCTGTTAGGGATCTCCATGGTTTGTTCACTCTTTTTTTTTTACACTGTCACATTTTGATTACCAGGTTTTGCTCGCTTTTTTTAAAAGCAGGGTATCTGTATGGTCTTGTCCATCAATTACTGCCCCCTGTTTTCCTCAAACGCCTTCCCTCTGTTTTGCAGATTGCAGAAAACCCAATTTTCTTTTCAAAAGGACAGAAGCATAGGGCAGACACTGCAGGCACAAGACACTTTAACCCTAAACTTCTGTTTCTGAGACAAAACCTGAGATGCAACAAATGGATGCGGGCACTTTTGCTTTCCTGAACGGCAGCTGCCTTGAGATGCTTCGTACCAGGACTATGACACAGAAGAGTTTTTAAACCTTTGCCATGTCACCAGTTCAGGCCAGTTTGGGAGCCCCAGGGTTGCTACATGATTTGCCTTGGTAAGAAAGGCTTGGGGCAAACATACCTGTTGCCAGTTGGATCTGCTACAGAACAAAGAGTTCAATGCTCTCTTTTCCTTCACCTGCTTATCCACCCACTAGAGCAGGGGTGGCAAACCTTCAGCCCTCCAGATGTTTTGGATCACAACTCCCACAGTCCTTGAGCATTGGCAATATATAGGCTTGGAATTCTGGGAGTTGTGGTCCAAAACACTTGGAGGGCTAGAGAACCAATCTGGAGACCCTCTCCATAGATGGCATTTAGCTACTTGCCCACACCCCGCCCCAAACCATGTGTAGTACTATGATGAATTTGGCCTCATGAGGCTAAGCATGTGCAGCAGTGTGTCTCACACAAATCTTTTTTTCCCCTTCTGCACAGATTGGCTGAAATCCTGTTACTTAGCATAGTAAATCACACTACAGTAGGCCCATTACATCAATTAAAGAGTTGACCTATAGAATCCCCACTGAGTCCATGGGCCTACTATAGTGTGACTTACTAAATACTAAACAGCAGGATTTCACCAAACACAATTACCGTAACTTTTCAGTTGCAGCTGTATGAGCACCTAGGCTCAATTTTCCCCATTAAAAGGAACAAAACCTAATACTGTAGCACTTAAATGGGAAGTCCCTCTTGACAGTTTTTAAAAAACAGATTTTTAAAGTTTTTAGACATACACTCTCTTTCCTGACTGATATCACAATTTCTTTTTATTTTTCCTTATTTTTCTTCCACTTATTAACACATTTTAGTTCCTGGATGAACTATGCAATAGCATTGCAATTGATAAAGTAGTTTAGTGCAAATTTAAAAGGGGGGGGATGCTAACAATATTCAGATGAATTGCATCTTCCCCACCCATACAGCATTGTCATACCTACTGGTGTTAACGAATAGTAGGATGTACACAACAAAAGAGGATTTCACCTACAGTACTTACATATAGGAAATGCAGTGCAATTCTGCACATAGCTGACAACAGTGGTGTGATGCCTGGATCTAAGATTTAAAACTAGAATTCCCTACCCCTGGGGCTGGGATATTTTCTTTTTAAATACAGTGCACCCTCATATAACAAACGGTTTGTATAACAAAATCTGTACAACATAAAAATTCCAGAGATAGGGGAAATTTGCTTAACAGAATCACCTATGGGACGAATCCGTACAACATAAAAATGATATTGAGTAGGGATTACTCTGTTTTCAATGCATTCCTATGGGAAATTTGTATAAAGGAAAATTTGCTTAACATAATTTCATTTGGAACGAATTAATTCTTTTATAAAAGGTACCACTGTATTTTCAGCAGTGGCATGAGGGCAAAATTCACAGAATAGAAGCACCTGACTACAGTATTTTAATTAGCAGGGAGAACAATATTATAGTATCTTCATGTTTATATATTCTTATTGAGAGGCAGTTTGAACAGTACTTGTTTATTTCTCTATTAAGGCTCTTCCAGGCAGGGTAGGAGCTGTAATATAATCAGCTTCTGGTTACAGTACGTTTTCCACCATCCAGATGACACAAGGCTTGTAGCAAAATGATCAGCATCTTTTCCCACACTTTCCTGTGTTTATTAAAATTCCTCTTGAAGCCACATCTTTTTCTGTTCCTCTAGGATTTGTGATAGGATGAAGTTTAGTGTTAAGGCACTTTCAGTGGGAAGTCAGAGGTTCCTCGTGGTAAGCTTTTATTAGCTCAAGAACATATTTATAAGTCCTGAGGTAAATTCCAATCTCCTTTATCCATCACCAACCATGACCAACAGGGGGCAAAATTTTTTGACCCATTTGGAAGAGCTTCTTGCTTCTTCTCCGGTGATCTGAAAGTAGCATTCATGGCTCTCCTCCTTCCACAGGTAGCTCAGTAAAAATTAAAATCTACGCCTTTCAAATCCTAGTCCAGCAGCATGGCTACTACTACAGTTGATTTTTCAATCAACCATGCAAGGCAAATAACTGTAACCTGCTAAATACAGAATATCTTGGTATGGTTGTTTTTTCATGGGTCATTACTGCAATTAGTTTTTAAAAATGCAAAACTCAAGTAGCTATCTCAGGAATCATTGTGGAGACACCAAATATGCAAGCTTTTGACTTTTCTATGATTATTTTACTTGCTAGAAGATAGTGGTGGAATTAAAAAAATATTTGGGGGTAGGTGTTAAAATTTTCTAGGCATTAGGCAAGGGTGATGTACACTTTCCCTGGGTTGGAAAGTGTAGCTTAAATAGTATGTTCTCTTTGGAGCAAAACACAGTATATATACAAGGTAATTGACACAATTAAATAATCAATAATTTTACTGCCCTTTCATGACTTCCCAGATCTTCCCAGGCCTACTTACCCAATTAATTCTGCCTCAGTGTAGGGCTAGCTATCAGAAGAGTGTTAATTAGGTGAAATTTGAGTTTCTCCTCTGCCTCACCACCTGCTGTCTGACTTGCCACAAGTGGGCAGGAGGGAAAGAGTAAACAATTTTATTTTACATTTTCCCCTCATGTCTACAGGCTGCTCATGGTCCTGCCCATAGGTAGCAATGTTGCTCCTTACACAAAAATGCTGGGCTGAGCTAATCTGCACTTACCTCTGCTCCATCCGTGATTCATTCCCTGCATATAATTTAGAAGATGGCCACACAAAACTGCATCCTTGTGGGCCTTGAATGGTGCCTAAGTGACCTCTCGATCAATCCTTCCCTCTACTTCAGAGACTGCAAGGTGTTTTGTTTTGTTTTAAACCAGCCTTCCAGCAGGCCATAAGCCTCAATTTCTGGAATACTGAAATCCTAGCAAGTTATGTAAATAATTCTGCAGGCCAATAACCTTTTGGGGGGTGGGGAGTTATCTGAAAAGCTCAAGCTTTCCTCTTTCAGCAGGATGAGGGCTGTTCTTCTTGCCAAACTGTAAACATTTTTTTTTAGAAATTGTTTTTAAATTTTTATTTATTTATTTATTTATTATTGTTTGTTTGTTTGTTTGTTTGTTTGTTGCATTTTTAGACTGCACCGACTTTCCCACAGGAATTCTGGGCGGTTCACAAATGCAAATAGGATTGTTTTATGTTGCTTTCTTTTATGCTTGTGCATGTCTTCGAGATTAGATTTAATTTTTAGGGGGGGAGAAAGAAAACAAATACAGGATAGCAAGAGAACCAGCTTGCAATCTCACCAATTTATCCTGCCCTTCTTGGTGTGCGTGTACCAAATGAGGAATTGCAGGTGATTGTTATTAAAGTGAAGAAATTTTGTTGTATGGCAGAATGCTTTCCCCTGGAATGGTTCACATGGTGCTGTATTCTCTGACATGCTGACATTATGTGGTGGCCTGTCCATTCCTAACCAACGTACAGTATAGCTACCCTCATGGTCAGTGAAATATTTAAGCAGGAGCTTTGCTAGTTCCATAATGTTATACATGGTTCACAAGACAAGAGAAGAGAGAATACATTTGGGTCAAGGAAGAAATGGGTCAACAGTGGGCCAGGTACACTGCTAGCAAACGTCTCTGCCATCTTGGTTCTGTTGTGTTCTCTGGCTGACAACCTGGCAACCTCTGAAATACTGTTACACTTTATGTACATGCCACCTGTTTAACATGTACATTAGAAATCTGAGTATTTCAGACTTGTGTGCTTCACTTGAAAAGGTTTCTAGGTTCATGCTTATATTGGAGGCTGACAAACTCATTTGGCTTGCTCAGCTGAGATTTACAGGGAAAAAAAATTGGCCTGCGGGATAAATAACAGCTCCTCTTTCCATTTTGGCTTCTGGGTAATAATGGAATAAGGTGTGGTCAGAACCTAGAGCAGGGAGGAGCAGTAGGGGCCCGCCAGATACAGGAAGTGGCAGCCAATAAAAATAAAACCCTAAAAATAAAAACAGAGGGCATCCGCTGCCGATCAAGGGCCTGAATCAGCATTATCCCTCTACACAGAGAGATATACTAATGGCTGAGGAACTATGAAAACAAAGACCATTATCTATCTAAAATAAAGCCAAAATCCATACATAGGATATTTTTAGAACCAACATCCCCACATTTCTGAAATTTTAGTTGCCTCGAACTGAAGATTCTGCTTTCATTAAAGTCAAGGTTGTGGTCAGGAAATGCTAAGGCAGCCATGTCAGCTCCTAAGAAGCATTCAAATGCAACAGTAGCACCTGTTACCTGCAGCACCAGCTAAAATCTTCCAAAATAGCGAGCAAGCTTTCAGATTCCCCACAACCCTTTCTTTTATTTATTTAGTTATCAGATTTCTAGACCGCAGCTCTGGCAAAAAGGCCACGCTCATCCTTAATGAGAGGCAGGAAAAGAGAATCCTGACTAAACAGTCAGTTTTTCCTGAGTTGGTCAACCTAGTTCCTGGCAAAAAAAAAAAAAAAAGAAAAAGAAAAGAAAACCTTCTAGGCTGGAGGATCAGAAAGAGAAAACCATTAGGCTCAGTAAATAAATAAATAAATAAATAAATAAATAAATAAATAAATAAATAAATAAATAAATAAATGCAGGTTGCCATGCATTAACAACAATGGCATCACTGCCAATCACCTTCCTGCCTCTCGCTCACAAGTACCCCAGGGAAGAAAAACATGAAGCGATTGGAGGAGCTAGGTTGCCCCCAAACCAATAGCTTGCAAAAAATAAAATAAAATAAAAAATTAAAATTAAAATAGAAAACATGTATAAGAGTGTCCTGGTTGATCTAGGGAAGGGGTGAAGTAAGGCAAGGCAGGACTGGTGGGGTGTGGTGGGTGGGGAGATTCAGAAGGCCTCCAAAGCAACAGCCTGGGCAGCAATCGTTCCAGCCATGGACCAGGGAGCCAAGCACAATAGAGGGGAGTGGTTCTTCTGAAGGAGCAGACTGTCCCCTGTCACTGCTCTGAGGAATGACGAAGCAGCTGAGCCTCGGCAGGCAGTGGGGGCGGCGGGGGGGGGAGGGAGGCAGCACCACCACCGCCACCACCTTCTCTTGCCTGCCTCACCCTCTCTGTGATGTTTATAGATTGATATTTTCCCCAGGAAAGGGAAATTAAAACAACAAGTCGCATCTCCACTGCACTGACCCTGTTCAATTTGAACTGACATTGTGTCCCAATGCTCCGGCATTGCGATGGGCTTTCAACAAAGCAGATTTAAACCAATACAGATTTATTTATTATTTTATAGGTTCAGGTTTTAAAAGGATCAGGTTGTCAGCCTTGGAGGACAAAGCTAGGATATGGACAGAACGTCTGTGTTTTCAGGAGGTGGGAAAATCTCTAGCTAAGCCACCGAGAGAAATGACGTTGCAGCACTGCTGTCTTGAATTGAAGAGGATTTGTTTGCTTGCTTGAAATGCTATATTTTAGTAAACTCAGGCTTGGTGTGCATGAAGAAAACAAGCTTGTCATCGCACAGGGTGAAATGTGCCTGCACATCTTGAGACAGGAGTCAGGCCTCAGCAGCATGCAGACGGAGAACTTTCTCTGCAGCAAACGGATCGGGAGGCATACAGAAGCCACCGTGGGGTTGTGCAGCAGCAGGCTTGGAATGTCTGAAGAGAGCCATTGCTCAAGTGCCCGTTATGCCACCCTCAATGGCTGAGTAACCTTGGTGCCTTCCTACTCCTCTCCTTAATGGGTGGCGTTCAGTGGGTCACTTGCCCATGACGGCACAAGTGGTCTATGGGTCAGCCTCTTCTGACGTCATATGCCCTGTTGAGCTAGGGTGCCATGGATCTGCTGAGTATTTTGGTGTTGGTTGGGCTCCCCGCCCCAATGCTTGATGTGATGGTGTCCCTCCCCCCCATATACCCTGGCCTTAATAAAGCAGAAGTATCTATGGCACTAGCATATCATGAGAATATGCCATCCTTCGAGGGCAGGGTACCAGCAGGGTGGCTCTGACAACACATCCACCCACACCTGCAGAGAAAGTCTCCAGTTCTACCCATGCTACAGAGGGTTTATTTAACAACTGGATGCAAACAAGAAACTCGAAGGTCAAAAAGCCCAGAATTGTACGGAGAAATAAACACAGAGCTCATAAGGACGAGTTAGGGCATTTCCAGTTTTTAGTCAACAACCTGCAATTCTCTTGAGCAAAGCCGTCGGCACCATTTTAATCCAAATCCTCATCCCATGCCAATGGCAGCTAACATGGAGTGCCCTGCTGTGGGAGGGATTTGCGTATGTTTGTGTGTGGGGGTGGTTGTTAGCAGAACATTGCAAAGGAGGGAATCAGACCAGCCATCACCACCTTTCAGCTTTCACCACTGGGAAGCAAAACTCCCAAGGGTGATGGTCTGAACAGGTAGAAATGCTCAATCATAAAGCCTAGGAAGAAAAGATACAGTACAGATACCCACTGGATATAATGTGTGAGGTTGCCCCCCCCTCTCTGTGTGGGGGGGAGAAACAGAAATGGTTCCTCTCCTGGGGCCCAAGGAGTCCCCTTCTCACTAGCCAACTGGATAGCTCAACTAGCCACACCCATGACCAAGTCTGCAGAGCTAAGGATGAACCCCAAGGAAACAAATGAAGGGAACCCAAAGGGAACCAGCCTTCTCTGAAGGGACCAAGCCTGCCTTGTTTAGACACAGGCAGATTTGGCCCAGGGGTGCCTGGGAGGAGCAGCCAGCCAGGTGATGCTGGAAGACCACCCAGGGTGAGGTGTGTGCATTTGCACGGAGAAGCGGAGGCAGGGCGGGATTTTGGAGAGCTTCGCGCCCAAGGGCAAACCCTGCCTGGCAGAAACAGGCCGAACTCCAAGGAAAAAGGGGAGCGCCTCAAGACCATCCCTGCAACAGCCCATCCCGCCTCCCCCCCCCCATCCCGCCCTTGCCCCTGCCTGCTCCCCCCCCCCCCGCCCTTCTCCATCCCTTTAGCAGGCACTTACCCCAATGATGACGGTGTCATCCCCCTGGAAAACGGGGAGGAATTTATCCCCTCGGAGGATCTCGGACTGGTTCAAGGGCCGGAATCGACAAAGGACTTTGATGCTGCATTCATTGACTTCGGTCGTCATGCTGGCTGGTTCGGCTGGACCGTTTTGCAGGGCTGGTGTCCTGATGGAAGGATGCTATTTGTCGTCAGGGGAAGAAGAGGTGGCGGCAGCGAGGAGGAGGAGGAGGAGGAGGAGGAGGAAGAGGTGTGGTGGAAGAAGAGAGGCAATGCCCCAGGGAAGGTGTGTGTGTGTGTGTGTGTGTGTGTGTGTGTGTGTGTGTGTGTAGTGATAGAGAGAGAGAGAGAGAGAGAGGAGTGGGAGCTTCGGGCAAGCAGGCACAGACCGATGGCAAACAAACAAACAAACCCCAAGGAGACCCCTTTCTGGATTGTCACCCCGCAGCAGCAGAGCAGCTGGGCTCTCTCAGCTGGGCTGGTGGGTCCTCGGTGCCCGGATCGTTATCCCGGGATGCTGATGTTGCCTCTGCTGCCTGTATCCCCCGCTCGCTCGCGCTTGCTCCCTCCTTCCTCCTCCTCCTCCTCCTCCTCCTCCTCCTCCTCCCTGCTGCATCGGCAACATCAGCATCAGGCAAAGGGATGGGCCGGAGCGCACAGCGCGGCAACTTTTAAGGTGGAGCGACCTCCGATGGCTTAAGGTGGGAAGGAGGGTTGTTGCCCCGTCGCCTCTCTCCGCTCCCCCCTCAGACAACCCTTGGCTTCCTTGTTTCCCCACTCCACGCCCCACCCCGTTTCGTTAACCCGGTGGACAGAAAAACCGTTCCAGAGGCGGAATGAGCGGCAACCTTTTGTCTCACAAGATTCGCCATCACGCGCCCACCTATGCTTCTGGCCCGACTCTGCAGCCTTCTGTTTTGAAACCCATCTGGCCAGGATGGTTGGAACGGTCCTGTTTCTTCTGAAACATCTCCAACACCGTAGCGCCCTGCCTGATGGAAACAGATGGTACTTGGCGGTAGATTGTACTGCAGGGTGGTTCTCAACCAGTTCTTTAGGAACACATCGAAGGGGGAGGGGAAAATAATTGCTCTCATCTCATCCCACTTCCCAGGGGAAGTCTTCTATAGTGTGTGTGTGTGTGTGTGTGTGTGTGTGTGTGTGTGTGTGTGTGTGTGTGTGTGTGTGTGTGTGTGTGTGTGTGTGTGTGTGTGTGTGTGTGTAAACAAGCGATGCAGCACATCTGCGCTGCATTAACAGAGTCTAAATAAAAGAATTTACTTCCTCTGCCCTTCCATGGTGGAGGAGAGGAACTGTTCAGTTTTCCAACATCCAGAGGTGGATCTCTTCAAGGTACTTCACCATATGGCAAGTTAACAGGAAGGAGGAGCTGGAACAAGTCCGGTTGCTTGGGGTCCTGTATGCCACATGGATGTGGCAATGGTATATGAGACATTTATCAGACCTCAAGCGACCTGATTTAGCCAGCACCATCCCACTCCCAAAGACCCTAAGTAGAGGCAAGCCCTTACTCTCTTAGCTTGATTTACCTCACTGGGTTATTGTGAGTACAGTGGTACCTTGTATAAAGGAATTAATTCATTCCAAATGAAATTATGTTAAGCAAATTTTCCTTTATACAAATTTCTCATAGGAATGCATTGAAATGGAGTAATCCCATTTTATGTTGTACAGATTTGCCCCATAGGTGATTCTGTTAAGCAAATTTCCCCTATCTCCGGAATATTTTATGTTGTACACATTTTATGTTATACAAACTGTTTGTTATACAAGGGTCCACTGTATTGAAGTCTACATGTACATTAGTGTAAAAGCAAGAGATGAGTGCTACTAATGAAATAAATAAATAAAGATATACAAGCATTGCAACTGGCCAGTAGAGCCCTGACTATCTTTTCATGCTGGCATAGAAAATGTGTTTTCTGGGCACTGCTTGGTTTTACAATGGCTATGGGTGTGATTGTGCATGTTCTGACTATTTGTTGCTTAGTACTTACTGGTTTTGATGTTTGACCTGAATAGCTAGATGGAGAAAGAAGAATGGAACTCAAAAACAGTGGCTCATTTCATGATGCTATCTCACCTGCTTTTCCAGTGTCTGTCAAGCAAGGAACAGACAATGACAGGCAGACCTTTCTTCTAAGGAAATGCAGAAGGATCTTTCACGTGTGTTGGCATTTCCTCTCTGCCACCCCTCTTTGTCCATTCTTGCTTTTTTATGTGAGAGGTAGCCGTGTTAGTCTGTGCAAGAATTCCCGGCAAAAATAAAAAACAAAACAAAAGACAAAAACACATGGCACCTTAAAGACTAACTATTAAATTTTAATGTAAGCTTTCATGGACATGTCCACTTCTTCAGACATATAGTTCCATGAAAGCTTACATTAAAATTTAATAGATAGTTTTAAAGGTGCCACATGTTTTTTATTTTATTTTGTTTTGTTTTGTTTCTTTGATTTTTGCTTTTTTTGTCTCTTTACATTGCTCAAACTGTGAAGCTGAAATAGTGTGCCATGAGGTCAATTCAAGGGGTTTCTAGGTATAAAATACCCAGAAGTGGTTTACTAGCCTCCCCCTACTCAGGAATTGTACCAAATGCTCAAGGACACATGTGTAACAGCACCTGCTCCAGATTACCTTGGCTGGACTCAGTCCTAAAAGACACAGCGGGCCATCATCAGATGCCCAGCTCTAAGTAAATCAGCCTCTGTATTCGCTCTCAATAGGACAAAAGGAGTGGACTGGGAATCATTAACACATAAACTAGTTATTTAAGGCTGTGGTCAAATCTGTCACTTGTTCAAGACAGTCAATGAATTGCCAACCCACTTTACTAGGCTCTCCACCAGTTGGACAAGGATTAGAAAATTGAGCGTATGAGCAGAGGCACGCTCATCTGATTGTGTGACAGGCAGCCTATCCAAGAGAAAACAGCTACAGTACACGATGGCTCTGACATGCAATTTCCCTCAACAACATTTTATTTCGAGTGTCTAAAGTTATTACTAGCCCATCAGGAGATCACAGACCATTCATCTGTAGCAGAGAGGGTTAAAAAGGAGGTGGACATCAAACTTACAAAACGAGGGGGGGGTGGATTCTTCTTATGACAAATATCTCAGTATTTTTTGCAGATATGCTGCATCCTAGCAAGACTCCTCCTAAGTCCCAACAAGATGGCTTGTGCAACTGGCTGAGAACCACGGGCCTAGGGTAAAGTTGTAAAATTTCCCCAAATTTTGGAAAGAAATGGGAACAAAAATCTGTTCTCTACCCCCACCCCTCCTCACAGAAACCTTTATTCCCCATGGCTTCAAAATTTCTGGACATTTTACATCTCTAGCCCAGGACTAGCAGGTCCTGCAGCCTAACAGAGCTGAAGGTTCACAGGCTGCCTCATTCTGCCAATCTTATGCATGTTTATTCAAAATAAGGCTAAGCATAGTTATTATTTGGACCTATATTCTCTCACCTCCCAAGCTCATCCCAGACACAACAGTGGGACTAGGGAGGCTGTTATTTTTGTCAGCATTTACTTCTACCAGGCTTTTAAAGAGCTCACATAAATTATTTTAAAACAGGAACTGAACTGGCATTTATTTATGCATCAATCATAAATTGAAATAGCGTGCTTCTTGTCTAAAGACACAAATAACTTACAATGGTCTCTGCTGAGAGGACAAGCAGAAAAGTATAAATCGTAATAGCTTTATGGGCTTACTTCAAGTTTGACACGAGATGTTTGGATGCCTGAGGTAAAGGGGCAAAGCCCCTCTTACCTGCCCACCCACTCATCTGATTCACTATTTTATTTTATATTTGCTTTACGAGTTGATTATGTCTTGAACTGTCTGGAGTGGGTGGTATATGGATCAAATCAAATCAATAAATAAAATATACAAAGCCAGCCATATCATTTTACCACATGAGGCAAAATCAAGGGCCTCTGGAATTAAAAATTAAATAACTAAATTCAATAAATACACTTAAGTACAAATTTGCTCTCCTGAAGCAGTCCACTCACTCTATTAGCTGGCTGGACTTTACATTTTTGGGGAAACTGTGTCTCAGACGATAATCAATAGCACAGATTTTCTACAGCAAAGCCTTATTACCCAAGTGAAGTTCCTTCCACAAATGTTTTCAATCTGCATATATATTTACTTTATTTGACAATGGTTGAGAGATGGTATAACCCTAAATCATCTGCAGGATCAAACCCTGTTGGGGGAGGGGCCCCAAACAGTTCCCAAAATTGCTCATATTCCTAGTGTGACCATAATTAATTTATATTTGCTCAGAACATGAGGTTTTCTGTTGTCTCAGAATCTCGTCGCGGGGGGCAGGGGGGGCTAAAGATTGTAGCCTAGCTGCCCAGTACTCCAACTCTCAACAGTTATTGCTTGGGAGAAAATGTTCTTGATAATTGCTCAGCTTTGAAGGGATGAGGAAGCAAAGTTAATAGCTCGTCCTCCAGAAATGATGAAACAGCTGCTTCGAGACTGTGT
Source organism: Phrynocephalus forsythii (assembly GCA_029282475.1). Taxonomy (NCBI): domain Eukaryota; kingdom Metazoa; phylum Chordata; class Lepidosauria; order Squamata; family Agamidae; genus Phrynocephalus; species Phrynocephalus forsythii. The sequence continues at coordinate 28,475,426 of JAPFRF010000011.1, read as the reverse complement.
TTCAACTCATGTTTTGTACACATGCATTCCTACTCAGGATGTGTTTCATGTGTACCATCAAGCCATCTGCAATACAATAATCTGACGCACCCACTGTGATCTGTTTGAGAAAATGTGTATGGCTCATAGCACACATTTCATTCATTTATGGTCATGGCAGGCGCATATCTACAATGACCAGTTTAATGCCCTCATGTCATGGATTAAAAATGCCTGCGTGCATACACATACATTTATATATACAGATATCTGCTTATGGGCCTGCTGTTTGCCTACACGCACCTATACAAAGTGATGTCCACCAGCAGTCAAGACACATCAAGAGTCCACAGGAGTCAACAACCAGTACTTGCACTTGTCCAGAAAAATAGTACATGTGAAAGGGATCCAGGAGTCTGGGTGGACCATAACTATGAATCAGCAATGTGACGTGGAAGCCAAGAAAGCCAATGCAATTCTTGGTTGCATCAACAGAAGCATAGTGTCTAGAGATCAATGGAGGTGATAGTGCCACTGTATTGTGCTCTGGTCAGACCCCACCTGGAGTACTGTGTTTTTTTCTGCGCACCTCAATTTTAAAAGGATGTTGACAACCTTGAATGGGTCCAGAGGAAGGTGACCAGGATGGTTAAAGGTCTGGTAGAAATGTCTTACGAAGAGCAACTTTATTTATTTATTTATTTATTTATTTATTTATTTATTTATTTATTTATTTATTTTTGTACTTGTTAACTGCCCGATTTTCCCTTTGGGAACTCTGGGCAATTTACAACAAATTGCAAACACAACTTGCCCAAACTCAACCCTTAGGGAGCTAGGAATGTTAGCCTTACAAAAAGAAGGCTGAGAGGGGATAATATGATAGCTATGTTTAAATATTTGAAAGGATGTCATATCAAAGAGGGGGCTGACTTGTTTTCCATGGCTCCAGAGACTAGGACTCAGGGCAATGGCTTCAAACTGCAGGAAAAGAGATTCCATTTGAACATTAGGAAGAATTTCATGACGGTTAGAGCTGTTTGGCAGTGGAATATGCTGCCACAGAGGGTGGGTGGTGGAGTCTTCTTCTTTGGAGGTTGTTAAGCAGAGGCTGGATGGCCATCTGTCGGAAATACTGTGATGGGGTTCCTGCACGTCTGGGGGTTGGACTGGGTGGTCCTTGAGGCCTCTTCCTACTCTATGATTTTATGATTCTAGGACCAGACAGAGCAGAATTCATCTCCCTTCCTTTATTAGACTGACCTCTAAAGTCCATCAGCTGGATCCAAGTGATTTACACAGAGGATCAGGGAGGAGAGAGATATTTGCAACAAAAGAAGGGTTAAAGATAAACACTACTTTCCCCCATCCCTTTTTTTTTCATTACCAACATTGATATCTCAGCCTTTCCGTGCACATATTGACTCCCACCACCATCTCAGTTTTCTTTGATGTTATAGAGTATTTTGTTATAAAAGTATGGCTGAAGCTGACTGTGTAACTGGAGATCACTCTGTCACCACTTCCACCAATCTATTGATGCTCTGAGTAATGCCCTAACCGGAAGGATGACCAACAGTAAAGCCTTTTAATCATCACTGCTGTTTGTTCTTCCAGGAACCTGACAGCCCTTTAGAGGAGTGTAGCAGAAGCAGCAGAAAATAGATTGAGGCTGGCATGTGAAGAAAGAGGGCAAGGACACAGGGGCTGCAGTGATTTACAAACCAGGTGTCTTGTTTTCCAATGAATAGAATGAAGATGAGGTCAGTATCCTGTTGGGAGAACAGAAGCATGAGGGATCCCATGCGAAGGCCATAAACTAGGGTACAATTTCTGGGGCTCTGCCCTAGGATGCAATGATCTAGAGGTGGATCTATGGATGAATGTTAGGAAAATACTGTACATGGCAATACCTCCTGCCCTTATTAGCTTGGCATGGCTTTTGTCAAGTCCATTATAAACTCCTTGGTCTTACCGATGTTGATAATCAAACTGTTCTTTCTTTCTATAACAACACCTCATCCCGGTAGGTGGACTCATCCCCTCCAGAGATAAGCCTCACTACTCTTTTATCATCAGCAAGGGAGGCCAGAACAGGCGATGTATGCTAATGTCTCCTAGTCTCCATCACAAGTCTGGCAATTTTGTTCTGGACCAGTTGGAGTGTCCACGTCAGCTTGAAGAGCATTGCAGTACAGTAGTCCAGTTTTGAGACTACCAGTGCATGAACCAGAGTAGTGAGGACCCTGGTGTCCAGATAGGGATGCAGCTGGATGATCCATCCACCACAGATGGGAATGGTGGTGGTGGGGAACAGAACACTGTTGCTACTTAGGACTCCTTGGATAGTGTCAGGTCCAGAGGGATATCCAAGCTGTGAACCTCAGTCTGTGTGGAGTCACGCTCTCCCCCCACCCTCCGAGCAGGATCTGGTTAAAATGCTGCGGTTTTGTGTCTCTTTTAAGCAGATTTTTAGCATTTCAAGTTTTTAAGCATTTTATGTCTTCAAGCAGATTTTAAGTATTTAGGTCATTTTAAGTAGAATGGTGTTTGTGTGTTTGTTTTTGGTTTGTGTAGTGATGGAACATCACATAATTTTGTTGTACATATTGTGCATATGTACAGTGACAATAAATTTCTACTCTAAGACTCAGAGGCTGGGGCATGGCTACAAGTAAGGGTTCCTAAACCAGATACAAATAAAAGCAGAAACCAGATGAACCCAATCATGCTTTAAGACCTTATCTGCTGGATAAGACCAAGGAGCATTGAACAGGAGCGTGGCTAGCTATTTTAGCAACATGGAGCAATCTGCATTTTCCCTCACCTGTCCTACCTTGACAAATGGCCATTATCCTTATTTATTTATTTATTTATTTATTTATTTATTTATTTATTTATTTATTTATTTATTTATTTATTTGTTTTAGAGCATTATTACCCTGCCTTTCTCCTTGGAAAAGGACCCAAGGTGGCCACATGATGGCACATAACAACAATTACAATGTCCATTTTCATTTCTGACTCTGCTTTCCTAAGTAGTAACAATCTTGCTATATAGGATGTTATACTTTGGAAAGTACTTGATGACATATTAACACTTAAATGGCAACATATTTTCTGTTGTATGTCTGTGAAGATTCTCAGTCACCCAGGTGAGTTTATCTGGAAGTTGAGTCATGGCAACTGGACTCAAGAAAAAGAAGTCCAGTTGCCATGACTCAGCTTCCAGAGATTTTCTGTCAACACTCATCAACCACAGAGAAGGATCCCTGCTACCCCTGACTGCAGTGAAACTTCTTCATCCCTCCATCACAATACAACGTCTAACACCTATTCTCCTGCATAGGACAAGTTTCCTCTTTCCCACAACTTTAAAACCACACAGTCTCACTCACTCTATACCCCAGAGCGCAGAGAGAACTCCTAGTTCCCTGAGCTCCTTGCCCTCTGAAGATACCAGCCACAGAGTCTGGTGAAACATTAGGAAGAAAAACTCCAAGAACACAGCCAAACAGCCCAAAAAACTCAAAACAGCTATCAGATCCAGGTTGTGAATGCCTTCGAGAATACATTTTTTGCCAGTTCCTACTCCAGATACCTACAGCACCTGATATTCCCTGATGGTCGCCCATCCAAGTAGTAACCAGGGCTGACTCTGCTTAGCTTCGGAAATCAGGCGAGATCAGATGTGCTTAGTAGGGCATCTAGGAAGCTAACCCTAATCTTGTGTGTGTATGTTGCGTCGTTATCGAATCTTTGTGAATCCATGCCCATGTTCAGTGGTTCTCATCCTGTGGGTCCCCAGGTGTTCCTGGACTCCAACTCCCAGAAATCCCTTCCAGCATAGCCAGTGGTGGAGGCTTCTGGGAGTTGGAGCCCAGGAACATCTGGGGAGCCACAGGTTGAGAACCACTGCCCTCGTGCTACCTCATCCAAGTACTAACCAGGGCTGACCCTGCTTAGCTTCCGAAATCAGGCGAGATCGGATGTGCTTAGCTAGGACATCTAGGCAGCCTCAGTCTCAACCCTAACCTTATCAGATCCCTATTGGACGCCTCCGCCCCGGCGACTACAACTCCCAGGTGGCGTCGCGCGTGGCCGCGCCCAAATCGCGTCTCGTCTCCCCCCCCCGGATCTCGCGAGGCTTGGATTTTTCCTCCTTTCCGCCGGCCTCATCAGAACCTTCGGGCCGGTTCCTCTCCGCCGGCGATGGCCGATCCCAAGTATGCGGACCTGCCGGGCATTGTGAGTGCGGGGCGGCGGGGGCGCCGATCCGTCCTGGAGGCAAACGGGGGGGTGTGTGTGTGTGTGTGTGTGTGTGTGTGTTGGGGGGGGGAGGCGCCGGGCGGAGGGACGGGATGCGGAGGGGAAAGGGAGGGGAAAGGGTGGGGCGGCTGGGAGGGGTCGGGCGGCCAGGCGGCCCAGGAGGGAAGGATGGGCAGAGGAGGAGGAGGAGGAGGAGGAGGAGGAGGAGGAGAGGAAGGCCTGCCCTGAAAGGGGTCTGTGGGGCTTTTGAAGGGACGTTGCAAAAGCCCCCCCCCCCCGGGGGGAAACCCTGTCAGATCCCGACGGAGACGAGCCTCGGCTTTTTTCTTTTCTTTTTTGGTGTGTCCTCAGACTCCAACTCCCATCAGCCTTAGCCAAGCTAGCCCATGAGGAGGCACGATGGGAATGGCAGCACAGCTGTATCTGAAGAGCCGCCCAGGCTTTCAGGCAGCCTGAGTCTCCAGTTGCTCTGGGACCTCAGTTCCCAGAAATCCTGGCCAGCGCGGCTGATGGCGAAGGCTTCTGGGAGTGGTAGTCCAAGAACATCTGGGGACCAGGGACTGGGAACCACAGCTTTACAGGCAGCCAGGGCTCAGCCTAGCTCACTCCCCTCTCTTCTCTCTCCCTGCTCCTCCCTGCAAAGAAGGGCTTTAAGGAGATCGATAGCCTCTGAGCATGTGATGTAGCAATAAAGGGAAGGGTGCCCCTGAGGCTGTCAAGAATTCCTCCCCCTTTCCTGACCTGGGGATGATATAATCTAATTAATTTATCCCACTTTCTTAAAAATACCAGTTTCTCTGTATTGATTGACTATATCTCTGTATACATATCTCTGGAGAGAAGTAGGAACCAAGGGGATGAGATTTGTGATTGTGTTGAGCCCCATCTGTTTGGCAGTGGAGGAGCGATGCTGTATGTAGGTGGTGTAGAAAGTTTAAGAGTGGGGGACAGTTTTCAGTCCCCCTATTTTATCTTTCCCCTTCTTTTCTTTCTACCCTCATGTGTCTGCATCTCTAACTGAGTGGAAGGGATAATTGAATCAACAGAAGGATAGCTATAAGTCACTGAAAATAATTAGTTATGCATTTATTTCCATTTTTAAAAAAGTTCAGGACAAGGTTATCTGCCTCATAGCAGTAAATTCTAAATCATGATTTATCTCGAGGCAACTCTGATTACTATAGAATCAAGTTTAGAATCAGAATATTAAATTAATAAGGAATGAATCTGTAGGGTTTTTTTTTGAAATGTGAAAGATAGATAACTGTTTTTGCTTATTTCTTTAGTCTGTGGGGTAATGTGAAAAGCAGCTGTACTTTTTTTGTTTTTGGCTGTTCTTTTGGCTATTTTGTTGCCCAGCAAAGCAATAACCAGTAATTTGTGCTGGCTGTCAGTTACAGAAGGAGAAAGAGAGAACCATACAGAAATAATCACGTCTGTATAGCGGAGTGGGTAATTGTGTTTAACCTGAAACTCTCATTAGCTGTAGCAGGCATTGAGAATAGTGAACGATTATGGGAACTACAGTTCAAAAATGTGAGGGCAACACATGTGACTGGGCTGAACACGATGATTACAAAGCTCAGTCATTGGTAATAGATACGTCTGGGTATTATCCTGTACTTGGATTGCACAGATAATATACAGCATGAAGCATACTTTGGCTCTAACAGCTGCTTCTTTCAGCTGCAATGTGAGAAGTTTTCTATCTATCTATCTATCTATCTATCTATCTATCTATCTATCTATCTATCTATCTATCTATCTATCTATCTATCTATCTATCTATCTATCTATCTATCTATCTATCTATGCATGTACATACACATATGCTTCCCTCTGTCCACTTAAGTGTCCCCCTTTCCCCCCAGTATAGCAAAGCAAAGTGTTCTGCTTATATACCGCCCCATACCACTTTTAGTAGTCTCTGGGCGGTTTACAGTTTTTAATTATAGTATGCAGGCTACACATCCCCCCCCAGCAAGCTGGGTACTTATTTTACCGGCCTCGGAAGGATGGAAGGCTGAGTGAACCTTGAGCCTGCTACCTGGGATTGAACCCCAGGTCGTGAGCACAGTTTTACCTACAGTACAGGCATTTAACCACTGCGCCACGAGGCTCTTGTATAGTATAGGACACTGACATTGCGATTTCCCTGGCAAGATTTGGAGCAGGTAAAGAGCAATCTTAAGTTATGAAACAGCAGTCCATCCTGACCAACTGAAGTATAGGAGAACATCATAACACTCATCTTAGAATGATTGCAGAACTAGGTGGTGCCCTAAGGATCATTGAGCCCAGGTCTTGGCCAAGAGGCGCAGCGGGGAATTGAACTCCCAACCTCTGGCTCCAAAGCCAGATCCTTAAACCGCAGCAGTTCAGTGGCTTTTGGGGGCAGCATGGGGAGCAGATCCCCTGCTTCAGTTTGCTCTCTCTTACTTTGTAGAGGTTGCATGTGCTGTTCTTGTTCTGTCACCACAGCCTGTTTGCAATGGGGAGAGGCTGTAGCTCAAAGGTAGCACAGTTGCTTTCCACACAGCAGGTCTCAGCTCCAGTAGGTAACATCACCAATGGAAAGGTAGTGGGCCAGTGATGGGGAAGCCTTGTTTGCTTGAGACTCTGGGGAATCAACATCCGGAGACTTGAGGAACTGAACTGAAAATGAATAATGAATGAGGCAAAGCTGAGCTTCATGGGCAATGCTGATTTTTATGGAGGATTCACTTGTATCGTCCACACAGCTTGAATGGGCTACAACTGAATGGCTCTGCTTAATCTTAAGCCACCGTCTTTCTTCAGCATTTCATTGACTCTTCCTTAGTTTCAGAAAAAAACAGTTCTGAAACTCCCCACATCTGCCCAAGTGTGGTATTTGGTACTCCTTTGATGAGGATTTTGTTGGTGTGTGTGAGAGTGCCATTTCTGTACACTGCTAGCATCGGGGTATATTTTTGGGCATAATGTTACCTTCCCATGCAACTGCTGGAGAAGCACTAGCTATGGGAGGACTGGGGTTAATGGACTATGGCTCTCTGCTTCACTGCAGTAGAGCTTTCTGCAAATGATTTTGAATCTCTGATTTGAATAGAGACAGTTGCCTCAGGCAGAAGGTTGGATAATGTTACATATGATGAGCTTGCTCTTCAGTCAGTGATGATGAGAATGAGTTTGTGTTCCCTTCCTCCAGATGGTTGCTGGGAAAGTCAGTCTCTCTTTCCAAAACATGCACATGCCAATTTGGTTTGTATATGCAGTGTAAGGTTATTTTACGCTTTTTTATATTTCTATATCTATAAGAACATAAGAAGAGCCATGCTGGATCAGGCCAAAGGCCCATCTCATCCAGCTTTCTGTATCTCAGAGTGGCCCCACCAAATGTGTCCGGGAGAGCACGAGACTAGATATCTGTCTCCTGATACCACTCCCTTGCACCTGGCCTATGAAGTACCCTGGTTTTTAAAGCCTGGAGATTACATATCTCCATCATGGTTTCTAACCTGTGATGGACTTTTCCTCCAGGAATCTGTCCAATCCCCTTTTGAAGGCATCCAGGCCAGATGCCATCACAACATGCTGTGGCAGGGAGTTCCATAGACTAACAACACGCTGGGTAAAATAAAAATATTTTCTTTTGTCTGTTCTCACTCTCCCATCCCTTAATTTGAGTGGATGTCCCCTAGATCTGGTATTTTGTAAGAGGGAGAAGAGTGTCCCTCTATCCACTTTACTCATGCCCTGCATAATTTTGTATGTCTCAATCATATCCCCCCTCAGGCATCTTTTTTACAGACTAAAGAGCCTGTCTGTCCTTCTGCCTGCCTGCCTGCCTGTATACATGCAGTACGTATGTGTGTGTAAATATTCTCTGCAGCCTCTTTGTAAACAACCACTTGCCTGGTTGACTCTAGTAAGTTAGAATTGCCTCCAGAAAACCAGGATGGAAGCTCTACCACCATTGATTTGCTTAGGCTACAATCTTTCAGAATGTTTCAGGACCACCCTAGAGGTTAATCAAGAATGAAGCAAATGTTGTAGTAAGTTCAGAAAAGTCATTGTACTCAACGGTCAGATAATAAGAGCTTCACCATCACCATCATCCCCACCCCAACCCCGAGAGGAAATACTGCAGGAAATTGGTTACTCTAGTTGAGGTCATATTACTGCAAGCAGGCCTGGCTGATTTTCCCCGATCGATCGTGCTTGAATTTTCCCAGGAATCCCACCTGAATCATAAAAGGTTGTTGTGAACCACCTGGCCTGTTGCTTTCATTCACTCTGATCTTTATCTGATGGCACCTTTGGGATAGGGCAGTGGTGGTGAACCTTTGGCACTCCAGATGTTTTGGACCACAACTCCCACAGTCCTTTGTCATTAGCAATCAAGGTTCAGAATTATGGGAGTTAGGGTCTAAAACATCTGGAGTGCTGAAGTTTTGCCACCACTGGCATAGGGCATTACAATTTTCTTCTGCTCTCTGGTTGTAGTGTCATGTCATCAAGATCAGAATTCAGAAGTTGAGGTTCTTGCTAGAGGCCATACCGTGGCAGTATATCAATTTGTCTTTTCTAACTTTCTCATTCTTGCCTTTGGTCTCACTAGAAAACATTTCTGTTTCTAGGCCAGGAACGAGCCTGATGTCTATGAAACAAGTGACCTCCCTGAAGATGACCAAGCAGAGTTCGATGCGGTAAGATCGTGAAACACTTCTGTTGTTTCTTAAATAGCATCTTGACTGTATTATGTGGATGTGCCAAGCCCTCAGTTTCCAAGTTTCTTTTGGTCAAATTGATGTGCCTTATTTATGCTGCTTTGGCTTCCATCGGGGTGAGAAAGTGTATCGGGGTGGTTATAGGGTAGAATTTCAGAGCCTAATCCTTTTTCAGAAGGGTCTCGATTGCCAAACAATTTTTAATTTGGAAAAAAACTCCCTGTAAAACATGCACTCTTGGAAAAATAAAACATTGTATATTCATTGTAAACAACCTGCCCAACCTGGCTGCAATCATTCTTTCGTAACATGATTCCCCCAAGACAATTCTAGCCTCACACCGTTTCTTAATAATATTCCCCTAAATGGAGATTTGTTGGTAAAAGATTAGTGGAAGGCTTTGAGACAATGAAAAAGGCTAGGAACTTGTTCTTATTCTTACCTGTCAGGAAAAAGCAATTTTTATCTTTGACAACTTTTTTTAAAAAGTGTGCTTTCACATCGGTTTTGCGTTTGCATGAAATTGGATAATTTGATCCTCAGAGTACAAGGCCCTCCCAGTGGGCACTTTAAGTTCTTCATAAAAAAGGCCTGATGTAAGCTTGCAGTGGGGCATTACAGTTGATTTCTGGTTATAGGCCTTTTGCTGGAAATGAAGCAGTTAAAGATTTTCAAATGGCAAATAAAGAAGGTTAAGTGGTTTTGTAGAGTGGCATAATGTGGGTTGTTTTTTTGGCCTGCCATTGTGCAGACTTGTGCATGAAGATTGCTTTATCATTCTGCTCTTCGCCTATATGTCTGCATCTCCTCCCATTGTTATAATCCACCTTCTTTGCTGTCCCTTTTTCTCCTTTTTCTTTGGTCTTCTCTATTGCAAAGCCCTTTCCTGTGGCTGCTAGGGCCTGGAACATCAATGCACAGAAAACTAGCAATGTATACTGTTTCATCTGTCTGCTGGCTAGGAAATGCAGCCCAGGATTGGGCCAGTTGCTTCTCCCAGTTTCAAAATCATCACCATCATCTTCTTCATCATCATCGTACAGTACAACCTGTGTACAATGAAATTGGCTGAGCCCCCCCCCCCATCTACCCTCTCAACACCGTAACTCCTGCTAACAGCTACACAATCTCATTACACCTTATGAACTTATCCCACAACACACAGCGGCCCCACAAGTCTATTGTTGACATAAAATTATTTCCCATTTAAGAGTCTGACAGCCCACATAGAAACTGGTTTTCAGCCTGTTGGTGAGGCTGGTTATACTTCTATATCTCCTGCCTGATGGTAGGAGAGTAAAGAAGTGCTTACTGGGATACAGTATAAGTAATCATTTGAGGATTTTCCTCACTCTCCTAAGGCAGCGATCCCTAGCAATGTCATCTAGTGGATTCAGGAAATAGCCCAGTCTCCCAAGGCACAGTCAAGAAGACATTGTGGTACTCTTTGTGAGCATTCTAGGAAAATGTTGAGCATTGTAAGCCACTACCCAGTCTGGGGTTGCTATTGCTTCTGCTTCTAAAGAGTGGAAACGCGTGCGCGCACACACACACACACACACACACACACACACACACACACAGAGTATAACAAGTGGTTTGTTTAACAGAAAATCCACTTAAAGGATAAAATTTCCAGAGATAAGGGAAAATCACTTAACAGAATTGCCTATGGGGCGAATCTGTACAACAGAAAAAGAGTTGCAATTAGGGATTTAATCAATTTCCTATGCGAAATTTGTTCAAAGGAAAATTTGCTGAACAGAATTTCATTTGGAACGAATTAATTCCTTTGTACAAGGTACAACTCTCTCTCTCTCTCTCTCTCTCTCTCTCTGTGTGTGTGTGTGTGTGTGTGTGTGTGTGTGTGTGTGTGTGTGTGTGTGTGTGTGTGTGTGTGTGTTTCGTTACCCAAGGTTTAATGGGAACCACTGTTCTAACACAGGTTTAATGGGAAATGACATCCAAATGACATCCAGAATTTGCTTTGGGTTGTTCTTCCAGTTTCTTAGGGAGAGAAACAAACTAGAGTATAGAAAGCAATTTGTCTGAGATCAAATGATAATTGGAGGGGAAAGCAATGCTCTGTGGAAAATTACTTAGTGGAAAAGGCAGGACATATTCTGTGGTTTTCAGACCTGGAACGTCATCCGGGCTTGCCCATTGTTTAACTTGCCATGGCAAAAATGTACATATTTTGGGTGGGGCTCTTTGTCCTTGGCATGTGCTTCAGCATTTCAAACACAAATCATTGCTGCTTTAGTTCTATGCAACAATTTTTTGGGGGGTGAGGTCCCCATGAACTAGCAAGAAATCGAGAAGCTCTCAGAGATACTTGAAAGAAAATAGAGTTGGCTTTCATTTTCCAAAAAGGAGTGATACGCATGTTTATTTTGTTTTAGATTTCATGACTCAAGAGAAGGCAGTGTATGGGTAGAATCTTTTTAAGGCTCTGATGTGTTCTTGTGGCAGTTTCACTGTAAATGCGCTATACAGTAGGACCCGAGTATCCACTGGGGATTGGTTCCAAGCTTTCCCGTGGATAATGAAAACCGTGGATAAGAGAGAACACCAAAAATGTTCCCCAAAACTGCTGTTTTGGGATACTAACTTGCTTTAAAGCTACTGTTTTGCAATGGTAGCTTGCTTTACGGCTGCTGTTTTATGACAGTAGCTTGCTTTACAGCTGCTCTTTGTGACAGTAGCTTGCTTTGTGGCTGCTGAATTATTTATTTATTTTTCCTTTGCCAACCATGGATAACTGAATCAGTGGATATGGGGGTCCTACTGTAGTCGGGATGGGGGTCCTGTAACCCTTCAGATATTGTTGAACTGCAACCACCGTCATCCTTTGTCATGGAGTCTATTGGTGAGGCTTGGTCGCAGACTATCTACTGTAACTCTGTAAAGCTATATATTCCCCATCTTGTGCTGCACTACCAAATGGAAAAAACACATGGATCAAGGGAAAACTACAAATTGGGCAGTGGATCTGGGATTCTCAGCAGCGTGGATAAAAATCAATGATTAAAAAAAAAAACTGGATTTTTCTTTATTTAAAATGGATTTTTTAAATTTGAATCATTTTTTTGATTTAAATCAGATTTTTAAAAAAATTAAATGCTTTTTGAGGAATAATCTCTCTAAAGATCATGTTCTAGTTAAGATACATTATAGTCCAAAGGCTATTCATCATGAAATTAGTTTTTAATTATGTAGCATAAGACTGTATTAATCCATTCACAATGTCATGGTCTCCCAGAGGTTTCTGATTATTTGGGGCAACTTTTCTATCTAGAAGATATTATCAACAATGCTTGGTTTTGCTACTTTCAAAACTGTGCCTTTGGGTCTGCAACTGTCACATGCCTCCTTCATAGCAAAATATATATATATAAAATAAACAGTAAAGTACAACAGAACAGTTTTCTCCTTCCAATAAAGTACAACAGAATAGTACAAATATGAACGAGTAACCTATTAAACTGGAGATTGACCTTGCAATAATTTCATAATTATCTATCCATGTATTTCTAGTGGTATATAACCACCAAATCAGTAATTTTCTGATATACAGTAATTGTAAAACTAATCTGAAAAGTTATTCTAAAAATGAAACCTTCATCTCGTTGTAAATATTAAGATTAAAACAACTCCAGCAAAACTGGGTCTTTATGTAGAAAATCATGATTTAAATCGAGCCTTACTGACCAGTGATTTAAATCAAATCCACCCTGATTCCCATGTTTTTATTTGCTTGTCAAGTGACAAAGAGGCATGCCTTTGTTTCCAAAGGAGAAGTGATTGGTGGGTTACGGACCTTCCCCCACTCCCACTTTTCTTCTGTAAGATGTAGTTTGGCTCTACAGTTCTCACTTAGAAAAGAAAATCCCTGCCTGTTTTTCACTTTAATTTACATAGGCAAGCCTGTCATGGAGAATGAATGGTGGTGCTACTGAATTGATTCCCTTCCTTGGCTTCACCTAGCTAGCCCAATAACCTGGTCAGTATTGCATGGACACAGCATTCCATGCTTTCAAAACCTATTTGAGGACTTGAGAACCTGTAAATGTGTATTGTAGTTTTTTGTAGGTAGTATCTTCTGTCACTTTTGTAAAGCCACTCATCAGTCATTAAGTCTTAGCGTTCTACTACTACTTTTCATTTGCCAATCAGTATGGTTTCAGAGTCATAAACAATTTCACAATGTGCTACTTGTTGATATTGTAGCATAGTGAGCAGGATTTTGCTATATAAATGTGGGTTCTAATGCTTATCTGGGAAGAAAACTTGCTAAATGACCTTGGACCAATTAATCTCTTCTAGCTTGTCCTGCACGAGAAAACAGGATAACCTCATATCTGAGCTTGCTGGAGTGGACGGGCATTTAGTCTGTTCATTGGTAAATGGGCATTAAAAAGACTCCACTAGGTGTGCTGGTCATCATAAGGAAAGTCTAAGACCATTTGTAATCAATGAAATCTTTATTTTAGAACTATACACAAGAGGGTCATTGGATCCTGTGGACCTTTCTCCATCCTAAATCCAATGCCTTAGTAACTCTTGGACAGCTCTACTTCACCCATGGTGCTAACAAACATGGTGGGATATGTTTGTGAAGATTCCCAGTCATCCAGGTGAGTTTATAAGTTGAGTCATGGCAACTGGACTTCTTTCATTGAGAAATTGAATCGTTTCGCTGCTCATCCAAACAGCTTCATCAGTCTGAGGAAAGCTAGTTGTGAGTCTTTGGAAGACATCCAGTTGCCATTATTCAACTTCCAGATAAAAAAGGGGGGGATAACTATGGTATTATTTTTCTTTCTTTCATGTCCTAGGCCATCTGATGCAGTCTCTTAAATGATCTATGGGATGTTCACTTCCTCTGTTGAGTCAGGCTTGGTATGACTGTTGGAGTTGGAGTCTTGGTAGGCTCTGCGGGCAGAATCTTCCAATGACCCATGATAGGCTCATCTCCTTCAGACTTGAATTAAAGTGCTCCACCTTTGCTGCCTTGGGGAGCACTTGGTTCATTCAGGGAATTTATTTATTTATTTATTTATTTTAAAACTTTTATACCGCTCCTACTTCCCAAGCGGGAACTCAGGGCGGTTTACACAAAAGCCCAAAAGGCAAAGAACAGTAGCAGCGGCAGGGGCAGACTTACGGCATATGGGGGAGGCAGGGAGGGGGGGGAAAGGTACTCTAGTCATTATTAAAGGCATCCCTGAAAAGGAGGGTCTTCAATCCTTTCCTAAAGGACGCCAACGTTGGAGCCTGTCTCAACTCCCTGGGCAAGTTGTTCCACATAGGTCTGTTGAGAGAAGACCCGCCCACGGGTACTTGTCTTGCGGGCCTCCCTCGGGGGGATCGTCTGCAACGAGAGGGCCAGAGATGAACGGGTGGGTCGGGCTCGATCTGATTGTCGGTGAAGCCGCTCCGCCAGATAAACAGGGGCCAAGCCATGGAGGGTTTTGTAAGCCAAAACCAGCACCTTGAACCTTATTCGGGAGGCAACGGGCAACCAGTGGAGGCGGACCAGGATGGGAGTGATGCGGTCGAAACGACATGCACCAACCACCAGCCTGGCCGCCGCGTTCTGGACCCGCTGCAATCTCCGAACAAGGTTCAAGGGGAGCCCCATGTAGAGAGCGTTGCAATAATCCAGCCTCGACATGACCAATGCCTGTACCACAGTCCTCAGGGAGCTCCCGTCAAGGTACGGGCGAATCTGGGCGATTAACCTTAGATGATAAAAGGCCGACCTGGTCACGGCTGACACCTGGAGCTCCAGGGTCAGACCCGGATCCAGGACGACGCCCAGATTCCTCACTCTTTGCGCCAGCTGGAGGGCGGACCCATCCAGACTGGGAAGAGGGCCACAGTACCCATCTGGGCCGCCCCCAAAGAACATAACCTCGGTCTTTCCGGGGTTGAGCCGGAGTCTGTGGGTCTGGGTCCAGTCCAAAACTGCAGCCAGGCAGCGGTCAAGGGTCTGGACGGCCTCCACTGCACAGGTGGAAAAGGAGAGATAGAGCTGCGTGTCATCAGCGTACTGATGACAGCAGACTCCAAAACTCCGGATGATCTCAGCCAGCGGCTTCATGTAGATGTTAAAGAGCATTGGGGAGAGGGACGACCCCTGAGGCACCCCACAAGAGAGTGTCCAGGGAGCCGACAACTCACCCCCAAGCTCACTGCTGGGTACGACCCTCTTGGGAGCCAGCCAAAGGCCGATCCCCGATCCCCACCTCCGAGAGCCGCCCCAGCAGGATACCGTGGTCGACGGTATCAAAAGCCGCTGACAAGTCGAGGAGGACCAGCAGGGCAGAGCAACCCCTGTCGGCCCCCCTCAACAGATCATCGTGCAGAGCGACCAGGGCCGTCTCTGTCCCATGATGCGGCCTGAACCCAGACTGGAAGGGATCCAGGACATGGTTCTCCTCCAGGAACGACTGGAGGCGCAGGGCGGCGACTCGCCTCGACTACCTTGCCCAAAAAGGGAACATTGGCTATGGGACGGTTCCACAGCCAAGCCAGGTCTCTTAATAATGGGCTTCACCACCGTCTCCTTCAGCAGACTGGGAAGGATCCCGTCCCTGAAGGAGGCTGAGGCGATTTGAAGCCCATTTTGGCATGCTCCCCCTGTGGTCTTAATCAGCCAGGACGGGCAAGGGTCGAACGGAGAAGCCGCAGGCCTGCAATGCCCCAGAGCCCTGGAGGCCTCCTCAGATGTAACAGACCCAAACTCAACAAACCGGGCGACCGAGGCGGCCCAGTATCGCCATGCCGGGACTGGATCAGAGCAACCGGCGCCCAGCTCAGAACGGATGGCCTCTATCTTGGTTTTAAAATAGGCTGCGAACGACTCACTAGTGAAATCACTAGGAGGAGGCCGAAGCGGACCAGGATTGGTGAGGTCTCGAGCCACCCGGAACAACTCCGCGTTCGAGGCCTCACCAATTCTCAGGGCAACGAAAGATCTCCTGGCTGCCCTTATCGCGTGAGAATAGCGACTGGTCAACGCCTTAACAGCAGCCCAATTTGAAGCCGTCCGAGCGTTCCGCCATCTGCTCTCTAGCCTCCTCCGTTCCTGCTTCATTGCCCGCAACTCCTCAGTAAACCAAGGAGAGGAGCGGGCTCGGCACTGGATCAGGCGCTTGGGGCGATCCGATCGGCAGCCCCGGCCACCTCCTCAAACCACCTTTGGACAGGGAGTCGACCGGATCGTCATCCAGTCCGTCTGGTAGGACCCCAGGGCCTCTGAGAACCGTGCAGGGTCCAGGAGCCCCGGGGCGGGCCCAGATGGAAGGGCCCTGCCCCCCGCGGGGAGGGGTGGCGATTGCCAGGGAGAAAGTCAGAAGATGGTGATCTGACCATGACACGGGACGGACCTGCAGGTTCCCGACCCCCAGATCAAAGCCCGTCGATGTGGAGGCAAAAACCAGATCCAGGGTATGTCCTCCCTTGTGAGTGGGACCGATGACAAATTGGGACAGGTTCATGGAGGCCATGGACTCCATGAACTCCAGAGCTGCTCCCGACAGCTCAGCCTCGGCATGCACATTGAAATCCCCCAACACCAAAAGGCGGGGGGATCTCACCAGCGCCGCCGAGATGAACTCAGAGAGCTCTGGGAGGGAGAGTGCAGGGTCGCGGGGAAGACTCACGAGTTAGAGAGTCCAGTAAAGTAAGTGTAGCCTGCTGGGCGGTTGATTCTCTTGCCTGCTGAGAGACGCCAGCTGATTCCTTGGGTCCACTCTCCTCTTCTGCCACAATTGAACTCTTTGTCTCTTCATCCTTCCTACTTGCCTAGTCTCTGCCCAGTTGTCTCTGAATCTTCCTTCAATACTTCCATTGTCCTCCAACTACAAACTCTTTTATAGCCCCAACTTGGTACAAAGTTCCTTGCGTAAGAATTTTTCTGCCTTTCAAGTTTCCCCTCACTTTTCACAAAGATAAATTGTGAATTTACTTGGGGGCAGGTAGCAGAAAGGTTAGTGAACTAGAAGCAGCAAGCACATTATACCCCAAATTCAGAGGCATTTGGACATGGCTTTTCATGTAACACGAAACCCCCCCCCAGTTCTGAATTCTTGTTCTTCATAGTTTGAGACTGGTTCTTTTTTAAATCTCAAGTGCCATCTCCCAGAGTTCTGGCTTCTTTGAAAAAAAACCTTTTGATTTCCCTCTGCGTCCTGGAGTTATACAGAATAGCTGGAGATGTTCTAATAAGATATTTGTGGAATTGAAGAGGGCTAGGGCAACTCTGTCATATAGGGGTAAACTTGAGATGACCCAGAGATGTTGACAACATGTCGCAGCCCTGTGCTAGATGCTAAGTTGGAATAGAAGGAAATTCTTTTCATGAAGGAAGTATGGAAATCATTGCTCTAGGGAAAGTGAATTCTAAATTGAAGCCTAGACATTAAACCTCTTCATAAATATGAATGTATGAAATGTGAAATAAGCACTCATTATGACAGTACATTCAACTTGTGTCAATAGCAATGCTGTTGCTTTTCTTTCAAGCTGTCACCTCTTAACAGAATTCAACAACACCGGCATCCCTTGCCCGCATTTGTTTAAAAACCCTATTGGGTTCCCCTCACAAGTTGAATAGCATGCCCTGGTGTTATCGAGCTGCCATTCTTCTTAAGTCAGGGGAGGCCAGAATGGTCTCTCCTGCTCCTGACAGCATGAGAGATAGCAGCAACCCATTCATGCTTGTTTTGGATGAGGAAGATCAGAGCGAATCCATATTTACGCCAAAAGCTTCATTCTGGAAGAGGTTTTGGAGGTCTCTGTCACAAAGATCTTGGTGTCTTACAAGATGTCCCTTCCCACCATGGCTCAGAGGTGCTCCAGGGTTACCTCAGGAAGGCCTGCTTAGAACAATTGCCTCAGGAACCAGACGAAGTGCAGGATAGTGCCAAAATGGTGGTGTCCTGTGATGGGAAGTGTTTCACTTTCATCTCTGGTGAAGGCCAAGCTGAGGTCATTGTGTTCAGAGAAGAACCACATGGGGAGATTCAGTGTTTAGTGAAAGCCATGGGGCGGGCCTCATGGTTTGGATTTTTCAAAAGGGGAAATTTGAATAGCAAGAATGGAGGAAGCAGTGCAGACAAGAGCTGTATGGCTCTGCTGACCGTCATGTTATTTTTAGTGCTACGTGTTTAAGCTGTCTTCAGTATTCCCATATGCTCCCCAGTGCATATTACTGTAGTTGCAAAATTGGCAATAAGTACATATGTGAAATAATTTGTATAACAGTATTTGCTTCAGTATATTATTACCTCAAAGATAGAATCTCGCAGTATGAGTCAGCCTGGGTGCTAAGTTCGTCAGGAGAGGCCTTTCTCTCCGTCCCACCACCTTCACAGATGCATCTCATAAGGACGCGTTAAAGGGCCTTCTTCTGCTGCTGCTCCCAGTCTCTGGAGCTCCCTCCCGCTGGAGGCCAGGATGGCCCCATCTCTGCTGTCTTTCTGGAAGCAGGCAAAAACCTTCCTCTTCAGGGAAGCTTTCCCTGAATGATGGACTATCTATTATGTGACTTTTTAGATGAATTACCATGCATAATTGCATTGACTGATCTCAGAACACGTGTTTTCCATGCTAGTTTCCATCCCACATAATGGATTTTTTTTTTTTTGTGTCTTCTTGGTAACGTTAATGTTACCTTTTAATGTTATAAGATGCCTCTTCTAATTCCCTGTTCTTAACTTAAATGTGTTTTGAATGTTCTGGGCTGTATATTGTCCCTCATTATTGTAAGCCACCTTGAGTCCTTTTCCAAGGAGAAAGTTGGGATAAAAATATTCAAAGTAAATAAATAAAATAAAAATAGTGGCAAACACAGGGCATTGTAGATTAAACAGGTACTAATTGGCTCTTTATTGAGGTGCCCTTGGTGGAGCCACTTTTGAGGAGGTGATTCCACATAGCTTGAATCCTAGCAGCCCAGTGGGTGAGACAAATAGTTTGGGTCTGGGGTATTCAGTCACCAGTTGGTTTCTCTGCTGGTCAGATGGAAACATATGTGTGACTGGCCTTGCCTATCATTGGCCTAAAGCAGTGATGATGAACATTTTAGAGACCGAGTGCCCAAACTGCGATTCAAAACCCACTAGTTTTTGCCAAGTGCCAATACAGCCATTTAACCTGAATTCAGGTGCCTGTGAAGGGGCAATGTCAGGTGCCCAGAGAAAGGGTTTCAAGTGCCACCTTTGGCACCCATGCCATAGGTTCACCAACACTGGCCTAAAGTCTCAGGAGGGGTCTTGAAATAAATGCTTCAAATCAAAGGCAGTAGCTCCGTCTCTTCCTTGGTTTTGTGCAGGCCTGTCCTTGCAGTTGACTGAAGTATGTAGCAGTGCCGCTCAAAGCCTGCATATGTAGACTCCCAGATTGTAGCAGGCTGGTAACATGCTCACCTAGGTGTCAGCTCCAAATAGTCTTTGTACATTCAAAGCAAAGTAGTGCATCAAATGTTGACTCCTGGATATGGTAACAGGCATCCATTGCCATCTGGGAGTCCTTATGGGCAGGTTTTCTAAGCCGTTTGCCCACGGTCACTTTGTGCATCCCCCGGGATTGTGCCCGTAGGTCCAGGCAGTCTGTTGTCATTTTGAACCTGCCTGGTTGCATCTGCATTCAGTCAGACCAGCTTAGCACTAAATATATCATCTGCTCTCTTCTGTGCTCTCTTGTTAAGAATGTGAGGTTTGCCGGATAAAATGGAATAACTCTTAATTCCTCCGCCATAAGCTGCTTAGGGGGAGTGATTTTTTTCGTGGGAAAAAAAAGGATGAAAAATGGTATGTTGTTTTCCTCTGGTGAAGCCATGCTGGTGCAGGCCAAAAATACGAACTGTGAAAAACGTGAGGCCTTTCGGGTGTTATCTGCCGGCCCTTTGTCCTTGATAATAAATATGTGCCACGGAATGGATTCTGACGTACGGGAACTCTCCCAGTGTTTTCCAGATGTAATGTTCTCCAAAGTGGTTTACTAGGTAGTGCATGCCTAAGGCCAGGCGGATTATAGGTCATGTAACCCCCTTCCACCATCCATGCTCTGCATGGTCTTGGCTGGTTTTTCTCCCAGGACATCGAGTGGCGATTTGAAGTCCTGGTCCCAGCTCCTGCCAGGTGCTCCAAACCACTGAGCTGTAGCAGCACCTTGGGTCCTAGGCAGCCCTTATTTGGATGTGAGAGCTCTGTTCTTTGTATTGCCCTGAGCTCTGTTCTTTATGTTGTTGATAATCCCTGTTAGCAGTCTTGGGGGTAAGGCTTTTCTCATCATTCTGGTGTTACATTCATCTAGCCTAGCATAGTCGTTCTGTCAGTGGCTGACTGACTGTATGCTGCTGGAAGCTTTAAAAGACAACATGCAGGCTGTTTGTCTTAATGTCTGCTGTTGGGATATATATTATCCCCCTTTGATTTAGTTACTGTGCCTAACATTTCTTAATAGACCTGTCCTTTGTTAATGTTTCAAATCCTCTAATAAAAAACATGAAAATAGAACCGATGATATGTGTGGCTGCTGTGAATTCTGTCTTGTTAATTATGTGCATGGCTCCTAGTCAACAGCACAGATTAAGACTCTGAAATGCTTTCATTCATGTAAACATCTATAACACACTTCATTTTGTCTGCACTGATCCTGCTGCTGATTAGCTTCAGTTAGGTTGGATCTGATTTTAAATTTAAAGAATCAGTTTTCTTTGCTGATTTGGGTTTAAAATAGATTTTAAAAAAATTAAATTGTGATGTAAATTTGATTTTTAAGAAAACCACTGGTTTCATCCACACTGGCTTCGATGAGTCCTAAATTGTAGTATTGTGAGTGCATGCTAAGAGTGTGTTTCTTCCTCAATAGTGCTTGGAATTTGAAGAACCTCTATCTGTTGGTCTCCCCTTCATCACTGCCTTAATATTTGTTTGTGCTAATCTAAACAATGTATCTGGTTTCAGGTATGACAACTGCTCATATCTGAGAGTTGGATGCCATTTGCCTCCTATAGTCTCCAGCAATTTTTTTTTTGGCCCATGGTTTTCTTTTGCATCTTAATTACATTCTGTATTGAGGCAAATGCATATTGAACCCACAGAGGACACAGATTGTCTTTGAAATGTCATTCTGTCCCCTTGTGAAATGCAGACCCCCTGGTCCATGTTTACCTGTGCTCATAAATGTTGTGCTGTGGGTTGTGTTGCGTTCCTTTCTGTGCGACCAGCACTCCTGAGGGGAAATGTGTGGCATACATTTAGTCTTGTAGTAGCTGGCAGTGGGGAGGGAAGGGAGGTAGGGGGAACAAAGCATTACCTTAGCAATGTTAGCTGCGAGCACACGGAGGCAGACAGTTGTAGCATCAGCTCCTTGACAGAGCATCAAAAATACCGAATGAAGTAATGGCTAGCAATTTAAAATACTGTACAGTATATCAGATTTCAGACCTTTTCTTGTGGCTCAGGACCTCATAACTTGTATTTGGGCAAAGTGTATTAAAATTCTACATTCATTTGAAGAACTACTAAAATCATGCTGTCCTTCTCGTGCTTTTTAAAATGTAGGTGTCTACCCAGTGTGTGGCAGCGGTGAACAAGGCCAATTCCATGCTAGGGGTTATCAAAAAGGGGATTGGCAATAAAACAACCAACATTATAATGCCAGTGTACAAGACAATAGTAAGGCCGCACCTGGAGTATTGTGAACAATTCTGGTCACCGCATCTCAAAAAAGACATAGTGAAACTGGAAAAGGTGCAGAAGAGAGTGACTAAAATGATTACTGGGCTGGGGGACCTCCCTTATGAGGAAAGGCTAAAACATTTGGGGCTCTTTAGTATGGAAAAAAGGTGCCTGAGGGGGGATATGATTGAGACGTACAAAATAATGCAGGGCATGAGTAAAATGGATAGAGGGACACTCTTCTCCCTCTTACAAAATACCCGAACCAGGGGACATCCGCTCAAATTGAGGGCAGGGAGACTGAGAAGAGACAAAAGAATATATATATTGTTAGTCTGTGGAACTCCCTGCCACAGGATGTGGTGATGGCATCTGGCCTGGATGCCTTCAAAAGGGATTGGACAGATTCCTGGAGGAAAAGTCCATAACAGGTTACAAACCATGATGGAGATGTGTAATCTCCAGGCGAAAATACCAGGGTACTTCAAGGGCCAGATGCAGGGGAGTGGTATCAGGAGAGAGATATCTAGTCTCGTGCTCTCCCAGACACATTTGGCGGGGCCACTGTGAGATACAGGAAGCTGGACTAGATGGGCCTTTGGCCTGATCCAGCATGGCTGTTCTTATGTTCTTAAGATTTGCACTGATTAAAACCAGATTTCATTTTAAATCCAACAGTGGTCTGAAGTTTGCAGAATGCGAAATCATACCATACCTAATATGGGTTATAGTAGCACAATGCAAGCTGTAAGTCATTGGGCAGTGACAGGAAGGGTGTTTGTGGCAGGGGAGCAGTGGACCTGATGGCTCCCTTTGTTGGCAAGCATTTTGTCCTATTGCTTCAGTGCTGTTGTGGTCTATCAGGAGTCCCTGGTAGCTGTGCTGTTGCACATATTTTGTGGTCTGTAAGATAGCCGCTATTCCATATCATGAAAGCGGCAGCAACAGTCCTAAGTGTAACTTTGGCACACAGTATTATACCTGGTGTCTTGCAAAATTATTACAGCTCACTGCTTTTTCACTGCCATAACCATGCACTACATATTCTCTCTCTCTCTCTCTCTCTCTCTCTCTCTCTGTGTGTGTGTGTGTGTGTGTGTGTGTGTGTGTGTGTGTTGTGTGTTGTGTCGTTATAGTCGTGACTGACTTTTTGTGACTTCATGTCCATGGATTTTTCTTGGTGGGAATACTGGAGTGGTTGGCCAGATCCTACTCCAGGCGCCTACAGCACCTGGTGTTCTCTGGTGGTCTTCCATCCAAGTACTAACCAGGGCCGACCCTGCTTAGCTTTCAAAATGAGGCGAGATCGGATGTGCTTAGGGCATCTAGGCAGCTGCATAAACTGTACATCCAAAAAAAAAAAAAACACAACAACCCTTAAGTGCTGCTTCAGACCTGCAGTCTAAGGGAGGAATTGGAAATGCAAACCAGATGTTATTTGGCTATGAAAGCTACAGCTAATGAGAATTATAGAATTATAATGATCTTTGTGAGAATAGTCTAGCTGCAGATCACAAGGAATATGAATATGGAGGAGAAAAGGCAGTGCAATAGTTTGAACTGCACCTTGGCTGGACTGGGCTGGTGATGATGGATATGGCACTGATTATGGGAGTTGTAGTCCTACATCTTTGGGAGGCACCAGGCCAGGAAAGGCTGAGCTTGAGGATGCTGGGATGAAGAACACACACCGGACTTGCCTAATCTGCTCTTTGCCTATGGCTTTAGTGAGGAGAAAGAGGTGTAGCATGTTGGCAACAGGTAGTCCTCTGATGTAAGGTTGGTCCTACCAACACAGGAGGCTGCTTTAGGCAGCCTGACCAGTCAGTTGAAATACAGCTCACCAGGGCATAGGAACAACTGTGTGTGTCCATTTCTGCCACAGTATCCTTGCCTTTGCTCAATGTGTGTGTGTGTTGCCTTGCTTCAAATCAATCTGACTGGCTTTAGGTACCTAGTACCTTCCTTTGGGCATTGTGAGGTCACCAGTTGTTCTAAAATGGTGACACCAAGGCTGTTTTATACTTTCATCAGAGTTAGGCTGTTCTGATCCACTTTCCTGCCATAGAGTAATACCGTATACCTAACACTCTGCTAGCTCCCAGAAACTGTGTTCACAATTGGGGTACCTTTCTGTGACTGGATGACATCTTCTCATTCCACTGCTTTTTAAGTTCTACATGTCAGATCTCAGCAGTGTGGGCGGAAGGAGTGCTCTTGCAGCTGAGAGTTGAAAGAGGCTTCCATTCAAGATGTCCAGATGAAAAATCCAGAGTGTGTAGCTGCCTTTGAAGATGGTGTAAAGTTGTCATCATATAAACCAGGGCTGTCCAATTTTGAACAGGCCAAGGTCTACTTTTTCCAGCCCAAAGTGCCTGAAGGCTACTACATGAAAACCAAGGTTAAAAATACAGTGGTGCCTTTGATAATGAATTTAATTCGTTCTCAGAGGCAATTTGTTATCTGAAACGTAGTTTCCCATTGAAATTAATGGGAAACTGATTAATCTGTTCTGGAGGTCTGAAAAAAGGCAAAAAAGCTGGGGGTTTCCCAGACCTCTTTAAAAATGCCCTTTAAAGGCCTGCAGTGCTGGAACACCCCCACAGAACACTCCTGCAGTGCAATGCAAACATGCACAAAAGAAACCAGCAGTGTCCCCAGCCCTTTCCCGCCAAAAATGCAATGGGGGAAAAATGTAAACAGACAAACATAAGCAGCAAGAAAAAATCTAGCCCTTTTGCCTGCAGAGCAATGCAAAGATTGCAAACATAGAGAAATGAAACTACCAAGACTACCCCAGCCTTTTCCCACCAAAAATGCAATAGAAAGCAGTTCAAAGATCAATACAAACCATGCTCCAAACCCCCCATCCTGTCGTTCCCACCAAATGCGCAGAAAAAAGCCAGGGCGAGTCTCAGCAACCCCTTCCTCAGCAAAGTGCCCCATTTTGCAATAGAAAACAACGGAGAGAGAAAAGCCAGGGTGAGTCTCAGTAACCCCCTCCTCAGCAAAGTAAGAGGGTGGGAGGGGAAATGGCTGGATTTACAGATGAGAGAAGGGAAGAAGGCGGGCTCCTTTTTAACCCCTCGTGGACTACTGGTAGCTTGCGGTCGGCCTGTTGTGCAGGTTTGGGATAAATGGCTCTCTCACTTGGTGTAAGTAGGGCAGTGCTTGGGGGTGGAGGTGTCTACAGTCTTGGTCCCTCGCTTTCTTTTGTAGGAATTAAGACTTGAGTACCCATACAAGGACAAAGACTGGTGAAGCATTAACTTTTTATTCTTTTTCAGAGGGTTTAATGAGAAAAACCTTTTTGACATCCACTTGACAAGAACTGACAAGACCCTGCATTGTTTGCTGAAGCAAAAGCTATAAAAATGTAACTGTTATGCAATTTTGAAACATCCTGAGGTGGGGAAATTAATTGTAACATTAAGGCTGCTTTATAAACACAGAAAAAGTAGTACATTGATCAGTTTATACAGTACCTCTCACCAATCTTCTCCTACCTCCATGTTTTTTCTTTGCATTAATACCTATCACCAATGCAAGCTGTGTGTTTGGCTGTTCTCCCCTGTTCAGCTTTACAATTACATATTCCACTTCGCAAATATACTTCTGGTGTCTCAGTATACATGAAAATTTGCAAGGCAGTTGTAAAACTGAAGAAGGAAATTACAATCTGAATTTTATCAACAGGGACACAGTTATGATAAAAGAAGGACAGCCGTGTCTGAGCTCCCTCTCTCATTTCTGTCATAAGCACTGCCGTGAAATTACGGTAATACATATGTCAGGTGATTTTCACCCAGTGGGCAACATCAAGAGCAGGAATTAATACAAATGTGCTATGTGAGAGAAGGAAAAAGAAAGTGTGAGGGAATTGAGTGAGGGAAACCAGACTTCTTTTCTTGTGGGCTTGAAACGTTTTGCTACTTATCCAGGTAGCTTCTTCAGTCTGAGGAAGGTTGGTGGGAGGTTTCCAATTTATAGTTCACCTTAGTTTCACCCCACCCTGGTCTGAATCGGCTTGTTAGGTTCATACCCATTTGATAAATGAAATCATTTCCAGCCTTTATGGAACTTAAACTGAAAGGCCTTCTTCAAATGCTTGGGAAGGATAATGCATTATTAGCTCTTCTAAAAAAATATTGTAAGGGGTGAAATTGTCATGGTGGGAGAAGAGATTATATATTTGTCTTCCTGGATTTATCCATGGTATTGTGATCTACGAGATTATGTAAAAACCTCTTGCCTACTTCCAGCTACAAGATGGTCTCCTTTGGGACTGCTAGCAGGATTAAATAGAAGGATTCAACATTTAGGTTCTATCTCTAGAATAATTACTTGGAGTTTTTCTCTGCAAGTGGCAGTATTGAGGGAAGAGTCCTTGTGGAGCAGTCTCGGATCACAATGTAAAATGTTTGCAGGTTGACACAAATTCTTTCACAGATACTTGAACCTCAGATTATTTTCTCCGTAGAAGAATATGTGTGGAAGGATGTGGTTGAGAATTCAAAATGGATATACAGTGGACCCTCGTATAACAAACAGTTTGTATAACATAAAATCTGTACAACATTAAAAATTCCAGAGATAGGGGAAATTTGCTTAACAGAATTGCCTATGGGGCGAAACCATACAACATAAAAATGGTTACGATTAGGGATTACTTTGTTTTCAATGCATTCCTATGGGAAATTTGTATAAAGGAAAATTTGCTAAACAGAAGTTCATTTGGAACGAATTAATTCCTTTATACAAAATACCACTGTATTCTTCCACAGATATTATTCCACAGACAAAAACATATGAGTTCAGATTGGCACTGATGGTGTAATATGTGACTTCTGCAGCCTGTCCCCCGGGAAGACTAGTTTGAGGCTTGGGGGCTTGGCACATGGCACACCCACTTGGTTCACTTGCTCCCTGGTGACGCTTGCAAACTTGTTAGCTGCATGATAGTGCTGTTTGTATCACATGGCTTGCATGTCATAGTGGTGGGATATAATGTATTATTTCCGTTGAATTCCGTTGGATCTAAATACAGTACTCAACACTGATGGTTGTTCTACCAAGCTGATGAGTGAGAAATACAAAGTGACCACTATAGTAGTTCCATCTGCTCTGCTGTCTTCATTGCAAAAATGGTGCATGCCCTATCCTGAGGCTTCTGTCTATAATTTAATTATTCTGACCCTAGCTTCGGATTTTTCTCCTGCTGGAATGAATTCACCTGTGCTTTGGGTTCCCAACATCTTAAACGGTGGCCTGCATTTGTTTATATGGATTTCTAGGCCCTTCAGTTCCTAAGCAGTGTCGAAACGACCAACGTATAACCTTCCTACTTTCTGTGGGTCCAATCAAAACTGTTCCCATTTTAGAGAGTTTGGACAGAGAACAGCTTCTATAAAATGCTTGCTTACTTCCCCATAAGCAGGGATGTTCCGTGATGGTGGACAGAATTAAATAGGAGGTTTTCCCAAAGCTTTATGATATTTGTCAGTGACTTGCCTGTGGCAAGAACATGTAGGTCCCAATCAGCAACGGTCAGTAAGAATCTTTCTGTTTGTAGGTCCTGACCCCTTTATTACTTCCTGTTGATTGCTTCTTGGGAATTAAGGATTAATAACACCTTTACTGCATCTTACCTTATTCCAAACAGACCGTATCAAACAGGAACAAAGAAGCATGGATGTTACTGCCTCCCCAACAACCTAACATCTCAACCTCAGCCTAGTCTCTCCTACCTCACATTCATCAGGAATACTGTACTTGAAAGTACAGTGGTACCTCTTAAAACAAATTTAATTCATTCTACGGGTCAACTTGTTTTAAGAAAATTTTGTCTTACGGAACACGATTTCCCATAGGAATGCATTGAAAATGGATTAATCTGTTCTGGAGGCTATGGGTCACTTCGTTTTATGAAAAATTTGTCTTACGAAATGCAGTTTCCCATAGGAATGCATTGGGAACATATTAATTCATTCTGGAGGCTAGAATACTAACAAAAACAACCGGTTTATTTTCCTGGGTACATGCAGAACAGTTTTTTTGTCTTGCGAAGCATCCCATAGGGAATTTTTGGTCATGCAAAGCATGCCTATTCCTGGAAAAAAATTTCTTCCTACGAGTTTTTTTTTTGTCTTATGAGGCATATTAAGAGGTACCACTATACAGAAAAGTTCCCAAAGGGTTGCATTAGGATTAAATATTTGTTTGTGTTCAACTGAATGTGCATAGTCCTCTTTCAGAGCTTACTACCATGGAGATGTTGGTTTATTGCTGTTGTTGTTTTGACTTATACAGGACCCTATAGCGCTAGATCACTTTTTGGGTGTTTTACAGTGAGGGTTAATGCCAGTGTATATTACTCTTTCCTACTCTGGCATATAATGCATAAAATCCTGCAGAGTCTTATTAAATTGCCTTCGAGAATACATTGTCTCAGAGTCCTTTTCTTTTTCTGCAAGGACAGAAAAAGGGTCTCACTTTTTAAAAACAATAGCTGGATTGAAATTGTACGGTTCTGTTTTTAAAAGGAAGAAAGAGAAACAGTGACATGGGGGCAATTAAGAGCCCATTCATTACCAATCCACTGGATGTCAACTGCAGGTACTGCCACTACCAATGTAGCCAAGACTTTGCAAAATAGGGAATGTTTCATTAAAAGCATAAGAACTCTTGAAAAGATCCCAGATGGGTGGTGCTATAATTGGGTATTTTTGAAAATGAAAAACAAATTGCCATCTACTGAGCTTGGGGAAATGGAACGACAGCACAGAAAACATTTGCAGTGGATATCAGTGCAATATGAGAGCCTGAGATTTCTTCCATCAGAAGAAAATTGAACAGGAGATGACTTCCGGAGAACAGGGCCAGTGTGGAAATAACCAGTGGCTGGATTTTCGGACTCTCAAATAGTGATTTGTTGTTGTTTAGAGATCCAGCTGAGGAGTCTGTAGTTGAGTTTTTCCCTTTGACTCAAATTCAGATTCTAGTGATTTAAAATCCACCACTACCACCCACCCCCCGTCCCAAAATAATATAGGTGGCACATTGAGGCCAAGATGTGATCACTTGCCTGAGGTGTCCCTGGCAGAAGCAGGACTTGAACTGAGAAACTTCCTGTCTACAATGCAGCGTCTTTGATGTTTTCTTATTCCCACCCAGCTGCCTACCTTGACGTGCTGTTCTGCTGCTGCATGACTCCCTTTGTACTCTTGCCATGATAATAAATTGTAACACCTAGATGGGGGGGGGAACTGTCAGTCTAACCCTTATGGTTGCAAAGCAGAAATTGAAATTGTGATGTCAGGCTTCTGGAAGTGGAAACCATTCCTTGCCCCTTTAGTTCACCTTTCCTCACAGTTGTCATCCTTCTGGCAACCCAGTCCCTAGTAAAATGTGTCAGAAGGCTTGATGACTTAAATTTGGGTGCTCTCCTTCCTGCCTTGCTCTTTGGTTTTGCAAAAATACTAAACAAAACCCACCAGCAGGCTTATCTGATTCCTAAATTCTGCTTCTTCCTACTATGGCACTTTGATTTTTCCAAGGTACTTTCTTGGACAATATTAATTAAAAGGTAGTATTTTAAAAAAATAAATACTGAATTTTTAAAAAAGTAACCACTTGCTGTGAGGAAAGGCTGCCTCCATTCCCCTAGTGGTCTTGGAAAAAGCAGAAGCTAAAGGTAGATGGCCTTGAAGATTACCTGTTTCAGAGACACACTGCAGTAGACTAACTGCTTATCCATTGGCTTTCTTCATTCTCAAGTATTACAGCAGTAAGACTGGAGCATCTTCCTGAGGAAGATTAAGTCTCCTCAGTTTTGGCTGCCCACTCAGTGCTTTTCAATGATGTTTACACAGTTGGCAGAAGAGTCTTCAGATGAAGAGAGACTGATATGCGTTCTTGTATGAACCAGCCCTAAGTTCTGAGTTGGAAAATGTTGCATGTAAAACATTCATATAAAGGAATTTTATTTCATTATTTGACTTCTGTACCACCCATCTGGCCACTCTGGGCGGTTTACAACCAAAGGAATAGGCACGGTAAAATTAGCACCTGAAAACAACAAACCAAAAATTAAAAACAAAACAAAACAAAATTGACAGTGCAAGGAAACACATTAAAAAGCCTTAAGAAGTAGGCAGCAATTGAAACGAGTTAATAGCTGGTAGATCGCCTCAGGTGAAATGTGTTGCAAAGCCTGCTGAAACAGCACAATGTAATTCTGCCTTTGTGCCAGTAGCTCTCCATGATTTCATGTGCATGAAATGGGGAAGTTTCGGACTTCTGCTGTCATAACTGCAGCTCCAATAATCCATTATGAACGTTGTGACTCCTGAGGTCCAAATTCCAAAATATCCAGCAGTCCAAATTTTGGGGGGCCCTGTGCTCTGTAGACGGGCAGGGATACACTTGAATTGTGAGCTAGAGCTCTGCTGTTTGTATGAATGAGGTATGTTGAGTGTAAAACACAATTTTTATAGTCATATCATTCCCAATGTAGTGCCTTCAAGATGTTTTTGTATTAGAATGCCATTGCTCCCGCCAGTGTGGAGAGGGTCCTGTGATAAATTAAGCTTGTCAGTGAGTCTGTGAAGTGTGTGACAGCATACATAACTTTCCTCAGTTCTTTGCTAAGGCAAAGAAATTCATGATAATCTATGTGATGAGAAGTTATGTTTTGATTTGCACAGAGATTTAAATCCACATACTGCATCACAAGAACACCTTTATGGCACTATAATGTAGGCATTTGAGTCCTGTTAGAATTATCCCCAATGCCACCTTCCCTTGTATATTGTTCATATACAGTACTTTCACTGGTCTTTCTTTGCAGGTATAAGGGCTTTAAAAATCAGCTTCTTTTTCTAAAGAAAAGAAACTGAGGGCTTGTCTATGCATCTACATTTGGAACAGGCTTATGATCAGATAGAGCTCTTGATTATGATTTGTTGTGGTCTATGCATCCAAAAGGGGTATTACCTCAAGTGACCCTAATTGCTGAAATCAGCAACAAATTCCCCCTCTTGGCTCTCTCGTCTTGCTTCTGGGAGGAAGTTTTCAATTTTTTAATTGGAAGTAGAAGTCAGTATCCTCTTAAACACATTTGTAATTTCAAGGAATCACAGAATATAGGCAACCTGTTAACAGAGGCACAGTCGTTAAACACACACACATATTTATATATGTATCCCAAGAGTAGAACTTGGTAAAAATCACTTGCCTTGCTGACAGACACAGGAGCATGAGATGGTAGAGATCAAAAGTGGTTAAATGGAGCTGGCCACTTCAGGTGATAGATGGAAGAACACAGTGTAGAATTCTATAATGTTTGAACATTGTGAGCTGCTTTGAGTCCATGTCCTGGAAGAAAGGTGAGCTACAAATCATACAAATAAAATAAGTAGAATTTCCAATTGTCTATTCCCAATTCCCTAATGAAGATGTGTTTTGTTTATGCGATAATATCACAATGCATTATAATTGCAACGGAGATGGGCACAAACCAAACCATGAACCAGAGATCGCAACAAAAACTGGCTGGTTCATTGTTTGGTTCGCTGCCCAGTTTGGTAATCCCATTTTGCTGAAGCAAAATGAAGCACTGAACTTTTTGCTCCCCTTGGTGTTTTGTTTTGCTTCAACCAAATGGAAGGGTGCCACTGCCATTGTCAGAGACGGCCACCAGCTTTCTTTCCAGGGGCCAGGTCCACTGCCCATGTGCCCAACTATCAGCTGAATGGCGGGCCTGTGTGCAGAGGCAGCAGTTGGCTCTGGGAAAGATGGCTGTGGGAACCCAGCCTGCTGCTCCTGGACATGTGCCCACCGCCCAGTTGATAGGTGAGCAGATGAGCAAGGCCAGTGGGCCAGCTTCCCTTCCCGGAGCCTGACGCTGCCGCCTCTGGCTACGTTGGTAGTGGCAGTAGCGGCAGGATCAGGTTGGGAAGGGATAGGGGCAGTGGGAAAGGGGTGGGTGCACGGTCTCCCCTCAAGTTTGAACCAGTAAAGTGAATTGTGAAAGGATTCATTTGGGGGTGGTTGTGATGGTTTGTGGTTTGTCACCACGGATTACAGACCTTGACAAACCACCCGTTTTCTGGTTTGTGCCCGTCTCTTAATTGCAACTACAGGCTGTTTTAGAGAGGATAGCGGTCGTGTCTCCAAAATTATTGTGTATGTCTTAATGTTGCATCCAGCTTTCAGGGCCATTAATCCAGGTCTGTTAGCAATAGCATTTTTTAACTTCCTTTATGGCTTTTTCCTTTGCAGCTGCCTTTGAAGACACATTAAGTTTGGGGAAATTTGCCTAATTACTGTTTAACTTTGTTTTTATTCAATTGTTGCACACTTGTACTTACCTGCGTTTTCCTAATGCTCTTCCCCCCTCACCCTTCACACCACCCTGCCTGGACACTAGTTTGCACAAGTAAGACCATTAAAATGCTTCTTTCGTTTCCTTTTTTTCTTCTTCTTCTGCATGCTTCTAGACTTTTGTGTTTGCATGTGGATAAATCTGCACTTTTCTTTAAGCCAAACAAAAATATTTGTTTGTAATTCTTATAACAATGAGATGAATTGAATGGTGATTGAGAATGAAATTGACAAATAGTCTTGAGATCTGTTATATGTGTGATTCCTGGCACTGTTATATTTTCATTGGACTGTTGCACAGAACATAGAGTTATAGGCTTTCGGGGGGTCCCCCCTCTGCCCCCCTTCTGCCCACGGTTTGCTTGAGGAGCTGTGTAAGAAAAAAGTAAGAAGAAAATGAATAATATGTTTTAAATGTCCTGGGCTGTATATTGTCCCCCATTATTGTAAGCCACCTTGGGTCCTTTTACAAGGAGAAAGGTGGGGTAAAAATATTCTAAATAAATAAATAAAATAAAACATGTCAGGGGATCTTTCCCCAGTATCAGCTCCCTGACACACCAGATTATTACAAGCAAGGCTTCTCCAGCTAGCTACCCCAAGGGAGGCCCCCACAGGTCATGTACAACAGGCAGGGCCTTCTTCATGGTGGCTCCAATTCTATGGAACCAATGTCTAGAGGAGCTTGGCCTGGCACACTCCTTGTTGACATTTATGAGGCAGCTGAAGACATGGCTTTTCAGGGAGGCTGTCTACTCTGACCTTGGCTAAGTTTGTGTTGTCTATAGACCTCTGTCTGGTTAATCTTATTGTTATCTTTAATGTTGTTGTTCTTCTTTTGTTCCACAACCGTTCTGGTGCCCTCTTTGGTACCCTGTTTTTATTGTCATTTCATTTTGTTTGTGTTTTTAATGTATACTCCAGAGTAGTGCTTCAGCACTAATGGGGGCATAGATGATGTAAGAAAAGTAACACTTATATGCCTTATTTTTCTACTCTTAGGCCCTATAGAATGAATATATGGTATGGGCAGCTTGCATCAAGTTGCTTACATTAGAAAAGAAGTAAGCCACTTTCAGAGGCCACCTGATTGAAGCCTGGTTGAGAAATCTCCACGAGGGTTCCAACCTCTGGAGCCTGTGTGGTGTCTAAAATGTTTCTGGTTCATTCTCTCTCTCTCTCTCTCTCTCTCCCCACTGTGCCCCCCCTCCCCCAGTCACTGCTATGCATGTCATGTTCTCTCTAAAATGGTAGCATGTTTTTTGGTGCTAGCTTCCTGTCCTGCTAATCTCTCAGCCCCGTTAGAGTAAAATGTGCAACTCTGTTAGCATAAAACACACATACTGTATTTTTTTTTCTTTAAAAGTTTTTGTTAGTATAAGACAGATTCGCAGCACAGCTCCTGCTTAAAATCAAGATGGGCAACAGATAAGAAGCAGAAGGAAGCCGGGGCAGCAAATTGGTCAGGTTTCTTCAGAACTCAGCTGATTCTGATGCCAAACCTTTGAAAGCATAACAGTGTGCCTGGACTGTATGAGAATGAATGATGGGCGTGAGGCAAAAAAACCAGCCTTCTCGGTGGCAGCTTTCTCTTACTAGATGACTTTTAAGCTGATGTGGTGGTTGTCCTGTGTCACATTATGTAAATCAAGGCAGGGGAAATTCCTAGCTCCTGATTTGCAAGGATAGCTGTTCATTTTTGATTCTTATATTCAGAAATTTGAAGTGCATATCCCGTGAAGATCTTGGTGATTGGCACTTTAAAAAAAAAAAGATTCCCCCTCCCTCGAGCCCTGCTTTTGTGGAGGTTCGTGAAACACAAATGTATTTTGGGAGATTTGTGAGTGGTTTAAAGTGGGGGGGGGTGCGTAGAAGCCAGAGGATATGTGGTGGAAGTGGAAGGCACAGTCTGTTCCGTCTTTGTAGGCTTCAGTCCCATTCCAGCCTGTTGATCGTCTATCTTTAGGAAATATTTCATGATCATGCTAGAACTGCAGAGATAGAAGCAGAACAGAGGCTCTTAATTGCCCCATTATTTTTCTGAGCTTTATTTTAAGAAACCCTGTTTTGCCAGAGACAAACATTCTTTGGACATTCTCCAGGTTTCCACAAAAAGATCACACCCAGGCTCATTGTCAAATTGAAAGGAGATAGAGCACTTAAGTGTGTCCGGACTGTGCCGGCTGTGATGGTCAAGAAGCACAGAGGGAAATTGCTTTCAGAGCCCCAATCCTGGTCAAAGATGCCGATGCTTGCTTTGTGTGCCTTTGTTTCCTTGACACACAAATCTCTGCCAGAGGCAGGTCCTCAGCTGGTCACACGCCCCCCTGTTGAGCTATCCATTCATGAGACCTCTTATAGATATATATGACATTGTCTGCTGCTGCATCAAATGCTGTGCATAGGCTCTTCAGTGATGATGAGGATGAGAAAACAGATCCCAAGATGGAGCGACAAAGCTTTCTAGGCACCTAGACAAATGCTCCGCAGGAGGCAACCGGACGCTGTGGTCTTGCTTATATTATTCGCTTGGGCAGAGGGTTTCTTCGAATAAGGAAAAACCAAAGGACTCAACGGAACAGTGGATCATGTCTCAGTCATCACACCTCTACAGAGAGGTGGATGCCTGCTTAAATCAGTGACATTGTCTACCTGCCGTCATCAGCAAAACATCCACTTAACGGTACAGAAGAAGCTAACAAAGGGGGATCTGTGGCAGAATGGCATAGGCAAATATTAACACAGAATTCCAAGTGTATTCACGGCACCATGAGCCTCTCTGGGTGCATCCCTATGGTTGCAGCATAGCAATGAATTTAACCTTGGTATGTGCCTTTTTTATTCCTACCACCCCACCCCACCCCCGCTGTTGAGGAACCAAACAGAGAGATGACTGAATGAGGTGGAGCTGTCTCCTCTTCTTCCACCCCCAGACTCTTTCTATGCAGCACCTTTTTTTCTCCCTTCCTTGCCAGCTCCTGGGAAAATCCCCCATACAGCTTCAAGAGGCACACTGCACACAGAACATGTGTGTGTGCGTGTGGAGGGGAGAGAGAGATGGCTGCAGTGGGGCAGCTAGCCGCGTGGGGGGAAAGCACCAAGATCATATACCAGCAAACAGAATGCTGGTGTCTTGCAGTGATAACGTTCATTCAATAAGGGGCTTGTATTGCTGTGGCATATGTTTGGTTCTCTCTCTTTATATTTTAAATTGTCTTTCAGTTCTCTGGTTATTATAAGAATAAACCGGCTGTGCTCCTTGGATTTTTGAGATTGGAGGGCTTCTCTTAAAGTAGGTTGAGGCTTCCCCTTAAAAGTTAAGTGGCTTTTTCTGGGGAATGTGGCAGACTGCCGCTCCCATCCACCTTAAGCTGCATAATGGTTAAGGACCATGGGACTTGTAGTCTAGTAACATCCACAAAGCCACATATTATTCCTTTTCAATAATATGCTGGTGATTTCTAGTCCAACTTGCCAGACTGACAACTAACAGGACTAACAGTCCTAAAGAAGAAATGACCTTTTTGTAGGGGATCAAGTATAGATTCTATAGCTATTCCTCCTGGCCATCTTGTTGAAGTAGCTATACTTTTCCATACAGGCCCAGTGCGCCTCATCCTCCCCTGAGGTACTGAGACACAAGGAAAGTGTTGGCTTGCTTTGATAGCTATCAGCACTAAAATAGGAGCCAAAATGCTTTGAGTAGTTTTGGGAATGCAGGCCGCTGGCTGGAGGGACGGGAGGGAATGCTAGTGAAACAAACTGAGAAGATTCACTTGAAAAAGTCTGAAGGTTGGTCTGCTTTTGGAAGAAAATTAATGCGAAGGAAAAGAAGGAAGACTCCTGAGATCCGATGCTTGAGAGCCTTATTCTAAAGGCGTTATTGAGACTGCTCTGAAGTTCTCCCGATAAGAGCACTTTTTATATGTGAAGAAATGTGTCTTGGGATATCCTTCCGTCATAAAGGGGATTTGAAGGTCAAAGAAAAGACTGCAGGTGGGGGCTGGAACTGGTTGTTCCAAAGGGATTCTCCCCCTTGGGAGAAACAGACCAATAAAAACAGATTCCATTAAGACCGTTCTGGTATCTCTCTAGCTTTAGCCCTGTTCAATTCCAATGGGAACTAAGTGATGTCATTCTGTCCCCAGCATTTCTTGGCCTTGGAGCGAATTTGTTGGCAAAGGGAGGGAGCACACACACACACACACACACACACACACACACACACACACACACACACACACACACACACACACACACACACACACACACACACACACACACACACTCCTCCTCCCACGTCTTCTTTCCATAATTACCTCCGGACGCTTCTTTAGAAGTCTGGGGCCTTTTGCATATGATGCGCTGGGGGCATCATCCACAGCTGCAGCAAAAACACAGTTTGCCTTTTAATAATTCAAGGCCTGCCAACAACAACCTGTCAGGCTGAAAATGGGAGGTATTTAGGAAACCTAGAGAATGCGGCTGCATTAGCTGGAGGGCCATGCTAGGAGAAGGAGGCACACACGGATATAGTGCTCACCTGGACTCTTTGACAGAACTCAAGTGTGGGTCACTCCTATTCCCCACCTCTTCTCTCCCAAATACGTAAGCTCCGCAGCTTAGCCTAACACCTTTCTGCTGCCATTCTAACCCAATAACCATGTCGCAACCTTGCCTGGTACCTGGGAAGACATACCTTCATGATCTCAAGTGGGAGCAGCCTTGGTGGTGGCTGTTTCAGGGTTCCCACTAAAGGTGCTGACAATTTGGTTCTTAAGTATTGTCTGATGCTTGCCAGAGTTGGGTTTTCTTATAAAGCAAATATGTTTGAACTTTGCTGTGTAGTGCATGTGACAACCTTCTAATACATTTTTGTCTTCTCTTCCCTTCCTTTTCCCCATCCCTCTCCTCCTCCTCCTCCTCCTCCTTAACTCCCCACCCCCACCTACCCCTCTGCCTTTTTCCATCTCTGGTGGAAACGCAAGGAGCTGGTAAGAAGTCTCGCCTTCCGTCTGCTTTGGTATTTGTGCTGACAGTAGTAGCTGCTAACCTCTTAATCTTGCCAAATCTTGCTGTTCTTGAGCGGCTTGGTGGTGGGGGGAGGAAGCATTTCCATGCATGACTGTAATCTTCTCTTGGTTCTGGCCAGACACTTTCTTTCTTGCCTGAAGCAGAAAATTCCAACCATTCCTTCCTTTCCACCCCACTTAAAAGGAATAATTACCAATGCATTCAATAGCTGATGGGTTCCAGCTCTTTCACTGCATCTAAAATATGCCATCTCACTCTGCCTAATGGTAGGGCCAGTGCTGGTAAGATTCTGATAACAAAGACATCCTATTTCCTCCTGACTGGGGGTGGCATCTTGGGTGCCATTTTGGCATTTACTGGTGCCAAGCAGCCGGAGCACACTGCCATTTTAGCCCTATCCGCATTTCACAGCCAAGGGCCTTTTTGGTAAACCACTTCTGAACAGAAGAGCAATCCTTCACAGATCATAGAGGAGGTCCACCTCCTAACCAGATGTTCCTGGGTAGTCTGTGAGCAGGTCACGGATGCAATGGTCCTCCTTTGCTCTTGCTCCCTTTGAAACACTGCTTCAGCAGCTTTTTGATGTAGATACTAGGGATGATCACACACTGGTTCATTCTAGCTCATAAAGGCAGCAGCGGGGGGGGCTGCTGCTCCCTTGCCCCACCTCCTCTGGCCCAAACGGCCACTCCCCCTGGCCCCGTTTGCTAGCTTCCGTCAGCAGCTCAACGGATCTTCCACTCCCGGGCTACAGCTCAGGCTTCTCTGCCCTGCCCTCTTGGCAGATCTCCCATTTAGACAAAAGGGTGGGGCAGAGAAATCTGAACTCTAGCTGGGGGGGTGGAAGATCAGTTGAGGCACTTCAGGAAGCAAGCAAACTGGGCTGAGTTGAGTGGCTAGATCAGCGGAGGAGAGAAACTTCCATTCACTGATTACAGAGGATGGCAGTAGGGCAGTCACTTCCAAGCAGTGTGTCTCAGCACCCCAGGGCCCTGCCAAATCCAGCCATGGGGGCTGCTGAATCCTTGGAAGTACAGTATTGCAAAATCTATGGAAATACTGCTCAGGCCAGTTTTCCCCCTCCTTCCATCCTTCACCCAACATATCATATTGGGGGGAGCCAATAGCCAGTAAGTCAAGGGAGCCATGAATCGAATGTTTTGGAACCACTGGCAGTAGGGAATGGCTACATTATATACAAGCAATGGGGAACGTTTGACCCTGCCCAGTTGGTCTTCTCTTCACGTCCGTGATAGCCAGCATAACCAAGGGCAAGGATCTTGGGAGTTGTGGTCTGTCTGTCTCCATAGGTACACACAATTTCCTTCTCTAATGTACAACATCCTAAATGTGGCTACATAGAGCAAATTACAAGTTGAAGAAATAGTGCAAAATCATTCAGTCTTTTCCTCTCTTGTCAAAGAATGATCTTGCCACAAAATAGCCTGAGTGCAGATATCACCAGAGCTTAAGATTGTTACTTATTGAGACTACAGCTCCCAGAATCCCCATTAGACAAGCGTTTGGAGGTTCTTATTAAAAAAGCAGCTTTCCTTAGCTCTGATTGTAGCTTGTACCTTTTGTGAACCCTAGAACAAAGGGTTTGCTTTATTTTATACACCACCACCCAATAATACCATTTTTAGGGCAATTTGTGGAAATACAGTACAGTATAATAAAATGTAGAAGAAGACAAGAAGATGGTAAAACAGCATCATAAAATAACCAGAAGTCAGAAAGTTACCCAACTGTTGTAGTGTTCTGCTACTGGGATGCACCTACTGAGAAGGTCCTCACTGTGGTATCCACTCTTTCTGTTTTGTTTTTTTGTAAACATTTAAAACTCGGTGTTTGAGGAAGATGTCAAGGATGAGGTGTGAAATACCATAGGTGCATGTTATTAAGGGTTGTAACTCTCTTACAGAGGCAGCTAACGTCTTAAATTTCTTTCAGTAGCTTAATATTCTGCCCCTTAAGAATATTACAGAGGTTGACACTCCACCCAACCGATTGCTTCATAGCTATAAAAGATCAAAGTCTTTAATAAAGCATAATGTTACAACAGTTATCAGCTGTACTTGTGAGGGATAGTTGTGGAATACCTGGGCATCATCCATTCATCTTGGTAGTAGCACCCGTGGTAAACCTCTCCTTCAACATCTAGCATCCCTCAGATTTATTTATTATTTATTTATTTCTACCCCACATTTGTCCTTGGAAAAGGACTCAAGGCGGCTTACAATAATGGGGGATAATACACAGCCCAGAACATTTAAGACATATTCAAGTTTAAGAACAGGAAATTAGAAGAGGCATCTTACAACAGCTCCTAACTCCCTGATCTCCTGCTCTCTGAAGATTCCAGCCACAGAGACTGGTGAAACATCAGGAAGAAAAACTTCCAGAACATGGCCAAACAGCCCGAAAAACAGACAATAGACATCAGATCCTGGCCGTGAAAGCCTTCGAGAATACATTCTTCTTACAACAATTACGAGCCATTATTAAATCTTAAAAGAGCACAAGAACAGTTAAAAAATCCATTTTGAGGAATGGAAACTAACATGGAAAACACTGGTGTTCATGCATGGTAATCCATCTAAAAGCCACACAGCACATAGTCCCTCATGCAGGAAAAGCTTGCCTGAAGAGGAAGGTCTTTGCCTGCTTCTGGAAAGACAGCAGAGATGGGGCGGTCCTGGCCTTCAGTGGGAGGGAGTTCCAGAGTCTGGGAGCAGCAACAGAGGAGGTTCTTTCAGATGCCTTATGAGAGTCACCAGACTTCCAAAGCCATCTGGCTGCACATAATGACAGTGTGTATGAAGCCCATGGGTGATCAGTGGCTTATCTCCGGTCAAGAGCGATGGTGGGAAGGACTTTGAGGCAGCCTTAGGCAGCATCTGGGCAAGTGCAGTGCACCCTCGGTATTTCTATTCCATAGCAGTCCTATCATCTCGCATTCCACCTTTTAAATCCTCTTTTGCTTAGAAAGTCCCCTTGTGCTCTTTACACTGCATGGAAAGACAAGTTTCCATTTTGTGAGGGACTCCTTGTATCAAAAATATTTAATTTAAAAAATAGCTACAAGAGGTTATAAGAAGGCTAATTATTTTAGTTCACTCCTCTTTTAAATTAAGCTACCTTTCAGTTAATAATTGTGGTAACTTTTGCAGAATATGACGTTTAAAGAATTAAAAATAATGAAAAATGTACAAGCAAATTTGTCTTTTTTTTAATTTTTTATTTTATTATTTTGCATACTATATACAAACAAAATTCAATAGTTTTAAGGGTCACATTAGACTACTAATACAGACCAGAGTCTAGAGTAGACAGCTCCTGTCCCCTTATCTATTACTAATACAGAGGTATTGGTGATTCCACCTTTGAACAGCCATCTGCAAGACTTCCAGACTTAGTGTCACTTTTTAACGTCTTTATGACTATTTTGCCCTTTATTCATTTAACTGCTTCTGGGCCCAGCTGTATATCATCTTCCAGCTCTCCTTTACATAATGCCTTGGGTGGTCTCGCAGCGCCTCTGAGAGCATATCCAGTTCTGCAATGTCCAGTAACTTTTTCAAGAGTTCAGCCTTCGTTGGTATTTCGGTTATTTTCCATTTCTGGGCCCAGAGCAGTCTAGCTGCCGTATATATATACAAGAGAATATATTTTATTTTTTTATCAGTAGTCTCTGGCATTATATTCAACAGTAACGTTTCCGGTCTGAAATTTAATTTAATTTGTACAATTTCTTGTGCCACTTTCCAAGTCTGCCGCCAGAATATCTGAGCTTGATCACATGACCACCATGCATGATAGTAAGTCCCTGGATTCTTTCTACATTTCAACAAACATTATTAGACCCTTTTGACATTTTGGCTAGTTTTGGAGTCAGATGCCACCTGTGAAACATTTTAAATATATTTTCTTTGAGACTAACAGGTTTAATTAATTTGTGACTGTCTTTCCACATTTTAGTCCAGTCATCAATATCAATATTATATTTAAAATTTTGAGCCCATTTAATCATTCCCTCCTTCACTCTTTCATCCTCCAGTTCATATTCTAATAAATATGTGTACATTTTTTTGATGATTCCCTCATTTGTATATATCCAGAGTTCATCCACCCGTGTTTTCCTTCAAAAAAACCCATACATTTATCTTTTTGTATCTTGATTCTAGTTTTGCCATAGACCACCAATCTGTTGCCAAGCCCAATTTCTCCAATTCTGTTTTCTCTTTCATCTCCTTCTCTTTAGTCAGCAATTCTTGATACGTAAGTAGTAAACCCTTTTGGTTTATTGTTTTTAGAGTAAAGGCCTCTATAGGTGCAACCCATTCAGGAATTTTTTTATAGTTCTGTGTTTGAAATTTTTGCCAAACTAAGGAGAGTGCTTTCCTTATTATATGGTTTGAGAAGTGTGCCTGCTCCTTGATTCCCCCATACCACACATATGCGTGCCAGCCCATTCTTAAATCCTGGCCTTCTAATTTTAGTATTCTTTGGTTCCCAAGTGTTATCCACTCTTTTATCCAAACCAAGGCGCATGCTTTATAATATAGTAACCAGTTTGGTAGCCCCGTCCCTCCTCTTTCTCTTAGATCTTGTAATGTTTTGAGTTTTATTCTTGGTCTTTTCCCTTTCCAGATAAATTTTGAGATCAGTGTGTCTAGTTCTTTGAAATATTTAAAGTTTAGTATAATTGGTAGATTTTGGAAGAGGAATAGCAATTTTGGGAGGACTGACATCTTGATTGTTGCGATTCTTCCCATCATTGATATTTGCAACTTGTTCCAATCGTCCAAATCTCTCTTTATTTCTTTCTGCATTAAGAGATAGTTTTCCTTCATTAGATTGCTTGTTTTTTTGGTGATCATAATCCCCAAGTATCTTATTTTTTGGACTTCCTGAAATTTTGTTTTAAGGCTGAGTTCCTCCACATCTTTTTTGTGCATGTTTTTAGTCATGAATTTTGTTTTGCTGTAGTTTATTTTTAGGCCTGCCACTGCTCCAAATTCTTTTATTTCTCCTAATACTTGTTCAATGCTGTGCAGGGGATTATCCAATATTACTACCAGGTCGTCTGCATAGGCTTGCAGTTTATACTCCTCCCCTTTGATTTCCAGACCTCTAATTTCCTTATTCCCTCTTATTTGTCTATTCAGAGACTCAAGAATTAGAACAAATAGTAGAGGGGAGAGTGGGCACCCCTGTCTCGTGCCTTGCATGATTTGGATACTTTCCGTCATTTGATTATTGACTTTGATCTTCGCTTTCGCAAATTTGTCTTTTTGACCATGGTCCATCTCCTTAGTCCCAATCCTTTCACAGGGTGGCCTTTAGATTGCTGGCAGATATGGAAAATGTCCATTTGCTCCACTCAGATTGCCCATTCAGAAATACATAGCTTGATACCTTCCTCGGAGCTGCATTTGGTCAATGGAACACATCCTTCTGATTTCAATTTAATTTCTCTTTGTCAAGTGGAGGCAATTTCTAACATCTGCCTTACACATCTGATGAAATGGGAATTGTGGCACTTCAGTGTCAAACAGAAATCAGTGTTATATGTTTTAAAACCTATCTATTAAAAAGAACAACATAGCCAGAATGAAAATGCAGTTGATTGGAACGATTGACATTTGGCAAGGTTGTGGGCTAGGTCTGGATGAACCTGGGACAACTTCATGTCATTCTCAAGGGTGCTTTGTTGTTGTTGTTGTTGTTGTTCAGTCACTCAGTCTTGTCCGACTCTTCATGACCCCATGGACCAGAGCTCGCCAGGCCTTCCTATCTTTCACTGCCTCCCGGAGTTTTGTCAAATCCATATTGGTTGCATCAATGACACCATCCAACCATCTCATTCTCTGCTGTCCTCTTTTCCTTTTGCCTTCAATGTTTCCCAACATCAGGGACTTTTCCAAGGAGTCTTCTTTCCTCATGAGGTGGCCAAAGTACTGGAGCCTCAGCTTCAAAATGTGTCCTTCCAGTGAACATTTGGGGTTGATTTCTTTCAGGATGGATAGGCTTGATCTCCTTGCAGTCCAGGGGACTCTCAAGACTCTTCTCCAGCACCACAGCTCAAAAGCATCAATTCTGTGGCGATCAGCCTTCTTTATAGTCCAGCTCTCACTTCCATACAACACTACTGGAAAAACCATAGCTTTGACTATCCTGACCTTAGTTGGCAAAGTGATGTCTCTGCTCTTTAGGATGCTATCTAGGTTTGCCATTGCTTTCCTCCCAAGAAGCAGGTGTCTTTTTATTTCGTTGCTGCAGTTGCCATCTGCAGTGATCAAGGAGCCCAAGAAAATAAACTCTGTTATTGCCTCCATTTCTTCCCCTTCTATTTGCCAGGAGGTGATGGGACCGGTGGCCATGATCTTAGTTTTTTTGATGTTGAGCTTCACCCCATGTTTTTCACTCTCCTCTTTCACCCTCATTAAGAGGTTCTTTAATTCCTCCTCACTTTCTGCTATCAGAGTAGTATCATCTGCGTATCTGAGGTTGTTGATATTTCTTCCGGCAATCTTAATTCCGGCTTGTGATTCATCCAGACCTGCCTTTCACATGATGTACTCCGCATATAAGTTAAATAGGCAAGGTGACAGTATACAGCCTTGTTGTACTCCTTTCCCAATTTTAAACCAGTCAGTTGTTCCATATCCAGTTCTGACGGTTGCTGCTTGTCCCGCATATAGATTTCTTTGGAAACAGATAAGGTGGTCAGGCACTCCCATTTCTTTAAGAACTTGCCATAGTTTGTTGTGGTCCACACAGTCAAAGGCTTTGGCATAGTCGATGAAGCAGAAGTAGATGTTTTTCTGGAACTCTCTGGCTTTCTCCATAATCCAGCGCATGTTGGCGATTTAATCTCTAGTTCCTCTGCCCCTTCGAAATCCAGCTTGCACTTCTGGAAGTTCTCTTTCCACATACTGCTGAAGCCTGCCTTGTAGAATTTTGAGCATAACCTTGCAAGCGTGTGAAATGAGGGCAATTGTGCGATAGTTGGAGCATTCTTTGGTGTTTCCTTTCTTTGGGATTGGGATGTAGACCGATCTTTTCCAGTCCTATGGCCACTGGAACACCTTTACAGCATCCTCTTTTAAGATTTTAAAGAGTTCAATTGGAATGCCGTCACCTCCACTGGCCTTGTTGTTT
Organism: Phrynocephalus forsythii; assembly: GCA_029282475.1. Lineage (NCBI taxonomy): Eukaryota > Metazoa > Chordata > Lepidosauria > Squamata > Agamidae > Phrynocephalus > Phrynocephalus forsythii. The sequence goes on along the minus strand of JAPFRF010000011.1, from coordinate 28,431,190 downwards.
GCAATGCTTTCTAAGGCCCACTTGACTTCACCTTCCAGGATGTCTGGCTCCATGTCAGCAACTCCGCTATCTTGGTTATCAGGAACATCCAGATCTTTCTGATATAATTCCTCTGTATATTCTTGCCATCTCTTCTTGATCTCTTCTGCTTCAGTTAGGTCCCTACCATTTTTGTCCTTTATCATATCCATCTTTGCACGGAATGCCCCTTTAATATCTCCAATTTTCTTGAAAAGATCTCTGGTTTTTCCGTTTCTGTTGTTTTCCTCTATTTCTTTGCACTGTTCGTTCAAGAAGGCCGCCCTGTCTCTCCTTGCTATTCTTTGGAAGTCTGCATTCAATTTTCTGTATCTTTCCCTTTCTCCCTTGCATTTTGTGTTCCTTCTCTCCTCCACTATTTGTAGGGCCTCATTGGACAACCACTTTGCTTTCTTGCATTTCCTTTTCTTTGGAATAGTTTTCATTGCAGCCTCCTCTACAATGTTACAAGCCTCCATCCATAGTTCTTCACGTGTTCTGTCCACCAAATCTAGTTCCTTAAATCTATTCTTCACTTCCAATGTGTATTCATATGGGATTTGACTTAGATTATACCTGACTGGCCCAGTGGTCTTCCCTACTTTCTTCAGTTTAAGTTTGAATTTTGAAATAAGAAGCTAATGATCTGAGCCACAGTCAGCACTAGGTCTTGTTTTTGCTGACTGTATAGAGCTCCTCCATCTGGGTGCTTATCTAGCACTGATTTGAACGTCCCCTCGGTCAGGATCTGCTGACCTCCAGGGTGAGACTCTTTTTTGGCCAGAGTGTCCTCATCAGGAAACAAGATGTGTCCGTACCACTGTAGTTGGGCTTCATGCGTCTTGTCAGCTATTGGTGTGGTGCCATATTTTGATTGGATATCATTGTGCACATGGTCCTTTTGCATGAGCCCAGAGGTCCATTGCAACATCCTCATCTCCATGACACTAAGGCAATGTTCAACTTCTTTAGTCTCCGGCCAGCATCCTGCACCATAGAGTGTGACAGGTCGTACAGTGGTGCAATAGATCTTTGATTTTAAGTGGTCTGATATATCACAATTTCTGTTCTGTTAATCAGCCTTCTGGATAAGTAAATGTCTGTTGGTATATTGGCTGTTAGCTGTATCCTTTTAGTCAGTGTATTAATTATGTTTTGCATTTGCAAATATGAAATGTTGAGGCTACAGACCTTAGTGGAGAAGTACTTATTTATTAGATAAATATGAAACCCATCTAGCTACAAGGCCACTCTTGTTAGCTCTGTTGCCTTCAGTGTGATTTTCACATGTGTTGGTAAATGTGTTAAAGATCTAGCCCAAGTGTAGCAATGGTCCCCAGCATCATTGGCCTTACAAGGGAATGGGGGCAGAGTGAATTTAAAAAATCAGTGATTTAAAAAAAAAAATCAAATTGATTTGAATTACTTTTTTAAATCCACCCTACATGGAAGAAAGACTTTAGTCATGATAGCTCTGCATTACTTCCCTTATCGGATGTAGTATGCATTTCAATGCCAGTGGCTGGGAAGAACAAGCAATGGATGGATTCATGTCTTGCTGTGGGGCTCCTGTAGGTTGGGCAGTATTTCACAAGAACGCTGGACATAGTGGGCAGTTGGGTTGACCCATCAGAGCATTCTGCATCTGCTAGTGTTACATCTACGGCAGGACGAAGGACTCTTTCCAGCCCAAGAGCTCGACTGCTGTTTGGAAAACCTGGTAGAATCCATATGCCAACATTAAGGTAGGGGCAGTGCCCAAGTGGGCATGGGCAGGCAACCCCTCTACAGACAGTTAAATTCTCCATCTCTGGACTAAGGGCTGTAGGTAAAAAGGTTGCCTATGAATAGTAACACAGTGACAGGTGACAGATTTGATTGGATGCACTCATACAGTAGGAGAGCTATAGAGAGTACTGTCTTGCATACAGAATCTACCAGCTGTCATGGAAACCGAACTGGCACATAAGAAAAAAAAATGACTAGGCCTTAGGGCTTTAGAGGAAAACCAAAATCTGGGTAGCTTCAATCTGAAGTCCAGACTTGGAATTCCCGTCCTTTACTGTGGTCCTTTGCTGTATTCTCCCAACCTTGTCTACTGTCCAACAATGCAAATTACTCAACTAAAATGAGTGTGGTAAAGATGTCCAGGGTCTAGGAGAGACACTTTCCTACTACTGAGGTGCCTCCATGTTTGTCAAGAGGGGTTGCAAATTTCTCCTTTTGGTCACTGCCTTATATTTTACATCAGACACCACTCTAGAAGTTCCCCACATCTCAGAAAACCTTTATAGATGTGTGCATGGCTTTGATGGGTCAAGCCTTGGTGTGTACACATAACATGATGCATCCTGTGCCCACTGAGGATGGGCTGCTGCCTTCCTTTCTTCCCACTTTTTGAAAATATATTGTACTTCTTCCATCGTGGACCTGCTAACAATTCTGCCCCTGTGAATCCAATGAGCCTATGGTTGTTGTTACTGAAAAAGATCTGTGCTTGGAGAAGAAATTTGCTAGTACTGTAGCAAATAAGATGCCATTCTCATAATTTATGTCCTTTCCAGAGTTTGAATTTCCTAAAAGGAGAATTTGGGTGAACTAGCCCAACATTCCAGATGTCTGGAGTGTTGTGATATCTTTTACTGTAAGCTCAGATACAAATCCTGAAACTTGGTGTTCAATACTATACCTTCTCCAGCAAAATCATTTTTCTGCATTTCTGCTGAGGTATGATCTTGGCGGTTGTACTATATAGGACCCATTCTCACACACATAAGAGAAGTACGAATTCCACAGCAAGAGGATTATAATGACTGTGCTGTAAAAGGGAATTTGGAAAACATTAAAGAGGTTCTTTGTTCCTCTGGCAAGCTCACAAAAAGAGAAAATAGGAGGGAACCAACACAGTCAATAAATCTGAAAATAAAGGAAAGAGGTTTATTGGCGGAAATAAAGCTAACAAAGTCTTGCAAGGCTAGAGGAGCCAAAATAAGGTAAGGCTTATCAAAGAGTGCAGAGAAAATGTGCCTGTATGTATAAGGCCCTTCCCCAGTACGGATGGATGGATGTCCCCCGAACACTTAGTACCAGTTTCATTCTGTATCTTGTGGTGACATGCATGTACTAAAGGTGTTACATGTTGGTACCTGTAGGAGAATTGTTCCTAAGGCAGTGATGGCGAACCTATGGCACAGGTGCCAAAGGTGGCACTCAGAGCCCTTTCTGTGGGCACCTGACATCACTCCTTCATAGCTACCTGTATACAGGTTAAGTTACTGTATTGGCACTTTGCAAAAAAATCAGTGGGTTTTGAATTACAGTTTGGGCACTCAGTCTCTAAAAGGTTCGCCATCACTGTCCTAAGGCATTTTATCCTCTAAGGGAGTTTTAATTATGCATGTGCTGATGCTAAGTTTCTGTCGTTAGTAGGAAGCATGCTATTGGAAATATGAATCTGGAGGAGTGTCAATATACTGAATATTTCCTATTACAACTGCTAATAGAGATGTGCACAAAATGATCCACAAACAGAAAAAAACCCCCAATGAACGAAGCTGGTTTGTTTCATGACCCAGTTCCGAGATCTGGGAAGCACCAAGCTATTTGCCCTTTGGCATGTTGTTTGTTTCAGCAAACGAGGGCACCCACCTGCCCACTGTCCCCCTCACCTCTTCCTAGATGCATCACTGCCAGTGCCATGGGTGCCATCTTCAAGGACAACGGGCCTGGCTTCCCTTGCCAGGAGCCTGCCAAAGAAGCCATGCACCTACCTTGGGTCCTGAAGAAATTTCTTAAAATACCGCCATCTAATGTTCTTCCATGGAGGCGTGAACAGTGACATGTTCTGCGCAGAATGTTATCATTCCTGCCATATTAATAACGGTGGCTGTTATTGTGAAGGCAAACGCTGGGGAAAGGGCTTGATTCCACTCCGCAGAAAAGACTAAGCTGCTGGAAGGCGTCTTCCTTTCTCTCCCCAGACGGAAATACAAGGAGGCTTGTCTGGTTGTCTGGCTGGAGGTCTGTTGCCCTATAGCTGTAGGAGGGACTTGGGGTCAAGACCGGCTGGCTGCAGTCACTGCCCAGAGACTTCTTGTGCTTCTCCTTCTCAGCAAGGCCATTCATCAAAACAATGTTTGGCTGCGTGGGCTCCAACTGCTGGGTACTGGCTGCTTTCCCTTTAGCCCTGGAGTTTCTTAAGGGTATTTTGATGTTTGTCTTCCAGCCTCGACCCCCTTCGGGTGGGGTGAAGCCTTGGGAAAGGAACCATTTAATCAATACAGTACAGTATTGTGAAATTTGCTCAGAGCTCTCAAGATGGTGTGGAAACAAATCTACATTTTCATCGGGGGCCGGGGGAGCACTTGTGGCAGCACAAATCCTTGACACATTTCTCGGGTACCTTCTAAATTCTGGAGTCTCTCTAACCATCCAGATCATTCATGGAAACGCCGAGGAGGGGGACCTGTCCCCTGACCTAGTGCCTCTTGGGGGTTGAGAACCAACTCACAATGGGGAGGGGGGTTGGGAAAGAGGATATTTCTAAGGCTGTTTATATCAGGACTTTGTCCTCCAGAATCCTGGAAGCCAGTGGACAGCTGGGCTTTTTTTCTCGACATTTCCTTAGGACAGTACTTTTGGACAAAGGGTTGGGGGCAGGGGCAGATCAACAGGTCATGAAAAGAAATAACTGGGTAGCATCTTTCTCTGCTGATGAACTTGCAAAGAGCTTTAATTCATTTCTTTCTGGTGACACACTAGCTTTTCCAGCTGCCCATTTTTAGAAAAACTAGCTCCGTGGGTTAGCATAGCAACAAATCTCTGACTTTTTAATAACATTTTGTTTTATTCTTTGCTTGGAAATAAGAAGGGACAGCAGTTACTTATCAGTGTTCTGCCTGACCCTCTGCCCTGGAAGAATTACTGTCTGGGGTTCATCAGGGAGCTTGCAACAACCCATGCGTCATTTATTTGAATCTATATTAAGATGTCCTTCTGTATGAGGGCTTCCCAGAAAACAATGCTTAATTCATGCTAGCATTCTGCTTTCCCTTGTTCCCCACATGGTAAACTGAATTGAGGCTGTAGTGAGCATATTCATTCTGAGCGCCCATGAATGAATGCTTGATGTGGGACACACACTGAAGCTGTAATGGGTACATGACAATCCAGAATCCCCAAATCACCATTTACTTGACTGAAGAATCGAGGAGAAACCTGGCTTTAGTCTAATCTCAAAGTCCACAGAGGAGGAGAGGAGTGTGCCTTGCTTAATGTGCTGGCATTTAAAGAGCTATTTCCCTTCGTACCTTGATTTTTAACATGGGAATTACCCATCTCTAGGAAGACAAGGAGGCCATTGCTGTTGTCCCCTAAAATGCATTCTGTCTGAGCAATCTGCCCCAGTAAAATTGTGTGGATGATTCCTGATGATACAGTACCAATATTGGTTTGTGATCTGTTTCTCTTCTGTATTTTTATCGGTGTCATTATATAGGGATACTTCCCTCATCTGTTACTCCTCGGAGGCATTCATCCAAGCCATAGAAGAATGCGCTCTTAGCCAAGCCATTGTATTTAAGGGCAACCCAGAGACGTTTCCTCATAATCTGTCTGGCAGCTGTGGGGATGGTGCCCCTGGCTGCCTGACCATGAACAATGGTACGATATTCAATCCCCCTCCCATCGTTCAGCCATTTCCTGGCTCATGCATAAGCTGAGGGGTAAGGAAGGTAAAGAGCAAATTAATATATTTCAACATAAATAATAAACCCAGATGTGCCCGATGTAAAAAAAAATATGCTTGAACATATTGGCTTTATAGTGTCATCACTGGTTGAAACCCTTCACCCTTTGATTTTTGAGGTTATTTGCACCCATGGAACTGAATTAAGGGTAATCATTCCAACAATTGAACAAACATAGTGGGCGGATTAAATTTGGGCTTTCTCCCTGCCTCCCCCCCCCACCCCATCCCAAGGTTTGGGAGCAGACTTGCTGCCTAAGTCAAGAAGATGACTTGACTAATTTTAAAATTTAACCCAAAATTTGATAGGTGGCCCACCCCCACCCTTTCCCCACAGGCTTGGTGTACAAGCTCCTGTATTTAATATACTGTATATCAGTTTTTCTAGGGTCAATAAATATGAAACTAATTAATTAAAATTACTTTGTTGCATTGTTTTGAGTGTTCATATTCTGTTATTGTGAAGTGGCACATTTTGTCAACCCGGCACCTCCCCAGACATATTGTACTATAAATCCCAATGTGCTGGCTGTAGATTATAGAAGATATAGTGCAGGTATGTCCAAGATTTGGCCCTCTTGATGTTTTGGACCACAAATCCCAGAATTCTAAGCTTAGATTGCCAATGGCAAAGGACTGTGGGAGTTGTGGTCCAAAACACAAAGTTTGGACATGTCTGCTATAGTGTAACTTTACTGTAGGGGGGACGGTTGTGGCAAGGGGGGGTTATTAAGGAATTCAATGGTAATTTGTAGGTAAATTGTTATTGATAATTATGGCTGCCATATTGGATACCCTATTGTCATATTTTTGTGACTCGACACATTGCTTCCACAAGAGGAAAATATCTCTGATATTATAGAAGCATCAGTTTTCCTTTAAAATATTTAATTTTAGTTACTGATCGTTGACTGAATTGCTATTTCCCCATAATATTTAAAGCTAACAAAAGCAGCTGTCTTCCAGTGACCTGTACCTGCAATTTTTATAGATCCTTTTCTGAAGTACAGTGTCATATTCTGGGAGTTGCAAAGAGCCTGAAAAGGTCAACTCGGGCTCTGCACACGCCTCGCTTTGGGTGGAGAATTTCAACATCACACAAGTTGGACAGCAGTGTCGTGCTCTCATGCATCTTTCTTTTACCCTTCAAAAAAATCTGCCCTGCCTTTTAATGCCACCTGCCTTGTGAGATTCACATTTAATTGTTGCTGCTTGTAACGATGTACCTCCCATGCTCTGACTTTGCAGCCGCTTTCATCTGGTGAAGCTATTTTCTGCTGCTGCTGCTGTTCAGAGAGCAGCATATTCCAGGGGACTTTTAATATGAGGAACCAAAGGCGGAAAGACAGCAAGGATGTGAGGCTGCTGTAACAGCTTTTCAAAGAGAGCTTGACCTTGATGCAACCATACATTTCCCATTAGGGCCCATTACAACCATCAAGCTGTTTCCAGCGTGCTGGCAGAGGGCCCATGTCTCCATCGTGCGCAGCAGGCGGAGCGGGTGGCGGTGGGAGACGGGGGCTTGCATGCCGAGCAGCGCTTCCCCGAGAGGGAGAAGGGAAGCCCCTTTATTTCCAGTGAGAAATCTGGGAAACAACGCGGGGAGTAGCCACGTTTGGATTCCTAATTGCCTAGATGACAAGCAGGGCTGCCAGAGGGGCTCCGTGTGGGCCAGGCTTCCCTCGGGGGGAGTGTGGGAGGCAGCTGGTGAGGCCTCACGCTTGACACCACACACAAAGCTGCCTCTCATTATCAGCAGCTTGGTGTTCCTGGGTCATTGAATGCACCCAGACACAACAATTGAGAGGCGCCATGATGATTCATGGCAGCGGGCCATTCCTTAACCAGAATGGCAGATAGCTGTTGCCACTTAGGTCTCTCTCTCTTGCTCTTTCTTTTCCCCTCCCTTTCTGTGACCCCTTAACTGTTCTCTTTTGGAATTGTGTGGCAGCTAGATGTATACAAGCCACCTGCCTCCCCAAATATTTTGTTTTCAGGCTGCCTTCTCCCCCTGGTTAGGGGGGGGATTCTTCCATTGTGCTGGGCCCTAAGAACCATCTGACTTTACCTCGTAATGTTTTCAGATTCTGCCACTACCTTTGGCCTATAATACATGCACTGCAGAAAACCACTATCTGTATTTAGCCATAGAGTGCTTAAGCAAATCCAAGAAGTAGACGTAGCCCCACCTTGTGTTTCTGCTGTGCATGAATCTTCCTCTGTTACAGGGCTGCTCTGCTTAGAAAATGGCACGGCAAGAAACTCAGATGTTCTTAAATTCCTTCCTAAGCAGCAATGGTATTACTGTAGTCTGTTGCAGTGAGACTAACAACAAGAGGCCTGTGACACTTTGAAAACTAACATGTTCTTCTTCGAGACGTCTGTGTCTTCACACTTAGGGTTTTACTGCACCTGCGCAGTGGGCCACCGGCATGTTCCAAGCTTCTGCGATATAGGACCTCCCCTCCTCTCTGCGCATGTTCCTCCTTTCCCGCACTAGCGTGGTCAGTTCCATTTTTTCCGCCGCTTAAGTCGGTCACCGACTTTGGAGCTCCTGCGGAAAGAAAGTTAAAGTTGCTCTTCAGAGCTTTTCTCTCGCTTGATTCCTTACCGAATCCCTTACTGACCCTCTTAGGGATCTTTTTTTCTCTCATCCGGACCTCCACTTCTCTCTCTCTCTCTCTCGTCGGTTGGTGAGTCTCCGCCCACCCCCCCTCGACCCGGCCGCCATTTTATGGCCTCCGGAGCCCTTTTCAAGCGGTGCGCGAAGTGCCCCCCAAAAATCCCCTCGCTGACGGACATAGCTGGTGCCTTTACTGCTTGGGGGAGGCACACCAACCCAACCAGTGCTCCCACTGTAAAAAACATACAAAAACAGCACATCTCTGGGGAAAATCGCTAGCCCCTATGGAAAAGCAATCCGACCAGCCTAGCGCCTCGGCCTCTCCAGGGGCAAGCCGCCCTCAAAAGCCAAAAGCCTCTTCAAAGGCTCAACCTTCCTCTCCCCAAACACCAGCACCCCCCAAGGACAAAAAGAAGTCCAAGAAAGTGGCTATCCCTCATCGCAAAGAACCGCGAAAGGAGGCAAAACCTCGAACACCATCCGCTAGCCCGGCTCATTCTACTTCTTTAGCCGTCGCTGCCGCTCTGGGGCATTCTGAGGAGGATGACATACCCTCCAGACAACCGCCAGTTCTTTCCCCGCGGTCAACTCACTCTTCTAACTGGGGAGAGGACTCCCATGACTGCTCTGCTACGGTCGACTCCGTAGATAGCCCTGTACTTTCCAGAGGCTCTGCGGCTGACACCGCCACCCGCTCAACTTCTGACTGCACAACTCACCAACCACGCTCTTCAACTCTGAAATCTACACCTGACGTCGAGACATCCCATGACGCCGACGATCCTGTTGACGTCCAACGTAAACCACCACTTAAGGACAAGAAGGTCTGCCTCCAAACTGCAGTCGGCCATCGCTTCCCGACGCCGCAGCACCATCACCATAGTCGTGATTATGATCTCGACCTACATGAACAGAACGCTCGTCGACGTCGTCTTAGCCGCTCAACCTTGCCGGCATCCCCACCCAGACGTCGACAGCGAACACAAGATCCTTACCACTCCGATGAAGGACATGAGCGGGCCGATCGCCTTCGCAATCCCTCTCCTCGACGTCGTACACAATAGGATGACTACTTTCCCTCTCCACGACGTCGAGATTACAGAGATACTGTCTGCTCTCCTCCTCGCCGGGACTACAGAGACGTCGACCGCTCTCCTCGACGTCGGTGCTGCCATCACGATAGCCATTCACCTACCCCTCGGCACCGTGATCGCTCGACTTCACCTGCACCTCGACGCCAGGACTCTTATGCGTCTAGGCGTGACGTTGAACGTTGTCCTTCAAAAATCCCACCACGTTGTCGGCGTCAGGACGACACTCAGATTTCTACTGAGACCAGTCGACGTCGTACAAACGACGACGATGTCGACCCCCTCCCTCCTCCACGGAAGGGCTTCAAATATATTCAAGTACCTGTGTCCCCAGTCAAGGACCGTGACGCTGATCACAACTCTCGATGTCGATCCCTTTCACCACGTCCTCCACCTAAGCGTCAATGCACTACACATACAATTGATGCTACCACGGGACCCTCAACTCTCGACCAGCGCACACCTCAGGTCACGCAGCCATTAGCTAGACGCTCTCATGAAACTCCACCTCGCCTGGACCCCCACGAAACACACTATCAGGGACGCCATCTGGATTCCCCTACGATCCATGGATGAGGCCTTACCTGAACTCTCCGATTACGAGGACGAGGAGTGCTCATACTGCTCTGACTCCTCGCCTACAAACTTACCTACTCCTAAATCCGATGTGGCGGATGTGACAACACCCTGGAAACAGGAGTAATGAATATACAAATCATCAGCCAATCCCAGCAGGAGGGCGGGGAATGGTATGATATAAAAAGGGTGGAGCCTAGTCAGTTGAGGCAGATGAGTTCAGTTAAGTTGAGGTTTTGAGAGTGAGTGCTGGGATAGAGCACTGCTCTGTTGGAGTTCTGTCAGGCAGTGAGGGCTATACTGTTTACTAGTTATTAAAGACAGGGGGCTGGAAGAGCTGATTAAATCTATTCTATGTTAAAGGCAATGCATACCATCCTCAGACATCGTTATATTTATTATTTTCTCAATAAACTTCATTATTGTTTCGATATTTTACATCTGAGTCTGTCCCAATTCATGAGGCGACGATTTTAAAAGGTGGCAGCATTACCATTTCTAACACAATTACACGTGTAAAAGGGAGGTGTTGTCACAGCGGATACCCAGCCACCTTCACCATCTGAGGACTTAAAACTCTATTCACAAGCGATTCATAAAATTGCTAAAGTCATGGACCTGCAGCTTCAGCAGGACGATACTACCGACAACTCCCGTTTCTTTGGGCATCTAAATAAGAACCAAGTGCCTCCACTACGTTTGGCATTCATTCCCTCTCTCCTAAAACGTATTAAGGAACTGTGGGCAACCCCTTCTTCCATCCCGCTGATGTCAGGAAGGGTAGACAACATGTACAGAACCCACGGCGAGGGTACAGCCTTCCTTGACAAGCACCCTCTTCCTAATTCTGTGATTGTGGATGCTGTACAAAATAGAGCTAAGGGACGATCTGCAGCCGCACCAAGCAACAAAGAAGGGCGTAAGCTTGACCTCATTGGCTGCCACCACTACTCCCTGGTATCTTTCTCCTTACGCACCTCCAACTATCTGTGCACCATGGAGGCATATACTACACACCTACTTACTGAAATTCTGCCTGTGATCAACACGGTGCCAGATGAGCAAAAGACTAAACTCCTTGCATTTCACTCGGAGGTCATGTCCCTGGTGGACTATGAAACCATCGCTGCTAGACATATCGCGGACACCGCCTCTAAACAGTTAGCTACCTCAATTCACCTTCAAAGACATGCTTGGCTTCGAACCACTAACATAACTGACGATGCCCGCAACAGAATTGAGGACTCGCCCTTCGATGGGGAGGGCCTCTTCGCCTCCACCACTGATCAGGGCATTGACAACCTCATCAAGATGAGAAAGAATGCGAAGTCCATCTCCAATCCAACATACCAATCTCAACAACCTTATAGATGCCAACAGCACTCCTGGCATTGCACGACACAACCATCTAACCAAAGACAACAACCCAGGTCCTGCACGACTTACACCTCGTCATCCTACAGACCTCCGGCTCAAAAATCACGTCCACAGCAGCCCAATAGGCGCTTCGACCGCAAGGGCAAGCAGAATCTTTGACTGCCCTCTACTACCCTATCTCCACCCTTTGGACGTCAGACTGCAACCCTTTCTCCCACGATGGTCCCACATCACTTCAGACTCATGGGTCCTCACCATCATCAAGCGGGGCTATGCCATAGAATTCCACACCCTTCCTCCTTTGGGACAAGTAATAACCACACCTCCATCTCCAACCTTGGAGGAGGAAGTCATATCTCTACTAGACAAACATGCCATCAAACTTGTGGACCCCAGAGACATGTCCGGCTTCTATTCCAAATATTTTACTGTCCCAAAAAAGGACGGTGGATTGCGCCCCATTCTCGACCTAAGAGACCTCAATACCTTCATCACCCCCACTCGATTCCGCATGACCACACTGGAGAACATCCTTCCTCTCCTACGCCGCGGAGACTGGTTTGCAGTTGTAGACCTCCAGGATGCCTACTTCCATGTAACCATCCAGAAGGCCTACAGGAAATACCTGAAATTCAAGATTGCGCATCACACATACCAATTCAAAGCACTGCCATTCAGCCTCTCCACGGCCCCAAGAGTATTCACAAAAGGCCTTGCACCAGTCGTCGCCTTCCTCCGGCTACAAGGGGTGAATGTTCTTCCCTGTCTCAACGACTGGCTGGTGGTACCCCCCTCCAGAGACCAAGTCGAGACATTGCGTACACTGTACGCACCCTCACTTCTCTGGGCTTCAAAATCAATGAAACCAAGTCCTCATTGGAGCCCCAACAAGTAGTCCAGTACATAGGAGCAACACTAGACTCTGTTCAAGGGAAAGCCTTCCTCTCAGACGAACGCAAACTCAAGATAACACGGACAGTGCACCACTTCCAACCGGACTCCCGAGTGCCGGCCAGAACTGTACAACACCTTCTAGGCCTCATGGCCTCCACAACATCCATATTGACACACGCTCGCCTGCAGCTCCGAATTCTCCAGTCTTGCCTCCTCGATCAGTTCAATCCTCTTCTAGACCTGCCCGCCAAACACATCCTCATCCCCTTGAAGGTCTACCACAGCCTCCTGTGCTGGAACTCGCCAACTCACCTGAACAAGGGTCGCGCCTTCACCCCATGCCTGATCACCGGCTCGATAACCACCGACGCGAGCCCCACCGGTTGGGGGGGCACACTGCGGAGACCTTCACACCCATGGGACCTTGAACGACAAAGAAAAGAATATGCACATCAATTCCCTAGAACTCCTCGGAGTCTTCAAAGCGATGAGGTCATTCGAACCTCTAATCCTCAACCAGACTATCCACATAGTGACAGACAACACGACAGCTCTATGGTACCTCAACAAACAAGGAGGAACCCACTCCAGAGCATTACTACGCCTCACCATCCGTCTGTGGAACTGGTGCGTCAAGAGGAGAATCACTCCAATAGCAATTCATATCTCAGAGGACAACCACCAAGCAGACCGCCTCAGCCGTCTCAACACAACCATCCACAAATGGGTCCTCCTCGACAAAGTCTTCACTCAACTGTGCAACCTGTGGCAGCAACCTCACATTGACCTGTTCTCCACGCCGACCAACGCAAAATGCCCCCTCTATTGCACGAGAGCAGGGTGGGGACAGGGATCCCTGGGGGATGCCTTCGCCATTCTGTGGTACCCATCACCACTCTACGCGTTCCCACCCATCCCCTCATCCAAAAGACTGTGGTCAAGACCCAGTTAGAGGCAGCCAACATGATCCTCATCACGCCCTTTTGGCCTCGCCAACCGTGGTTTGCCACACTGCACGCGATGGCAGCGGACTACCTTCATCTTCCGGAGTATCCCAATCTCATTTCCCAGACAACGGTTCAGTCCTACACCCGGACCTCCACTCTCTTCGCCTCACGGCCTGGAGACTCCTCTTACATTAGACTACATTATGGCCAACACTCGGAGACCATCAATCAATACACTCTACACCTACAAGTGGAATGCCTTCCTGCACTTCGCGAAGAAAAACAACTTACTTTCTTCTCCTACGACCCTTGATGCCCTTCTCAAGTTCTTACTTCTACTCTCCAATCGAGGCCTTTTGATTACTACACTGAGAGTGTATGTTGCAGCTATCGTAGCCCATCAGCCTCCACTGTCTGATTCGGCCAAGCTCTTCCAACATCCAGATCGATTTCTCAGAGGACTAAAAAACGTCCGCCCTCTAACCAGGCCTCCTGTCCCACAGTGGTCACTCTCACTCGTCTTGCAGCGGCTCACAAAACCACCCTTTGAGCCACTTGCACATGTCACACTGTACATGCTCACGCTAAAGACTGTGTTTATCGTAGCCATCACCTCTGCACGGCGTGCTTCTGAATTGGCTGCCCTTAGGGTTGACCCACCCTTCCTCCAATTCCACCCTCTGAAGGTTACAATGTATCCAGACATCTCCTTCCTACCTAAAGTCGATTCTGAATTCCACCTCAGACAACCTTTGGTTCTGCCTACCTTCTTTCCGAAACCATCGTCAGACATAGAAAAGTCTCTCCACACCTTGGATGTTAGGAGAGCCCTCCTCTACTACTTATCCCGAACTGAGCACATCAGAAAGTCAAAACGACTGTTCGTACGGTCCTCCAATCCACGCGCAGGTGACCCGGTGTGCTCCCAAACTATTTCCAAATGGATCTCCTCCACCATTCGCCTGGCGTATGAGGCAGCTTCTACACCCTTACCAACTGTACCTAAGGGACACTCTAGCAGAGTTGTTGCATCCTCTACGGCCTTCCTAAGGGGAGTAGCCATTGATGACATCTGTAAGGCGGCAACCTGGTCTAATCCGTCTACCTTTATCACTCATTATAGACTCGATACTAGGGCCAGGTCTGATGCCGTCTTTGGACGGGCCATTCTCTCTGCTTCTTTATAGTGACGGCCCTCCACCGGTAAGTGAGCTGGCTACTCACCCTAAGTGTGAAGACACAGATGTCTCGAAGAAGAAATGGAAGTTACCTACCTGTAACTGTAGTTCTTCGAGATCACGTCTGTGTATTCACACATCCCACCCGCTTCCCCTCTATCTGTCACTTTTCTCTTTTTCTTTTTCAGCGGCGGATAGTTGGGGAACTGAACACGCTAGCACGGGAAAGGAGGAGCATGCACAGAGAGGAGGGAAGGTCCTATATTGCAGAAGCTTGGAACATGCCGGTGGCCCACTGCGCAGGCGCAGTAAAACCCTAAGTGTGAATACACAGACGTGATCTCGAAGAACTACAGTTACAGGTAGGTAACTTCCATGTCTGTGTGTGTGTCTGTGTGTGTGTGTGTGTGTGTGTGTGTGCGTGTGTGTGTGTGTGTGTGTGTGTGTGCACACACACACACACACACACACACACACACACACACACACACACACACACACACACACACAAGTATATACTGTATATATATTTCTCATTATGCCATTCTTTTCTTGAATTTGCACATCACTTTTTCTCCTCGATTATATCTAATGCAAATCCTGTGATGAATTATTCAGCCCTTGCCCTGTCTTGGTCTTCCATCCCCGCCATATGGACAGTGTAATTACTCACCATTTTAGCTTGCTTCTCTGTTCCCCCAGTGCTAAGTGCTGGAGTTCTCCTACCCTCCTTCCAGAAGAAGAAAAAAGGATGGTGCTGCCATTTTGATCAGCACTGGTAGCCATTTCACTGTGTTGCCATGAAGCCAAATCCTGGAGATTCAAAGATATTTTGCCATTATCTGAATCTGTTTCCCTATCCTTTGGTGATACCTCTCCCCCAACACACACACACCTTCATAGGGGCAGGGACATTAATCTCTAAAAACAAAACAAAATGAACAAAGAAAAACAGATGGCTACTTAACCTTTATTAACAAAGTTTTGTTAATTCCCTTCTTTCTACTTTTTTTAAATAATGGTAAACTCCCCTAGGATAATATTGACTGGATTAAGTAAAAATGACTTTGATTTTTTTAAACATAAATCCAGTCCCTGTTTTTTTGTCTACTCCTCCAAAGCCTCACTTCCATCATAATTGGGTGCCATTAAATAAGCTTTATGTCAGTAGGCCTTCATAAACGTGTGCTACTTTCACAGTGAGGGGGTGCTTCCCCTAGAGCAGTGATTGGGAACCTTGGGTTCCCAGATGTTCTTGAACTCAAACTCCCATATCCCCTCAGTTCTATCTCTGCGTGCTAGGATTTCTGGGAGTTGTAGTCCTAGAAGCTCTGGGGTCCCAATTTTGGAAACCACTGGCCAAGGAATGGGGTGTAGTGTTTATAGCCATCTTCACCCTGTTCCACTACTCAGTACTACTAGAAATAACACATTAGTGGTCTGAACATATGAAGACTGGTCCCAGTAGGCTTTTCATGCAGTGTAAAGCCACTCGTACAATATGTATTCCAAACATACATGCCAAGAATTTGAAAAATACTTCGGTAAATTGTTTTTCATTTAGTTCCCTCCTGTACATCAAACAAGTTGTCTTCTTTTTTAACATAGCACATATGCAGCTGTGCTATGTTAACCGCCCCACCCCCCATACACAAACTTGGCTTTACCCAGGAGCTAAGTAGAGCAAGCTGTGCTCTGCAAACGCTCATATGAGCCATGGGTCAGTAGTAGAACCACCTCGGCGCTTATCAAAGACTACTCTTTGCCAGGATCTCGGTTTTACTGGTTGTGTCCGATAGCTTGGAAACAATGTGATGTGTTTGGAAGGATGGCAGATATAGGACCGGGCTGACTGATCTCTCTCTCTCTCTCTCTCTCTCTCTCTCTCTCTCTCTCTCTCTCTCTCTCTCTGCACAGGAGGAGCTCACGAGCACCAGTGTGGAACACATCATAGTCAACCCTAATGCAGCCTACGATAAATTTAAAGACAAGAGAGTGGGCACCAGAGGGCTAGGTAAGCCTGTCTGTTTTGGAGAGTATGATTTAGAGCAGTGGTTCTCAACCTTCCTAATGCCGTGACCCTTTAATACGGTTTCTCATGTTGTGACCCCTTGCCCTGCTTGGAAGAGGCCACAAGCCCCCTTTGGTGCCATAGAGAACTTCCCTCTACAGGCACCCTCAGCCAATCACAGCCTCTGGTGCCATTGACTGACATCCTCTCCAACCTATGAAACTGTAACTCACTCTTCCTCCCCATCTTCCCCTTCCTCCTCCAGACCCAAGCCATTTGTGCCTTTTTCTTCACTGGCTCATGGCGACCCCTGTGAAATGGCTGTTTGACCCCCACGTTGGGAACCACTGTTTTAGAATTTGTGGGGGGGAGGAAAACAAAGGTCCGGGTTTTTCCCTGAACTAATCAGTGCACTGAGAAAAAGAGGGTAAAAGGCAATGATTCTGAAATATGGTCCAAGCATAACTGAAAGATAGCTTATAATACTGGGATAGTTCTGCCCAGAGGAAATGGCTCAGACAGAAGCTCTGGTGGAGCAGCTGATGTTGACTTGTAGCTACCCCTCTTCAGTAGCCTTGCTCATCTTCAGAGGGTGGACTATATCCCACATGATTTATCCTCAACTCATCCCATCTGGTTGGGAGAGCACTGACAAGTAACCCATGCTAAAATGGAAATCAATAGACCATTCACCTGTCTTCGCTAGGTGCCATGTTGACCTTCACTTCAGGTGGTAAAATATATTGGGTTGGCCAAGGTAAGGCATTGCAAAAGGTTATATTGGCACTGTTGTGTTATATTTATTACTCACAAATGTACCCATCTTTGCTTTGTGTGAAAAAAGAAACTATGAGTCTTCCCAGCAAATTGTTTATTTCATGCTTGCCTCTGTTTCCCTGTATCCTGATATTGTTTCAGGATACTCTTGGACTTCCTCAAACCAAGCAACCCCAAAATGAAAGACATCATGAGGGGAATGATTTAAGTGAAGTTAGGAATTCAGTAGTGTCTGTGTAAATGTTTGTGTTTTGGGGTATTTTCCCAAGGCAAGCTCTCAAAAATAAAATTCTGGCCAGAAGAATCCTGTTGGGGAATTACACTGAACTAAGTGTAACTGCACAAGCCACACTGAAAAATTGTTGAAGATCTTATAATATCATAGAACAGTGTTGGTGAATCTATGTCACGGGTGCCAAAGGTGGCACGCCGAGCCCTTTCTGTGAGCACCGACATTGCCCCCTCACAGCCACGGCACTTCCCCCTTTGCTCGGAGCACGCCACTGTGATCCATGCGGAGAGCCCCGCAAAGAGGAGGCAGCGGTTTGTGGGCTCATTCATAGCCCCAGGTTACTCTCCAACCACGCAGCTCTGGGCATCCCAAAAGCGCTGTGGCTGGACAGTAAATGGGGGCTACGAACAAGCCCACAAGCCACTGCTACCCCACCCTGGCTTTCCTGATGGTGCAGCACCCCATCCGCCTCTCTGCCCAGGGCAGAGAGGCAGATGGGGTGCTACTCTTCGGGAAAGCAAGGATCGAAGAGCAGGTTTTTGAATTTCCCACAGCCACAGCGAGGGTGCTGTAGCTGCAGGAAATGCAAAACCCTGTATCGTTTTCCTGAAGGGTAGCACCCTTGATCTTTGATCCTCACTTTCCCGAAGAGTAGCACCCAAAGCATTTGTAACCCGGGGTACCACTGTATTCAGGTTGAATTGCTGTATTGGAACTTTGCGAAAAATAAAGTGGGTTTTGATTTGCAGTTTGGGCACTCGGTCTCTAAACGGTTTGCGATCGCTGTCATAGAAGGGCAGAGGTGGAAGGGACCCTATGGATTATCAAGTCTAATCCCTGTCAAGGAAGCACAGTGGAGAATCAAACCCCTGCCTAAACCACTGAGCTAACAAGCAGTTGATAATGGGTTGCCACTTCCTTTCCTTGTAATTGCCTCAAATTTCATAACTGACATGTGGAGAGGAACGTGCGTGGCGGCAGATTAATTAGCAGCAATTTGCCACTGCAATGAATGCAGTTACACCTACACCCGTGTAAATCCACACTAGGATTCCAGCCACTGTGCTTGGTGGTTACGTGCTTATTAGGTATGTTGGGTACCTTCTTATTACTTTTGTTCCTGGTTTTGTCAGTCATCTGTGTTGTTGCCTGAAGATGTGAATGGAAGTGCACAAGGCAATTTCTGTAGTTGTTATGTCAGAGCTACCCTGAAGTTCACGTCAGTTAATGCGGTGTCCCTTCCTTGTGACTGTAGGCCATGTTGAAGGGTGCATTTAGTTTCTCTCTGAATGCAAACACAAGTGTTTTCAAGGGATAGGCTCCTCTGTCTTAGGTTTTGGGCTCATGGGTAACTGTGCTGTCAGGACTTTGTAAAGACCTCCTGTGAATTACAGGAGCACTACAGTAGAAAAATCTGTTCTGCCTTATATGATGAGCTCATGAGCAAATAACTGCTCTGCAACACTGAATCCTGGGGTTTTGCTGTGTGGAAGTTATCCGAAACTGGAGCTTCTTCAGTTTTTCCAAGACCAAAATTTAATTCCCACTGCTTTATTTTCCAGATTTCTCTGATCGGATTGGCAAAGCCAAAAGAACTGGCTACGAGTCTGGAGACTATGAAATTGTAAGAGTCTTTCTCGCTTGGGAGATCCCCGGGGTGTTGTCAGGGATAAAGGAGATGGACTCGGACCCTGAAGAGTAGGGCTCAAATTGCTGCTCAACCATGGAGACTCACTGGGGGGGGGAAATTGCTCCTTAAATATCTCTAATAAATCAAATAACTTTTTTGAAAATGAGCCCAAGTGGCTCCATACAACAAACTAACCAACATGGTGACACTGGGGAGAAGAAGAAATACCCTCTGGAAAACCAGCTTAAGGCCCGTCTTGCTTTTGGAGCTGGTTGAAATTAAACAGTACTAGCCAATCTGGGAATCCCCACCCCCTCCACCCCCAAGTCCTAAGTTTGCTTTTGACCAGTGAATGTTGTGTTTTACCTCTAAGTTAGGGGAAGGTCTTGGTGTGAAAGAGACTCCCCAGCAGAAATACCAACGTTTGCTGCATGAAGTTCAGGAGCTGACTACGGAAGTGGAGAACATCAAGGTAAGTGTCTTCCTGTTTAGGCTTAGGCCAGGCATGTCCAAACTTTGGCCTTCCAGATGTTTTGGACCACATCTCCCACAGTCCTTTGCCATTGGCCATCTAAGCTTAGAATTCTGGGAGTTGTGGACCAAAACATCTGGAGGGCCAAAGTTTGGTCATGCCTGGTTTAGGCCCATTCTGTTTTTGAGGTCTGGACTCTGTCCCTTAGCAAGGGACTAGATGTTTATTTACCATAAAGTGGTCTACTTTGACACTCTGTGTTTAGTATCCATGTGTCAAATACAGTAATACCTCGGATAACAAATGCCTCTGACAACAAATGTTTCAGATAGCGAATGGAATTTTCCGGGTATAGGGCTGCCTTGAATAATGAATATTCACTATGGGCTGCCTCGGATAATGAATGTTGCAAAAAAGTATACCCAGGATGCATTGCACCCCCCATAGTTTGTGGAAGGGTGGGAGGAGTTAGAGCATTTTTTTCATGGTGTTTTGGAACCATTCCAGACATTTTTTGCTGAGGGATTTGGACCTTTTGAACTTGGAAATGTAGAGAGCTGAGGTTTCCTTGCTTTTTCCTGTCTGTTTCCATTGCTTTCCATTGCAAAACGGAGGGGTGAGCTGAGGAGGGGTTTGCTGAGAATCCTCCTGGCTTGTTTTCTGTGTGTTTGGAAGGACGACTGGGTGTTTGGGTGTTTTTTGGGGGGAGCTTGATTTTATTGATCTTTGAACTGCTTTCCATTGCATTTTGGCAGGAAAAGGCTAGCTAGGGTAGTCTTACTGGGTTCTTTTGTCCATGTTTGAATTGCACTGCAATGGGAAGGGTAGTGTTCTGGGGTGGGTGGGTGTCCCAGCACTGCAAGCCTTTAAAGTGCACTTTATAAAGAGGTCTGGAAAAAAACACACAGCTTTTATGCCTTTTTTCAGACCTCTGGAACAGATTACTCAGTTTCCCATTTATTTCCAATGGGAAACTGCGTTTCGGATAACGAATTGCTTCGGAGAATGAATTAAATTCATTATCAGTGTGGCGAAAAGGGTTAATACAAGTATGAATATTTATGACTCTGATTTGACTATCCAATCACCAAGCTGGTGGGAGGGGCTAAGAATGTTATATATTGGAATGTAAGGGGTGATGGACAGTTCAGTTTGAGTTCAGTTCAGTTTGAGTTCAGTTTGGGTTAGAGCTGAGAGGAGTTCAGAGAACTGAGAGTCAGTTAGATTGTCAGTTGGTCAGGTGGGAGATCCTGCCACTGAAAAGGGTCTGGTTTAGAAAGGAAACACATTATTATAAGGTTTCATGTATGCAGTACCATAACATCGGCTAAAGCTATCATACTGAACATCTAATTGTAAACCAATAAATGTTTCATGTTTGTTTTAAAACTATATTACCTGGTGTGACTCTCTCTCTCAAATACATATAAGTGTCCAGTGAATCTGGTGGTGGCAGCAAGTGAAAACCCAGTGTGTGTAAGGGGCACGTCCCAATCAGAGGTACCACTGTAATAGCGCCGGAGAAGGGAGGCTTGTGCCATCTACAGCTCCTGCTTCCTTCCTAGGTTTGATTGGTTCTGTTCCTCCTTCCACAGAGTACCGTAAAGGAGTCCACAGCCGAGGAGAAAGCTGACCCCGGTTGCCCTCGCAAAGCAGGTGGCTGGCCTGAAGCAACAACTGGTCTCCACTCACCTGGAGAAACTGCTGGGGCCAGATGCGGCCATCAACCTAACAGATCCTGATGGTGCTTTGGCCAAGTAGGTCATGGTGGGGTTGGCACTTAAGCTGGAGGGGATTTAGTCTTTAAAGCATTTTTTTAGCGCCGCTGGAAAATAATGTAAAGTCTTCTTAAGACATCTGAAAGTAACCCTCACCTCTGATCACTGAGGTCAGTCCCATTGCATTTCAAATGAGGATAGAGATCTTCTGAAGGTAAAACTGAGAAGATCTGCTTTCCCACAAACCTGAGAATGCGTACACCTCTTTTCCTGAAGTGTAGTCGCATAGCCTTTATGTCAGCCAATTATGTCAGGGATCATAAGGTCCTCATGTTCAACCCCACTGATTTAAGGTACTGGATTAAGGACATAACACAGACTTTTGTGTGCTGCAAAAAGTAATGTGGCATTTTAAGAAAATCTGTATTTGGGAAAACCATCAGTCACCTGCCCTGAATCAATAGAGGTTAAATTTAACATGTTCAGTTGACTTCTACCTAGTAAACAAAACTGGAGAAGTATTTTGTATAAATTTATCATTTTGAAGAAATATCTGTTTTCCCTGTAGACAAAAGCAATTGAGCAGAGTATAAGTCAGCAAAGGAACTTTGTGTGGGTTAAATATTCTGTTCAAATACATTTTAAAAATTCCTCACACTTTCCTTACATTATTATATATATATATATTGTGTATGTGTGTGTGTGTATATATATGTGCACACACACATATATACATTGTGTATATATAATCGTAGATTATATATACACACACACACACACACACACACACACACACACACACACACACACACACACACACACACACACACTAATACCTTGATTTCAAGGTAACTTGGTTTAAGAGTGTTTTGCAAGACAAGCAAACATTTCTTCTAAATTTTGCCTTGATCAGCAAGCAATGTCTTGATATACAAGCACTGGAGAAGGTCACATGATCACAAGTAAACCAGTGGTGACTCTCCCTCCTTCCCTCCCTCCCCCTGCTGGATTATGAATGATTATCTGAAACGTTCTGTCTCAGGCAGCCTCCAAAGCAGAGGGAGGAGAGAGGAATAGAGGTCTCCCTTGCACAAGCAAGGAACGTGCAGGTTAGGGTTTTATTTTTCTTTATATTTGTGTTTTTCTTTAATTTGTTTTCAACATTATTTCTTATTTTTTTCCAAACCATTTCTAGTCATGGGGCAGCTAGTCAAGTGTGTATAGGGCTATAAATTGCAGTTTATTATTGTCACATTAAAAATGCAAAGTGAAATCCAGTTGTTAGTTCCAAACAGAAGCAGCTCTCTGGAAGAGTTATTTAGGTTGGGAGTAGAAGGAAGAAAGAGAATTTCCCCGCTCCCCATAATAGTGATGGAATCACATTGATGGATCTGGTCACTGATTCTAGATGTTATGGGTGTGCTCACTTATTTAAAAGAAGTGACAGGGTGTAGTACTTCAGAAGGGGGCTACCACATTGTAAAACATGAGAATGTATTTATATAATCCTCAAATGAAATGCATGGGCCTTCTGCACCAACCCCCCCTTCCCCTTCGCTGGCAAGGCAGGGGCCATTGGCCTCAATGAGCCACATTGAGGAGAGGTGTGAATGTGTGTGCGTGAGCCATGACATGGTCTTTGGGAGGACTGGGACAATACAAACACCTCCCTCCCTTCATTTCGGTTGCAGCCTAAGAACATCCAGGCTCTGAGCCTCAACTAAGAAACTGCCTGGCTGTTTTCCCCATCTTGCTAAAGACCTTATATTTAAGAAATAACTCCTGGCAAATCCATCTTTTATATATATTCCTTTTCTCTGTTTGATTGTAGTATTATTTCTTCATTGTGTTTGTCTTGCCCTCTTTGTTAACTGCCCGGAGTTCTTTTGGGAAGATGGGCGGTAAATAAATAAATAAATAAATAAATAAATAAATAAATAAATAAATCTTTTACCATGTTATAACCTATTGGTTCTGCTCTGAGGAAGGGTGTTTTGCCCCCGAAATATTAGCAATGTTTTTGTTATTTTTCTAGTAGCCTAAAGGTATCACCTTTTTCACATTTATATTTTAAACACCCTAGCAAGTGAATATTTTCTGAAATACTGAAGGCAGACCCAATTTATAGCTAGAAGTGGAGAACATTTTGGCATGCCTCATTGCCTGCAACCACAAAGCATTACCCTTCTTTACAGCACTCCCTGATCGCTACACCAACGCGATCAGGGAGGCTCGAACATCTTTCAACTCCCTGAGAATTGCTGAGGCCTCGAACCGCCAGGCGGAGCTCTTCCGGGTGGTTCGAGACCTCAACAATCCCTAGTCTGGCTAGGCCTCCTCCTACTGAGTTAGCAGTTTGCAGCCTTTTTCGAACTAAAATAGAGGCCATCCGTGCCGGCTTTGACTCGGTTGCAGCGGCCCTGCCCCGCCATCCCCAGTCGCTGGTCCGCCTTCGCCGCCTCGGTTGGATGCGCTTGGGCCTGTTTCCGCTTCGAGGCCTCCAAGGCTATGGCGCATTGCCGGCCTGCCTCCACCCCTTTCGACCCTTGCCCTGCCTGGCTAATTAGAGCTGCCAGAGGGACCATGGCCGAATGTCTGAAGGAGGCGGTGGTGAACATTTGAAAAAACCTGGCCTGGCGGTGGATGACTTAACAAACTAGTCCCATCGCCAATGTCCCGTTTATGGTCAGTCCGGCTGCAGTCATACCTGGAATCGGCAGTGCCTCGATCCTTGCCAGTCCGGGTTCAGGCCAGTGAAGTACCGAAACAGCTTTGGTCGCCCTGCAAGATGACCTTCTCCGGGCGGCCGACAGGGGTTGCTCTACCCTGTTGGTCCTCCTGGATCTGTCAGCGCCTTTGATACCTCGACCACAGCTGGACCAGCTCTCTGAGGTTGGAATCGGAGGCACTGCTAGTTGGCTCCGTTCCTTCCTGGAGGACCGGCCCCAGTATGTTCAGCATGGAGGGGAGTTATCGGCCCCCTTGGATTCTCCCTTGTGGGGTTCCACAGGGGTCGTCTCTGTCCCCCATGCTGTTTAACATCTATGTAAGGCCGTTGGCGGGGTCATCAGGAGTTTTGGAGTCTGCTGTCATCAGTATGCTGATGCTCTATCCTTTAACACCTCTGCTGTGGAAGCTGTGGAAGTTCTCGACGGGTGCCTGGAGGCCGTCCTGGCTTGGACCGGGGCGAACAGGCTTAAGCTCAACCCCGAGAAGACGGAGGTTATGTTATTTGGGAGCTCGCCGTCTGGGTTCGGTGGCCCTTTTCCTCGTCTGGGGGGGATCCCCCTCCAGTTCGCGGAAAGGGTGCGGAATCTGGGTATGCTCCTGGACCCGGCGCTTACCTTGGAGTCCCAGGTGGCGTCGGTGACCAGGTCCGCCTATTACCATCTCCGTCGGATCGCCCAGATCCGCCCGTACCTGGACGCGAACTCTCTGAGAACAGTGGTCCAAGCGCTGGTGATCTCGAGGCTGGACTACTGTAACGCTCTCCAGCCCTTGAATCTTCTCCGGCGCCTGCAGCGGGTCCAGAACGCGGCGGCCAGGCTGGTGGGGGGTGTGCGTCGTCACGAGCACATCACACCAGTCCTGGTCCGCCTGCACTGGTTGCCCATTACGGCCCGGATTAGATTCAAGGTCCTGGTTTTAGTTTATAAAACCCTCCATGGCTTGGGACCGGACTACCTGACAGAGCGTATCGCCCAGCGATCCACCTCGGTCCGGCCCGTTCGGAGCGCACCAGCTGGTCGCCACCCCTCGAGAGGCCCAAAACGAGTACTTGGAATCGGGCTTTCTCGGTGGCGGCCCCTAGCCTCTGGAACTCCATCCCCCTGAAGTGCGCTCTGCAGAGTCCCTGCTGGCCTTCCGGAAGGCTTTAAAAACCCATCTATTCCGGGAGGCCTTTGGCGACCATTATTTTTTTTTTTCTTTTCTCGCCATCGCCGTATTATCTATAATGTTAGGTTTAATGATTTGTTGAGGTGCCTCTTGGTTTTATTCTGTATGTAATGCTGTTTTAACTGTCTTTAATGCATATTGTTTTTTGTTTTGTTTTTGTAATACTTGTAATCCATTGTTGTAAGCCATTGTTGTAAACTGCTTAGAGTTCACATTGAAGATAAGCGGGATATAAATATAATAAATAAATAAATAAATAAATAAATGAATGAAAAGAGATGGAACTTAATTACCTGTCAGTCCATAGGTACTATAAACGGATAAACAAACACATGCTTGCCCCCCCGCCCGCCCGCTTATTCCAGTCTGGCTGACAACATTGAAGTCCCCGAGACAGCTGTCCTAATCTGTATGGCCAATGAAGGTCGAACTCGTGTACTTCTCTCTGTAAAGAATGTGTGGCCTCTTCCACTTCACAGGCGCCTGTTGATCCAGCTGGAAGCCGCCAAGAGTGCTAAAGCCAGTCCTGCAGGTGGGAAGAGCCCCGCGAAACCTCCAGCTGGTCCAGGAAACACGGTGACCTACGAACTGCACTCTCGGCCTGAGCAGGACAAGTTCTCTCAGGCTGCCAAGGTAGGAATGGGAAAGGTGGGGTTGATCTCGGTGCTTCCTTGAGAATATCTTGAGGGAAAAGTGTATGGCAGTTGCAGAGTAACAGGGGCCGTTTAGAAGACCTGCACTTTTTATCAGTCCAAATGTGCTTCCAAGCTCTGGAAAAGACCATTTTGCAAACTTAGAAGGAGTCTTCCCCCAGGATCAGCTCTGAGGCATTAAAAAAAAGCACGCACACATTTTGTTTATTTAGGATTTATATACCACCAGCTTTCACAAGGCCACTCAAGGCGGGGAACACAAGATATAATCAAAAATAGAAACAACAAGGAATAAAATACATAACCAATAAGCAATAAAAATACATCAAAAGTGTTCTGCTTATATACCTCCCCCGTACTACTTCAAGTAGTCTCTGGGCGGTTTACAGTTTTTAATTATAGTATGCAGGCTACGCATTGCCTCCCCCAAAGCAAGCTGGGTACTCATTTTACCGAACTCGGAAGGATGGAAGGCTGAGTCAGCCATGAGCCTGCTACCTGGGAGTGAACCCCACCAGGTCGTGAGCACAGTTTTAGGCACAGTACAGGCATTTAACCACTGCACCACGGGGCTCCTAGAAAAAAATAGTAAAGCATTTTCTGGAATCATACGGGATGTTTCAGTTTGGATGATGAAAAGGGTAACACTTGTGACACCACAACATTCCAATCCAGGGGTGGCGAACCTTCAGCCCTTCAGATGTTTTGAACCACAACACCCATAGTCCTTTAGCATTGGCAATATAGGCTCGGAATTCTGGGAGTTGCAATCCAAAACATTTGGAGGACCAAATGTTCCCCACCCCTGTTCTAATCCAAGGAACAATCAGGAAACTGGTGGATAGCTCAGGTGTTTAGGTCTCTGGCTGCGGATCCAGAGGCTGGAGTTCAATTCCCCATTTGGTCTCCTAGACATAGGCTGGACTTAACCATCCATAGTGTCCCTTCTGCAGTTCTAAGTTGATGGTGAACTCTAGGCTGTGGTTATATGTGTGTGCAGATGTTCTTGGGGTTGTTTTGAAATAAGGTAGAGGGTGTTGATAAATATGTTTGCTACTTAACTAAATGAAGACAACCCACATAAGTGGCTGGGCAAAATTGCTGAACCACCGTTTGACCTGCTGGTTTGTTTAATGCAAAGCAAGCTGCCAAACTCAGATTCGCATCATGTGTGAAATATGCTCTGTGACAGCAGCTAAAATGTTACCCTGGTTGAAGGAAGCAAAGGTGATCCTGTGGACCTGGAACTCCCGAGCCACATTCATGTCTCAGGGCAGCTCTGTTGTCCCTTGCTCCTGCAGGCAGAAGTCATGCCAAGTCTCTCCTATAACCAGTTCCATGACAGGAGCCCACCCAAGGCTAAAAGACTGCTGAGCTCGGGAAGGCATAGAGCAGTGGTGGCGAACCTTTGGCACTCCAGATGTTTTGGACCACAACTCCCAGAATTCCAAGACTAGATTGCCAGTGACAAAGGACTGTGGAAGTTGTGGTCCAAAACATCTGGAGGGCCAAAGGTTCGCCACCACTGGCATAGAGGTTACCATTTGGAACGATGCCACTTCCTAGCTCCACACAGAATGCAGTATAGGCATCTACAGGGCCAGTGGCACTCCCCTGTGAAGGATTCCTTTTCTGAGCGCTTCCTTTCTGGGCTGATCTTTCCTTGGTACAAAGAAAAGTGGGGAAGCACAGTAGAAGCGAGCCTTGTGTTCGAGTCTGTGCGCGTCTCCGTACTTGCTCAGTAGCCACACAGCATCACCTATGAGTCTTAAGTGCCGCTTTTGGTGGTACAAGTGATGGGTGAGATCCTGTGAGAGTTGGAGAGATAAGGCGGCAGGGGTACACCGATGTCTTGTGTACAATAGTTGTGTGTGTGTGTGTGTGTGTGTGTGTGTGTGTGTGTGTGTGTGTGTGTGTGTGTGTGTGTGTATTCATTCTGATTTGAGTCCTATGGAAGCAGTACAGTAGTACCTTAGTTTACGAGGAGAATCTGTCCCAGAAGCATACTGGTAAACCAAAATAGTCATCGGTCAAAGGGAATCTCCCCATTAGGAAATAAAGGAAAGTTAAATGATTCGTTCTGTGGACCTAGTCTCCATCATTTCCTATGGGGAAATTTGCTTTGATATATGGGAGCTGGCAGACGCAGCAACCAGGACCCAGCAGCCAGGCCCAACAGCAAGACCCAGAGGCTGCCACTGGCTAGCGCCAGGCCCACGGCGAGGCCTGGAAGCCTGGCATGGCCCCACTGGGTGGCCCAGAGGCCACTTCTGGTCAGAGGCCTGATCTGGGCAGCACTGTACCCGCGATGTCGAAAGGCTGCCTAGGGCCTCGACCGCGGAGAGGGCAAGGTGCCAATTGTCCCTCTTCTCCTTCCCTCAGGTCCAGCTCACTGCTTCCTCTTCCGCCACTGCTGCCGCCATCTTGGGAGCCTGCCAGGCAACATCCGGGTGCCATCCCAAGATGGCGGTGGCAACAGTGAGGAGGAGGAGGAGGAGGAGGTGGTGGCAGTGGTGGTGGTTAGCAGGCCATGACTGACACTGCTCGCAAACCAAAGCAAAATTTTATTAAGATTTTTCCTTGTTTTGCGAAATGCTTGTAAAGCAAGGTACTCGTAAACCGAGGTACCAGTGTACTAAGTTTATAAGCAGCAGGAATGTGGCTTCATCCAGTGTCATTCCTGGAAGAAAAGTGAGAGAATGTAGAGGAGTGATAGGAATGGAAGTTTGGGAGGAGAAAATAGATATGTGTGTCTGTCTGTGTTTCTGGGGGCATAACAGTTGACTTGAAACACTTGATGCTTCTGCCGTGATTGATCCTAAGAACTGATCTCTTACTGCAGTCTTTTGTAGGTGTGGAGAACTTCACACCTGCATGGATGTCCTCTGTGCCCCTCTGTCTCTACCATGGGAGACTTGATGTTAGCTGCCCTCAAATGCTCTTGATCTTGCCTGTTACTGGGTGACAAT
The DNA here is from genome assembly GCA_029282475.1 of Phrynocephalus forsythii. Lineage (NCBI taxonomy): Eukaryota > Metazoa > Chordata > Lepidosauria > Squamata > Agamidae > Phrynocephalus > Phrynocephalus forsythii. Next base: position 28,402,381 of record JAPFRF010000011.1, on the reverse strand, counting down.
TACTTGACCTGTTTATAAACCACCCTGTGGTGCTTCTTCAAAGAAAGAAAGGACTGTGTCTTACTTGGTGTGCTTTTGTGATCTTCCCAGTGACTGGGAACACTCTTCCCAGCTGTTCAGGGTGAATGCCAAAGTACCTTTGAAGGCAATCTCTCCAGTTTGGACAATTGGTTAAAGCAAAAGAGCTTTCCTTTGAAATTCAAGGGGATTTGCAGGGGTGGGGGTGGGGGTGGGGGTGGGGGAGAGGTAGTAGGCAGTGAAGCAGCCTCATGTATTTGCTCTGCTCTGTTCAGATTGCAGACCTGGAGAAGCGACTGGCTGAGCTGGAAGCGACTGTTCGCTGCGAGCAGGACGTTCAGGTGAGAGAGGGTGGAGCAGAGGCCTCAGGTGCGCAGTGAGGATGGCGGTGGGAGGAAGGTGACGTGGGAGAAAGACAACAGGAGTCCTTGTAAGAGCAGGCTGAAATTATCCTCCCCCAGCTCCACAGTCAAACGTATTAAAACTGCTGGATAGCCCAGTGTTTTTGGGTCTCTGGCTGTGGAGCCAGAGATTGGGAGTTTGATTCTTCAGTGGACCTCCTTGACCAGCTGGACTCTATGATTCATTGAGTCCCTTCCCAGAAATAGTTTGATGATGGTGGTGGTGGTGGTAGTGGTGGTGGTGGTGGTGGTGGTGTTTCATGATGGTGGTGGTGGTAGTGATGATGACGACAACATGTTCATGGAGAATCAATGGCTATCATGATGGATGACCAAGGACAACCTCTCAATGCCATTTGGAGGAAAGCGTAAGCAGGTGAAGACATCTGCTTGGGAATACCCTGAAGCAAATGGTGAGCCACTGTGTGAGACAGAATGCTGGACTGGATGGGCTGTGGCCTGTTCCAGTAAAGCTGTTCTCATGTTATGATGATGATGATGATGATGATGATGATGATGATGATGATGATGATGATGATGATGATGATGATGATGATGAAGACTTATGCAATATCAGCAACCTCACAGTGACATGGGTTAAGAGAAGAACTGAATTCTGCCTTTTTAAGGGATGACCCATGCTGTGCCTTTCTTGTGGTTCCTATGTCTTAAGCATTGGGTCTAAGTTTGGTGCTAAGAGGATGCTGTGTGAACTTGTTGAGGAATCGTGCTTGGAGCCAGCTGCAGGGACGGGGGAGTTATAACTGCTATGTTTCCAGTCCCAGTGTGTTTGGTGGTACGTGATAAGATTGCTGCTGCTAATTTCCCCTTCTTTCTCTGTCTAGAACCCTCTCTCTGTTGGGCTGCAGGGATCGAGTCTTATGGTAAGGCATTGGCTTTTGCGTTTCTTGTGCCTCTGGAGAGAAGGGTAGAACTGGCAGAATAGATCAGAGTTCCAGAACTGTTTCTAATGATTTAAAGTAACAATGTTGAACTGTTTGTGGGATGATGGGGTGTTATACACTGTGTTGCTCAGGAGACGCATTCACTCCCAAGGGTGCATGTAGCTCACCTCTGCTGTAGACCGAGGATATGTAGATTTGGGATGAGGTTTGCATCCCATTGGGCCAATCTTTAAGCAAGGAAGAAGGCCATATAAATTGTTGGCTCACGTTTTGGCACTTTGAGTTGGGCATGGTTTTATTGGCATACAATTCATGTTCAGCCTCATCGCAGTGCACAAAGCTGCGCACTGCAGTGCAACTGTGGTGGCAAATATGATGGTTGTTTAATTCTTTCAAAGGACCTGGCTGCATAGAAATTAAAAGATGGCAGCCTTGCCTGCCAGCAAACCACCCAAAAGACATGATACGGTAGGAAATGGAGAGGTTGGGGTACGTGCAGTGGGCATGAAGGCCATAGACAGGTAGCGTAGCTTTGGAAGTTGAGATATTGTGTGGATCAAGAAGCAGAAGGCAGGAGGTGGAGAAATGAGGGCAGGAACCAACTTCCACCGACCGATGTGAACTGGTGGGCCACGTTTTTTGCTGACAGGCCTTGGGCATGTATTCTGATGCCCATTTTCTGTGCCATGCTTCTTCATCCATAGGAAACTGTGGAGATCCTGCAGGCCAAAGTCAGCTCCTTAGATGTGGCATCCCTGGACCAGGTGGAGGCAAGACTACAGGTGAGTCTTGACTCCGTAACTCATCAGCCACAGCATCTGGGCGGTGAGCGGAAGGGCAAGAGGAGAGTTGCAGCAGGACCCAGCCATCTTAACAGCAAATGCTTCCTCTCTAGAGCGTCTTGGGAAAAGTGAACGAGATTGCCAAGCACAAGGCCACGGTGGAGGATGCTGACACTCAAAGCAAGGTCAGATTCCTTCTCTTTCTGCCAGTGGCTAGTTGGTGATCACGATAAAAGCAAAATAAGAGAAGCCTGAAGGGTAGGTGGGAAGAGGGTGGCCTCGGAAAGGGGCTCTTTCATGATTGCAGGGCCGTTTTATAAATCACTCATCAATGAGCGCCTGACAGTTGTATGGAACTCAGTGGGACTGAGGCAACATGAAGTAACGTGACTGTTTGCTTGGTGATATTTGGTCTGGGCCAGCTTAGTTGTGACCTGGTACTGCAGTCATCAAGAGGTGAATGTGAGGATCTCTTTTTGACATTACTAACCAAGTCACCCAGCATTGGTATGAGTTGATCTGTGCTAACGTGTGGGCACGCGAACATAGGCCACAGGAGTGCAGAGAGTTTTGGCCCAAGGGCCGGTAGCTGTTCCCAGCATCTCTCCTCCTACCTTCCCCAGCTGTGAAGCGCCCTCTTTTTGCCCTGCAGGTGCACCAACTCTATGAGACCGTGCAGCGCTGGAGCCCCTTGGCCAGCACCCTCCCAGAAGTGGTGCAGCGCCTGGTCACAGTGCGACAGCTGCACGAACAAGGTGAGAGGCCAGACCCCAGGGCCTTTCCGGCTCCAAAAAAACTGGTCCGGGTGTGTGGTTGCCAAAACTTAAACATGAGAGACTTAAACCCACGTCTCTTATTGGTTGCACGAGTGCTTGTGCTCCACTTCAGCCCTCCCGCCTGACCTCGGTTTTCGTCCCTTGCAGCCATGCAGTTTGGGCAGCTCCTGACCCATCTGGACACGACTCAGCAGATGATTGCAAATTCCCTGAAGGACAACGTCACTCTGCTGACACAGGTAGACCCCTGACTGCCACTGCCGACCGCCTCATCCCCTAGTCAGCCCATTTCATTAATGATAGCGTTTACAGGAGGTAGGGTTGGAGGTTCATAGCGTACACTGGCTGAAATCTCAGAAGTGCCCGTTAAATGAGCATTGGTGCTGGTGCTGGTGCCAGCCTAGGAGGAGAGCTTTGGGAACCCCTGTGCCAGTGTGACAGCAAAGCCTTTCCCAGGTGGGGAAGAAAGCCCCGTTCTTGAATAGCACAACAACTTTGCTAGCTTCCTTCCCTTCTGCTCCCTCTTCTTATTGTGAGACAGGAACTGTTCCATCGCAGCCCAGGAAACTCGGGTCACTGAACCAATCCCTTCAGAGTTTCAGTGCTCCAAACCCTTAGATATCACAACTAGGCCCTGTCTGAGAACCTCCTGGATCAAGCTGTATTTTTATCACATAATTCAGAGGAGGTACTTTTTAGGCTTCCAGAATTTTATAAGCAATGGGGGTAAGTAGAGATGGGTGCTGTCCACAGTTCAGAGGTTCGATGCAGTTCATTGGATCAGCCCTCCCCCCCGGTCCTCCCTTGGGCACCCATTCAGAGGAGGAGGCGGGGCAGAGAAGCCCACAGCACTGCTTTCTGATGGGTGCCTGCAGGACGAGGCGGGGCACAGAATCTCGGGCACCTGCGCAACACCCGTGAGCCCAATCCCTCGAATCACACCAAACCACAGGAAATGCCGACCTCTAGCAGTGAGCAGACAACCAGCTGGTGTGAGCGGCCCATTGTTTCGAGTGTGATTGGTGAAGTCTTACGATGCTTTCACGGAGCCACCTGGCTGAGTTTGTTTTGTTCCGCCACGTGGCTGACCCTGACTTGCCCTCTTTCCCTTAGGTCCAGAAAACCATGAAAGAGAACCTTGCTGCCGTCGAGGACAACTTTGCCAGCATCGATGCGCGAATGAAGAAGCTCACCAAGTGAATCCCAGTCGACAAAGGCAAAGCAGAAGGAACTGCCTGCTGCCCAAACATGCACTAAACACTCTGCCCCTTCCTCACCTCTTGTTCTTTTTCTTGTTTGCTCTTGGCAGTTCAGCCTTCACGTGGGGCTCGGGGTTGGGGTGTCTCTGCCAGAAGGGAGGCCTCCTCACCTTCTACTGATATTGTTGACCACGTGGCAATGCTGGGGATGCACAGAGCAGGGCTCTTTCTGAATTGGGAGATGGGTGAGCTGTGCTAGCCGGGGATGGGGGCGAACCATCCTTTGCACGCACCTCCACACGCAGGGTCCCCGGACCAGAATGAGGGAAGCCTTTTACCTGGAAAGGTCCCTTACACCCCCTCGGTCTGGCATGGAGATGAATTGTGTTGTTGTCTAATTATTTACTGTCATTAAACATTTACGCTTACTGCTCTCTCCTAAGTCTGTTGATGAAGAGCAGGGTGGTGTGCTTGCCTAAACTTGGTTCTCGGTGGTCTCCATTTTCCAATCCTATCATAGAGGTATCAATGGGTGTTTTTTTAAATAGCTGAATCCAGTTTCCACTGGTCCTGAGCAGCACCTGCTCAGGGACACAGGCAAAAGGGTACCGTTGCATTCTGTTTGGAGGTTTCACATCAGAGTATCCGATTGGCTGCTGCAGGACACAGGGTGCTCTGTTCCAGCAGAGCTTATTTTATGCTCTAGTCCCTGTGGATCGTCTGCACACAGGTTTTCCAACAGGGCTGAGGCCGCCTGGTACATAGTGCATAAACCAACAAATATATAATAACTGTAACCCGAAACTCTGGTGTGAAAATCAACAATCAGCTTTCAAACAGAATGAGCGTTTGCACATTATGAACTTTTGCTAGGAAAGTTTCCCTTGCCTTTAGAAAATACAGCTGCAACACAGTGTAAAGTTTCTTTTGTGTAGCTAAACTGCAGTGGGTCTCAGGGAAATCCACTCCACAAAGATATGCATATCCCCATTTTTTTGATTTAGTTGCTCAGTTCTTAAGGTTCAGGTTGTCTGAGCATTGTCAGGATTTTGGTAACAAACGGCGGAATTTGAGGCAGAAGAGGAATGAAAACCAAGAAGGATCCAGGACACTAACAGAACCTCACATTACTGAAAATCTCGATCCAGTCAAACCCTGTTTCAATCTTCGCTGAGCACCGTCCACAGCTTTGCAGTGAAGGTTGTAATCTAGCAATTTGGTGGGAAGAAGGCACAAACCCTAGGATTTTCTTCATTTATGCTTGACTGGCAAAACAGTCATGTTGTGGATTTCAGTGTCTTGTTCAAATAACTGTAGATCAGCTTAGGACAGGCATGTCCAAACTTCGGCCCTCCTGATGTTTTGGACCACAACTCCCAGAATTCTAAGCTTAGATTGCCAATGGCAAAGGACTGTGGGAGTTGCGGTCCAAAACTTTGGACATGCCTGGCTTAGGAGTCGTGTATATCAATCCCTGATAATGTTGAGTAGGGTTTGTAAAATAAAAAAACTGACACCGCAGGGCCTCAGCTTGTTGCTATAAGAGCCATCACACAAGATGGTGTATTTGTGCTTGGGACTAGTTGTCCCATCAGGCTGAGTCAAGTGCCTGCCTCAGGCAACAGATGCTGGGAAGCAGCAGTGAAAGCTGTGTTTCTCTGCTAGTTGTGTATATATTGCTGGTACTCAGGGCTGGTTGTCACACTTTCAAATAACCAGCCTGGGCCAAATGCATTAGCAAACATATCACGTCAAGAGTAATGGTTGACTAGGACATGGACAGTGGAAGGGGAAAAGAGGCAGAAATTGGTAGGGCGGTTGGAGCTGCTAATCGGTCACTAGATGCCTGTGATGTGCTCTCAAGAGTAAGGAGGAGCACTGTTTGTTCCTACGCTCTGTAAACTATGTCTGACTCTAAATTCAGCAGTGATTGAATGGTCTGCTCCTTGTACAGATCTGTATCTGGGGAGCTACCGCTGCCATTGTTGTTCTGAAGCAGATGTCACCAGGGTGGGCCTACTGTGAAAACAGAGCAGGGGATTGGGTACCAGATCTTGTGGCTCTACAGCGGTGACCTAGCTGGGAGCAATCACTTCCCGGATAGCTTTAGACCGTAAGTTTGCAGCCACAGTAAAATGGCTTCTCGTGGCTCTTGACTCCCTCTCCTGCCTCCCTGTCATGAACAGTGCCCACTTCCAAGGAGTGCCACACACCAAGTTGCTTAAAAAAAAACAACCCTCAATCCGCAGCAAAACTTTGTTTTAAATACATATTTTAATACTTGATACAAAACACACATACACACCCAAAAATAAACAAATAAAGAAACAGTAACTTCAATCTAAGCTTCAAAATATTTTCATCTGTTAAATTAAAAGTCGCTCCCATAGAAAAGCTACAATTCACAATTGTGTAAAAAAAATTATTTTTTTTACAAAACAAAATTTAAGCTCAAAGAAGGAAAATAGTCTTTTTCCTCATTCCTTTTTTTCTTTATACAAAACAAAGGCCGAAGTTGGTTGGTTGGTTGGTTGGTTGGTTGAAGTGCGGGTGAGGAACACAGCGCAACCTGTACAGTATCTACACAGTGCTTTTGCATAATGCTTCAAGAGTCGCAACCGGACCAGGTGGAAGGGAAGGGAGTGGGATGCGGTGCATTTTGGTCGTTCAGAGATGAGGATTGTAGTGTGTACGTGTGTGTGTGTGTGTGTGTGTGGATGGGTGGGTGCAGAAGGAAAAGCCCTGGTTCTGGCCAAGCTGAATTAACTTGTTCCAGCACCAAACCCTCTTCCCTCTCAGCCTTTCCCTCAGAGCTAGGACCTGAGTGTTCTTTTGGGGTTTTTTTTTCCTGAAAAAGGGAGGGAAACAAGAAAGAAAGAGGAAAAAGAGACAGCCAAGAGTTTGCTTGTTTGTAGCTCGGCTGAGGCATTGGTGAGAGTCCGAGCAGCCCTACCCCACACCCCAGGTCTCAACCGAGGTTCAGGAGGAGAGCAGGCTCGGTTCCTGCCGAGGTTTACCCAACTGGGCCTCACGGTTTCAGGGCTACAGACGACAACAAGGCGTCATGGCTCTGTGGAAAGGGAGGGTGACAGTGACTGATTGATGGAGGGGAGCCAGGACTCCCTGAATCACAACAAATGTGGCTTGTTTTCCTTATTGCTTTGTGTACCTTTAAGCACTGGGACCTGGAGCTCATGTTTTTTTCTGTTTTTGGCGAGGCAAAAAGAGAGAGAAAAAAAGAGTCTGATTCTTGTACTAAAACCCTGAGCCGGTTCTCACCCGGGTGCCACAGTGCACGCAGGTCTGAGGTAAGGTGGGGAGTGAAAGGGCAGTGGTGTCCCCTTCCTGGAGCACGCGGCCCTTGCTACTCCTGCCGAGTTAGGAGGCCCAACCAAAGTAGGGGGTGGCCGCAGCGGCAGAGTCTCACCAGGGGCAGGGAAGGCAGGAACAGCAGGGGCCAGGAAAGGCCCTAAGGGCACGGCTGGAAGGAACTCCCCTTTAGAGAATTGCAAAAGGGGTGCCTAGAAGTGCTCATGGGTGTGTCCAGTCCAAGCACTCCTACCTAACCCCCTCTTCTGCACGTGCACACACATCCCACTGCCCCCTCCCACCCCCTCCGTGCTGAGACCACAGCTGCACCTTGTGCTTTTGAAGGTCCCTCTAGGGAGAGAGTGTACAAGGACCCAGGCAACCGGTGAAGCTACAACACATTCAAGAACAAGACGCCAGGTGCCCAGCGAGGACAGCAGCAGCGACGACGACGACCAATTCCCCTCGCTGGTCTTTTCCTCCTCCCCGTCCCCTCACCATCCCCGTGCCCCGGCCGCTGGGCACCCGAGACCCACGGTGGTTGACGGAAGAGAGCAGCTGCAGCCGGGGATGTCCTACGCCTATGCTCTGCTGGCTTAGATGTGGTGGACAGCAGCGGTGGAGGCCTCCCTCCCTCCCTCCCCGCCTCCAGGCTGGTGCTATGTGGGCAGCTTCCTCCTCCTGTTCTTCACGGGTCGGCCGGGCCGTGGCCGGCGAGCAACGGTGTAGTCCACCTGGCAGGGGCAGTGAGAAAGAGAGGGAGACATTGAGATTCTGAAACGTCAGCCCCGGAAGGTACTCTTCCCTGTTTGGAGGCTGGAGACCACGAGCAGGAGAGTCCCAACACCCTCAGGAGGGGCCACAGCTTCCCTGCCTCCTTCTTGGTCAAAGAGAGGTGTGTCTTAACTATGTACGAGGTTGTGTTGGGTGGTACTTGGGCCCCATGTGGGCTGGACCTGATCAAGCCAGCTGGAGCACTGGCTGACAAAGCCCTCCCTGAAACCGGACCTCCAGGGAGCACAGCAACAGAAGCTGCTGCATCCCATGTGAAGCAGGGGGTACTTCGGCATCTTCTGCATCTAGAGGCCTAGGAGGCAAGTGGGAAACTTACCGCACAGGCCTGTGCCAACTGCACTGTCTGTACCTGCGGTTTGGGGCTTTATGAGGATTTTCAGTATCTTGCAGAGCCAAAAGAATCACACTTACTTTGGTTCAGTCCTGGCTCAGCATGCTGTAATGAGAAGCATTACCTCCTTGGAAAAGAATTTTGCGTCCCTCCCCGTGACAGAAACAAAGGGCCGCTTTGGATATTACTATGTTTAAAGGTGTATTTGGTCCCTGTGCCTCATGCCACCCCTGATGGGACGGGCAGAAGACCAGCCTGGAGCCTGCACATCAGGGCAGTCACGGGTGAATTAGAAGAAACACCAGAGGAGGCCAAAGCAACGACTCCATCTGCCAGCTTGTCACAAAGGGATAAGCTATGACAGGAAATGGAGGCACTACCTCACGCTGGCCAGAAGACAACGGGGACTAAGGGAGAGCAAAGCCTTATGAACTGGCATTTCATTTCTTTTCCCCACCCCCTTGCCACCAGGGCCCCCTCTTCATGCGAAAAGACCACGGAGAAAAGGAGGAAACGTCAGGGAGGTTAGCTGTCTTTGTGCGTGTCAGCAAAACCAAGATGGAGTCTCGTGACGCCTTAAAAGACCACTCGTTTTTCTTCTGCCTCAGCTTTCGTGAATGGTAGTCCACCTTACCCGACAAGCTGCCCTGGGCTTCCATCTAAAGAACTGGCCTCGAGGCCATGAAAATGCATGCCAAATAAAAACTTGTTGGGTCTCAGGGGTGCCCCAAGATGCCTTCCTGACATTGGGCAAGGAGATTTCCACTGGCACCACTTGGGTCTTCTTCTTTTGTTTTAAACTGTACTTGTATGTTGAGGGGAGAATTGGTGTCTGGGAAGCGGATGGTTAACCCTTTCCGGCCGTCACCTGCTACGATCCTTTCCCTGCCCCCCACTTCCAAAATGAATCATTTTAAAAAGTTTTGTGTGTGGTGGTAGTGGTGGTGGTGGTGGAGGAGATCTAATAGGTGTGAGCCTGAGGAGGAAATGCCTTTGAGAGGATAAGCAGGACCTTAGAGTTCTGCAGTGGATACTATCTTTTTAAGGCCGCTGTGGCAGATTCCCTCAGCCTGGGGTGGTACTATTTGACTACAAGAGACAGAGCTGTTAAGAAGTCTTGTTTCCCTTGTAGTCAAGGAGTACCACCCCAGACTGAGGGAATCTGCCACAGCGGCCTTAAAAGACTTGTACAGAGAGGTCCCTCCCATACAGTACTGCCAGAGCAATGCCCCCTCATCACAATGCCACCACCAGATAACCACTTGGACAGCAGTGGGACCAGTTCTTTATCCACTGACTTTCTCCGGAGAAGGCTTCCATACTGTTCCAAATGCCCTTCATGCTTCCTCAAGTCACCAGCTTTCCTATTTTAAGTAATTTACGTGGGCCGAATCCAAAAACTCCGTTCTCCCAGGTGAAAAATTGTGAAGTGTATTCTCTGGCATTTTGGAATCTCCTCAAAAATGTGTCGTTCACCCCCTGCAGCAACGGGACCCCCCATGATTTAAGGGGCTTTAAGGGCTGCCCTAGGAAGGGAAGGAGCAAGAATTCCATTTCTAACGGTCCAATTCCATGTGCTTCCATCTGGATTCGATCCAGTGAGTGTTAGGTTCATCCTGGGAGGGATTAAGGTGTCACTTACCATGGTGCTGGGCCCAGGATCAGCACTGGCACCCCGGATCCGTGTAGTTTCAGAGCGGGCACTGGGCCGGGCACCGCTGCAAAAGCAAAGGATGGATTAATGAGAAAAAGAAGGCAGACCTGCGACACAAACCATCTCCACCACAAGCAGCCTATGCTGAGTCCCCAGCCTTGGCTTAGGTTGTAACAGTCTTGGCTCTGCAACCCCCATTACAGGCCCCTGGTGCTCACCTGGTTTTTCTCCTCCGGCCACGTCGGGCAGGTCGTCTCCCAGGAGGGCCCTACAAACAAAGAAGATCATGTGGTGAGGACCTCCTTCTTTCCCTATTTTCTGAGTTTCAGTCTGCCCATAAGGAGCACATAGGTTAAACCTTTCTCATGTGCTAGAGATTTTCAACAAGTTCCATCATCATTTTCTTAATCTTTATTGTTTGGGGCTCTTTTTCAAGGGCAAACAATGAAATCCTTGGTTGAGCGCTAACAGCCCAAAAGGGTTTAGAATCTTTGCTTCATTCTAAGCAGAGGTGGGCACGAACCTCTGGTTCACTCATTTATGCTGCTTTGGCAGATGGCCAAACAGGTTTCTGTGGTTCGGTGCCCTAAACTGCTGGGTGCCCCCTCAGAGATAGTGTCCTGGTTTCCCTCCCCCACCTCCTCCGAGCCCTGCTTTTGAGTGGGTGTCTACCAGACGGGTGGCGTGCCGAACTGCAAAACACATCTTTGGCCATCCGCCAAACCAGCACAAGCCTCCAAACCGGCGGTTCGTGCCCAGCTCTTAATTCTGACTAAGCTACAGAATGCTCTTCCATTCCTTCTAGAACCGAATTCCTCTGGAGAAAGGAAACGAAGTGAGAAATCTGTGGCTGTTTTTGCCCAGGACTTGAGGCAAAAGGCTTGCAGGCAGGTAGAGCAAGAGGCCGGAAGAAGACAGACTGCCAGCCCATGTGTTTTGAGAAGGTGCCCACTGCTTTACTTTTTCCTAGAAACCTTAAAAAACAGGCCAGGCAACAGAAACCTTGGTCTAATCCCAGAAAAGGTGCTTCTTGTTTCCTTGTAAGACAGTATCTATATTTAGAATCACTAAACACACACAAAGATATGCCTTTAATGGCCCAGAGGGCTTGAGGGTGTGTCCTTCTTTAGAAGATGTATTATAGAGCTGTGGCCCCCAGGAATGCCAGTTGAAGTGGCAACGACACCACAGACCTCACAAACACAAGCCAGCGCACGGCAAGGAAGAGATAGTAAGTTGGTGACCAGCAACTACAATACTTTACTTAGAACTAGCTAGGATGCTCTCTTGTGACCATTAATGACCCTGGAAAGAGTCAAAGGTATCCCATAAGTTTTTTTTCCTGGTCTGCATTTGCCGCCATCCATCTCCCCTGGTGAGGAATGCTAGGAGTTCTAAGCCGCTAAACATAGGGAGACTGACCCTATATCACGCATGGTTGCAAACCAGGTTTGAACAAGCACAAGGTCAGTCTAGCACAGGGGACTCAAGAGGCATCCCTCAGGCTAAAGGGCAGGGAAATGAAACAACTACGTGTCAAAAGGCCCCACTAGCCCCAGCATTTGGTATCCAAGCAAGGCTGGCGAGGGAGGTTTTCAGGCAATAATACGTAACAGAAGAGCCATCCCGTTTCTTGGCCATATCCAGAAAACGCCTCCAAACACAGAAGGGGAAACTCACAGTCTATGTAACCCCAGCAGCAGTCCTGAGGTTGGTCAACTGAGAATAAACCATTAGTGGCTCAAGGATGGGACTACGGTCTGAGAGACAAAGGTTCAAGCCCCTCCCCCCCATGATGAACCATCTGGTCACCTGGAGTCAGACTCTGATTCTCTCTCTCTCTCTCCGCCTGACCCATTTGCACAGGCACATGGTGTGAGATGAGACTCAAGCGGAGAGAGGAAGAGCTGGCACGGAGGAAAAGCAGGATATACCCGTACCGAACAGCAAAGCCATTGTGTGGCTTCCCATTTCCGAACGCAGCTTCCTTGTCCCCGCACCGGACCCACCTTGATTTCCTGGATAGCAAAGGGCCCCGCTTGGCTCTCCGCGCTGCTGGCCACCATCTCTCCGTTGCAGCGCCAGGCTGGGAGGGAGGGGTGTCCTGCGCCCAACTCAGGCATCTGTCCGTTGAAGTGCCGCCTGCCCCTCCCCGCCCGCCCCCCCGCCGTCCGGATTTGCCGCCCCGCCCTGTCCTGCGGGGGAAGCTGCCGGGGTCGCCCCCAGAGTCTCCATTCAGCTCTTCGGGGCCACGCCGGGGCCGCTTGAGGGGGGAGTGAGAGCCGCTGGCCTCCTGCTGTCCTGGCCGGGAGTGCTCCAGGGCTCGGGGCGGCTCTAAGGCACTTGGGGAGGCAGTGTCCGTAGAAGGGGGCAACACCGCGCTCTGGCCTGGCTCAGTCTCCAGCACAGGGGCCACACTGGACAAAGCCGGGCCCGGGGCTTCGCTTGGTAGGACCAGCTTCTCCGAGGCACCGAAAGCAGGGCTCAGCTGAGAGAGAGAGAAAAATAGGTGGGGGAGGAGGAGGAGGAGGAGGAGGAGGAGGAGAGAGAGAGAGAGAGAGAGAGAGAGAGAGAGAGAGAGAGAGAGAGAAGATCCATCATTTTCATGTAGCGCTCCCCAGAATTCAAAGGGCAGCTTCTCCAAACTAGATTCTAAATTTACCTCAGATAAAATTTACCTCAGTAAAAATTGGATTAGGAGATGCCTGGGTCTCCGTACTGGGAAGAAAGGTTGAGTAGAAAGGACATGTGTAATTAGGCTCATTAGGCTCTTTGCCTCTTCTGAGGGGACAAAAGACCTGCCTTGTTCCTGTGAAGCTCTTTCTATTCCGTTTCCCTCCCACCCCATTTGCTCTTCAGCCTCCTTTTCTTGCCCTCCAACATCTCAGGAAGCCGGGCACGTTTGACAACACAGCATCTCAAGGCCGATGCCCATGGATGTGTTAGGTTACAAAGCCCATCATCCCCTAGCCAATAGGGTTGCTCTCCCCAAGCTCTCGAAAAGGTCTCCTGCTTGGCCCACTGCTGCTGAGATCTGAGATCTTGGGGGTGGGGGTGTTAATGAATTTGAACTTGGGGGAAAACAATTGGTGTTAATTAGGGATGGGCACAAAACAGAGAAATTGATTTTGGTTTCATTTTGTTTCATTTTCTCCTGCGGTGTGTTTCATTTCATAACAAAACGCTGTTTCCCATTTCATTTTGAATCATTCCATACGCTTACGAAACGACAAAACAGCATTTTGTTTTTTGTAAGGTGCCCATCACTATTGGTTAATGTGATTTATAGGGTTGATCTATAGCGTGTTCTGCCTAGCTATTACTAAACTCTAATACAGTGGACCCTCGTATAACAAACTGTTTATATAACATAAAATCTGTACCACATAAAAAATTCTGGAGATAGGGGAAATTTGCTTAACAGAATAGTAGTCTATGGGGTGAATCCATATAACATAAAATGGTCATGTGATTAGGGATTACTCTGTTTTCAATGCATTCCTATGGGAAATGTGTATAAAGGAAAATTTGCTTAACATAAATTCATTTGGAACGAATTAATTCCTTTATAAAAGGTGCCACTGTACTCTCAGAACGTGACAGAAAGCACCGCATTTCTTCTCATGATGCTTTCCTTGTGAACTGCTCTACTAGCACAGGAAAGCAGCAGGCAACCAAAGCAAGTGACTCTTCTGTTTTAAGGCCTTTGCTGAGCGAATGGGCCATCGGCATTTGAACCCTGTAAGCCCCAGTGCGGTCTTCAACTCCCATCTTACTTGCAAACTTTGGAGGAGGCAGGCCAGGGGGTTGGATCCCGCTAGCAGAGGCAGCTGCCCTTGGAAAAGTCCGAGAGGTCCTTGCAGGTTGGGCGGCAGAAGTGGCTGGTGGGCCTGGAGCAGGGGGCTTCCAATCAGGGAAGGGCCTGAGGCTGGGTTCAGCCCTGAGAGGTCACCTGGGTGGGAGGAAGGGAGAAGACGAAGGTGAAGACATTAGCCCTGCTGCACACACACACACATAGCCACCACCGGGGCCCGTCCCATCCAAGGCGCCTCCCCGAGTGGACAATAACAGCAGCCATTTATGCAGCGTCTCCCCTCTCACACCACCCTGAAACAAAGGTGGGGCACCTCCAGACAATAGGCCGTGGGTTCCCAACAGCCCACAAAGATCTTCTGTTACAGCGAAGGCAGGGCTGCCGATAAGGTGCCATTTCAAGGCACTTCAATCAGCTGCACAGAACCTAGGAGGGAAGTTATTCTGTGGAACTAAACAGGGCCAAAGAAGGTAGAACTAGTAAGGGATTGTGCTCAACTGCATGTCACCTCCCCACCCTCAATTTTTATGTATTTATTTATTTTTTTGCTTGGAGGGGGCGCAAAAGGGGGTTTCTTAGAGATATGAAGGCCAGGGAGAAAAAAAGGAAACATTTTGGGGGGGTTCATTTTGGTTTTTTTCCAAAAAATTGAAAAAAATATGATTATGGAATGCTTTAACATAATGAATAAAATATTTTAAGAAAGAGTTCAAATATCTTCCAAGTCATTTCTAAAAAATATCATCGAAACTTAGTCCCACTCCCTTCTATACATTTCCCTCCTCTTCAATTCTTTTTATGAGAAATAAGTTTTTATTTTATTTTTATTTAATTCTGAGGTTTTTATTTTATTTAAAACTGGGTTGTTTTTTTCTGAGCTTCAAAATTTCCAGAAATTTTTCATCTCTGGGGGTTCTACACACGTTGAGTTGATCCTGAAGAATTCCAAGTACACACCGCTGTACACAAGATGTCTTGCTGTGTCTTTCTGTTGGGAGAAAAACCACCCCACGCTCTGCTTGGCCCACATTGTAGGAAGGGCATCAGAGAGGCCAAAAGGAGGCCCGGCTTCTTCCCCCTTCTCTCCATCCTCCCAGGAACTGGCTCTAAGGAAGAACGAAGGGGACTCACCTAGAATTGTGGGGCTCAGCAGTGGGTTGACAAGCTGGGGCATCAGGGGGTTCAGCCGCCCGGAGACGGCTGTGGTGCCCTCAGTAGTTGTCGATGTTGTGCTAGTGGAGGTAGGTGCCACTGGAGTGCTCGCCAGGCCCGTCTGAGACAGAAACAGAAGAAGAGGGAGGAAGGGTTGTAGGCCACAGGGCCAGGAGATGGAGGAAAAACAACCCACATCCCTTACTGGGGCCAGTAAGGGATGTCTTTGCAGTTTGGGATGGCAGAACCCCAGTAAGACTCTCTCTCTCTCTCTCTCTCTCTCTCTCCTTTGAGTCCTGAGGAAGACCTCCGCCCTCAAAAGAAGGTCACCAGTGCCTTAGAGAAGTGGTTCTCAACCTGTGGGTCCCCAGATGTTCTTGGACTTCAACTCCCAGATGCCTCCACCACTCGCTGTGCTAGAAGGGGTTTCTGGGAGTTGCAGTCCAGGAACATCTGGGGATCCACAGGTTGAGAACCACTGCCTTAGAGGATTTATAATCTAGGCGGTTGACGCAGATGGAGGCAGATAATACAGAAGGAAAGGAAGCACCCAGACACCCTCTCTTGCTGGCAAGCTCTCTCCATCACCCACCCCAATTCCAGCTCAGCATTGCCCCTGTTGACTGCAAGAATGAATGCGGTTCTCCCCCCTATAGCAAAGGGAAAACCATGACCAGGGTGTTCCGAAAGGTTTATCCTGAAATGTTGGCTGTCTAGACTGAACATTGGGGGGCATGGGAGGGGCAGAGGAGCTGTGACACACCCAAGTGGCACAAACGGAGCCAAAGCACTCTGTTAGCATGTCAAGAAGCCAAGCTGCTTGTAGAACAATAGTTCTGTGAGGACAGGGCATTGGGTGTCGTTTCTTTCTCTGCCCTTGGCTTCCAAGAGACAGGTGACACCACGTTCATGAAACACAATAAGGTAATTGATACAGAAAACTTCCAATACAATACGGAAATCAGGTAAGACACAGACTCAGTTAGTTATGGTGGGGGGAACAGCCAGAACAAAGCAGGCATTTAATTACCCTTCTCCTAATTTCATGCCTGAAATTATCTTTCCTTTTAATTTTAATTTTTATTTTTGGACTCACAACTGAATGGCTGCCATTTCTTTCTATTCGGAAACATCAAAAGCGCTGCATGTTTGGGGCACTGTTATAATGAAAACAACCTGGTCCTGGATACCCTTCAAAGAACAGATTGGCTCCCCTTGGCCATCCAAAGCTGCGGTTAAGACGAGCATTTTGCTAGTTGTCCAACAATGGTTCACCTTATTGGCCACAGTTTTGTTTCCTGAGAGGGGTATCCCCAGAGCCTCTGTCTCGTTGACCCCTCGGCCTCTGGAGAAGGAGGTTTGTGAGCAGAAAGGGAAGAATCTGCCCTCAGAAGTTTCTTGGCTAGGGGCGTGAAAACCTTTGATGCCCTGGCGGTGGGTGCTGCACTGCTGCTGACAACAGCAAATAAACAAGAGGTGCATGCAAGGGAAAGAGATAAGGAGGTCCTGGGCCCGGTCCCTTAAAAGTTCTCCCATGTTCCCGACCTGCCTGTGGAGCTGAAGAGAAGTACTGCCACCCCTGGAGCTGACATATACCTCAAATGGGAGGGTTAGAAGAGGAGGTGCAGCCCTCAAAGATCCTGGGATGAAGAGCTGCATGAGGGATTCTGGGAGTTCTCCTCCAAGCACACACCTCTTCACTCCTCTAGTGGTTATTTTGGGACTCAAACTGGGGACAGCCTGGTTCAAATTCTCTCTCTCTCTCTCTCATACACACACACACACACACACACACACACACACACACACACACACAGAGAGAGAGAGAGAGAGAGAGAGAGAGAGAGAGAGAGAGAGAGAGAGAGAGAGAGAGAGAGAGTTTCAAGACTGGCTGGAGGTCCTTTCAGGCTCCTCCTCTCCACCATCCCATAATATGTCACCATGGGAGAGGGCCTGGGATGTCCGTGTACTACATCCACCATCCACCTTCCTCCTAGCTTTTGCAAAAGGCAGAGAAGTCCCGTCTCCACCTGCATCCTTACCTGCGCCGGGCCTGGCCCCGTGTCCGAAGGGCCTAGGCTGGTTGCCAAGAGTGCTGAGTTTAAAGCTAGGACAGCTGGAGGGGTGGAAAGTGCTGGGAAGAGCAGGGGCTGCAGAGTTTCGGGGAGGCCGGCGAAAGGCTCCAGCAGGGGCTCGGTGGCGGCTGCTTCCCTCTCCCCTTCGCAGGTGGCCTCCGGCAAGGCCAGCAGCGAGGCCAGCAGTCCGCTGGGTTGCTGTAGCAAATCCAGGCTGGGCAGCACCAAGGGTAGCAAGGGCTGCCCTTCTGTCTCCCCCTGAAGGTTGAGTGGGGGAAGTGGCGTCTCCGGGCCCAGGGCCAGCGAGAAGGGGAAGGAGCCCAGCGGGAGGAGACCGGGAGGTAGAGCGTTCCCAAATGGCAGCGCCTGTTCCTGGGCCAGGAAGGAGAAGGGGTCGGGCCCTGGGGGCAGCAGGCAGGGCAGCCCCCCACTTTCCATGGCGCTGGCAGTAGTGACAGCTACAGGGCTGGGGGCCGGAGGGGCTTTGGGAGTCACGGGCGAAGCAGAAGCAGCACCTGAAAGAGAACGACACAGAAAGTCACAGCTCCTTCTTCCAACAAGGATTGTCTGTGTTCCCCGTTCGCTCCAGGCAGGGCAACTGAGGGCTCCTACCCCGCGGGGGGTAGTGGCGGAAACTGAAAACCAAGAACCGGGCCTAGTCAGCACTAGCCCCTTCACTTTGAGGAACTCTGTTCCTCTGATATATGCCTAGAGCCCTTCCTGGGAATATTTAAAATGATTGTCAAAAACCTAGTTATTTAAGCAGGCCTTCCCAGAGACTGGGACGTAGCTCTCATTGGTATACAATCGGCCACTGCCTCTTCTACAGATTTTTTTAAAAATTTATTATAGATTTTTGTTTGTACTACATTTGTTCTATTTTACTGTTGCAGACCACCCCGAGTGGCCTTGCAGCTAATGGATTTATTTATAAATAAAATAAAATAAAATAAAAGTGAACAAAGGCCTCAGGAACACATTCCCAGAATTCATAGCGTTACATTGGCACCACTGCCCTGCTAGAGGCCTCACTGAAGCTATCTGCAAGCGGATTCCCATCCATCTATGCCTAGGGGCTGCCTGTGCTGAGTTGAGAGGGATTTGTTCCCTCTGAGGTACGCGAGGGCACAGCCTTAAGCTTCCAAGCCATGTCGCCATGCTTGTTTGTCGCATGGCTGCTGCAGACTTTTAGGGGTGCTCAGCCAGCAACATTTCATTACAGTGGAACCTTGACTTACATACTGCTTGACTTGCATCATATTTGACTTGCAGCAAGAAGGGGCCTGTTTGACTTGAGTCGCAGGCTTTGACTTACATCAAGGCACCGGAATCGGGCGGCAGCCACAACCCAGCATCGCGGCTGCTGCCTCCAAACTGCTCCTGCCTTCTTCCTCTCCTCCGGCAGCGGCGGCTTCGGCGAGGCCAGCTCAGAGCACCTGGAGCTGGTCCTCGGCCTCACCGAAGCCGCCGTTGCTGCTGGAGGAGAAGAAGGGCCGGGAGCTCGGGGCTGGCCTTGCTGGTTAGACAGTCAGCTCAGTCTTGTAAAAAATCTAGAATTCTGGTCCACAATGGAAGCATTTTAGTTGGTGATCTGTACAGTTGTGGGACTCTAATGGTAAGCATAGAGTTGTTCAGAACTTGGAACATCAGGTTAAAAATCAGTAAAACTTAAATGTTAGACATTGTTGCTATGAACATTAAAAAGTGGAGGCATATAACTTGTGGACTATAATTCCACTGCCTCCTCCTCTCTTTGAAGAGACATTTCATTTACATCCCCAGAAGGAATCTCCTATCCCGGTCAAATTTGTGTTAAATTGCTGTTTTCGGGGGTCTTTTTCATCATCTGGAACGGATTAATCCGCTTTCCCATTACTTTCTATGGGAAACATTCGTTTGACTTAAGTCATATTTGACTTAAGTCTAGACTACTGGAACGGATTAATGACGTAAGTCAAGGTTCCACTGTACCTCCTCTTTCTGCCCTGCTGCTGTTAAGAGACTCAGGAGCTTTCCATGCACATGAGTACACAAACACACACGCATGCACCTGTTCAGAAGCAATTTTACTAATGATGTTATCAGAGGTAGCCCTTAAACGTGTTTGCCAGCAGCTTCTCCTCTGACACAGGAGAGCGGCTCTGATTTTCCAGCCACGCTGCTTGTCCAGACTCTCCTTTAGGGTATTTGGATCTTTAAACCAGTCATTTGGATCTACTACGACTCAAGTCCCACACAGGCTCAGAGGGAAAATGGCATTCCCTCAGGCCCACCGATGAGCATCCCGTGATGTGAACGTTGGTCAAGGGCCCCCTGTGACCTTCCAGGGTGTCTTTCTCAATGTGACAAAGAAGCGGTCCAATGCCGGGGGATGCTATATCAGCCCCATCCTCTGCAAGCCACGTCCCTCCAGACAATTTTGGACTACAACTCCCATCATCTCCACCCTGCACCAGCTAAGGAGTGGGGGGCCTGCAGCTGCAATTGTACTCCAAAATGCTGGGAGGGAGCCAGGATGGAGGGACAGCCTGTGCTAAGCGGCCCAGTGCAAGGCATGTGGTTCTTTTTTTGCTCTTCATCTAAACAGCAACTGGTTCCCAACCCAAATTAGGGGTGTCGTCTGTAGGGACAGAGAGGTGTGTTGAAGGGATTCGTCCCCCAACTCCTCCTACCACCCACCCACCCTCTATTGATGACCAGGCAGGAAAGGAACCGGGTCTTGCCACCGAGAGTTACAAATGAGGTGCAGAACTTGCTTTGATGCACTTAGTGCCACTTGTCATTTAGTCCAAAGGTGGAAGCAGCCGTGGAGAGAGGAGACAGGCCCAGAAGACTATAAACACAAGCACAAACAACGAAGGACTCAGGAGCGAAGGAGAGCTGGTGGAGAACCACACCATGATTTTAACTGCATTTCCAACATAATGACAAGGGGATAGAGTTTATCCTGAAAGCGATTTGGGCTTAAATACCTCCACCTTTTTTTTTCTGCCACAGAAGGAAGTTCTGAACATTTATCATTCCAGCAATTATTTATGCAGTGCTGCCGTTGCACAGTAGGTGGCATAAAGAGGAACAGGCCAGGTCCCTGCCCCAAGCAGCCTGCACTCTGAATTTCGAGTTAAGAGAAAGAACAGCGTTCTAGGTGTGTGGAAGCAGTCTTCTGTATATCTGTCCCTATTCCTTCCCCACCCACCCTGTCCCACCTCTCTGCGTTGGCTGACATTTCATTTTACTACACAGCTGCTTCTCTAAAGCAGAACAGGTGGGGCCAAGGGAATTAACTACAGTTTTTTTATTTTTTATTTTTAAAGCCCAACCTTTTCTTAAAGGTTCTTTCCAACATGCTCCTTAGTGGGCCAAAGCCATCAGAGAGGAACCAAACCCGATGGGCCATGATGAATGAAGGGGAGGAAGATACACCACCAGATCAACCTGGGGGAGACCATTTTTATTTATACCACCCTTCCTCGACCTGGTGTTGACCGAATGCATTGGAATGCATCTCCCAGCGTGATCTTGACCAAGAGTCCTGCTGGCTGGAGTTGATTGGGATGGAACTCGGAAGCACTTGGAGAAAGGCCTATGTTGACTTAGAACTATGAATCCCAACCTTGGGTTCCCAGGCGTTCTCGGACTGCAACTCCCAGAAGCCTTCTCCCCTAAGTATGCTAACTAGGATTTCTGGGAGTTGTGGACTACCTGGAGACCCGACGTGAGGAACTGCTGACTTGGAAGATGGGCTTCCTGACCTCTGTAACTGTCCCCCATTTTAGGCAGCAGTGGGAAGGAGGTCGTATTTCTGTCCCTTTGGCAGGTGTGGGATGCAGAGGTTAAGGACTGACACGGCCATGACACAGGAAGGGGGGAGCATTTCTTTAAAGAAGGATTCAGCAACAGTGACCTTCCACTGCAGCCTCCATCATCCCTCACCACTGGATGCAATGGCGAAGCCCATTCTTAAAAGACCCAGCTTGGCGTCACACGATTTGTCCAACTATTGTCCGATAGCCACTGTTCCTTTTTTGGGCAAGATGGTTGAGCGGATCGCCGCCAAAGGACTCTAGATGTTCCTGGAGGAGAATAATGTCCTGGATCCATTCCAGTCTGGATTTAGGCCGCACCATGGGACTGAGACAGTCCTGGTTGCACTGCAACATGACCTTCTGAGGGGGGACAACAAGGATTGCTCTTGCTCTACCTGTTGGTTCTCTTTGATCTCTGTGGCTTTTGATACTGTCAACCTGGGCATCCTCCTGGAGAGTCTCTCAGGGGTGGGGATTGGTGGTTCAGCCTTGTGCTGGCTCTGATCCTTCCTGGGGGGGGGTGTCTATCATTTAAAGTCAGGGGAGTTGTTGTCAGCCCCTTGGACCCTCACTTGTGGGGTGCCCCAGGGTTCAGCAATCTCCCCATGCTGTTTTAACATCTATATGAAGCCGCTGGGGGCAGTCATCCAGAGTTTGGGGGTTAGCTGTCATGAATATGTTGATGACATGCAACTCTATCTCTCTTTTGCCACTTCGGCAGTGGAGGCTGTCTGGACCTTTGAGCCTTGCCTGGCTGCAGTCTTGGAATGGACCAGGGCCAATAGCCTCATGCTGAATCCCAGGAAGACCAAGGTTCTGTTCTTTAGGGGAGCCTCCGATGAATTCAGTGGCCTTCTCCCAGTTTGGGAGGGTCTTCCCCAGCTGGCTGAGGGTGTAAAAAGTCTGGGCGTGGAACCAGATCAGGCCCTCTCCAGGGAGTTCCAGGTGGCAGCCATTTCTAAGTTGGCCTTTTCCCAACTTCAGCTGATCGCCCAGATTCTCCAATTTCTTGACGAGGACTCCTTGAGGGCAATTGTGCATGCACTGGTGATCACTGGGATTGACTACTGCATTGCACTCTACATGGGGCTTCCCTTGGGCCTGGTTCAGAGACTGTAGTGGGTGCAGGTTGGTGGTTGGTACTGGCAGATTTACATGCACCATCCCTATTCTGGCCCGTCTGTATTGGCTACCCGTTCCCTCCCGAATCAAGTTTTTTTCTTTTGAATCAAGTTTAAGGTTTTGGTTTTGGTTTACAAGACCCTCCATGCCCTGAGTCCTGATTATCTGGTGGAGTGTATTTCTCTTAGATCAGCAAATGCCCATCCCACAAGAGTTTCCCACTCCCAGAGAGGCCCACAAGGTTTATGCAGAACCAGGCTTTCTCTGTAGCTGTCCTGTTGTTCTGGAATTCCATCCCCAGCGGGGTTCGCCTGGTACAATCCCAGCCTGTCTTTAGGAAAGCTTTGAAGACCGGACTCTTCAAGGAGGCCTCTGAGTGATTAGTGTTGTTTTGTCTTCGTACTGATTTACTGGAAGCCTATGCAGTGATGCCTTGAACTATGAAATCTAATATGTTCCAATGGATCTTTCATGATTTGAAATTTTCGTAATTCAAAATGCAGCTTCCCATAAGAATGCATTGAAAACCAATTAATCTATTCTGAAGGGAATGGATTACAAGTGGCTTTCAATGCATTCCTATGGAAAGCCTTTCCCAACCCAGCAAAGCAGGGGAAGAGCTTCCTCTGCTTAGCTGGGTTGCTGGGAAACCTCGTCATTGAGCTGTCCACATCAGCGGTGTGGCGGTGGGTGGTGAGCAGCCACCAGCTGCTTTACTCTTGCCATCTGGTCTTGCTGCAGACATTTGGCTGAATGCAGACCAGAGGGGGCAGGAGTGAAGCGTTGCCCCCCCTCCACCGCCATACAGCTGATTTTGACAGCTCTTTCTCAGCCAAGCGAAGGTTGGGCAGGTGCACCACCCGCCCGACCCTCACTTGGCTCAGAATGGGAGAGCAGAGCAGGTTTTTCAATTTCACGCCACAGCAGCAGCCGACATTCCAAATAACCTTGCTAGATCAAGGTTGTTGGCTCCTGGATGCCCCAACCCAGCAGAGGGGTTAGTGGGCAGCTTTTCCCATCTTGGTTTCTCTTTCACAAAAAGACAAGCAAGGGGATGTTTCTAGGACAGGTGTGGTCAAGCTACGACCTGTGGGCTGGATCCAGCTCGCCAGGGTACTGAATCTGGCCCACCGGCCATTGCAGAACCCCCTCCACTTGCTCCCTTTGAGCCAAAAACTCGGTGCGCAGCAGCAGCAGCAGCAGCAGCTGCCGTCACCTCCGCCACCAATGCAAAGGCAATTTATTATAGTAGAGGGGGGCTCCCAGCCATCGGTGTGCCTCCTTCCCTCCTTTTGGTCCTCCAGCCCAGCCTGCCTGCCTTCCTCCTCTCTCCTCTCTCTCCCAGACTGAGCAACCTTTTTGCGGGGCAAACAGTGGGCGAGTGTGCGCCTGGGTGGGGTTTGTTCACCTTTGAGTGGCTTTCCCGGCCTTGGCAGCCCCCACCGTCCATCTTCCACCCGCAGCCTCGCTGCCTCGCTGCTCCATTAGGAGCAAGGAATTGGGGGAGTGCCCCAGGCCGGCTGGAAATATGCTTGCCCCCACCCTCCGAAAGCAATGACTGTTTCCCCCTGTGGCAAGGGACCCCGCGCCTCCCGCCTTCTTCCCTCCTCCATCCCCGCTCAGGACCCAATTCCCCCCTGGCAAAATCCAATGCTTGAGCTCTCCAGGTCAGTCAGCAGGCCAAAAGATCCACCGGTGCAGCTCCCCAACCCTGGAGGGACTCCGTCCTCTAAGAGGACAGCAGCACCTGTTGCATTCCTGACTGTTCAGAAAGCTTTCTTTTTCCGACTGGCCTTTGCCAACGTTGCAGCTTCAAAGGTGTGTGTGTGTGTGTGTGTGTGTGTGTGTGTGTGCGCGCGCGTGCGTGTGCGTGTGGGCCTTCCTTCTCCCCTCTCAGAGCCACGCCAGGGAGCTGCAAGGTCTGGCCCCCAACAGTGTCTGAGGGAGAGTGAACCGGCTCCCTGTTTAAAAAGTTTGAGGACTCCTGTTCTAGGAGGCTATTATCACTCACCTGCCAGTCTTGAGGCCTATGAAGAGATGCTTCCTTTTGAGGAGCCTCATGGCACAGGGACTAAACTGCAGGACTGCAGTCTAGACTCTGCTCACCACCCAAGTTCAATTCCCAACAGCCTCGGGGCAGCCGGCTCAAGATGACTCAACCTTCCAAGGTTGGTAAATTGACTAACCAGCACACTGGGAGTGGGATGGTGATCGGGATGCGTAGCTTCCTTAATTCGATGGCTAACTGCCCAGAGTGTGCTTTAAAGCAGCACGCCTTGTTTGGCCTTGCCGTGGGCACTTCCCCCAGAGACGTATACACAAACATACCTGGTGGGCCGTGAGATCCGAGCGGAGAGGCAGGAGGTTTCGGCTGCGGGGGACTCCCTGAGATCTGTTCGGAAGACGCTGAGGCCAGCTGCCCAAAGAGACTGAGGAGCTGGCTGTTGAAGTCCTGGAAGGAGGGCAAGGTGTTGGGGCTGTCGCCGGCAGAGGGCTGGGCAAGCGGGGGGAGCCCAGAGGTCGGCAAGCTCACGGGAGGGCTCAGCAGGCTGAGGAGGGACGACAGGGGCTGTACCGGAGGTGCTGAGCTCGGTGGGCCGTTCTTGGCCTCTCTTACCACCGCCTGGTCCCGGGGCGGGGGTGTCGGCCCAGCGTCTCTTCGGGAGGGCTGGGCCCGGGCTGCCCCGCGTGAGAGTCCTTCAGCAGGCGGAGGACGGTCGGGGAACGGCGCTGGCGTCGAGGCGCCCGCCCGCTGACCACCGACAGCAGCAGGCGGCTGGGTAAAGTGCTGGCAGCCAGCTCCTCGGGACGCCCCCTGCTGGCCAACTGGGCCTTGGCCGCTGCGCTCAACAAACTGCTGGCTGGGAAAGAGCCTGGGCCCTGGGGGTGAAGGAGCAGCAGGCCGGGTGGTCCTTTGCCCTCTGGGGCAACTCTTAAGGGCACTGAGGGCAGGTTATTGCTGCTTTGGTTGGTTAAGGCATTGGCCGGAGGTGCCGCGTCCAAGGGTTTCGGAGTGGGGCGGTGCCCAGGGAGGCCCTGCTCGGAGGAAGCCGAGGAGTGCCGAGACCGCTGCGGGGAGGGCTCGGTGCTGCCCGCCGGCGAGGAAACGGAGGAGAGGCTGGTGGGTGCCGGTGAACCGGCAACGCTCGCCTGTGAGCCGAGGGCTGCAGGGCGGCTGTTCCAGGGGACCCCCTCTTGGCCAGATGCCACCGCCTCCTCCGGTGGGGGGAACAGCAGGCTGCTGGGAGGGTAGGGCCGGGGCGGCGCCTCTGGGAGGGACCTGCCGTGCAGGAAGGAACCGCCGGGGGCGTTCGGTGGTTCAGCAGAGTAAGAAGGCAGCCGGGTGCTGCCGTTGGTGGAGGCGGCGGTGGGCGGCAGGCGGCCTGGGAAGACGTCCCCAAAGAGAGTGTTGTGATGGTGAGGGAAGGAGGAGCTCTGGCTGGACCAGGCGTTGCCACAGCGATCCGGGGGCCCTTGCAAGTAGAGTTCAGGGCCCTTCGACAAGGAAGCCGAGGCCTTGCTGGGAAGTGTCTGCGGCGGACAACTGCTGGGTCCTGGCGTGGTTGGGTGAGCAGGCGGGGTCATCCCAGACCCTTGAAAGAAACAACAGATCCACGTTAGACCCACTGAGAAAGGACGAACAGTAGTGCTCTGACCAGAGGTAGGGAACCTCTGGCCTTTTCAAAGCTATGTTCAATTTGGCTTCATGCCTTGAGCAAAGGGGGTGGGGATGGGGCTCGACAGCCTTCTCAGGCCCTTCCAACTTGATGGTTCTATGAAATGGCATCCACCATCACCCTACAAACAAACCCTCTGTCATCACTGGCCAGGCAGTCAGAGTCTAATGGAAATTAGTGTGTGTGTGTGTGTGTGTGTGTGTGTGTATTAGGCCATCCCAATTTAATTCTGAAATAGATAGATAGATAGATAGATAGATAGATAGATAGATAGATAGATAGATAGATAGATAGATAGATAGATAGATAGATAGATAGATAGATAGATAGATAGATAGATAGATAGATAGATAGATAGGCCCAAGTAACCAGTGCTTCAGAAGAGAACAGCAAGGGGGAACGGTGGGAAAAGAGGGTGTTTTGTGCAAAGTGGCATTCCAGACTTCAAGAGAAGTGTGGCTTGATAATTCCAGGCCAGGCATGCCCACTCCCTCCTGTCTGCCTCCTGGCATCAACAGGGGTAGCTTCAGTTTGTCGGCAAATATACCCAGCTAGGGATGCCTCCTTACCTGGCTGGTCATTGCCAAACCCAGTTTGGACACAGTGCTCTACTGTGGAACAAGCAGGAGGAACGAGCCCTTCTCTACCAGTGAGAGATCTTAACCCAGTGATGGTGAACCTTTTAGAGGCCAAATGCCCAAACTGCAATTCAAAACCCACTAATTTTTCACAAAGTTCCAAAACAGCAATTTAAATCTGAATACAGGTGGCTGTAAAGGGGCGATGTTGGGTGCCCACAGAAAGGGCTCCGTGCCATAGGTTCGCCAACACTATCTTAACCGCTGTCTCAGGGGAAGCTCAGCTCCCAGAAGACCTCAGCCCCATGGTATCTCCCAGGAGCTGTGATCCAAAAGAATAACATTTCCCTATATAGTGATACCTCGGTTTAAGTAATCGATGCATTCTCCGGGACGTTTTGTATCCTGAAAATTTTGGTTTCCCATAGGAATGCATTGAAAACCAATTTATCCATTCCAGAGATCAGAAAAAAAAGCAAAAAAAGTCAACCCCCCCCCAAAAAAAAACACACAGAATGCACAGAACAGGCATGGAAGCAACAAAGGGTCCTCTCCCTACCTTTCCGCTGCTTGAGAAATGCACCAAAAAAGTTCAAAAAGTCCCAAACCTGCTGCAAAGTATTCCAGAATGGCTCTAAAACTCGATGAGAAAAAAAAAACAGCTCCAACTCCTCCCCCACCTCCACAAACTATGGGGGTGCAATTCATACTGGGTAAACTTTTTTTTGCAATGTCTAACGCAGTGTCTCTCAACCTATGGGTCCCCAGATGTTTCTGAACTGCAACTCCCAGAAATCCCATCCAGCACAGCAAGTGGTGGAGGCTTCTGGGAATTGCTGTCCAGGAACATCTGGGGAACCACAGGTTGAGAACCACTGGTCTCATGGAAAAAAATCTAATCTGGGGCATTCCATTAACCCCAGGCATCCCCATTTCCAATCATTTTTTTCCTGTAACCCAAGTTTTTCATAACCCGAAGCTTTTGTAACCCGAAATACCACTGTATATTGCTGCCGGCTTGTTCTTAAAAGATAAGGTTGCATCCTCTGACATGGCAGCTGATCCCTGGATGGAAGGGGGGAGTTACCTGGCCCCAGGTGTGGCAGGCTCAGTGGCCCGTGGCTCTCCATGCTGCGGTAGAGCGTGGCCATTGCCACAATTTTCCGTCGGTGGTTGCACAGCTTGGTCATGTCCTCGTCCCCTTTGGTGCTTTCGCTCCCCATCACCATGGCTGCCGGGTCGAAGTTGAAAACCTGACCGCAACAGGTAAAAGACAGAAAGGTTTGATCCCTTCCCAAACCAGGAGGGCTGAGAATGAAGGAAAAACGACCACGGTGGGGTTCAGCCGTTCCTTCACCTGCATTTCAATCCGGATCACAAGGTGAACACCTGATATGAAGGGTGATCTCCTCATCCTTCACACCACAAAACTGCAAAGGCAGCATCCGTCCTATACATCCTTTTCCCCAAGCGGAAATTCCACTGACTTTAGTGGGGTTCATTTCCACAGAAGTGCGCTCAGGGCCCACCACTCATAAGGGATAGCTTTCTCTTGAGTCTGGTGCCTTCCCAATAATGCTGCCCCATCCCAATGGTTTGGGGTAAGCAAAAGAGGAATACAGCATTTTTTTTTCATGTACAGGACTACATTTTTGTCTAACATTGTTAGACTAAACATTGAGGGTCGTCCTATACGCGGAAGTAAGTCGAGACGAGAACCATACAGTTGCAAAATTGTATTTTTGGGTTGGGAAAAATGAGGTCATCTTATACATGGGGGTGTCTTATAAACGGAAAAATACAGGAAAAAATGCCCATAATGAAATTAGATTTTATCTAATGCAGGGAAGAGCATAATGCATTCTTCAAGATCTCGATAGACTACTCATCCTGTCAGGCTTAGCTGATAATGAGGGATCATGGGAGCTGTATTCCAACAGCACTCTGAAGGTTGTACTTTGCCCATCCCTGATAGAAATCAATGACACTTCCCTGGCACTTTTATCGCCTGAACACCACAGAAAACAGCATTTCTAAAAGGGAGCTTTGATGGGAGGATAATGGCTACTAAGGATCTAGGGCAGTGGTTCCCAACCTTGCGTCTTCAGATGTTCTTGGCGTAAAACTCCCAGAACCCTTCACCTGGTGCGAAGCTCTGCCGGCCGAGATTTCTGGGACTTGTGGGGCAAGAACATCTGGGGTCCCAAGATTGGAAACTACTGGTGTAAGGGATCTTGGGAGCCATAAGGAAAAAAGTTTTTCCTCTGAACCAGGCCAGGTCAAGACGTTTTCAAATTGTAGTCCACCTAATGCAGTGGTGCCCAAACTTCGGCCCGCTATGTGTTTTGGACCGCAACTCCCACAGTCCTTTGTCACTGGCAATACAGGCTTGGAATTCTGGGAGTTGCGGTCGAAAACATCTGGAGGGCCAAAGTTTGGACACTCCTGACCTAATGGAACCGCAGTGAGAAAACAAGATTTCCCAAGAAGCAAAACTAAGGTGCCCCTGTAACAGAGTTGCAGCGAAATCATGAGTATGTTCGGGTGTGTGCATGTGTGCTTATTTTTGGCCTTTCAGATCTTTTGGGCATCAACTCCCCCCCACACACACACACACCATCGCCAATGGTCAAGACTTGTGGGAACTTAAGTCCAAAACATTTGGAGGGCCAAAGATTCCTTCCCCACCCCACCCCTTTCGCCTTTTCTGGGATGCCCTCTCTGTTAATTTAAGGCAGGCATGTCCAAACTTCGGCCCTCCTGATGTTTTGGACCACAACTCCCAGAATTCCAAGCCTGTGTCTCCAATGGCAAAGGACTGTGGGAGTTGTAGTCCAAAACATCTGGAGGGCCGAAGTTTGGACATGCCTGATTTAAGGTGAGACTCAAAAGAGTCCTGCCCAGGTAGAACTCAAGGCGAAATGAGTACACAGGATGGAACCTCTCCTCTTACTCATAGAATCGTTTGTAAACAGGAGGACCGGGCACAGGGGATAGAGGGAGAGGCCCGTTAGGCAGGACTCACAGAATGAGGCGATCTAAAGATCGAGAACCTGAAAAGTGCAGAACGAGAAAACATGCTGCTGGCAGGAGGAAGTTCTGGATGCCCGTGCCAGCTGCGGCTGCGGGCAAATTACAAGCTCTGAGCCAAGCCAAGCCAAGCCAAGCCAAGCCAAGCCAAACAAAACACAACACAACACAACACAACACACACACACACACACACACACACACACACACACACACACACACACACACACACACACACACACCTCTTTCCAAAATAGCTACTAGTGGCCAGAGTGGTAAAACAAGTTCCTGTTCATGAATCTAACATGCTGTTATCCAAATTAAAGGGCAGAATTTGGCAGAACTAGAGAGGGCCAGGTCTTTTTCTAGCCCCCCCCCCCAAGATCACCAGTTGGCACGCTCCTTCCAAATGATTCCATATATACTCTGTGTGTGTGTGCCTGGATGTGTGTGTTTTGTTTCTAATTTACAGCTACTGGGACATTGTCTGCCATTACTTTCAAGGTGCCCGGTGGTCCTAGTGTCCATATGTGAGAAATGGATTGGATTTTCCCAGAAACAGAGGGACTACAAGCTCACATAGTCAAGTAGTCTGGGAGATGGGGTCTTGAATGGGCAATTAAGAGCCATTAGCTTTGTCAAAGAGCCGCTCCCAGGGGAAATTAAAATGACCCTGCTAAGCTAGTTTGTTGATAAGGATCTATGCCTGTATTTCGGGACTCCCTTTAGGGATGTGACTAGGGGGCTATTACACACCGGATAGGAGCACTTCAAAATTTATCACTGCTCCGCAGGTCCCCTGCAGCTAGAAACCAGTTGGTTATTATTTAAAAAGGACTGGAGAGAGTGGGACAGAGTCTCATTTGCTAGCTAGACCTGCATGAGCTACTTGTGTTTTAGAGACCACTCTGAAAAATGGAGTTCATGTCGGGAAACTGAAATTTAAAAAATGTGACCTTCTACAAATCCTTTGGTGGAAAGACAGAATGGTGAGAATGTTGAGGAGAGCTGGGGTGGGAAGGCCTACTTTAGCCACTCTCTATAACAGAGCCTGCTGAGAGAGGAAGAGCCCTGATTCAGTGGCAGAGCACATGTGTGGAATGAAAGGGCCTCAGGATCCCTGTGCCTCTAAGGAGGAAAGGATAGGAATCCTTCCTAAACACTTGGGGCGTTTATACACGACCCCTAAGCTGCGCTGCAAATGGCTCCCAGCTCCGGAGCTTAGAAATGTTTTCCCACCAGCTCCGGAGTTTGGAGACAATTAAGTGCGACCCCGCCCACTTTAGCGCGACCCAGCGCATTTTTCATGTACCTGCTCTCTGGAGATGAAAAAAATTTGATGCGGAATAGAGTGCCGGGCTCTCCTGGCTTGTCTGTTGTTGTTTTGCCTCCCGCCCCTTTAAGAGCCCCTTGAGCCGGAACCAGGAAGTAATGGGGCTCGTGGCAAGTTCGACCTGCACCAGCAGGTTAGTAAAGGCTTCTTTTGTCCTTTTTTCCCTCCCCCCCTCAAGCCGACAGGAGCAGGAAGTGCTGAGGGGTGGGGACGGAGGAACAGAAACGAACCCCCAAGATCTCTGGTCCGAATTTAAGGGACCAGCGGATCTTAGGGGTCGTGTGAAAAGGCCCTTGGTGAGCGGCTTGAGGGTCACAGCAGACAAGTTGGAGCAAGCTGGATATGGCACCAGACATGTTTCCTACGTTTTCACTTGCTACTTTCTATTTGCTTCCAGGTGCTGAGATTTCTGACTACTCGAACAGCATTAGAAATGCTCTCTAGGCTTGGGATCCAAGGTCGATACCAAACAGGAACTGGGTTGTTTTTTTCCTCCTAAAGCATACCTTGTGTACGTTGAGGGGACACTCCAGGCCACACTTGCAGGTGCCGTCCGCCAGCAGGTACGCGCGAGTCTGCTCCAAGGAAGCCAAGCTGGTGCCGCTCGGACTAAGAGAAAGGAACAGAAGGGACTTTAGGGGGGCCAAGGACCCAGGAAGGAGACGCGCCCTCCCTCACGGCAGGGGACACGGCTTACCTGATGTAGCGCACTTCACCCTCCTCCACCCTGCGCTGCCAGCCCACAGGCACAGGTGTAACTGCCGGGCGCCCACCTCGATCCACACCAGAGCAATCATCGCCGCCATTCATTGTGGTCCCTCAGCGCTTGGGCACCTGAAAGAACCAAAAGTTACTGAGGCTGCAACCACACAACAGCATGCCTGGAGAAGGATGGTGGCAGAGAGGGTTATTAATGGCAGGGAGGAAGGAAGGGCCCCAAGGATGCGGCCTAGTCACAGAAGCCAAACTGCAGGGGTCTGCCAGAATGAAGGGGCAGTTGGGTCCTTAGGCCCTCCGTTTCAGACAGAGATACAGAGTTTCATGGTCAGCTCTTCTTAGAAGAGCACCCCCCCCCCCGATTTTGTGCTCCTTCTTCAGAGTCTCAGAAGCCCCAGGTGGGCACCCTTGGGGGAAAACAAAGCAGATAGACGCTGAGTCTTGGCCTGGCCTGGAATGGCAAGATCCGATCTAGGAGAGTGAAAGGCTCTGTGTGAGGGCTATTATTAGCCGACTAAGAAGGAGAGTGGCTAAGAGCCAAGCTACACAACTAGCAGAAACACAGGACAATCCTTCTGGGTCCTCACAACTGCAGAATATAGGGGCAAGCGTTTTTTTTTTAGACACGGGCAGGTACTCTGTGTGCTTGTATTTTTAAGGGAGTATTTTAAATACCACTTAACAACAAAACATTCCCCCCCACCGCTACCCTGTATCATCTGAGGTGGTACAGTCCCAGAAGGCCTCTCCTGTTTAATTTTGTTTATCCTGTGTTGAGACCTGAGGAAGGGGAAAAGAAGCCACTTGGAGGTGTGTGGATCTTTACACAGTGATGGAACCGGGGTCATCAAGCAGACCAGGCAGGGAGGAAGGAGAAGATATAAGAGAAATACATCCAACTGGGTGGCACCAGAAGAATGGAGTCTATCCGCTGAGGTATGGGCAACCCGGGCCTGCAATAGCAGGGAATCTGAAGTGAATCAGACGGACAGATTTTGTGTCCCCAAAGCCTCCCCCCTCCTCCTTCAATACACTCAGCGCCTGTGACCTACTAAACTCTATCAGGAGGGAGCTGTGAAACAGCAAACAGCTGGCTGATCCTTTAATCCCAGCTCTGCTCCGCGGAGGGCTCCTACCTGCTCATGGCTGCAAACCTCGCGGCAGGCGGCGTTAAGGGTGGGCACACTCCCTAGGGGCACGCATTGTCCAGTGGCCACACAAGCCTCTCTTCTGGGGCCCGGTCTAAGGAGGTCGCACCTACGGCTCACTAGCTGACACCTGGAAGAGGCAGGAAGACAACAAAACATGAGGTGGTTGGTTCTCCATGGCTTTCCCAGTGAGGAGCCACTGGGGCCAAAGATTTCTAAAGGAGCAAAGACAATCTGGAGCAAGGAAACATCTGGAGCAAGGAAATGTTACTTGGCAGACGGGGAGGGGGACTACAACTCCCAGAATTCCTCAGCCAGCACAACGTCCAGCTAGTTCAAGGATTCTGGAAGGTGCAATGAGAGTTGACATCTCGGCATCTTCCCTGTTCCTTGGGATTCTAGAGTCAAAACTTGAGAAAAAGGACTGAGGCCGTCCAGTATTTCTAGAGATGGGTCTCTCTGTGTAATAGCTGCCTAAGCAATGATTGCAGACATGCGGACGTGGGAGAGAGTTTCGGCCGGTGCTCTGAGACTTGACAACCTAGCTGTCATTTTTAAAAATAATTATTTTTCCAAGCTTGGGATACAATTGTTTTTTCTCTTCCCCCCCATTCCTAAGCTACTAAAACTCTTCACTATGATCTTGAAAAGAGGCACACTTCATTCTTGTCTGCAGCAGAATGAAGTCATGCCGAGACATCGTGTCCTGCATGGGTGCAGGTCACATCCTTGTTCTAGCTAAACATCCTGGTAAAAGAGGGTGATTGGGAAATGAAGCCATGTGAAACCTGGGGAAAGCAAACCCCCCCTCCCCCGTCTGCTTCATCCCACACTCTCTCTAGCCCACATCCTGCTCTATACCTTCAAAGGTAGGAGAATCATCTACAACAGTGGTTCCCAACTTTGGTCTCCAATTCCTAAGATGGCCCCACCACCAGCTCTGCTGGCCGAAGTTCCTGGGACCTGCAGTCCACAAACACCTGGGTTACCCAAGGTTGAGAGCCACTACTCCAGGTGGATAATAGGCTATCGATAGCACAGCAGGGGAAAAATAAACCATTTAATAGCTCCCCTACATCTCCTTGCAAACTATACAATAACAAAGCACAAGAAAAGTCAAGCCTGCTCCTTACTGCACTGTTTTGTTTAGTTACCGGCCAGTGTGCTAATATAGAGGAATGTTCCTACATGGGATTCAGTACCACATCCACATTGTAACCTCAGCATTCTTAGCCCATTTCCACTGGAGACATAAACCAGGACAAGATTTCCAGGTCAGAGGGGGAGGTTATAACCAGGGCTGTGGAGTTGGTAGATAAATGTTCCGACTCCGACTCCGACTCCAGGTACCCAAAATTTCCTCCGACTCCGACTCCACAGCCCTGGTTATAACTCAGATTACATGCACACCAACCTGGAGAACCACACGCCTTTTGCTGGAGGACCTCAGCCATGTGTTGCAGAAAATTAGGCAGTGAAACTTCCTCCAAAATAGTGTCTCTAGCCTAGGCCAAGGAGTTTCCTCTGTTGCTCCTTCATACTTTCAGACTCCCCCCCCACTCCAATGAATCTCCCAGGGGAGGCTTTGCTCATTAAAAAGGTGGCAAATTTAGAGAGACCCCAAGGGATCAAATTGGTCCAGGATTCTCCTATGTTACATGGAACTTTATTTTTGAAAAGCATATGTATGTGTGATTTATCCTAAACTCTTGGGCTGACGTTGTTCACACAGGGAGAGGCATTTGTATATAGAGAGGTTGGTGCTAGCTCATGCTCAGGAGCCAAAAGCTCAAATAAAAATAAAATATGTAACATTGCAGTAGTCTGACCAGCAAGTTCACAACAGTGAGTCCTATGCGCCTCAACAGTCTTTGAGCTACTGGCCTATTTGCCAACACTAATCTATTCACGCCGTGGCTTACCAACTCGGGTCACTCGATGTTGCAGTGCTGCCATGCCCACAGTCCATCACCACTGGCCTGGAGTTAATGGGAGTTGCAACCCTGTGTGTGTTGTGTCATTATAGTCGTGACCGACTCTTTGTGACTCCAGGTCCATGGAGTTTTCTTGGCAGGAATACTGGAGTGGCCTGCCAGTTCCTTCTCCAAGTTGCAACCCTACAACATTTCATAACCCACCCATTCCTCATCCTGGTATATTATGCTTTTCTCTTTCCCTACTTCGTAAAGATTTTCAGAACAATGGTTCCCAACGTTGGGTAACCCAGACGTTCTTCAGTTGCAGCTCCCATGAACCCCAGCCACTATGGAACCCATGCTACAGAAGATTCTTATTCACCCAGGACAATTACAAGAAGGGTTATTTTCAAGGCAAGAGGATGGGCTAGGAAACATACAACCATCGAGCCAACCCTGAATTAGGCGCCAGGCTCTAAAACCACCCATAGGTCATCCTGCAGAAATTATAAAAACCTGACAGCCAATGACAGTCATCATTAGGGTGGCTAGTTGACCAAAGAAATAACAAAACAACAGCCTGACATGCTCTGGTGCCTAGTGCTGAGTATCTAGAAATCAGCAGGGAAAGATTTCATCACATGTAGATAAGTTTTACCACTCACTTGGTCTCCAGGCTACTTTCAAAAGCTTTAGACCAAGAGCTGGCTGGAAAATTGGCAACCTAAAACACCCACACGGAGTTCCCTTGCAACTCTGCCTAGCCGCAAACAAAAAGAATCCAAGAAAAGCACCCAACGAAAGGTTAACAGAGGCACTAAATCATAAACAATTGCCCCCACCCACACTCCATTCACTCATTGGTGGACTCAGTAGTAGGTGGGGCTACAGCACTATATAAAATTAGCTTCCTGCCTCAGACCAGTGGTCATGCTCTGGAAAAGCTGAGGTGCTGTGTTATGGTGGGGTTTATCAAAGACCAGAAAATGAAGCAAGAGAAGAGTTGGCGAAGTCTTCCTTCCTTTCAAACTGTACCTCTCGTGTCTGGCTTCCTTCTCTTAAGGAACTGAGATGTCAAACCATTATTTTAACTCAGTGGCACTGTGATGAAAATTGGAACGATAAGCAAGCCTTTTTTTCTTTTTTTTTTAATTAATGGTTTTTTTGGTAATGTTCTCCGAGACCCTCTTGTGTGCTGGGCAGCAGTGATGTGAGGCCTAACATCTGCGTCCTGGGCAATGTGTGGCTTGGTACAACTGGGCACGGGAAGAAAATGGTAGCCCAGCCATATAAAAGACAACACTGGGGATGAGCTTCAGCTGTTCTTGTTCTATGCCAGGGGGATCTGCAGTATGCATCTCTGGATGGAGATCATGTCAGAACAATAGCATGTAAGCTACTCTAGCTAGTGGCTGGAGAGAGAGAGAGAGAGAGAGAGAGAGAGAGAGAGCAGAAAACCAAACACTGTGTGAGTGGCATCAGGTAACCTCGACTGCTTGACTGTATAAGGGCAGCTAGCTTTTCATGGTCTGGACCTTCTAATACGGTGAGGCATTCTCTGTTACTGTGATGCCGTGTCCGTGAGGAAAATGTGAGGCCTCTGTCATTTTGTGTAGCCACGCTTTTAACTGTCTTCGTAGGCAAGACCTACTCTACGCTCTGCATGTTGTTGGAAGGCACGTTGTTCGTTGTCTTTGACAACTGCATAGAAGTCGTAGAAAGATTAGGACTTGGCTGAACCCAGCACTCAGGCCAGTAATAGAGACACACTAACCAGCTCCTTTCTGACCCAACCGTAGCTATGCCGCCTGAAACGCCACAGCTTATCATGAGAAGAATCACACAACAAACTAGGAAAGTTAAATATGCTCCTATAATGTAATCTGTGGTTATTGCCTTGACCCACGCAAGTCCCAGGCACCTGCAGTTAGACTCACCTGCCACCCCTGTCCCCTTCATCCAGACAGTCCACCTGCCTTGCTTGCTCAGAGATTTTCCTACCTGATAAACTAATCCCCAAGCCACAAATGCGACAGCATTAATACACCGCTCATCTCTCCCCGACCTTCACAAAGTGTGGGCAACGTTCTACACTGAGCTACAGCGTTCAACGTTCTACAACAGCGAAGGCAAGTGGTACACTCAGGAGCCAAGGATTCTGGGCTCAGGGAATTCAGATTCTACCTTGGGGCTTGCCTTAGCAATCACCAGCCTGTCTGCTTTTACTTCAACCTAGATTAATTCAGGAAGCTAGAGCAAAGCTTCCTAAGCAGCCAGTCTCCCCTTTTGCCTGGCTTTAAGCACTCTGAATCCCATTTCTAGGCACAGAAGTCAGTGGAGCAGGAAGAAAGCTAGGTGGGGTGTGAAGCTGCCTCTTCCTACCCCCCCCCCAACAGCTCCTCTTTAACACAGGTCTGGAATAAGAATGGGAAATACAGAGGCAAGGTTTCTGTTGACATGTGAAGGCTTTCATGGGGGCTGGAGAAGAACTGTCCTTGTGACATGTCACCCACCCTGAAGAATCTACCACCTGCTCCTTTTGTGTGTGGGGGGGCTGAAAAAGAGGAAAGCAGGGAAATGGGGGCATAAGGTGGTGCTTCTTGGTACCCCTCGCCACACTTCTTTCTTTGGGCCCCTGATTCCCCCCTCCCGCAGATCTTGCAAGGCTCAATACTCCTTCCCGACCCAGCAGCTGCTGCAGCGGGACCGAACTGGAAAGAGTGGGGTCTCAACCCTCCGACCCAAGGAGGATCCAGAAGCACCCCTTTCCCCTTGAGTAGCTGCTACATACGGAAGACGCTCCGAGTTGGGGCGGCAGGAGGGGTGCGGTGTGTGTGTGGGGGCGCTTTTATCGGCATCGACTTCTTTGCGACCCGAAAAGCCGTTTCCAGAAGTGGCCGCCAAATCGCTCGCCCACCCCCGGGAAGCTGAGCCGCTTCCATAACTCCGGGAGAAGTTTGAAGTGTCAGGAGAAGGCGAAGTGGGTGGGTGGGGGGAAGAGATCGGTTCGAGTCCCTCGCCTGCACCCGATGCACCACCCAGTCCAACTACGGAGGGTGCCCGGGCGCCCCCCCCCGTCACCCCGCCTTTGGCACTTACCTGGGCTCATGGTGCCCCCTCCCCAGGAGCAGCGGCAGGCGCCCCAAGTTGTCTTCCCGCGCCCCTCCCGGGGGAGCTCGGGGGGGACGCCCCGCCTGCAGCGCCTGCTCCGCGGGTGGGCGCGTGGGTTCGCTCGGAGGGGGGTGGGTGGTCAGGGTGCAAGGGATCGCGAGGGATCGCCACCCCCACCCCCCGGTGCCTGTCTCCCTCCCTCCCTCCCTCCCTCCCCCTGGACTCAGGGCCAGGAAGAGGAGGGGGTAGAGCAAGGGAGCTTCCTCCCTGGCATGCGCACTGGGGGCCGAGGTGGGAGAGGTTGAGTGTGTGTGGGGGGGGAGAGATGGAGGGAAGCAGGGACGGACGGACAGGGTTGGTTGTGGGGGGGGGGGGGCGCGGGGGCGCGCGCACGGGGGTGGGTGGGGTGGAAGCAGCCTGGGAATGCCGTTCCCGTCTCCCTCCGCTGTGCACTCAGGGCGCACGGGTCTGCGCTTTGCGCGCGGGGCTCGGAGTAAAACCCGGCCCGGGCCCTTTGGGTTGTTCCAAAGTCCCGGTGCGGAAAGGAGTCGGCGGGGGGGGGTGGAATAAAAGGAGTGGCGCGGCAGGAATCCCGACGCCCGCCTCGCTTTGCGGCCTGCTGTGCCCTCTTGCTCATCGGGAGGAGAGGCGGACCTCTGCCAGGCTTCTCACGCGCGCAACACACAACGCTCACCGGGTTAAAAGGGGTTGGGGGGGGGATTTGTCTGCGAGCTGCAAACTTGGGAGGGCGCCTGCGGGGTTAAGTAACAACCTCAGAGGCTTGGGGGGGAACATGGTTACTATTCCCAATTTAAGCAAAACAAGTTGAGGAGCCGTGTAGCCACCACAGAAACCAAATACAAAAGTAGAGCAGGTGATAAGATACCGAAATATTAGCCAAAAAAGTTGCTAATATTTCGAGGGCAAAAACCCTCTTCCTCAGAGCTGTACCAGAAGGTTAAAACATAGCAAAAGATGGAGCCAGGAGTTATTTCTTTGATGTAAAGTCCTTGGCTAGTTGGAAAATAAGCCAGATAGTTTCTTAGCTGAGGCCCGGAACTTAGATGTTCTTTCCAACTTGCACTCCTTTGTCTGCCTCCCCCTCCCCCCATACTCCAATATGGACTGTGTGAAAACAAGGATTAGGGCACAGCGCAGGCCTCATGCTTTATGACAGGCCTGTCCAACAGGTAGACCGCGGGCTACTGGTAGCCCGTGAAGGGTTCAGAAGTTGCCCGCCAGCCATCAATAAAAAAAGTGAGGGGACAAGTTCTGCACCCCTCCCTCCCCCATCCCAAGGACCACCACTGCCCCAGCAAAGTTCTGGGTCTGCCAGCCCACTGTCTCAGCCGAGCGGGACAGTTCACGGGCCATGGCACATTGAAATCTGTTCCCTCCAGAACAGATTAATTGGTTTTCTATGCATTCATATGGGAAATCTCTGCTCTACTTACAAAATTTTTACTTATGAGCATGTGCTCGGAATTGGATAAAATTCATAAGTAGAGGTTTTAGTGTAGTAGCCCTCAGGCACTTTGGGCTGGAAAAAGTAGACCTTGGCCTGTTCAAAGTTGAACAGCCCTGCTTTGTGATAAAAGAGTTCCTGCGGTCTTCTACACTGGACCTACAGTCCTATCGCCAGCAGACTGTGTGGCATGCATTCCACCAGACACCTCCCTCCTGAAATAGATGGAGCCTGTGGGTGAGCGCCTCTGGCAGCTCCTCCAGGGTTTTCCCAAGACCGCCAAGGTGAAACAAGGTTGTCCTTCCCAGGGATGTTGGCAGGTCTTTGGATCCAAGTCCAAGTCTTGGGCACCGAGTCCCTATTTGAAAAAAAATAAGCTTCCCCCCCCCCAAGGGAGGGGTGGATGGGCTCCAAATCAAGGCAGTGAGTGCTGCCGCTCCAGTCCCCATGCCTGGTCTGTAGCATTAGGAAAAGAATGTGAGAAATGGAGAAAGATGAAGGAAAAACAGAGGCATATGTGCTTGAACAGATACAGGACAGCAGAAGAAGAAACCCGTGGCCTCGATTTATGTGTTAACTTCTCAGTGGCTGACCACTCTTGCAAAGGGAACACCACACTTGGCATGAGCCTGTGCTTGGGTCTGGCAGGAGGGCTGCGAAATCCCATTGGTAACAGAAGACCTGTCTTCCTTAGCTTGAATGAAGGAACCGTTCAGTCCAGTTTCAAGCAAGAAACCAGAAGCTTCTGGATTGCCTAGAAAACAGCCTGACTGGATTTTTTTTTAACCATCCTGATTGGTTTTCTAAGGCACAGTACTTTCGAGAGAGGGCAATCCCGTTTGGTAGCAATAGGCAAAATAACGGGAGATGGGCTGACCCATGATGGCTTCATCCACTTAAATTGGTAGCTATGTTCTATGCAAGTGAATTCCAGACTTTTAGAAACGTAAGGGGCTGCTTGGCAGTCAAGAGACTATAGATGCTATATAGACAGAAGCCTAGCCTGCATTTACAGTATTTGTGAGGATTGGGTTCAGAAATGGCTAATACATTTATAAATGTGAAGAAGGGATGGTACAGTTGCTCCTTTGGGAAATGCAGTAGGACATTAGGTAAATATGAGAAGCAGGTAATAGGGACGGAGTAGAATTAGAGTCAGGTAGTCAGAGGGCAGGAAGCCTTGTGGTGCAGTGGTTAAACTGCAGCACTGCAGTGAAAACTCTGCTTATGACCTGAGTTCGATTCCAGGCTCAAGTACTGGCTCGAGGTTGACTCAGCCTTCTATCCTTCTGGGGTTGGTAAACTGAGTACTGTACTCAGCATTGGTTGAAGAGTGAGATTGTGTAGCCTGCGTCATTGAATTGTAGACCTCCCAGATAATGTGTTAAAATACAGTATTTTTCCATGTACAAGACTATATTTTTGTCTAAAACCATGAGACTAAAAAATTGAGGGTCGTCTTATACACGGAAGTAAGCTGACTGAGTAGAGAACTGTGCAGTTGTGGAACTGTAATTTTGGGTTGGAACAGTGGGGGATCATCTTATATATGGGGCATCTTATCGATTGAAAAACATGGTGCTATGGAGCAGTATATAAGCAGCACATTTTGCTTTTAAAAATACATATACAGTACTTTACAGTACACTGTAGATGTGGCTGAGCAGGGAGATATGCACAACCCAGCATGGTCAATGGGTGAAGATTTAGAGGAGTGGGGGAGGGGAATGAGACTGAAGCTAGCAATGTCTTACTGCTTTTATATTTGGTGACATAACAGCAGGCACTTCTGGGAGGCCTTGTGACTCATGCTTGGTGATTCACAGCCAGCTCCAATTCCTCACTCTGTCACAAATTCCCAGTGTGATCCTAGTCAGGGTAAGAAATATCAAGAATGTGTTTTGAATGAGGCTTTCCCATACAGAGACCACCTGCAGGCATGAACTTCCAGTTTTAAAATACTCATTTGGTGGAAGTGTATGGGATGGAATATTTCAGCTCCTTTGGACTCTTTTAGGCCAAGGATCCCAACCATGAAAATAAGTGCCTCAGTAACTTCCTCCTTGCCCTCAGATGCAGGGCGTACACACAGCAGTCCAAATTTGTGGAATAAGAGTAACTGTCACAGTGTGTTTCATGAAACACTAGAAACAATGGTGTTCCTTAGATTTTTTTTGGACTACAACTCCAGTTCCTAATCAGCATAGATAATTATCAGGGATGAAGGGAGCTGTAGTTCCAAATATTTGAAGAGCTAAATTTGCTCATCCTTGCCTTGGAAGCTCTAAAATTGCCTTTAAATACAGAGTGCCCTTTGACCCATGCAGCTCTTTGTTTGAATCAGCCCGGACCACGCTGTTCTGCCTACCATGAAGAAAACCTGGCCTCCATGAACTTTTAAGATCTCTCTCCTGGCAAATTACATCCTTTGCCATGTTTGGACTTTTATAACCGTTTTGAAAAAGAGGACTTGCGTTCTTGAAAGCTCAGCAAACTTTTTTTATTTT
Organism: Phrynocephalus forsythii; assembly: GCA_029282475.1. Classification (NCBI taxonomy): domain Eukaryota; kingdom Metazoa; phylum Chordata; class Lepidosauria; order Squamata; family Agamidae; genus Phrynocephalus; species Phrynocephalus forsythii. The sequence continues at coordinate 28,360,760 of JAPFRF010000011.1, read as the reverse complement.
TCTACCAGCAGCCTATGAAGGTATCACTCATAGTCTAGTTCTAATTTTGTTTGTTTTAATGGCTGCATGGCTCAAAACTCCTTTTTACTGCATAACCATAGTAACCTAAACAGATTAGATAGAATTCCTACTAAAATAAACGAGACAGCTTCCTGAATAAGGATTCTTAAGACTGGGGTGTAATCGACCACGTCCTCCCCTGACACCGGAAGAGACTTTCTGATTTTTCCTGCAGCTCAAGAGGACATTGCCCTGTGTTGGGTATGGGGGCAATGTTCAGTCTTTAGTTTAGCAGCGCAAGGGGTTTCTATAAACCACGATTGTGACTTTTTCCCATCAGATGTAGCCCGAATTAGCATTGCTGGCAAGTTCCTCCTCCTTTCATAACACAAAGGGAATGGGAGCCACCCTAGTACCAACTGCCTGGAGATGCTTTATTTTCAGAACTATATATAAGATTAAAAAAAAAACTTTTTTTTAAAAATAAAAGCCCCAAAGAACTGTTGTTTTATTATATTTTTCGCCTGCAATCAGTCTTATTTTTATCTGCTCAGTTGTATCTACGAGGGCCCACCCTTTCCCAAGGGCACTGGACGGGCTAGCACGGTGTGCTCGTCAGGCGCCCCGGAAGGTTCTTGCCGAGAGCAGCCTCCCTTCCCTCCCCCCTCCGGGAGGCCTGGCCCTTTAAGCAGAGCGATGGGCGGGGCGTGACGTCATAAAGGCTCCCGAGGGCCTCCCGGCGTATTTCGGCCTAGTAGTCTATTTTAAGGGGCACTCTGGGCAGGGGGACTCTTTGATACGGGCGGGGGATGGGAGAGAAAAGGCAGCGAGGCAAGGCCGGTAAAGGGGATCCAGGAGGGCCAAGGTCAGGTCGGGCGGGGGATACTAGACCAACGGTTGCCAGGACGTTGCATCATCCACCCCGCATGACTCACCCGCTTAAAGGCTCGTGACCCTAAAGGGGAGGGGGAATGATTCGTAGGGAGAAGTCACTTCCGGGTGCAACGCGGCAGGATCCAGCGCGCTTCGCCGCGCTGATGGGGGCGGAGCCTGCAGGAACGGCGGCGACGGCCATTGGCCAGGGGCGTCCCTCCCCTCCCTTCGGACGGAAGGGATCGGCTTCGGCGATTGGGCCGCGATGGCGCAAGAGTTGCGTCATGTGGAGGGGCGGGGGCGGGGCTTCAAGGGTGGACTCGTGAGCTGGAGGAGGAGGAGGAGGGAGTCGGCATTTGGACGCCAGCCGCCGCCTAGTGAAGAAGGAGAATGAACTGCGAGGGGAGAATGAGCCGGAGCCAGCCAGTGGGGGACAGGATCGCGGGCGAGAAGGGGCCGCGCAGGAAGGTGCGAAGTGTGGAAAGCGGGCAGGGGTGAAGGGGGCATCAGGGACCTGGATCCTACCGGGCAGCAAAAAACGCAATCGTTTCCCGTCCTTAATAAAAATATTTGGGGGGAGGGGAGGGGGCTTGGGATACGGGGGATTTCCATTGAATGAAGTGGACCCTAAAAATGCATGCTCTTTTAGGAGTCAGAAGGCAAAGTTTTCCCCTCGCACATGCCTGCTAGTCGTGTTCTACTCTAGGGGCGGTGCTCATCCCCGGATTCAAACCGAAGAGCCAGTGTTGTGCAAGTCCGTGGCCATGTGGCCGGCATGGCTGCAAGGAAACACTGTTTTACCTTCCCGCTTTTTTCTGGCGCTACCTATTTATCCACTTGCATTTTACATGCTTTTAAACTGCTTGGTTGGCATCGGGAGCTCACTCCGCTGCGTGGCACCCGGGATTCGAACCACTGATCCGCCGACTTTGCAGCCGACAGTTTTCAGCATTGTAGCCCGCTGAGTCACCACGCCGCTGCCATTGAATGCAGTGGACCTTTAAACATGCGTGCTGTTTTAGGAGTTGGAAGACCTCTGCTTTATTTTCCTCCTTCTCCCTCCACTGCGAAGTTAGAAAAAATAGAAGTAAAAGCGATAAATCTTAATTCTGAGGTTGAGCAACCAAAGCGGGGGCGGGGGGCGCAATATTTCCGGACTTGCATAACCCGATCCTCTAGTTCGGAACGAAATCCGCCTGGATTCAGTTACCATGGAGTGAATCCGTGGTACACAGGATGCTGGCTTTGATAATAGGGCAGTGTGGACGGCTTCCCCTATTTCTCCCAATAAATTCAAAGCTTGAGTAGCAGTTCTCTGCAAGTTCTCTGCAAGACACCATGGATCGTGTTACACAATGAATAAGAATAAATGGATCCCATTATAGAGTTGATATAAATTAATTTAAAACAACGCAATGGCCTGATGTAAAATGATTATTTTTGTGTGTGAATTTAGTTAGGTTTAGTAAAGTTTCCAGCACAGTTGAGGGGGAAAACAGTTCCATACTGCAGGAATCTAGTAGCTCTGGGAACACTTCTTAAATGTGGGCCGAAGGCACAGAGAGGAACATTTGCATTAAACATCATCGTCATAATTAACCCTGGTCAGTTTAAGATACTGCTTGGGATTCTGTCTCGAACAGGTCTTGAAGCTGGCAGTGCAAAGTTTCCATCCTGGGGAGGGACTGCTCTGCTTTTAGGGGATGGTGGTGGTCAGAACCCTCTGGTTTTCCTGTGCCCCAAAATAGCTTGGGATGGTGGGCGTTCTGCCAACTATGAGGTTACATCCTTTGAGGCCTTTGTATATATAGTGTGTCAGTTTCCAGCCAGCTGTCTCCAGAGTGTAACTCTCAGAGCTTGTCAGTTAGGAACAGTTTTAGGCTGGCTTTGAGGAAAACCAGAAGAGTTCCTAAGGGCTGATGTGTGTTAATTGTGGTGGAACTGTGAATTTACCATGCAAAACACTCTCTTTCTTGCTGAGATACTCGCATGACTTGGAATGCCTGGTTGCATGCCTCCTTGGGGAGGTTTGCTCCCTCGTCAGACCTCCCATCTTCTCATTCCTAGGCTGCATAACAGTTCCAGGATCCCTCACTCACTTGTTTTGTTGCATCACTCGGGGCTGATGAAAAGTGGTGTTATCTCCCTTGGCGACTACTGTTTTCCTGTGGGATTTGTCCTGGTGCCTCAGCTTTGCTTTTCAGCACAGCATGGAGCGCGGGGTGGATGGTGTTGGTGGTGGTGCTATCCTGCTTATCTCTTCCAAGATGGTGGGGAAGGCAGAGGAACCTTTTCCTTCATCTGTGCTCTCCTGATGCAGTGCTGGGACTCCCAGGTCTCATTGTTTCCAGCTGGCATGACCAAGTCTTGGATGGCAGGAGTTATAGCCTATTATAGTATTTTTATTTATTTATTTATTATGGAGCTTATATACCGCCCGTCTTCCTGGGGGGGAACTCCGGGCGGTTTACAACAAATTAGTACCTCTGAGCTGCCTAGATGCCCTAAGCATATCCAATCTCGCCTGATTTTGGAAGCTAAGCAGGGTCGGCCCTGGTTAGTACTTGGATGGGAGACCACCAGGGAATACCAGGTGCAGTAGGCACCTGGAGTAGGAACTGGCAAACCACCCCAGTATTCCTGCCAAGAAAAATCCATGGACATGGGGGTCACAAAGAGTGGGTCACGACTGTAACGACACAACACACACACATACACACGGTACCTCTGAAAAGGACTGGTTTGGGGAAGACAGTGATGGAGTCTCATAAGAATGGGAGGAAGCTTTATTCAGTTGTCCTGTTGGTTAAGGGGCACATATATAGTTCCTTTGTGTACTGTCAGATTTTAGTTTTTCCTCAAAGCTTGGGGGAAAAGGTATGAGCTGACAATGTCACCTTTGGCCACTTGCTGTCTTAAGAGAAACTACTTCAGAAGGTTCCCGAGAGAATAACAGAGGAATGGTTACCTAGTATTTGTTATTATCTGCTCTGTATAATGGAGGCTTGAACGACATTCGATCAGAGGATTCAAAGTTCCTCACTAAAATTCCCTAGGATGGAGCAATTAAAATGAGATGTCAAGCTGGCCTAATAATGTGCAGCATTGTCATCTGCTGCACTTTAAAAGAAGGGGTACACCAAAGCAAATATAGGGTGTGCATCCAGATCTTTTTGTGGCCAATTTACCTGAAGAGGACTCCTTGGCCCGTCCTACAGCAGCCCCTCTGACCCACCAAAAGTACTGCATAGAGAGTCAGGGAAACCTGCTGAATGTGGTGATCTATGTTGCGAGGAGGTGGAGGAATTCCCCCCAAATCCGCTGGATGCACATTCCCTTGTTAGAAAGTGAATTCTGGCCCCTTGCCCAAGAGAAACCTCAGTTCTCTCTTTAATAATAGGGACATAATTTTTAGCCCACAGAAATGCCACTTCTAAATCAGTGGTTTGCAACCTTGAGTCCCCAGGTGTTCTTGGACTGAAATTCCTAGAAAACCCAGCCAGCAGGGGTAGTAGTGAAGGCATCTGGGAGTTTGGGTCTAAGAACATCTTGGGGACCCAAAGTTTGGAACCAGTGCTTTAAATCGTTCAAAATAAACGGTGCTAGTTGTATTCCCTTATCTCGCATAGCTGAAAATGACAGGTAATTGCATAAGCAATAAGCCTATGTCTCAGGCAGCATAGGCAAGTCTTATATTTTGCTGCCTGTGACATAGACGTTGGCAGATGCTGCTTCTTTTGGACCAAGCTCTCGGAATCTCCCGGTCATCCATCCCTTGTCCTCCAAAAGCAGTTCTTTCAAAGCTCTGCTCTGGGGTGGATGCAGTGAACAAGCTCAAAACACGCAGCAGCACCCATGTGCAAATAATAATAGTGTCTCTTCTGGTTCCCCACAGCTTCGAATGAAGAATCGCATCCGAATACACCACCATACTTGAAAACAGGTAAGAACCCATGTGCAAGAGTGGTACTCATGGGTGTGGACGTGTGCAGGGGGGAATGGAATCCCACCAGATGTAGTAGCATGGTAATTCCCAGCATCCTTTGCAGGTTAGGCCTGATGGGAAGACTCCATTCAACAGTATTTGGAGGTGACACTCATTTTGCCTATTCCCATTCAAGCGGCCGAATATATAGTTGCACTAAGCATCAGACATGTTGGGCTTGTAATATTGAGGGTTGCCATCCAGTGTTTATTTGGGAGCGAAGCCTGATGAAGTGAGTGGGATTTACCTCTGCTAAACCCACATGGGGTGAGGCCTCACTGCCTCCTAGTTCTATATTAGATAGAAGTGTCTGCATGCAGATGTGTTCATAAAAACTGCTGTGAGGCTCTTGAGTGAAGAACCAGCATGCCTTGCTATGTAGTCTCCTTGGTTTGTTTTATTGTGTCCAGTTCTGCCCAATGTTTGGAAATCACAGAATGTGGTGATGGCACCTGGCCTGGATAGAAAAGTCCATCACAGGTTAAAAACCATGATGGAAATGAGTAATCTCCAGGCTTTAAAAAACAGGGTGCTTCAAAGGCCAGATGCAAGGGAGTGGTATCAGGAGACAGATATCTAGTCTCGTGTGCTCCCAGATGCATTTGGTGGGGACACTGTGAGATACAGGAAGCTGGACTAGATGGGCCATTGGCCTGATCCAGCATGGCTCTTCTTATGCTCTTATGAAATACTGTATTTCCAAGGCTGATTTCTATACAAGACTCTGCAACTAAAGACCCCGCTACTCACAAGTAAGAACCATTAAATAATGATCATAAGAAAATACATCAGTGTAAGATATTTTAAAGGAAAACATGTGCCAGTGTAGAGACCTAGTTTTGAAACTAAAAAGGATTGCAGCATAACTTGCCTAATGATAGCAATGGCAGGGAGAATTCTTTAAGTGTGTAAAAGTAGTGGTGGGGAACCTTTGATCTTCCAGATGTTTTGGACCACAACACCCACAATCCTTTATCACTGGCAATATGGGCTCAGAATTCTGAGAGTCACGGGCCAAAACATCTGGAGGGCCAAAGGTTCCACACCCCTGAAGTAATGGGTTTGGGGAGAAGACCAGCCCTGCCATTAGACACAATGAGGCATTTGTCCTAGGCAGAAATCATCTCCACCATCACAGTTTTTCCTCTGTCAGAGGGTAGAATTTGATGTGTGCTGAACTCGCAGATCTTCTCAAGGCTGGCTGAAATACTATCTTAAATGCTGATTAGGTTTTGCTGGAGTGGCCGTGGGGAACTTTGTCTTCTGGTTTTGATAGCAATATGTGCTAGGTGGTCTTTCTTGGAAGAAATTATTTTGGGCCTCATCTTCAGTTCATATGAAGTAGTGAGCAGGCTTGTAAGCAGGGAATACAATCTCCATTAAAAGCGATTAGTTCCTGTTCCGGGCTGGAATTTGGCCAGGGCAGGCAAAGTCTAAAGTAACATCTTGGAAATGATTCTTGCTAGGGCAGCCCATGGGGCCCTGAGAACATGAATAATTCAGTCCTCGTTGTTAGTAACAGGTGTGTGAGTCAAGATGTAAAACCTCCCAGAAATTTTGAAGCAGTGGAGAAAAACTTGCAAAAACAAAACAAAACCACAAACAGTTTTTCTCCCCTCAATGTTTCTGGAAATTTTACATCACTCTGTGAGATGTAAAATGGGATCTTTTCCTTTCAGTCATCTTGAACTACAGCTTCTATCATCCTTGGCTGGCTGGAATGATGAGACTTTTAGTCCTGCAGCTTTGGAGTGTGTCGTTTTAGGGAAGGGCTGTTCCCGAACATTGGCTAAGGCGGTGTTTTCCAGTCTTGTCTCCCCAGATGTTCTTGGACTCAAACTCCCAGAAGCCCCCACTGCTTGCTCTGCTGGGCAGGGCTTCTAGGAGCTGCAGCCCAAGAACATCTGGGCCCCCAAGGTCAGGAACCACTGCCCTACGGAGAAAGGCATCCAGTAAGGACCTGGCTTCCCTTGGATGAGAGCAAGGAGGCATGTGCCATGTGACTCGGTCATGCAAGCTCGCTTTCTGCCACCGCAGCCTGTTTGGTTCTGCCCTATTCGGCAAGCAGCTGATGGCACACACCTCATTGCCAGTTCAAGAGTTCAAGTGACAGGCGGTGGTTTTCACTCAAGGCATGCCCTCGAGCTGCCCCAAGGCCACAGAGAAAAGAAACTCTCCCATGTTTGTGGCCGCAGGAATGCCCAGCTGGCACTCCCAGCCCATCTTATGACTGATGACTCACCCTTTATTCCTAGCATGAAGAGGTTCCAGTCCTGTGGACTCAGGAGGTGTAATCAAGGTTGGGCGAGTCCCCCTGAGTGCCTTCCTGTGCTGGGTGCCTCCAGAGAAGGGAAGTCATAGCCAGTTGCGGGGTGGGGGGGTGGGGATGCTTTTGGGCATGGGTGAGAGATGGAATTAATTCTGGAAGACCCACATCCGATGGGGGACCTTTCAGAGACACATGAAGGAAGGAAGGCAGGCAGGCAGGCACAAAGCCTGTTTCGGCCGACCTGGAAAGGAATTCCACCCTCTTTCTCCTGAAGTACATTTAGGGTTTTGTACGATTCCATGACAGCACTTGCTCCAAACCGTGTGGGTGCACTTTCAAGCGCCTAAATTTATTGGGGACATTTTAGAGTAATGTTTTAAAAGAGCCAGCAAGGTAAGAGCTCAAGCGGTCAAAAGCTCTGAGCTCGGAAGAGGTTAAAACTGGCAAAGCTTCTGCCTGAGAAGCAACATGGAGTGATGCCTGGGGTGGTGGTGCCTGAGCTGACCTCTCCCTCTCTCTCTCTCCTCTGAGAGGAAGTGCTTTGGACAAGCTGAGTCAAAGGGCCTTCAGCTGTGCTTGGACCATGCATCTTTTCTTCTTGCACCTGCTATCATCCTTCTAAGCTTGGAAATAGCTGCAGGTTTCCTTCTGCTTCCATCTCTGGGGCCAGGGAAAGGTGCCTGGGAGGGATTGCATCAGTTCACTCTGCCTTGCTTGCCTGTACATGCCATCCAGTAGACCTGTGCCCTGAAAACCCCTGGTCACCCCGTGTGTGTGAAAATTCCCGGTATCAAGGCAGAGCCTCAATTCTTTCAAGTGTCAAAGTGCAGAGGACAAAGGGCAAAAGGGTGCTGCCCTCCAAATGCATTGGATTGCATTTCGCGGATGATGCCAGCACCGTCCAACAGAATCCGAGAAGCTGCATTTTGTCCACCTGTGCTGCGTGCAAATGCTGATATGCTCCTTGCAAGTCCAGTAAAGCTTGCAGAGAAGATTTTGAGGGATGGTGCCTAGCGAACAGAAGAGGGAGGGGAAAATTGACATTTGTGCGATGATGCTTAGCTGGTCCGTGAGCAGAGCCTCAACAGACCTGCCTTGCTAGACCCCGAACAACTTGCCGTCTTAAAGAAAGAGGCAGGTATGGGAGCCTGCTAGGCAGTGTCAGAAAGGTAGCTGATTTCATCAGATCACCTGTGCACTTTTGCTTCTAGCTCATTTATTTTAATCATAGAAGCTGTGGCCTAATCCATTTTCTTCGCCTCTCATCCCTATTCCTGCCATTCAGAAAGAAAGAAATTATTTTGAAAGACACAAGGGTGGCTACAGTACAGTTGCTTTGTGGAGAATTGATTGCCCAGAGACAGAGCAAGGGAGTGGTGCCTTAGAGGGCAGGTGCCGGGTCTTGCTATAGGGACCGTCCTTTTTTGATGCAGGGCCGAGTAGTGTAATCTTGTCTGGTGGCTACCAACCTTCAGTCTGCAGGTATTGTTGGACTAGAACAGCCAAACGCACCTACCTGTTGGTCATCTTGGCTAGAAATCTTGGAGCTGCAACTCACATTCCGTTCCCAAATAAGATTCTGGCTTCTGTAGGTGGGCGAGGAGGAGAGTGATAAATGGTCTTGGGGACAAAATGTCCTGCATCCACTCTGCTGATTGGAAGGCGCTGTCGGTTACTGGGTGCAACTCTGTTCCCACTGATGTGTCTTGGTGGGAGTAGAGAGAGAAGGACCTCCTCAGATTCCTAGACAGTCCTTTACCAGCTGTGACTTGCACATATTTTCCTTCAACCTAGACCAGTGGTTCCCAACCTTGGGTCTCTAGATTCTCCTGGACTACAACTCCCAACAGTCCTGGCCCAGACAGCTAGTGGAGGAAGGCATCTGGGAGTTTGAAAGTTGACTCATGGCAACTGGACGTCTTTTCTGACAAAGCTGCTTGGATGAGCAGCGAAACATGTTCTCTCAAAGGAGAAGAAGTCCAGTTGCCATGACTCAACTTTCAGATAAACTCACCTGGATGACTGAGGATCTTCACAGACGTCTGGGAGTTGTAGTCCAAAAAGACATGGGGACAAGGTTTCCTATAAGGTGGGCATGCACACCTCTGCCACATAGGGATGGGGATTTTATTTTGGAACCAATAGGTTACGAAACATACCATGTGAGCCCAGGTGATCCTCAGAACTGGCTGATAACATGCAGATCCAATTGCTTTAACTTTCTCTGTCTTGCGCAGGGTTAAAATCCAACGGAAGCAGGCACCAACATGTTTCCTGCTTTGTGCTGCTGGCCAATCAGAGAGGTAGGTAGGATGATGCCTGTCCCTGCACAGCTCCTGATTGGCCAGCATCACAGATCTAGCACAGATGGTGTTGCAGCATGCTTCCTCATTGGATTTTTAACCCTGTGTGAGACAGAGGAAGGTAAAGCAATTGGATCTGCATGTTATCAGCTTGTTCCAAGGACCGGCTGGGCTTGCGCGGTTTGTTTTGCAACCTACTGGTTTTGGAATGAAATGCCCATCCCATCCCTACTGTCACCCTCTGCACAAGGCTCCTTCTCCCCCCCCCCCCACGCACCCTCAGCAGTTGGGTCCTGATTTTAACAGAACCTGCAGAATTGGATGGGGATCCAACGTGACTGACTTGAAACATTCCCTTCTACATGAGGCTAGGTTGAATGGCACTCCCTCTGGCAGTTAAGGTTTCTTATTTGGTGCCCTGAGTTGATCCGCTTGGGAGAAAAACAGGATACAAATAAATTAACCAGACTTCATGTGGCATAATCAAATTCAAAGATATCTCTATTTCCCCCCCTAGATACAGCCTGGCTTCACCTGAACCATGATGGCAGAATCGCTGCCTTTCTCTGTGGGTAGCCCAGTCCCCACCTGGGAGCTGGAGGCCTGGTACGAGGACTTAGAGGAGGTGCTCTCTTTGGATGTATCCAGCAGGACAGATCCTCCTGTGGCAGACGGTCAGGAACTGGTGAGTTAATTGCAGAAAGCAACCAGGGCGCGTCTGGGTGCTGTACGCCAAAGGGTGGACCACGCACTTTGTGTGCTGCCTTAACACTGTGATGCGCTCTGCCATTTTTTCATACCTGAATTAGATGAAGGTAAAGGTTCCCCTTGGACATGTATGCTAGTCATGTCCAACTCGAGGAACACCGCTCATCTCCATTTCCATGCCAAAGAGCCAGTGTTGTGCAAATCCATGGTCATGTGGCTGGCATGGCCGAACATATTTCTATGCACCGAGCACTGTTTACCTTCCCGCTGTTTGGGGCGGTACCTATTTATCTGTTTGCATTTACCTGCTTTCCCAAATGGAAAAGGGGGAAAATGCTTGGAACACATGAAAGCACATGCCATTTGTCAGGGGCACAAGACAGGGTTGTGGAATCGGTGACCCTCTGGATGTTGCCCTGCCTCTAAGAATACTCCTTGCCTGGCGTACATCATCCACCCAAGAACTTTTAAGAATAACCTCCTGGCAAATCACACCTTTTGCCATGTTTGAACGTTTGGGACCCGCTTTGAAGAAGAGTGTTTTGCACTCGAAAGCTTGCAATGTTTTTTATTTTTATTAGTGGCCTATAAAGATATCACCTGTACTCTAGTTTTGCATTTGTGTTCTTTCATGTGACGTCCTTTGCTATTTCTCTACTTTGGTGGCACGTGTACAGCAGATGGGGGCTCCACACAGTGGCGGACTAGATATGGACACGAACTGCCAGTTGGGTGGTTTGTACTGGTTTGTTTTTCGGCCCAGAAGGTGTTTGACAGTTCCCAGTCCCACCTCTGGCGGGCATGGCGCTGCCTCGAAGTGGCCGTCTGTAGGAGGCCAGGCTGGGAACCGCTAAGACTTGTTTGGCTGAAAAGCAAATGTGACATCAAGCTGGTGGTTCATACCCATCTGTGGGGCTGATTTTTCCCCCAAGGCAAGTGGGACTGAAATGTACAACTGCTCTTGTTCCTGTGTTCAGTTGCGCATTGCGGTGCCTACTTGTGTAGAAACCTGGCTTCTCAACACAGAACTGACCCAAAGCAAGCAAATGTGTCCTTATGTTGTTGTATCACCAGACATTTTATAGCTAATCCCATTTCTCTCCTTTACCCTTCCTCCAAAACCCAAGCGGCAGGTTGAGGGGACCTCCCTCTACTAATAACTCCTGCGCCTGCTGGAGTCCCTGCCTGCCTTTAAGAGGGCCCTAAAGACCTTCCTCTTTAAAGATGCATATGGTGACCTTGTTACTTAGTCCCTTTTCTTATTTCCCTGACCCTATTGTTTCAAGCTCGGCTATTTTTGTTTTTAGCTTTTTATGGTTGTCACGCCAGAGTAGGGAAGATGGAGCAGGATATAAGTATTTAAATAAATAAAATAAATAAATAAATAAGTAGGGGGGACGCCAGTGTAGCAACTGGTCAATGGTCACTCCCTTAGCTAGAAACCCGTGGAGGGATGCAGCCACTGGCGAACTCAATGGAAAATGGATCTTCTTGTAAAGGTTTTGTGTCTTTTGGTCGGTGGTACCACCACATTCCTCCCCCGAAACTGTTTAAGGGAGTTCATATTCAAAACCAAACATTACTGGGACCAGCTGTGGAGCAGCCCAAAAATAGGAGTACCCAGGGATAGCCCTCCAAGATCCAGATGTGCACGGGTGTCGCAGCTTCTAGACCTCTGGAAGTTGCCCACCCTGATTTAAAGCCACTGTCCCAGCATTTGTGTTGTGCCACACACTGACAAGGGGAAGAGATGGTTGGGTTCCTCACCCTTACTCCGTTCCCTTGCAGGAGGAGTTTGGCCTGGATGATACGACCCTCCTATGGTACTTGGATGCTTCAGATCCTTTGGAGGCCAGCGGGAGCAGAGCAGTGGAGCACGGTGACCTGAGTCCTCCTCTCACAGCGGCCCTCCTAGATCTTCTCAGCAAGGAGCCCGCAGGGCCCCCGACTCGGACTCAAGCCGTAGCTCTCCTCCACAGACAGGTACAGATGAGGAGGAAGGGTTGACCGGATGGAAGAGGAAGCAGAGCGGACAGCCCCAAGGAAGTAAGCGGCGGCGGCGCGGCAGAGAGCGGGAGCAGCAGAACGAGCGGCGAGTGGCTGAGCTGACCGCCCAGAATGAGCACCTCCAGCAGGAGATAGAGCGCTTGAGCGCTGAGGTGGAAGCTACCCGGGCAGCACTCATCCAGCGTATGGTGAACCTCAAGAGTTAATAGCACTGGACCCCCAGTCCCATCCATGTCAGTACTAAACCAACATGTTCTGTGGACTAAACAGGATCTCTCTCTCTTCTCCCAACCTGAGTGTCTGGGACTTAAAAACAGGACATTGAAAGGAAGAGGGGAACTGCAAGACACTTGAGTACATCTGAAGTGTACGCCAGGCAGTCTCTGAAGGCAGTGCACTCTGTGTGCCTCCTTGCTTCTTTCCATTTGAGTCTGGCAGGCTTCTCTGCACACAAGACTTTTCTGTTGTTGCCACTCGATCCCTTTTGGCGACCAACACCTTGGCCAGTGGCTGACATCGACTGGCTCTACCTTGGGCAAACTGGCTGAACTGCTTTCCTTAGCACTCCTTCCTGCCCCCTCTTGGCGACTGTGTAGGGTGTTCAGGAGAAGAAAAACGTTCGTGTATATAGCAGTAGACAAATGCATGTGTACTTAAGGCTTATATATAAAACAAACAAATAAAGCACACTTTAAACCATTTAATTTAAAGGATTCCAAATTATATGTGATGACAAAACAGGAACGACGGCAGCAGAGGTGAGAAAAAGGAGAGAATTCTCCCCCTCTCCCCCCCCCACTTTCCCCATCAGTGAGGGAAACAGTAAGAGTTGCCGACTAGCAAGGTGAAGAGCTATAAGGGTCTTGGAAGGAGAAGGTCCAGGAGGGCTCACTTTTTCTTCTTCCCTTTCCCTGCAACTAAACTGAGCTGCTTCTGGAGTTCCACCAGCTTGGAGACAGCCGCATCAACCTCTGGCTTCTCAGCTTTTTGGGCTTTCAGCTGCTGCACGTAGCGATCCTAGGCAGAGAAGGGGAAGGGGGGGTTAGCCTAGGGCAGCCTTGTACTGAGAAGGACACCGGGTCTAACAAGGCAGTGGTTTGGCTTTGGATGTGCATCCAGCCAAGCTCACGGGACCCGACGGGCTGGTGACAATAGCTGAGATTAGCCGGGGCTCCCAGTGGCTGTCCCAGCTCCAAAGCCTTGTGTCAGATGTTGCTCTTGCCCCAGCAGTAAAGTTTCATCTTAAACCTGGGATATTCTACTGTTTCTATCAAAATCATAGAACCGTTGAGTCAGAAGGGGCCTCCAAGGCCTTCGAGTCCTCTCTCTCTCTCTCTCTCTCTCTCACTCACTCACTCACTCACCCACTCACTCCAGGCAGAAATCCACCTCAAAGAAGATCTGCCAGGTGGTTGTCCACGTTTCTTGAATGCCTCCAGTGTTGGAGCGCTCGCCACCTCTCAAGGTAATGGGTTCCATTGTTGTAGTGCTCTAACAGTTCCTCCTGAGCCGCTGTACTCGTTCATTGATCATTGCTGGCAAGTCAATTCTGACTTATTACTACCTTCCAGGGACTTTCTAGCTATGAAATACTAAGAAATTATTTACCAGCCCCTCTGGGAAGGTGCAGCTAGCTCCGGTAGCAGGGCATCAGCTACATGTTCTCTGGGTCCGCAGGATTTCAAGTCTTGGACCTTGACTCCAACTGCTCACTTAGCTATACTAACGCCTATAACTCATTGCTAGTAATCCTATTAAGGACAAAGATTGTCGTCTGAGCAAATGGATATCAGAGACAAGCTTGAGCCTAACAGGGGTGGGTCTGTTTGTTTGAATTAGCATACAAATTCATGGATGCTGCTTGCCCAGATTTTGGGGAGGGGGGGAGCCATGGGAAGAGTAGAATAGGATTCTTCACTGCAGAAGTGACCTTCAAGTTGATGGGACTTGCCTCCCGCCACCCCCTCTGCTCCTCTATTGCAGAAGCTAGAACCAGATCCCTTCCAGCCTCAAAACCTGCTTTAAAAATGTCCCTGCACCTGAAATACAATTTCAAGAGCACAAGCAGTTGCACAAGGACCCTCTCCATGATTCCTAACCAGGTCTTTCTGAAAGCTGAGCAAAACCGCTGGATTCAGCATCTGACGAGACTCCCAAGCGAGAGCTTAGGAACAGCCCCCAGCCCCAAGGAATAATTTGCACGATTGTTCTGTGGGTCCAGTGGTTGAAAGCCTCAGGCGGCAGTTTTACCTGGTTGGCAACTTCTTCCTGAAGCTCCTTGGCTCCCATGGGTGCTTCACTATAGGTTGCTGCTTTTTGCTATAGGGCAGAGGAAAAATAATAATTTTAAAAATGAGCCCCAGCATTTTTTAAAAAAAAAAAAAGCCTTGTTTTCCCAAGCCACCACCAGAACTAACTCCTGGACACTTCTTACAGAAAAGGAAGGCCACGTCCCAGGTAGCACCGACGTATAAGAAAAGGGAACCCCACTGGGACAAGCATCGAGGCGCTCAGGAATGCATGTAGTATCTGAGTGAAAAGGGATCAGAAAAGGACGGCATTTGTCTCGGCAGACCCCCTGGGCTTTCAAATGTCTCATTAAATCACAGATGTCGAGCAGCGGTGGTGCAAAATATTTCGCCAAGGCAGCAACTCTTGCCCCTGCATTGAGGGGTCTAATTGAAAGTGATAAAAAAGGCAGCTGCCATCATGTTGCACTGTGTACTAAAGTCACAACTTGAGTAGGCCCAAATGATCAGTGAATATCTTGTTTGTTAAGTCCCGCTGATTCACACAGGCCTAACTCAAGGGATAGCCTAACCCTCTGAAAGCTCTGGGTCACTCGACTAAACTTAAATTATCCTCAAGCAGGAGAGATCAAAAAATGGATTTGAGAAGTGGAGGAAGTGCTACCTATACAGAATAACGTGGAAATATATTGCTTCCTTTTTGGCAAGGCTTGCTGGATCTGGGAACCATAAGCCCTTAGGGGCTGTTGCCAGATTCATACTACAGCTAACATCTGGACAGCTGTGAGCTCCCCACCCATTTTTAGATAACCACACTGGGTGAGATCAAGGTTCTATTGAACACAGCACTATGTCTTCCACAGTGTCCCAGCCTGCCTGCCTCTGGAAAGTTCAAACACACTCAGCAGATGTACCAGGAACAATCATAAAGGCTTGTTTCAGTTAATCCTTTGTTGAAGGGTTTGGGCCTGTAGATCCCAAACCCTGGCTGCAGAGCCGGAGGTTGGGGGTTCAATTCCCCACTGGGCCTCCTCTGGGTAGAGGCAGCCTATATGGCCTTGGGCAAGCTGCACCGTCCCAGAAATTGGCCCCAGAAGAAAGGAAGGGGAAACTACTTCTGAGTATTCTCTTGTCTGGAAATACCTGAAAAGGGTCACCATGTCAGAAGTGACCTGATGGCATATAGTTGTTATTAACTTATGGAGAGTGTACCACAAATAGCAATGAACAAAAGGGGGGGGGCATCTCAGTGGCTTGAGTGACAAATCAGATGCAACTTCCACTGGTCACTCCACCACTGCACATGTCACCCAAAGTAGGACCATAAAGTACTGGGGGGAGGGAACAAGAGGAGGACATGTCACGTCTTGTGCCCTCTCTCATCTTCTGATTCAAGCACCAGTTACCATGGTTAATATAAGCCACAGATAGGTCTACTTCACGCTGGAAGAAACTAGGTTAGTGTAAATCAGCTTCAGCACGATAAGGAGCACCGGAGTGTCTGCACCAGATTTTGAAAACATGGGGGCCTTTTTTTTTTTTGGAATTCAGATTCTCATGACCTGCCTTATCAGAGTCAGAAGTCCAAACCCCCCCGCAAAATTATGAGCTCTGACCTGAAGAGCAGACCCACCGGCCCTGAGGTATCCCAAGAAAGCCAACCAGGAAGCAAGAAGTAGGGCAGGGATGGCAAAGTTTTACCTGGGGTCTGTAATGGGACATCTTCAAGCTGGAAGGAGGACCGAAGGGAGACAGACAAGCACCACCAAGAGCAGAACAGGTCAGGAAAGAGAGAAGGAATTAGGCAACTAATTAGGGCAGAGGAAATGCAACTTGGCAAGCCATCTGGAGCGTGGGACACCATGGCAGCCCTCCCCCACAAGAGCCACACAGGAGGAGGAGGAAGGACCCTTGGCTGATCCAGGGTGGGGTGTGGTGGGGTGGGGTGACGATTCACCCCATTCCAGTCAACCTTCAGCCTTAGGCAAGCCGCTTAAAGGAGCATCAAGGAGCTTGGCTGCTTTGGATGCTGGACAGAGGTGCCTAGCTTGGGATCGAAACCAAAGGTGCAAAGGAGTTACGAAGAGGAGGAGGAAACAAAAGGGCAGCCAAAAAGAGTTGAAAGGCTCTTTTCCAAAGCTTGAAACCTACCACACACCTTCTAGGAGTCAAATGGGTAAAAGGAAGGGCTTGAGAAGACACAAGGGCAGCTCTTGAGAGAGATCCCAGCCTGCTTTGTAACACATGTGTGTGTGTCTCCTCGCTGGAAGAAGCCAAGCCTCTCAAGCTCCGAGTCACACAGAGGACAGGACAGGACAGGTAGCTTTCTCAGACATCGGGACAAGACAGGCCATCGCCTCTCCTTACCTGGCCACCACCAAAGCGCTTCCGCAGGCTTTCAATTTGTTCATTCTCCAGCTTCTGGAACAGCGGGGTCACCTGGTCCACAATTAAAAGAATCTCTTGAAATATTCACAGGGCACCGTCTGTACTGGTTACATGCATGCATGCAGGGCTGCGGCTCCTGTATTATTTATTTATTTAGTTATCCCATTTATATACTGCCCATCAAGCTACCTGGGCCGCTCTACATTTGACTCGAGGGAATTGGACATCCTATGACAATTTCTTTGCAAAGTTTCTAGCCCTCATGGCTACAGGCACAAGTTTGGAATGCCACAGCTAGTCAAAAGTGGAAGTGGAAAATCAGCGAGGTGTTGAGGGTTACGGCAGCCAAGTTTTGATTTCCACTACTCCCACCCACGCACTCTATTTTGCCAACACAATCTCTAAGTTTTTATTTTATTTTAAAAAAGCTCTGCACAAAATTAGGCTAGATACAATCAACATCTGC
Source organism: Phrynocephalus forsythii (assembly GCA_029282475.1). Lineage (NCBI taxonomy): Eukaryota > Metazoa > Chordata > Lepidosauria > Squamata > Agamidae > Phrynocephalus > Phrynocephalus forsythii. The sequence continues at coordinate 28,343,512 of JAPFRF010000011.1, read as the reverse complement.
CACCAACACATAAGTGCATGGGCAGCTTTTGAAATTTTTCCACCTACAGATGACATTGTTTTAACAAAATAATAATCTTATTTTGTTTCAGGTGACTTGGGTCAGTGGCAGAATCTGGGGACATTTTCTTGTTCCCCATCATGAACTGGAAACTTGTCTATTACAGTATTTGGAAGGGGTCAAGTTAGTGGGCAAATTGATGATCCTGTCTAGCAAGTAACATGTTCGAAATTTCAGATAACGGAACCAGAGACCTTTCCTTTCCAACGTGCTTCTTGGGTTGAACGCTACATTTGTTTTTCCCCAACAAAGTGCTCACTGGGTTACAGAAAAAGTTATCAAGAGGTTTTTGCCACATGAAAGAAAAACAAGTTTTCATTTCCTGTAAATATCGGGGGACTGGAGTCCGCTTCCTCAGGTCAAACAGGCTACAGTCCAGAAAAGCTTGTGGCAAATGAGTGTCTCAAAAGACACTTGATTGTTTCTGGATGCAACAAATTGTAGGTGCAACCTGGCTTAACCCTCTAGAAATCTATTTTGTGGAGGGTTTGAAAGAGCCGTTTGGTGCTCAGCTCTCCCCCCAATAGCCTGAGGTGATAAAACCAAGAAACAGGCCTTTAACTTTCTTCTATACTGCAGGTTTTGGCAAAGCAAAGAACATATTACAGTGTCATGAAAAGCCACACACCCACCAAATGCCCTGCCAGCACTTACGGTGCCAATCTGATGCCCGGCAGGCAAAGTGCAGACAAAGTCGTCGGTCACAACGTTGCAGTCGGCAGGAACGCACAACTGCTCTTGGATGGTGGCGCTCACGGTGGGCATGTACGGCTGCAGGATGACGGACAGCAGGGATGCGACATTGACCGCCACCCCTATCACAGTCCCGGCCCGCTTCCTAGAGAGAAAGGAGAATTTTATCCCCCTCAGAGGAGGAAAGAGCAGAGGCTAGAAAAAGTGGTGGGAGGCTCCATCCTAGAGCCCAGACCGGCATTCCAGAGCAGAGCACAGCTGACTGGCTCAACTCAGCAAAGCAAAGAGCAGTAAGGAGACAACGTAGGTTCCAAAAGAGTTGAAATTGTAAACCACCCAGAGTGGCCATGTTGCTAGACCCCAGTAAGGCGGCTTTCTGCAGCTGACTGATGGTGACTTTGTCAACTCCAATTTCTTCTAAATACTTGCTTAGCCCTTTAGGCACCGCACCCAGCATGCCAGTTACCACTGGGACCACCTGTACTGGTTCATGCCAGAGTCTCTGAAGTTCAATTTTCAGATCCTGATATTGAGTAATTTTCTTCAAGTTGTTTCTCTGTGACTATAATCAATGATGACCTTTTGGTATAATCAATGATCCAATCACATTATTTTTTCTTATTATTATTATTATTATTCCACAATCACATTACATTTATTATTATTATTATTATTATTATTATTATTATTATTATTATTATTATTATTATTATTATTATTATTATTATTATTATTATTATCTTCATCATCATCACCACCACCACCACCACCATCATCATCATCATCCCAAGAGCAGATCCAGATCCAAGAAATACATGTCCCAAGTGTGTGTAGGTGGTATTCTGCCTGGAATACACCATGCATTATTATTTGTAAATAACATTGCTCCCGATTCCAAGTCTTACTTGTCTGCATCACTGCCTTTGATGTGTTTCCAGGGCTCATTGACCTGAAGATACTGATTGCCATGGCGAGCAATATTCAGGATGATACGCAGGGCATCCCGGATCCTGCGAGAGAGAAAACAGCCACCTTGAGAGGACAAGGCAAATCAGGGGGAAGGAGAACATGGCATCTTTCTCCCCCCAGTCCCCCGTTCCTAATAGCTAGGAAGGGGTAGGGACCTGTGTCCAATTCTGAATGCCCCTGAGACAAATCCAAATTTCCTCCAGGCAAGCATGATGAAAAGGGTTTTTGTTGCATGTAGGGAGTATGGAGTGGGTGTAAACTGGCTTTTTCTTTCCACGAAATAAGTATGTATACATTTGACATAGTCTATCTCAGTGTTGGTGAACCTATGGCACGGGTGCCAAAGGTGGCCCTTGGAGCCCTTTTCTGTGGGCACCCAACATTGCACTTCGCAGCCACCTGTATTCAAGTTCAATTGCTCTATTGGCACTTGGCGAAAAATTTGTGGGTTCTGAATCTTAGTTTGGACACTCAGTCTTTAAAAGGTTCGCCATCACTGGCTTATTCTCTTCAGTTTAAGACACTCCAGTATGACTCAAGTTAGTTTTCCTTCTTAAGTAGCCTTAGTACAAATTGTGAAGAATAGAATATTGAGAGTTAAGCTCTAGAACCCATATTCAGAGTTTAGCTTTCTGCCCCCCCCCTTTTCCAGGAGGGAAATCATCCCCAAATCAGCTTCAGACACGGGGAATACAGTAAAGAAGTAGCAAAACAGAGCTCCGAGACGTCAACCAGAGGCATTTCTTTCATTTCTCATGTCTTCTCATGCCTTGAAGAGATTCTTGCAAGATGGTAACTCTGGGTTAATGAAAAGGAGCCGTTTTGTTATTTATTTCCCAAGCCTGAGGCTGATTTGGGGATAATTTCCCCTCAGGAAAGGTGGGGGGAGGGAAGAGAAAGAGAAGACACAGCGGAGGGAGTCTCCAGTACTCCTGATCCCAAAGCTGTCCGCTTCTCACAGGGAGGATCCTTTGGGGCCGATTCTGACTGAGCCCAAGGACGCACCTGACTTTCTCCAACAAGCGGTTGTACTGACGCAGCTCCAGTGTGACCTGAGCCAGCAGGCGTTTGTCATCCTGGCTCAGCTCCATGGCGGGGACGTGGCCCCCAAAGAATTTGCACACGAAGGTCCCGGCTCTGAGAGAGAAGAAGAGGGTTTTAATGTCATCCGAACCACAGGCCTCGACGGGTCTGTCACTGTCATTGTTACTCACAGGAAGCCGATTTCCGACATGCAAAGCGGGAAGGGACCCTATGGATCATGGGAGTGTAGGCCTTGAGGAGGCCCACTGGGGGTGGGCATCGAACTCTGGAGCCAGGGACCTCAACCGATGGCCTTTCTTTCATTTCTCACGTCTTACATTAGCCCGTGGAGGGACACTAAGCAGGCCAAATAATTTAAACCAGGCATGTCCAAACTTTGGCCCTCCACATGTTTTGGACCACAACTCCCACAGTTCTTTGCCATTGGAAATACAGGCTTGGAAATCTGGGAGTTGTGGCCCAAAACATCAGGAGGACCGAAGTTTGGACATGCCTGATTTAAACGCTTTCAACTGGGTCTCGGACTTGATTCATAAGAAGCAGCTTTGCCAGCTGACACTGGGCCTCATGAAGCCGGGAGCTTTCCAGGCAGATGCCTGCTTGGGCTTCTCTTGAGTCCTTGACTCTAGTCTGCGTGGGGAGGGGGGGTTGTCCCTTTTCTTGTCACGTGGCCTGCTTCAGTCTGGAACCCCAGCTGAGGAGGGCAAATTTTCCCCCTCTGCTCTCCTGTCTTTAGTAGATTCCATCTGGGGGGGAAAAACAGGGGTGGGTCAGACCTGAAAGCCACAGTGACTTTGTTCAAAACCTTAAGAGACCAATTTTAGCTTTTTTTTCTTTCTGAGGGAACCCACGTCCAGTTTCTAGGAGAGTACAGTGATGTTCTGCTACAACCAGTTTTCTGGGGCAATGGGGTAGGGCAGGCCTGCCCAAAGTCCGTCCCGGGGGCCAAATCTGGCCCGTCAGGCCATTCTGGGTGGCCCGCAGCTGGCTGGCCCGCCCCTCCCTCCCCCTCCTTCGCCCCATTTTTTTTAAAAAAAATATTCCACCAACACTGACACCGCCGGGAAGCTTGAGGGGCTGGGCGGGCTGGTGAGCAGAAACTTGTGGGGTGGGCAGGCAAGGGGGCGGGACACCACCACCAGCACTGCTGGGAAGCTTGGGCTGGGCGCGTGCACGGGGGTGGCGCACGGGTGAGCCGCCGCCACCGGCATCACCAGGAACCTTGTTAAGCTAGGCGCACGCGCGCAGGGCAGCGCGGGGGCAGGCCACCGCCACTGGCATAGCCAGGAACATTGTGAGGTTGGGCGCAACTGGCCCCTGACACATTCTAAGCCACCAAATCTGGCCCTCCTTACAAAAAGTTTAGGCACCCCTGGGGTAGGGGCTTCAAAGGCCACAGCTATAGTTTCAGGGGGCTGGGGAGACAAAATAAAATATCTCTCTTTTAGGCCCTGCACCTACACTGATGCAAAGGGTCTCCTCACCTCTCCCTCCATTTCCATGAGAGAGAGATGGATCTCATTTGGGGTGGGGCAGGTGACAGATAAGGACTTCAAGGACTGTGTGTGGCCCAGGTGCTGCCTCTCCCTGCTTTATGCAGAACTATCTGATATGCATGCATTAGGCTCTCTTTCTCTCTCTCTCTCTCACACACACACACACAAGAATACCTGTTAATAAAGTTGCCCAGGGTGTTGAGCAGCTCCGAGTTGTTTTTGATCAGAAGATCGTTCCAGGAGAAGGCGCTGTCTTGGCTCTCTGGACGCAGGTAGAGCAGGTAGAACCGCCAGATGTCTGCAGGAATGCCCGTGTCCTTGGCCATGTCCCCAAAGACCCCCACCCCACGGCTTTTGGAAAATTTGCCATCTTCATAGTTCAGGTATTCTGTAGAGTGGAGGGAATTGTTCAGAGATCAAAGCCGGTTTTAAAATCTCACCTTGAAAGCTCCCAGCAGGATCAGGCAAAAGACACGATCAGAACTTGCCACGAAGGGCCCCAACCAGCCTGCCTTCCGGCCACTGGTTTTCGGCAGGTGGGGAATGGAAGAGAATAGGTATGGGGGTGGGGCTGATCTCTCCTCCACCCACGGCCTTACCTGTTGCAATCAGATGGTTGACCAGGGTATACTGCTCGCCAGTGCCCAAGAGGGAGCAAGGAAACACAACACTGTGGAAGGGGACGTTGTCCTTGGCCATGAAGTTATACAGCTGAACCTGAAACAAAAGGGGAAATCTATTTAAAATGTTACATAAAACAAGGTAGTAAAACAAGGCAAGTACATAATCAGGAGAGTAGGGGGCAAGGCAGGGGAAAGCTCCCAATTTGACTGTGATTATATTAAGATACAGTGGAACCTTGACTTACATGCTGCTTGACTTGCAGCATATTTGACTTGCAGCAAGAAGGGGCCTGTTTGACTTGAGTCGCAGGCTTTGACTTACATCTCGGAGCCCCGGCACAAGGCACCAGAATTGACGGCAGCCACAACCCAGCATCGCGGCTGCCGCCTCCAAACTGCTCCTGCCTTCTTCCTCTCCTCCGGCAGCTGCAGCGGCGGCTTCAGCGAGGCCAGCTCAGAGCACCTGGAGCTGGTCCTCGGCCTCACCGAAGCCGCCGCTGCTGCCGGAGGAGACGAAGGGCCGGGAGCTCGGGGCTGGCCTCGCTGGTTAGACAGCCGGCTCAGTCTTGTAAAAAATCTGGCTGCAGAAGTCTGATCCACAATGGAAGCATTTTAGTTGGGGAGCTGTACAGTTGTGGGACTCTAATGGTAAGCATAGAGTTGTTCAGAACTTGGAACGTCAGGTTAAAAATAAGTAAAACTTAAATGCTAGACATTGTTGCTATGAACATTAAAAAGTGGAGGTGTATAACTTGTGGACTATAATTCCACTGCCTCCTCCTCTCTTTGAAGAGACATTTCATTTACATCCCCGGAAGGAATCTCCTATCCCAGTGAAATTTGTGTTAAATTGCTGTTTTCGGGGGTCTTTTTCATCATCTGGAACGGATTAATCCACTTTCCCATTACTTTCTATGGGAAAAGTTCATTTGACTTAAGTCATGTTTGACTTAAGTCTAGACCTCTGGAATGGATTAATGACGTAAGTCAAGGTTCCACTGTACTCTAAAATTAGCGAGTTTTTTAGATTATGCTATTAAGTTTTCAGGGCCCAATAACAGTTTTAGTCCAGAGTCCTTACATTTCTCTGTCCACCTAGCTGCCTTTATTGTGAACAGAGTGACTTTTGCTGTCATGTATACACGTTAGATAGCAGATACGAGCACTCTGCATGGGGTGCCTGCTGGAGGGGTTGGAGCCATGGACCAACTGCTTGGCTGGGAAACAAACCGCACCAAACACCAGCGCTTTGTGCCCACCTCTAGACAAGAACTATTGTGGGCGTTTTTTTTTTTTCCAGTTCAAAATACCCATGGTTCCCCTATGGAACTGCCCAGGTACTTATGCACCAACAGTCCAAAAGCTAGCGTTCAGCCTGAAGAACGCTCTTAAAGTCCCACGAAAAGGGAAACTGCCCCACCCCACCCCCCACCCCTTCCAAGGCCAAGCGTGCTACCTGTTCTGGATTCTTCCACCACTTCTCCCACTGACCCGTGTAATTGGCTGTGATGGATAGGTAGCCAATGGGAGCATCAAACCAAACGTAGAACACCTGCATCAAGACAAAGAAAGGAGAACAACTCATAGAAGACAGACTGGAACGGTATCCACCTATTAAGGTAGCTAGGCTTCCAGTTATACAGCCCTGCACTTGTCTCACCTGCAATGTAGCTTAAAGATTGGGCATTGTTTTTTTCACACCTTATTTTACAGGATAGGAATTCTTACCACTGGCACTTGCATTTTTTTCCAGGAAGGCCTTACATCCACCTCAGCCCATTCCCTCAGTGCCAGGCTTGTAGGGACTATTTTAAATTCTTCACCGGTGAGCTAGTAAATGGCCTTTTCTATCCACAAAGCATTCATAATTGCCTAATTCTGTGTCAAGTCCTGGGACTGTGGTCTAGGACGCCAGGATTTATTTAAGCGCTAGGCCATGATTGCAAATCTCGTTTTTTAAAAAAAGAAGAAAATCAAATATTTTTCTCAGGCAGCAAACGAGGCATCCATGAGAAACGTCTGGTTCTCTGAAAATTGCTCAGGACAATTATTAACACCTCAAGGGAGTCACAGTAGACATTTTTACAAAAAGAAGTAGCACTAATAGTTTCCTGTGCTCTGTTTATAACGCATACCGGTGGTACCTTGGGAAACCACCGTGTTCTTGGACTGCAGTTCCCAGAAGCCTTCACCCCCAGCTAGGTTGGCCAGGGCTTCTGGGAGATGCAGTCCAAGAATATACTAGGATTGCTCAAGTTTTGGAGCCACTGAGGCGTACCGTTCCTCCGGCCAGCACACCAATTTCTCTTCTTGCCTCTCAGCCCTGCTGCCAACGGCAACCTTTCCTGATTTGTAGAAACAGTGTGTTCCTTCCCTGTTTCGCCTTGCACTGCCGCCATATGAAAGGAAATGCATTCAGAGGCGTCAACGCCTCAATCTGAGCCCGAGCCACCAGTGCCGTGGCCCTCGTTCATCTGCTCACCTTCTCCCGGAAGCCGTCCAACGGGACCGGGGTGCCCCACTTCAGGTCCCGAGTGATGCAACGTGGCTTCAGGCCGTCGCGGATCCAGGACCGCGAGATGTATCTGGCATTGGGAGTCCAATCTCCAGTGGACTGGGACAAGGACAGCCACTTCTCCAGTTTCTCTTCCAGCTGTTGGTGAGGAAAGAGGGCAGAGACCATGAGAGCAATTCACCCTGTGCTGTCAGGGATCCGGCATGCGCTACTTAGATACTAGCCTAAACATACAGCACATCACACCTCCATGACACCGCCCATCAGAAAAATCACTCTTTCTAAAGCAGGGATGCGCAACGTTCCTCCCCCTTGGTCAAATTTATTTATTTATTTATTTATTTATTTATTTATTTATTTATTTTTACAACTTATATGCTGCCCACTACCCAAAGGTCTCTGGGCGGCTTACAATCAAGGAATTAAAACAGTTAAAAACATCAAACAACAATAAATAATTAAAACAACAATAAAAACCTTATACTAAAACATCACACTAAAATTGCCATCAGAAGACCCACAATCTAAATTGTATCAATTAAAAAACTTCTGGAACAGGAAGGTTTTTACCTGGCGCCGAAATGTCATCAGTGTTGGCGCCAGGCGGATCTCACTTGGGAGGGCATTCCATAGCTTGGGGGCAGCTGCCGAAAATGCCACCTTCCTCCAAGAGTAACATTTGGTGGTGGTGGTGGTGGTGGTGGTGGTGTGTGTGTGTGTGTGTATGGGAGTGTCTCACACTCTGGAGGTAGGCAGGACCAAAGATATCAGGAAGGCAGACCAGAACCCGAAGTAGGAACCCAACCCTTTCTAGCTGGCTCCCCAACACTTGATTGATTGATTGATTGATTGATTGATTGATTGATTGATTGATTGATTGATTGATTGATTGGATTTGTATATCGCACCCTCTAGCCCAAAGGCTACTCTGGGCGATTTACAATAATAAAACACTATGGCCCCCTGCTGTCTTCTCTTTGCTTAGTGCAGAGGTGGGGAGCCTTCAGCCCTCCAGATGTTTTAGGCCACAACTCCAGCAGTCCTCTTGCAAAATAAGTCTAAACATGGGCACAAGGGATGAACGGAGAGGAAACCGAGGGCTCTTGTCCCGATTCCAGTCGTTAACGCCAAGAGAGAGACTCACTCACCTTGGGCAGGTCAAGGAAGAGGTGCTGGGAAGATTTCACCACAGGAGTTCCCTGACAAACTTTGCACACTGGTTTCTGCCAGAAAAAAAGAAAGAAGTGGTGGGGGAGAGATGAAGAGGGGGGCAGAAAAAAAAAGATGACCATAGAAGAGGTGGTAAGAAGGGCACATTCAGGGCAGTAAGCAGTGCAAGCTCTGGTGCACTCAGAAGATGCCACAGGATGAACCTGGCCTGTAGGCCCTCCCGGCTTGAGCGGAAGGAAACATGTAAGTCTATTGCATACTGCTCAGGGAGTGAGGTATCTGGCTGTGGTGTCAGAGGTTGGGAGTTTGATCTGCTGCCATGCATCCCAGAAGAGCCAGCCTGGGTGGCCTTGGGCAAGCTGCACAATCCCTCAAGGGTGCCCCCAGGAGAAGGCAATGGGAAACCACTCCTAAGTACTCTCTACCTTGATGGTCCACTCCGAAAAGGGTCACCCTAAGTCAGAACTGAAAGCACACAACAGATGCATACAGTGATCTAACAGGGGCAGGTACAACTTCCTACAGAGGACCTTGCATTGCTTACTTCAAATCCAAAGCAGTCTAATGAAACCTCTGACCACAGAAAAACTTTTAGAAGTCCCCCAAGATAATCCCTGCCCTCCAGGGGTGGCCCTAATTCCTTGCAGCCCCACTAATATCTATTGCATGCCAATATGAGATCATTGACAACGGCCTTATCTAATTACAACGAGCAAGTAAGATCATCCCGCTCAGAGCAGGGTACTTTTGAATTACCAACAGAAGAAAGATTTGTCCTGCTTAGGATATTTCAGGAAGGCTATAATTGACTGCTATGGGGAGCAAAATGCTAGATCAGGCAGGGTCTGGTCTCATAGAGCATGACCCCTTCTCTTCTAGGATTTTTTTTTTACAGTGAATCACAGCACCTAAACCTAGAATCGGTCCCAGGATTTCAGATGTATACTGAGAATCTGGTCCCAACGGGTGATAAAACCCCTGGATCTCATAATAAAGTCAAAATCATCTTAGGGCAGTTGCATAATAAACTCGGCTTCTTGTGAATCTGAAAACTTGTGTTCGCCTTTTCCAGCATTATCACAGAATCTTTATTCATGAGAGTGAAATTCAAGGCATGTACTAGTTATAAATCAGGAGACTGGTGATTCAATTTTTTCTGCATGATATGCGCTCATTATATCAATGCCCCCCCATCTCCGGTCCCCAGATGTTCTTGGGCTAAAACCCCCAGAGGTCTTTACCACTAGCCATGCTGGCCAAGATCTCTGGAAGTTGTAGTCCAAGAACGCCTGGGGACCGATGACTTGGAACTGCTGCATTCGATGGATATCCTTGGGCAGGTTATTCTCTCTCATGTCCTAGAAGGATGCCATCACAGCCTTATCTCACAAGACAGTTTCCACCTGAACTAGCAATAGCAGGGTGGGAGAAAGGGGGCCTCACTGGGAGATCTGCAGAGATTGCAAGAGCATGAGTCCCCCCCGCCCCCAGCTCAGTGAAAGCTAGGGGATTCTGAAACATCGCCTCCACATGCAGAAGGTGGTTAACTGCTTATCCCTCAGTCTCAGCAGTCCTTACGCTGGTCCCTGCTCAGCACTGCTGGACAGTTTTAGAGTGGTATGTCAGAATCCCAAGTCTCTGGTAACCGACTGTTTATATCCAGGTGTCTGGCCCAAGGGGTACAGTGGACCATACACTCTGTAGCCATAGTGCTGTGCCCTGCAGCATAAAGCCTGCCCATCTTACTCTACAATGTTTAGGGTGTTATATAACTCCTCAGTATTGCACAGATCAGAGAAAGAAGTGTGAACCGTGGATTAAAGCAAAGTGTTCTGCTTATATACCGCCCCATAACACTTCAAGTAGTCTCTGGGCAGTTTACAGTTTTTAATTACAGTATACAGGCTACACATTGCCCCCCACCCCAGCAAGCTGGGCACTCATTTTACCGACCACGGAAGGATGGAAGGCTGAGTGAACCTTGAGCCTGCCACCCGGGATTGAACCCCAGGTCGTGAGCACAGTTTTACCTGCAGTACAGGCATTGAACCACTGCGCCACGAGACTCTGTCCCTTCTCAAAGGGAAGCCCCACCCCACCCCTGTAACCTAGCGCAGCGTCAGGCGGCTGGGACAGGCAGTCCCAAATTCCACCACCATTTCTAAGGCCCAAGAGGAGCGCCATCCAGTGATCTGAGGACAAGAAGAAGAATAAACATAGATCACCACGTGCACCTTTCCGCAGCCAGGTGGGCGGCCCTACCTTAAGTTCGGTGGCATTGATCAATTTCCCGCATTTGTCACACTGGTCCCCACGGGCCTCTTCGTAGCTACAGAAGGGGCAAGTGCCTTCCACAAAACGGTCAGCGAGGAAGCGGTCACATTTCTCACACTTCAACTGATCAACCGTTTCCCTCAGCAAATAGTTGTGTTCCAGAAGCTTCCGGAAGATGTCTTGGGCTATCCTGAGGAAAGAAAAAGACAGGAGGAGGCTTAGGACGAAGGAGTGGCCTTGAAGCTTCTCTAGGACCGTTTCTCGCAAAATAATAATCGTATCAGGGAAGCACAGCAAGCAATACTTGGATGAATTGCCTTTGGCGGCGGCGGTGGGGGCTGTGCTCCCAAAGAACACTGGCTTATTAGGCGCTCTGCAATCTTCAGGTGACATTCAAGAAGTGGTACTTACACCCTGTTCAATTATGAACCATGCAATCCAATACAGATACAGAGGAGTAAAGAAACAGACCAGTAAAAGATTAAACGGACAGACACATCTTTGTTTACAGTCACGAAGAAAGACAATTGGGTCTACATTGGGAGAGGTGGGACCGGACACCACCAAAGCATCTCAAACAGATCCTTTAAGTCAGGCCTGCCCAACAGGTAGACCGTAGGCTACTGGTAGCCCATGAAGGGTTCAAAAGTAGCCCGCCAGCCATCAATAAAAAAAGTGAAGGGATAAGTTCTCCCTCCCTCCCTCCCCCATCTCAAGGACCACCACTGCCCCAGCAAAGTTCTGGGTCTGCCAGCCCACTGTCTCAGCCAAGCAGGGCAGTTCAAGGACCATGGTGCATTGAAATCTATTCCCTCCAGAACAGATTAATTGGTTTTCAGTGCATTCCTATGCGAAACCGCTGCTCTACTTACAATTTTTTTTAAATTATGAGCATGTGCTTGGAACGGATAAAATTTGTAAGTAGAGGTTTTAGTGTAGTAGCCCTCAGGCACTTTGGGCCGGAAAAAATAGACCTCGGCCTGTTCAAAGTTGGACAGCCCTGCTTTAAGTTTTAACCGCCATCTTAGAACTACAGATCCTCAAGTTTAAACATCTAGCCCAGGAGGATTTGGAAAGCTTTCAATCCAACCCTGAGGTCTGCAACCCCCATTCAGGTAAAAAGTCCTGCAGGATATGAATCTGGAAGTTGAGTCATGGCAACTGGACCTCTTTTCTTGAGATATTGAATCATCCAAACAGCTTCATCAGACTGACAAAGCTGTTTGGATGAGTAGCAAAACATTTCAATCTCTCAAGAAAAAGAAGTCCAGTTGCTATGACTCAGTTTCCAGATAAACTCACCTGGATGACTGAGAATCTTCACAGACATACTACAGGATAGGAAAGTTTGCCTTTTTATGATATTATAGCAGTACAATATTTACTTATTTATTTTCAGAATTTCTATGCCAGACATCTAGTTGCAAGGCTATTCTGGGCAGTTTACAACAGTAAAGATACAGCAAAAGTAAAAATTTAATAAGATAGCATAATGTAAACAACATTATAATGGAATAAAAAGATAAACAATAAACATCACATACAAATATAAACTAGGGAAAATGAAAACAAAATAGACAAATAACGTGGGTGGGTGGGTAGATTTTAAAGTTTATAATGTGTCCCTGGAGTTGTGACTCAGACTCAGGGAAAGCCTGCCAGAAGAGTCATGTCTTCCATGTTTGTTTAAATACCCCCAAGTGAGGTCTACCTCTTTTTGGTACACCAATGGGATTCTACGGCCCTGCTGTCGATTGACTATGTGTAAACTAAGAGTTCCTTGACTGTGCAGAGAAGGTCCCATTAATCTGGTTGCACAGTTCAAAAAACAACAACCCACACACACCTTGCAGGGTCTTCTGAGGGTGCTAACTCCTCTCCACCCACTGTGCTAGCAATGTGACTCATTTGTTTGAAGTGTCTCCCTGTTTCCTGGTGACCCAGTCTGTTCTCTGGATGACCTAAGTGACATTGATGGAGATTCAGTGGTAGGCAAGTGTCCTTAAAGCCTCACTGCAAAGCAGTGTGACTTCTTCCAATTATATAAGGAAACATGACCTACAGCGGAATTTCCATTTATTCTAATTAATGCTCTCAGACCCTTGTCATGCTTCTTTTTATTGCGAGTAGGGAATGAATTCCTTGCACCGGTTTATTACTAAGCTGGATGTGCTTCCAAACCCCTGAAATCAAGCTGCTAAGGACTCTGAACTGTGTTGTCCAACTGTAGATGATAAATTTACTCCTACAGAATCCATGATGAAGGACATCTGATGTCACCTTCAGCATCAACCACCACCTATTCTGTGAGAAACCAATGAGAATTGCAGAATCTTGTTCAGAAGAAAAGCTCCACTCCTGCCGCCTTTCAAAGAGCAACTAAATGAACCCAGTTTTTAAAAAAGAAGTTGCTACCCCTCCCCAGTAAATATGAATTCAGGTATACTTTCTTTGTACACATTGTGAATTATACCACTTTGGAAGGAAAACAGTTTTGGAAAACCTCTCAGGCTAGCACAAGATGGCAACTGCCATAACCCAGCAGTTGTTTCCACAACTGAACTAATGCTGCACTGGAGTATGGCCATGCTTCAAATGCTTTCTATGAAAAGATAACTTATGTTTTAATTTTTTTAAAAAAAAAAACCAAAAGAGCAGGAGTTATGAACAGGTGGGTTGGACCAGGAGACAGATAATGATTTGTGGTCACAGCAAAAGTAGACAAGTCGAACAGTCTTTTCTGAAAGGGGATCCATGGTCAACCAACTGTACCTCTATTACCAAGCTAAGTCAACTGAGGATGGAACAGAGAGAGAAGGAGAACACGGTGGTGGGCAAGACATACGTGGTTTGTTGAGGAGTGGTCGTGCGGCCAAAATAGTCAAAGGAGATCTCAAACCATTTGTAGATGTGGTCGTGGACAGCGTAGTACTTATCACAGATCTGCTTGGGTGTCAGCCCTTCCTCCATGGCCTTTGTCTCCGTTGCGGTGCCGTACTCATCGGTTCCACACAAATACAGGGTGTTCCAGTTGCGCAGGCGGCAATACCTGGAAGGGAAACGGCCGCCAGTTGCAAGCACTAAAGGCAGGACGCTCAGTGGTGTCAGTTAGGGTGACAAGGCTCCCAATCCCCCCAGCCCTGGAGTCATGACTAAAGCCCAAAATAGATCTCAGATAGAAACGGCATCCCAGCTGTAACCCACTCCTCCCTTTTAAGGGAGCCAAATAACCTGGGTATTTGGGGGTGGGGGTGGGGGAGAGAAGAAAGGAAACCCTTGCGGGTTCAGCTGTAAGGGCTTCGTAGCTATATCCCTACCCATGGCCAGAAGAAAGGGGGACATGGCAGGGAACTTACCTGGCAAAGGTGTCAGCACTGAGGACGCAACCGATGATGTTCCCAAGGTGAGGGACATTGTTGACGTAGGGGAGTGCACTGGTGATCAGCACATTCTTCATGCCCTCCACTGGCAGTCTGGGAGGAAGGCACACAAAAGAAAGGATGTCAAAGGAGGAAAGAGGCTGGATCATGCCCCATGGGGATGCCAGACCACCCTATAGTGACCAGAGGCAATAAAGGTGCACCAGGGCAACCTGGCATTTAATTACCGATAAATGCAGTAAGAGTAGCCTCAGGCAACACCACGCATACAAAGCCCCTGATACGCTGACAAAATTGAGAAAAAACTTTTGGCTTCTTGTCGTCATGGTTCTTGAGCAACACGATGATACCACCTAGGCCAGTGATGGTGAACCTTTTAGAAATCGAGTGCCCAAACTGCAATTCAGAACCCACTAATTTTTCGCAAAGTGCCAGTACAGCCATTTAACCGGAATACAGGTGGCTGTGAAGGGGCGATGTCGGGTGCCCACAGAAAGGGCTCCAAGGGCCAGCTTTGGCACCCGTGCCATAGGTTCGCCAACACTGGCCTAGGCTTATGATCCCAAATCTGGTGCTACCCACTGGGTATCAAGGCAGCACTAGGACTGCTACGCATGAATCATGAAGATGGGAGAGAGCTGACGTAACTGTGTAAATCAGCCGGCAGACACATAAAAAAGCTTGCTTTCTGTGAAAAAATAGGGCAAATGGTTTGAAATCAGTAGATTTCTCCTTGGGGGCTTAGACCAGTGGTTCCCAACCTTAAGTAACCCAGATGTTCTTGGACTAAAACTCCCAGAAGCCTTCACCGCTAGTTGTGCTGCTGACCAAAGTGTACTCCTACGTCTTGGATCGAAGAGCTGCACATGCATACAACACACTTTTTCTGTGTTCTGATTTTCTACAGGGTCTCACACATGATCCTTCTTAATATGCTGTTTATTCTACGTTTGGGTAAAACTTTTATCTTAAAAAATATACTGTATAATGAAAATTTGTCCAAGGGCGGCGGGGGGTGGGGGGATATAATGTCTCTCCCTGATTTTTCTCAGGCTTTCACACCTCTGCACCTCAGCTCCCAAAAACCGAACGCCCATCCCAGCAGGGGCTAAAGCTGTTTTGTTTAACAATGGAGAAGCCTGCAGCATTCACGGGATAACATGTACATCAGTGTTTCTCAACCTGTGGCTCCCCAGATGTTCCTGGACTGCAACTCCCAGAAGCCTCCACCACTCGCTGTGCTGGAAGGGGGTTTCTGGGAGTTGCAGTCCAGGAACATCTGGGGACCCACAGGTTGAGAACCACTGATGTACACAGATCATCAGAGCTAGAAGGGACCCTGTGGGTCTCGGAGTCCAGCTCCAGCCAAGGAGGCCCAGTGGGGGAATCGAACTTTGAACATCTGGCGCCGCAGGCACACGCCTAAACCCCTGAGCTATCCCGTAGCTCTTACGTACAATTGCTTTGAATGTCAGGGAACAACACAGAACCAACACTCTTGGTTTGGAAACTTTCTTCCAACCGTGGCTCTGACGTTCGCCGTGGCCTTTCAGACCAGCAACGTTACTTACATGGGGTGTTGTGGCTTCCAAGGTTTCGGGAGGCCAGCTAGTCCCTGGCTCCAAACTTCTGCAATGGCAGCAATCTCGTCTTCTGAAACCTGATGCTGGGCGGATTCCTCTTCCTTGGGAGAGGGACCAAAACGAGTCCTCAGATTTGCTTTAGGAGATGACCTCCACCCCCCACCCCAAAGTGTCAGGCAGCACCCATCCACGAGTCGTACCTGGCCTGCGGAAACCTCTGCACCCATGCTACAAGGTGTCTAGGACAACAATGACAGCACAAGCACAGCACCACTGCTTCAAGCAACCCCACCATCCGTGCGGGAATCATGCCAGCTTGCGCCCAGCGATTGGACTCCAGCTTGGACACAGCACAGATTCTGACTGGCTTGCAATCTTCTGCATGTCAAGTGATCACTGGGAAATGGGTTGCATCTTGGCACGCTCATGGCACGGAAAGAGCTTGCACCGGACCACGCCGCGAGTGTCCCAAGACGCAAGCGTTTCCCTGCCTGTCTGACCCACCTCTTCCGTTTCCCACTGGTGGGGGAATGGTTACATGTAGTGAACTTTTAAAAAGGAACAGACATGCACCTCTCCAACTTCCCACCTGCCGTGGAACAGTCAAAGAATGGGGGTAGCTGTCTTTAAGAGTCCGGGGGGCCCAACTCAAGTAACAGAACGCAAAAGGATACCTTTGGCTCATTTGTAGCCGGCCTCTCAAAGGCCAGGTTGGGAGAAGTGTGTTTCTGAAGGTATGCTTTGAGCTCCACCAATCCTTTGGATGTCCATATGGCCTCAACGGCCTTCTTGCAATGCTCCTTCGCATTCATATTCTGGAACCACCTCCATAAGGCCTTCAACTCATCTTTAAAATCAGAGGATCAACATTATTTCCAGCGGCAAGAGGACTCTGCCTTTCAGACCACTTGTTTGTTACTATCCATTCAAAACACCTCCATTGAGCCCGGAAAGAAGTCTCAAGGAGGCCTAACCCACTGCCACTGCCTTGGAAAGGTCACGTCACTCAGCAGAACCACTACCATAACCGAGAAAGGTGGAATAGAAATACCTTGGCTAGTTCTTGGGTGAATGGATTCTGGACCTCAAGTAACTAACAAGTCATGCTCTATCTCAATTTCAAACTCTCTGAAGGCCTCCTGTGATTTATTTATTTTTAAGTTTAGGAAGGGGTCCTTGGTAAGATCAAGAATGTCACATAATCCTTCCCTGAATTAAAATTTTGCCCAACAACACTAATTTTCCCATGCAGTGCACAGTTGCAGCATGTGAGATATATGCAGCAGAACAGCCATTCTCAACTGGAGGGGGAGGGAAGAGAAGGAATGTGTCCCGTTTCTTCCCCCGCCCACCGGCACATTTGGGAGCCCTGGTACATTTGATGGGGACCACCACTTCAGTATTCCTGCCAAGAAAACTCTATGGACATGGGGTCACGAAGAGTTGGTCATGAATGTAACGACACCACACACACACACATACCACCATATAAGGTTGACATGGCCAAGCCTGATTCGTCCTATATCAGGCATGGCCAGACTTTGGCCCTCCAGATGTTTTGGACCACAACTCCCATAGTCATTTGTCATTTGCATACAGGCTTGGAATTCTGGGAGTTGTGGTCCAAAACATCTGAAGGACCAAAGTTTGGACGCCCCTGGCCTATACTCTGTTTCATATCGTATTTATGGCCATGGCCGAAATGTAAGGGTTGAAAACGGCTGGGCTAGAGCACATCTGAGGTGCAACAGTGAGGTTTTGAGTGGTAAAAGTCTAGCCAACACTGCCTCTGAGCTGGCTCTGCCTCAGAATCCATACCAGGCTGTTCAGACAGACAGAAAAGGCTCTCTGAAGATGGAAAGGAGAGAGGGAATCATCCACATCTCTCCATTACTGAGGGAGGGGAGAGGACACTCCCACACACACACACACAAAGAGACAAGTGAAAGGAGGAAAGCAACAAACCACCAGAAGAGGTTTGTCCACACCAGCAGCCAAGGAAATAAAAACAACCACCTTAATAAACAATAAACCTTGTGGCTTATTGTACTGCCACAAAATGGCGGCTTCTCTTACCTGCCAAGAAAGATCCATCCCTTAACAGAGGGAACAGGGATCCCCATAAAGCAACATCAACAGCTGATTCGGCATCCTGAAATAAAAGGTCAGGGAGATTTTGTTGAAACCCACAGGAGGGGCAGGGTGAGTATTTGCCACCCCCAATGCAAGCCACTTCTCACACATTTATAATAAAATATACTCTTCCTGCCATGCAGGAAATTTTAAATCCATTTTCTCCTTCCAAAGTTCATATTGACAGAAGAAGCGAATACTGTGTGGGAAACCAGTGACTTACTCTCAATATTATTTTCATACTCAAGTAATGTAGCCACATAATATATTTCCTAGTACAGTATTTAGGGACTGGATTAACCTGGAGTCCCAACTAGTTTTTCTGGAGACCTTTATAAAACATGCCTTGCCTTACATAGAAATTACTTTCAAAATGTGTGCATGATGTTGACAGTGAAATATACAAGCTGCCCTGTAAGTTCCATTCATACATTTTGAAATTAATTTTTTTCACAAGAAAATTTACATTTTAAAACGGTGTCCGGCAACTGCATGTACAGAAAGAACAAGCAGAGGCTGCAGCCCAATCTGCATCTGGGACTGTATTCTGGCGGCCACATCGTTCAAGTGTACGAGTAACACTGCACACAAAATTCAACCATCGTTATGTATCTTGAAAGAGCAAAGTTTTGATCCTAAAGATTGCAAAGGTGCTTACTCAATCATATAAAAAAAAAACCAAGAGAAAGGCATTTTAAAGGTCTCTCCTGTGCGTCCTTAAGTCTTAGTAAGACAAGGCCCACAGATCACCAAATACTGCAAACTATCAGGCTGGCTTGAAACCAGTTTTGATTCTCTCCCTCTAAAGATGAATCCATCACTGCTTCTGGATGCTCTGCCAAAATCTTCGGCCTGTGAAATCTTCACTGAGAAGTGAGCTAGTGTTGTCCATTCTTACTACACGGAGGTTTTTACTCACCCCAACAAGGTAAGAAGTGCCCTTTTTGTTAAGGGTCTGATCAATGTAGTTCAGGGGTTTCTTGACGATCCCCCAAACCTCCTCACCCTTCTTTCCTTGGACCACATGAAGATACAAGGCTGCAGACAAAGCAGGCTGTGAAAAACACCAGAGAGAGGAGGCACTGTTAGTTTATCTTGTCTCCCTTTGTCACCTCCTAGGGTGGCACCACATTCAGGCAGCAGTCCTCCCAGTTTTACTTGGGAAGGAATGAAGTATGTGGGTCAAGCTGGAAATCTGTCTTTACACTACCTCCCAAAAGAACCTCTCTGTCCAGAAACGCAGAATGGATGTTTAAAAAACAAAGGCAAACAGGAACAGGCTCCGTTCAAAAGAGATGCATTCACCAAAAGTGTGACACATTTGGCTCCATGGTCCTGCAACAGATCCCCAGGTTGTTTTTTTAACTACAGAGAGCATCCAGAAAACGGAGCTCTCTGACAGTTCTCTTGATACATAGACAAGCCCTACTTCCACACCCAGATCTTCAGACCCAATGGTCACCATCTCAACATCCCTGTCTCTTTCTCACCAACATGAGTTTCTTTCTGCCCTCTTTACTATATCTCCTGTCACTTCCTGGGCCTTGTCCCAGTCACTTTAATGTAGCCCAAATAGTTGAGGGTGCACGGTTTTTTTTCCTCCTCAGTGAATTCTGCTAACATTTCTATGAGGGAGGAAACTACAAACTTGGGATAACTCCTCCCAATCAAAAGCTTCAGAAGCTGGAAAACAAAGGAAATATTGGCCTCCAGTCCAATGATTTCCCCCTGAATATCTCTTGAAATTCTTTCCCGCATGTGGAAGGGCATAGGGAGAAAGTACTGCACTGCTGTAACCACCATACCGTAATTCCCCATTTATTGTGGGGATTAGGGGCTTGACCTGGCTCGCGATAAAGGAAAATCCGTGATATGCGGATGCTGGGCTGGGCCAGGACTGGGGTGGGGGCTGTCTGGGGCCTCCAACACTTACCTTAGGCCTGGCACTACCCCAAATGGGCCTCCGATGGGCTTCCTGGGCCTGTTGGAGCCCCAGAAGTGGTTTTTGGTGATCCAGAAGCCACTTCCAGTTCACCAGAATCCACTTTTGGGGCCTCCAACAGGCCCAGAAAGGCCATCGGAAGCCTGTTCAGGACAGCACCAGGCCTGAGGTAAGTGCAGGAGGCCTCAAATGGGCTCACACAGCTTGCCCCAGGGGCCCTTGCTTTCATATACTACATTCCCATGATACAACGGGACCACAGTATATGAATTGCAAAATGGTGGGGGACCACTGTACTAGGGGGCAACTTACCACAACATTTGCAGATCTGGTGGTCCATCTTTCATTGACAGAATACGGTACATAGAAAGATCTACTTCCCCAGCAGGGGCTCCTTGCAAAAGCCAGATTTCCCATCCATGGGCCTCCTTCCCTCAAGGACTGGGCATTTTGGTAGGACAATGGGACTGAGCCACACAGCCTCGTCTCAAGTGGTCTGTGTATGTCACCCACTCCTTTTCCTCCTGTGAAGACTCCCGTCTCCCTTCCCCAAACAAGAGCCGGTCCCCGATCATGCTTCCCTCACAACCCCCACACGGCTCTTTAACCCACCTCCAGCTCAGTTGCTTCCCACTCAAACAAATGACTGGTTAAATCGCTCTGTTGCTGGTCAAAATCGCTTGTTTCCTTTCCAGATAAACGGAAAAAATACCTAGAGAACAAAGAAGAAGAAGGTGAGTGATGGTACACTTTAAAGATTGATATGCTTTACCGGGCATAAGCTACAGTATGTGTAGCCTGCATACTGTAATTAAAAACTGTAAACTGCCCAGAGACTACTTGGTGGTATGGGGCGGTATATAAGCAGAACACTTCAATGGGCTGCAGCCCACCTCCTCAGGTGTACTTGATGAAGAGGGCTGCAGTCTATAAAAGCTTGTGTTAAATAAACCTGGCTTGTGTTTTAAGATGCAAGAAGTCCACTTGCTGTTTTGACTACAACAGACTGAAGGTATGAGTTTTTATACAAAAGGAAGGCACTCTTACAAGGTCAAAGGTATATCCTGCCCCTCCCATGAAAAGTGACTTTTCAGATTCTCATAATCCAAGCCACTCATGAACAAACACACACCACCCTCTCTAAGGTTATGCCCAGGACCACTCTTTCTGCTTTACTCACAGTGGCACCACAATTCACTCGCTTTTCTCAGTTTGAGTGGGACCAGCGGGTACATTGCATATCCCTCTCCCCAAACCCTTTGCTTCTATGGCTGTGAAACCTGCTCCTTGTACTGTAATATCATGCAGAACCCAGAGTGCCTAGTGGTGGCGAACCTTCAGCACTTCAGATGTTTTGCACCACAACTCATTCTGGGAGTTCTGGTCCAAAACATTTGGAGTGCCAAAGGTTCGCCACCACTAGACCAACTTCTTATCCAATTCCATTCGGAGCCTCCCTAGTGGACTGAGATGAGTCCTTCCTTTAGACTGTGAAACAGCTTGTATCCTTTGGCAGAAAGGTGATACATAAGTGCAGTATACAATAGGTGTTATGAGCATTTGGGTGGGGACTCTTCCAAAATTCCGACATATTTGTGTGTGGGCAAGAAACAGAAAGAACAGGCAACACAAACAGGAGTTTTCTAGAACTTTACAGAGTCACTGAGGACAAAGAACAAGCATAGCAGAGCATTCCAGCAATGCACCCTTTCAAATTCCCAATATGTATGGCAATCATGCATGCTCACAGGAAAAACAAAAGGACAATGCTAATTGTGAAACAGGGAGCAGTGTGGCCTTAACGTATGTCTCTATTTTACCATTTTAAAATGTATGTTTCATAACCAATTTTTATTCCTTTCAGTTTCTCAAAATCAGTTTAAAGGAAGGCGAGTTCAGCAACAAATAGCATTCTGAATCACAGTCTGAAGGTGTTTATTATTACAAAGAGAACAGCATCTTCCTCTTCTTTGTCCATCCCACTTTTAGTCTGTGATTTCTTAGTCATTCTAATAAATGTGTTATGTTGCTGCAACTGTTACTTGACCAGAAAGCAAATACTGTATAAAGTTTCGAGCCAGAATAACCCAGTCCCATACTGAAATTGAAAGTGAAATTCCTAAGGCAAGCTGTTGTGTAAGAAAATGCAAACAATAAAATCAAAAGTGAAAGTTATCTGGATTCCGAGAATGTACAAGTTTCTATTTCTTAGAATCCCAGAAAGCAAATATTGTACAGATTTTGAGCCAGAATTACCTAGTCCCATACTCAGAAATCTGACATTGAAAGTGAAATTCCTAAGGCAAGCTGTTGCGTAAGAAAATGCAAACAATAAAATCAAAAGTGATAGTTATCTGGATTCCGAGAATGTACAAGTTTCTGTTTCTTAGAATTCCATGATCCAGGTACATCCTCTTAGGGCAGATACCATCAGGGTTTTTATCCCGCAGGGACTGGACACAATGCAAAGACACATCGTATTCTTGTAACAGAACCAGCAGCCTGCCTGGAAAACCTAAGCTGTTCCATACTTACTGGCAAATTGCATTTGTGGAGAAGAGAAAGGACCCGCTTTCCAGCCGCAGAACTGGCAGATATGGTCGGGTGAGGAACGGAACAACAGGAGCTGTCCAAGAGGAACGCAGTATTTAGAGGTGTAGTCAATACTTACTAAAAGAGGATCGTTACATAAGAACATAAGAAGAGCCATGCTGGATCAGGCCAAAGGCCCATCTAGTCCAGCTTCCTGTATCTCACAGTGGCCCCACCAGATGCGTTTGGGAGCGCATGAGACTAGATATCTGTCTCCTGATACCACTCCCTGCATCTGGCCCTTGAAGTACCCTGGTTTTAAGCCTGGAGATAACACATCTCCATCATGGTTTGTAACCTGTGATGGACTTTTCCTCCAGGAATCTGTCCAATTCCCTTTTGAAGGCATCCAGGCCAGATGCCATCACCACATCCTGTGGCAGGGAATTCCATAGACTAACAACGTGCTGGGTGAAAAAATATTTTCTTTTGTCTGTTCTTACTCTCCCAGCCCTCAGTTTAAGTGTATGTCCCCTAGTTCTGGTATTTTGTGAGAGGGAGAAGAGCTACTCAGTACAAAAGGGGCTGGCAAACCCCATGATTGTGGGATCCCGATTCTGCTGTTTTTAACAGAATCTGAAAATCTGCTAACAAGAGTCCTGACATAAGGTTTCCAAACACACAGATTTGGTTGGAGGAGCAGAAGTGAACTGATTCCACAACCCCACAAAGAAAGGTACAATCATGGCTCATACCCTTTAGCACTCCCATTGTGTTCTTCACTCCAGGCAGAAGCATTCTGATCTGGGAGATGCAGTGACAGGCATTAACCCATGGAGTGAGTTGGGATTCTGGGGCACCCTTCTGACCCCACAGCTTATCATTACAGTATTGTTAGTATTTAATTTGGGGCCCTTGCCCCTCTTTGGAAAGTCTGCAAATTCTTCTAGGCATCCTGCTGTATTTTTCAAGCCACGTTTCAGAAGAGGAAGCTTGACTGAAAAGGCTATTTCTATGTATATGCTGTGGATCTTTTTTAGCACTTATATACTACTCAACTTCCAGATTGTTTTCTTTTAATGAGGCAAGTTGCCTTGGGTCCTTTGAAGGAGAAATGTGGGGCAAAAATATTTTAAACAAATAAATTCTCTCTAAGGACAACCACCATGGCAGATGGCACAATAAAATGTAACAAACAGCAACCAAGCAATAAATGGTGCGGCATAAATGGTAAAAAATATAAATAAGAGTTGACAGCATCTTGAAGCCTACCAAGCAGTTTAATCCTATATACAAAGAATGAATACACGTCATAAAAATGGTGCAAGTACAGATTCTCAACATCCCAAAGCCTGCTGGAAATAATCCTGCCTAGCGTCCCTTCCTGAATCTGTCCAGGGATGTCATGCTTTTCAGGGACTCAGGAAGAGAACTACTATACTAGGTTCATATCCAAGCAAAGTGACCATCTCAGAAGCATAAGAAAAGTGCAGAAGTGGGCAGGAGGTAGAGAGGATGACCTGTCAGAAGCAGGATCACAACTTTTAATGCCTGATTTTGGGCATCCAGGAAAACGATCACACCCTTATTCTGCATTTGCCAAGTGCCCCCTTTGTGGGGGCGAAGCGGGAGAGGGGGACTAGAGTTTCCCAATGGTTCCACTGCCTCCATACCAGAGTGAAACCAAAAAAGGAGGTAAAAAACCGCCTTTCATCGTGACTTAACATCATCCTGACCCCGCAAGGCAGCAATTTCAGGAGGGTACAAGGAAAGCAAGGAGGAGACGCGTGAACAGGTGGGGAGAGCCTCCTCCAGGGGCAACGCGCTCCCTATACTGTAGTTCCACTTTCGTGTTCATTTTTTGATGCAACTTGCCGGTGTGGAGGCCGGATTGGGGACCCTCCGAGGATCTTATTATTATCATTATTATTTTGGAAGGGGGGATCTGAATGGTGGGTTTTGCACCCCCTGCCTTCACGCCTCCCCCCCCTCCCCAGCTCCCAGGAGGCACTCACCCTCGTGCGGAAGCCACAGGAGCTCCACTGGGACGCCCGTGGCTTCGGCGGCGGCCAGGACTTTCAGCCCTCCGGGGCTGCCTCGGCTGAGATGCAGCTGCATGTCTTTCGGCCACGCGTTCCCCTTCCTCCTCCTCCTCCTCCTCCTCCTCCTCCAACTGATGCAACCAGAGCCGGGGGACCGGCTGGTTTACTAAGCTGAGCCGGACCCTCCCGCGCCACGCCCCCTGACACGCCCTCGTCGGGAGGGAGGGGGCGGTGGCCTCTTAGCCACGCCTTCTCTCTTCTGTCCGTCACGCACGCCTCTGGATAGGGGAGGGGGAGGGAAAAGAGCTGTGCAGTCCCTGAGAGGCCGAGCCTTTTCCCCCCCTGCCGAAAACTACAACTCCCGGCATGCCCCGCATTCCGCAAGGGAAATTAGGAAAAGCCGGGAGGGTGAGGGGGGACGGAGGAAGCGACTTATAGGGAAGAGGAGGGGCGTGGTGGCTCAGCGGGCTAGAGGACTGAAAATGGTAGGCTGTATAGCCGGCAGTTTGGTGGTTCGAATCCCGGGTGCCACGAAGCGGAGCGATCTCCCGCTGTTAACCCCCAGCACCTGCCAACCTAGCAGTTTGAATGCATGTAAAATGCAAGTAGATACATAGGTACCGCTGTAAAAAGCAAGAAGGTAAAACAGTGTTTCCTTGCAGCCATGCCGGCCACATGGCCACGGACTTGCACAACACTAGCTCTTCAGGATGAAGCACCGCTCTTAGAGTCGAACACGACTAGCAGGCATGTGGAGTGGGAAACCTTTATAGGGAAGAGGAGCCAGGGGAGAGACGGGTTGGTCATTGAAACCGGCGCCTCATATTAACTATTTTATTATTTATTTTGAATATTTCCCCCCACTATTCTCCTTGGAAAAGGACCCAAGAGGGCTTACAATAATGAGGGATAATATACAGCCCAGGACATTGAAGACCCATTCAAGTTAAGAACAGGGAATTAGAAGAGGCATCTTAGAAAATTAAAAGATAACCTTAAAGCTACTGAGAGCACGCCAAAAGAAAGTAAACATGGTGGAAAGTAAACATGGAATCACTGCAGTTCTTATGAAATCAGTCAATGCAGTCATTTATGGTTTATTTATTTATTTATTTATTTATTTATTTATTTATTTATTTAACTTATATGCTGCCCACTACCCAAAGGTCTCTGGGCGGCTTACAATCCAAAGAATAAAACAATTTAGAATAGTTAAGAGTAAAATATCAATAAATCATCAATAAAAACCTTACACTAAAATCATTATTCTAAAATTGTCATCAGCGGACCCACAATCTATATTATATCAATTAAAAACCTTCTGGAACAGGAAGGTTTTTACCTGGCGCCGGAATGTAATCAGTGTTGGCGCCAGGTGGATCTTGATCGGGAGGGCATTCCATAGCTTGGGAGCAGCTGCTGAGAAGGCCCTGTGTCTACAGGCCATCCCTCTCACCTCCTTGAGGGATGGCTCTTTCAAAAGGGCCCCCTGGCTAGATCTTAATTGCCAGGTAGGTTGTTGTTGTTCAGTTGTTCAGTCGTGTCTGACTCTTCGTGACCCCATGGACCAGAGCATGCCAGGCCTTCCTGTCTTCCACTGCCTCCCGGAGTTTGGTCAAATCCATATTGGTTGCATTGATGACACCGTCCAACCATCTCATTCTCTGCTGTCCTCTTTTACTTTTGCCTTCAATCTTTCCCAACACCAGTGACTTTTCCAAGGACTCCTCTCTCCTCATGAGGCGGCCAAAGTACTGGAGCCTCAACTTCAAAATCTGTCCTTCCAGTCAACATTCGGGGTTCATTTGTTTCAGAATGGATAGGTTTGATCTCCTTGCAGTAAATATATACTGTAATGTAAATCTGACAGTCCTAATTTTGGAGCATTGCTAGCTTTTCTTAATGTTGTTGCAGCCTAAGTGGCTTAAATACTGTCTATTGCACTGGTGGAGAAACCTGTCTACACGTGAGTGTGTAAGCATAGAGTCCAAAGTGGAAACTTACAGATAAGGCTTTTACAGCAAAAAGACCAATAACAAAGATATAAAGACATGATTATTTTAGTTAAGCATAGATCAGAATATACTGTACTGCATGTAGTTTAGAGTGATACATTGCTTTGCTTAGAGTGATGTATGCAACCCAGACTGTGGTGAGCTTTATCTTTTCTTCTTCAAGGACCAGGAACATCCTTGGTCTGGAATTGAAGGTACAATCAGATGCCTCAATTGGAGTGTTCTGGAGTGGGCTGAATAGGGTCACTTAAGGTTGCAGAGAAGCCAATATGCCATTTGGTGCAATCCTTGCATCCGCATAGCATATACATCTCAAGTTACTCTGTTTGGCTCAGTTCTTTTAAGAAAATAACTCTCCTAGTCCTTTCCTCCTCATTCTGAAAGAAAGCTTTTTTTTTTTTTGGTCTGTTAGTGCTGTTCTAACAGACCAAAAATATATTTGCTTCCTTGCTCTGCACTTACATAGAGCAGAAGAAGAAGTTTTAATTTCCCAGTATCATGAAGTGATTAAGCTGTTTTCTTAGCCTCTTAACAAGACTAGGAAATTGAAAGCAGAAGGCAAATGTAAAGCCAGAAACTCCAATTAGTTTCACCCCAGTGACTGCAGGTCTCACTTGCCAGCATTCATGGTGGCAATCCAAGATGAGAGTCATTGCACTTCGTGCTGCAGCTACCAAGCTAAGAACAACCAGAACACATCCTGCATCAATGAAGACCTCAAGGATGTTCTGCTGAAGGGCTTCTGGGGTGACATCAAGAAGCTTAAGGCTATACTGGCACAATATAGGAGCATAAATAACTTGCAAGCTTGCATCCTTTGCAACAGGCTGCTGGACCTCTCGTTGAGGTCTATTTGCCCATGTCTTTTGCTGTTTGTATCAGTCATGAGGTTATTTTATAGTTCCACTGGTTCCATGGTTGAAATTCTGATTAGATCATGTTTTAACAGTCTTCTATCAAAAACATCTTCTTTCCCATTGGCTCCCAGGGCTGTTTCACGTTGCCAGTTTTGATTGTTAAAGTCTTAATTATCTTGGGACCAAAATATGTAAAACATTTACCTCCTTTTATATGAGCTTTGGGGGGCAAATTACAGATTCGGGATGCAGTCTTTGTAGGGATAATTCTGTGGAGGAGATTGCTAAACACTCCTTACCCCGTGTCACAGTTCCAGTTCACCTCAGATGTAGGATACAGTTGTGGTTGGTTTTTGTTTTGTTTTTAAGTTTAGAAAAATAGAAATTTGGGACTCTTGTAACCAAAGAAATGTGCGGGGAGGGAGGAAGTTATCAGTTCATGAAAATGACGTATTTGTGGCACCTGAGTCTAGTCTGTGCTGGCTTAATGACTCCAACTGAATCGGGCCCGCTGTGTTCTCTATGACCTAGACAGTACAGTTTACTTGAGTTACTCAGAAGTCCCCTCCATAGAAAGTGTGCCACCTCTTGTGTTCTTCATGTCAATGGGACCCACTTGTTTTGGCAACATTTGCTTTAGTCATACTGATGCCTGTGATAAATATAAATGTTATTTTTAAAATGTCATGTACGTTTGCAACAACGGGGCTGTGGTAGGACAGAGACGGTGTCTTCTTCCTGCCTGGTAGGGCCTGAGAACAAAGCTGCTCCCTGCAGCCTACAGGAAACCATTAACTCCTACGAAACCGGATGTTAGTGCGTTACCTGCCCTTTGTGCTTCTCCGTGAACTGCATTCATTGAAACAAGCAACATGCTGTGTCTTTCTCATCTGCAACCACCTGCAGGGGTCATGGAAAGAAGAACCAGACATCTGGGAGCAAAATAGCCCGATAACTCTGGACTATCATCTCTCACTGTGCTGTGGGTGAAGGTAAATATCACTCTTCTCTTTCAATCATTTTCTTTTTGCAGTGATCCTGAATCAGCTTGATCTCCTCCTCCTCCTCCTCTAATTCTTCTTCTTCTTCTTCTGCAAAAGAGAGAACAAGTTTCAGGATGTGAAAATAAATGTGTAGATTTATTTACGGGTCTTATATTAAAAATTCAAGCTCTATATGTTTCATGCAGATCTGCGGGCTTTGTATGCACCCTTTAACTAGTTGCTTGACAATCTATAATATAAATCTTTTGTATTGAACTACACCTCTCACTGTCTGTTCAACTGTTGCCTAATTAACTTGCTGTTAATGAAAATACACAATTGAAATGTATTTAAGATTTTGCCATGAATTGAAGACATAAGTTATGCATGTTTGAAATGTTTGAAAATCTATTTTATGTCACTTTTGTATTGTATGTCCCTATGTTTTTAAATTGATATGTACTGTATTTCTGTTCCATGCTCAGCTCCTGAGGAAGGCTTTGGCTGAAATGCATAGAGCTTGAGTTTTTTAACAGTAGACCTGCAAATAAATTCATGTACAGTATTTATTTTATATATCCTAAAACTCGTTCTCTCTTTTTCACCCTTGCCACTAGTGGATGCATCAGTTCCTGTTCTTTTGAGGGTTTACTGAGTGACAGGATGTGTAAAATGGGTAATTAAGTCCCAGAGGGAAGGCAGAAAGGGCAAGATGGAGGTGGGTTCTGGGTCAGACTCAGTTTATTTATTTATTTATTTATTTATTTATTTATTTATTTATTTATTTATTTATACTGCCCGATTTTCCCCAAGGAACTCAGGACAGTGAACAACATAAGGTATACGGTAACAAAAGAAAGAAACAAGGCAAAACAGCTCCACAATGAAGAGTATATAAAAAGCATTAAAGACAAATCAATTTAAAAAAAGAAAATGCAAATACAAAATACGAAATTACAAAAGCAAAAGTGCACAAGTTGGCGGCAAATGAACAGGCAGGAAAACAGATAACATCAGGCCAAATCAACCTCCTTGATTGCCGAAGGTGGCCTTAAAAAGCCAAGTTTTTAACAGCTTCTTGAAGGCTGACAGGGACTCCGCAGTCCTAGGCGGTTACTTCACATCATTCCTCGTTCTGAGATTACGTTCGTTTTGTGATAACGTTGTTCGCGGTCACGTGGTCTTGTCCTGGTTCTGTCCCTGTTTCCGTTTACCCACGGGCGTGATTGATGGTATTGTGACGACTGTTACTTCACGTCTTGTTTCGTGACAATATCTGTACTTCCCCGCCTTCGTTTCCCCCCCCTTTTTTTGGTCCGAGCTTCCATTTTTCGATATTTCAATTCTCCGTAATTTTACCTTTCATGCATTAAGCAGCAAAGTTTGAGGTTTTATGCCTTCTTATCTCTCTGCGATGCATTGTTTACGCCATTGGGATTGTACAGGAGAATGCAACTTCACACTCCTGCCACTAGATGGAGAATGCGTATGTTGTGTGACGAGCTGTACTTCACGGGCTCTCATCTTGAGACAAGAACCGAGACAAGAAAATTCCTGAGGCCAGGGAGAGGTATGGCTCATTACACTTAAATCCCTGTTCAGGGGGTGTGGTCAGGACAAACTCCCGTCATCACGCAACGGATGTGGAGTAACATTTTTTCGTACCGGTCCCAAGCGGGACGGCGAACCGGGATGAGAGGGATGTGAAGTAACCGTCCAAATTTAACTAGGAAGATGATTCTAAAGTGTTGGGTCAGCCACAGAGAAGACACAATTCTGGGTAAAGGTCTTGCGAGCCTCCCGGGGGTGGTGGTGATCTGGAGCGAAAGGGACTATGATGTTCTGGTGAGCCAAGCCGACATTGACCATAGGATGATACGCTCCAACAGATATTCTGGATCCAAGCCATGGAGGGTTTTGTAAATGAAACCCAATACCTTAAACCTTATTCAGGAGGCAACAGGTAGCCAGTGCAAGCGAGCCAGAATTGGGGTGATGCAGTCCATATCTTCCCACACCAACCACCAACCTGGCCGCCACATTCTGCACCCGCTGCAATCCCCGAATAAGGGTCAAGGGAAGCCCCATGTAGAGAGTGTTACAATAGTCTATCCTTGAGATGACCAGCATTTGCACAACTGTCCTTAGGGAGTCACTGTCAAGGTAAGGGCAAATCCGGGCGATTAGCCTAAGTTGGTAAAAGGCTCCCCTGGAAATGGCTGCCAACTGGAATTCTTGGGGGGTGTTCTCTCTTATCCCCGCTTTATGTTATCCACAGGAAGGCCTGGAACTGATCCCCAGTGGGTACCGGCTTCCTACTGTGTTATATTTGCTTCTGGTACAGTTTGGTTCACCCTATTTTCTGGTGGCCACACGCATTTTAAATAAGAGCCCCTTTTGTGAGCTGTTCTGCTCCTTCCTGGCGTAGTGGGGTTGCAGTTGCGATTAGGAGCTCCCATATTGGTGACTGGGAGTTCTCATATTGTCCCATTCTGCAGTCCGTGTAATTGCTTAATCTGCTACCAAATAGAGCTGTGAGTAACATTTTCTTTATTTACGACTGTGTGACATATGCAGTGGGTTGTGATGATAGAGAGGATGGTAGAGAAACCCTCTTCTCCATTGGGGATAACTTGCTTGTCGAAGTAGCACCCTAAATTGAGGATTGAAAGCATAATTTTGGTTTAAAGCAAAACTTTATGGTTGTAGCTACACTCTCAAAAACAAAGAAATCCAGCAGTAAATTGACCCCCCCACTCAATCAGTCATCCCAGTGATGTATGCTTGTACTTCCGCTGCAAGTAAACATGAATGCATGACCCTTCTTGCCACTACACACCCTATAGATACTAGCTGTGATGCTGCTAACCTTGACAAGCGATCAATTTTTACACAGTTTTATCCACAATTACAAAATCTTGACTAGTCCAATCCAGTTGATCCATATTTGGGGGAAGGAAGCCTTGCTTTATTTGAAGGGCTTTGCCATGGGATAACAGAAAGGTCTTCTTCTCATGTAGGGAACCAAAAACAAATTTCGTGGTTTGTTATTCCTTGGGATGGAAATTAAGATTTTAACAGGATGCATTAATGGGCCCAAGTGTTGGGTGGGATGTATTGATCTATGGCTTAAATGCCTTTGCTCTACCAGCCAATGGAATTGGCTATTTTCCTCTATGTTTGGGGACTTCCTTGTTTTTTTCAGTTGTAGAAACACAGGGAAGCAGACCAGTTTTTCCATGCCTGCTTGGTTTGGCTGTCACACAGGAAAGGGAGTTGCTATTTAAGCCGAGGCATGTCTGTCCATACTACTGATGGAATGACGTCCAGAGATTTCCCTTGGGAGACACTTTGCTGGGTCGAGATGAGTTCCAACAAAGGTTAGTCCCACCCAAGGGGAAAGAGTTAGAAAACCAAATTTTTCACCCCCATAATTTGCATTATATGTTGCCTATTTGGGTAAAAGGCACAAACAAAAGATGCCAGACATCCTAAAGGTAGCAGAGGTGAGTGTTGACTGTAGTGTTAGTGACTATTCATCATATATGAAAGGTTGCTAATAAAAAGAAGAAAGATACAATCTCCACTTGTCATTTCCAAGGAGAGATAACAGGAAACCAGACATCAAATATAATTACAGTGGTACCTTGTATAAATGAATTAATTAGTTCCAAATGAAATTCTGTTAAGCAAATTTTCTTTATACAAATTTCCCATAGGAATGCATTGAAAACAGAATACAGTAGGAACCTGGCATCCACTGGTGATTGGTTCCAGGCCTACCCGTGGATAATGAAATCCATGGATAAGAGAGAACACCAACATCTCCCCCAAAACTGCTGTTTCGTGACAGTAGCTTGCTTTCTGGCTGCAGTTTTGAGACAGTAGCTTGCTTTTTGGCTGCTGTCTGTGACATTAGCTTGCTTTGTGGCTGCTGAATTATTTATTTGATTTTTTTCTGCAAACCAGGGGTAACTGAATCAGTGGATAATGAATCAGTGGATATGGGGGTCCTACTGTAATACCTAATTGTGACCATTTTTATGTTGTACGGATTTGTCCCGTAGGCGATTCTGTTAAGCAAATTTCCCCAATCTCTGTAATTTTTTATGTTGTACATAGATTTGTATATGATAACTAGAGCCAACATGTAAAGAAGAGTGGCCAAACTCATCGGACATCCTATTTCCTTTCATATCCATCCCCATGCCTCCATAAAGCAAGGGGAGCATAATAGGGAAGGACTGGTTCTTTGCCACTTGTATGCAGTGCAATATTGCACTTGGAAATTGCCCTACTTTCATTCAGCAATCTTGGTTCGTCGTAACTAGAGTAGCGGGCATTCCATCAATGGAACTTTCATAGGCATTGCCTCATGAGATTCCCCACTGAGGCACAGTGGGTCTACTGTACTTGAGACTTAATACTGGATGTCAGTGGCTATGAGAGAGATGCTGGTAAGAAATATATTGGAGAATGCCAAAGGGTTCTGCATGAAAGGCTCTTTGGCTTGGGTTGTGTGGGGATTTTTCGAGTAGCCTCCCTGGATCGCTTCTGTCTGAGAGCGTCAGATTCCCCTCAGAACGCTTTTCAGAGCTATGCGCATTCTTTCCCCCCTGCGGTGAGGTACAAATGCCGCGTGGCTTCCTGTTGCAACAGCAACGTGGCTGCCACTTGCCCCTTTCTCTTTCCAGGGCAACTGGAGAGGGCAGAAGGCCACACTTCCCAGAGAGATGGGAGTGGAGGGATGCCATAAGATCGGATCCCTTCCCTGATCTGAACACCATGCTGGGCACCTCATCATGGCCAGAGAGAGGAGGCAGAATCCCCGTCATAATAGGCATGCCATGGGGAGGGGTTGGGGTTAGGGTTATTCAAGACACTTCTGCAGTTAAAGGCAGTGTTTGGGAGCTCATCGTCTCAGTGTCAACACTACTACCTTTCTTCTGTCCCCTACTTTTAAAAAAAATCTGACAATATTATTTCTCTCTAAGTCCACATCCTGGAGACCAGGATGCTTCCACAAAAACAATTCTAGTCCTAGTAAGTGTTTTCATTTCCGCCCTGCCACAAGAACTTCAATCCATCTTCCCCTCTGTTTGGAGATCCCACTGCCACATTTGAACCCACAAAAGAGGCAAATGCCACTGTTCTTCAGAATAAAGCATGAATGGGAACTGTGTGGCCCACAGGGGCCCAAACACAATTCCCCAGCAGCCAGCAGCTCTCCCCCCCCCACACACACACACTTTAATGTATTAAAGACATTAAAAACACTTTTGGGGGGTTAGAAATTAGGGATCAGGTGAGCTGGTTCTGTCATGTTCTAAGCCAGGGGTCCTCAACCTAAGGCCCGGGGGCCGGATGCGGCCCCTCAGGGGCCTGAATCCGGCCCCCGGGACCAATTGCAGACCCCCCCACCTCCCCCCCGCTTCGCAAGCCACCCAGCCTCCACAGCTGCTTCTATTGCTGAGGCAGTTCCCAGCCCTTGCTCGTTCCCTCCCTCACTTGTGGTGCATCAAGTCAGGCCTGTCCGGGCTGGGCCAAGAGAGAAGGCAGCTTTCCCTCCCGGGCGCAGCAAGGGCATGATGGCCAGGGCGCACAGCTGGATCTGTGTGCAGTGGTGCCAGCCTTGCTGCGGCTGCTGCTCCTCATCCTGAGTGGCCGCCTAGAAGGTGATGAGGGGCCTGAGCTTGCCTGGGTTGCCACCTCCTTCCCGATGCAAGGAAGGAAGGAAGGAAGGAAGGAAGGAAGGAAGGAAGGAAGGAAGGAGAGCTGCTCCAGCCGCTGCCACTGTATGAGAAGGAGGAGGAGGAGGCGCAGCAGAGGGATCCCAGCAGTGGCACAACCCGGAGCAGGAGGCATTTGCGGGGGCCCTGGAGATGCACCGATCATGGGCTGATCGTGGGGTGGTGGTGGCCCCACTTGCCCCTCCCTCCCCTGTGGTCCGGCCCCCAGTGGTGTCTGAGGGGTGGTGGACCAGCCCGCTGTTTAAAAACTTTGAGGACCCCTGTTCTAAGCCCTCAATAATCTGTACCCCAATTGCATATTTTTTAAATTTGTCCACTAGAGGGCAAGGGAAGCTTTCTCTGTTAAAAAAAAGCCTTTTTAAAAAAGGAAGCAGGAGCCAAGAGTGGGCGTGCCTTCCATGTAAAAGAGG
Organism: Phrynocephalus forsythii; assembly: GCA_029282475.1. Taxonomy (NCBI): domain Eukaryota; kingdom Metazoa; phylum Chordata; class Lepidosauria; order Squamata; family Agamidae; genus Phrynocephalus; species Phrynocephalus forsythii. The sequence continues at coordinate 28,309,041 of JAPFRF010000011.1, read as the reverse complement.
TAGATATGTCCATCTCCCTGGAGGTTGCTTACCCTAGTTTAAGCTGTATTATTTTGCCATGAATAGTAACTGATAGAAGATCAGAGCCTATTACAACCCTGCAAACATTCCTTACAACTTAACTATTTTGTCTTGAAGAAACTTTTAAAAATCCATATTTATTTTATCTGTGAAATGCCAAAGTATAGTAGTTTAATTTATAATAGCTGAAATCCTGGTGCTTTAATTCAAGCCATGGAAGGCTGATGACATAGTTGGTCATTATGATTTTTTTTTTTTTTTTTGGCAATCAAACATTTCTGATGTACCTCTTTCAACTCTTTTCATAATGGGAAAACCTGTTGGGGCTGTGGGGGGAGTCCTCAATTTCCAAAAATCAATGTCAGCAGGACAGTTTTGCCGGAGCAGCCATTGTTTGAGAAATTAGAGACTCTCCCCGCATCTTTTGGCCCCCTATGGCTTCCCCACAGCAAAAGGGAGCCCAGGGGAGTTTGAGGGACATTTGAAAAGTAATGTTTTTTTAAAAAAAAATCACCACTGTTGATGATGTCATCAGCCTTATGCGTGCATTTTAAAGCAACAGGATTTCTGCCAGTTACAGTAATAATCATCTGCAGATCAACTTGCTGATTGGAGCTGATATGTTAAAAAGTGGGACTTCCATGTTGAATTTCTGAGTGTTATTCCCCATTTTCTTTTCTGTCTAGGTGGCAGCTGAGAGCTTTTTTTCTGAGACTGGAGACCTTTAACCCTTTGCAGGGCACCCCATTTTGATGAGATGCTTTTGGGCCATTGGTTTCTGGAAGGGTTCAGTCACCCACAGAGTCAGTCAGCCCTGGATCCTAGGGCTGGTGTGATGGTCCAGGCCCTCTACAACTACCAGTATAAGTCCGAGGACGGGAGGTGGGTGTCCATTTCAGAAGGCGAGCTCTTCCAGCTCATGCGCAAGTCCAACGATGACTGGTGGCAAGTGCGTCGGCTTGGTCAGCACCAGCAAAAGCGACCCATCTTTGTGCCTGCCTCCTACGTAGCTGAACTGCCCCCTAGTACGAGGGCGGCCTCACCACAGAACTACATATTGCATCCTGGCCACTGTGCAGAGGAAGATAATCACGCCGGTGAGTTGGAGGTGGGGATGGAGAGTCAGTCGGGGCACAGAGAGTGATAAACCAACCAGAGCAGTTCTGTTGCTGTGCTGGGCTCCTTAGAATGGTATGGAGTCCATTCGTGAAGAAACAGCGAACTCCCTGGAGGGAGGAGGAGGGTGGGAAGTGTACTGGGGGCTAGAAGGAGGACACCTTTCCCTCCTGAGAGCTGCTCCTGCTATCAGAAAAAGGAAGATGGTTATGTTAAATGTCAGGTAACAGGGGTGAGGCCCCATCTGGAGTACTGTGTACAGTTCTGGTCACCAGACCTCCAGCCACAGCCACACCTACTTATCTGACAAACTATGCTTTTGCCCTGTCATAAGGGAACTTTGTTATTGTTTAAATGTTCACAAGGTGAGGGAAAAGAAATAAAATCCTGTGATGGTTTCTTTTCGTAGGGGACTAAGTCCTGCCTAGTTATGTGGGCTGTACGTCCCACAATAAAGCAGGTAGAAGCCATTAACAGCATTGACTAACCTGGATTAAGAAAGTTACAGTCAAGACAGAAAAAGTCTAAACCCTAATTCTAAAGGACTCCCTGCCAGAATGAATGTCTTAGAAGGTACAAGGGAGAGGGATGCTAACATGAAATAAAAGAGAAATTGGTAGACACATCCTGAGAATGTCAATCTAGCGGTAGACATAAGCAGAACTAGAGTTGGGGGGGGTCAAAAAGAGAGGCATTTGGGTTCTCTACTCTAAAGTGTCCATGATGGTCATGTGGGGTGGATAAATGCTAAGAGGCAGCACGCTTGCAGGACGCCAGGCTCAGAGCTAGAAATGTGGGCACATTGAGTGGTCTTTGGTTTAAGGGCCAGCTAAGCTGTCTTCAGCGTTAATTATATTACATTAGAACTGGGTGGGTTCTTCAGCAACCCAAAGCATAGGTTGGAAATAATACTCCCAGGCAGCACAGCTATACTAGCAGGCTGATGGGAACTAGAGTGCAAGACATCTGGAACTGTGTTGGGAAAGGTAACAGTAACAGTACACAGTACTGCTCTCTGGGTATGTGCAGAATACAGCCAGGCACAGGCGCCAAGCCTCTTCCCAGGTGATTCTGTTCAATGCAGCTGACCCTGCCACTCTTCTTTCTAGCACACAGAGAAAGGGTGTCTGGTTCTATGGAGGACCTGTGCACACCATCTCACCCACCGCCTCTCCACACAAGGTTGATGGCCTACCGCAGTCTCCCTCGGCCTATGATAAGACCGCATCCGTTGTTGCTTAGCAGAAGCCACAGCCTGGGTCTCTTGTCCCAAAGAAACAGGATGGATAAAAAGCAGGAGCAAAGTTCAGAGGAAGATGTAGCAGTACAGGAGAACAACCCAGGGGTGAGATGATTTTTTTTTCAATGTTAGTCATTACTATTGTTTTGTGCCATCAGGTCAGAACTGTCTTATAGCAACCCTAACAGGACTTTCAAGGTAAGTGTGATATTAAAGGAGTGGCTTTACCAGTTCTACTCCCCCCGAGAGTTTCCATGGCTGAGCGGGGGTTGAAATCTGGTCCCCAGAGTCCTAGTCTATTACTTTATGCGCTATGTCACACTGGGCAGACTCTTAGGGCGCTTTTACACAACCCCTAAGATCCGCTGGCCACTTAAATTTGGACTAGAGATCTTAGGGGCTTGTCGCTCTTCCTGCTTCCCCACCCCTCTGCACTTCCTGGCTGCTGGCTGCATGAGGGGAGGGAGAAAAAAAAGGAAGAAAAGATCATGCCTCACCTCCATTCTGGCTCTCGCTCTTGCCGGCAAGATTCCTGTGTCTGTAAAGTAGCTCTTAAAGGGGCAGGAGCCAAAACAACAACAAACAGAAGCGAGGAGAGCCCCGCACTCACTATATTTACACCGCATCAAGGAATTTGCAGGACGGAAGAGCAGGTACTTGAAAGGTGCGCTGGGATGCACTAAAGTGGGCGTGGTCGCACTTAATTTCCTGTAAACTCTGGAGCTGGTGAGTAAACATTTTTAAGCTCCGGAGCTGGGAGCCATTTGCCCCGGAGTTTAGGGGTCGTGTATAAACGCCCTTAGCTATTAAATGTACATAAGGTAGGGCTGGGCAGATGTTCAACTCGAGAGATCTGTTTTAGATTTGTTATTGTTGTTTTTATTTCTCTTTTTCAAAATGTCGAGATCCTCCCGCCAGTAGTGGATCCAAAACTGATACAGTACTTTTGCCTAGTGGCGGGGCCAATCCTGACAATGCCTTCTGCATCTTCCAATGACCAATCCCATTCATTGTGTGAAGACGTGTGCGGTTTTGTTACCCAGGATCAATTGCAAAATTAGCAGTTCTTGCAATAGGGATACATCTTTCTGGGCCATGGATAAACCTGATTGACCTTAATATCACTTTTTCATTGCAATCTGCCTCGTCACCCATTCTGATTCAATGACAGCCATGAGTGATCACCAGTCAATGAAAGGCTTATCAGGTCCTTGTTTGCCTCCCATTGTTGAGTTGATAGAATGCTGGATTCAACCAGAGATCAAGGTTTAGCCAGCATTTGCACAGGATGGTAGTGCAGGCGACTCCCAGCCTTTCTTGTTTTCTCTACAGTACCTTCCATGCCCCATCTATTTACTTTCTGGATGTATATTGTGCTAGAAGTCATCCTGTATGTCTATGCAAAAAAGTAATTCTCATTTTTTTGTCTTGGAAAAAATAAGCCCTCTATATAGAGAGACATCCAGGACTGTCTTGAATGGAGAATTTGTAATCCTTCCATTTCTCTATCCTGTTTTCTCTGTCTTTTTATTTTTATTTTTCATCCCACAACATAGCTACAAAGGAGTAAAAGGTGGAATAGGTGCACATTTCCTTTTGAATGGTGGTGCAAGGACCCCCACCTTCTGACCACAGCTTCAACTTGGGAATAGTAAAGCCATGAAAATGGGCTATTTCTTAGCTTGTTTCCATGGCAAATATATAGGAAAAAATATGGCCTGAAAAGGGCTACGTCTTTGGAGGTTGAGAGAGGCTTTCAAACACATAAACCACATACTCAAAAACCAGAAATCTCTAGATCTCAACATGCAAGCAGAGCTGGTTAAAACCATCCCATCCCATGTATAGTGGGACAAAGAGGAGATCTAGAAGTTAAGTCATGACAACTGTACTTCTTTCTCTTGAGAGATTGAAACATTTCACTGCCCATGCAAACAGATTCATCAGTCTGAAGAAAGCTAGTTGCGAGTCCTCCATTTTATAGCTCACTTTGACCTCTTCTCCCCCTGGTCTGAAATAGACTCATAAGATGAACAATGGCCTGAACAGGCTCATTAGGTAGACAACCGTCACAGTTGCCTTAAGGTGAACAGTGGCCTAAGGTTAAATGGCCTAAGGTTAAACAGAAGGATGGCCCAACATAGGAGGGGTAACAGCTCAGGACCAGAATCAGCAGTACACCTCCACTTGAAGGACAAAAGGCACTCATTCAAAGATGAGGATGTACACATATTAGACAGAGAAGATAGGTGGTTTGAGAGAGGAGTCAGGGAAGCCATTCATGTGAGTATTGAAAACCCCTTTCTCAACAGAGGTGGGGGGCTCAGGCATAGTCTATCTGCCACTAATCAGGCCGTGATTTCAACAATACCCAGACAAATCAAAAATACCTCACACCTCTACCACCAAGGCCATAGCTAACAACCCATACTTTATGGGTTTCAGCACCTTAGGCCATTGTTCACCTAAAGGCGATTTGACAAGAGGTCAAAGTGAGCTATAAAATGGAGGACTCGCAACTAGCTTTCCTTAGACAGATGAAGCTGTTTGGATGAGCAGTGAAACATTTCAGTCTCTCAAGAAAAGAAGTCCAGTTGCCATGACTCAACTTCCAGATAAACTCACCTGGATGACTGAGAATCTTCACAGACAGACAAGGAAGAGAATCATGTGTGCAGTCCTGAGCAAGGTTGCACGCTTCTGCTGTTAAAGGAGGACATTACAAGCTGTGAAGGTTCAACTTGTTTCCGTTAGTTGTTTTATTATACATTCCTTTATGGATGGGAAAGCAGGCATAATCGTTTGTTGGGGAGAAGCATTCTTATCACCAGAACTTTAAAATGCAGTGCAATGCATTGTTCATCCCCCACCCATGAGTAACTCAATAGTGTTAACACACTAGTTGTTGAAGACTAAAAAAGGAGCATCACGTGACCTTAACTTACTATTTGCAATTAATTCTAAAAACAATTATGAGAACAACATACACCCCTAAAGTGGTCCAAAAGGTCTACCAATTTCCCACAATAAAAATGAGAAAGCATTGTCAATCATCAAGTGATAGATAGGCTTATCATCAGGTTGTCACTATATGCTTAAATGCATTATTACTGGGCCCCTTGGTGTGTGTGTGTGTGTGGGGGAGATAGCAAAGAAAAGCATTGATTTTAACATGTTCTAGCCAAGCCCTTTTGAGTATAATTCAGAGGTACAAGGATTAGCATAAACCACAATCTTTTTATCAACAGTTTGTACAATAGTTTCAATTTTCCCTCTGTTCCGTCTTACCCGAGGGTGGGATCCCTTTGTTGGATATGGCCATTAGGTGAACAGGGTCAAAGGCAAAAAGATGGAATGAAGAATATCAGTGTATTTTCATTAAAAGTTATTGCTGAGCCTCAGAAGAGGCATTTCAACTGTGTAATATGGAGAGAGGGGTGTGTGGAGAGATAAGTATGCCAAGTCACTAAATGATAATGGAATATGGAAGGATCATCTTGGCAATCTGGGGAAGTAAAGAGGGACAGACTGGGCCTCCAATAGGGTTGTATGGGCCTTTAGGGCCTAAGGTTCCCCACCTTGACTCACAGCACGCCCACAAATAACTCATTCCTACGGAAGGTCTATGCAGCACTCTAATTAACTGGATATGGGTTGTGAACCTTAACTGCCCTAAGGCTGCGGCCTCATTCGCCACACGTGTACATGCTCTTTGTGGTCCATTTTGAGTGTGTGAGTGTGTGTGTGTGTGTGTGTGTGTGTGTGTGTGTGTGTGCACTTCCTATCAAGCTCACGACAGGCTCGCATTTTCAGAGTGTAGTTGCACATCTGCCTGCTGCCGGCATGGCACCACTTCCCCTTTTGCCCTTTCTCTGATTGAGAGGGGGTGGGAAGCTGCACCCACACACAGGATGTTGGGAAAGCCAGTGGGAGGATCAGCTCTTCCGGGTGTGCCTTTGAACACCACCAGCGGTCCAGGCTCTGGCAGCACTAAGCTACCGGGCTGATGAGGGCCCCTGGGTCGCCTGAAAGCTTCAGGCCGAATTAGAGGCTGGAAAAAATATGAGAGGGAGTTAGAAAGGTCCTTCAGGAAACCTGTGTATGTGGACCTGAGAGAAAATGCAGAAAAGGCAGATTTCCGAACGGCTGGAGAAACTCTAGTTGCTGCTGGCAGTGAAGCAAGACTGTTCAGCTTCCTCAAAGTCTTAAGCAATGTCCATGGGCAGGTCTACTGGCAGAGAGAAGGCCCTGCATTGTCTTCAAAGGGCCACCCCGCGCCGGAAGGGACATTTTTGGGAGCAATAAAATGCCGAAACCTCACGCTTAGAAGACCTGCAGGAGACCAGCACGGAAGCGGGCAGAACCTGAGAAGGTCTGTAGATGGGTTTTGGTTGGGGAGCTGGGGCTGCCTCTCTTAAGCCAAGGGAGATGGGTAGGGCAGTGGTGTAAATCAGGTTGGGCCTTAGGATCCAATCTAGGGTCCCTGTGCCTATTAGGACCACCCATAAGCACCCCTAGATTGGCAGGTGTTGCTGGCAGCAGCAAGCACCATTATGCAACTGCTGGATAGCTCAGTGGTTTATGTACTGTATGTGGTAATGGAGGCAGAGGTTGGGAGTTTGAGTCCCCACTTCGCATCGTTGACAGGGGATCCACTCCATCCACATGGTTCCTTCCAGTTCTGCAGATGATGAGGATGAGGATGAGGATGAGGATGAGGATGAGTAGCAGCTGCAGCTGCAGCAGCAGGGCCAGCACAGAAGTATGTATATTGTAGGCCCTACTGGGACCAATGCAGCTAACAGTTTCTGATTTTAAAAGCCATTTCTTAGTGAATGGTGTGACAGCTGCTCCTTTTATAATATTTTTTACAGAGAGAGAGAGAGAGAGAGAGAGAGAGAGAGAGAGAGAGAATGAGAGAGAGAGAAGCTTCCTCAGTTTTAATTAGAGAGAATATGGTAAAGAAAAAAGTAGACAAGCTGAACAATACCTTTCACAAATGGGTGGGTGGTAGAAATCAGTTTATCTCGAAGAATCCTTTTGAATGAGCTTCCATCCTTCCGAGGTTAGTAAAATGAGTACTTTGTTGGGGGGGGCAAAGAGAAGCCTGCACAATTAAATTGTAAACTGCCCACAGAGTGCTTTAAGTGCTGTGGGGTGGCATATACCGGTAAGCAGAACACTTTGGTTTTTTTGTGTGTGTGTGTGTGTGTGTGTGTGTGTTTGTTGGTTCAATATACAGCAGGCATCTCCAAACTCTGGCCCTCCAGATGTTTTGGACCACAACTCCCACAGTCCTTTGTCATTGGCAATCTAAGCTTAGAATTCTGGGAGTTGTGGTCCAAAACATCAGGAGGGCTGAAGTTTGGATATGTCTGATATACAGTATCAGAAATGTTGCAGCAGTTAAAGTCCAGACTGGGTGCTGACAGAGGAGAAATGGGACATTTAGTTGTAGGCTTTATAGCAGATGTGTAAAAATTATAGTATTCTAAAGGAGGTTCCCCTGAAAAGCACTGTCCATGGTCTTAAAATTGTCATATACAGTACTGTAACAGAATGAGCTTGTGCTGTTGTAACTTAAAGCTCAGGCACAGCTGGAAGTGTCGTTTGTCTTTATGCATGTTTCAGATTCATTTTAGTATGCTTATTTGAAAGATTATAGAGCTAAAGCATGTCCCCTCCTCTGTCACTTCATCCTCCCAAGAAAACATTAGGATAAGGTCACCCTTCACCAGTCCGTAGTACCCTCTGGCCCGACTTGAGCGACCAGAATCTCTTGCCACGGCCGTCCTGTGTGAGGCTGGTGGGAATTGAAATCTGAAACATTTGAGGTATCACAGGTAGAGAGCTGTGCTCTGAATGACATGTTTATTCTGAAAATCTTCGCTGGGGTCACCCTGATATTCCACAAAGGTCCTCTCTCGCTCTTCTCCTGGTGAGGCAAGCAGAACAAGAGGCCTACTTGTCTTCTTCTCGCAGATGCTGGACGATACTCACCTGCCTCACCCTGGTCCTAGTAGGGAGACCTCTCCCAAATACTGTAACCTGGAGAAGATCAAGCAACTTGCCACATTGCCCCCCAGTCCTCGGAGCCCCCCAGTCCAGGTGTTTGAGGCCTGGGAACAGCACGTAGATTCCAGCTCCTTACGCAGTTATTTTTACAAGCCAGATACTGGCGAGAAGTCATGGAAACCACCACGGAGGAACCAAGAAATGGTGAGGCTAGTAGTTTCCCCCACCCCCACCCCCCAACTAACCAGTGTGGGGAGTTCATCTTCTAAAGTGGGAAGGCACACCAGTTCATAATTCAGAGGGAGGTGCTACTTCTTGCTGGGATCATGGCCTCCTAACGGCAATGGCTAGTTTACCCCTTGTCTCTGGTTCTCTCTCTCCTCACCCACTGTCAAATATTTCCTCAACAAGGGCTGGCAAACAGGAAAGAAAAGACTTATGGCTGTCATTTAATCTGAAGATGTAACACACGCACACACACATGTTCACACACACACACACACATACACAGGGCCTCTTGGAAGTAGAGCCAGCCTGTGTGGCCTTGGACAAGCTGCACTATCCCACATGTGCCCCCAAAATAAGTGAACGGGGAAACTACTTCTGATAACTCGGTACCTAGGAGTAGGAAAGAGTTGCCTTGAATTAGCATTGCCTTGGAGGCACACAATTATCACTAAAAGGACAGCAGGCAATAAAGCAAGTGACAAATGCCACCGGCAACAAAGTGTTGCACTGCGTGTCACTCCTGTTCAGTGCTTCAGCCAACTAGACTCACTTCTTGTTACTGCCCCTTCACACCCTCCACATTCCCATAGGAATTCCATCCTCATGTGCTATCAAGTCAGTTTGGACTTAATGTTGGCTAAGGATAGTCACGAACTGCCAGTTCGGCCACTCACACTGGCTCATTTACTGCCAATGGTTTGGTGCCCTGCCCAGTCCAGCCCCTCAGAGACGATGTTCTGGCTTCCCTGCCCCACCTCCTCTGGGTGCTGCCTCTGAGTGGATGCCTGACAGTGGGAGCAGGGTGCTGAACCAACAAACTGCCTATTGCAGTGGTAAACGAACCGGTACGAACCACTGAAGTGGCGGTTCATGCCCATCTCTAATGAGGACCAATTCCAGGGCTTTCGGGTACAATAAATTCAGGAATAATTTGCCATTTCCTTTAGGTAGGGTCACCCTGGGTCTGTGCAGGTTCCCCAAGGCCACACAGTCTGTCTCTTCTCCCTGGAGACAGAGTGGAGAATCAAATACCCAACTTCTGTCTCCATAACCAGATGCCTATATCAACGAGCCATCCAGCCAACCCATCATTATTAACACTCTTTTCCTGTAACCCTTTGGGTTTCCCACCTGTTTTCTCCCCTTCTTCTGCCAACTTTCAGGTCTGTGTGTGTGTGTGTGTGTGTGTGTGTGTGTGTGTGTGTGTGTGTGTGTGTGATGTCATTTCATCTACTTCAGGATCTACATCCAGAGAATGAGTTCGCTTTTAATATCTAGCTTAGTAAAGTGGATCAGACTTGTCTGTAACTTACTGCAAGCTTGGGCAATTGTCAACCAATCTAGAAAAACACAGTTCCCTACCCTTTAGCTGAAAGAGAGAGAAAGAGAGAGAGGTGAAAAGGAGTGAAGGGGGGAGAGAGAGAGAGAGAGAGAGAGAAGAGTCTCACAAATGATGGCACACACTGTGGTAATAATCAGTGATGGTGAACCTATGGCACGGGTGCCAAAGCTGGCCCTCGGAGCCCTTTCTGTGGGCACCCGACATCACCCCTTCACAGCCACCTGGATTCAGGTTAAATTGCTGTGTTGGCACTTTGCGAAAAATTAGTCGGTTTTGAATTGCAGTTTGTGCATTTGGACCCTAAAAGGTTTGCCCTCACTGTCCTAGAGTGTTGAGTGTGGGTGTGGAAAGGCAGCGCACGGATAAGTAGATGTCCTGTCTAGGGTTGATACCATGAAAAATGACCATTTTTATTTCAGGTGAGGAATGGCTCAGGAATGTGATCCTTTAAATCGAAATATGTGATTTTGATTTTTTATTCTCCTATTTTGAGAACAGCTGGCTCTTAAGGGAACATTTTGTGGAATGATGCTTAATTTTCATTTTTTTTTACCAAGGGCCCCAAAACAGTTGGCAGCAGTGTTGCTGTTTCTTATTATGCTCCGCCACGTGCACTGTCTCCCCCCAATCCCCGCCGCACTCTTGTGGGCAGGTGCAGAAGCAGTCCTGTTCACAGAGACGTTACACATGGCAAGAGGGAGGATGATATTTGTCATAGGATGTGACAAAGCATCTGGAATGTTGGTGCTTCCCGCCCCCCGAAACTCGTAAGCCCACTGTGGGTGCTTTGGTAGAGCAAGGAAAAGTTACATTTGGGGACTCCAGCTCCCAGAATTCTCTGGCACGTATGGCCAGCAATTGTGCTTGTTTGGATATTCTGGGTGGTGTGTGAGTCGAAGGCCTTACAACCATCACACACTTTCTTTTGGCCGAGTTTATCTCGTAGGGTTGTTGGAAGACTAGGGCGCTTTTACACGACCGCTAAAATCCGGGGCAAAGGGCTCCCAGATCCGGAGCTTAAAAATGTTTTTCCACCAGCTCTGGACTTTAAACAAAATAAAGTACGACCACGCCCACCTAAGCGCGTCCCAGCGCATTTTCCAAGTACCTGGTCTCCGAAGGTGAAAAATTTCTGATGCGGATGTAAAGCAGTGAGTGCCGGGCTCTCCTCGCCTTGTGTTTGTTTTTTTGCCCTGCCCCTTTAAGAGACTGAAAGAGACTGGAATGGTTCCCGGAGCAGCTCCACCGCAGAGCGGAGGTGGCCTGCATTCTTTTCTCCCTTTTTTTCTCCCTCCCCTCACACAGACAGGAGCAAGGAAGTGCAGAGGGGTGGGAACACAGGAAGAGCGACAAACCCCCAAGATCTCTGGTCCGAATTTAAGTTGCCAGCGGATCTTAGGGGTCGTGTAAAAGCGCCCTATGACAGATAGAAGGGAAAGCTGGTCCATCCCTGCCATGTGGGCATGCCTAGATGTCTGCTTGACAATACAAGCAGGCGAGCGCGTATTTTGGGCAGCATAATTCTTTGCACGCACAAAGTTACATGTCCTGTTTTCCTGTAAATATCATTTGGCTCCAGGGAAGGGGCAGATGAAGCCTGCTGAGGTTGGTGAGGCAGAGCAGCTGGTGAAGGGTAGAAAGAGGAGTGACAGGCTGAGCTACAGCAAAATGGGTTTCATAACCACCCACAGAAGCACATAGCAAAGTGTTCACACATACACAGAGGGAACCCAGAACTGCAAGTCTGTCCGTCCGTCTCCCTCTGTTTTGTGCATGCACACATTCACATGGAGTGTGAGGCTGGGAACCCAGGCAGGGCTCTGATTCTGGGTCTCTAGTGAGGAGGTGGGTTTGCGGGGTGGGTGGGGGAGCCTGGAGCTGAGGCATACAGTATGGTGGGCCCATTGCCCTCATGAACCAGCTCCTGTTGCTCAAGATGTGTGGGGAGCAGGGCTTTCCATATCTCTCCTTCTTACGTCTGAGGAAGTGTAATTGTCCTGCAACAGTTCACGTTAAACAAATATATATACACAGTGGTACCTCTACTTACAAGCATCTCTACTTATGAGCAATTTGACTTAAGAGCGGATAAGCCATTGGCATTTTAGCTGCTGCCTTACAAATTTTAGATGCTGTCTGGTCTACTTAAAATTTATTTTTTAAAAAAATTGTAATTTTTTTAAAATGATTTTTTAGATAGGGCTGATCTACTTAGGAGTTATTCAATTTATGAGCATGCATTTGGAACAGATTAAACTCGTAAGTAGAGATACCACTGGATGGATGGATGGATGGATGGATGGATGGATGGATGGATGGATGGATAGATAGATAGATAGATAGATAGATAGATAGATAGATAGATAGATAGATAGATATAATAGTTAGCCTTTAAGGCATTGCCACGTTTTTGTCTTTTTTTATTTGTTCCTTTATTTTTATTATTTTTATTTTTATTGTTTTTATTTTTATTTTGTCTTCCCCTATAATGCTTGCACAGACTAGCAGGGCTACCTCTCCTACAACTTCATGGGGGCTTCCACCCTCCAGGGTGTACACTGAAGAGGTGGCCTAACAACTGGAGAGGCTTGTTGGCAGACATCTCCTGGTGCTTCCACCTTCGTCCTCCCCCTCCTCCTCCCCCTCCTCTTCTCCCCCTTCCTCCCTCCCTTCCCTCCCTCCCCAGAGGCTGTCTGCAAAGCCCATCGCTCTCTGGCACCTTGCGCCAAAGCTGAGCGCTTGGGCTGCCCGCCAGGTGCCTGAGAAATCCAGCCGTAATTACGCTAACGAAGGATGTGTCCTGGGAAAGGGGAAGAAGGAGCCCACTTGGCAGTTAATCTCCCCGGCCCTTTCTCTCTCTCTCTCTCCCCTACTCTCTCTCTCTCTCTCTCTCTCTCCCCTCTCTCTCTCTCTCTCTCTCTCTCTCTCTCTCTCTCTCTCTTCCTTTTCCCATTTGTCCCCCCCTCCCCAGTAGCCCCTTTGCCACGTGGCCTTTCCTCCCCTGCCAAGAGCAGAGCCATGCTTGTAGGTCTTGTTTGTTGTTTGCACCACCAGCAAGGAGGGGCAGTTGGGGAGGGAGGTGGGGGAAAGGGAGGCGGTGGGTCAGGCCCCAAGGTGGGAGCAGAGAGTTCAGAGAGAGGGGGCTGTGGGAGACCCTGGAGATCCCTTTAGATCTGGAGGGTGGGGATGGTGGTGGTGGTGGGGGGAAGGGCAGTTTCCCTGACAGGAGGCAGGGGCGCTGGCTTGCCTGTACAGTAGTCCTCTTTCAATAGAAGAGAGGTTCCTCTTTTCTCTTCTCTCTCTCTCTCCTTCTAGCATCGTCACTTGTGTCTTTCTCTCTCCTCAGAGCTTGGGGAAGCCCGAGGGACACCCCCACGGCCCTTCGGCTCCCTCAGAGCCCCCCGCCGTGGGGGAGCTGTCTCTGCTGGACCAAGTGGAAGAGGAGCAGCCCGCTGGCCAGGGTCTCCAGGCCAGGGACAAGAAGCTGGGCTACACCAAATCCATGGTGCTGCCCGAGACTCGAGGGACCAAGGTAAGCAGCTCCTTGCTGGGCGTAGGAAAAGGTGGTGGTGGAGGAGGAGGAGGAGGAGGAGGAGGAAGAGGGAATTCCAGGGGGTTTCTTGAGATCAGCCGAGGATAAAAGGAGAGGCGTGCAACAGACGTGTCACCAAGAGTATGCCTCTCTTGTAACTGGAGCAGAAGGGGGAAGTGTGGGATAGATTGGTAAGTCTTGAGGGGAAGAACACCAGGGGTAGGAAATGACTCAATGCACCCACGCGTGCACACAAAACCAATTGCCTCTCTGTCTCTCTGTGTAGAAGTTTCAGAGAGGGTAGCCGTGTTAGTCTTTTCAAGAATTTCAGGCAACAATCAAAGAAAAACAAAACAAAACAAAAGACACAAACATGTGGCACCTTAAAGACAAACTTTCAAATTCTCTTGTCTGTCTTCCAACAGGGAAGTCATCGTCGGAACCTTTCTCAGCACAGTTGTGAGGCCTGGTTAGGCGACTGCCCTGCAGCCACGCCTGCAAATGGTTCATCTTCACACAGCCCAGACGGACTGCATGTAAGTACAGGTTGCTGAGGGGCCGAGTGGTCCTGCTGGGGCCCATGGAGTTTCTAGTTCAACACCAGTCTTTTAGTCCCTGGATTGAGTTCTGGTGGGGCCAGTCGAGGAATCAGGAGCATGAATATCGAGGTCCAGATGATCTCCCTTTAGCCATGAAGCTCACAGGGACTGAATTATAATATGTTATATAGATAGCCCACCTTTAGAGGAGTTAACTCCTTAGAAGCTGGCGCTGTCTGATTTTCACAGGAGGGACCCTTCATAACCTCTCTTTCTTTTTGCAAGTTGCCTTGCTTTTGTCTTATAATGGTTCATTAGAAGGTAAGCTCAAGCTTTGTTTGCGGGCATGATTGCTCCGACACAAACATCTCCCGAGTCAGCATTTCTGAAAGATGTCATCTTCTAATGAGGGGCTGCCTTGTAACATCCCTGTTTGGCTGTGGATGACCTTTTAGAACCACGTGCTCGTAACCAACCTCACAGGGCCGGACCCGTAGCCTGAGAGAGGACTTTGTGTGTTAAGCCTTTGGGAGCAAAGGCTGGTAGTAATGACATCAAAAAGTGTCTCTCCCATCCCATCCCTTGCTGCCCCCACCCCCCCCCCCCCGTGTTGTTGCTCCTGGAAAGGACCTGTTATTTGGAGCTCAGGTCCTTTGCAGAGGACCTGAGCAACCCGGGTCTGCCATGCCCAGTAGGTAGTTCTTGCATCCTGCCGGAAGGAAGATAGAACTTCTCTCCTCCTCCTTCCCTTGGCCTGATCCGCCTGCTTTCCGGATCGTTGCCCAGGTAGAGAGCTAAGAGGGAGGAAGGGTGGGTACTGGCCCAATAATATATTGCCAGTGGTTTGGGACCAGAGCATGAGAGGAGCAGAAGGACCATTGAGGGCCAGGATACCAGCTTTGTGCTGCGGAGACCCTTGCTGGCACTTGAGTGCCATCCTGCTTCAGAATAACTTTTTGCTTCTTCACCAGCTGCCAATCTAGAATGTGGCACCACCAGCAGGCCCAACAAGAACTTATGCCAGCGGTCTACATGCACGGCTCCCCCCAGCCTGCTAGTGGCATTTATGCAAGCAGCTGCAAGGTGATGTCTGTGTAGGCATCCTTTACTACATATGCATTTTATACTTCCAGCTGCTGAAGGATCTTTTACACGACCCCTAAGATCCGCTGGCAACTTAAATTCAGACCAGTGGTCTTGGGGGTTTGTTGCTCTTCCTGTGTTCCCACCCCTCCGCACCCCTGGCTCCTGTCTGCATGAGGGGAGGTAGAAAAAAAGGGAGAAAAATGCAGGCTCACCTCTGCTCTGCTGTCCGGAGCTGCCCCAGGAAGCATTCTAATCTCTTCCAGTCTCTTAAAGGGGCGGGGGGCAAAAAACAAACAAACACAAGGCGAGGAGAGCCCGGCACTCACTGCTTTACATCCGCATCAGAATTTTTTCACCTTCGGAGGCCAGATACTTGGAAAATGCGCTGGGATGTGCTTAGGTGAGCGTGGTCGTACTTAATTTTTTTTTTTAATCCGGAGCTGGTGGGAAAACAATTTTAAGCTCCGGATCTGGAAGCCCTTTGACTCGGATTTTAGGGGTCGTGTAAAAGCACCCTTAGAAAGGCGTCGGAATCATGGAATCGGAATAGGCATTAAATTTTAGCTGTTCCAGCACTGTAATGTTTCCTTTTTTAAATTCTCTGTTATTATGGTGCCATGTCCCCCCCCCTTCTGCTGTTATACCTGATCCCTCCCAGTATCTGGGGATGCTTCCTCTGTTTTCTTCCCATTTTCTCAGGCAGTAGTAACCCTTCTCGCTCCAACTATGAACTGCTGGCCTTTTTGACCGCCATCTTTTCACTGTCTGAGCCCGCTGTTTAAGGGTGGGCATTCTCTGGGGCCTGGGTTTGTGGGGAAATAACGAGCTGGGAAAAGGTCAGTGGATTTGTCTGAAGCTCTTGCTGATGTGGTGGCTTCCCTGCAGAGGGTGGAGAAATCCGGGCAGCTGAACAAAACGAAGATTGCAGAAGGAGGCCGGAAACTCAGGTAATAACTCAACAGTGGAGAGGGAGTATTTCTCTGCAGGCCCACAACTGGAGCCAGACCCGAGACAAACGTGGTTCCTGTCCACTAACCCCCCCCTCCAGGAACAGTACCAATACTATTCTGTCATTTTGCCCCCCACCCCCACCCCCCAGTGTGGCACCTGGGGCACACGCTTTGCCTGCCCCCTCTTCCTCCCCTACCGCCACAGTTGCAGCCCTGGCTCTGTGTTGGGGAAATGGCTCCCCATTCCTTTCCTGTGGGTATCTGATAAGCTCTCGCTTCTCCGTTCTCCTTCACGCTAACCTGGCTGGCTCCTCCTCAGCTCTTGCCTGCATGAGCATTTCACAGCTGAAGGGATTTTGACAAGCAATGTCCTGGCCATGAATGGACAAAAGGGCTGGGAGGGGGCCCCTGACTGTATAAGCGGGCGGCCTTTTCCAGCCACCGCCAGAGATTAAGAAGGGGGCAGAATAAACCGGAGCTGAGACTGTGTGTGTGTGTGTGTGTGTGTGTGTGTGTGTGTGTGTGTGTGTGTGTGTGTGTGTGTGTGTGTGTGTGTGTGTGTGTGTGTGAGAGAGAGAGAGAGAGAGAGAGAGAGAGAGAGAGAGAGAGAGAGAGAGAGAGAAGCTTAGGAAGGGGGAGGAATCAAGCTCAGTGTAATAGGGGCTGCAAAGGTTAGAGCCATTGCTCAGAGCTCATTGGGACAATTGGTTTTTGTAGAGGCAGGTTTCTCTTCTGGTGACAGGTCAGTAGCAGCTTTGGAGTGCCCACGGGGTTTTGGTTAGCAGCGGTAAATAAATCTGGAAGTTGAGTCATGGCGACTGGACTTCTTTTTCTTGAGAGAGAGAAACGTTTCGCTGTTCATCCAAAGACCACATCAGTCTGAATACAGCTGTATACTTGCACTAGCTGTATTCAGACGGATGAAGCTGTTTGGATGAGCAGCAAAACGCTTCTCTCTCTCAAGAAAAAGAAGTCCAGTCGCCATGACTCAACTTCCAGATAAACTCACCTGGATGATGGAGAATCTTCACAGACAAACTGTAAATAAAATATGCTCCCCCTTCCCCGCCAAAAAGGAGATCATTAGGGGAACAGAACCAGAAAATAGATGGCCTCGTGAATTTGAAATGCCATAGAAAAAAAAGAGTTGTCCTTGCCTCCATTGCACAGCAGAGGTGCTCAGGTGATTTTGACTGCAGATTTCTCCAAAAACACTGTGTTTTTGTGGGGGATATAAGCTTTCCCTCACACAGTTTATGCTGTCTTGGCAATTAGAAGCTGGTGGCAGGTTTTGCCTCAGGGTTGTAACTCCTTGAAAGCTCCACGTGCGAGCAATCGGACTTGCAAAATGAAGTTCATTTTTACCTTTCACTGGTGGACTGGACTCAGTGGTCTAGTCTAGGCCCACAACAGCCCCTGGAGCTCTCTTGTCAAATCCAAAGCAAAGCAGTGGGTGAGGTGTTCAAGGCAAAATGGGGCAACCCTGTGCCACAGACCAGGAATGGCCTATATCGTCAAGCCAGGTAGGTCTGTCCATCCTTGAGCCAACAGCGTGCATCCAAGGGTATAGTTAAGCCAGAGATCAAGTACAGTTTATAGCAGTGGTGGGGAACCTTTGGCCCTCAATATATTTTGGACCTCAACCCCTGAATGATGGACTACCATGTGTGTTTTATATGAATCTATGGGTTCACATAGACTTTGTGTTTATGACTACTTATAACCGTGTCGCTTTAATGTAATGTTTGTCTATTAATGCTGTAAGATGTCCCACAATTCCTTGTTCTCAAATACTTGGAACATGTCTTAATTTGTACCAAACTGTATATTATCCCTCATTACTGTAAGCCGCCTTGGGTCCTTTTCCAAGGAGAAAGGCAGGGTAAAATACTCTAAAATAAAAAAAAAAATAAACCCCCAGAATTCCAAGCCTATATTGCCAATGATAGAAGATTGTGGGACTTGGGGTCCAAAAATATCTGGAGGGCCAAATATTCCCCACCTCTGGTTTATAGTCAGTGACAAGAAGCAAGACCCTACATGGATGAAGGTACTGACTCCAGGGAACCAACAGTCTCCAGCTGAAGGTCTGCTGTGGAGAGCTGAGCCACTTGCTCCCAAGGAAGGGTCTCTCTCCTGAGAAATGCCAGGCCCCGCAGATCCAAGCTCCCGGTCCTTGGCAGGGCCCTGGCATTTCTCCACTAGGATCATGTCCTGGAGGTTCTGGTTCCTCCTCACTGGGGAACTCTTTTGCTCATTCACCATAGAGGCCATCAAAGGCTTGTTTCTGACACCAGTCGAGGTAGAGGAAGGGACGACGGTGCAGTGCTTTTTGTAACAAAGGAACACATCCAGCGTGGACTGGATGTGGGAGCAGTCCTTTAAATGCTTTTTTTTTTATTTTGGAGGAAGGGGTACCTGTAAGGCATGTGTTGGCATTTTTGTTTCTAAGGATTTTCATCCTGTTTCTCTCATTCTTTCCTCTCCCTCTCTCCCCCCCCTCCATCCACGGGGCCCACTCAACCACCCTGGCTCCCCTTCGAATTGCTAGAAAATGCTGGGCATCTTCGTGGCTGGTATTGGCTGGGAACAGCCTCATGTTCTACAAGGACCCTAAGGGGGCAGCAGCATGGGTAAGTGGAGCGAGCAGGGGGTGATGGGGTTAGGTGGCGGGGAGGATGCCAACCTGCAGCCCTGGGGGGTGGGGGTGGAATGCAGCCGTGGTTGGCCTCGTTTGGACACCATTCTGCACGCAGCTCAGGTATGTGACAAACGAGAAGGAGGAAGGGAGGGGGAAGAAGGTGGCAGGAAAAGAGGGGGGGGAGATGCCTGCAACCACATTGCTTCTGGCTCCATGCTGGCTGATTTTAGTCCTGTCCATCGCCGGCATGCAGCAGCCCATTGATTTTCTGCAGGGGAATTCTATGCTGGATACAAGCAAGGTCCCCATTCCTGGTGGGAGTGGAATGATGAAAGAAGCCCTGATTGACCAGGAAACCAGAGGCTGCTCCAGGCCTTCAGAGCCATAGCTCTCTGGAAGCAGGCAAGCATGGCCCGTAGCAGGCAGGCAGCGGGTGTCACTCCGACATTCCTTCTTTTCTTTCCACAGACCCCCTCCAGTAGCCGTCCTGAGAGCAGCGTGGATTTGCGGGGCGCCCGCATAGACTGGGCCAGAGATCTGTCCAGCAAGCGGAATGTCATCCACGTGAGTGCACCAGTGCTTTGTGAATGGCCACTGACACCCCCACACACACACACATCTGGTCCAGAGACACACACACACACACACACATGGGGCCAGATGTTCCAGGCCTCAGCAAAGAACCCTGGTCCTTCCACCAGGCACTGGTGCCCTGTTCTTCCTCAGAGGCCACTGAAGAGTTGGCCTGTACTGCAGGGGCTCTTTTTAGTTCCAAGGCTTGGAAGGCATGTAGAATAAGGGTCACTGCGAGTTAGAGAGGAAGGAAGTGCCCAAACTCCCTCAGGAAAAGGCTGCTGGGGGATCTCTCCTCTCCCTCCTCTCCCAGGCCTGTGGCCAAGTGTATCCAAGAGGATTAAGGTGCCACGTTCTTGAGAGTGAGTGCCTACTCCATCACTAATCTGCACCTTCTCATGTATGCCCTCCTCCTGTAACAAGGTAATGGCTGCATCTGTGACCCCCTGTTCAGGCCGGAATCCTGGTTTGACACATCACAATTTGTGAATATGTTGGTGTGTACAGCTTACTCACATCTGTGTGAAGAGGCTGCAACGGCTGGGCCTCTTCACTTTTGACGACGGCACCTAAGAGGTGACCTGATTGAAGTTTATAAAATAATACACGGTGTGGACAAAGTAGATAAGGAAAAACAGTTTTCCCTATCACACAACACTAGAGCTAGGGGGAACCCCATGAAACTTTTGGGTGCTGGATCTCAAACAAAGAAGATAAAGTACTTTTTCACCCAGAGGATCAGTGGTCTGTGGAACTTCCTGCCAGAAGAAGTGGTGACATTTGTCAGCCTTGACAGCTTTAAGAAAGGATTGGGCAAATTCATGGAGAACAAGGGTACCAATGGCTATCATGATGGATGCCCAAGGACAACCCCTGGGTTGGAGAGATAGGCAGGATCTCTCTCAATACCATTTGCAGGGAATCGTAAGCAGGTGAAGACATTGGGTCCTTTTCCAAGGAGAAAGATGGGGTAAAAATACTCTTAAATAAATAAATAATAATAATAAATAAATCTGCTTGGGAATACCCTGAAGCAAATGGTGAGCCGCTGTGTGAGACAGAATGTTGGACTGGATGGGCTGTGGCCTGTTCCAGCAATGCTATTCTTATGTGTCACCCTTCCATTTGCACAGATGGGAAAACAAACCAGAATGGGATATATTTTCATTATCAGAATGCAGGATTAGGCTTAATTTGTCCCTATGGAAGCCAGGGTCTTAAATTAGCTGTGTAGCCAAATCTTACAAATCTCGTCAGCCTCGTTTGTGGGTTGAGACACCGCAGAAAGCTACAACTTCTTTGGTGTGTTTACCTGCTTGTGCAAAGGGAGGAGTAAAGAACACCCCATGGACCATTTGATTATTTATTTATTTTGGTCTCCTGGCATCGCACCTTGTGTGAAAGGGCTCACTGTTCACTGAAGTTTAGGGAAACGGATGCTCTCCAGTTATTGCTGGACTACAACTTCCATCATTGGAGACATCCTTGCCAGTGATGACGGATTTGGGGAGTGGCAGCCTGAGAACACTTGGAGGGCCACCTTTTTTTTCTACACTGGGAACTGGATTCTAGTGACAATGAGATTTAACTGGGTCTCTCTTTTTTCTTCTCAGTTCCGCACGGTGACGGGCAATGAATATCTCTTACAATCAGACAGTGAGACGGTCAGCCAAGAGTGGTACCAAGCGATCAAGGGAGTCATCCGGAGGCTGGTAAGTGAGGTGTGCCAAACAGCTTAGGCTACTTCCAGTCCCTCCTCTTCCTGTTGGAAACATCAGTAACACGTCTCACAAATAGATAGCAAGGGGCCAATCATTGGCTAACCCATGCCGCCTCCGGTCTTGGGCTCTAACTCAGAAAAACTTCCAAAGAGAGCATGGGTTGAGCTTTAATCTCACACTGTTGTTACTGGAAATTTCACTGACATTCCTTTTATCTTGGTTTGTGCCTAGTCTCCCCACCCCACCCCACCCCACCCCGAGATTCTGCAGTTTTTTTGTCCTTCTCCAAACCAAGGTTAATTTTCTCTCTTCTTTTGTTCCAGAGAGCTGAGAGCTGCTATGGGCATTTTTAATATGCAGATTAGTGCTATATAGGGGAGAAAGTGCAAAGTGTGCTGCATGTATACGACTCTGTAGTGTTTAAATTATTCTGTGTGTCGTTTAAAGTTTTAATTATGCAGACTGCTGATTGCCCCCTCCTTTTGGAGAGCTGGCTACTCAGTTTACTGACCTAGGAAGGCTGGAAGGCTGAGTCGACCTCAAGCCGAGGATCGAATTCAGGTCATGAGCGGAGTCTTCACTCAAAATACTGCAGTTTAACCCCAGTACCCCGAGGCTTCTGTTTAATGCTCTACCATCGCTCTACAGAGAAAAGACGGAAAAAGGAGATGTGGAAAGAAGCGAAAGCAACTCAGAAGATGGGAAAGCGGCAGAGAAAAGGGGTGGGTGGCAGGGAAAGATGAGAAAGGGGGAGAGATGATAGCCATAGGAGAATGATAAGGATGAGATTTAAATGTAGAAACAACAAAGAAGCACTAGCAGGTATGATGCAGGTTTGAAAACAAAGTGAAGTTAAAGGGCAATGCATGGCATCTGGGAAGACACCCCCACACACACACACACAAGCATGCGTGCAACCTTCAACACATTTTGCAATCACAATAAAGGAGAAAGGTTAGGGACGCAGTGGTTAAATGGCTGCACTGCAGCTAAAACTGTGCTCACAACCTGCGGTTCAATCCCAGGTAGCAGGCTCATGGTTGACTCAGCCTTCCATCCTTCTGAGGTCGGTAAAAGGAGTACCCAGCTTGCTGGGGTGGGGGTGGGGAGCAATGTGTAGCTTGCTTCCTGTAATTAAAAACTGTAAACCACCCAGAGACTACTTGAAGTGGTATGGGGCGGTATATAAGCAGAACACTTTGCTTTTGCTTTGCTTTACTTGGTTGGTCCCTCTCCTGCCACTTATTCCCACTTTTTCATGTGTCCTCTTCCACACTGCAGGATGAAGAGAATCCTTTGGACGAACCCCTCCTATATCCACTCTCCCGGTGCAACAGTGCCGATCTGGTGGATCTCAGTGCTGAGGAAGAGGAGGACCACTTCGGACTCCCAAAAAACACACACACACACACACACACACACACACACACCGCACCTGGGACCTGCGCCCGGGCCACTCTGGAGCCACGCGTAATGCTGCAGAGTGGCTCGGCATGCGACAGGAGGCAGGGAGACAGCAGGCCTGCCTCAACTCCCTGCCTTTCCCCTTCTCCTTGCCCTCAGCACCCTCGAGTCCCGACAGAGCCTACAAAAAACGGGTCAAGAGCAAGCTGAGGCGGTTCATTGCCAAGCGCCCGCCGCTGCGGAGTCTGCAGGAAAAAGGACTGATCCGAGGTAATTCACCCTCACCCCGTGTTGTTGTTGTTGTTGTTGCGGAGACGAGGAGGACGGACCGTTCAAGGATATCGTAGAGCTGGCATATGGCCCACGGGCTCATTGGGTTGTCCTGCCAGAGGTCTTGGCCAGGTTGCACTTTGCTGGAAAGGCCTGTCCCTGTTTGTAGTCGCCCCACACTGGCTTTTTGGAGCTTCTGCTTGTCTTTATCCTCCTCTTCTTCCTCCTCCTCCTCCTCTACTAAATCTGACATAGCCATACACTCTTGCTTGTACAATGGATTGATTAAGACCTGTCAAGGATGGTTAAGACCAGCTGAGAAAGCAAGGCTGATCCGGGGATGGAACTTTCCCTTGTATAGTTTTGTCTACTTTAGAGATGGGCTGGTTCACTTTTTTTTTTTTTTTTGGATGACATACTGGCAGTCGCGAACTAGCCCACCCTTATCCGTGTCTATCCACTTCTTCTTGAGCTTCTGTCAGGGGCAACCTTATTTTTATTTATTTATTTATTTATTTATTTTATGGGTTTTTTGGTGTTGCTAGGCTCACTACATTTTGGTTCAGTCCCAGCACGTGTGATTGCTGATACAGAACCAAAATAGATCACTTACCTACTTCACTTAAGGTGCTGCAGGATCAAACTACTTATTATTAAGCCGAAGGTTTTTTGTCTGCTTTCCCTCTGGAGATCAAGATAGAAGATACAATGGCTTTTAAAAAAATCCTTATACTGTAGTCCAGTGCTGAATTGGTTGATTGTGTAGGCAATTCAATGTTATTCCTGTTACACAATTTTTTTAAAAAAATCCCAGCCTTCTCCCACATTGAGGGTGATATGATTTTATAAGCATGAGAAAAGTCAAAATTATTATAAGCATTAAAATATTAACAGATCCGAATGTGCTGACAAAACTAAGGTCTCAGTGACCCGGCAAGACTTGGCATAAGCGCAAGTGCGGAGGTGTTATTTTGCTTAGAACAACATTTGGCAGTTAGCCAGGAATAAGGAACCAACTTGAACTATCAAACAAACTGGGTCAGGCTTTGATGGCCAACTAGCTATGAGCTAATGAACAGGCACATGTAGGTACATGTGGGCACGTGAAGGGGTGTACAAGATAACGTCAGTCTGAGATCATACTGACCATACAGAAGAGTATATAAATCATGGGAAGCCATTTAGGCTTTGTCCAGGAGATCAGGGCAGATCGAACAGACTGGCCTGTGTTTGTCTTGGAACCTTAAGGGACTCTTACTTAGAGCCTTAAGCTAAGATGTTAACCTACTTTCTGTACTGTATTGTTCTGCGTTGTATCTCTGTCTTTAATAAACTCTTGCTGTATAACTAACTCTCAGTGTGGCAGTTTTGAGGAACCACCAGAACTTATCAGATGGTGCATTGGCAATTTTTAAGAAACATCTTAAACTTATCAAGGGCAAGACAGGAGGGAACGTAGGATCTCATATATCCTCTTAACGTTTTTAAATGGTTTTATGTTTCTTAATGTGTTTCATGTGATACTTTAATGACTACTTGTTTAATAATGTTTAAGTGCTGTTTATCATCATCACCACCGCCACCATCATCTTAGAACAGCAGAGTTGGAAGGGACCCGACCGATCAATGAGTCCAGCCCCTGTCAAGGAGGCCCAGTTGGGGAACAGAGACCTAAGCCACCGAGCGACGCAGCAGTAATTCTTGTTCTTTTAATGACTGGTGACCTGCCTTGAGCCCCTCTGTCAGGAGAAAGGCAGCATAATAGAAAGGCAATAAAATAAAATAAAATAAACGTT
Source organism: Phrynocephalus forsythii (assembly GCA_029282475.1). Lineage (NCBI taxonomy): Eukaryota > Metazoa > Chordata > Lepidosauria > Squamata > Agamidae > Phrynocephalus > Phrynocephalus forsythii. Next base: position 28,284,567 of record JAPFRF010000011.1, on the reverse strand, counting down.
TTTAAATTTTTTTAGTGTTTTTCAATATGTTTCACTAGTGATACTTTAATGACTACTTGGAAAATAAAATTCAAAAGATTTTTTTAAAAATCATCATTGTCACCCACTAGGCGGGCGCTGGACTGTGTCCTCTTAGAACAGCAGAGTTTTGAACCCTCGGGCAGGGGCGCCAATTGGCGCTCCTCAGTGGGACACCCTCCATCTCCGGGCTGTGATTGGTCAAGACCCCAGCCTGGGGAACAGAGATCATCTTCCGAAGCCACCGAGCACACGCAGCGGAGAGTAATTCTTGTTCTTCACCAAAAGGAATGACTGGAGGAGACGGATGGAGACCAGGACTCTAATGGTGGTGTGCCTCATAATAGAAACAAGTGTGCCTAAAAAAAATAAAACAAAAACACTGATTTTGATGGCCAAAGGTTGTTCTCTTTAAAGTGAGGAAGGGCCCAGTACGTCCAGAGGTGTAGTGTATGTGTGTCAACTTTCACTTTTGTTCCCTTGACCTCCTCAATTTCCTGCCAGTGTTTTCAGTTCTGTCCCTTCTGCAAGGCTTTCATCTCCTTGTTCGAACACCTTTCTTTATAATCAGTGTCTTCTTGGGAACATTTTTTGACTTCCCCATGTATGTTGATGCCTAAACCTGTTTTACAAATGTGTGTGTGTGTGTGTGTGTGTGCAGCTTTGTGCATTCTTCCCTCTTCACAACATCTTGTAACCTGCACATTCCCAAAGTGGCCTGTGTTCTGTTCCACTGATGGGTCCTAAGGAGCCCACTCCATTTCTGGATACGTAGAAAGGAGTGCCCAGCTCATCTTTTCCTCCATCCTGGCCGTCAGGCTGCGGTGTAGGGCTGCATTTCAAGTCGCTCCGAGGTGTGTGCCCCTGTTGTGCCTATGGGTGAAGAGCGCTTACCCATGTGCTGTGCAGGATGCTGTGTTCTGAACAGGTTCGGGCCACCCTGCCCTGTTGAGTCGTTCCCCTTCTTCTTGACAGACCAGGTCTTTGGCTGCCGCCTGGAAGCCCTGTGCCAGCGGGAAGGGAGCACCGTGCCCCGTTTTGTCCAGCAGTGCGTAGAAGCAGTGGAACAGAGAGGTAGGTGTCCCTAGAGAGGCCCCCTGTGGCCTCTTCCCTTCAATCATGACCCCCAGCTGGTCGTATCCTTCCGTGTCCATTATGCCAGTCCCACAGGGGTCAAGCGGACTAGGTGACCTTGGTGGTGGTGGTGGTGGTGGGAGGCAGCAAAGGCCATTTTTCAGATCTGATGTAAAGGCCACCCACCCACTGGGATATAGCTAAAGGGTTTGGGACAGCCGTATATGCTAAGTTTCATATTCCCTTTTTTAAATAAAGCAGGAGGCATGCACTGTAATGGTGTGTTGGAATTTTATTCATCTGAAAATGGGGTTCAACAGAGTCCAATTATTTTAAACTGGGAAAGCCTCCAGTGCCCAGTCATCGTCATTATCAGCATCTTCATCTTGAAACAGGAGAGCTGGAAAGGCCCCTCTGGATGATTGGATCGAGCCCCTGTCAAGGAGGCACGGATGGGGAATCGAACTTCCGGCCTCTGGCCCTTCTGTCAGATGCCTAAACCACTGAGCTAGCTAAGAGTTGTTTCTTTTTAATTTGCGGCATGAAGTTACCTTGGGAGCCTTGCAAACTTGGTAAAAACAACTCCTAGTTCCCCCTAGAAGGCACAAGTAATTTCTCTGTACTGTAGCAGTTTTGTAGGGCTGGGTGAGTTTTTGTTTTTGTCTGCAAAAATGCCATTGATGGGGCATATATTGGCCATATATGGCCCACCTTAGTTTAGAGGGGATTCCCTTGTGGGGGTCTCTCTTTTCTCCTTCAGGCCTGGATGCGGATGGGATCTACAGAGTCAGCGGGAACTTGGCCGTCATTCAGAAGCTGAGATTCATAGTTGATCGCGGTGAGTACTTTTTAGTGACGAGCGTGGCAGGGCGTGGGACTGCAGAAAGAGGAAGGGTCAGGGCCTCACATTCATCTCATCTAGCACTGCATACACTGTTTTTTTTTTTTTTTTTGGAAAATACAAGAATAGCATGTGAAGGACAATGGGCCAATTTTAAGAGTGTGTCATGGCATTTGGTGTGTGCTTTCACTCTTCCGGGTCCAATTCTGTAAAAACAGATCTGCCATTTTATTCAGAGTGATTTGATTTGAACTGAAAAGAAGGGAGATAAAAGGCTCGTGTCTATTGGTGAGCATCCATTACATTAATGAAACACATTGTTTCCAACCCACTGCCATAGGAGACTTGTAACTGCATTATTTTTAGTCAGATCCAAATTGACAAATATAAATTATACATGCTGCTTCAATACATGTATAAATTATATTATAAATCAGAAGCCTGAGGCAGGAAATGAGATGGAGGGCTGAATCAGCATTCACTTTGCTAGTATGCAGATATGCAAGGTCGGTTCTGGAGCCAGAATGACCCCTGTGGGTGGACTCACTCTGCCTGCTTTCACCTTTAGAAACAGGGGTGGGAATCTCAACAGGTCCAGGAACCATTTCATTCCTCCCAGGAACACGGTGAACCCTAACACTGCCTGAAAAGTGTTTTGGGTCTGGGTTCAAACCAGTTGCACCGGGGGGGGGAACCACACGCGCTCCCAGTGTCGTGCTTAATAAGAAGGCTTCCGGGAGTACAGCTGCTGTTGTTTGCGCACATGTACCCAGACCAAATTTGGGTTCTGATGTGCAAAAAGTGTGTGTGTGGGGGACTGTTTACAACCTTTGGGCTGTAGGTTGCCAACTCTCATTTAAAATCATGCTTTTCTGGGTGCCTTCAGTAACTCAGATGTTGTCTTGCAGAGCGGGCAGTGACATCTGATGGGCGCTACGTCTTCCCAGAGCAACGTTGCCAAGGTAATGCCGGGCATGTCTGCTCCTCTGTGGCTTTGTCTCGGTGGAGTCATGAGATTTGTAGTTGCATTTGTCTTGTAGAACGAAATTAAACGAAACTAAAATGCAAAGCAAGCCATCCTTCGTGTTTAGGCTGCCAAGGTGCACATCTTTTTTTGTCCTGCCTGCTAATGACCCTTCCTTCCTTCCCACCTGTGGGAGAGAAGTTAATTAGACCTCCACACTGGGAGAGGACCAGTGGCATAGTGAAGGGGGAGATGCCAGCATCCGGGGCAAGGCAAGTATTTGGCCCCCTAGCTCAGGGGCGGGGTGAGGTTTGCATGTGAGTGAGTGCACTCCAGGAGGGTTGCCAAAGCCCAAGCCACTGAAGGGTCTGGTTTCCCATCAGCATGACACCTTCCTGGAGTTTCCATACCCTCCCCCCTGCCTGCAATGACCAGCCCCCCCCGACCAACCAGCTCCTGCACTGGAGGCTCTGGAGGTGGGTGGGAGAAAAAGAAGAGACACTCACCAGAAAGCTGAAAAAGAAGTAGCTGTGCTCCTTGGGCAGAGGGCATTCAAAGACATTTTGGGAGAGGCAGAGTTAAGGGGCAGGGATGGATGGAACCTAGTTCAGGCTTTTCCGTAGAGCGAACAGGAGTGCTACGCACTGCCATCTGTTCTTACAAGTCCCACCTGCAACTGAACAGGACTTAATCCAAGACTCCTCAGACAAAGAGCATGTTGAGCACCATATGGCTTAATTGTAGAGGGTTGGGTGCTGCGGGGACCCTGCCCTCTGTTATCAGCCCCCCCCCCAACTCTCTTGTCTGTCCCTCAATTCCTAGAGGACAAGCTGCACTTGGATGACCCCCAGTGGGACGATGTGCATGTGCTCACTGGTGCCCTCAAGCTTTTCTTCCGGGAACTACCCGAACCGCTCCTGCCATACAGCCTTTTTGATGACTTTGTAGCAGCCGTCAGTAAGTGCCTTTCCTAACCTTTGTAGTCCTGCTGCGTCTCCTCACTCCACTTGGGCCCATCTTTAGAAAAGTTGTGGTACGCAAGAGTTCACTGGCTTTGGCTTATCTCCCAAGCTTTTGAGATGCTCTTCTCTCATTCTGGAGAGTCCAAAGCAGACCAATTATTTATAGTTTCATGATAAGTATGTCACCCCAGTGATTGCCAGTTGGGCCTTCCTGCTATCCTCAGAATCTTCGGTTTTTTAATTGATTAAAAGCAGAAACAGCTATCTTGCTCCTCAATAGAGCTTAAAGCCCCTTTGTGTTGAAGGTATGTGATTCAGGCATACTTTCTCTTTTTGAGACACCAGACTTCCAAGGAATCCCATACTTAAGGCTTTTTTCCTCTTCCCAAAGTTTTCTAATCAAGTCCAAAACAGAGGCTTTGCTCACAAAACAGGGAGTAGGTGATAGGGGGGTTGCAATTGGTCCCAGGGGCCGGATTCATCTCTTTTAACCCCTGCTCTAACAACACAGAGGCTTTCTATATCATCTCTTTTAACCCCTGAGGTTGGGATTTTACTACTTCCAAAAGGTGCTTCACCCCCCCAGAGACCATTGCCTTCTGCAGGCATATTACCACTTCTGCTTCTTCCACAATGTGAGTTGTGACTGAAACAGATACAACATGGACTCCTGTGGCACCGGAAAAGATGAAAGAACAGGTTTTGTTTGGCACAGGTTTTCATGACGTGCCACCCTTTTTATCAGATGCAAGGAGCTGCAGTGTTGCGTTACGGATCACACGGGACACAGAGTTTCGGGGTACAATATCTGGTGCTCAGGCAGCATTCCTGTTCGTCTCTCTGTCAGGGTTCCATTGATGTCTGTGTATCTGAGTGTGTGGAGGCATGCGTGTGTGGAAGTGATTGTGTGGTGATGATTCTTCTCTTGTGTGGTGATGATTCTCCCTTCCGCTCCTGCTGCTGCTGCCCGAGTGACCAGTGTTTATTAAGAGAGAACAACAATAGAAACAGGAAGACATCCCTCAGTGGGAGGAGAATGCAAGCCTTATCTGTGAGACTATACTCAGTAAACAGGCACAGGAAATAGAATCCATAGGTGGGGGGGAAATGCTTCCTAGCTAGTGAGACATTACTAATAAGGACAGAAAGGGGCTCTTGTTCTGTATCCTGATATCCTGTTTTCCTAGCTTCCTGTTTGCTCTGGCCTCCTTGCCTACATCAGCACATCTGGGGACTGCTGGGAAATATATGTCAAGCAGCCCTCCTAGGCCTTCAGTTTTCTTTGTGCTTTGGCCAATCTTGGGGCTCAGAAATATGGGCAATGATATCACTACACTGCAGTCCAGGGATGTTTGTGCCAAGTAAAATGTAGAAGCCTTTCAAGGCTTTGTTACTGTGGCTGCAACATAACTCAGAGTCCTGTGACGTCCCCCCCCCCGGAGATGGGACTTTAAGCCTGTGGCAGTTTCTAGCACCATGTGGCTTCTAGTAGAAGGTCAGGATGTGTGAAAGAAAATGGTTTTGATGGGATTTGGAATGCTTTTTTAAGAACATGTAGTCACTTAACCTAAAAGCTATACCCTCACACATCACTGTATTTTTGGAAGAGATGGGGTACACAACATAAGATGAAATGTATTGATGGAGATGATAGATAGATAGATAGATAGATAGATAGATAGATAGATAGATAGATAGATAGATAGATAGATAGATAGATAGATAGATGCTAAACACACTCATACAGTTACACTGTAGATTTGACTTATGATTGTATTTGTCATTTGTGTTTTTGTTATTAAGTATTATTTGAAGTCTAGTTCTGTTTGTTTGGGGTTTAAAATTAATATGGTACAAAACAAAAAAGGTAACGAGGTATCATCCCACAAATGAAAAGTGACCTCTGGTTTTTCCTTGCAGAGTTGTCTGACCCCAAGGATAAAGTCTCCAAGCTGACAGGCCTGATCCAGAGTCTTCCCCAGCCAAACCGGAACACACTGTATTACTTACTGGAGCATCTTCGCAAGTAAGGAAACTGGGTTCTTGCCCACCCAACTGTTTCCTTGCTGTGTTTTCTTTGGCTGGAATTGGGAGTTTGTTCATTTATACAGAAGCAGGTAAAGTGATTTTGGGGCAGGGGGGCTAAAACTCAGGATCTTCCAATTCTCTCTGTCCCAGACCATTGAGAGCTGTAAAAATTGCTCAGTGAAAAGAGTAAAGATAGAAACAGAAACAGAAACAAAAATGCATCTATAAGCCACCACTGCCATCCTACAGCTAGATGGCTACAGAAGACCCACATGTACATGGACCTTGGGAGGAGAGATTCCATACCAGTGACTTTATGTTTCTCTCACTTTTGAAGTCAAACTTAGTAAACATTTAGTTTAGCAGCTGGAGATTCCTAGAGGATTGTTGCTTTATGCAACTAATTGCTGTGGCCATGGTGGTTGAGATGTTATGGGGAATGCAGTCCAAATCAAGATATAAATCTAATGTGGTGTAGTGGACAGAGTGACAAATTAGGACTCATGAGGTTTGACTTTGCAGTATAAGGTCCTTGGGGGAGTGGGACTAGGAGGGCCACTCCTTGTATATCTGATATTTCAGGATAACTGTGAGTTGGATGCAGTTTGATGCCTCTGCCTCTTCAGATACATTTCATGCACAGAGAGAGAGAGAGAGAGAGAGAGAGAGAGAGAGAGAGAGAGTTCAAAAAGAACACACCTTGCCAAATGGATTAATGCTGAAGAGTGTCTCCCGTCAGGAGAAGACTTTAATTGGACCATCTGGCAGTCATTTAATAGACTTTGAAGCAAAATAGGAAGCTCTAAGAATAATCAAGTAAAATGGGGCTCTGTGGATTCACAGCACATTTTCTGTGACTGGAGAAATTCAATCAATGAAGCACTTATGTGCATGCAATTTATGCCCCACCATGAGTATACAAAAAAAATCTAGCAAATGGCTGAGATGACACAAACGAAGTAGCCTACCTCTGGAGAAAAATAGTCTAATTAGCTTAACAGTTTAATTTACTTTTAAGTTTTAGCTATATTCTGTTCATGATTTTCAACTGCACAGTGTTCTGATATGAATAAAGAAAAAGGACAGATCAAAAAAGAAAGAAAGAAAAGAAACTTTCAAACCAGGCCCATCCCCATAGGATTAAAAATTATTTAATTGGATGGACAAAGACTTTTAAAAGCACAAATAAAATTCCCCCACAGATGAGCAGCTGACTCAACAATTCGAACCCTAGCCAGGAATGTGGAAAATGGTGGCTTTACAGAGCCCTACCACCCCTGTTTTTTTAAAAAAATGTAGATTTTAAAAATTTCTCAGAAAGTCCCTTTCTGTCCCTGCATCACCACTGACTTTTTTATATATTAAAAATGAGAGTGGGTACTTCCAGTAAATATATATATATATATATTTATTTCAAAGAAAATATTTGAAGTGTGTGTGTGTGTGTGTGTGTGTGTGCCTCTCTGAGAAATCCAGGGAGGAAGAGGGCACATGCATCTCTTAGACTTCTAGAAGCTGCCCATTTCCACCCAGATTCTAGGGTAAATAAATTGTAGATCAGGGCATGGGACTTTAGGTAATTATTTTTCTTTAAAAAACCATGCCTCCAAGTACTTGTGGCCACGTGTGGTTTAAGCAACGGATGTGTCGGGTGAAGGCCAGTGTCATGGGGGTGTGTGTGTGTGTGACCCTCTTCGCTGTTTCCTTGCTCCTCCTCCTCCAGGGTGATGGACCACTCGGATGCCAACCGGATGACGACGCAGAACCTCGGTATTGTCTTTGGGCCGACCTTGCTGCGGCACGAGCGAGATGCAGCCAGCCTGGTGGAAGGCATGGTCTACCAGAACCAAGTGGTGGAACTCCTCCTCACCGAATTTTCTAGCATCTTTACCACCCCGACCACGGAGTGACCTTGGTCGGCACCCCCCCCCTCTCTCTGAGGCTCATGGTTCTCTCCCGAAGACCCACTGGAACACCGATCATCTAGACCAGGGGCAGGGGTTGACTCCGTGTAGCTCTGCACACCACGGACCTTGTGGATGGGATGGGACCAGCATAAGTCTGGGCTGTGGTTTGAGAAGAGGTGGCTTGGCCCTCTGCAGGATCACCTTCCAGGATTTTTGGCACACATCAGCGCTTAATGCTAGTTCACCTTAACGCAGGCCTGTCTGAAGCTCTGTCGTACACGCAAGTGAAACAACGTTGGTTTGAGTCTTCTCAAGTGTGGCTGCCAGCTCCTGTCTGTGTAGACAAATGGGATTTGCTAACCCTACTTAGGTGTGGACGGAAGGAAAAGACAAATTTCTGGGAAACAAGTAGCTGTCCATGAATCCTCTTCCTGTTAACTCCAGCTGTGAGCCGTCATTGAGCTCTGCACCGGGTCCCACCACCTTTGCAGCTGACGACAAACTTCCCCTTTGCCCTTCTACTGTGGAAGCCCTCTCTTTCTTTGGTGCATCTCCACACCCTTCTGTGTCGCAAGGCCTGTTCATCATTGTGGCCATGAGCACATGCAATATGGGAGACCTCCTGCAGGGCAAGGATGGCCACTCGCCTGCCATTTCACAGCTTCCCCAGCCATTTCTCACTCCAGAGAGAGAGAGAGAGAGAGAGAGAGAGGCCCAGTGGCAGATCTAACCTTACTGGAGTCGAAGGAGAATTTTGCTCCGTGACATGCCTCAAAGAAGTGGGTCCCTCTTTAAAACCAAGGCACGCCTCCCCTTGGCACCTTTGGGGGAGCGGGGGAAGCAACCATCAGTCAGTCAAATTTGAAACTGGAAATGTACTTTGGGTCAGGTCCTGTTTCAGAAGGGTGCTTGTTTGTCCCAGGTAAGAAGGGGGGGGCTATGCCCTCCATAACAACTGATGATGCCATCCCCTGTTCCAGGGAATACCCTTTGGACCCCTTCCTTCAGCCCCCCTATAAGCTGAAGGTGCTTTCAGTCAAACCTTTCACTGTGAAGTCTCCCTCCTTTGCATATCATGTTTTTCATGGTGGTGGGAGTCTCGATTTTTGCTCCCTGGTTCCCTCCTGTGTTTTCCAGCTGTTACTTTTGTCTTTTCTCTTACTGGAAGAGACATGGTTTAAGGAAGAAAATATAGAGTAATGCCCTTTGATCTTTAGGGTTTTTTTAAAAAAATAGATGCTGTTTCTCCCCTCTCCCCTCAGACAGGGCTTCTGTGCCTTAAACAGCTACCCAAAAGTCAAGCATTCAACAGGTGTTGCTCTCTTCCAGGCATGTGCAAAAATGTAACATATGGAGTTTCTGCCATCCATGTACCTGTTATGGTTGTGGGTGATCTGTCAGAGAAAAAAAAGCCTGCACTCCAGGAGATCTGACTTTAAGGATTAGTATCATTTGATCTCCCATCTATTTTCTCCCTGAATCAAAAGGTGTTTGCCTATCTTTCCACCGAATCCTCCTGCGTTTCCGATCCCCCCTCTCCAGAGATTTGAACCGTTGTGCCTCGCTTGCCCCAGAATAATGCATCACAAATACAGTATTTTTTCTGTGTGCAAGACTCTACTTTTGTTTAAAATTGTTAAGACTTAAAATTGAGGGTCGTCTTATCCACGGGACGTGGTGGCTCAGCAGGCTAGAGTGCTGAAACCATTGGCTGAAAAGTCGGCAGCTCAGAAGTTCAAATCCTGGGCACCGCGCACTGGAGCGAGCTCCCGCTATTAACCCCAGCTCCTGCCAGCATGTAAATGCAAGTAGATAAATCGTTACTGCTGTAAAAAGCGGGAAGGTAAACAGTGGTCCGTGCACAGAAATGCGTACAGCCATACAGTAGTCTTGTTGTCAACACTAAGGAAATGGGAGCAGTTGTGGCTTGGGACTGCAGACTTTTCCACGGGTGAGACCTAAAAGCCCTCTTAGGCAGTTACTTCACATCCTACCTTGTTCCGCGATTACATTTGTACCATGACAGCATTGTTCGCGGTCACGTGGTTTTGTCCCTGTTCAGTCCCTGTTTCCATTTACAAACAGGCGTGATTACTTGTCTCGTGACAACTGTTACTTCACGGTCTTGTTCCATGACAAATTCTGAATTTGTCTTGCTTTCTTAACCCTTTTTTTAAAATATCGTAAATAAAACTTTTTCAATATTTCGATTTACTGGTCTTCCGGGATTTAAACGTCAATGCTACAGAATTTTCAGTACTTGCTTTAATAAACATTTGCACTGCATGGTTTTCCCATAGGGAAACTAATGTTGAATGCTGCTTCAGCTGTTGACCACTAGGTGGACACTGGTTGTTGCGTAAAAGTTGTTACCACACGGTCCCTTGTCTCGGAACAGGAACTGGGAACTAACCGTGACAAGAATTCTTCAGCCCAGGGGCAGGTACTGCTTGTCACGCTCTGTTCCTGGTTCCTGGGGGCATGGTCGAGACAACTTTTTTCTGTCACGCTATGGACGTGAAGTAAGTTTTTTTTTTTTTGTACCGGTCCCAAGCGGGACAGCAAGGAGGGACGAACGGAACGTGAAGTAACTGCCTAAGTGTGTTAACAGTGCCACAGGTAACTTACGGGTGGTTTTCCTCTACCACCTTCTTGATTCCTCTCTCCCCACCTGGGCTTTTTCCTTTCTCCCCCTCCCCCCTCCGCCCCCAATTTCTCTTTGGGGTTCCCCATCTCCATTAAGACAGAAGGCTGTAGAAAGATGAAGGTAACCTTCCCAGACATGGGAGTGAAATATTTGGGGACAAGGAATTAATAGATGAGGTTGTGGGTAGAAAATCCTTGACTTCTTAGGTCTGGATGTTGTTTGGGGTCTCTGGGCAATAAAGTGGAAATTTTGATGGGCTAGAGAGCAGAACCAGTCCTGGACTACACGACTTCTAAATGGACGACCTCTTGTGAAAGCTATTAAAGGAATAGTTTTATTTTTATTTTTTTGCTTTCTTAAGGAAATTGTTTTTAATTGTCATTTTATTGATGTGTTTTTTCTCTTTAAAAAAAAGGCAGAAAGATTTACAGATTAAAAAAATACACACATATATACTATATATACAAACCATCAAAATACATGTCATGCTATGCCTGGGGGGAGGGGGGAGACAAGCATTTCCCGCCCTTTTGCTTTAATACTTTATTTCCCCTTCTCCTGATGAAAATCATTAGGAAGAGAAAGGACTCGGTTTGGCTTCCAGGCTAAAATAGATAAAAGGAAGATACAAAACAAAAGCAAGAATGGATAAAAGGGAAATTCTTTGGTTTCTTAGGTTTAACGCTCTTGCCGAGAGATGCAGGGCACTGGGAGGAGGAGGGCCCAGAGGAGATAAGGTGGGGAAGAAAGGACCCAAGCTGGCAGCCTTGTGGTAGGGCATCTACCGTGGCTTGCTCAGGCCCCAGGTTCAACTTCCAGTCCCCCAAGGATCTGGAGGTGAAAACCCTGTTTGGAACCTTGGGACACCTGCTGCTACTCCGTAGGGCCAAAAAGCTGAACTAGAGCACCGATGGACTGTGTTCCTTTGGGGAAGGTTTGTACTTCAAAGCAGGGAATCCCTTTGTCATCTTGCGCGGGGTGGGGTGGGGGGACACAAGGCCCAGAAATGTGAGGACAGAGACAGACAGCAGTGGCTTGACAGAAGCAAAAATGATCCAGGCATACACTCATTACTTATCAAACTGTTATCTTAATCTGGCTGTGATTTCCGGAACACTTAAATTGTTTTTACTGCACAATCCACAGTACTGTAGTGCCTAGCCTGGATAAAGACTAGTTAGTCTATGTTGGTGGATTTTAAAGTTGCCTGATAAAAAGTATCACCTACTCTCACCTTTTAACTTGGCTGGGTTTTTGAAACACATTCAGTACCTAGTGCTTATTCCATCCAGGCATGTCCAAACTTCGGCCCTCCAGATGTTTTGGACCACAACTCCCAGAATTCCAAGCCTGTATTTCCAATGGCAAAGCACTGTGGGAGTTATGGTCCAAAACATCTGGAGGGCCAAAGTTTGGGCAAGCCTGCTGATAGGCTATTAGTTCCTGGTGTTGAGTAGCCCAGGTGTTCTTGGACCACAGTTCCCAGAAGCCTTCACCACTGGCTCTGCTGGCCAGGATATCTGGGAGTTCCAGTCTGAGAACATGTGGGTTAATCAAGATAGGGAACTGTTGCTATTCTCCCATGCAATGGCTGTAAGACTAACCCCTAATTCTTGCTTCAACCAGTACTTTGACTTTGAGAGAACCATCAATATCACCACCCATCCCCCTCATGTACTTCTGAGCAGGATATCACCTAGCTTGGGACGGGATTCTGAATGAGACCCTGGACAACCACTGCCGACCAGGGTAAACAAGAACGGACTACACATTACCTAGTGAAAGACAGCTTTAGCCAACCCAGTTGGCAGACATCTCAATCTGGATCCAATGGAATGATAAAGTGCCACAGATTTAGGGTTGTCTACCCAAACCCCATTAAAAATAAGATACCGCTGGCTTGTTGGTGGATGCCATTTTCCCAGCAAAGTGCCTTTGTGAGGTCAGGGGCCATCTGCCCCCACCTCACATTGCTTGGCCTTCATGACCTGGTTTTTAGAAGTACTCTCACCAGGGCCGAGAAGGGATGCCTTTGCTCTCAGGGAGAACCCCTGGGCTGCATTCTGGAAAGGTGCACCTTTGAATAAGAAGGAGCAAGTGCAGAGCTTCAGATAGATTTGGACTGTCACTACCCCTTCACTGACATTCAAGTTAGATTTACCTGCCCGCCTAATTTGCTTCTGTAATATAGGGAGGAAGCTGAGATGGGGGTTCTTTGTTGACAGCAATATGAGCCTGGGGAGACTCAGTGGCAAGGGATGGGGGTAAGGTATATTTTGAACAGCAGGAAGGTTAAAAACAACCAAGACAAGGATTCTTACATTAGACCATGTGGATTTTCCCATACGTTCTCTCCGCCTTGAAGGCTTTGCAATGGTAGTGCTGACAGCTAAAGGAAATGAACAGTGAAACCGACATTGAGCTCAAGAGTGTGGGTTTACATTGTGCCAACGGGATGGGATGCCAATGGTCCAAAAGGGCCTGAAGAGTACAGATCAGTGATGGCGAACATATGGCACAGGTGCCAAAGGTGGCACGCAGAGCCCTTTCTGTGGGTACCCAACACGGCCCCTTCACAGCCACCTGTATACAGGTTAAATTACTATATTGTCATTTTGCAAACAAATTAGTGGGTTTTGAATTGCATTTTGGGCACTCAGTCTCTAAAAGGTTCACCATCACTGGTATAGATTATGTGCAAGGATTTATTATTAAGCAGATGCTTTGTACCCTACCACCTTCTAGAATCATTATCGGGCCAGAGAGCCAAAACTGAGTGGCCTATCTTCTTTCAACCTTCACAAAGCAGCGTCCCTCCCCACCCCCCGCTTATTTTGTAGGCAGGATCTGTCTGCAGCATGCCTCCTCAAAACCTGCAGATGTGGCCTGAAAAATCCAGTGCAACGTTTGTGATTTTTCTAACCACCACCACCATCCCACAAGCATTATGAAATGACAAGAAAGGAACTAGAATTGGATGCGCCCTCAAGACGCAGTCAACTCTCTAGTGCAGGAGTTGCACAGACAATGGCCAACATCTGGTTAATGTCATGTGGTGGTGGGCAGGCAGTTGCGACAGTGTTCCCCTACGTGCGAGCAGGCTCCCCATCTCATGCCCGGTGCCCGAGTGCACAACTGGTTGCACGACCAGTCGTGCGGCAGAGGAAGATCCAAGTGAGGGAAAACTTAACACGATTTCCCATAAGCTCCCAATGGGGGCTTAGCCAGTATCTCACCCTCTCACTGTTGAGTGTAGAAGAGGCACGTGGTTTTGGAATGTTTATCATTCCAGTATATTGATTTCATTTAGGAAGGCAGATGGGATTAGGGGTGGGCAGATGAAGGAAGGCATGCTGTGGTTTGTTCTGCCCATTGAGATGGGCAGAGTGTGCTTCCTGTTCTCGCAGGTTCCCGTCCTTCATGGAGCACCATCATCAAAGTCATCCCCAACAACAAGTCTGAAGATGCCTCGCAGATGCTGTGGGGCACCCAGAGCAACACTGGAAACCTCTAGCTAGATTCTTCCCCCTCCACAAAACCCCCACAGAACTCTTTTAACAGGTTGGAGTCCAACCCAGCAGGAGGTACCTGTGCCTCTTTCCCCTGGCCAGCCTGGTGCATGGGAGGCCCAGCCATTACTGCCATCAGGCTAATGTTATTAGGAAAGGGTATTAAGGAACTGGTTCTCTCCCGCCAGCGAGTTCAGCATGGAGTTCATATCTCCCACCGCCATGTTGGCTTGGCCCCCAGTGGGTGGAGAGCTGGGGCTGAGGGCCTCGGTGTCATCAAGGATGGCCGTGAAGTCCAGGTGGGTGTTCTCCAAGTCCAGGGTGTCCAAGCTGTTGGACACTTGCTCCTCTGGCAGGTAGGAGAAAGAGTCTGACTTGAGGACCTCCAGCCCAGGGACGTAGGGCCCACCTGGATCCTCGGCCACACAACTGGGGGCCTGGTGGTGCCTCTGATAGGCGTTCATCAACTTGGACCCTGCGACTTTGCCCAGTGGCAGGTGCATCGGGACAGGGAAACTGGCTTCCTCTGAGCTGTGGAGAGGCGGCAAGCGCATCACCCGGTGGAGGCCACCGTCACTCGGGGCCTCATAAGAGGGGCTGGTTTGGTAGCTCAAGCTGCTTTGTCGACTCAGTGGCTTAGGCCCACCCGGCGGATGTGGGACCATCCCAGGGTTGTAACATGGGCCACCAGGGCTCGAAAGTGCTTTGTTCTCCATAGGCTGCAAGGGGCTAGCTGGACAGGTCGGGTACCTGGGGCCAGGATAAGGCTGGGGTTGCTGCTGGTACTGCCCACCCTCCATGGTGTCCATGCCCATGGCCACACTGACGGCGGGCTGCTCCCCCCACATCAGGGCCTGCTGGGACTCCACATAGCTCCGGACCATCATTTCCTTGACTTGTAGCATTGGGGTCTGGGATCTCCGGCCTGGGGGCTGCCCCATGCTGAAGCAAGGGCCCTGTTGGGTTTCAGGTGGGTATTCCCCTCCTCCTCCTCCTCCTCCTCCTCCTCCTCCGCAGGCAGGCTGGTCCTGGCTGTAGGGCAGTTGCTTCAACCCCTGGCAGGAGGCAAGAGCAGGAGCCATGGCTTGGAATTGCTGCTCAGCTTTGATGTGCGGCTGGCCAAACTGGAATGCCCCCTGTGGGCCTTCTCTGCTTGGCTCCGGCCCTAGGTGCTTCGTGCTGGGGGCTGGGAACTGGGCAGAAGGGCACTGCCCCATGCCCGCAGCTGGCACAGGGTTCATTGCCAAGCTTTCTCGGTCCCACTGCCGCCCAGAATGGAAAGCCATGCTCATCTGGCATTGGGACGGTACGTATTCAGGCGGCTCAAAACCCTCTTCCAGCTGTTCATGACTCACTGGGCTCATGTGTAAGTCTCCCACTGAACGGAGCATGCCTCGGTGGGCCACGTGGCTCTGCTGATCCAGGCCCGTTGTCTGGCATGGATAGTTTTGCTCCTGGTAGCCAAGGTAGGATTCCATCGCCAGCAGCTCCTGCTCGGCAGCCGGCCCGCCGCTCTCCATCGCTGCCGTCTCCAGGAAGACGTTCTCACTGATGCTCGGAGGCCTCGGCGAGAAGAGGTGGCGCTGTAAGTGGGCCTCGGCACCGCCCACCACAGCCTGCCCGTTGGCTCTGACCATGCCCGCAGCACTCATGTTGCTGAGACTTTTGAACCGCTGCACTCGGGGAGGAGGGTGGGCCTCGCCCACCGTCTGGGAGGGGTCGCTGGCTCGCCGGAAACTGTGGCTCATAGCCGCGTGAGGGTGGAGGATGCCCGTGCTGTAACTGTGGTACTCATTGGCGCTGTGCCTACGCATGTACGGAGGCAGGCCTGTGCCCGCATAATCCCCCATGAGGGCCGACTGAGCAGCCCTCTCCATACTTGGGAGCGGGGTCGGAGGAGGCCCGCCGGTGGCAGCAGCATACTTGGCTTTGAGGCGGTACTGTTGGGCAGGGGTCAGGTTACCCAGCGCCGGAAGGCCGCCGCCACCGCCCTGGCTGGCCTCACTGGAGCGCCTCGAGGCGTCAGGGGTGACGCAGTTGTAGGCCTCAGGTGGGCCTAAACCGTTAGGGGCTCCCCCTGCTGGCAGGTAAGGAGACACCATGGAGGAACGGCGGCTGACGGTATAGGCCGAGCTGATGGTGCTGGTGGTACTCCCGCGGCGTTCGCCCGTCAGGGCCAAGGCGGGCAAATCGCTGGAGGACAGCTCCATGATCCGCCGATGTGAGGCTGCAGATGGTGGGCCACAGAGGCCTGGCACATCTCTCGTAGAGCCTGAAGAGCAGCAGAGGAGCTGACTTAAACAACAGTGAACATATACAGCTGGCCCGACCTAAGCACTTATCATAGAATAATCATAGACTCATAGAGTTGGAAGGGGCCATCGAGCCCCCACTCCTTGCTCAGTGTAGGAATAGTTTTGAGTCAGTCACCATAATCTGCTTTCCAGGCCAAAGTGAGTAGGGTGAGCAATGGGGAGCCCTCTAGAAACTCTTAAAGCTGAACTAACCACAATACTACGATAGCACAGCTAGTGGTGAAGCATTACGGGAGTTTGACAACAAATGGAGAGCCAGACAACCCTTACTGCTGTGTGACTGAGGGCCTTTATACACGACCCCTAAACTCCGCAGCAAATGGCTGCAAACTCCGGACCTTACAAGTGTTTTCCCACCAGCTCCGGAGTTTGCAGGAAATTAAGTGCCACCCCGCCCACCTAAGCGCGACCCAGCTGCACTTTCTTGTACCTGCTTGAGGTGGGTGAAAATCCCCAGGTCCGGATTTAATCTGGTCAGTGCGGGGCTCTCCTGTCTTCTGCTTGTGTTTTTTTTTTGCCTCCCGCCCCTTTAAGAGAAGAGGTGGGAGGAAAAAAAGCAAGCAGAAGAGAAATGGAAGAGAAATGGAGCTCCAGGAAGCTCCTCCAGGTGAGCTGCATTTTTTCCTCTCTTTCTCTGGTGGGGAGGAAGGAAGAGCGAATCCCTAAGATCTTTGGTTCGAATTTAAGGGGCCAGCGGATCTTAGGGGTCGTGTGAAAAGGCCCTGAATGAGGAAAGGGTTTCTCTTCCAAGGACTCAGCCATGGGCAGATTATTGGTAGCCTCCTGGCAGTCTCAGAGGCTGTCTTCTGCCTACCAACTCCCTAGCAAACCACAGGCAAAAACAAAACAAAACAAAACAAAACAAAAGACTCAAAACATGTGGCATCTTAAAGACTAACTTTCATATTTTGCATATTACTTTCATATTTTTAATGTAACATTTCATGGACATGTCCACTTCTTCAGACATATAATGAAACGTTACATTACAATATGAAAGTCTTTAAGGTGCCACATGTTTTGTGTCTTTTGTTTTGTTTTGTTTTTCTTTGATTTTTGCCTGAAATTCTTGAAAAGACTAACACGGCTACCCTCTCTGAAACTTCTAGCAAACCTCAGTTGCCTGCTTGGCTGTTGTTGATCTGACACCTTTGGGTGCAGAGCACCTACTGTACCTTACACAACCGGCCTGTGCCCGAGCTGGAGTTCTTTGTCTTTTCTGCTTTAGGAATGTAGCTAATGAAACACAGTAGAATGCATCCAGCTGCTTCCCAATACTGGGGCCAAATACTGGGTCCAAATACTTTAAAGAGGGTTCAGAGCCAAAACTGGTGGGAAGGGGGAAGAAGGGAGGCAGTGGTGGTCAGTAGGTATGGCAAAAGAGGCACTAGTGAAGAGTGGGTGTGGCTAAAGAAAGAAGGAGGGGCTAGGGGACCGTGGCGGCGTCTGCACAGTGCTCTTGTTGTCATGGCCAAGAACACAACAGAAGAGTCGCTGGCTCCGAGGGAAGGCATTCTGGGCCTTGACAATAAGCCTTGCTCACCTCTCTGGTTTCTGCTCACAAGGGGTCCCAGGTGGACGTGGGCGCCCTCCCTCCCGCCCTCCTTCGTTCCCCACCCACCTGCTCCGGGGATGGAAGGAAGCTTGACGCCCGACGCCGACAAGGGCTTGCGCAGCTGCTTGAGCTTGTCGATGCGCAGGTTCTCCAACTTGTGCAGGGCCGAGAGCCCCGAGTGTCCCATGGGCTCCGAGGGGTCCTCCAGGGCCGACAGGTCCTCCAGGCTGCCACCAGCGTTGGCGTTCATCTCCACCCCGCTGTCGTTGTTATTGGCGCTGCCCAAGGGGGAGCGTTCGCTGCTGCAGGACGACTGGCCCCCAGGGCTGGGTTGCGGTTTCTGGCGGTGGCGGAGGAAGCACAGGCACACGTCATGCCACCAGGATAAGGACACAAACCCAAGAGTCCTCTTCCCTCCTCGTGCCCTGAAATGGCTTCCTGGAGGTGGGAGCCTCAGGTGGTACCAAACACCTGGAGTACCGAAGCTTCGCCACCACTGGTATAAAGGAATTAATCCATTCCAAATGATATTCTGTTAATCAAATTTTCTTTTATACAAATTTCTGATAGGAATGCATTGAAAACGGAGTAATCCCTAATTGCGACCATTTTTATGTTATACGGATTCTCCCCATAGACAATTCTGTTAAGCAAATTTCCCCTATCTCCAGAATTTTTTTATGTTGTACACATTTTGTTATACAAACCCTTTGTTACACGAGGGTCCGCTGTACTTGTGTGAAAATGGAAAGGCTTTTTTAGACATTGGGAAGGATTGCGTTTGCTTGTTTTTTGCCTGCACATCCCAATGTGGTATATTGGGAGCTTAATTTTAATAACCCACACAACATTCACCACCTCTGAGCGTTAAAAAAAAACAATACAAGGAGATCTGGCTCACTTGAATGAGTAGATAAAGATGTCAAGGCTTGAGACCTTGTGTGTTTGAAAGAGATGGAAAAAATAAAAAAGGAGGATGCAAGAAAATCTGCCCTAAAGAAAAAGTAACTTTCTCAATATGCCACTTGAAAAAATAGTAGTTTACTCAGGGTGTTGCAAATGAATGAACCAAGTGTTAGCAGAGCAAAGCAATCCGTGAAATATCTGGAAGTTGAGTCATGGCAGCTGGACTTTTTTTTCTTGTGAGATCGAAACGCTTCATTACTCATCCAAGCAGCTTCATCAGTCTGAGGAAAATGGGTGCAAAGCCTCCAGTTTAAAATTCCCCTTGGTTTCACCCTACCCTGGTCAGAATAGGCTCATTAGGTAGACAGGGGCCTGAAAAGCGAAATTCTGTTTCTGAACATTTTGTGCTCTTAAATAGACATGGGCACGACTTGGCGAAATTGTCGTTTCCGTTTTCGGATATCGTTTCCGTTACGTAACGGAAACGGTAACAACAACTAAGCTGTCAGAACTCGAACTCGAACCAAAAAAAGAAAAATTGGGTCTGATTTGTCGTTGTCGTTCCTGGCATCGCGCGGCGATCGCGCGATGCCAAGCGGCACAGAAAAAAAGTTTTAAAAATAAAAAAAACCAATTCCCGGCCAAAAAAGCAGGAGAAAATATGCCTGCCTGAGGGCACCTACCAGAAGGGTGGTTTCTGGGGGGGGGTCCCCAGCCTCCCCCCCTCCTGTCCTGGGCTGCTGGTACCGGGCTGGGAGGGGGCATCCTCGGCGTCTCCATTTGCCATGCGGTGCAGGGGGATCCAAAATGGCGTCCGCAATATTTTTTTTGAAATCGTGGTCCAAAAAACCACCAAAGCACCACAGAAACATGCAAAAATTAGCTATTTTAAAAGCTTGAATTTTTACAGTAGCAGCAGTGGGTTTTTTTATAGCAGTAAAAGGTCACACTGATTTTATTTTATTTTATTTTATTTTTATTTTTATTTTTTTACACGTGCGCAATGATGGGCTGGCCATGGGATGGGACCATGCAAATTTTTGGACCCATTCTACGAATCGCATGGCCAGGTTTTGACTGACACTTCTGGATGTGCAAGAGGGCATAAAAAGGCGAGGCACTCCCAGAAGAGTCGCAGTCCAGGCTTGGATATGAGTGGGAGAGGGCTGTGTGTAGCTGGCTGCTGTGCTAGACTAGTTTCGATTTCGTGGAGCCTTTAGATTTCAGTTAGGCAGGCAGGGAGGGAATTGATTCAATTGAATTTTTAGGAAATAATAATAATTCCTTTCATTCTCTGTCTGCTGTGGGGAATAGCAACGCAGTTTATTCTTTTTTATTCTCCTACAGTTTGTTAGGATTTCTTTTCTGAAAGTGCTTCAAAGGGGGGGGAGGTTTGAGTGGGAGGGGAGGTGTTGATTTATTTTAAAAATTTCATTTGCTTGGTGGCAAGCCAAGGTCCTTTCATACCCTGCCTGCAGCTCTGCTGTGGGTGCACTGCCCACTTTGTTTGCAATAAAAATTGCAATTGCTTTATTCGATGCAGTCTTGTGCAGCAAGTCAGTTTAAAGTGTTTTCCGCCTGCTCTGGGTCATTGCGGGACCCGTGCCGGGCGCCCGCGCCGGGCGCCCGCGCCTCTCCCCTGCCACTGCCGCCGCCCGCCCATGGCCCCCCCGCCCGCCGCCTAGGGCGCAAAAACACCTAGCGCCAGCGGGACGCCACTCGCTGGGACGTCAAATCGCGCGAAATCGCGGTGGTAACGACAAACGACACGACGAAACGACACTTTTTAAAAAATTTCACGGAAAATGGAAACGAGCCGAAACGGACCCGTCCCGAAAAACGACAACTCGAAAAAAAAAATTCTGGTCGTGCCCATCTCTACTCTTAAATAAAATAATATACAGTCTATCAGCATAAATGTCCACAATTTGGGCTGCTTCTGCTAGCCACTCAGAAGGGAAAAGTTGCTGAGTGTGGCACTGAACTTATGTTATTCTGTTTTTTGGGGGGAAAATATTATTCAAGACTCTCTGACTTTTTGAGATCCCTTTGGGGCCACTTGCTCCCTTCCTCACCGATGGTCGGGAACCCATGCGGCACAGATACAGAATAAATCAATGTCCTGACGTCTTCCTCTTGCCTCCACACCTGCTTTCCAGATGTGGGGGCAACATGTTAAAGAATGGGCCTGCGAGCCCAGAAAGCTTCCTGGCTGAGCCCTAAATTATTTTCCCACATGTGTTTATCTCTGTTTTTGTTGTAAGACGCAGGCTAAGAAAATGTACTGTGAGGAATGGCCCTGGTTCACTGTCCCTCTTCCCCTACCCTCAGTCCTCACACATAAAAGCCACTTTTGTGGTAGAATTTATTTTTTGTTCACGCCCACCTCTCCTCCCTCCCTCCCTCCCTCCCTCTCTCTCTCCACCCTAGGCTGCTTACCAAATTACAGTCAGGCACCGAGAGTTTGCTCTCCTCTTTCTTGGCCTCATTATCTCTCTCTTGTTTAAGGTCACCATGGAAGGCCAGCATCCGGCCAGTTGGCCCCGTATCCCCTCGGTGCTTCTTGGTGACATGAGCGTCTGGCCCGTGGACGGTCTTGACATGCTTGCGCAGCGAACTGGGGTCTGTATAGCGCTTGGTGCAGCCTGGGATCTTGCAGACATAGGGTTTCTGAGAAAGCACACACAGAGACACACAAAAGGGTCACTATCCTCTTTTGGGGAGGGGTGTGTGTCCCTTTATGACCAAGAATGCTGCCCTGCCCCGTTTGGCCTAATGGGAAGGCTGCCTCAATAACAGTACTTGGTCCAGGAGCCAATTTTTCTCTCCCTCACCCCTAGACGTCCAATGCAGCACAACCGTTTGCTGGCTAAATTATGTAACCAACTCCCAAAGGCATTTAAAGTAAGCAAATGCAGCCACTCCTCACTTAACAACCTACCTGTTTAGTGACGGCTCAGACTTACAACCAGCAGCAGTGGCCAAAGCTGCCGCTTCTGCCTAATGGCTGCCTTAGGAAGAAGCTCCTATTCCAGCCCTCAGGGCCTGGGCCAAAGTGCCAGGCCTGCTTCGGCTTGCCTGCACCTATCCTGCCTGCAGCTCAGGTGGAGGGGAGGAAGCAGGGCTGCAGCGTCTCCCCCTGCCTTCCTCCTCATCCTCAATTGCTTCCAAGGGACGGGTGTTGCTGCGAGTGTCTCCTCTCACTGGGGAGGAGAATGACCAGAGCGGGGCATAGTATTGGCCGCCTCCTGCCTCCTTTTCTAGTTTCACCTCCTTTTTTGTTCTGCTTCTCCTGTGGCTGCTCGGACAGCCTTCCCGCTCTGGCCTGCTTGCAAAGAGGCCAGCCTCAAAACTCCACAGGATATCCGCCTTTCTGCGCCTCACTTAACAACCAATTCACTTCATGACGTTAAGTGAGCAGCGTCTGTACTTCCATTTGGAAGCTTTTTCCAAAAAGCTTGGTACTCAAATCTGGCACACTGACTATTATTTATTTATTTATTTATTTATTTATTTATTTATTTATATTTGTACTTGGTAACCGCCCGACTTTCCCTCAGGAACTCTGGGCAGTGTAGAACACATTACAAGAAAAATATGCCCAAACACAACCCCCAGATAAATAAACAAGAATAAAATTATGAAAACAATAAACAACAACAACAATACAACAAGATAAAATCTGGCAAGAAAAGAGCTGGGACAAAAGGATACAACCCCCACACACCACACAATCGTACACTCAGCAATCACCAAAACTTTCCATAAACAGCCAGGTCTTTAGGGCTCTCCTAAAGGCTGGCAGAGACTCTTCAGATTTCAAAGCTAAGAACAGCTATTTAAAGCCAGCAAATTGCTTACATGTGTATTCCCCTTCTTTTACACCAGTGCAATCTGTGGCTTAAATTCTGTGGCACAGTTTTCAAGGATACTATGAGGAGCCTAAAAACTGGCTGACCGTTGAGGTATTTCCCAGTTCCCCTCTAGAGGAAGCCCCTGGGCTCATGCCATCCTGTGCAGGCCTGGCAAGAAATCCTACTGTTGAAGTGAGGCTTCACTAGGCCCCATAATCTGTGTTTGCCTCAGCCAGCTGTCCATACCTCGTTGGAATGTGTCCGGTTTTGGTGCTTGGCCCGGTCCGAGGCATTGGAGAAGGCCTTATTGCAACCCTCGTGCTCACAGACGTACGGCTTCTCTCCCGTGTGGGAGCGCAAATGGGTCTTGAGGTTCTCCAGCCGTGAGTAAGCCTTATTGCAGCCTTCGAACTGTAAGGTGGGGCAGAGAGCAGAGTTAACAATTTATCGCGTGGAAATGGAATTATTTTGAAAATTCCTGTGCTCTCGACACAAATGGGCAGTTCTCCCCTCTCCTTCCTCCCACACACATACACACTTCTTATACCCACGGTGCATCGGACAAACTCCATTTACAGTGAGGTAATAACTCTGACTCACCCTTGGTAGTATGCAAGCAGAATGACCAGATACAAAACAAGGCTGGGTGCTTGTCCCTATCACCCCTGCGTGGTAGATGATATTGTGGCAGAGGCAGCTGTAAGAAATGTTGCCCCTCTGCACAGCTGAGCCACGCAACAGCACCTGCTTCTGACTGATGTAACTCAGAAGGTTTTTAATTGATATAATATAGATTGTGGGTCCGCTGATGACAATTTTAGAATAATGATTTTAGTGTAAGGTTTTTATTGATGATTTATTGATATTTTACTCTTAACTATTCTAAATTGTTTTATTCTTTGGATTGTAAGCCGCCCAGAGACCTTTGGGTAGTGGGCGGCATATAAGTTAAATAAATAAATAAATAAATAAATAAAATGCTACAAAAATCGGACCCTTCTTTGCCTCTGATCACTGGATTGTCACCAATCAAAGAGGACAGAATTGCTGCACAGCTTTAAGAATAAAGGTGAGCTGCTTCTTGGCAATCACGCAGGACATCGTGAACCATCCTGGTCTATGCCCAAGTTGGACCTTTTTGGACCAGCAGTGGAGCTACTGTTTTGTGTGTCTGTGTGTGTGTGATTCACGCACAGACGTATGGGTCACTGCCCGAGGGGTAATGGTGAGGCTAGGAATCAGTCAATGCATCAGTTCTCTCCTTCCGAGTGGTGGAAGGGCAGCAGATGTCAAGCTGTCCTATCTAACTAGGGCTCTTGACACTGAGCCCAGATTCAACTCCTAAAGCAGAGAGCCCTGAAGCTCCAATAAGGGAAGAGGTCAGGAAAGACGGGAAAGACAGAGAAGAGCCGGGACTGACAGAGGCAGAGAGTTCGGCATCAGAAAAAGGCCAGGACAGTAGTCGGGAGTGGGAGTGATTGGCACAGATGGGCAGGAGATAAAAAAACAAGAGAGGAGGGAACCAAAGGGACAGAAGAGGAGAATGGGGAAGAAAGTGAGGAAGGAGAAAGAAAGTGATCCCCAGGCTGAGTTACCAGAAGGGTAGCGGGTGATGGAGTTAAGAGGATCCCCAAACTGGGGAGATAGTTGCAATTCTCTGTCTAAAGTAAACGAGTATGAATCAGTAAAAACTAAGAAGTATAAAGACTTGTCTAGTGAGAAAACTCATGTTTGGGGTGAAATCATTATCATTGTGGCTTGGTGTTTGGTTGTTTGTTTGTTTCTGTAATTTGGGAAGTCGGGCAGGGATAAGGATAAAAAAGGGCTACTAGTCTTTTTGACCCTTGGCCTCTGCACTCCATGTGCAAGCCAAAGAAATAACAGCTACTGTTAAAAATGCTCTAAAAGTAGTTTGATGCTCTTGATTCAGCTTCTCAGTTTACAGATTCTAACAAAATCTGTCTGTGAACGAGCATTTGGCTAGACACAAGCAATTTAATTGTATATTTAATTGTATATTTAATTGTATATTTAATTAAATATACAACATTTAATGATTATTGTGTATGAAATATGGTATTTTGGGCTATAAACCATACCATTAAATTACCCTATTTTCATGACTATCATGGGCACATTCTACAGTCCCCCCCCCCAAGCCGTGGGACCCGCTCTGCATTGTATTCATAGGGGGCACCATAAACATCCCAGTGCTTAGGGCCTCTAAAGGTCTTAATCTGGCTCTACCCCCCAGGATACCCTCCTACCAAGAAGAGGAGGAAGAGGGTAGAGAGGGTTTGAGAAGGGAAGAATGAGCCAGGGAACAAAAGGAGGAAAGAACTTCTTGACCTGGATGCCTTCAAAAGGGGATTGGACAGATTCCGGGAGGAAAAATCCATCACAGGTTACAAACCATGAGGGAGATGTGTAATCCCCAGGCTTTAAAAACCAGGGTACTTCATAGGCCAGATGCAAGGGAGTGGTATCAGGAGACAGATATCCAGTCTTGTGCACTCCCGGACACATTTGGTGGGGCCACTGTGAGATACAGGAAGTTGGACTAGATGGGCCTTTGGCCTGATCCAGTATGGCTCTTCTTATGTTCTTATGTTCTTAATTCTAGGATGGCCAGAACTGAGGGAATGGAGGCCCATGTCAGACAAAACAGTTCTGAGGAGCAAGAAGGAGAAGATGGTTGGATGCAGTCACCCCTGCTGCGGCAGTCTGTGTCCCAGCAGGCATCAACCCCTGTATTTCCCTATTGAATAGGGAGAGATTTGTTGAGAAGATCCATTGAACGGAGCATCTTATGAGTTAAATCAAACTGTTTTTCTGGAGTTCAAAAGTTGTTGGAAGAGGAAGACCCTCCAGAGGTGATGGCAGAGCAATCCCCCTTGCGGTGAAAGCCCGAACTCACTCACAGTCACTTTCAGGGAGGTCGTTCCAGGCCAATCCGTCCTTTCCAGTGGGATCCAAACACAACCCTGTCTCACCCTCTGATCACACCTTCCTGTGGCTAGGAGGGTTTCCGGAAGCGCAGCCTTTCGGTTATAATCAGGTTTATATTATCCACTGGATCGCCTCCATTACTTATCTCCCAAATTTTACGCCAAGGCGTCCGGGATTCCAGCAGCAAGCCAAGCAGAAGGCAGACACCCTCCCAGACAGCTTCCCCCAACCCCACCCCACCCGAAAAAAGAACCGGCCTACTTACTCTGTGCGTCCAACTTACCGTGCACTTGTGGGGCTTTTCCCCGGTGTGGCGTCTCATGTGGACGACCAGCATGTACTGAGCTTTGAAGGGCCGCTGCTCCCGTGAGCAGTCGTGCCAGTGGCACACAAATTCCTTCTTCTCCCCGTGGATGTGCTCGTTGTTAATGTGCTGCCAAGGGAAGCAGCGCACAGAGTCAGCATACAAGGGTCCGTGGTGGTGGTGGTGGTGATGGTGGTGGGACTGATTTCCCAAAGATTTCAGCAGATCTCAGTAGAAGAAAGACCTCAGTCTCCCCCACCCCCCACCCCGCTTGAAAGCAGGACTAGAAATAGTGGGTGAAATGCACATTGCTTACAAGGACTAATTTGTATACAGGGGTACCTTGTATAAAGGAATTAATTCATTTCAAATGAAATTATGTTAAGCAAATTTTCCTTTATACAAATTTCCCATAGGAATGCATTGAAAACAGGTTAATCCCTAATCGCAACCATTTTTATGTTGCACGGATTCGCCCCATAGGCAATTCTGTTAATCAAATTTCCCCTCTCTCTGGAATTTTTTTATGTTGTACAGATTTTATGTTATACAAACCATTTGTTATATGAGGAGGGTCCACTGTATAAGCAAATGAATGAATGCATGAATGACAACAACAAAGGAATAGTTTGACTATGAAGTGATCAATTACATTTAAATTAAATAAGAGTGTGACGAGATGGACATTGAGCCTGCTGTTTCGTCGGCGGCAGGGATGTGTTGGTTTGCTCCGTTTTCTAACCATCACATGAGACAATCGCTGGAGTGAAACAGCCTGTCAGCAGAGCATTTCTATGCACATCTTTTGGGGTCCCCATCAGTGGCTTCTACTTTTTTTTCCGGTGTGGACTGGATAACTTTGTTTGGTTCATTTGTAACATGCGTTATGCAACCATATGGCTGTCAAGGCTCCTTCCTCTGAGAATTACCCAGATCATGAAGTGGCTTAAAAAGTCAACCATTTAATGCAGGGGTGCCCAAACTTTTTGTAAGGAGGGCCAGATTTGGTGGCTGAGAATG
This sequence comes from Phrynocephalus forsythii, assembly GCA_029282475.1. Classification (NCBI taxonomy): domain Eukaryota; kingdom Metazoa; phylum Chordata; class Lepidosauria; order Squamata; family Agamidae; genus Phrynocephalus; species Phrynocephalus forsythii. The sequence continues at coordinate 28,257,714 of JAPFRF010000011.1, read as the reverse complement.
TGTCAGGGGCCGGTTGCTCCCTGACCCTGCCGCCCCACTGCAGGGGGAGGGAGGGGCTGGCCAGCCAGCCGCGGGCCACTCAGAATGGCCTGGCGGGCCAGATTTGGCCCCCGGGCCAGACTTTGGTCAGGCCTGATTTAATGATATTGGCAAATTAAGTACTGTATTTCCCTCTCAACTGCAGAGGGACAGTGGAAGTGACTTTTAAGTTTGCATTGGCATAGCGCTGATGTACTACATCACTTATATTAAAACAAAACAAATAAAGAAAAAACCCAGAATACTTTTGCTTTGAAGTGGGATAAGGCAGGAATCTTATCTCGTATGGGGTGGCTAAACAAAATGACCCTTCCAAGTCCCAGGTTCCCAAGCACACCAAGCACCCCCCATCACTCACATGCACCAGCTGTTCTTGGGTGTCAAACTCTTTGGAGCACCCCTCCCAGTGGCAATTGGTCTCGTACACCGCCTCCGCCTCCACCTTCCCGTCTTCCTTCTCCAAGTCTTCCCGGGGATCGAGCAGGCCTAGTAAGGGATCCTGGGATGGAGGAAAAGATGTGAAGCAAGTTCAGAACATTCTTGCAGACCACTGACCCGTGATCTGGCTTACAGTCACCCATGACCATTTGCTGGAAGCGGAGAGGCCTCCGTTTTGTACCTCTCAACTGAACTGAGAATTCAACCGAAGGCAGATGGGATATGTATGCACACAGCCCTCAAGATGTTGTTGGGTGGCAACTTCCTCATTCGAGTCCAGGGTGGGCAAAATGTCCAGACCCCCTCCTGGAGCCCAATTGCTACCCTGCAGCACCTTACGGGCCCCCACAAGCCAATGTTCCTTTTTATTTCTTTTTTTTTTAAACATGCACACAGTTCAAGGCCCCTTTGTCTTCTTTGGGAGCAGAAAGGGCAACTCCGCCACATTTTCTGCTTAAAGTTAATTAGACTGCTGCCGCCGCTTGTGCTACTGGTGGTGGATCTTTTTCCAAAACTAGAAACCATTCAGAACAGTTCAGGGGCAGGCAAATTGCACTAGACTAGAGTCAGCACCTTTTCAGTTAAAAAAAAGGGGGGGAGAGAAGGAAAAACATTTTAGGCTTGAGGGAGGCTGGACCAGATGTGGCCCTCTGAGGTCCATGGGGTGGTCCTTCTATTAACGTAGCTACTTGGTTGGTGGGATGTAACCATAGACAGACAGACAGACGGACAGGTGGACGGACAGAAGGAGAGAGAGAGAGGGAGAGAGACACAGACAGGCAGGCAGGCAGGCAGGCAGGCAGGCAGGCAGGCAGGCAGGCAGGCAGGCAGGCAGGCAGGCAGGCAGGCACACACACACACACACACACACACACACACACACACACACACACACAGAGAGAGAGAGAGAGAGAGAGAGAGGTTCTGCAGGTATACCACTTCCATAAAGTACACCTTCTAACGGTTGAGCTATCTGTAATATATACCTTGGTGAGAACCCTTGTGGTGCTCACATCAAGACTGTGTCACTTGCTGTGCTGAACAGCAGCTGACTGAAGAGGTGCCAAGGCATATCTCAAAGATAAAATCAGATATGTGGCCAAGCAGACACCAAGCTTAGGCAGACACCAATAGGATTCTGGCCAGTAGTTGGAAAGCAGCCTCTCTGCACCACTCATTGAGTGGCAGTAATGTGCATGAGCTCATCATGACGATCTCCCCAAGGAGAGTCCAAAACTGAGTAGCTAGATTGGTCCAAACCACTTCTGTCAAGCAACTAGCTCTTCTCTTGCATAGAAGTTTATTCCCCCAACCACCATTTAAAAAAACCCCAGTCTCATTCACCATACACCCGAGAGCGCAGAGAGAACTCCAAGTTCCCTGAGCTCCTTGCCCTCTGATGATGCCAGCCACAGAGTCTGGCAAAACATCAGGAAGAAAAACTTCCAGAACACAGCCAAACGATCCGAAAAACTCAGAACAGCTATCGGATCCCAGCTGTGAAAGCCTTCGAGAATACATCAAATAGCTCTTTATTGCCAACCCAAGACCACCCCACCCACAAGGACGCCTTGCAACAATGCCTGGGGCTGTCCATCCCTCTCCAGGCTACTATCAGGACTGCAGGTCAATTCAGAAGAAAGAAAGATGTCCAAGGGGAGTGGAAGCAAATGATGCCACTCAGAAAATCCTGGGGCTTTGACCCAGTGGGCCACAGTTCCACTACATTACAGCCTGGTGCCAACACCTGCTGGACTCAGCGGGACTTGCTTTGGAGTGGATACGCTTAAGGTTGCATTGTAAGAACCTAGAAGCTCCTCGGTAGCAGACAAGGAAGCTGCCTAGATGCCCTAAGCACATCCGATCTCGCCTGATTTCGGAAGCTAAGCAGGGTCGGCCCAGGTTAGTACTTGGATGGGAGACCACCAGGGAATACCAGGTGCTGCAGGCGCCTGGAGCAGGAATTGGCAAACCACTCCAGTATTCTTGCCAAGAAAACTCCATGGACATGGAGTCATGAAGAGTCGGTCACAACTGTAACGACACAACACACACACACACGGCAGACAAGGAAGAATGGAAAGCTGGAGTGCCCCATATCACACTGCCTTTGAGATCACGTTCTTGTTTCTTCCTGCTGCTAGGAAAAATGACTCACACAGGAGACGAAGCAATGAACAAGTCCAGCCAATAGTTTAGCTTTTTTTCAATGAGTGCAACTCTGTCCACTTGTTACCCACAGAAGTATAGGAAAGGGCACCGGGTAGGGAACTGGGAACTCCACATTTCCCTACCTTTCCTGATCAATAGGGAAGGGGATTTTTTTTGGAGGGGGGGGCGGATTCCTAACAATTAGAACTAAATGGCTTCCTGTACAATAAGAGTAAGATGGAGTCTAGCTTGTAAGGGGGAGACACGCGTACAATGCAAACATATGAGGCTGGTTTTCATGCGCTGTACTGTGTTAGGCCATCAATATTGTATATCAATGATGGTGAACCTTTTAGAAACCGAGTGCCCAAACTAGGATTCAAAACCCACCAATTTCCCGCAAAGTGCAGATACAGCAATGTAACCTGAATACAGGTGGCTGTGAAGGGGTGGTGTCGGGTACCCACAGAAAGGGCTCTGAGGGCCACCTTTGGCACCCATGCCATAGGTTCACCTACACTGTCGTATAGAGTTCATTTAAGTCTATTATTATTATTATTATTATGGTCCATGATGAGCAAAAGACATTGAACAGAATACGGAATCTATAAGGAAAGTTATAGCTTAAAATAAGAAATAAGACAAGGCCCTGTCTAGACGCAGACAACCATTGAGCTGGTGAGAAAGGCACTATACCGTGTAATAGCTTGGTTCTTGAGTAGACATGGGGGTGGGGTGGGGGTTTGTCAGAGGTCGGAATAGTTGGCTTTTGGGACAGTAACTCACAGAATTCCTCCCAGGAATTCTGTGAATTTTACTAGGATGTGTCATCCCTAAAAGCAATTTTCTAAGCCCTCCTAGATCCTATCTCAGGAAGCAACAACTGAAGAGGCCAGGACCTCTTCATTGCAATTCACCTGCGAGGTTGCATCCTTGCACAAGGGCAGGAGAGAATCAAAGCATGCTGATCTTTAGTTTATAGGCAACACTGGTTGGGGGCCTTCCTTCGTTTTCTTACCGACCTACCCCTAGTCCAAGATGCTAGGCTAGGATGGCGGAGAAGGAGCCCTTCGGTGCGTACATACAAGGGTGTGTGTGGCAGTGGCCTGGTGTTACCTGCGTCCCTGTAGAGGCTGGGCTGGAAATGTCGCCCTCCGAGCACTCCTCCAGGCACTTGGCACTCAGGGCATCCAGGTGGCCACCCAGGCGGGGCTCGGACTTCAGCTGCAGCCAAAAGAAGGCAAGAGGTCCAGGTGGTCGTGTTCACTCCCGAGAGGCCCTCGTCGGCCTAAGGCTTGTCCCCTTTCGCTCCCTGCAGTCTCCGTCCCCGCCCACAGCACCAACCTTGGTCCCCACCCCCCAAATTAATGGGCAAATTGCTCTATGGGTCTGTTGAGAGGACTAAGGGACTCTGATTCTAACATGGGGTGGGTGGGTGGGCGGAGGGGGGGCCAAGAAGGAGGGAGATCTGCCTTTGCCTGCCGTCGTGTTGTGGTATTTGGAGGCACTTGCATACTTTAGCAGGGTGGTGTGGTGTCTTTATCACCTACATACCTGGCAATGCTTCAGCATCCCTCGGGGTGGCGGCATATGGTGCATCATGCTTGGCCGACCAGGCATATGATCGTGAGGCCCACAGGGGGCCATGGGTGCACTGTGGCCAAAGGACATCCCCTGAGCTTTCTGGTGCCCCATTGGGCTCTGGAACCCTAAGGAAGGACTGCAGGGGGCGACAGAAGAAGGGGTCAAATACAGGTATAATGGATGTTTGCAGATTGCACGGTGTGAACACGCTGTTTTGTGAGGGAAGCAAAATCTCCCGTCTGTAAAATCTCAGCCTTGAGGGAACGTTCCTCTGAAAAGCTCCAACCATTGGGAATTGCACCACCACCACTTCCTGCCACCACTCCAGTCACTCTCCTCACCCTGAAGACAACCCCCGTGTCCTTTCCAATTAGAGAAAAGTGGTTCCCCTGAATACTCCAGGGTACCATCTGCCTCAGAGAAGGTTCAGCACAGGATCTTCTGTCACCCACTGCCATCTTGAAAGGACAGACGTTTGGAAGAGGGGAGAAGGCATCCCTTTTGACCAATCCTGTATTTCCCAGCTAGGATTCTTTTAGAGGGCAGTCCTCACTGTGGCGTTTACCTGTGTGATGAATAATGCATGAGAGGTATCTGTACCTATTGGTGGGCCTGTAGACCAATGAGAGAGTCAGGGGAGTGGCCTGAGAGGCTTTAAGGCTCTGCTCAGCACTGTTTTAGCCAGATAGGGCTAAAAGACAACTAGGGCTAGATAGGGACCTATAGAAAGACGTACACTTGGAGAAACGGAATGTGACAGAATCTGTCCCCACCCCCCTCCACACTTCCTGGTTGCTGGCTGCGTGAGGGAGGGAGAAAAAAGAAAGAAAAGAATGCCGGTTTACCTCCGTTTTGTTCCCGGCAGCATTCAGATCTCTTAAAGGGGCGGGGCGCAAAAAAAGAACAAACAGAAGCCAGGAGAGCCCCGCACTCACTATCCTTACACCCAATCAAATATTTGTCACATCCAAAAAGCAGGTACCTGAAAGCTGCGCTGGGACGCGCTAAAGTGGGCGGGGTCGCACTTAATTTCCTGTTAACTCCGGAGCTGGTGGGTAAACATTTTTAATCTCTGGAGCTGGGAGCCATTTGCCCCGGAGTTTAGGGGTCGTGTATAAACGCCCTAAGTGTTTAGAATTTGTAAACTAGGGAACTTGGTGTGCATTTCTTTAGCTTTATTAGTGATCAAACTTGAGTGGTTTGAGCTATATACTTCTTTTGGTTTGAACTTCAACACGTTACTATTAATGATTTTGATTCTACCTTGTAATCAATAAACTTTTTTATTTTTATTCAACTTCAAAACAGTCTGAAGGCTTTTTACTAATGAAGCAGTGATAGAGAAAATTTAGAAGTGTTGTTTGTCAATAGCCTGTGAAAGGGCCAGGGGCAAAACACGTGCTAGAGCGCAAGACGCCTGAAGGCCAGCCGGCCAGCCAAGGCTCACCACTTACCTGACAGTGCCGATGGACAGGTGTCCGTAAGAGCCCCCGCTTGAGGCACAGCGTGAGTTGATATAGGCCACCAGGGAATTGGGAGAGGTGCGGATGACCGTTTGGAGGTCAATGCTGGCATCAGAGAGTGGGGAGATGGAGAGCGCCCTCTTCTTGGTCAGCTTGGCAGTGTTTCGAGGGGTCGGAAAGCGAGTACCTGGGAGGAAATAGCTTAGACGAAGGTGCGGCTACACTGGAAAGCCGAATTGGGGTGATTTAGTGCTGTGCTGATTGGATTCTCACCCTGCTGTTATGTTTGAAATGGGAGTTAGTGTTTACACAAGGGCTGTGGATTGATTGGCAAGTTCACCATTCATGCTGGATTAGATGGGATTTGCATGCCAGCACACAGCTCCCCGCTTCCTTCCTTCCTTCCTTCCTTCCTTCCTTCCTTCCTTCCTCTAGTCCCACCTCTGCGAATCGACAGCAGTGTAAATACGGGAAATAATAACAATGACTCTGTGATAAGGTGATAGGGTGATGTAGCACTAATCTCATATATGTAAGGAATCTTTTAAACCATTTAAGAAATTCCGATGATTGGGGGAAAGGAAACAACTCAAATCAGCATTTGCATCATGGAGTCAGTAAAATACTTTGAATTAATCTATTTTATAGGCAGAGAGAATCCCAAGGTATTGGCTAGGATGCTGCAAGCCCTGCTGCCTTTCTCTTTTCATTCACCTGCCACAACAGAAGGTGGGGTAACCCAAAGAGAATTCTGCTGCGGCAGGAAGCCCCCCACGCACCCACCACACTCACACACTCTCCTCCTCCTGGCTGCTTGGATCTCTTTGCTGGCAGCCACAGGGCATTGCAAAAAGATCAATGCAGCCAGAAGGAGGGGGGAGAGGCAACGGAGGCAGAGATCGCCCTCCTTCTCTTTCTCCTACTGCCCCAACCCAGCAAAGAAGGGGGAAAGCTTCCCCCTTTGCTGGGTTGGGGATAAACCCCCTCAATCAACTCTCCACAGCCCCTGACAGACAGCTAGTTTTGATAGGTTGGATCTGTCAAAATCAGCTGTTTATTTATTTATTTATTTATTTATTTATTTATTTATTTACCAGATTTTTTAGCCGCCCCACTACCAAGAGGTCTCTGGGTGGCAACCGTCTCTGGATGGTTTGAGGGGAATGCACTGAAAACCAATTAATCTGTTCCCTTTTTGCCTTTTTTCCTACTTCCAGAACACATCAATTGATTTTCAGTGCATTCCTATGAGACACCACAATTCGACATGAAAAATTCGACTTCCAAAAATGCATTCGAAATTGATTAATCTCGTAAATCAAGGTACCACTTGTATAGTACCACCTAAACATATGTTATACAGAACAAAGTAACTATGTTAGCTGTTGCTAACTTATCTGCAAAAGGAATGTATGCTTCACTTGCTATCCCAAAAGCAATGTGTTGAGGAAAACTATATTACAGTATTTTCCCATGTATAAGACTATATTTTTGTCTTAAATTGTTAGACTAAAAATTGAGGGTCGTCTTATACAGGGAAGTAAACAGAGGACAGAACCGCACAGCTGTGAAAGTGAAATTTTGAGTTGGAAAAATGGGAGTTGTCTTATACACAGGCGCATCTTATAGACAGAAAAATGCGGTACTTGCAGTGTGTCATCTTCAAGCTCTAATTTAGAGGTACTACTGGCACCCTGTCCTCTGTAGAATAGGATGGCTCAGGCAAGCATTGCATCAAATGTTTTAAGATTATGCTGAAGACCTGATATTTATTTATTTACATGGACGGGGTGGGGGACTATACAACTAGATTCTAGCAGTTTTGCTCATGTCTCTACATCTGTAGACATTGATTTCATTTTCTTCCAGTGGATTCTATCTCCCTATCCTGTGTCTAATTCTATGGTATATTAACTCCTGCTGTGCCCAGTTTGTCTTTGACAACCTCACCATCTGTATCGGAAGGGTGTTCGCCTCCAGGCACCATCCCATAGGTGTGATGATTCCCCACTGAGTTGGGCTGGTGGTAATAGGACAAATCACTGATTCCTAGAAAAGAACAGAGCAGACCATTAAGAGTGCAAAGGGATTGGGTCATGAGGATCCAGCCCAGGGTCCAAGTGGCCTGTATACCCTAGATCAAGGATGGCGAACCTATGGCACGCGTGCCAAAGGTGGCACACGGAGAGCTTTTGCCTGGCATGCGACATATGCTCCCTGCCCCCCCCTACTCGCCACTCCAGCCAGGAGGAATTTGTGGAGGAACAGAAGTAGGGAAGAAGCAGGGAGGGGAAGAGGACAAGGCAGGGGACCAGGAGTAAGGGGGGGGGGTGGGAGAGGGGGAGGAGGGAGTTTGAAAGGGAGTTTCCCCCCCAATCGGGCTCGCAAGCCAGATCCTCAGCCCAGGGAGGGTGAGAAGGGGGGGACTTCACCACCGTTTCTCCCCTCCCCCATGCATTTTTAACTCAAAGTATTTTTAAGCTGGGGTACGACTGTATTCCGGCTAAATTGCCATATTGGCACTCAGCGAAAAATAAGTGGGTTTTCAGTCACAATTTGGGCACTCGGTCTCAAAAAGGTCCACCATCCCTGCCCTAGATGGAGAAGAAAAGAAAGACGGGTTGGGACAGGCCCATGAACAGGAAAAGTAGCCCGCTGGTTAGGGACAAAGCCCATTTCCAGCATTAATACCAAATGCCCAAACATTTGAAATTAGGGCATGAAATGATGGCTCCCGCCCCCCGTTGTTATTGGTAGGTTCTGTCTTGAAACATTGCGGTTGCACCTGGGTATGGGAACAAAGAAAATCGCACAACAAACGACTGACGACTGTGGTGGTGCAAGAGGATCCTTCTGCAGGATTTCAGCTACTCCATTTTGATTTCTTGGAATTTCCATGGTAGAGTCACCGTTTTTTCCTTAAAAATCGTTCTTGTGCCCCCAAGCTTCTTTTCCGCGGATGACATGATTTTGATCCCATATGCAGCGGCACTCTCTCCCCTTGGAAACCTAGCTACCCTGAAAGCTACCCGAGCTAAACCAAAATAATTAGTTTAATACATTAACTCAAATGTTCTCTGGCTCTTTCCAGAATCCTGCTTTAAATCTAACAAGCTGGCAGCTGCCTTGTGGGTTTTCTAGCCATCTTGCATATGTGTTGTGTCATTACAGTCGTGACCGACTCTTCGTGACCCATGCCCATGGAGTTTTTCTTGGCAGGAATACTAGAGTGGTTTGCCCATTCCTACTCCAGGTGCCTACAGCACCTGGTATTCCCTGGTGGACTCCCATCCAAGTACTAACCAGGGCCGCCCCTGCTTAGCTTCTGAAATCATAACAACACTTTAATAACTGCTATAGGGATACTCTCCAAGGGGAAAGAATAATCACTATATCCCCAAGGCAGGTGGGGATGAAGCTTAGCAAAGAGCAGACCTACTTTCTTAAGGTCTATTTTTTGTGAGTCTCCAAGGATGGATGGTTTGCTGACTGAATGGATGGGGTAAATGGGGGTGAGTAGACCCGGAGTGCATGGAGAAAGAGATAGTCAACAGGTATTTGTCCTGCAGACACTATAAATTGTAAGTCTTCGAATTTCACTGCTCGTGCTCTCTGGCATGGCCATCCCAAGACATTTTGCTGTCAGAGGAAGATTCACAAATTGTGCTCACCTCCCGCGCCCCCTTAGACAGAGCCAACAAAGCCACTTTGACACCCAAGCAGAGCTTGTAAAAAGGTTGCTTTCAGCAGCTGAATGACTGCAGTAGCCATACTTGCTCGGGGGAAATTCTCTAGGAAGTGCAACTGGGGGAGAAAAAAGTTATTTTTTTCAAGCTCTGGTAAAAAGTACAACAATAACAAGGGGACAACAAGTAGTTTGCTGCTTTCCTATGGCACCCCAAACCTGCTGCCTGAGGTAGCAGTTGTACTCTGCCTAATGGGAGAGCTGGTCTTCCTGGTTGAGGTTTATATTCCCAAAAGATCGAGAAGGCACCCGTTTCTCCAGGAAACTCTAGATTTCCTGAATGTTATCTCAGGGGGTTTCTCCATCAATAAAGACTGTTGAGTTTCCCCGAAAGACTGCTTGCCTGCAACTACCAATTTCATTTGAGAGCGCTGTCATCAGGGGTTCCTCTGGGGTGCACAGGCACCCTCTTGGTGTGTGTGTGTGTGTGTGTGTGTGTGTGTGTGTGTGTGTGTGTGTGTGTGTGTGTGTGTGTGTGTGTGTGTGTGTGTGTGTGTGTGTGTGTGTGTGTGTGTGTGAGTGAGTGAGTGACTGAAACTGAACATGGTGCCTCTTCAGTGTCTACATCAGTGGGTCGCTGTGTGTGACCCTTGAACTTTCCTTTGGTCTCCAACTCGTATAATCCCTCACTGCGGCTACACTGGCTAAGGCCGATAGGGCATTGCATTCTAATGACATCTACAAGGACACGGATCCTCCAGCTCGTCTTATAGAAGGATCCCTGTCAGAAATGCAAGAGACCCTCAGCAGATCAATCAACGTGGGGGCATGGAAAAGGGAGCTCAATTGTTAAGGATGCCTGAAGGCCAATCGGCAAAGCCATGGCTGTCTAGATGTTTTTGGAAGGGAACTCCCATTGGCCGACACTGGCAGAACATGTGCTCTTCCTCATCCACATGTCTCGGGGGATGTGTAGCGGTGAGACTGACCTTCCACCACGGTGCTGGGCTGTCCCTGCCCATGGAGGGGCCGGAGGTAGCAGTGGTCCACGTAATTGCTCACTGGCGGGTTCATCGGGTTGAACATAGTTCATCGGAGGGCAGGGGCAGTCAGGGGCACATCTGGTAGGGTGGAGCTGAGCACGGCACCTTTCCTGCTGGAGGAGCCTGACCTGCAAAAGCAGAGCAGTTGATGCCTTTATGGATGCACTTACCACACTTTTAGAGTTCATCTGTGCTGGGCAGTCTTCTCTCTCCATCTCCAATAACAAGACAAAACTGAATAACACACTCACTCCAAAAGACGATAAAAGAAGTGATGCCTCCTTATTCTGCCAACCATCCATCCAAATATTACGGTCTGCATGACTGACAGGGAGAAACCATCACTCTGTAGTACGGGAGGGGCTGTGCTTTCCTGCGGAGCCTCCCCATTCGGTCCTCAGCATCTCCAGATTAGAGTCTAACACACCACACATTTGCACATTCCTGCTTCAGACTGGTCTGGGCCTCAGTCTCGTCAGAAGTGTGAAGGTGTCAGGAGCAGATGAGGTAGAAGGAGAACTTTAACACAGTGGAAATATCTTGCTCTAGAGGAGCAGCCTCCAGGGACCAGTATTGGGTCCTGTTGCATGCATGCGCAACACACACACATGCATGACATAGGTGCATGCACAGAAGACACCCCACTGGGTGCACGCACCCCCGACCCGTGGACAAGACTACGTCCTACATGTTCATGCTAAGGTGTCCCTGTGCTCAAGTTTGCATTGCAACTGTTTAGATAATGATTGATGGGTGTGCGTGGGGGGGGATGGGCGTTTGGAGGGGGAAAGCAAGTGCACCTGCCTTGCAACACACATGGCCTGTCAGTGGTCCAGAGTTGAGGAGCCCTGCTCTAGAGAACACTAGAGACTGCATGGTCTCTGGCTCCCTCTAGTGACCAATACCGTATTGGTAACTTCATATTCAGAAGTATGTACAGTATTTCTAGGATTTTTCTTTTAATATGTTTTAAGAATTTCAGGCCATGGGTAATATTTTTAGACAGTGGATAAATAATTCAGTGACAGATGATCTCACAGGGTATCCTGTAGTTTCCCATGATTAATTGCAGAACTGACATCACAAGGTCTTCCACAAATAGCAATGCAGAGCCCAGATACCACCGTTTTCTGATGGAAGGTGAAATGCAGTTTTCCAAATCAAAGGACCATTGTTAGATATAGATAATAATTAACAGGTTTTAAAAAACAGGGAGATTTTATGAGTATTTGTTATCATTATTTTGCCCTTACATGACATTCCAGTCTAAGTGAAACTAGACCAGAATTGTTTTGCTACCAAGAGAAAAACAAGTCTCAACACATGAAAAAAAAGTGTAAATAATTTTAGATTTGAAGACCATTTTAGAGCTGGGGTTCTGAAGGAAGGCATATTTAGACCCCTGGGAGGTAGCACGCAGCCCACACCCAGCCTATGTTTTCCCCAAAAAAACCTCTAGGAGTAACAGTGTTTTATTGTGGAATCCTATGCACAACCGCTCAGGATAATGGAGGAGCTTCTTCCTTCCCAAGAAAACATAAGCAGGATTTCACCATCTGTAAGGCTAACCATCAACCTGTCAATAGTTATAAATCTGGGGAAAATCCATAGACTTCTGTCCAGTTTCATAGGGCTCACAGAGAAAAAGAAAAGGAAGGACAAATGGATGAGTTGACACACACTGTAGGATGGGAACAAAGAACAATAAAACTGTTTATTTTAGGGCGCTTTTACATGACCCCTAAAATCTGAGGCAAAGGGCTCCCAGATGCGGAGCTTAAAATTGTTTTCCCCCAGCTCCGGACTTTAAAAAAATTAAGTACGACCACGCCCACCTAAGCGCGTCCCAGCGCATTTTCCAAGTACCTGGTCTCCGAAGGTGAAAAATTTCTGATGCGGATTGAAAGCAGTGAGTGCCGGGCTCTCCTCGCCTTGTGTTTGTTTGTTTTTTGCCCCCCGCCCCTTTAAGAGACTGGAATGCTTCCCTGTGGCAGAGCGGAGGTGAGCCTGCATTCTTTTCTCCCTTTTTTCTCCCTCCCCTCACGCAGACAGGAACAAGGGAGTGTGGAGGGGTGGGAACACAGGAAGAGCGACAAACCCCCAAGATCTCTGGTCCCAATTTAAGTTGCCAGTGGATCTTAGGGGTCGTGTAAAAGCGCCTCTAAGAAAGGTAGGCGGTGTTCAGGATTATGGGGTCTGTTTTCATTTTTACTAGAATAAAACCTCTGATGGACACACCAAAGGTGACGTCAAAGTCCAAGGATAGTGTCCCATTCAGGGCATAAGGATGGTTGTTGCGTGACTGGTTTGGGCAACTAGTGGAACAACTGATCTCACAAGCAGTACAAGATGGGGCACAGGTGAGTCAAGGGGAATGCTTATTCATTTGCCCTTTTGCAATCACAGATGAAGCAAGATACTGGCCGTGCTGCTGGGTTTTATCAAATGAGTTCTGCACCCAGGAACATATCTGGAACACCCAACTAAAAAGAGAATGCCCAGATCTTTCCCACAAAAATTCACACCTTGTTATTGCTGTAGTTTCTGCAACCTCACATGCTGGTTAGAGAAGGTGTGGCTGGGAGGGATCTCTGGGCTGGGCTGGGCTGACTGTCAGTCTATCCAGCACTAACCAATCGTTCATTCCCTGCCTCTGAATTCAAAGGGAGCCCCACCTCTCTGCTCTGGGCTCTTTCCCTCTCTATTGCATATGTTGCAGTCTGTTGTTTTGTTTGCTGTTGATCCGTTCAGAACTGTAAGGAATGGAAAGTTTTTATGCTTTCTCCTACAAATGTCTCAGAGTTATGCAGGGTTTAAATGCCAGTTAATACAAAAAGGGTGGAATATTCAGGGCTTAAATGCCAGTTAATACAAAAAGGGTGGAATATTTTTGACTAGAAGTCAAAAATCCTTATTCATTTTCACTCTCTCTCTCTCTCTCTCTTTAAAAAGACACTGTACGTCTGTTCTATCTTCTTCTACCCGTTTCCTATTCAATACATTTGTGGAGGTAGAAATAAATAGGTGAAAAGAACAGTAGGGAATAAAGATGGGCACGAATAAAAAAAATAGCATTTCGTTTGTCGTTTGTCATTTGGAGGGTCCGTTTCGGTTCATTTCTGTTTCTCACGAATTTTTGAAAAAAATTCGTTTTCGTTCGTTTCGTTACCATTTATTTCATTTTTTGTGATTTTTTAAAGGATTTTAAGCAATTCACTCATATTGCAGTAACGGAAACGAAACGCATGACAAAATTTCCGGTGTTTCTGTTTGTTTCATTTCATTTCAGAGACAAAATTCATTTGCCGTTTCGTTACGCAACGAAACAAAAAAAGAAAAACGGAAACAAAAAATTGTAGTAGGGAAATATGGGTTACACATGAAAGGTGATGTCTGGAAAACACGTACACGCAAATTCTGAGAACAAAGCAAGCTGAATTCACCTTCTTGAAGCCTTTTCATCAATTCTGGGTGGAAACCATATGCTGTGGCTGGCACAGTGAAGCACTGTTTCAAGTTTCACCTTGATGTTTTACTGGATCACTTTCTCCATGGAACATTCACTTCAAGTCTGCTGAAAGGGAGGACTCAGCGTTGCCCAAGAGCTCACATGTGTGAATTGTTGGAGGTTATTTGCAGCTTCACATACTGTAGGCAGTTTGAGTGACTTGGGGGGGGGGTTTCTAGTTGAATTCAAAGAGAGCCCCACCTCTCTTGAGTGCTTTTTCCACCTGTTTTCTGGGTTGGGAGCAGGTGTTTGTTTGCTGTGGATCTGCTTGGTTGGCTTCTAAGTGCAGATGTGTGCAGTAAAGAAAGCAGTTTACACAAATCTGTAACTTCAAGTAACTGGAAGCCAAGAATTGTTTAAAAATTCTTTCTCCTACAGATGATCTACAAATCTGAGGGACAGCATCTCCCCATATGAGCTGCGTGGGGGTTAAGGTCTTAGGTGGAAGGATCTGGGGGCTGACATCTTAGGTGGAAAAAAATTCCCATCCTGTCATTATCACAGGGAACAAGAAAGGGCCTTCTTGTGTGCAGCTCTCAGGCTGTACAACTCCCCTCCAAGGAAAGCTACTCTACCCTCTTCCCTGAACTCCATTACCATCTTTTTTTTTAATACTGAGATAAACCTTTGATCAGGAACTGGATGTGGAGGAGGAATCTTTTAATAGTGAGCGTCATTTTTTTTAAATGTTGATTTTTTAAAAATGGATTGCGTTTATTTCAAGTCAGTGCTTGTTTTTAACGTGGCATCTGATTTAGTTGTGTTTTAGTGCTATAATTGCCTTTGGCTAGAACAGTTTTAATGCATGCTGAGCTGCCTGGTCTGGGAGAAAGGCTAGAGACAGAACCAACCCAACCACGTACAGTATTTGAATTCTGTGCCAGGGTTGCTCAATGACCAACAATGCCTCCTGGTCTCCAGCAGAGGGAGCCAGGACTGCAACATTGAATGGGTCCTGACTCCCAGCCAGATTCATCACTATTACCTCTGACCACCTTAGACCAGATGCTCTCTTATGGCCACGATTATTTTGGGGGTGGGTGTGATAGGAGTTGTAGCCCAATCCTGTAGTCAACTTATTGCTCCCTAGCCAAAGTCCATGACAAATACACCTGTCTCTCTCCCTTTCCACCTCACAGAGGAAACAGAAACCCAAGGGTTAATTTTGACTGGAGAACAAGGGTGAGTTTCTTGAGCCATGTCTTAATGCAGTTCATATAAAAATCAGTAAACCATCTCAATGCTCTTCTGTTTCATATGTAAATTTGGCTCTTTTGCTCCAGAACACCTCTTAGTGCTGAGTGTTTCAGAGATTATCATATGGATGTGCAGTACCTCCTTCTTTATTTAAGAAAATTATACACAGCAAACATTAATTGAAACATAATCCATACAACATAACCTTGTTAACTCAAAATAA
This sequence comes from Phrynocephalus forsythii, assembly GCA_029282475.1. Lineage (NCBI taxonomy): Eukaryota > Metazoa > Chordata > Lepidosauria > Squamata > Agamidae > Phrynocephalus > Phrynocephalus forsythii. The sequence continues at coordinate 28,242,383 of JAPFRF010000011.1, read as the reverse complement.
GGGAAGTAAGAGAGAAGGAAAATCGGAGGATGTGCCGACTTCTTTTTATTTCAATCCCACGCCTTCTCCAAGGAATTCAGAGTAGCACATATGTGTTTCCTTCCCCCAATTTATTCCCAGATTAGACCATGAGGCAGCAACTGATGAAATCCCCAAGAGGGGATTTTTGAATGGAGGTTTCCTTGGTCTTTATTCTAAGGCTCTACCCACTCACACACATTGCCCCACTTGAGGTATCTCCCTCACCCATTCTTATCCCCAAACCTTTTGGCCCAGTTTTGCCAAAAAGTGACAAACATGGGTACTGTTATGTGCTATCAAGTCACTTCCAACTTATGGTGACCCCTAAGATGAAGGATGGATCTTCGAGATGTCCTTTCCGCAACTGCCCTGCTGAGCTGCTGTGAACTCAAGCCTATAGTTTTTCATTTAGGGATTCACTTCATCTCTTATTTAGTCTTTCTTTTTTTCTTCTGTCCTCAACTTCCTTCCTTCCTTCCTTCCTTCCTTCCTTCCTTCCTTCCTTCCTTCCTTCCTTCCTTCCTTCCTTCCTTCCTTCCTTCCTTATGTACTGCCCCTTTAGTACAACACACGATTCTGGGTGGTTAACAGCACGATAAAATGAAACACACACAAGAATAGTAAGATTATAAATGAATGGTGAGATAAAACAAGCAACCACAAGAGGTGTATTATTCTGATAACAGGCAGGACACAAGGCGCGGGATCAGGCAAGGGCACGATGGAAGCCCCCTCCAAAGAGCAAGGTTTTGAGATGCCTTCTAAACACTGGGAGGGAAGGAACCCGGGTCGGGGCCAGTTCCAGCAGAGGTTGGCTCCAGAGCGTTGGTGCCATAGCAAAGAAGGTCCAGCCCTCCCATCAAGGACTTCCTGGCCTCCTTTGGAGTGCGCCCCCCCCCCCCAGAGAAGCATCGCTTGGGAGGATCTGGTGGAGCAGAGAGAGGACAATCCGGCAAGTATCGTGGCCCCAAGCTGTGGAGGAGGGCATTGCACATAAAACATCAAAACCTGGAACCTTAACTGGGACACTGAAGGTAGTAGCCAGTGGGGACGAGCCAGAACCTGGCTCACGATGGGAGCAAACTTGCTCACACCAGACACCTGTCTGGTTGCTGCATTCTGGATCTGCTGTCATCTCTGGGTCAACCTCCAGGGAAGTCCCATGTAGAGAACATTGCTGTTTCCCTGGCATTATGAACATCACAGAGGTTTCTCTGCTGTTCGTTGCTCTACCAGGTCCCTGTTTTCATAAAACAGAAATTGAGTCCACAGCTGCTTCACTTTGGTTCAGATTTTTATCTTTTAGCTGGCCCCGGGGCAGAAGGTGGACCTCTGAACCTGCCAAAACTGCTCCAGTGGCTGCCGATCAGCTATCGGGCACAATTCAAAGTGCTGGTTTTAACCTACAAAGCACTGTACGACCTGGGTCCTAGCTACCCCAAAGATCGAATCTCATAGTATAAACCAGCTTGGTCATCAGGAAGGGCCCTTATCTCTATCCCATCACCTTCACAGGTGCATCTCAGAAGAACACATGAAAGGGCCTTCTCTGTTGCTGCGGACTCCCTCCCACTGGAGGCCAGGACTGCCCCTTCTGTGCTGTCTTTCCAGAAGCAGGCAAAAAGACCTTCCTCTTCAGGCAAGCTTTCCCTGAACGAGGGGCTACATGTTATGTGACTTTCATATGGATTGCCATGCATGAACACAATGCATCCACCCCTCATAATAGATTTTTTTTCTTTTATCTTTAATGTTACCTTTCAATGTTGTGATCATGGTATCTCCCCTGCAAGGTAAGTAGTGTTACCTTTCAATGTTGTAAGTTGTCTCTTCTAATTCCCTGTTCCGTATGTTTGAAATGTTCTATGCTATATATTGTCCCTCAGTATTGTAGGCCACCTTGGGTCCTTTTCCAAGGAGAAAGGCAGGATAAAGATACTCTAAATCAGTGTTTTTCAACCTTTTTTGGGCAAAGGCACACTTGTTTCATGAAAAAAATCACGAGGCACACCACCATTAGAAAATGTTAAAAAAATTAACTCTGTGCCTATCAGACACACACAAACACATCACCCCCAAAAAAAAACAAATCCATCCTAAATAAATAGGGAGAATAAATAAATAAATAAATAAATAAATAAATAAATACATAAATAAATAAATGTCCACCATAGTGACCCTGCCTTCTCTTGATGTGCCCAAAGTAGGGCAGCCTCAGTTTCAACACTTTTGCCTCCAGAGGGAGTTCAGAGGCTTGATTTGATTGTCTTTCTGGCAGTTCAGCATATCCATAACGTTCTCCTCCAGCACCACTTTTCAAGCAAGACTTTTTTTTGTTAGCATTCTTTACTGTCTAGCTTTCACACCTATACATAGCCCTCCGAAGTTTGGGGACATTCCATTTTCTAAATTCTTGTGGGCATTTTAAAATGTGAATGTGTTTTTATATGACTTTTAATTGTATTTTAATTGTACCTTTTGTCCTGTATTTTATGATTGACCTTTTTTTGTAAACTGCCCTGGGTAGGGCAGTTTGCACTAAGGGGGCCATATAGAAAAATAAATATGTAAATAAATAAATAAATAAATAAATAAATAAATAAATAAATAAATACATTCAATGATAGTTTCTTTTTCTTTGATTGCTGCCCTTCCTAAACTCTGTCTTCTGATTTCTTGGCTGCAGTCTCCATGGCTAATCTATGATCTTTATCATCCACTGATTCATTAACCACTGATTCAATTACCCACAGTAATTATGGGCTACAGCCATTCTCTGCCAAGGGAAAAAATAAATAAATAATTCAGCAGCCGCAAAGCAAGCTTCTGTCACACAAAGCCACTGTAAAGCAAGCTATGGTCACAAACGGCAGCTGTAAATCAAGCTACTATCGTTAAACAGCAGCCATAAAGCAAGCTACTGTTAGAAAACAGCAATTTTGAGGTTTTTGGGGCATGTGTGATCAATCTTTAAACAGAACTCCAACCATCACCTCTAACAGAAACTACTAACCTTCCCCATAATCATAACATTTTTAGACATTCAAAAAGTATCAATGGATTGCTATGCAATGAGAAGATGGAAGGAACCCCATTGATCGTCAAGACCAGTCCAATCCGAAAGCTCAATTCAAAAGCTTTTGGCTTTAAAGATAACCATCCAAAAGAGCTTCTCCTCCTATTCTAACCAACTCCCCCCCCCCAAAAAAACCCTAGACCAGCTAAAGTGTGTGCCCGCTTTTTGCTGATTGATGCCTGCTAACTAGTTTCAAAGTTTCTCTGACATTCTTTGCAAAACAAAAAGCCAGAAAACTTTGCTAACTTCACCAAGTCTCATGCAAAATCCCCATGTCACTGAGACATGTGATAAAAATCAGGAGCTGGCATCCTGTATTCCATCGCCCACATTTATGTGCATATAGATACAGACAGATAATATTCTTTTGCACCTTGGAATCCAGATATTTGCACTTCAACGGGAGTTGGTAAGAAAAGATGCAAGTCTCTTGGGACAGTCTTTTAGATGGGAAGACTATTGCATTTCTAAGCACAAATCAAAGAAAAACAAAACAAAACAAAAAACAAAAACATGTGGCACCTTAAAATTTTTCATATTTTAATGTAACGTTTCATGGACACATCCACTTCCTCAGACATATAGCAGCAGCAGGAGGTGTGCAATATAATATATAATGGAATATATGTTAGATACCAAAGATTCATTGGCTGTTGCATGTAGGTATGCAAGCTCCAAAACTTTTACAATTCTAAGAAACAAGTGTGCTTTTGATTACACGGCTAGAGGTTAAATGGCTCAATTGAGATTAGGTGGTGTCGTTACAGTCATGACCGACTCTTCATGACCCCATGTCCATAGACTTTTCTTGGCGGGAATGCTGGAGTGGTTAGCCAGTTCACCTACAGCACCATTCAAGTACTAACCAGGCTCAACCCTGCTTAGCAAGAATAGCGTGCAGTGGCTACCGGTTGCCCATTGTGGCTGGTGGGACGGTGAGCTGTGGCGGGCAGAGCTGGGAGCAAGGCGGGCATCCCGACCAATGCCCAGAGAAGCATGCTCTCTCGCACATGAACGGGCATTTCAATTCACACACACACACACACACACACACACATCTCGGCCCTCTGCCTCTGTTTAAAGAAAGAGGCAGAAGAATGGGTGGGAATAGCCTGGCCTTTATGTTCGAGACACCCGGGGCAGAGGGTGAGGGTGAGGAAGAAGAGGGGTTCATTATCAATGGGGTTGGAGGGGGGCTGGGCTTTGGTTAGTGCCCAATCAACTCTCCCCCTTGGCATTGGCTGGCTCTGCCCCTTCTGGGGCTTCTAATGGCAGGAAAGAAGGAGGAGGAGAAGGTGCCCCCATCAAACATAATCTTCTCTTGACTAGCCTCCAGAATAGAATAAATTCTTTATTACATAATTGTCAGATCATTGCAAAATAATACGGTACAAACGAGCAAACATATTATCATGCCATAATTATCAATATTTATGCAATAAAATAAATGATATTAATTTCAATACTTTAAAATATTGTATATAAATATATATTTTTACTTAAGCCAATTTAATTAAAATCCCCTAATAGAGATGGGCACGACTTAGCGGTATTCCCGTTTCCGTTTCCGTTACTCGTATCCGTTACTCTACGGAAATGGTAACGGGAATTACTCCGCCAGAATTCGAGCTCGAACCGACGAACGAACAATTTGGTCTGATTTGTCGTGCTTGTTACTTGCATCGCGGCGATCGCACAATGCCAAGCGGCACAGAAAAAAAGTTTTTAAAAGTTTACAAAAAAACCGATTCCCGGCCCTAAAAGTAGGCAAAAATTGTCTGAGGGCACCTACCAGGCCAGAAGGGTGTTTTATTTGGGGGGGGTTCCCCGCCCCCCTCTCCTTGGCTATTGCTACTGCTGCGCTACTGGTACCAGGCTGGGAGGGTGCATCCATTTGCCATGCAGTGCAGGGGATCCAAAATGGTGACTGCAATATTTTTTTTGAAATCGTTGCCCAAAACTCCACCAAAGCAGCACAGAAACATGCGAAAATTAGCTATTTTAAATGCTTGAATTTTTACAGTAGCAGCAGTGGGTTTTTCTTGCAAAAAAAAAGTCTCCGTTGATTTTATTTTATTTTATTTTATTTTATTTTTTTACACCTGCGCATTCGCAATGATGGGCTCGCCCATGGGAGTGGACCATGCAAATTTTTGGCCATTCCACCAATCGCATGGCCAGGTTTTGCTGACTGTACCAGGCTGGGAGGGCGCATCCATTTGCCATGCAGTGCGGGGGATCCAAAATGGTGACCGCAATATTTTTTTTGAAATCGTTGCCCAAAACCCCACCAAAGCACCACAGAAACATGCAAAAATTAGCTATTTTAAATGCTTGAATTTTTACAGTAGCAGCAGTGGGTTTTTCTTGCAAAAAAAAGTTTCCATTGATTTTATTTTATTTTATTTTATTTTATTTTATTTTATTTTATTTTTTTACACCTGCACATTTGCAATGATGGGCTCGCCCATGGGAGTGGACCATGCAAATTTTCCACCAATCGCATGGCCACTTGGCCAGGTTGACCACAGAGACTTCTGGGATGTGCCAATCGGGCATAAACAACCCATTAATCGTAGCCCAAACCCGAACCCTAAGCCTAAGCCTAACCCATACGCCAGTACACTGTCCTTCTAAGTGGGTCAGAGGCACCCAGAGGTGCACCCCAATACTCACCCTAACCTCACCCGTAACTAGCCTAACCCTAGCCCTTGTGCTAACCCGTCTTAACCCTAAGCCAGATCTACTTGCATTGCACTACATGCAAGTACGTGAGACACAGCGGGTGCAAAGAGTCTGCCAGTCTGTCACTTGTGGCTCTGGCTGACTCCTGCAGCTCCCTCCAGGAGCCCGCTACCCCCCCAAACCAGTACTAACGACAACAAAAAACGAAAAAAACGAACCGACTATTTTTTGCGAAATTTTGCGAAAAACGGAAATGAGCCGAAATGGACTGCCTCCGACACACGACAACTCGAAAACGTCATTTTCCCTAGTCGTGCCCATCTCTATCCCCTAATGCAGCAGTAACTTACATACATCCAGTAGTGATGTATGGAAGTGAAAGCTGGACTATAAAGAAGGCTGATCGCCGCAGAATTGATGCTTTTGAGCTGTGGTGCTGGAGGAGAGTCTTGAGAATCCCCTGGAATGCAAGGAGATCAAACCTATCCATCCTGAAAGAAATCAACCCCAAATGTTCACTGGAAGGACAGATTTTGAAGCTGAGGCTCCAGTACTTTGGCCACCTCATGAGGAGAGAGAGCTCCTTGGAAAAGTCCCTGATGCTGGGAAACATTGAAGGCAAAAGGAAAAGAGGACGGCAGAGAATGAGATGGTTGGATGGTGTCATTGATGCAACCAATATGGATTTGACAAAACTCCGGGAGGAAGTGGAAGATAGGAAGGCCTGGTGAGCTCTGGTCCATGGGGTCACGAAGAGTCAGACAAGACTGAACGACTGAACAACAACAACAACAACAACAATGCGGCAGTAACTTTACAATGTTAAAACTTTTACATATAACATTTACGGTAAATTACATTGTAAGGTGGTTACTTCACGTCTGTTTTGTCTCTGTTAGTGTTGCGCTTAGGAGCGGTACAAAAAAAGTTCCTTCACGTCCATAGCGCAACTACTGAAATTTGTCTCGGCCACGCTCCCGGAACGGGTGCTAAGCATGACAATACTGTACCTGGTGCTGGGTTGGGGTTTTCCCTTGTCACTCTTTGTTCCCACTTTCTGTTCCGAGACAAGACACCGTGTAGTAACGACTGTCACACAACAAAACATTCGTTTCTCTCGGAAAACTGTGTCCAGGGTTTTGGGGTGTTTTTACTTTTCAGAATCGAAATATCGAAAAAGAATTTTTTTAAGCCCCCCCCCCAAAAAAAAGGAAAAAGGAAGCTAGACAAATTCAGTGTTTTTCACGGTACAAGACTGTGAGGTAACACTTGTCACGAGACAAGTTATCATGACCATGGGAACACTAAAACAGGGACAAAACCACGTTATTGCACCCAGTGCTGTCATGGTACAAAACTAGTCGCGGAACAAACATGAAGTAACCACCTCTGAGACTATCTTCATACCTCTGAATCTTTATGGCATTTTATACCTAGTCCATCTCTGATACTTCACGTCCCTCTCGCTGCAGTTCGCGGCCCCGCTGGAGACTGGTTCGAAGGAACGCAACCTCACGTCCTTGTGGGGTCAATCCGAGTTCAAAGGAATGGAACCTCACGTCCTTGTGGGGTCAATCCGAGTTCACCGCGACCACGCCCCCTGAACTGCGCTCCAAGCGGGGTGAGAGATTCCTGTCCTAGAGCTCGGGAATCTTTTCAATCCACTTCTCGATCCATGTTGAAAACCGATTTCAACACGGAGGCAAGTTCACCTCGGCTCGAGGAAGGACGTGAAGTAACCACCTAAGTATTTAGCTTTGTATGATGCAGCTTTAAAAGCAAATATTGCAACTCTATTTATTGTATCTAGATTGGATGTTTGTAATTAAAAAACTCAGTTTCTCTGAGATGCTTGTTTTTCACTTTCTTTAAAACGTGCTGTAAATATTTTTCTCTTGTATCGCTATATAGTGGACAATTAAGCACATAAAGGGAACTAGCCTCCAGTAAGTGAGCAACAGTGAGAAAAACTGGGGGTGAGTTAAAGGGCACAAAATTGGAGAAAAGGTTCCCCTTTCAGTGAATTCCAGGCACCTCTTCAAAATACTATAGCGCCAGTTACAGCTCTAGATCCTCCTCGTTATTCAGCCCGTCTGGACTCAACAAATTTATGGCACACCAGATTGCTTAAAAAAAGACTAAAAGCTGAGTACTGGATCTGGTTGGAGTGACAGCAGTAGAGGAAAGTGAGTGGACAGACAGCCCTTGGTGGACTGCAGATGAGGAAAGGTGCTGGGTGGCAGAAGGCTGACCGAAAAGTTGTTAAGGCTTTGTTACAGACAGCGTCTGGCCGTGGGCATTAGGAAGCCGAGGCTGCACAGAAAGCAAACCAGGTTTGCATGTTCATTCACATGATATGTCACATTTCCAACCATTTGGGGGAATTGTCAGTGCTGGCCAATATCCCATGTACTTTTCCCCCATTCGGCTCCTCCAGAGTAAATGACGAAAACAAGACTCCCGATCATTGACGGTGTTTCAAGAAGGAGCCGAGGAAGGGAAGGGCCTGGCGTTTTCTTTAAGATGGTGAAAGTATGTAGGTGGTTTCTTAATTGCACATTTTAGTCGTTTAGACAGTTTAATTGTCTTTTATGTAAACCACCTTAAAGATCCTTCTAGGCCAAAAGGCGGGGTAGAAATTATGCAATAAATTATATTATATTGGAGTTAAACTATCTGTTTCTTTGAAGAGGCTTGGGTATTAACTGAGAAGGCATGGTTACGAGAGGCAGGCCCGGCCTATTAAGTCTCACTTGTAAGAATTTTTCAGCTGGCTGAGTAAATTAACCCTGTCCCCAGTCTGGGCTTCTTCCCCTCCAGAAAGGCATTCATTATCAAGGTGCTCAATCATGTAATGATGAGTAACCTGGCATCCCCCAGAGACTGCACTACAACTACCATCACCTCCAATCACTGCTGGCTGCACTAAATAGAATTAATGGAAATTGTAGTCTAAAAATATCTGAAAAAGCATCGGTTTGCCTACCTCTCAGGGTTCACCTCACTTTGTTTTTAATTAACAGTAATAGATATCTGTTGTGATAAATGCATACACAGTATTTAAAAAAATACTAACTATAATTTAAGAAACTACCTGGCATTTATTTTCATCTTGCCAAGAACTTTACATCTAAGAACTGACTCCTGGCAATTCCACCTTTTGCCATGCTTGAACTTTTGGTACAGCTCTGAGGAAAAGAGTGTTGCCCCTGAAATGTTAGCAACTTTTTTTTGTTATTTTACTAGTACAGTGATCCCCCACCTATTGTGGGGGTTAGGGACCTGACCTGACCCGCGATAATTGAAAATCTGTGATATGTGGATGCAGGTCAAGTCAGGCCTGGGGGGAGCTAACTGGGGGCTCTTGTACTGACCCCCAGCCTGGCCCTACACTGAACGGGCCTGTGAGAGCCTTCCCAGGCCTTCTGGAGGCCCCCAAAGGGTCTCCATGTGAACCGGAAATCATTTCTGAGGCCTCCAACAGGCCTAGAAAGGCTCTCGGAGGCCTCAGAAATGATTTTCAGTGATCCGTATGTCACTTCTGGTTCACAGGGAGGCCCTTTGGGGCCTCCAGAAGGTCCAGGAAGGCCCTCATAGGCCTGTTCGGGGCAGGTCCCGTCCTGGGGTAAGTATGGGAGGCTTGAAACAGGACTTTCCCCCCTTACCCTAGGGGGCCTTTTTCATATACTGCGGTCACACGATATAGCGGGACCGCAGTATATGAACCGCGAAAGGGCGAGGGACCACTGTAGCCTAAACGTATCACCTAGTCTAGTTTTGTATTTGGTTTTTGTGATGGCTACATGGCTCCCCAACTTGTTTTGCATTAACTATAACTTAGAGGTATTAAATTCATAAAAATAGCATCATGTAGTGGTCAGAATACTTGTCAGGGAGGTACATGTTCTATTTCCTACTGAGGCATGAAACTTGTAAGTGACTTTGGGGCCGTAATTCTCTTTCAGCTTGATCTACCTCATAGTTGTTGTTGTTTTCAAAGACAAAGGGGACATAAGTTGGGGGATGACGTGGGGAAGAATCATGGTACCATGCCTTCAGGTCACCATGGTGGAAAGGTGGGAGATACAAACAGAATAAACCAATCAATAATGCGTCACCTTTCAATTAGAAATAGTACTCAAAGTAAAAGAATAAGCCAACAACGATAAAATATAAAACAATACAATCTTAAAATCCAAACATACAAAGCAAAACAATATTTAAAAAAACCCAACTCAATCTAAAAATATACTGCTAGGAATATTCCACGTGTGGGTGGAGGACTACTGTTCATACCATCATCTCTCATTCTTCCCACCTCTGAACTGGCTCACTTGTGATCATGTGACCTGCTCGAGTTACTTGTATTGCAAGACATTGCTTGTTGATCAAGGCAAAATTTAGAAGAGATGTTTGCTTGTCTTGCAAAACGCTCTTAAACCAAGGTATTACTGTATATTCATTCAGAAGTCAGACCCATCTTCAATGGGACTTAATAATAATAGTGACAATAGTAATGAGCTTTCAAGTCAATTCTGATTTACAGCCAGGCTTTTCAGATTATTCCAGGTAGATAGTACACAGAAGTGGTTTACCATTCTCTTATTCCAGGGCTGCCCTGGGACTGTACTGCTTGCAAAGGTCACACTGGCTGGTTCTTTCCCCTGGAAACAGTGGGGAACTCAACTCGTAGCTTCTAGAATCTAGATACTTACAAGGACTCAGCTACCCAGCCAGCTCAATGGAGCATAGTCTCTCCTACCTGGTATATAAGCTTAGGACTGGTCTATGATAGAACAGAGAATTTTAGAGTTCAGTAGCATGTATTCCAGGATAAGTATAATGAGGATTGGTCCCAAATTCACACACATCATCTTAATAACATTAATCAAAACAACAAGCCTTATCTTTTGGGATGGGACTTAATCCCCCCTTAAAATATCTCCTTTTTAAAAATCTTTTGATGAGGAAAGGAAATGTCTTTTCCCTCTTGTGTGGTTAAGAGAAAGCTTTACAAATAAATGTATTTCATAATATAAAATGTATTTACATAAAAATAAATGTATTTACATAAAAGAATATTTAAACACATTTTTGCATTACTGTAGTCATTTTAATTTTATTAAAAGGAATGCAATTACCTTCCAGGGCAAAGGTATCCAGTTAAATCAAACAAATTACGTAATCACTTAAAATTACTTAAAATGTTTGCCTTTTATAATTCAGTAACTCCCCCTTCTCCAGACCCTAAATTACAGGATTTTCACAAAAGGGGGCGTTAAAAATTTTCTGCTCTATAGGGGGGCGGCAGCTTCAAAAATGTTGAGAATCACTGCTTCAGACCGGCCAAAGGAAAATGTTTTGAGTGTAAAAACGTCAGGAACGAAATCAGCCCTGCCCGACAGTCGCAGCTTTAGCGTCTCCCGATGAGAAGTGGCTGGGTGTCGCTTTATCTTCAAATGGGATGGGGGGAGAGGGGGCGCTGAGTGTTAAATGCATTCGACTCTAGGGGTTACGGAGTCCCAGCGAAAGGTCGACGAAACTTTTCCGTCTTCCCCTTGAAAATCGGCACGCCACGTTCCCGGGATGGGTCGGCTCCTGCTTCCCGTCCGCCGGGACTCCGGGCTCCAGGTTTCCCCGCCGGCCGAAGCCCTTCGCCGCGAGGTGGGTGTTCTCGGCGCGTTTGTTGTTATGACTTGGGAGCCGATAATGGCAGATCTTATAGACAGCCCCGTTGCTCCCGCCGGGCGGCGGCTTCCCCGGAGAGAGAAAGGAGGAAGCAGCAGCAAGAGCAGCAGCAACGCGGCTTCTTCGGACCCCCACCCACCAGGGGAGGGGCTTTTACACACACACACACACCCGCGTCAAATCCTGGCCGGGCCGGGTGGGGTGGGGGAACCCTAAACCTTCACTTGGCACGGCGGCTGCAAAGGATAAAACGGGCGCCTGGATCGCACGTGTGAACGAAGGTTGTGGCTCTGGCGCATCAAACGCCAACTTGGGAAGGCGGGCATGCACGGAGGCCTGTTGCACGGCCGCAGCATCAGACAGATGGAGGGGTTATGCGGGGCCGCCCACTTTGGATTTCTTTGGTTTTCTCTGCTCGGGAATTTTAATAAGGAGGAATTGCACCCCACTGCCGATTTCGAACTAGGGTGCATTTCGAATCACAGACTCTTAATAATTTTTTTAAAAGAAAACAGGCCTCGATTCTAAGATGGACACAGAAGAGCGAAAGTGGCTCAGCTTCGGGACATGTGCAGAGTGCTTGGCCTTCAGCACATAGGCATGCTCTCTCCCCACATGCCTGGTACACAGCCAGCCAGCCGCAGAACATCTGGAAATGGGAAACCGGAGGATGGGCTGTTGGACAGGAAAGAAACCCCGGGTACAGGCGGCCCTCCCAAGCCCTAATGCCACAAGAGGGCCGCCACATCAAATGGCCACCGCGGAGTTTGTACAGCACTTCGGAGGGTTTAGAGAGGGAGTCGCACAGAGGATAAGAACCCTGGGTTTGAGAGGCAAGCTTTAATTCTTCTCCTATCACTGAGAGGGAAGGCTGAGGCCGAGCATAACTTGGCCAAGGCAGTGATGGAGCTCAAAGGAACAAGCATCCTGCAATCTCATAAGAACATAAGAACATAAGAACATAAGAAGAGCCATGCTGGATCAGGCCAAGGCCCATCTAGTCCAGCTTCCTGTATCTCACAGCGGCCCCACCAGATGCGTTTGGGAGCGCATGAGACTAGATATCTGTCTCCCGATACCACTCCCCTGCATCTGGCCCTTGAAGTACCCTGGTTTAAAGCCTAGAGATTACACATCTCCATCATGGTTTGTAACCCGTGATGGACTTTTCCTCTAGGAATCTGTCCAATCCCCTTTTGAAGGCATCCAGGCCAGATGCCATCACCACATCCTGTGGCAGGGAGTTCCATAGATTTACAACGCGCTGGGTGAAAAAATATTTTCTTTTGTCAGTTCTTACTCTCCCAGCACTCAATTTGAGTGTATGTCCCCTAGTTCTGGTATTTTGAGAGAGGGAGAAGAGCTTCCCTCTATCCACTTTACTCATACCCTGCATTATTTTGTATGTCTCAATCATATCCCCCCTCAAGCGCCTTTTTTCCAGACTAAAGAGGCCCAATTGTTTTAGCCTTTCTTCATAAGGGAGCCCTAGCTTGGGGTGGGAGAGATTCTGGATTTAGTTCCAAACAAGTCAGAAGGACCAGGGACCCCCTTCTCCACCTGAAGCCAGGGTGCTGTGGCAGACTGGATGCAGGGTTGGGGACAGGGAGATTCCAGATTCAGGGTGATTCCAGAATCAAGCCTCCAATGAGTCATGGACCACCCCCCCACACACACACTTTGAACTACTCACTCCTCATTCTGGTCCACCTGGCAAGATTGCTCTTTTGAGGATAAGATGGGAGAGAAGGCATGCCATTCAATGTGAACTCAAGTTTAAACACAAAATAACATACTGCCGTTCTACTCCAAGCAGTGCTCAAGATGGCTCGGAGTAATAAAATACGAGGCAAAATGCAAAATTGCAATTAAAATATAAAAAGCAAATGCACTAAAGATGCAAATACATTTTTAAAAAACCTTGGCAAGCCTACTACTGAAATTATCCCGCCCACACGCACGGGATATTAAGTGGGAGGAAGTTCATATGGATAAATGCAAACATGTTTGCAAGCTGGCACCTAAGCTCTACTACTACAGGGCAGGTGCTGGCCAGTGGGGCTGATTATGTATCATCAAAGAAAGAGGACATGGCCATAGGTCAGTGTTGGCGAACCTATGGCACGGGTGCCAAAGGTGGCCTTCAGAGCCCTTTCTGTGGGCACCCGACATCGCCCCTTCACAGTCACCTGTATTCAGGTTAAATTGCTGTATTGGCACTTTGCGAAAAATTAGTGGGTTTTTGAATCGCAGTTTGGGCACTGTTAGCTGACTTTCTTTGGGGCAGATACCCAAATCATACTGCCAGAACAATAATATGATCATGATGGTTTTATCTGTGAGTACCAGGTGTACCTTAAGAGGACTGCCCCCCACCCCACTCCCACACACCAGATAAGATGGCTTTATTTTGGGGATTATTGTTTTCTTTATGAAATATCCTTAAATTATCCTCTACGTTCCAGCATGGGTGAGTAGGTAGATTTGAAAGTTGTTCTTCACAAATAAGAATAACTTTCCCAAATGGGCCTCTGTCCCCCTGCACACATGCTCTATTACAGTTTCTTCAGGCCCACAGGGACTTCTAGAGGTGTACAGGGCAAAATGAGTTACACACATTGTGGAGCTTCCCAAGCTCTGGCTTGAGTTTCATCCTCACAGAGCACTGGTGTGGGTATTCGCCTTTCTTACCTTTTTGGTAACCTCTTAACTTCCGGGGCAGTCAAGAGCAGACATACAGCCTTGGAACAGCCCCAGCCCAGGCAAAAGGTTGACCTTAATGTCATCTGGCCGGCCAGCCAGAAAAGGGGGAAAAAACATTTTGGCCCAACAAACTGCAGTCCTTGGCTTAAATCCCTTTGTCCCAAATGGAGCACACCCATTAAATCAATGGGAGTCCAGTAACTCAATGCTTATCTAAGTCTCTTTGACTCTTTGACTCACATAGCAGTGTTTTTATATGGGACTGACCGTGAGATGTTGGATTTGCCGCGGCGCCGGGAGCCGGAGGAAGGCGGGGCAGTCCAGAAAAACCCAGGTATCAGGGCTACCCAGGACTCTAAATGCCTCTGGAGAGTTTTCATTCTATTCATTTTTAACCTTAATTGCCTCGTGATTTTTTCCCCAAATGGCTAAATGTGAGCTTAATTATCCCCAAATGGCATTGTGAGCTCCAGGGCTTCATGGTTCATATAAAATGTGAAGCAAATGGATTAGTACTTCTCCGTGTCTCATGGACCTAAGACATGCTGACCTTCATCAAAAGCCAGAAAGACCCAATGGAAAAAAGAGTGAAACAATGGTGAATATCTGGGGATGTGGTGGGATCTACATCACTGGAGGGTTTGACAGCAGCTTTGACAAGACCAAGACAAAAGAAGCTACCTGCAACTCTGATAATCCTGACTTTGCTGTTGCCTGTAGTAGACCCTATGCAGTATTACCCTAAAATGTCATCATGGGTATATGCTGTTGGGCATTGAGCCAATCCATATGCAATTGAAAGGGATGAGAGAGTTCTATCAGAGGGCCAAGGAAAATAAAGTAAATTAAAGGTGCTACAGAACGGTGGAAGGAGAACCATAAGGACATGGAATATCTTTTGGGCAGGAAAGAACCCAAGTTAGTTTATAAGCTGCCTGGGATGGATATCCTCTGTTGGGCAGTTGCCTGTACTTCATTCTCTCTCTACTTACCTATACAGATAAGTCTTCAATTGAAGATAACATCCATCTAGTTTGATACATTCAGATCCATGAGAACGTATGGGACCAAATGTTGCTGAGTTTTGAATTTCTGGTAAAATTCATTTTGGCTATGTAGTATAGAAGCATAGTACCACAGAGGAAGTGGGGGGGCTATAGTTACAGTGGCTTGAGATTAGAGGTGTGTGTGTGCTGCTTTCTTTCTGCACACATACTTAGTAACCAACTATACAGATCATTAGCAAACAAACAACTTTAGCCAACCAAGGGAAGAGAAGGAAAAGACACTCAGCCAAGAGGCGTCGCTCTCTTGGAGTTCAATGGCTGGAAGGAAAAATTGGTTAGTACTAGAAAGATATGCAGTCACCTTAGTCCAGAAAATTCCCTCCCAAAGAGGGAATAGAAATAGCATGTGTGGTTGACAACAAAACTCCCAACGTACATCAGTGAGCCTTTCAAGTCCTCAGGATTCTGTGTCCTTAGGGAAATCAGATACAGTGGACCCTTGTATAACAAACTGTTTGTATAACATAAAATTTGTACAACATAACAAATTCCGGAGATAGGGGAAATCGGCTTAACATAATCGCCTATGGGGTGAATCTGTACAACATAAAAATGGGATTACTCAGTTTTCAATGCATTCCTATGGGAAATTTGTATAAAGGAAAATTTGCTTAACATAATTTCATTTGGAATGAATTAATTACTTTATACAAGGCACCACTGTATATGCCTCTGGGAGCTACGTCCTGATGCTATGAACTTGGTGTGCTAGCAGCAAACCAAGGACAGCGCCCCACTCACATCGTCAGGAAATGTGGGCACCATTCTCAGGGGCAAAGCCATCACTCTGCACCAAAGACAGAATTATAAACGGCTCGTTGTGGGATCCAGAAGTGGACCAAGGGTGAAGTTAAAGGATTGTTGTGAGAAAATATTGATTGAAGAACTACTTTTCTACTACTGTATACTGGATGTCATACACAACATCATAAAGCATTAGAGTAACAGGATTTTGGTCAGTGGTTATTGAGGACACAAACTCATAATTGATTTAGGTTGCAGGAAGTTAGGACCCCCTGCAGACTGTGAGAGTTGTATTTGCTTTCTGTTTAGGATTTGTGATTGGTAAAGCAATCTTGCTCAAACTATTTTGGAAAGAGTTAGAAAACCTCAGTGAATCCAAAGCGCAGCAGCCAGATGAATAACTGGGGCTGGGCACAGCGAATGAAATGTGGGAAGGGTCATGAAGAACAGGTGAGATTTGATCACATCTAATTGGGAGAAGAAATAATAAGACACAGTGGTGGACCTTTCAAGTATTGGGCAGTTGTCACAGAAGACAGAATCCAATAGTTCTTTGTGGCTCCAAAGCCTAGGATGAGTCCCTAAGTGGGAGGATGTGGCAAGGAACCAGATTTTTGGCTAAATGTTAGAAACAGCAACCGCTCATCAGCAGGATGTTCTCTTTTGTTCCAAACAGTTATAGCAAGGCTGGCCGGCTGAAGGTGGGATAGCATTCTCCAACTGAGACAATATACTGGTTTAGGATCTGGTTGGACCGGCTGTCAAGGATGCTCCATGTGCATCTGTGATGGACACTGAAAAGGGATCCCTTTATAATTGCAGTATTTGTGCAACATCATATGATTATACATGAATGGAGAACCTAATAAATCATGGAGATAGGTCATTGGTCATCCTCCTGTGGAAATGATGTTTGATAGCTAAAGCCAATTGTCAATTCTATCCAGAACAAACCCACTGACTCACTCTTGATTTAACAAATTCAACTAATCCAGTTGGTGTACCATATTTGATACCCCATGTGGGATAGTGGATAGATAGATGGACTAGGACTCAGGAGTCCTGGGTCCGAATCCTTGCTCAGCTAAGTCAGTTCTGAGCTTTGTGGCGCAGTAGTTAAACTGCAGTACTGCAGCCAAAACTCTGCTCACGACCCAGGGTCAAATCCCAGGCAGCCAGCTCACAGTTGACTCAACCTTCCAATCTTCTGAGGTCAATAAATTGAGTATGCAGCTTGCTGGCAGAGGACAGGAGGGAATGTGTAGCTTGCTTACCGGTAATTAAATTTCAAAGAACTAGACAGTGGCTTTAAGAACTATGGGGTGATATATAAACAACACACTTTGCTTTGCTTCTGACATGGCAGCACATCACAACAACCTTATTTGAGACTAAACATTGAATTCAGCCCTTTTGCATTTTTAAGCCTCTATTTCTGACTTCCTCACAACCTTTTCAACAGGTTTCAGCACCTGGAATCCTCTGGGCCAAAGCTAGCCACCAAGAGATGCTGATCAGGAGACAGATATCTAGTCTTGTTCGCTCCCAGGCACATCTGGTGGGGCCACTGTGAGATATAGGAAGCTGGACTAGATGGGCCTTTGGCCTGATCCAGCACAGCTTTTCTTATGTTCTTATGAGCCCTCTCAATTTGCCAGTCTGGAAGGTTAAGTAAGAGATGTACAAAAAGTGGAAGCATAACTCACAAGCAGACAGTCTGAGTGGCCTGAAGTTCAGGTGTTCACTTATTACCTCCCCCTTTTCTCAATTTGTCCTTTCCAGAAAAATAAATTGTTGGTGCAAGCAGCAATGCATAACGTAGACCAAATCTGCATCATCCCTGTGTTGCAACTGGATTGTATCAAGGCAGAAAAGAAAGAAGGGATGGCAAACCAGGATTGTAGGAGACTTTGTGGGTGTGTTGGCAGGGGAAGTGGAAACAGCAACCAGAAGTGCAGGAGTTTGCAGCTGAAGATCTTGTCCATGGTAGAGGACGGAGGAGAAGAGAGAGTGTTTCAAGGCAAACAAATGAATGAAATGGTTTGATCTCCAGGTGGGAAAAAAAAGACAACCGGCATGATGAGGCTAGCAGGCTGAATGCAAAGCATAGGAAACCTCCCCTTCCTCATATTCAGAGCAGGGCACCCCGGGGGACAGAACACAGCAACGTGGACTTGTGTTCAAACTTTGCACTTCAACAACAGGCTGTACTCCGTGCAGCGAGAGAGAGCGAATGATGATCTCATTTCCTTCGAATCTCATTTCATAAACTCTCTGGGTGGCCTTGGGCAAGCCACGGCGGTTGCCAACTTTTTCCCCTGGAAGGATTCCCATGCCTTTAGTCCAATGACAAGAGGCGCTTTTTCTGTGTGTTTGTTTGTTTTGCTTGTCACACAGCAGCGAAAAGCACAAGAGCTCTGCCAGAACAAAAGCCCTGGCAGCCCCGCGTATCCCTCTCCATTTTCCCCAGTTACCCATCTGTGAGATCCATTAAGTGGAGTACTTCCCTAGATGAGCTCAGGACATCATGACCAGGAGGAAGCATTTCAGGTTTGAGAAGTAGTTGCACAGCCGGGGTATGCAGCTTCCTGGCACTGGAGGGGAGCAGCGGGGCTGAGCTGGGTTATTTTGCCAACACACGGTGGGCCTCATTGCTGCCGCCGCTGCTGCTGAAATTTGGAGGGTGCAGCCAAACGCCAGCCATGACCGCAGCTGATGCTGAAATTGGGAGGCAGTCCGAGTTGTTTTCTATATGTCACATGAAGTTTCGAGGGGACCCTTGACAGAAATCCCTATAGAGTGACAAGACAGTCAGCTTCCTCTCTGGAAGGGAATGAGGATCTTCCCCCTCCCATTGTTTTTTATTTTTTTTATTTTTTTATTTTTGCAAAGCTTGGAGAAGTTATTTCTTGGACTGCAACTTACAAAAATGTCCCTGGTAGTATCTCCAGTGTCTATGCTGGCGGGGGAATTCTGAATTATGGGGATTGTAGTTGGGGGGGGGGGGAAACAGCTGCACAATTTTCACTTAAATGACCGGGGGGGGGGACCCACACACTGGGCCAGAATGATGGGAAGTACGGTCCATCTGGAGTGCTTCAACCACAGTAAGAGAAGATATCAACAGATGCCCAGGTGAAAGCACCTGTGCATCAAAGCAGAAGCTACTTTGTTCCTTCCAGAATATGCAAATTTGGTTTAGCGATTGATCTTCAGGTCTTAGGCACGGGATGACTGTGACATCTCATTCTGGAAAAAGACTGCCTTAGTCACATCTCTGTGACATTAGCATGCATTCAGCAACAATGGTGGGCTATCTATGCCTGCTTTTGTCTTGAGGGAGAAGAAATACATGTATATACATACAAACATACACACAGACTCCACATATATTTATATCCAGGGGCCCCATGGATCTTCTCTTGGCACCCTCTGGAATGTACAGTTTGGGAGCGAGAGGAAGGTTCTCTCTCTTCTTTTGTTTGTGTGAGTTATAAAGCTAAGCTACGTAGGATGTGTTGGCTCAGTGGGCTAGAGCACCAGAACTCTCAGCTGCAAAGTCGGCAGCTCGATGGATCAAATCTCGGATGCCACGCAGCGGAATGAGCTCCCGCTGTTAACCCCAACTCCTGCCAACCTAGCAGTTTGAAAGCAAGTAAAATGCAAGTAGATAAATAGGTACTGTCATAAAGAAGCAGGAAGGTAAAACAGTGTTCCATGCGCAGAAATGTGTTGCATGCTAGCCACATGGCCACAAACTTGCACAACACTGGCTTTCTGGCTTAGAAACGAAGATGAGCGCCGCCCCTAGAGTCGAACACGACTAGCACACATGTATGGGGGAACCTTTACCTTACATAGAGAATGCCCCCTGATGTCCTGTAGTTCCTTACATTCTCCAATTGCATTGGGAAAATTGGACCTCCACGTGGATGTCCTGCTTCCCAGAGGGTTGGAGTCTCCACCCTCTGGGAAGGGAATTTAGAGGTCCCTGTCCAGATCAGTTCCTGTTCTTAGCAGCCACTAACTAAGCCCTAGATCAGTCGTGGCGAACCTTCGGCACTCCACATATTTTGGACCACAGCTCCCACAGCCCTTTGTCATTAGCAATACAGGCTTGGAATTCTGGGAGTTGCAGACCAAAACGTATGGAGTGCCAAAGGTTCACCACCACTGCCCTAGATTATATCACCTTCTCTACTGCAAAGGATGGAGAATGGGCAGCCTTCCAGAGGATGCTGGGCCGCAACTCCTGTCATCCTTCACGACTGGGCATGATGTCATTTTCCCTGCCTCCTCGCCCAGCAAAGGAGGCGGGGCTTTGAAGTTCGCTAAACTACTGGTTCGTGCCCATCTCTCATGTCAATGTTTACACTGTTGCTTGTTTTTTAAAATATTTTATCACTTGTATGGAGTATTTCACTGTTACGTGCTCTGGATAGCTCAGTGGTTTAGGTGGAACCAGAGGTTAAGAGTTCAGTTCCCCACTGTGCTTCCTGTTAGTACAGCCTGCCTGTGTGACCTTGGGTAAGCTACACAGTCCCAGAGGTTGGCCCCAGAAGGAGGGGATGGTAAACCACTTCTGAGTACTCTTTACCTGGGAAACCCTGAAAAGGACTGCCACAGTCAGAATTTCATTTGATCTATTTATTTATTTAAACCATTATTAACTCACATTTCTCCTTAAAAAGGACCCTAGATGGCTTACAACAATTAAAAGACAGTATTTAAACAAATAACAGGGAGTATACAATGCTAAAAGGATCAATGAATACAATACTGAAAAACACAAACCATACAAAAACACATTCAAAGCAGTGATGTACAAAAAAACCAAATTAACCCCCCCCCCAGGTAGCCATTCACTCAGGGAAGGCTTGCCTGAAGAGAAAAATATTTTTCTGCTTATGGAAGGACAGTAAATATGGTGGGGGCCAGCCTGGCTTCCTGTGGGAGGGAATTCCAGAGTCAGGGGTCAGTTACAGAGAAACCTCTCTCCCTGTGTCCTCACCAAATGAGAGGGAGGCCTCTTCTAATGATTTTAACACTTGAGCAGGCTCATAGAGAGAGAGAGAGGAAGTCCTTAAAATAGTTTGGGCCCAAGCCATTTAGGGTTTAGGGGCATCATTTTGATTTCTGCCTGGAATGGTTTGGACTTGACAGCACATGATGATTGTTATATATAGGTGAGTGAAAACAAATAAATATTTCTTCCTGGTGTTCCAAATGGCATAATCCACTGCAATCTGGGATATTTGAACGGGCTCAAAATTTCTCCCCCATTCTTGACTTTGAATTGACAATAGAAAATTAAGCATTTATTATCACTACAGTGGTCCCTACAAGTACACCTTCATCTTTCTCCTATATAAAATGTATGGTTCTATCTGCTCCAGTTGCGTTGATGGGATTCGGAGCAAGTGGACAATGTTGCAAGGTGTGTGTGTGCATGCATACAGTGCACACACTTGTGGTTAAGCATAACACAGTACTAAGAACAACTGTTAAATTGCACCTGTGTCTTCTGCTAAACTGACACTGGATATATTCTGAAGTTCCAACAGTCAAACTCAAATGAACATGAGATATTGCACTCACCTGTAGATGCTAATGGC
This sequence comes from Phrynocephalus forsythii, assembly GCA_029282475.1. Classification (NCBI taxonomy): domain Eukaryota; kingdom Metazoa; phylum Chordata; class Lepidosauria; order Squamata; family Agamidae; genus Phrynocephalus; species Phrynocephalus forsythii. Next base: position 28,220,784 of record JAPFRF010000011.1, on the reverse strand, counting down.
TTCATACAGGTGGTCATAACAGATTTTAGTTTAAACAGCCATCAGTCACCTGGATGGGTGACAAACTTATGCCCTTCCTGATCTACAAGGGTTACTTTGGCCCTTCGATTTCATAACTGAGTCCATTTATCTAGTGACCGTTTCATTTACCAAATAACAGCTTGGGCGTCAAACGCAATAGTTAACAGAAAAGCCAGAGCTAAACCCTAATATCCGGATTGGAAATCCAATACCAATTTGCAATGTTAAAAAAAAAGGCTTTCAGCAGAGTGACCTCTGCTGACGTATGTACACAAATGGGCGAGTATTTATGCAAATCAAAAGTGAAAATATATGTCACTCACAGGGATCGAGAACTATGTATTAACAAACATATACATGTGACATAGCTGTGAGCACACCTTCTTGAACTGAGAGCATGTGTCAACACACTTGTTTCTTGAGAATGCACAATACAGTACATAAATGAAACAAGTGTATAGAAATGAATAGCAGCAAGATGTTTGTGATTCCCCATATTTTTGCCTCTGCTTTACAATACCACTTCAAGAGCACATAGCCCTGTGCTACTCTCTCTCTCTCTCTCTCTCTCTCTCTCTCTCTCTCTCTCTTACTTTTGGATTGCTATCCCAAGATTGAAAGTAAAATTGCATGGCTGTGTCCAAGTGTGGTGCATAAATTTAATATATATGTAGACATTACTTAAGAATCTCAGATCCTAAGGGAGGCAAGATAGCAACCGAATTAAGAAAATGCCACACAAAGTGAGGGTAAGAAGCAGGCTCCAAACGTCAGTTGTCTGACACAGCCAAGTGGACATTTGCTTCTAGTCCTCTTGGTAAGGGTCATCTATTCTCCTCACTCAGACAACAAGTGAACAGGGCTCCTGCTTTCAGCATTCTACTCAAGAGTAAAGTAGCCAACTAAAAACTCCCAAAAATGATCTCCCCACGCCACTGTGAAAATCTGTTAGTAGCATAACACAAGAAAAACAAACTAGGCTCGGGGGAGGCCAAATACCAACACAGTACTACAGATAAACAGAGAACCATATCAATCCCTATCGTGACTAGGGTTTGTTAAAGGAAAACGTCAGAAGAGGATACGAGAGAGCACTGTTACAGAGGATACAAGAGAGCACTGTTACAGAGGATGCGGGAGAGCACTGCATTGATGAAGTGGTGAGAAAATCCAAAATGCTCTTTACTCTGACACAGCATCGCATATGGATGTGTGTCTCTGTGTGGGTGTGGGTGTAGGCCCGTCCACTGAAAACAGAGTCACGAAGGACCTGCTGTGGCCCAAAATTTATGTTGAAGGGTCCAAGAATCCCCACAACCTTATCTGGCTCCAAATGGGTCCAATTCAAAACGTGAACTTCACTTCTTGAAGAGTTTAGAGGGCTCTCTCACCGTCAGGAGGCCAAAAAGCTGTTGCCTGCTTACTTACGTGTGTGTGTGTGTGTGTGTGTGTGTGTGTGTGTGTGTGTGTGTGTGTGTGTGTGTGTGTGTGTGTGTGTGTGTGTGTGTGTCACAGTTGCTTGCTCTCTGTTTTTTGAGCCAGGCCAGGCGGGAGGTTTTTTTTTTTGGGGGGGAGCCCCAGCTGCAATTAGAGCAGCCTTGCCTCTCATTGGAGGAAGTGGGAAGGGGAAGGAAAGAAAACTTTAGGGATGAGGAAGGTGAGGTGGGAAAACGAGAACAAGCAGACTAAGAAGGATGAAGCTGATGTGGGTGTATGGGGGGGAGCTTGCCTGTGTGTGGCATTGGGGAGAGTCTCCCTCCTTCTTTCCAGTCTTTCCTTCTAAAGGGAATGAGACAGAAAAAAAAAAAAAAAAACCTCCCTGAAAAAAATAAAATAAAAGGGGGGAAGGGGAATGAGACGGGAGCCCTTCAACCCGCTGGGAGAAAAAAAAAGGGGGGGGGTTTCATTGCTGGTACAGAGGGCAGCAGCTTCCGCTTGAGTTACCCCTTTCAGGGCTCATCTCTGCCCTTTGTTGGGATGTCACCAAGGAAGAATACGGCTGATGGAAGGGAGGGGAGGTTGGAAGGAGGAGGGGAGAGGGGAGGCGGAGGGCAGGGGAGGCAAGAGGTTGCCCAGGGTGGAGAGTGGAAACGAGGGTTGGGGGCAGAAGGGTCACCAACACAGCGCTGCTGCCAACAAATCTGGGAGTCGGGAACCTTGTCCAAGCAGGGGGGGGGAAGTATGGGGCTACTTTGTCAGCAGAGGTGCGGGGTCCAGCCCTTGGGCACCTTTTGTGCGTCAAGTGTGGCCCACCGTAGCCCTGCCCCTCTCTGTGCCAATGGAGGAACTCTGCCTTAGTGGAGTGGCAGAAGTTGGGAGTTCGATTCCCCACTGTGCCTCCCTGAGAGTGGCTTGACTTGACGATCCCTAGGGGTCCCTTCCAGAGCCACCGTTCCACGATTGTGATGATTCCATCACAGCTAGAACTCCTGGGCTGCTGTATGTACACCCCATGATTCTGTGGAAATAAAACGTGTGTTCAGGGACTTGGTTTTCTGGACCAGTGAGAATGCAGCATAAAAATGGTCTATCTGGAAGTTGAGTCATGACAACTGGACTTCTTTTCCTTGAGAGATTGACACATTTCACTGCTCATCCAAACAGCTGACAAAGTTGTTTGCATGAGCAGCGAAACGTTTCAATCTCTCAAGAAAAAGAAGTCCAGTTGCCATGGCTCAACTTCCAGATAAACTCACTCGGATGACTGAGAATCTTCACAGACATACCAATGGTCTAGGTCAGACTTCTGTTAAGTAGATAACTTTGCTGGGTAGGAACCCTGGCTCCTAACAAACCTCACCTTGGGAGATTTGATTCCTTACCTCCCAAGAGAGAAAAGCCAGCTTGTGCAACCTGGTGCAAGATGCTTGGCTCATGAGCACTGCTGGAAGGGGGAAACAGTAAACCACCTGTATAATACACCTAGAAACCCCTGGGAAAGGTCACCGTTAGCCAGAATCAACTTTACAGCTCATCGTGAACACGGTCACCTTGGTTTGTATCAGGTTGTGAGGTCTCGCAATCATCATTTCCAGTGTATTGAATAAGAGAATGTACTTCTGGCTTCCAAGTGTACAGATGCTCAATGGCTGATGAAATGGGAGGAGAAAGAGAGGTGGCCTAGGGCAAGGCAGGTTTCAAGCAGCTGAGGATAAGGCTTGGGAAATCTGGTGTGTACGCCAAAAGGGTGACACAAATAAAGTTCAAAAGATAAGTGTGAGATGCAAATCTGTGTTTGTTTCACTGAATATATTCACTGGATACTAACCCAGGTTTGTAAATTATGAGGATTAGTTTATTTTGACACAAACTTTTCAGATTTTTAACCTATGTACACCTGTCAATTACAGTAGTTCTTTTCCATTCACACACAAAAATATATGCAACTTTATAGGTGTAACTGATGGTCATTTCTCACAACTACAAATCAGGCTTTATTTCCATCCATATTATGATACTTGGTTTCATTTTCTTATCCATCACATTATAAACCTGATGTGGTCTTTCTTTATTCCTGTTAGAAGCACTAGCAAATGATATATAAATTATAAATTATATATAAATTATAAAAGTGTTCTGCTTCAGCTTATATACCACCCCATACCACTTCAAGTAGTCTCTGGGCGGTTTACAGTTTTAATTACAGTATGCAGGCTACACATTCTCCACCCACCCACCCCCCGCCACAAGCTGGGTACTCATTTTACCAACCTCGGAAGGATGGAATGCTGAGTCAACCATGAGCTGGCCACCTGGGATTGAACCCCAGGTAGTGAGCACAGATTTACCTGCAGTGCAGGCATTTAACCACTGTGCCACGGGGCTCCTTGAAAGAGAAGATAAAGAATTATACAACTTTGATGCTCACAATTAAGAGACCCAAACTGTCGAAAGATTTCCTGCACTCTGGTTCATTAATCAATTCAAATAGGCACTGCAGCAAAGAAACCCGAAGACTGAAGGGCAACTATGAAGAAACTAGAAAACAATCCTCAACTGCAATGGTGTATTACTAGAAATAAGGGCCAAGATCACCCACATTGTATTTTCAGTAGTTGTGGATGGATTTGAAAGCTGGATGAAGAACGCTGGCTGGGAAAATGCTGCTTAACTCAAAATTTAATTTATAAATACCATGGACAGTCAGAAAGATATATACATAGGTTCTAGATCAAATAAAGTCTGAACTCTCACCAGAAGCTAGAGCCACTAAACTAGGCATGCCCAAAGTCAGGCCCGGGGGCCAAATGCGGCCCATTTTCAAATTTTGAGTGGCCTGTGGCCTCTTCTCCCCACCAGCTCAGCCTGTCACACATCCCCGCCAGCTGGCCCCTCCCCATACCGGATGGAGGCGTTAGCTTGCAGTTTTATGGTTTGCCTGCCCTCCCTGCCTCTGTCCATCCCCCCATCCAACTGCCCAGCCTACCCACCCCCAGCTCCATTGCTGCAGCATCCTCCCCACCTCCTTGCATGTTATAGAGACTTGTCCAAAGTCCAGCCCAGGGCCCCAATGCGGCTGAATGGTCGGCCCCCACACATTTTCACTTCACCAAATCTGGCCCTCCTTGCAAAAAGTTTGGACACCCCTGCACTAAACCGAGGCTATCAAACTCTGGATGTGCCATGAGAAGGCAAAGACTCATTAAAAAGAGAAAAATGCTAGAAATGAGATTAATTGACCCAATAAAGGAAGCCACGGCCACAGGTCTGTCAGACCTGAGAAGGAGTGTTCATGGCAGGATCTTCTGAAGGTCATTAATTCATATGAAAGCCCAGTATCATTTCTTTTGTATTTTGTGTACTATTCAAATACTTGCTAGAACTAACCCCCACCCCCCGCACTGCTGCCATCTGCTATGTGACTTCTACCAAGAGGGCGGCTCATTTGCAAAACAGACTGACACCACCATTAGACTGGCACTACCATTAGAGGGAAGAGACCAGCACCAGCACCGGAGGGATGGAGGCAGAGACCAAAGCTGGGTGTGTGACACATTCCTCCCTTTGTGCCTCCTAACGTACCTCACTGCCTTCATGTATAGTGGAAAAGGTGAATCTTTACTCCAACATTCAAGACAGATTCAGTTGTCCGTCTGGGCGCTTCCTGTAACCAGAAAGATCTGGAGTGCATATTTGGGTGCATGTGTGGGACCTTAACCCCCACCTTTCCCTCCTCCAAAGCAGCTAAATGTCTTAAGCCAGCCCTGAAGTAAAGCAAAACATCAAAGCCCCATTAGCACATGAAATTAAGAACAGTTGCCACGTGCATTGCTTAACACTTACTTGCATTGAATGTATCCACCGTTCTGTTCTGCACCACCTGTCTATCATGTAGAGACTCCTTTGGAGCACTTTCAACTTCTCCTCGACGCTGCACCATCTTGACGAACTGGTGTCACAGGCAATTTTGAAAGCTTCACCAAACTAAATTCTAATTGCTCTGGGCAGGATCTGCCCTTCCTCCTCTGGCTGTAGGGGTATGAACCCTACTCTGAATCCGGAACTGAACTGTGCTTTGCCCTGAACTGCGCTTTGCATACCTGTTGCACCTTTCTGCATCTCTTGCATTTTCTTTGACCCCCAGCCCCGCCCCTGCATTCTGAATACTGAGTAGTTTATTGAGGAGGAGAGGTTTACTCCTACACTCACCACAATTTTCATGTGACAGAATCGGTACCAGTATATGCCGCAGCTGTTTCAGCAGACTTTCAAAAGAAGCTAGAGCAGGAATGTGGAACATGTCACCCTCCAGATGTTGCTGGAGTGCAATGATCATCATCCTTCGCCATCAACATTGCTGGTTTCAGTTGATATAGATTCCAACAACCTCTGGAAGTTGAGTCATGGCTCCTGGACTTCTTTTTTCTTGAGAGACAGAAACGTTTCTCTGCTCATCCAAACAGCTTCAGTCAGTCTGAATAGAGGTTTCAGCACCTTAGGCCATTGTTCACCTTAAGGCTATGGATACTATTGTCTACCTAACGAGCCTATTCAGGCCATTGTTCATCTTATGAGCCTATTTCAGACCAGGGTGACAAGAGGTCAAAGCTGACTATAAGATAGAGGACTCGCACTAGCTGTATTCAGACTGATGAAGCTGTTTGGATGAGCAGCAAAACATTTCTATCTCTCAAGAAAAAAGAAGTCCAGTAGCCATGACTCAACTTCCAGATAAACTAACATGGATGACTGAGAATCTTCACAGACATTCCAACAACATATTAAGATCTATACATCCCCTATGGTTGTGTTACAAGGCCTCCTCTTTCTTATGAGAATAGCAGAATTTCACAGGCTGTAACAATGGGTTGGCTTTGTTTTTGCTCCCCAAAATTTGATACCTCAATTTTTTCTTTGTTTTTTCTTCATGCGCTCTAGTTATGATACAGCTTGCCATGAAAAAAAAGTTGAGCTCTGCCACTGCACAACCATAGGTAACAAGGGGATGAAGCCAAGCGGCTGCATTTATTTTTTCAGCTGCATCAGACACTAGAGAGGTAGCTAAATGATTTACACGTTGATTCTTCTTCCCAGACCAGTGTATCTCAAATGTCGCACGTGCTTTTTTGGCTTTGGGGAAAGGAATCAAAATAAAATCAAAATGATTTGGGAAGAGACGTGCATGAGCTTTATTATTTGGTCCTGACTACTCTCCTGCCGGACTGCCAGTTGGCAGGATTATTTTGACAACCCAAAGGACTATCTGTGTAGATGCTCCATGTTATTGCATGATCTGTGCGTTAGGTGAACCCTTTACTGTACATAGCCAGGCTGGTATGAGACAGGCTAGGCAGGTCCATCACGTTTCCCCTCCAACAGATACAAAAATGGTTGGCCATGCAGTGAACCTGGTTGTTGCACAAACCGACTACTGTAACACACAGGGATGCTCCTAAGTGCAGCCAAGTTTGGAGACACAACCAAACTGTTCCTTCTTCCCAAAACTTTCTCCCAAAAGGTAGCCAGCTTAGTCTGTTACAGCAAAAACGGAACTGGCAAGAGAAGCTGCACATCTTTACCAGCCAGTGAGCACTCCTTGACATCTGCAGAATACTTTAATCTCCCTAGTCATTAATTCCATAATGATACTGCAACGGTGAAAGGCTGGCCCGTTGCCATTGCCCTGTAGGCAGTGACAGCTTATGGGCTCATCCAGGATGCTCTGTTCCCCACGTTTGGCTCTGGCGTGTCCTCAATGTTCAGACACATCCCAAGGGAGCCCAGCCCATCACACATCATTCTGTTGTGTGCACGGAAAACTTGTAGCGCCGAACAAAGAAAAATAAAATGGCAGGGAAGACGTCAGGTATGTACACAAAGACCATGAGATGGAACTCATGCCCCCTCGAAGGTATGTGTTCACTCAGACTATACAGCAGCAATCAGGGTCAAGGGAAGTTAACTTCTGGGTTTTGGATGAAACCACAAACCCTGCATGCAGATAAGCGAGGTTGCTGTGCAGTTGGGATGAAAATTAGAGGAAATCTTGGATGGAATGCTTCTTGATTTCGCCTTAAATGGTTCCCAATCTTGGGTTACCCAAGTGTTCCTGGACTGCAGTTGCCAGAAGCCTTCACCACCAGCTATACTGCCGTAGGGTTGTTGGGTGTCGCAGTCCAAATACACTTGGATTAACAAGGCTGGGAGCCTTAGAAATGAGCTAAATCCAAAGGCTAGGCCTGACTTGAGCAGCCCCACTTAATCAGTGCAATTTACATTATTTGCTAATCAGCCACTGAGTCAATGGGTCTATTCTCGTTAGCACTAGCAATAGGATTTAGGCCTCTAAGGGTCTGATCTGATCTGCCAAAAGTCTGAAGAGCCCCTCTGCTATCCAGAAAAGCTGGTCTCAAATACCTGGCTCAGTTGTCATGATATTGGTTAGCTGGATGGCTTTCCCCAAATTCTCTCTCTCTCTCTCTCTCTCTCTCTCTCTCTCTCCCCCTCCACAACTATTGTTTCCCAGTGGATTACTGGGGATCATGGGATTGTATGGAGGAAAATTAGGAGCTGGAAAGCAAAACTGTAGGGTCTCAGAATCTACAGCCACCTGAGCTTTTGCTGGATGGCTATCACTGGCCTTCACCGGCACGACTAAAATAGGGATGATGGAAGTCATTGTCAACTGTATTTGAGCATTTCTCTGCCTCTGTGAAAGTCAGAGTGAAAAAGACCTCTGTTTTGATCTTTTGTTGATTTCCTGAATCGTAGAGAGTCGTAGCGCTACAAGTAATACTGGTATATTAAAAAGTCTGAATATATAGACTAACAAATTCATTTCAGGATGAGTGTTTGTGGGTTACAATCCCCTTCATATGACTGATAAATGAACTGTATGTAGCCCATGAAAAAGTACACTGAACTAAACCTGTTGTTCTTGAATGGTTTCGTTTTTGCTTGCATTTTTTTTTAGTTAAAATAGGAGCTCCTCAAATAATAGTTAAAATCAGCTAGCACCATTCAGTAGAATCCTGATGGAATTAACCTATTAATTGTATCTGTTAATTACATCTATTAATGCTGTAAGATGTCCCTCAATTCCCTGTTTTCAATACTTGAATATATCTTAATTGTACTAGACTGTATAATATGCCTCATTCTGTAAGCCGCCTTGGGTCCTTTTTCCAAGGAAAAAGGCGGGGTAAAAAGAAAGAGAGAGAGAGAGAGAGAGAAAACCACTCAGTTGATGACCTTATGGGACCCACTACTTTCTCGACAGAAACATGATTATACCAGCCCTGACAAAACTACTTGGATGAATGGTGAAATGTTTCATTCTCACAAGAAAAGAAGTCCAGTCGCCGTGACTCAGCTCCCGGATAACCTCAGCTGGATGACTGGGAATCTTCACAGACATAATGCAAACCCTTGAAAAATCTGCCTGTCCATTGTTGTTAAAGTATTACCAAAATATACAAGTCCAAGGTGGCTGATGAAAAAGCTGAGTCATGTAGAGAAACAGCCGGTAGAAGAAATATCAACCACATTTCTGTCTTGAAGAATGGTAGAGAAATGCATATACTGCACATCCATAGGTGGCTATGCATGTACTGTATACAGAGTATGTAGGTTTGCTCAATGCACATGAATGCATATGCACATGTATGCATGTATGCACGCATACACAGACACATACACGCGCCCAAATACTTTGGCAAATGTTGTGCAGCAATGTTGGAGAAGAATAACAGTCCAACTTCTGCAATTCTTTTGAGTTCACTGCATGAACACTGGTGCTGATTGATCATGGGTATGAAAGGGAAGAACCTGACATGCTCTACTTGTTTAAAAAGCAAATTCTTAGCCTCTTAAGCTGCCAAATTTTGCCCTGGAAAAACAATGGCTTCCAGACAAAGTGTAAGCAGCTGCTCTAATAAATGTGCTGCATAGTTCTGTTGTTGTCTCCTACCAAAGAAAGCAACAACCAATATTTTTTTTGCAATAAATAGTTTTACCATTAATGGGGTCAGAAACACCAGATGTTCAAGACAGATTTGGTGAAGAAAGAGGCCCATGAGATGCTGCTGCAAATGTATGTTGGGTTTTGGTGCAATCATCATCATCATCATCATCATCATCATCATCATCATCATCATCATCATCATCATCATCATCATCATCATCATCGAAACAATTTCATGAAACAGTTTGTTCCTTACAGATTATAGCATAGCCTCTGATAGTGTGGATCCTGAGAAATATGGATCATTCTGCAAGAGATGGGTGTGCCAGAACCTTTGATTATTCTGATGGAATAAAAAGAAAAAACACAAGGAGTGTATATTTGCTTCTGATAACACTCAACTGCTCATCTGAAAGTCACCTATTCTGAAAAACAAAACAAAACAAAACAAACAACAACAAAAATAGCTTAAAGGAGAACTTCCTAAACTAGTCTAGATCAGCAAGTAAGCTGTACTTGTTTAAGGTTCAGCTGGAATGAGGGTTTTGTATCTCACACTAGAGATGTTCAGTTAGCGTAGCACAGTAAAGCAAGGAAGATTGTGTTTAACTAAGGACTGCTGTTGTATATGCTCACTGTGTTTATTGTGTATAAATGGGCTTTACACAGAAATGTCAGACTGGACTTACTGTATTTCATGGCCTTTTATGCCCAGTGATCACGAGTCTCTCTCTCTCTCTCTTTGTAAATATTTTGCCAAATTCATGCAAACAGATAGAAAGCTATAGTCTACAAAAGCTAACAATAGAATTTTTGTCTTTTTGTTGCTTTTTTACTCTCTCTACTCAATTACCTTGGCCTGACCCACAGTACAGCTTTCCTAGCTGCAGAATTCTGGTATCAGCCAGAATCCTGATAGTTGTACCTAAATGCATAATGTCATCCGTGTAAATGTCACAGGAGAATTTCCAGAAGTTAGGAATTTGGCACAGGTATATGTGTATATGTTGTCAGTCACACATACTGGTCGAATGATTTAGTGTATAATAGCAAACATCCAGCCTGACTTCTTAACCTGTGAGAATTTACTTTGGGAATTTACACAGATGGAATTTATGTTGGTATAAATTTGATCAGATTCTGGATGTTAGCTCTGACTACAGAATATAAACCTTTTGAGAGGATGAGAAACCAAGTCACTTCTGCAAATTGAAGTTCAACTCAAGCTGCTAAATAACTGGACTTCAGTTAAATCATATTCAAAAATTGAACAAGATTAAACAATTAGATCATTCCTTTTTAAAAATTAAACCCCAGGAGGAAGAAGACAATGAGCAGTGAAGGAATGTTAAGGGACAGTACAGTACAATTCGCATTAAAGAGCTATTAATGTCACAGAGCTGCCTAGATGCCCTAAGCACATTCGATGTCGCCTGATTTCGGAAGCTAAACAGAGTCGGCCCTGGTTAGTACTTGGATGGGAGACCTCCAGGGAATACCAGGCGCTGTAGACGCCTGGAGTAGGAACTGGCAAGCCACTCCAGTATTCCTGCCAAGAAAACTCCATGGACATGGGGTCACGAAAAGTCGGTCACGACTGTAACGACACAACACACACACAATCTTGTCACAAAATTAGTTGATAGCCTCAGCAAAGGAGCATAAGCCAGGCCAAGACAGCGGCTCATGGTGCGCAGTCTACTTGCACAAGCAACTGTTTCGAAGTGTGCACATGTTGTCAGGTGGAGACTAGCCCTAATTTAAAGCAGACCGAGGATAAGCAGCTGATCAGATGCCACAAACAAGCCAATGTGCCCTTGATCACTACGACACACCGTTCTAGCCAATTCTAGCCAGCGCTCAGCCTGAGAGCTGTGTCGGACCCATTGATGTTCTTCGTCTTGTTTGACACACAAACACTCCTCTGGCCCTCCACTCCACTCGCCTGCTCCCTCCCCTATTCAACAAATGCCGGATAATTCCTGAGCAAACTCCACTATTTACCTTCACACACACCCGCCTGCCGCATCCTCCTCCTTTTACAGGCAACGTGACCCACAAGTGGTTTGAAGTGCCATGTTGACAAGTCTTGCCGCCTGCCTGATCTTCTCTGTGTGTTTGTGGGGGGGGGGGGGGGGGAGGGAGAAGGCAGGAGGGGAAGAGAGACTATGTGTGCACACATGTGCAGTAGACATCAAATAATGGCTAAGTGCCCTAATAAAGCCAATTCCTCCTAAGAACATGGAAATGCCACCACTTGCTTCCACTGCACAGATAAACTCAACTGCTCCTATCCTCACTTCCCAGTACAATCAGAAGAGTGGGTACCAGTTGCATGGGAATGAGTGTGCATGGACCAAGGGTTACAGAATAGAGCATCATTAAAAAGGGTGTCATTCACTGAATGGCAGACTGCTCAATAGGCCCATTCCACACTTGTTAACATGTGGAAGCTGATAGTGCCATGCTGTCTGATGACTCTGATTGAGAGAGACCCAACTGGAAATGCAGAGTTTGCTCCCCTGTATTACACTCAAAACTTGGCTCACGTTTAGCATTTGATCACAGCAGGTTCTAACAGCCAGCTCAAGGTTCATTCAACCTTCCACCCTTCCAAGATTGATAAAATGAGTACCCAGCTCACTGGGGAGTAGGCAATGTGTAGCCTGCATAATTCAATGGTCACCTGCCCAGAGAGTGCTTTAAGAACTATGGGAGCGATTTATAAGCAGCACACTTTGCTTTTTGATTTATCTATGAGGAAGCACAGGCAAATTTATTTTCTACATGAGGTTTAAAATTTTGCAGATAGGCAAAGCAAAAAAACCATCCCATCCCAACACCTAAACCATTTAAGTGATAAATATATATATAGTAAAATAAAATAAAATAAAATAAACATTTACTTAAGGAAATGGATCTTATTATTAAAATAATTACGCTACAATTGTCCATAGGGAGTCAGTGGTTTGAATCAGTGATATGCTGCTCATAATTTCAGGACCAATTGTTCCAGTTCAGCACAGCTACAATTCTTGTGGCCTTCTGTTTCACCCATTGGTTGGCAGAGTTGCATTTCAAAATTATGACTCTTCCAAACTCTTGAGTTTGGGCTCTAATTTCTTTGTGCATATCTTTCTTGCATATGCATAATGACAATAAAATTCTATTCTATTCTAATACAGGAGATTTCAGCCATATGTCTCATGACAGAATAATGGTCCTTACTAACCTGGACCATTTTCTGGGATTCACACCTTAACATGGCTTATTAGCATTCTCACCTATTGCAATAGTGGGGAGGTAGGGGGAAGAGTACAACAAAAGAGGAAAAACAAGGGGTCTCTCCCAGAAGATCCAAGAAACTATAGGGAAATTTAAGGCAAAAAAACTAAGAGAAATAAAACAAAACAAAAGACACAAAAGACACAAAACACGTGGCATCTTAAAAACTAACTTTCATATTTTAATATAACATTTTGTGGACATGACCACTTCTTCAGACATATTGCAGCAGAACGAGCCATGCAATATAATATGTAATGGAATATATGTTTAATGTCAAATATTCATTGGCTGTTGTATGTAGACGTATTTGCATGCAAGCCCGGTTGTAAATTCCCATAGAGACAAAGCTGGGGTGAGGGTGGATGGGGAGGGAGGAGAGGAAGAGGGGAGTTGGTTTTGAAGGAAATTTAAGCCTATTTTAAGAACCATCAGGGAAGCACTCTTATCTGATCAGGATAAAACAAGAAGGCAGAACCAGTACAGAGAAGATATAGAAGAGGCTTAAAAAAATGACAGATTCCTTTGAAGAACCCTATGATGCAGAACCTACAGTTATAGAAAGTGAACTGAAAATTGCTCTGAAAGCACTCATAAGAATTAAATCATGATTTAAATTTTAAAAAATGATTTTGTTTTAAAATTTAAAAACTGATGTTTTAATTTGATGCATGGTTTAAATTGTGATTTAAATCAATCTGATTTTTTAAATCACCGATTTTAATCCACTCTGGTACCAGTAGGCTATTTGAAGCCACAAAAACTGACTCTGTCAAAATCCTAACAGGAAAATTCTAATAAATATGGAAAACCATACAATAACTCACAAACTGGAAACGTTCAATAAACATTCCAACCCCCAAGAAAGCATATGCCATGGAGTGCAGTAACTATAGTGCCACTGCTCTAATTTCCCATGAAGCAAAGTGATGGCTCAAGATGTTGCAACAAAGGCTTTTACCTTGCATGGAGCAAGAATTTTGCATATGGAGCAAGAAGGTACCTGATGTTAAAGTTAGATTCTGAAAAGGAAGAGGCACTCAAGATCCTACTGGGAATATCCCACTACATACTGAGTCTGCCAAAGAAATTCAGAATATTACTCTGTGCTTTATTGACTACAGTAAAACCTCTGACTGTATGGATCAAGAGAAAGAATGGGTTGTTCTGAAAGAAACTGATGTGCCTCAGCACTTAGGGAAGAATATGGAGAGGCAGAATGGTTTCCTATTGGCAAAAGAGTCAGACAAGGGTGCATTTCATCCCCTTATCTTTTCAGTCTGTATGCAGAACATATGGAAAGTTGGAGTAGATTTGGATGACTAAAGAGTGGAAATTGGTATAACAATAATCAATTGTTTAAGACATGAAGACAATCCCTTCTTACTAGCAAAAGGCAGCAAAAGGCTTGAAACAATTTCTAATGGGAGGGATCAATCTGGGGAAAGTTGGTATGAGATGTATTGACTTCATAAAGGAAGCCACAGCCTTGAGTTTACAAGAACTGGGCAGCGCAGCCGAGGACAGGACATTTTGTTGATCACTCATTCATAGGGCTGCCATAAGTCAGAAGTGACTTAACAACATGTAAGAACAATAAATTACCTGAATAGCTCTGTGAGTTAGAGGTTGGGAGTTCAATTTCCCCACTGCTACGCCTGGAAAAAGAGAACGACCAACCACTTCTGAATATTTTCTACCTAGAAAATCCTGGAAAGGGGGGGCATCCATCAGGACTGACTTGACAACACACTGTTGTTGTTGTTGTTGTTGTTGTTACTCCTTCTGAACATGTCAGAAAAGTAGATGTGTCAACATAGTCATAGAGGTTCGACAATTTCAAACGATATACAAGATTAAGTGATATATACTGTTTGTTTCACTCTTGTACTATTGGCACAGTATGCAAGAGTTTGGGTGGTTCCTGCCTTAATCACCTCGACACTTGCTCAGAATAGGGCCATTTTTAATTCTATTCCAGTGTTTCTCAGCTGTGTTGAAAGTTAAGCTCTTTGTATTTTAGGATTTTCTTATTTTAAACAGGCATTTGCATTATTGCTATAAGTAATGCACTTTTGTGAATCGTCCTGTTGAAACTCTGACTGCCCAGGTCTGACTGGTAATTGCATCAGAAGAGAAACCACACTTAGATAATAGGAGAGAAGAAAGGGAGGGCAGACGAAATTTTGCCATCTTTTGCAACTAAAACATGAACAAACAACAGGCATATGAGATGCATACCAGCCAAATGAGATGATGCTCACTGCATTTCTCCAATACGTCTGCACTTAACGAGAAATTAATTGGCTGTAATCGTGCTGTTGGTCTTGGGGCCCTGCCTTCACTTGGCAGTTTTAAAGTTTGACTCAGGGCTGATTCACACACACACACACACACACACACACACACACACACACACACACACACACACATACACATTTTTCATATAAAATACATATGTTGCCCCTTGGATATATCACCTGGCTTTTAACCTGGACCATGCAAACCACAGGGATTTTGTTACATCCCAAGTTTGGGAATTTGTGATTCCCCAGATGTTGCTGGACTGCAGCTCAGTACATCAATATATCAGGAAGGGGTTTCTGTTTGGGAAAGAGTTCTCTGTTGCGATGGCTGATCTTGCAGAATCTGTGCGGCAATAACTGGCAATCATTCAGCCATTCATCTGTGTCATTGGCACACCAACATTGAAGTGTATAGCCTGATCTTGACTGTGCCATGCGTGACTGGGAGTAAAAACACACCAAATTAACTAGGGAATAACTAGAGAACAACTCTCTTGTGTGACCTGGACTTCGGTTGAGAGACAATGGGTATTACAGTCTACAACATCTGGAGGACCAAATTTTGCCCAGCACAGAATATATGGAGCACATGCAAACCAGGACAAACTGGGGTGTACATATTTATTATGAAATATATCTTGCTCTGGGTACATATTGAAAGTGTATGAATACCGTGTATTTCATTAAAAGATAGCAAATCCTCTTTGTGACTTTTTGCATTCAAAAAAATCCTGACAGACATGCAGAATGCATGTTTGGAGCCTAACCTCTAAATATGCATTACTGTAGGGTCTGTGCATATATATTTTTCACACTAGAGATAGTGTATCAAAAATTGAAAGTGGCTGGTTGACTGGGTACAGCTGATTTACGTAATTGGAGAAGAAAGTTCTCTACAGCAGGGATTCCCAACGATAGGTCCTCAACTAAATCTCCCAGGAGCTTTTGCCAATAGCTGTGATGGCTAGGATTTCTGGGAGTTGCAGTCCAAGAACATCTGGGGACCCAGGTTTGGGAACCACTGCTGTAGACGATCAAATTAGCAATGGAGTTAGTGGGCACCGGAAGAATACACGCAAGAACTGAAAGGAAATCATATCATCATGAAATGTCTGTGAAGATTCTCAGTCATCCAGGTGAGTTCATCTGGAAGTTGAGTCATGGCTACTAGACTTCTTTTTTTCTTGAGAGATAGAAACGTTTTGCTGCTCATCAAAACAGCTTCATCAGTCTGAATACAGCTAGTGCAAGCTCTCCATCTTATAGTCACCCTAGTCTAAAATAGGCCCATGGGATGAACAATGGCCTGAATAGGCTCCTTAGGTGGACAATAGTATCCATAACCTTAAGGTGAACAATGGCCTAAGGTGCTGAAACCTATCAAGAATGGGTCGTTAGCTATGGCCTCTGTGGTGAAGGCTTTTTGATTTGTCTGGGTACTGTAGAAAGCACACCCTGATAAGTAGCAGATAGACTAAGGCTATGGATATGGCAGCAAAGAACAAAATCAAACCCCCATCTAATTTACCTTAAATGTGCAGAATAATGTCACATATGGCATACTACAATACAGTAGACCCCGGTATCCTCTGGAGATTGGTTCCAGTCCTTCCTGTGGATAAGGAAAACCATGGATAAGAGAACATCCCCCCCCAAAAAAACTGCTGTAGCTTGCTTTACAGCTGCTGTTTGTGAAATTAGCTTGCTTTACAGCTGCTGGTTTATGACAGTAGCTTGCTTTGCGGATGCTGGATTATTTATTTATTTTCCTCTGCCAACCATGGATAACTGAATCAGTGGTTAATGATTCAGTGGATATGGGGGTCCTACTGTATAACAGTTAACAAACATGATCAAAATCTAATTGCTGCATGTCACATACTTGATTTGCAAGAATATTTTGTGGCCCTTAATAT
The DNA here is from genome assembly GCA_029282475.1 of Phrynocephalus forsythii. Classification (NCBI taxonomy): domain Eukaryota; kingdom Metazoa; phylum Chordata; class Lepidosauria; order Squamata; family Agamidae; genus Phrynocephalus; species Phrynocephalus forsythii. The sequence continues at coordinate 28,203,853 of JAPFRF010000011.1, read as the reverse complement.
CAAATGTGACTAATTTGGGGATTGAAGGCACTTATCATGACACTTGCCCACAGTCATGCATTCCTGGATAGTCCACAAACACAGGGCATTTGTAAAACTAAAGGGTCCCACCTATCCATTCAAAGACCAACTCCATCACATCAGCTAAGATGTTTCATATGGCATGACACAGGCATCCAAGTGGCAGGCCGTATGTGCTAATTACACGTGCAATTAAACTTCCTGCTCTGCCTGTTCGTCATCTGACTTTGCACGAAGGGTCCCACACCACCAGTATACAGGGCACCCAGCAAAGTTGCCACAGAGGCATCAAAATGGGTAAGAAGGTCAGAGCTGGTGATCTCTCCAAACACTCTGCAGAGGGTCAGTCCCCATCTTGACTTGTCTTCGAGATGAGAAGAGCTGTCAGGGGTCTCCTGGGAGGCAGCGGGTAGACGGGCGCACCTGTTTGCATGCTTTCATAATCCGTCAGTGGTGGGCCAGGTGCCGCCTGGAACACACACACTTTGTCCAGGAAAGATAACAGCCATGGGCAGCAGGAACTGGACAGCAACAGCCATTATCATTAAGGTCTGCTATTGAGTGACAGGATCCTAAGGCAAAGCATCATCGTTTCCCTCTCTATAGGCTAGTTAAAAATGCCTCAGAAACAGCCTGCAATCCAGGACTTGACTATATTTGCAATTCTACCATCTCATTTCAAAGCCGCACAATCCATTTTAAACCAAGAGCTCAGCTTACAAGAGCCACTCGGGTTTCATTTCCAGAAGAATTCCTTCGAGATAGAATTTTATTTTATATAGAGGAGTGGGAACGGGGAGGACAGAGAGAAGTCCTTTCGGAACCTCTGGTACAAGAACTGCAGCTGATAAAAGACAACAGAAGAGCAGAAAGACAATGAATTAAAAATCAATTCACCCAACCGTTATGGGCTACAATACATCAGAAAGGAGATTTCAACAAAGCGTTATGAAGGTGACCTGATGGTAAAATCTGCCTGAATGGACTGCTTTGGGAAATGGTGGACTCTTCCCTCCCTTGATAGTTTCAAAGGGTTCGATGCCCACCTATCAGGGAGGGTCTAGTTTTGGTAGAGCATCCACTCAGCAATCCTTGGGGTTCTTTCCAGCTCAACAATTCCATGATTCTACATTTTTAAACATGTGTTTTGCTCGTATTCCATCACACTTGCAACAAACAGTGTAGGCCATCTGATCCTTTAAGAGTACAGAACAGTAATAAATTTGCCACCTGGCCATAAGGTGGCAACCGTAAATAGACTAGTAATGAATTCTAATTCCATGCCAGGTATATAAGAAAAGTATTTTTTCCCATGGTTCCTGTATCAGGAGCATTCACACCCTCCATGCTTTCCTTCTTCCACCCACAGAACTGGCCAGAGGCTCTAGGTGGGGCAGGGTCAAGAGAGAGTCACTCCAGCGTACATCAGCATTTCATTAGTTGTGTATGGCTGGTTTTAATTCACTCTCTCAATAAAGTGAGGGTGTGAGGCTGTTTGCAGAGCATCTAGCAAACACCACACATAAACACATGAAAGTATATGAATCTCATATTTGCACGTTTGTAATTAGTATGTACTGATGCAGCAGCCTGGGTCAGGTACAAGGCCTATTTGCTCACAAGGCACATGCTTCCCAAGTGGTTGACACACATTGAACTGTTGCCCCCACCCCCAAGTCTGCCCCTTTAGCTAGCGCAACGCCAGCTCCTGCTGTAAAATACTATGGTTAGGTAGCAATGGGTGTTTTGGGAGGATGAACTGCAGTCAAGATATTAAAAATGGGGTACAGGTGGGGCTAGATAGCATAGAAAGTACATTTTCCCAAAATTCCTCAGATGGGAGTGTCACCTACTGAGTTCAATCAAAATAAGTTGCTCCACTTTTTTTTTCCTGGTCTTGAGAAGTGGTTCAACACAAATGAGAAATCTCTGTGTAGGCAAATTCTACCCTGAGAATACAACTGCACTGTGCTATGCATTGACCACATGGTCATGAATCAGCCCAGAGTTTCCCTATTAAAAACTACAATATTTCCCTCTGTCGCTAGGGCTTCTACTAGAAAACAATAACAAACAAAATCAAATCCATTCACTCCATTTCAGGTAAATGATTGATTGAACCAATATAGAAACAGAGGTAAACCAATTCCAGGCAACAGAATGAAAAGATCCAGAACTTTTTTATGAGTTTAGCTTCCAAGTAAGAAACTTTTAAAAACCTTTAATAGAATGTAGAATTGTAGATTGTAGAAATTCCACTGTGCCAGCACATACTCAGGGAACACTGAGTAAACCTACCAGCAATACTTTTATTTATAAACAGCTAATGAAAAAAAAGCAGAAACACTTTGTTTACAGATTATTAAGCAGTTCCATTGTAACTGTGCTTTCTACAGAGCTTCAATTGAACTGCAAAGTGAGGTCACTTAACGCAGTTAATGGAAACAGGCACAGGAAAATGTGAGCTCCCTGGTGCAACTTTACAAAGATAAATTTGCATACCCTTCACTTTGCAGTTGCACCCTAAGCAAAGTTGATTTCTGCAACCTATATATCAGTGGTGGCGAACCTTTGGTACTCCAGATGTTTTGGACCACAACTCCCAGAATTCTGATCCTAGACTGCCAATGACAAAGTACTGTGGGAGCTGTGGTCCAAAACAGCTGGAGTGCCAAAGGTTCACCATCACTGCTATATACCCTCACCAACACCCCTAGGAGCAGAACCTGAAAGAGTAATTTAAAAACAAACTAAAAAAGCTCCCAAAATTCTCAATTCAGCCTGGTTCTTGGTTTCCACTGGTATTTCTCAAGCTAAGTAGCTATGCTGGCTGGCCAATTTTGGGAACAGTAGTCCAAAACCAGTCCAAGTTTTGCCTTGGAAATAAATCCCCACTGACTTCTGTATAAAATAATCTGACCTGAACTAATTTGGCAGAAAATTTTAATAATTCATTCTGCCATTTCTGTTCTTCATACAGTTTACACTAGTTTTACAAACAATAGGCAGGGCAGAGAAACTCTAGTTTCAGCCACTGGGAATGTTATTCATTCAGTTATTCTGGCTCCCCAGATTTCACCAAGTGTTGCTCACACTGTGCAAACAGCAATGCAGGTGACACTAGGCTAGGGAAACCTTTGACCTTCCATGTCTTCTCGCCCCTGACCCTCACCATCCCTTCCCAATCTTGGGTTCCCCAGATATTCCTGGTAACCTTCATTAGCAATGCCGGTCAAATTTTCTGGGAGTTGCAGTCCAAGAACACTTGGGAATCCAAGGTAGGGAAGCACTGCTCTAGGATATGCAATTATTAATTGGGAGGTGATGGAAGCCATGGCGGTGCCCTTCACTGGCATTTCACAAGCTAACCTCTATAGTCAGCATCAGATGATTAGGTCTTAGGGCACAATACAGGCCAAGATCAAGAAAACAAAGGGCCAGTTTTAGAACAACTAGAAGCAAAGTAACAGGAAGCAACAAATCAAACTCCTGCTTCTATGGGATGTGATGTTCAATAAAAGTTTTGGAGTCTCCAAGACAAAGCATATGAGTTCCCTACCTGAAGCATGTCTACCATGTTCTTCCTTTTTATCACAGTCTTGCCTACTGCTGCAAAATGTGATGTGAAATGTTACCTTTTAAAAAAAATGCAACCTGTAGGTAACTGCAACAACACTTACTTTAGATCTTCACTTCTCCCCAAGAAAACAGAGAGCACTCTCTCTTTCTCAACTGACCTGGCTTTGTTCAGGGGATCCAAATTCCGTGCTTCACCTGCCGAGCTCAGGTTGGACTTACAGTGGTACCTTGTACAAAGGAATTAATTTGTTCCAAATGAAATTATGTTAAACAAATTTTCCTTTATACAAATTCCCATAGGAATGCATTGAAAATGGAGTAATCCCATTTTTATGTTATATGGATTTTCCCCATAGGCGATTACGTTAAGCAAATTTCTCCTATCTCTGGAATTTTTATGTTGTACAGATTTTATGTTATACAAGCTGTTTGTTATACAAGGGTCCACTGTATTTCTGTTCTAAAGACTGGGCAAAATACAGCTTCCAGACCACAAAGTGCCAGCACAATCCAGAGCAAGTTGCAGCCCAATGCTTTGCCCATCGTTGTTCTTCTTACGTGCCTTAGGATTACCTTGAACAGGCTTGCTGTACTTGGTTGAATTTACTGCCAGGACAACACACAGAAGATTGTGTTGTTAGGTGGCAGCCTATGCAAGTTGACTTAGGAATCTATCCCACTGAATTTCTTGGAATTTACTTCCATGGAAACAAACACGGGCCCCACCAATTAGGTAGCTGGGACACAATCCTAAGTGAGCGAGCTCTCAGGGTTATGTTCAAAGACTGCCCACAATTATGTACGGAGAAGACTGTTTACTTGAGGAAGTGTCTCGTGCCACAGAACCCCTTTCTATTAGAGTGCTGCAAGAAACATTCATTCAGGTTTCTGTTCCCAGATTTTTGCAAAATCTATCTTGATTCATATGCTTTAATGCTTAAAGAGCTAGCACTAGGTGTCTAATTCAGGAACCGGCCATGTGGGGCTCCTGCATCCTTAGAGATCCCACGAGCCCATCCCTGCCACCACCACCCCAAACCATTGCCTTTTCCTCCCTCTTCTTCTCTTCCCATCCCAGGATCCCAGGCGAACTTCAGCAGCTGAACTTCAGTGGAAGTAGCAGCAACAGATCCAGAAGAGAAGCAGACTCCTGCCCCCAGGTGGCTGCATCTCCTGGTCTAACTCTTTTGAACTTTTCCCTAAGAAGCACACCTGTACCCCAGCACATGGGTACCACCCTTTCTTCACACCCTATATTTTTCTCTTCCCAATACGTGTGCATCCTCATCCTGGCCTTTCTGTAACCTCTCTCGCAATGCTTATCACACTCATTATCCCAACCTCTGCTGCAAGGCAGGGAAGGGTGATGCATATATAATCTCTCTGCCTATACGGATGGGAAGACTGGAATACTTGAACAAGGAAGGGTTGCTAAATTGGACAAGTTCAAAGGCAGGCACATGACTCATGCTTCGCTCCTTTCCAAAATGAAGAGACTAGTGGGGGGTGGGTGCTTTCAAAAATGAACTTTTAATTTGACAGGCTCATTTATTCATGAGACCTGCAGCATTGCCCAGAATGGATTGACCTGGGCTCGAACTCACCGGGGAAAATGAAATCTACCTGCCACCCCTTCATGCAGCCTATACCTGATGGGCCTTGCTGAAACAAAACAAGGAGGTTCTGTTTCTTGCACTCTTTCTTCCCCTGCATCACCCAGAGGCCCTTGGAAAGCCCACACAAATGGAACGTGATGGCAAAGGTCAAGCCCCGGGTTCGAGTAATCAGATGTGCCTCTGGATAGGAAGCTTCTACCCTCAGCTGACACAGCTTGCACCGTCTTTCCAAAACGTATTTGTTCTCATTTTAAATGTATCGAAGCCCTCGGTTCTGTCTGCAGCATCTGTGGCCACCAGGCATGTTCCAAACACCAACCGACCTGGGATTTCACAGCGGAAGGGGCCACACATCCATCGATCAAGGGGCCACGGGCCCCCTAGGAGGTGGTACCTCCTTGCTTCCCAGAAACAACATGATGACAAAGAGGGAAAGTGACTTTTCTCAATGAAGCCATCTTAGAAATGACAGACACAAGGAGTTGTTAAATGCCTGTACTGCAAGTAAAACTGTGCTCACGACCTGGGGTTCAATCCCCGGTAACAGGATCATGGTTGACTCAGCCTTCCATCCTTCCGAGGTCGGTAAAATGAGTACCCAGCTTGCTGGGGGGGCAATGTGTAGCCTGCATACTGCAATTTAAAAACTGTAAACCGCCCAGAGACTACTTGGAGTGGTATGGGGCGGTATATAAGCAGAACACTTTGCTTTACATGAAACAACATCTCTAGGTACAGTGGTGCCTTGTATAAAGGACTTAATTTGTTCCAAATGAAATTATGTTAAGCAAATTTTCCTTTATACAAATTTCCCATAGGAATGCATTAAAACAGAGTAATCCCTAATCACAACCATTTTTATTTTGCATGGATTTGCCCCATAGACAATTCTGTTAGGCAAATTTCCCCTTTCTCCAGAATTTTTAATGTTGTACAGATTTTATTTTATACAAACAGTTTGTTATATGAGGGTCCACTGTACTTCGATAAGTTTGCATTTGCTTAACTTTTTCTCTCTTTCCAGACAATTAAGCGCCACATTCGCATGGCTCTCTATGGAGGAGCAGAGGACGTTTTTATTTTACATATATAAGGGGGTGGGGGTGGGAGAGAGGTTGAGAGAGAAAAAGAGAGAACTGTATTAGTGCATCACTGATGTGATAACATCATTGACTAAAAAAGAAAAATGGAAAACTTCCACCCATAACCTGCACAGGGACTAGGCAAGGGCCAGGAGAGCCTGCAGGACTGCTGACTGCTCCACAGCTAGACGGTGTCCACTCCTGATTTAGGAGGTAGGGCTAAAGTCGTACATAACAGCTTTTTCACATATCGTACAGCCACACATAATTCAGTCCCATAAATACATGGAGAGGGCTAGCATCTATCAGTGTAACACCACTAACTCCTTGATCAAGGATCAAGGATCTTTTCTGAAGGTCATGTCCTTTGACCGCAAGACCTTCTCTCTAAGTAAGGTAAAGGTTAAGGTTCTCCCCACACATGCGTGCTAGTTGTGTCCGACTCTAGCTCATCTCTGTATTCAAGCCGAAGACCAGTGTGGTGCAAGTCCATGCTCATGGGGCCGGCATGGCTGCAAGGAAACACTGTTTTACCTTCCTTCTTTTTTTGGCGGCACCTATTTATCTACTTGCATTTACATACTAGGTTGGCAGGAGCTGGGGGTTAACGCCGCTGTGTGGCACCCGGGATTCAAACCGCTGAGCTTCTGACTTTGTAGCTGACAGTTTTCAGTGCTCTAGGCTGCTGACCCACCACACTCCGTTCCTAAGAACAGTACTGCAGTCTTAATTCTGCTTCCTGAGTCAGTAATATGAAATGGGAGTGAGTGGGACTAAAGAACCATCAGCTTCTCCATGAGTCTGGATGAGTAACTGGATTAGCTTTAATTTTCCCATTCTCTCTGAAACAAGCCAGATAGTAACAGAAGGCAGGGTTTCTTCAGTAGCAGCACCTGGTCTTCAGAACTATGTCTTAGAGCCTGGTGCTATCTGCATTGGATTTCAGCAGTGTTTCTAGTTTCGGAGTATTTGGTTTTGCCTCTTTTGATGCTGGATTCTTAAGTGTCTCCTGTGATCTGCTATATATACTGTTGTTGTTCTGTTTATGTTTGTAAGCCCCTCTGGAAGAGAAACCCTCCCTCTGCAAGACAACGGCCTGACTCCTCAGTGACTTCCTTCAAAGTAAAAACAAAAACAAAAGATGTACAACATTGTGTGATGCATTTTGAGCTACATGCTCATAAAACTCTAACACTGAACTCTATGACTGACAAGTATTTCATCCATCAATATGGGAAGCTGAAAGGAGAAGGCATACTTCTCTACCAACTATGGCAAAGAAGATCACTCAGCCTTATATGAAGGTAACAAATGTCCTTGAAACTTCTGGTCAAAATCAGATGTTCATTGCCACTCAGAGGGATATCCTCTCTTAGTTCAAGCCAAGTTTACCCCTTGTTGTTACTGGATGACAGTGGAAAAGTTATTCCTCCACCATCTCCAAAGTGCACATTCACTGCCAAATCCAGTTTGTCGATTGACAATATCAAATGAGATGAGATCATGAGATGGGATGACTGTAAGGAAGAGACCCTTTTGGTGGTGGCACCTTGTTTATTTAATTTCCAAACAGGCTTCCTGGTATTTTTGGTGTTATGTGTTTTTGGACTCCTTTTCCCTCCTTCAGGTATTTAAGAACAGCTTCTACTACATTGAGTTTAATGTACTTCAATATTTTCATTCTTCGCCGCTCGTTCAATCTTGGTATGAGCACCTCTTAGTTTTTCCCCATTTTTATTTTATTGCATTTAATTTGCCTGTCTACTACACAACAACTGTGGTTGTCAGGTAGTCTAGAAATGCATTTGGTCAATCAGATGGTGAGTCATTTCCCCACCACCACTATCAATGTTTTTGTTTTTCATTTGATTTTACTTTTTCAAGAATGTGTCCTTATAGGCCGACAGATCAATTTGTCTCATGAAACTTCCCTGGACTGCAACATACCACAATGTGAAGAATCTCCGAAAGACCAGTTGGATGAACCAAGCCTTCACAAGTCATGCTGGGGGCCCACATTGATGCCGTGGCAAAAGGTTGTACAGAGACTTGTTGCTTTAAAGTTTAGGTTGCTTTAAAGTTTAGGTTTTGGGTCAGTTGCCTCAAGTCGGAGAACTGAATCACCTCACAGGGGGAATCCCTGCAGTTTTGGCTACTGTATCTCCCAAGAATGCTTAGCCGAGTTCAGCATGTTTAAGAGTTGCTGGTTTCCTCCATCCTTCCATGATGAGCTTTGTGGACTGCCCCTTTGAGGCCTGCTTCAGGAGGATACTCTCTTTAAAAACACAACTCTACACCACACCCAGGTTTCTAGACCTGAGAAGAAAACATGACAGCGGGTTGCTCTCTTTTGATACACTTGGGTTTCCCTGAAATTGGCCTTGGTGCTCCTTCCTGGAGGAGTAAAAAGAAAAAGAAAAGCAACAAGCCATCAAGAGGTGAGTGTTGTTGCTGTTTCGTTTGCTTTTGGGGTGCCCCAACATCTTAATACCCACCAGCATCTCTGGCACCATCTCCTCAACTTATAACCAGCATTTATTATGACTGCTGTCTCTTGAGCACTGAGGAGGGACACCGGCATACCCCTGCTGCTGCAGCGTGACGGGCACAACAGCCGCAGGTTTTGAACCCGTTCCTGTGCCAACATCTGGCACGCTTGGAAACACGCCCGCGCCCGCGCGCACCTCTGCCCGTCTAGAAACGGCGCAGAAGAATCCCCGGGAAGTGGGAGCAATAGGTGGGCCTTGCTTCCTCAAGGATGCCCCTTTCCCCCGTCCCAGGGCGAGCCAAGCATCTCCCGTAGAGGGGAAAGCAAGCCCTTTCCGAGCTGGAGTGGTGGGGGGGTGAAGCAAGAGGGAAGACGCGCGCCCTGACGCCGGCTAAGAGGCCGGCATCGGAGCCGCCTGCGCTGCCTGCAACCAATTGGGGAAGGCCCGCCCGTTCCTGCGAGGAGGCCTCCTCCTCCTCCTCCTCCTCCCTGAGCGCGGCCGCCGCCTCTGGCCCACCCAAGTAGCAGCCGATGGGCATAAATTTGTGAGCCGGGAACCAGGACTGGATCGGAGGGGAGCGCTCCCCTCTCCGCTGCCGCGCCTGCCAAGAAACTCAAACCGAAACGCATTTCCCGCCCTCCCCCCGGCTCTCCTGCCAAGAAACCAGGGCGCTGCGCCAGCAGCACGGAGGCTCCTCCACGTAAACGCTACATGTGGAAGGGCCGCGCGCTCTCTGTGTGCTTGTGTGTGTGTGTTTCTCGCCTCGATTTCCAAGGCATAGAAGAATCTTAATGCTTCACTCTGGATTGCTTACGCCCACCACGTACACACAGCTGGCTCTGAGAGGGAACCAGATTTCTCCCCCGCCACACCAGCTTTGTCTCTTCCACATACAGTACATAATATATATATATATACACACAGATATCTCCCCGCCCAGTTAGGGGCTGGAGGATTGGAGGCAACTGTAGCAAGCCCCCTAAGTGAGAGCCTCTCCCCCGCTGCATAACGAAAGCAAGGGGTTTCCCTTTGCAGTGAAATCTTCAAGGCACAAGATGAAGGCCGCCTCTCACATGCCCATCTATGGGGTTCAGAGGCTCATATGATTTATGCAGGCTTTGGCCGAAGCTGATGGCTGATGCATAGAAGAAATGGGCTGAAGGGACCTCAACATTGAACCCACCCACTGAGGAGGGCACGATGCACACTTCATGCGCCCTCGTTGAAGTAGCACACTCAACACACCCAGGGCCCTCATTTTCCAATCTAACGAGTGGGTTGCTAATGCTTGAATTCTTCCTAATTTTCATATTCGGGGAGGTCATGTTTCCTAACTTAGAAGATAGCGCCAGGAACATCCCTCATATTACACAGAGTGAGGCAGCTGTTCCAGGACGCTGACTGGGATATGGTGGAAAGAGTAAATTGCCAATCCTAGACAGTCCTCTGTTGGAAAATCTCCTCTGTGTCAAGGACTACACTTAAGTCTACAACCAGAACCCTTCAAAGATACCCAACACTGACCATCAACACCTGAAGGCAGGCTGTGCATGCACACATATGTGGTTTCCAGAGCCTTCTCTACAATGGTAAAATGTTTCACTTTTTAAAAATAAACCTGTAAGTAAGTGGCCGTTCCGTTCACATTTCAGGAGTTTAGTACTGCACTAGATTGATCCGTATTTTTACTATCATCTAGCTAGCTAGCTAGCTATCAGATTTCTATACTGCCCATCTAGCAACAAGGCTGCTCTGGGAAGTAAGAAAGGTAAAAAGGTAAAGGTTCCCCCCCCACATGTGTGCAAGTCATGTCCAAATTTAGGGGCAACACTCATCTCCGTTTCCAAGCCAAAGAGCCAGTGTTGTGCAAGTCCATGGCCATGTGGCCGGCATGGCAGAACACACTTCTGCACACGGAACACAGTTTTACTTTCCCGCTTTTTTTTTTTTTACGGCAGTACCTGTTTATCTACTTGCATTTTACATGCTTTCAAACTGCCAGATTGGTAGGAGCTGGGGTTAACAGCGGGAGTTCACTCTGCTGTGTGGCACCCGGGATTTGAACTGCTGGTCTGCCAACTTGTAGTCGACAGTTTTCAGTGTTCTAACCCGCCGAGCCACCACACCACCATATTTAGAAAGATGAGGAGATAACAAAAGTAATAAATAAAATAAATAAAACAACACAATGAACAGAACAGAGAGACAAATAAGGAAAACAGAGCAAACAAATAATGGTAGGAAGAAAGCACTAGTCACAGAAACCATTTCAGTCCATCCAAGTACTAGGTTCATAAACATCTAGTTTAAGAAAAAGGGTTCCTGGAGGCCTCCTAAATAAATAGTTACTCTCCCTGGCATTTGGCTCCCCCATCCTTTCCATCTTCTCAGGGCAAGTGGGGGTCACTACTCAACACTGCAGCCATGCAATGGATGCAACTCACCCATCAGCACCTGTTTATTCAGTTTGGAGGTGGGGGCACAGAGGTGCCATCACTTCTGAAGTCTCTCCTTCCAGAGTAGTACAGCATGGCAGAATGGTGACAGATGGGTTCATGCACCCAAGGGATATGGGGCAGCGGTGATACTGAGGATGATGTTTGGCTTCCTATCTCAGGTGGTGGGAACCCATAGTTATTTGTAGAGTTAGCAAAATAAATAGAGTTTGAGATGAGATAGTTTCTTGAATCTACTGAGCAATCCATTTTCTCCTTGAACATGCCAGCTTGCTGAACACTACAGTTAAGTCATCTCTGCTTGTCAAGATCCATCAAGAAATGTCCAAGATATCTTCTGTCCCACTACACACACACACACACACACACACACACACACACACACACACACACACACACACACACACACACACACACACACGGCAAACATGTACACAGCAAGCAGCTGAAAGCTAGGGGCATTGTTTATATGTCTTCAGATGACAATTGCATCGAATGCCCAGTTTGCAGCCCTTACTCCATGTGCACATTCTCCAGCAAAATATAATTCTGGAGGTTTCCAGACTTTGTGCTTAAGACGTAAGCAAACCTCTCTATTTGGCTTTTCCATGCTGAACTCATCTCTACTAGCACTGGAACAATCTTGATGTTTCTTCAGAGAGGCCTTATATATTATGTGTATATCTATATGCCCTCTTTTTCGGATGCAACTCTCCACACAATCATAATCACATGGAAGGGTGGAGTGGGATTACCTCTGCCACCCAGGCATACTGCTGGGAGGGGTCTGATGAGAGGTGCCTGTTCATTTGGTTCAGAGACCAGTGTTCTAAATGCAGTATACACATCAGCATTCACTGTTGATAATATCCACATGCGAGCCACATCCCAAGACTTTTGCAATGTATCCTGATTAGACTACTGTGATTTGTTTTTCAGGGACTGGCTTTGAAGGCAGGCTGCAGCACCCCGAGGGAGGAATCCTCACCCCTTGGAGGCTTGATTGGCGCCAACCTCGTTGTTTATTAGTTTACAACATGGTTTTACCCAAGGTTGGGAACCACCAGTATAGGATGCAAGCAACACCTCCTCGGCATCTGATGTTCAAGATTAAGGTGTGATTGTATGGGCCTTTAGCCTGCTACTAGAAGCCAGGACTGCCTCATCTCTGATGTCCTTCTGGAAACAGGCAAAGACCTTTCTTTTCAGGCAAGCTTTCCCTGAATGATGGTCTAACTATTATGTGTCTTTTATATGAATCTATGGGTTCACATAGACCTTGTGTTTATGACTACTTATAACCGTGTTGCTTTAATGTAATGTTGTCTATTAATGCTGTAAGATGTCCCTCAATTCCTTGTTCTCAAATACTTGAACATGTCTTAATCGTACTGGAAGGTATATTATCCCTCATTACTGTAAGCCGCCTTGGGTCCTTTTCCAAGGAGAAAGGTGGGGTAAAAATACTCTAAAATAAAAATAAATAAATAAATAAATAAATAAATAAATAAATAAATAAATAAATAAATATTTGGCCTGGTGCAGGGTTAGGCTGGTTTGCTCCTTTTCACATAAGGTAAATGCTGGAGTGAACCAACATGTCCCCAGAACAATCCTACCTGCACATTGTGGAGCCCCTATCAAGGGGCTTCTACTTTTTGTGTGTGTAGGTTGGATAGTTTTGGTTTGGTCTGTTTCTAGTGCATGTGATTGCTGGAAAAAGACCAAAAGCAAGCCTTCTGACTGTCAAGTCTCCTTCTGGTTGGAATTTTCAATATTGTGAAGTCCTTTAATAAGTGAGTAACTTCAGCATATCAGCAATTGAATATTTCCTCTGCTCGTCAATGGAGGGGCATGGTATTTTTTTGGGGGGGGGGATTAAATGACAGTAGGCCATTGCCAATGCACTGCATCACATATAAAAACAATTCTTTTAAAAAAATTTGGTCTTCTCTTGTCAAAAACTGCCTTCACCTGAATCCAGAGATTTGGCTCCAGGCTGTTTCCCAGTAAGTTCTTTAAGACAAAGCAAAGAAAATTTTTTAGAAGTGATACAGCATATCAACAACAATATGCTACACTCAGTCTAAAGGTTTTCACCAAGGATCAGACCAAAGACCAAATGGTACTTATCACAAGCAACCCTATTTAGCCCATGGCAGCCCAATCTAAAAGGACATGTGTAGAAAAGCCCTAAATTTATTGGGATTAATTATGGGTGGGGTACAGTTGATCTTTTGCCTAAATCAAATCAAGCCATCTTACTAAACTGGATCTGATAAAACAACTAGACAAGCCATACCAATGAAAGCAAAATAAATATTGAAATCTATCTAGCTATAAACATTGGCAACATACAAATGTTGGTTGGGGGATTCTGTACCCTGTTTCCGGAGGATGACTATAACTGATCCTTTCCTAGGAAGAAGCAGCCCATAGAGAGATAACTGTATGAGTGTCTGTAACCCACCCCACATGCACACCCTCAGATAGCAGAGGAATGTTATGTCGATAAGCAAGTGCTGCTGTGATCCTGGAACTGATTTTTAAAAAGCCGCTCACAGCTGTGTGTGGCAAAATCCACCACCAGTGCCCCCCCCCATCACTTGTCTGTTGTGCATGTGGAGCCCAAGGCTTAGTAGTTAATGGTGGCTAATCCATCCCTTGCATATACAGATAGACCTGGGTAGATATTACATTATAAGAGAGCGAAGAAGATCAAATGGGTAAACACATATGCAGATTAGGGTACCAATAGTCTAGGTTTTACTTAAAGTAACCTTCCGATTTTCCTTCAACTTTGAAATCGACTGGTTCAAGACATTTTGCTGCTACCAATAGCATCAGTAACTATCAGTTTTCTACTTTTCACTCTGTTACCTTATGTTTGAAGAAGTGGACTTGATCCACAAAAGCATATACAGTGGTACCTTGTATAAAGGAATTGATTCGTTCCAAATGAAATTATGTTAAGCAAATTTTCCTTTATACAAATTCCCATAGGAATGCATTGAAAATGGAGTGATCCCAATTTTATGTTGTACAGATTCTCCCCATAGGCGATTATGTTAAGCACATTTCCCCTATCTCAGGAATTTTTATGTTGTACAAATTTATGTTACACAATCTGTTTGTTATACAAGGGTCCACTGTATTAAAATATAATAGTCTTTCAGGTGCCACATGTTTTGTGTTTTGTTTTGTTTTTAATTTAATTTTGTATGCAATTATTGCACAGACGAACATGGCAACCTCTTCCAAAACTACTTTTTCATGGCTCCTCAACTCTCTTTAGGCCTCTATCTGCCTAGCATTAATTCCAGCCCTCATGAGAACAACATAAGACATAATGAAGGCTGCCTATAAGGTAGAAAACAAGTGTAAAAGAAATTCTGCCTGGAAGCAAGGAGCTAGGGAAGGGGCAGGGGGCGGGGGCGGGGGGCGGGGAGAGAGACAAAGGAGCTACCTGATGCAAGAGCTGGTATCCCTAACTCTATGGACTGAAAAACAACAAGAAGAAATTATCTGACACATTTTTGGTATATCCCATGGAAAACCAAGTTGTGTTTTAAGCTGCTCTGTCCTCTGTTGTTCCCGATGGCTTAAGAGATTGGTGGCAAAGAATTAGCATAAGCTCCGCCATGTAGACATCTAATTTGCCCTGGTGCGACTGGGATATGTGGCAGAAAGAAGACAATGCTCTTGTGTTTCATTGACACAGCTCCTGCTTGCGTCTATAGTTTCTAACATGCACCACAGAAAGCTGTCCTGTGCAGGAGCTGTGAAGAAAAGCAGGCATCAAAATAATGACAAAGGGACACCATGTCTAAAAGCAGAGTGATTGTCTTGAGGACGAGTCACAATTCTGAATGGGTCACCTTACAAGTTGCAGATTTTCTAGTAGCCGTTATTAATAAGAAGTGAGAGTGCATCTCCCTTTGTTTTTTTGTTAATTTCTTATTTGACAATGCTTTTCCATCACTTGTCTTGGTTGTGCTATATTTTCTTTGTTTTAATGCCAATAAAGGTATGGATGGATGGATGGATGGATGGATGGATGGATGGATGGATGTAAAAAACTTAAGTTTTTGTTTAATGAACCACACAAAACGTTCAACCATCACCATACAAGATAAAGGTCAATGGTGGTTGTCCATGTTTGGAAATCTGTTTTAAAGAGTTAAAACAATTAAGGGAGGCCTTTTCATGCTTTTTTGTGTTGTTATGTGCTATCTATGAACCATGGTACAGCACGCTTAATAATCGATACCTACAACCTTTCCATCAATATGGAAATGATCCTTTTGCACCTGCCTACCATGAGACCATGATACTTTTCGATAAGAGTGACCTTTTAGGCCAGATGGGCAGGATAGATATACACATATATGAACACACCGGAATTCAAAACCATTAAATAGCTAAGTAGTTAAAGTCCTCTGCTTATACTGGTGCAATTGTCAGCTGGGATTTCTTCTACCTTTGTTGTTGTTGTTAATTGTAAACTAAGTCAACACATTTTTGAAGGAACTCGTGCATTTATTAAGTAAAAAAATGAATCACATTGCATTCTCATTAGCTTTTGCAGGCCTGGGACGGCACCAGATGCCAAGTAAAAGGAAAGGGCATGACAGAACATGCAGCTGAACACAGATAATTACATGGTGCATACAGCAGACACCGGAATGGGGGTAAAAATTAAGAAAACAATTATACACAGGGCCAAGCAATCCTCAACACTACTAGAAGGTTTTGGTTGGTTAGTTGGTTGGTTTTGAAAGGTCAAATTTTTGGATACCCAGTGTGGCATAGCGGATTGAGTGAAGAATTAAGATTCAGGAGTCTTGGGTTCAAATCCCTGCTCTGCAATGGAAACGTACATATACACGTGCACAGGTGGGTGGGTAGTACACTGGTAAAGCCACTCCTTAAACATCTCCTCTTGAAAGCCCTATTAAGTCAGTTCCAGCCTGGCAGCTCCTAACAACAAAAGAACCATCAAAGACCTAAAACATTATGAGATGACTCTTGTTCGGGTTTCTATGTAGAGGCATCTGGAGGGGAAAAAAATCTCTCAACCTCCCCCCCCCCATATAGTTAGTTATACAGAACTGGCTGTTAGGATAGTTTTCACAAGGAGGCTAGTCGGAACTCCAGCCTGCTTCTGTGTAAAACTCCTCTATGGATGGCACAAAGCTGAATGGGTCAACGGGGCAGTGGTCGATTTAGAGCACAAGTTGTTTGTCCCAGCAGTGTTCATAAGCTGGGCAACTTGGTCTCCTCCCCACGTTACTCTGAAGGTAAGCCTGCCAGGTGGCTCAGGCTGGCAGATAGAGCAAAGGAGTCCAAAGTCACCCAGGAATAGAAGTGACAGTGAACACAACCACCACACCCATAAAAGAAACCCAAAAATGCATCCAGTGGAGCCAAGACTTATAAACCAACACGGATCAGATCTTTTTACAGCACATAAATGAACATGCAAGACCAAAACGACCCAAAATAATTCCCATTTACAATTGGGGTAGCTTGTAACAATATACTTCTCTTCCAGGCGCTGGGACAGCAGCAAAACTTTTAGAGAGGGGACTAACACGGATGGGAAATGACAGCATACTCTTTGCTTCTGAAAAGTCCTGGGGCTTCAACCAAACAAGTCTTGGCTTTGCTACACCACTGGCATTTTTTAATAACAGTTCAAGAGTTTTGGCTTCTTAAGAATTAAAGTTTGGTGAGGAGGTAGGCATTCACTATTGATCTGCTTAAAAATCAGCGACTCCCTGAGATAACAGGCTGTCAGCACTAGTTTTGTAGTGTAGCTCTGTCCCAAGAGCTCACTTGCAAGTCACCGTTAAATTGATTCTGACTCCTTTTTTCTTATTAACAGCTGGTTGCTGTTAATGCCCAAGTAAAAATAAACGTGGAGGAGACACACTTGTAATATGCTAAAGGGTTTTCTGACCAAAAATTAGGCATTACTTTCATCTTACAAACCAAACAAAGGAAAAAGGCACTTCAAACATGACGTACGGATGCAGAATTTAAATTGCTTAATGTTAACAGCCATGGTGTTGTTTTGAGTACCATGTATTCTTCTAGACTTTAAATTGTAATTCATGAGCGGCCAAAAAATAAAAGCTGCTTTGATGTCATATCTAGGTTATTTGCAACCACTTAATTCCACAGCTAGCTATGCTGATTATCGCACCAAATGTTGCATGCCAGACTTTTCTCTTATCAATCCTGGTCTTGCAAATTCAGGCAAGATGCAAACCAGGGAGGCAGTCCTGGAATGAGCGAGTATCATCATCAGCTTCATTTTACCATTAGAAGGAACACTGGAGGCCTTCCCACACACCCTTCCCCCTCTTTTTTTCCCAGCATGCCTTGAGTGGAGTCTCCCTAGCTACTCCTTTTGGTTCTACTATTTACACGGGTCCTATTAAATGGCCTTATATGAGTGTGCGGTTTCACTGTAATCTGAAAAATAATTGAAAACTTGCAGCAAGCCAAGGCACCGAGAACTTCTTGTTCTCATAAAATGACTTGTCCAAGCATCCCAACAACTTCTTCTTCATCATCCTGACAAAGTTACAGAGAAAAGTCAATTTGTGGCAGATAAATTGTCACAAAGCAGTAGAGCAATATCATTGTGGTCTGGAAGCACACGTTCTGCGACTGGAGAAAAGAGGTAAGGCTTATAAACCTTAGTGTTAGGGGACAGCTCCAGATTAGGAGTTAAATCTAATGTTAGTCCCAACTACAGCAGACCACTGAAATAAAGGGGACTTGGTAGCCGTATCTTTCCCATTGCTGTCAGTGGGTCTATTCTCAATGAGATTAACACTTGGGTTTAGCACTAGCCATTCCTCACCCACTCCAAATGTGTAAGCGCTACAGACGCCGTCAACAAAAGAATTTCACCGGATTGGGTCTGGATGACGAGCCTTCTCTGTAGTGGCCCCAGTCCTCTGGAACATCATGCCTCCAGGGCTGAGACAGGCCCCCTCACTCCTGGCCATCTGCAAAAGCCTAAAGACATGGTTCTGCCAGCTTGCCTGGGGTGGGACAAACAGCCGTCAACGCCTGGAGCTGTCTAACATCATAGATTCTGTGAGAGGTAGCCACGTTAGTCTGTGCCAGAATTCCAGGCAAAAATCAAAGAAACAAAACAAATCAAAAGACAAAAACATGTGGCACCTTAAAGTATCACATTTTAATGTATGCTTTCATGGACACATCCACTTCTTCAGACATATAGTAGCAATTCTGCTACTATATGTGTGAAGAAGTGGACGTGTTCACAAAAGCTTATAACAGTCTTTAAAGTGCCACATATTTTGTCTTTTATTTTGTTTTGTTTCTTTGATTTTTGCCTGGAATCATAGATCCTCTGTCTTTTGGAGCTTCACCGCTGACTCTTATTATTTATATGTATATTTTTAGTTTTAGATGCTTTTTAGATTTTTTAAAGTATCCACTGTTTTATTGTGTTTTGTACTGTAAATTGCCCAGAGTCCCCTTAGGGGAGATGAGCAGTGACAAACCTAAATAAATAAATAAATAAATAAATAAAACTGCTGCCTTTTCCCACCCATATTCTCCCCAATTTTTCTTCTGGTTTATTATTCAGGTGCTAATTCATAGCACCTTTCACAACTCCCACGGTGGTAGTGGTGTAAGAACTGATGAAAAACATACATTTCCCATCAAACCTCACCTATAATGCATCATCCTATTGAGGGTGATGGTGGAGCAAGGTAGCCCCTCTTAGGGAGGCAGCTTATTTAATCACCAAAAATGAGAATGTGCACCAGGAGAAAGGAGAAGAAGAAAGAATGCTGACTTGCACAAACTTGCATATGTTAATTTATATATACTGTATGCAAAACTGGAAATGATTTCTATAACTTAAATAAAATTCCTGCATCTAACTCGAGTAGAGAGGCAATAGCCAAGGAAGGCTGAGTCTGCTGTCCAGATGTTAAGCGTAATGGTTAAGGTCAGTGTCCTTGATCTCTTTCAGATTCTTTTATCTTTGGGTCAGTCTTGACTGGGTAGCTGTCCTCTGGCAACCCTTAGAACGGAAGAATATTTTCTTTTAAAGAGGATATATGACATTCTCCCTCTCCTCCTCTTTGGGACATACACTGCTAGTATTCAGCATTATAGGTCCACTTTGTGATCTGGAACTAGGATGTACCTGTATTTTTCTGTCTCTAAAACGACCTCCACTTTTCCAACCCAGAATTACAGTTTTGCAACCGTGTGGTTCCAGCTATAAGACGACCCTCCATTTTCAGTTAACATTTTTAGACCAAAATATAGTCTTATACATGGAAAATACAGTATTTGCCTTGAGATACTGCTCCTCTGCGGGCATCTAGTGGTAGTGACAAAGGCATGGACACTCCTGCTCTGCAGAACCAGAGGAAGGGGAAGAAGCTTACTCATGATAACACTTCATGAACCATGACGTTGAAAGCGAAGGTGCTGTCGAGAACCTCAGCTTTCTTCCTGCAAGCTCCTTGCTCCCAAATCAGAACAAGGGAGCAGCTGTATTCCAGAATAGAGCTCATAACCCTGCCCAAACCCTGTAGGGGAACCCCTACAGTTTTGTGCCCTACCCAGTCTTACTCAGCATAACAGTGGCTGTAGGGCACGGGGCAAGGCTGCATCCCAAGTCTGTCAGGATGGCATTCCTGGGGCATGGCCCAAGTGCAGGCAAAATGCCAGCTCCCAGCTGGTAGGCCAGATGGTCACCCCTCGTGACAAATACTCCGTGGGAGGTGTTAAGCGAACCTCCCATAGCCCCAGCTTTATTAACACTGCAGTTTTACCTATGCTGAAATCAAGCTGGATGATCGCTTGCCATAAGCAACGCGTGGGGTGTTTGGTGGATGTTTAATGGGGCAGCCGACTGCAAGTCAAACATTTATGTCATTCAAGTCAATGTGATCTAGTTCTGTACACCTTCCTTGGGTCTTGGGGAGATCCATCCCTCATATCTTTTAGATGGTCTCAGCCATACGTGATTACATGGAATTTTTACTCTTCTCTTTAACCGCTCGCATTCTCTTGTGGCTTTAATATTTCCTTTTAATGTTGTAAGATGACCCTCAATCCCCCGTTCCCAAATGTAAATATGTCTTAATTGTACTGGATTGTATGTTGTACCTCATTACTGTAAGCCTCCTTAGGTCTTTCTCCAAAGAACAAAGGTGGGGTAAAAAAATACTCAAAATAAATAAATTAAATTAAATAACCCTCCAGAACTCTATGTGGGGTTGCACTACGCTGTTGTCACAGGTAACCATGTTGCTGCTGAACGCTGCCACTACACTTTAAAATACTGTATACTTTATTTTTATTTATTTAAAATATTTACACCCACCTTTCTCCTTGAAAAGGATTAGCACAGCTGGTTTACAAGAAGGCTCACACACTTCTGGAAACCTTTTTGAAACAGTAAACTTACCTATGAGCTGACACAGTGAGATGCCACTGAGGTGGCAGTAGCTTGCTTTACAGCTGCTGTTTGCTCACAACCTGGCTCAATCCCACCTAGCAGGCTTGTGGATGACTCAGCCTTCCATCCTTCCAAGGTCAGTAAAATGATTACCCAGCTTGCTGGGGGGGGGGCAATGTGTAGCCTGCATACTGTAAGCTGCCCAGAGACTACTTGAAGTGGTATAGGGCGGTATGTAAGCAGAACTTTGCTTTTTACAGCTGCTGTTTTATGACAGTAAGTTTGCTTTGCAGCTGCAGGATTATGTATTTATTTTTTCCTTTGCCAACCATGGATAATTGAGTCAGTGGATACGGGAGTCCTACTGTACACAAACAATGTGCCTCCTTGATTTCCCGACTGACGGAAGGCCAGACTTAGTACGTTAATGTACTGTAGAAATCTTTTAAAAACAACCTGAAAGAAGGAGCCCAAGTATGACAGAGACCACTTCAGATAGCCTGTGGAGAGTTTAACTTACAACCATACACCCAACATGGCCATAGTCATCCTGACGATCCAACTCTGAAATTGATCTCGTCACTTGAGGTGCTTGTTGCCTCTTAAACAGGGTGAGTGGTGGGTGGGTGGGGAGTAGGGCTCTCCCTAATAGTGAGAACCAACTGCCGCATGTGTCATCTTTAACGCTGTTCCCCAAATCTCAAAATAAAAATAAAAATAAAAACACTTTTCTCATCATAGTCCAGTTGTACATGAATTTCTTTTCCAGAGAGGTGGCTACAAAGCACAGCCAGGGGAATGTCACTTGACAGCTGTTAAAACTATCCCCCTTTTGCATTCCAGTTTCCCTAAAAAGGCATTTCTACGGAATGAATTCCTGTTTTGGTTTGGTGTAAAGTCCTTTTAAGAGAAGGGCCACTTGCTCCACTTCACATTAGCCCTTTGGCATTTGACCTGCGAGGAGAAAGAGGCAGCAATTTGTTCATATTTTCTTAGGTGGATGTGACTGGATTTAAGGCTATTGTTTCTTAAAATTCATACCCCTTTATTGTCTCCATCCTTGCAGTTTCTCTCTGGGGAAAGACCTTTCTCCAGGCAAGCCTTCCCTCAATAACTAGCTACTAGTTATATGATTCTATTCAGATCAATTGTTATTCATTGCTGTTTGGACTGGATTTTTAACACTATTTGTGTTTTCTGCTTTCTTGTGTTTTCCATTTTCCAGAGTGGCATTTTCCTTATATAGTGGACCCTTGTATAACAAAGGGTTTGTATAACATAAAATTGGTACAACATAAAAAATTTCAGAGATAGGGGAATTTTGCTTAACAGAATCACCAATGGGGCAAATTTGTACAACATAAAAATGGGATCACTCCATTTTCAATGCATTCCTATGGGAAATTTGTACAAAGGAAAATTTGCTTAACATAATTTCATTTGGAACGAATGAATTCCTTTATACAAGGTACCACTGTATTTGTTTACTTATTCTTAGTTCTTATAAAAATACATCTTCTCACTCATTGTTCAAAGCTTTAAATATTGCCTTTAATCTGTTGTATTCACATTGTCTTCCATTTTATATCTTCAGTACTTGTAAGCTGCCTTGGGTCCTTTTGAAGGAGAAAGGTGGGATAAAAATATTTTAAATAAATAAATAGATAAGCAAGGAAGGAAGCAAGGGAGCCATTTGCAGGTATTCCAGCTACCCATCCATTCTCTTCATTTGGTTCACAAGAACTCTTTTACTCTGTGTGTGCATGTACATGTGTGCAAAGTTCCCGTGTGCCTCCTAAACGGAGGCCGAATTCCACACTCCCTGTGTGAGCTAGGCTGGGTCTCCCTCTGACCTGAATGGGGTTTTTGTGTCCCATCCCCCTTCCCGTGACAGGAAAGAATCCCCTTTGCTCACCTCCACTGTGCACCCGACCCCTTCTGTCTGGCCCACCGCCCTCATTCACTCTCTGCTCCCCTGATGTTGCTAATCCTCCATCCCAGACAGCTTCCTCAAAGCCCATTGTTTCAGGTTCATAGGCTTTGAAAAGGCCAAGATTTCATGAGCTGGTATAGGTCGCAGCACTAGATTCAAGGTGGTCCAGCTAAACTTCCCAAGGCAGTGGAAAACAGGGAGAGGGGCTGCTACACATGTAGGTCTCCCCAGTCTGGGCTCCACCAAGTTCTTTACACACCCCATGTGTTACACCCAAGCCATCTTCAACTCTGACTCCAGTATTAGACTGAACAATCTCCACTCACAAGATGAGAAACAAACGATTGTTTAGAAAACCTGAAGAACTGCAATGTTAGCCACCAACACTTACAAATTGTTTGATGTTCAGCAGTCCAATAAAAGGTATCGCCCTGTCTTAGATTTGTGCAAACAATCATTTGTAACAGGTGCATGTGTGTACATTTCCAAAATGTACGTACACACACACTCTCTCTCTTTTGTCCTGAGAAATCAGTACAATTTTAAAAATAGCAAAAAACACCAAGTGTATGTATATGTTTTATAAATCCCAATTTTACTCTCTTAGATGATGAATGGCTCTTAAAGAAGAGTATGCCTTGTAAGCAAACTACCTTATTAACACAAATTAAGTGAGGTGAGGCAGATACTGCATTTCGCCTTCAATCTGTAACCCCTCCCACTCTTCTTTACTGTCTCTTTTTTTTTATCACAGAAAATTTATAAAAAGAGAGAAACAGCAGCACTATGTTTTGGCTAGTCAATCTTGAAGTACCCTGTACTGTCCTAACTAACATATGGGCTTAAACAGAGAATATACTGTATAATATATAACATGGTTTTAAAACTGTTTCAAATCAAAGGGGAGCCAAATTTAAATCAATTAGCTAAATAGGCATCTTTTTCTAAGTTCAGTCCTTCGTCTTAGAACTGCAGAACTGGAAGGGACCCCATGGATCAACTGAGTCCACCCCTTGACTCAAAGGCACTGTGGAGAATTGAACTCCTGACCTCCAGCTCCTTGGCCAGAAACCTAAACCACTGAGCTATCCAGCAGTTCTCTAAATCATGGCAAAATATACATAAAGATGTACACTATGAATAAACACTATTTCAGCAGGTATTCTATGTAAGTATTTACGGAATCCTTTATTTCAGATTACGCTCATACTGTAAATATGGGTTGAGTAGTTGCAATACGTGGAGGCCAAGGGTCGTACGTCGATAATACCTACGGCTGGCAGCACTGAGCATGAGAACGTAAGTGAACAAATCTTTGACTAGTTAATAACTGTTTTGATTTCAAAAAGTGCTGACAGCGTATACATCTGTTCATTTGCTAATAAACTTTGTAAGCCATGATGACGTCTAACAATATGTAGGGAAAGCAGTATCCCCCTGAATTTCACACTGCTTCCATGTGTGAGCCCATCCACACAATGGCGCTATTGCTAGCTGTTCCTGATTTTTTTGAAAACAATTTTTTAAATTTTATTCCATTGTTCTGATTTCTACTGTTTTGAATGGTTCATCGCAGTAGTAGTAGCCAGATGCTTGAAGTCAAATTGTTACTGAATTTATTGAGATGTAGTGGTACCTCCTGTCCCCATGCATCAATGATTATTTTTTTAAAAAAGGTAATTTGATTTAAATTACAATATAAATTTTAAAGAAATCCACTCTATGTTCCGCTCTTCCTGCTCCCCCATTTTCCTTCATCTCAAAAGCTGATCCATCGCTATACTGTCAAACCGTGAGGGGCTACCCCCACCCCAGTTTGTCACTACAGCAGTTGATGATCAGCGTGTGAAACTTTTCTGTTGACCAACATCATTGCCTTTTACCCCAAATAAATACACGGCTGTGGTTCCCTTATGGATTCCATCAAGTTTCTGTTTCGTCTTCCTCTTTTCCTGAAGCCTACATTCTTTCTCATCATTATTGTGTTTTACAGAGAATCTTGCCTTCTCAATGATGTGCCCAAAGTAGATCAGCCTCAGTTTCATCATTTTTACCTCCAGAGATAGTTCAGGCTTGATTTGATCTAGGACCCGCTCGTTCCTCTTTCTGGCAGTCAGAACAGATAGAGGAGGCTCTGAGCCACATTAGGTGTAGAGGTGACCACTGGAAGTAGATCCACAGGGAACTATGAACCCTCCATGAGATACAGCCACCAATAGCAGAAGTCATCAAGGATCTGGGGTCCACATGAACAGATCCTGCACAAGTGTAAACTGAAAGCAAGGGAGTTTATCCTGCCTTGACACTGACAACTAGCATTGCGTGGCCACTGGGAAAGTTACTGATATCATGGATGGAGAGGAAGTTAGAACAAAATTATAAGTTGTGGACAAGCCCTAGAATTGATGCCCTTCAGACAAATTCTTTTATCAAGCCTGTGAAATTCAATGTCCAACAAGCGTTTCTGTCTGTAGGCAGCATAACCCGTACATAGTGGGGAAATGACTGTGACTGAAGGGTAGAGTGTTTGCTTTGCTCACAGCAGGTCTCAGGTTTAATCACTGACAACCGCTGCTTAAAGTCTCAGGTAGCAGATTCTGAAACCAACTTCTGCATAAAACCCTAGAGAGCTGTGGCCAGTTGGAGTGAAGGCCATGGCACTAGGCAAAGAGATGGGCTTGAAACGTGCATGTCCTCTATCTTTCTAGATGATCCACCTCAATTCTATGCTTGACATCTGTAGTTTATTTGCAAAAGGTCCCACACTTAATCCTTGGCATCTCCAGCTAGGGCTGAAATCCTGCCTGAAACCCTAGAGAGCCACTGTCAACATGGTAGACCACAGTAGACTAGGTAGGCTGATGGTCTGACAACTTGGTATAAGGCAGCTTACTGTGCTTTTCCCTTCCTTTCGTAAAGCCAACAGTTCCTATTTTCCCATAATGGTCCTTAATAAAACACTATCCCTGTTTTACCACCTACCATATGTTGTCTTTGAAGAACACCTTGGGGTTTTAATAGAATTTCGGGAGCTGTTGTTCATGTTTCCAGCTTCCTTTCCAGGCTCTCATTCATGTCAGAACGGGGTGCCTTAACTCCTTAGTATGCTTTTACTCATTTGTGTATATGCATGAGTATTTACACTAAGGTACTAACCTGTGCCCGGACTGACCTTTCATATACTGTTGCTGCTGCTCGCAGCAGCAAGGTGACCACCTCCAACAGCAGGTCCTGGTGGACAGCAGTGGCAACCTTCAAGCTGTATGGCTGTTTCCCTCTGTCCAAGGAGAGAGGTATATATCCCAAGGAATCTGTCCTGTGTTCCCCCAAAACAGCCTATTTTGGCAAGTGCGGTGGAGGATATGAGCCTGTTCTCAGTGTCAAGGTACAAGTCAACCGCCAGCTCACCTGGCTTCGGTGAGGAAAATGTAGAGCAGTCCATACTCTTGAGTCTTGACCTTTGCCTCAGGAAGCAAAATCCCCTGTATTAGCCTCCTGATGTATGTTCCGAGAAGGGGCGTGGTGGCTTAGCAGCCTAGAGCACTGAAAACTGTCGGCTACAAAGTCAGAAGCTCAGCTGTTCGAATCCTGGGTGCCACGCAGCGGAGTAAGCTCCCGCTGTTAACCCCAGCTCCTGCCAACCTAGCAGTAAACATGTAAATGCAAGTAGATAAATAGGTACCGCCATAAAAAAGTAGGAAGCTAAAACAATGTTTCCTTGTAGCCATGCCGGCCACATGGCCATGGACTTGCACAACACTGGCTCTTTGGCTTGAATACGGAGATGAGCACCTCCCCTAGAGTCGGACACGACTAGCATGCATGTGCACGGGGGGGGGGATCTTTACATTTACTTATATGTTCCGAACTGTCCATTAAAAACACACACAGAACACGTCTGCTTTTCTTAACATATCTGCAACCTTAAGCATAAACCTCATCACTTTTAAATCAATGAAGGGTGGATTACATTAAGTACCCATGAGCACGCAGTAAGCAGAGGAAAGCCTTCAGCAATGTGTAACGGGAGCGAACAGTGATCCATGGTAAGAAAACTGGGTGTGGTACAGCTACATCCAAATTTTATTTGTAAAATATTAACAATAGCCAGAACTCTCAACTCCTCTGTAGTGAGATAATGTTATTGCACAGTTTTTACTGATAACAAGGTTTTTTTTTCTGTTCCCCATAATGATGTTCTAAAACCTGCTGACCTACAGAAAGGAACGAAACAAAGCGATAAAAAGGGACTATAAAAGTAAAGAAGAGGTAGCAGAAAATGACATGTAAGGGCTAAAACAAGAGGTAGTTTGTTTAGAGCTCAGTCTACCCCAAAGATGCATGCAATGGGATGTTTCCCCCCAAATTTAAGAGCAAAGGTGTTTTATGGAGATGAAGGTATTACTGATCCTTCCAGTAACCACACCACCCTCAAAGCTTACCGAGATCACTTTTCTGTCCACCAGAGATCCAGGGCTGGGTAAGAGAAAGCCTTCACCGGAGAAGGATTCCAAGGAAATGGGTGAGAGGACGCCTTCAATGGAGGATACCAGCCCTGCCTCTGGTACAATAATAATTGTAATAATATATTGTAATAACAATAATTGTAGTAATAATAAACAATAAGAACTGGAGAGCCAGAAAGGACCCTATGGATCGCTGATTCAAGCCCCAGTCAAGAGGCTCAGCGGGGAATCGATCTCTCAGCCAGCCTCTGGCTCCGCAGCCACATGCATCAGCCACTGAGCCCTCCAGCAGCTCCAGTCGCCAGACTCTCCGTGGTGATTCTGGGTTTTGTAGCCACCAAAGGTAAACTTTCTCATTTCTGATCCTTAGTACAAATGCTTAACAATATATAACACTGGTGTTTTGATCATACTGTACTCTACTCCTGGGCTGTCTGCTGCGGTCTTTAGGCCTTCTTTAGTTTATGGGTCAAGATTAGCTCCAGAAAACCCTGCTGTTTATCCTGGAATACAGCTTGGCCTGGTCATGACGCCCAGGCCTCCTACCGTCCGTTCTCTTAATGGGGAATAAACGTCCTCCCTGAGCTTGTAACAGGTTAGTCTAATACCCATTATTATGCATACTTGCGCTATGCGGCTAGTTTGAAACGGAACACACTTAGCACCCCACCCACAACCTGAGAAAACATTGTGGGTAGCATTTTTAAGCATGCATGCTAAACGTGTGAAGCTCTCTAAGGCCGCTGAGCTTATGCATACTTTGGTGGTGGGGAGGCTCGGATGTGTTTCCAGGTCTCTCTGTTCCAACTCAGGCTAGATCTATGAGTATTGCAGACAAATGCCTGCAAAGACCACATTTAGATCAGTGAGAGGTGCAGGTGGAAGCCATGTTCAGACTCAATAGGTGCAGGTGAGGACCAGCATAACCACCTTGCAACTTCCCCGTCTAAGTATTTTTCCTCTGATGGGACGCATTTCCAGTATCAGACCCCAGTTGAAAGTCAAGGGTCCCAGGAAAACAGGCTGTGGCAAGGTAAACCATGAGTAAGAGCAGTGGTTCAGCGAGCCTTTGCTCTTAAGCCTCACCTCCTGTCCCTGCATAAAGATCCCAGTTATGCGTAATAGTTTGCAGACAAGTGATTCCGTAGGTGGCTGGCACAATGCTTGCTGTTATGTGCCTTCAAGTTGCCTCTGATTTATCGTGATTGTATGAATGAGTGATCTCCAAAATGTCCTGTCTTGAACAGCCCTGCTGAACTCTTGTAAACTTAAGGCTGTGGCTTCCTTTAAGGAGTTAATCCCTCTTGCATTTGGCCTTCCTCTTTTGCTGCTGCCCTCAATTTTTCCTAGGACTATGTCTTTTGCAGAGAATCTTGCCTTCTCATATTGTGCCCAAGGCAAGGCTGCTTCTGTTTCATCATTTTTAGTTCCAGGGATAATTCAGACTTTATTTGCTCTAGTGCTGACTTGTTCATCTCTCTGGCAGTCCAGGGTCCTTCAACACCATATTTCAAATGAATCCATTGTTTCCCCTGTCAGACTTCTTCACTGTCCACCTTTTACACCCATACATGGTGATTGGTGATTGGGAACACAGGATAGTTGCTTACCCATGATGATCTTTTCCTGTGCTTTCATTGCTGCCCTTCTGAATCTCAGTCTTCTTCTGATTTCTTGGCTACAGTCTCCCTTCAGATTGATGACTCAACCACAGGATACACATTTCGTCACTTGTTTCAGTTTCTTTATTGTCAACATTAAAGTTGTGTAGTTTTGTAGACATGATTTTGGTCTTCTTAATGTTCAACTGCAGTCCTGCTTTAGTGTTTTCTCCTTTCACTAAAAAAAAAATTTAAGAAATGATTTCCAATTTCTGCCAGTGCGATTTGTGTATCTTGAGCTATTTATGTTTTCTCCACCAATTTTTACTCCTCCTTAATCTGAATCTACTCCATCTTTCTGTATATGTTCTGCATACCAACTGAACACACAGGGTGATAATCAAGTGCTGAGGCACAACTACAGCTTCTCGTGAACCATGCTGTTTGAATGATGTGTTGAAGTCTATTGAGCATTGGTTGATCATCTTCTGAAATTATTTGGTGTTCTCCAGCAGTCAGTGACTATTTCCAATAGGATCTTGAGTGTGTCTTCCTTTTAAGAATCCAACTTGAACATCAGACATTTGTCACTCCAAACAATGTAAACACCTTTGCTGCAACATCTTGAGTATTACTTTCCTTGCATGGAAAATTACAGCAAAGGTTCTTCTTGTTACTGCACTCCTTAGCATGCCCTTTCTTGTGGATTGAAGACTGCCAGTCGGTGGGCCATCCCCCCCCCCATATTTATTGGCATATTCTTGTTAGGATTTTCACAGATTCTATAGCTTGAAAGACCTCTGGTCAACATGCATGCAATTACATTTTGAACCACAAAAACTTTGTTAGCACCCAGCTAATTAAATGTTTGGCGGTGTTTTTATTTTTTAGGAGGAATCACTGTTCCTAGGTATGATGCATCTGCATTTGATGAAGTCTATTGAAACTGAGAAAATCCTATGCTGTCACTGTTGTAGACATATGAAACCACTCAGTCATTTTTGCTGCAACAAAGTAACATGGCTGTTTTATCTACACACCATGAAGTCATACCTGACTTACAGCAACCTTATAGGGTTTTCCAGGTATGTGAGACATTAAAGGAGTGGTTTTAACACTGCTGCTACCATGGAGCTTTCACAGCCAAGCAGGATTTGAATACTATTTTCCTGAAGTCCAAGTCTAGCAATGTCACACTGTCTCTCCAAACATGGCTAAGCTTTCAGAAATTACTTCTATACCCATTATTGTCTTTCTAGAATGATTATAAAAAGCACTACTTGTTGATTATGGAAATCATCATGTTTTATACAGGATGAGATCTTGATTTGGAGGTTTGTGGAGGTTCACACATGTGGCGTCTTAGGTGCCACATGTTCCTTTCCTCCCGCTGGCCTTGGCTGGATCCCTGACTCAGCAGCAGCAGCACTCTCCTCCTCCTCCTCCTCCTCCTCCTCCTCCTGGGCTGGACACCCAGCCCAAGAGGAACAGAGTCTTCCCACTTGACTGATTGTCCACTCAGACAAGGAGGCAGGACAGCAAACCCATGTTCTTGCCAGGGAACATGTGCAACAACCAAACCAGAGGAGGAGAGGAGCACACTCTAGCTCAGGGGTGGCGAATCTATGGCACGGGTGCCAAAAGTAGCACTCGGGACCCTTTCTGTGGGCACCCAACATCGTCCCATCACAGCCACCTGTATTCAGGTTAAATGGGTGGATTGGCCCTTTGTGAAGAATTAGTGGGTTTTGAATCATAGTCTGGGTACGCAGTCTCTAAAAGGTTCGCCGTCACTGCTCTAGCTGGCGAGAGGGTCTGAGGCGGGAGAGGCAAGGGAATGTGTAGCACCCGTGGTGGTGTTGTATGTATGACTCAGCACAAACCTCTGAATGGAGGTCCATGCCCATCTCTACCCATAGTGACAAGCTATGTGGATTGTGGAGTAGATACAGCACGAGTCAAACCAATTCCAAAGCTGGACTGTGGGGAGCATAACTGACCCTGTCGCTGAAGGAACTATGTCCCTATAGGACAGCCTTCCTCTTCTTGTCCCCATTTCCCTTTTGGTCCCCTTTTCCTGAGTTTGGGAGTAATTATTTACAAGGAACTAGCTGCAATCTCCTTGTAATCTCTTTCCCCAAATAACTAAGGTGTGCTTTCGTTAGATTGGTCGGTCATGTAAGATTTGGCTAACCAGCTGCATCTGCCTGCCAGTAATTGACAAAGTGCTGGGCTGCATCTTGGCTGCATCACTGGACTCATGACTCAATACATGACCCAGACATGCCACAGGGCTTTGTCAATTAAGGAAAGCCAGTGACACGAACCTTACATAAACACCAACAGGAGACTTGCCAGGAGGCGTGCAACTGTCGAGGGACAACTTCACTCCTTCTGCAATGTCAGAGTAATTTTTCACTTCCTTTAGAGGTGTGTGGCCTTACTAAACAGTGGAGGAGGCAGATCTCTGTATAGTGGGCTGGCCTATGCTTTGCTTCCGTCTGGTGCCCCGAGCTCAGTTGTGGGTTTTGAAGCAGCGGTGAGCTTTGTGGGAAGAAAGGGCCTGCAGTTTATAGCATTCAAGTATTTTTAAAAGGAGCTTTAAAAGTACCTACTTCAGTTACTTCGGTATAAACGGAAGTTAACTTTTTTTACAGTATTAACTGCTGATTATAACGACATTGGGGGTCTCGGAACCACGTCTGTAACTAGTTAATTTTTATCAAGACCCATCCGAGCTCCACCCTTTTAGAGCTTTGGCTTCCTACTAACCTAACGGACAGGGAGAACGTAAGTGTTTGTGTTGAATTAATGTCAGAAAGAACACATACCAACCAGCCCTATAGACATCCCCCCTCTCCCGAAAGTGTCCTAGGAAAGAAATTATCATCAAAGAAAATGGATGGGTTTGGGGAACTATTAAACGTTAGTTCGTAAAAAACCAGTTTGGGAGCACACAGAAACATGACTCCACCTCTGCAACATGGAGGTGCAGGATGGAAGGGCACAACGTGGAAAATATACCACCTGCCTACTCTATTCCAGGCTCTTTTTCTACCCACAATTCTATTATAGGAATCCGAAGCCTTCTTTCTAACCAACAAGCCAAGCATTTCCTGGAATGAGGCAAGGCAGCCATTGCCTTGATAGGTGGTCCTGGGGCCAGAGCTCGGGTGGAGATTGCCGTGGCCTGTCAAGCATGTTTGTTTTGGCACTTGCCACAAAACCTTACACATTTCCACTCTAAAGGAACTGGAGAAAATTTCTACACAGTATGGAAAATGTATGTGCGTCGTACGGGTGTGTATGTATACGTGCCAGTGAGTATGTGTGTATATGGGATTAATAAGCAAGCATGTCTCAGATTCATCTGGAAAGCCTTCTTCTCTTGCCACTACCAGTAAAAAAAACCATTGTCGTGGTATCATTGTGTTGTAGAAGGTCAGGATTGCATTCATGGTGCATTTCTCCTTATATTTCCCCAAGGATTTCCAAATGTCTTGTCATTATTAGGGTGATAAGGTAACCGGCTTTGCTGTAATTCTGCCATCTAAGAGACTGTATTCATTGCCATTCAATAATGGGATTACTGAAAGCACTTCAATGCTCAATTAATTAAGCAGGATTCTGTATGGCAGTGGTGGTGAACCTTCGGCACTCCAGATGTTTTGGACCACAACTCCCACAGTCCTTTGTCATTGGCAATCTAGGCTCGGAATTCTGGGAGTTGTGGTCCAAAACACCTGGAGTGCCGAAGGTTTGCCACCACTGCTGTGTGGGATAGAGCACTCGTGGGTCTGTACACAGTCCTAGCCAGCAGAGCTAATAATGAGAGGTGCTGGGAATTTATAGTCTGACAACAACTGGAGGGCCACAAGTTTTCCCACTTTAATATCTCCTTCAGATTTAATTTAAGATGACACTTTTCATGTCCTTATATAATGTTTTGGTTGACTAACCAGTGTGGGTCAACTTAAATGGGCCCAAGAAGGAGGACTTTAGTTTAATACATATTTTGGAAGCTACTGTGTGTGGTTCCAAGAGGGAATAAACAAGGACATATTAAAATATATTTCTTTTTTCTTTTTTAAAAATTGCAGCTTTTATTTGTTAAGGTGAATGTTGTTTTACACTTCAGATATACAGTAAGTAGAGAACAATATTTCAGTTTTGGTAAGAATGCAAACATAGTTAAATTCACTTAATTTATTTAGCGGCCATCTTATTTGTAGGGGAGGCAAGAAGACCAGTCAGGGTCTATTGACGTAAAACAAAAAGTGTTCTGAATTCCTACTGGTTTCTAATTAGTACAACAAAAGCCCTCTCCCTGATAGATTAGGCAGCCAAAATTAGAAATGCACATTTAGGGTTGATGTATCAGTTCCAACTCTAATGTAGTACTCTGAAGAAATACATAGGCTGAGAACGTGGCCAGAGGCATTCAGTTCTGCAAGTCTGTTTCTGACTTCATGAGCAGCTGTTTTGCATCTCTCTCCATTTGGCAGACTTCAGCAGCCCAGAAATACAAACAAGTAAATCCTGTAAGCCTAAAGTTTTCCCCATCCTGCCCTGCTTTAATTGTTCTCAACAATACATCTCCCACTTTTTATATCACATTGGCATGTCAGTTGCCAGAATATCCTGGATTTAAGTCTGTGAAGATTCTAAGTCATCCAGGTGAGTTTTTCTAGAAGTTGAGTCATGGCAACTGGACTTCTTTTCTAGAGAGACTGAAACGTTTCGCTGCTCATCCAAGCAGCTTCATCAGTCTGAGGAAAGTTAGTGGTGAGTCTCCAATTTATAGTTCACAATTTATAGTTCAAGTGAACTGTAAACTGGGGGACCTGCCACTAACTTTTCTCAGACTGATGAAGCTGCTTGGATGAGCAGCGAAACATTTCAGTCTTTCAAAAAAGAAGTCCAGTTGCCATGACTCAACCTCCAGATGTTGGGTTTAAGATCTAATGCCCTGCATCCTCCAGTGTAACAAGTGAACACCCTACTGACTCAACTGCATGAGGCTGGTGAAGGTGTACCAGGTCTAGGGCTCACACTTCCACCACACAAAAATTAGGCCTGGTTGCCATTTCTTTGTCAGCTTTTCTTGAATTTGGATTGGGGAAAGCACATCCCTCCAAATGTCATCAGACTGCTATTTATGGCACTGTCCAATTTTTTTGCTGTGCTAACTGGGGGGTGTAATTTTTTTTATTTTAATATAGGAGTTGCAGCCCAGCCACAC
Source organism: Phrynocephalus forsythii (assembly GCA_029282475.1). Classification (NCBI taxonomy): domain Eukaryota; kingdom Metazoa; phylum Chordata; class Lepidosauria; order Squamata; family Agamidae; genus Phrynocephalus; species Phrynocephalus forsythii. The sequence continues at coordinate 28,169,899 of JAPFRF010000011.1, read as the reverse complement.
CTGGAGGCCAATGGTTTGTCCATTGCTGTTCTACATAAGTCACACTTTAGACCAAGAAATGAAGCTCCAAAGAACAATGGAAGCCAATCCACTGGTGACGATGTAATTTGGTGGCCGAGGAAGCAAAATGGAAAGCAGCATGGGTTCTGTGGGCGCCAGTGCAGCTCCTTAGCCCTGGGCACTTGGCTGCCCCAGTATAATCCTTTAACCAGTGCTCCAATTAGAAAGGGGACAAATTAGGTCTCTCCTTCTACCCTAGATACTTTCTGGAGTACAGTGGAGATTACAGATAGGGCTATGATTGAACTACACACTTATAGAGGTTAAAGGTGAGATATTTGGGTGTAACGTCACCTCAACAATTTCCTCCCATAAGTTAAGCATTGCTTTTAGTATGCTTAAAACAACGTCTATAAATGCCTGTGGATATAATTATCTTGGGAGATTACCTCTGTGTTTTGCTAGTGGTTTTATGAGATTAAAAACACAAGTTCTTGTACTGTTCATAAGGGCATCTTTCCAGAAGTAAAATTTAATGCAGCATTTACTGTATTTATTTCCACACACAAAAATCCACCTTAAAACCTACACGTGTTATCAGAATTCTATAAAGTCATGTACCATTACACCCACTCTCTCATACACAGATATAAATATATATGCACAACCACAGAGATAATATTTTCCACTTTGGGCTGATGATGATTCTATTTATTACTATGTAACGTTTCATGAACATGTTCACTTCTTCAGACTACGAAATGTTAAATTAAAATATGAAAGTTAGTCTTTAAGGTGCCACATGTTTTGTGTCTTTTGTTTTGTTTTTCCTTTGATATTTGCCTACAATTCTTGAAAGGACTACCATGGCTACCCTCTCTGAAATTTCTAATTATTACTACATGCACTTGAGGGTGTGGGTTGTGAAGAGATATTTAGTCCACACCAAGAAGTTTGGGCTAGATGAGAACCCAAGGTATAAATAAATACTTTTTTTGGTTTTGAACCTTTGAGGGTTAAACCACAGATAGAGGTCCAAGATAAGGACGGAGCCAGGAATTGTACCACGAGATTTGAGACAGATAATGCCAGAAGTCAGGACTGAAGAAAAACTGAGGGATAGAGGAAGTTTGGAACCCTGAGGTAAACCTTAGATGGCCTCGTTCTTAGAAAGGCTGTACTGGGACAGGACGCCCTCCCATATTCTTGCATTCCCAGGTGGATCTAATGGGCTGTCTATATGACTAGACCCATTTCAGAGAGTGAAGGTGATTTACTAACTAAGTAAAGATGCTGTAATCTGGAGTTCCGAAGCTTATCACACAGGCCCCACTGATGCTAAGATTACCAGTACAAATCCCAGCAGGTCCTGACAGAGAAATACTTTGATCCCATCTTATCTGTATCCAAACTAGGATGAGCTTCCCAGGTCCTTCACAGATGTTCATCTGGAAACTACCGACAGTCCTAACTAAATATTCAAAATATGAAACCATCTGTATCTGTAAACCCATTTTACATAATTTTCTTTACCAGAACAACAAAATTTCCTTCGGTATTAAGTAACCATGTATTCTGGTTTGCTGATAAAAATGGTCAGGTGTCCTCTACTGTCGCAGGTAGCCTCTTGTCTCAAAGGTCTCTCTGGATTCCAACCTTTCGTCCTAAGAATGCAGGCTTGCGGATACTGTTACAGGGATACCATTCTTACATTGGATACCAGCTTTTGTATTGGTGCCAGTAGCACACAGATACTATGGCAATGTAGCGCCAGTTGACTGCTGGCACACTTTGGGTTTAACGTGAAATACAAGTAAAGGACCACCATCAGCTGGCCACTCAACCAATTGGGAAACCATCTCCAGAAAGGTGTCTTTCCCAGGGCTCAAGGGAAAAAACCCTTTGTTTCAGTCGTAACATTTAGAATTCACATATCAACATTGACAGGAATGTCCAAGCTGGCTGGTGGAATTCTGGGAGTAGTCATACCCCCCACAAGCAACTTCTCCCCTCTTTTTCTTCTTCTCTTTATCCTTAGGACCACTAAGGCTATAATCCTAAATGTATTTTACAATAAATCCAACTGAAAACATGTGCATCAGTACATGGAAGGCTTGCGTTGGCTTTCTGGGCCTGTTCACCAACCAACTTGCAATTTCATCCCACAATGGCCAAATACAAACACACATGTTTCAAAGAACAGCCAAATGGAGAGGAGGAGTGGATGGGCAGGCATGACCTATGTTTGAAGGACTCCTGCCTCATCTAAGACAGATGTACATGTCAAAAATCATCTTACCAAGAACTTTACATCTAAGACTAATCTCCTGGCAAACTCCACCTTGCCATGTTTGGATTTTTGGTACTTGCCTTGAAGAAGTGGACTCTATCCACGAACGCTTGCCACTGGTAAATTATGTTCACAAAATAGAAAAACACACACACACACACCACTGTTTTCTCTTAGACATTCCAATGAAAACTGTGTGGGCATTCCGAAATTGTCCCATATGAAGAAGCAGACACTGAAGGGGTCAGGGAACTGTCTGGGGGTAAATAAATGTATTCTGCAAAGAAACACAGGCATCTCCTACTGGATGGGCATCCAGGGAAAGGGTTTTTGCAGTTTTTGTTTTGATTTGTTTTATTTTGCAGGACAGTCCTGAAGAAATAATAAGCAGGAGTACGATCAAATTATCTGTCGCCCAAGTGGAAACCTGATCACCAATTATGAAAAGCTACAATTTTAAAAGACATTCCTTATTTGGGTAGGGCAGGATTACAGAATCTTTCCGACCACAGTTTTCTTCAATTCCAGATAGGTGCAAAGGGCCTAATTCTTTAACCTTCTGATTCCCTGCTTCTAAAATGCAGGCAGAATTCATGCAAACCATTATCAGAATCAAAATTAACAGGGAGGGTTACATTCGTTTAAAATGTTAAGGCTAATGCTTTTCCTGCTTTGAATACTTTGGCTAGCATATGGACCTTTCTGAAGCCCTAAAGAGTAGCTGCATTTCAAAGTTACACAAGCGATGGAATGAATAGTGGACCAAACAGCTGCTACATCTCCCATTTCATCAGGGAATTTTTAAGATCTAACATTAATCTCCGGATTACAACCTGGCACCTCTCCATATTGCTGACTGTGGACACAGATCGACAAAGGAAGTAGGCATTCAAGATCAGTCAATGCAGTGTACTGTAACAAAAATGTGATCTCACTTAGATCTGGGGGGCGGGGGAGAGACTGCAACAGATGGATATCAATCATAGGATCAAAACACCATCAATGTGCTAAGCTCATTTTTCGGCTGTATGCACGACTATAGAGCAATGGCAAATCAAAAACTGTCAGACTGCAATCTCTTGGCTGGTCACCTTGTGGTCGCCCCCTTCAAATTTTTAAGGGCTGAATCGTGTGCTTGAAACATGAGGTTGTGGCTATAGGTTCTTTCTCCTTCTCCTTCAGAGCATTCAAAGTCCAAGCTCAAGACCTGGGTGTCTAATCCAACGCCTTCTGCCCCACAAGAGTGGAACATCAAAAGGAAGCAGAAGGACCAGAACGACCCTTCACTTAGGGCGTTTATACACGACCCCTAAGCTCCGCCGCAAACGGCTGCAAAGTTCGGACCTTAAAAATGTTTCCCACCAGCTCCGGACTTTGCAGACAATTAAGTGCGACCCCACCCACTTTAGCGCGACCAAACAGCAGTTTTCTTGTACCTGGTCTTTGATGGTGACAAATATTTGATCCGGTGTAAGGATAGTGAGTGCGGGGCTCTCCTGGCTTCTGTTTGTTCTTTTTTTGCGCCCCGCCCCTTTAAGAGATCTGAATGCTGCCGGGAACAAAACGGAGGTAAACAGGCATTCTTTTCTTTCTTTTTTCTCCCTCCCTCAGGCAGCCAGCAACCAGGAAGTGCAGAGGGGGGTGGGGACAGAGGAAGACAGAGGAAGAGCGACGAACCTCTAAGATCTCTAGACCAAATGTTAGTGGCCAGCGGATCTTAGGGGTCGTGTAAAAAGGCCCTTAGGCAGGCTCTGAAAGAGCTACTTACAGGTGGTAGATGCTGGGAAGGAACCAAACGAAGGCCTGTGTGTTATACTGCCTGTCTCTTCTCCTTCAAGGGCCATGTTCTCGTAGAACGTTGGCAATCAGGAGCCTGAACTGGTTTCTATCTAAAAGGCTATTCTAAACATAGCAGCTGTGCTCACTGTGGACCATCGACTTCAGTTCTTAAGCCAGAATGTTCTTCTATGCCTCGGACAATGCTCCCCATCTATTTTTCCTTAAAGGTTAACTTGCAGCAGATGGTATTTCTCATTGCACATTATGTGTCCAAAATATTGCAATTTTCTTCTCTTTGCAGTATTGAGGATTTCTAACATTTTATTCATGCGTTGTAATTCAACCACATTAATGACTCTGGCTGTCCATGGTATCTTCTCTGTGCCTTCTAAATTAATCATTACACACAGAGAGACCATGTGAATTTGTTCTAGGGTCCAAATTCAATTGCCACCCTGGCAGCTTTTATACATGTAATGGGAGGAGAGGCCATGTTGTCATGTGCCTGAATGGAATCCAGAGGTAAGCCATAAATACGGTAGGCCCCCTGAACCAGTGGGGGATTGGGGAATCAACTCCTCCACAGGCTTCACCGATCCAATGGGCCTACTCTAGTTGTGACTTACTACTGATTTTCAGCCATTAAGCATTACATCATGGCCACTCATTCATTCCTGGCATCTGCTTCACCGTACCTTCAAAATCACCAGTGTTAATAAGATGTGCTAAAATGTACAGAATAGCCGCAGCCTGGTTCCAGCCCTCCGGCTCAGGGTGCACCGCTGAAAGTAGTAGGTTGAACAAGCTGTCCATTCCCATACCTTGACTGGGCGACTGAACTCATGCTCCTTATTCATCATCATATTACCTTCTACTTCTTCCCCTGAGCAGCTGGGGCTGATTTCACTGGAGTTCCCTCCTGGCTTCCTATCCAGGCAGTTTTCAGGACCAGACCAGCTGAGAAAAGGCAGTAAGAGGAGGGCTGAGTCATGTGCCTTCAGACCATTCTCTAGGCAAGCAAAGTCATTCCGCAAGAACCAGCTGGCTCCTGCCTATTCTCCTTGAGGACCGGCTCCTAAAACATCCCTTGCTCTTGCAATAACATGTGTTGCACTACAATGCACCCATATTTACACCACACCCTAATTATTAGGTGCAGGCAGGCAATCAGTGCTAAGCATTTTCAATCAATGTTCTTGGCTGAGGATTCATCATCGCACATCAGGGTTCATGAGCTGTATCCAACTGTTAAGCCGGGGTGGGAGGGGGATCGGTTACAGCCCGAGCTTCCTTACGGCTCCTTCTATTAAGGCCAAAGTTTATGCCCTGTACCTATGTCGTGGCACAACAACAAAAACAAAAGGGTTTGCAAATGATACAGATGCAAAGTCAGCAGAATCAGAGCCAGTGAATTAAGAACAAACAGAAAAAATTAATTATGATAGTTGAAATTCCTCTTCCACACCACTATCCGACCCATCCCTCTACAGATCTCGTGTTTGAATTTTGCCTAATACAAATCCAAAGAAAGAAAGAAAGAAAGAAAGAAAGAAAGAAAGAAAGAAATCTGGCACACGCTTAATTTAATTGAAAGGTTTGTTTTCAGCCCAGAAGGGATCTCAGGAGCCATTCCTTCCCTGGATTGGCTCAGGTTAATTAAACCCCACCTACTCCTGGAAGATTTTATTTATTTATTTATTTATTTATTATATTTATATCCCGCTTATCTTCAATTTGAACTCTAAGCGGCTTACAACAATGGACTACAAGTATTACAAAACAGAGCAAAAACAATATGCATTAAAGAGAGATAAAACAGCATAACATACAAAATAAAACCTAGAGGCACCTCAACAAATCATTAAAACCTAACATTATAGGTAATACGCAATGCGATGGCGGAAAAGAAAAAAAAAACGAGAGATTAATAACGATCGCCAAAGGCCTCCCGGAACAGATGGATTTTTAATGCCTTCCGGAAGGCCAGCAGGGACTCTGCAGAGCACACTTCAGGAGGGATGGAGTTCCAGAGGCTAGGGGCCGCCACCGAGAAAGCCCGATTTCGAGTACTCGTTTTTCGGGCCTCTCGAGGGGTGGCGACCCGAAGCAAGTGCGCTCGCGCCTGCCGAACGGGCCGGGCCGAGGTGGATCGCTGAGCGATACGCTCTGCCAGGTAGTCCGGTCCCAAGCCATGGAGGGTTTTATAAACTAAAACCAGGACCTTGAATCTAATCCGGGCTGCAACGGGCAACCAGTGCAGGCGGGCCAAGACTGGTGTGATGTGCTCGTGGCGACGCACACCCCCCACCAGCCTGGCCGCCGCATTCTGGACCCGCTGCAGGCGCCGGAGAAGATTCAAGGGCAACCCCATGTAGAGAGCGTTACAGTAGTCCAGCCTCGAGATCACCAGCGCTTGGACCACTGTTCTCAGAGAGTTCGCGTCCAGGTACGGGCGGATCTGGGCGATCCGACGGAGATGATAATAGGCGGACCTGGTCACCGACGCCACCTGGGACTCCAAGGTAAGCGCCGGGTCCAGGAGCACACCCAGATTCCGCACCCTTTCCGCGAACTGGAGGGGGATCCCCCCCAGACGGGGAAAAGGGCCACCGAACCCAGACGGCGAGCTCCCAAAGAACATAACCTCCGTCTTCTCGGGGTTGAGCTTAAGCCTGTTCGCCCGGTCCAAGCCAGGACGGCCTCCAGGCACCCGTCGAGAACTTCCACAGCTTCCACAGCAGAGGTGTTAAAGGAGAGATAGAGCTGCGTGTCATCAGCGTACTGATGACAGCAGACTCCAAAACTCCTGATGACCCCCGCCAACGGCCTTACATAGATGTTAAACAGCATGGGGGACAGAGACGACCCCTGTGGAACCCCACAAGGGAGAATCCAAGGGGCCGATAACTCCCCCCCATGCTGAACATACTGGGGCCGGCCCTCCAGGAAGGAACGGAGCCAACTGCGAGCAGTGCCTCCAATTCCAACCTCAGAGAGCCGGTCCAGTAGGATACCGTGGTCGACGGTATCAAAGGCCGCTGACAGATCCAGGAGGACCAACAGGGTAGAGCAACCCCTGTCGGCCGCCCGGAGAAGGTCATCTTGCAGGGCGACCAAAGCTGTTTCGGTACCCCGACGAGGCCTGAACCCGGACTGGCAAGGATCGAGGCACTGCCGATCCTCCAGGTATGACTGCAGCCGGACCGCCGCCACCCTCTCGATCACCTTGCCCATAAACGGGACATTGGCGATGGGACGATAGTTTGTTAAGTCATCCACCGCCAGGCCAGGTTTTTTCAGAATGGGCTTCACCACCGTCTCCTTCAGATGAGGGGGAAAGACCCCCTCACTGAAGGAGGCGGTGGCGATGGCTGAAGCCCATTCGGCCATGGTCCCTCTGGCAGCTCTAATTAGCCAGGCAGGGCAAGGGTCAAAAGGGGTGGAGGCAGGCCGGCAATGCGCCATGGCCTTGGAGGCCTCGACAGCGGAAACAGGCCCAAGCGCATCCAACCGAGGCGACGAAGGCGGACCAGCGATTGGGGATGGCGGGGCAGGGCCACTGCAACCGGAGTCAAAGCCGGCACGGATGGCCTCTATTTTAGTTCGAAAAAAGGCTGCAAACTGCTCGCTACTGAACTCAGTAGGAGGAGGCCTAGCCAGACTAGGATTGTTGAGGTCTCGAACCACCCGGAAGAGCTCCGCCTGGCGGTTCGAGGCCTCAGCAATTCTCAGGGAGTTAAAGGATGTTCGAGCCTCCTGATCGCGTTGGTATAGCGACTAGTCTGGGCATCAACAGCAGCCTTACTTAACGCCGTCCGGGTTTTCTCCAGCTGCGCTCTAGCCTTCTCCTAACCTGCTTCATTGCCCTAAGCTCCCCGTGAACCATGGGGGAGGCCGGGCTCGGCAACGGAGAAGGCGCTTGGGGGCGATCCGGTCGATGGTGTTGGCAGCTGTATCATGCCAAAGATTAGCCATTACCTCAGCCGGAGCGCCAGTCGTACCACCAGGAAGGCCCCCGAAGAGCTCACTGAACCGCTGGGGGTCCATAAGCCTGCGGGGGCGGGCCAGAACGGAAGGCCGAAGGTCCCCGCGGGGAGGGGCCGGGATCGCCAGGGAGAATGAGAGCAGGTGATGGTCTGTCCATGACACAGGGAGGGGAACAATGTCCCCCACCTCCAGACACGAGTCCCCCGACATGGAGGAAAAAACCAGATCCAGGGTGTGACCGGACCTGTGGGTGGGGCATAAAACATGCTGGGACAGACCCATGGACGCCATGGATTCCATGAACTCCAGAGCCACCCCAGAGAGTCCATCACCCGCATGCACATTGAAGTCACCCACGACCAAAAGCCGTGGGGACCTCAGTAGTGCAGCTGCAATGAATTCTGTGAGCTCTGGAAGGGATTGTGCAGGGTTGCGGGGAGCTCGGTAACCCAGCACAATGCCAAATCTGTCCCGCTGTCCCACCAACAGGTGAAGTACCTCTAACCCCTGGCTAACCAATGTCGAGGCCCTGCTAACCAAAAAAGAGTCCCTGAAAACAATGGCGGCCCCTCCCCCCTTTTGACCCCCCAACCTTCCCACTCCCTCAACCTGATAGCCGGGCGGGCATAGGAGGGAGAGGGAAGCCCCCCCCCCTCCGAGCCCACCCAGGTCTCGGTGATAAACGCCAGGTCGGGCTTCTCCTCCACGATGGTATCATAAATAATAGGGATTTTATTATGCACCGACCTGGCATTCATCAGGATACAAGGAAGGTTGGGGGCGCTGGTGGTAGGACTCCCGGGCACGTGGCAGAGAGCCGAGGGGTCAGAACGAGGGACAGGCACGAGTTGCCTGACCCGAGTTCTTCTAGTCTGACAAACCCAACGGCTACAAGCGTAACGCCCACGGACCGACACCGTCGGAATATGAGCCCCTGCTAACATGGCGAGAAAAGGAAAGGAAAAAAAACAAAAACACAGAAACCTACTACTGCTAACAACAAACAAGAAGATGCAGTACTAGACTTCAAATCAACAAAAATAAGAATAATCAACACTATACAATAGCAATAAACAAATAAAGGCAATGACACAAACTATTGCAATAAAATAAAAAAAAAATATATGCAAAGCACTACAATCAATGCAAATTAACAGCAAAATACAAACTAGTGACAACGAGTTACTAGGCTACCCACAAGCAACAAGCAATAGTAGGATAGACAGAAAAATAATAATAAAATAGAATAACAACCAAAAACAAAATCAACTAAAATCAAATTAAAATAACACCGATATGGGTCCACCGTCAGGGCAGATTGAACACACCTGGGGAGGGAGAGAGGGAATGGGGAGGAGGGAGCCAAGGCCAAGTAGAAGTGGAGACTGAAAAACTTATCAGGAAGGCCAGGGAGATAGGGCTACAGGCATGGGGGAGGCCGCGGGGGGAGGGAAAAAAAAAACAAGACAAAACAAGGGGCCAAGATGTCCAACAGCCCCCCAACCCCTATGAACCCACCCGCGGTCCAAAACCTTCAAACCCGTCACCCAAAGCTTCTTCCAGCGACCTAGAGTTGCCGCCGCTCTCCCTGGTGCCGGGGGGCGGATCGAAAGTAGCCCCCGGTGCAGCAAGGCAGCCGGCCAGCGGTTGTAGGGTCCAATAGGGCAGCCCCGCAGAAAAAAGACAGATCCGCGGAGCGCCTGTGGCCGAACTCGCCTCCTGAGTCTCCAGATGGTAGAGAAGATGAAGCATATTGTTCTCACCGACGGCCGGAAATGCCGTCCGAGCTTCCAGGGTGGAAACAGAGGGGGGAAGAGTGTCCCCTACTGCGGCCGGTCTGCCGCCCGGACTACGGCTCCCACAGAGATCTCCACAAGCAGGCAGGGGGCTAAGATGACCAAAAGCCCATCTCTGGTGGCCGGAAGCCACCCGAGTTCCCAACCCGGTTAGGGGCTCACGGAAGCACAAGCACCGGCGGCCGACCCGTCGCCCGAGAGCCTCATCTGGCACCCCACACGATAGTTCTTGACAAGGGGCGAAGGTGGAAAACGTCCCGACAGGCTGAAGTGCCGCACGCCGCAGATGGAAATGGCTGCGAGCAACCCCAGCCACAGCAGCACAGCTCACCCTCCGCTTCTCCCCGCAGGGAAAACCCACGATGGCAGCCACCACCTCGTTCTGCAAGCCTTCCAGGCCGTTGCAGACGGGCCGGTCGCTCAGTCTGGGAACCCCACGGGGGGGCACGAGGGGGGTGAGCAGGGTTGAAAAATCCGGGGGGGCGAGAGAAGTCCCAAAAGCCGGAAAAAACGGGCGTGAAGTAGCTTGCGTCCTCCGCTTAATCTCCGGGAGAGAGCGAGCCCGATAGATGGAAAAGGGGCTCTGCTGGCCCTGCGAAGTCCGGCCAGCTCCCGAGGGAGGGCTCTGCTGGTTCGGGAGGGACCGACCCGCACTCAAAGGCGGACATTGCTGGCTCGGCGTGGTCCGGCCGTCTCCCAGAAGCTTGCGGCCAGCGAGCGGCTCCAATGCTGGTTCGGCAGCCAGCATAGCATGCGAAGCGCGGCGTGCGGCAAGAAGCTTGTCAAGGGGGCTCAAACCTCCGGAGAAGGATAGAAAAGGTAAGTCCTCCACTCCCCAGCACGCCCTGGCGAACCCAAAGGCATTAAAAAAGATGAAAAACTAATCCACACGGCAGCAGAAAGAAAAATAAGAGAAGAAAACCCAAGAGGCTGAGGTGCCAAAACTCATCTTTATCCAGATGAGATTTAACACTTCTGTCAATGACAAGCACATTGTACTCTTTCCAATATCAGAACAACTAATTCCCTCTTTCACCTAGCATGGCATCAGGCCTCAACCACTTCGTCTGTGGGTGGGCAAGAGATACTCCCTAAGGGGAGATGCAGAGAAGTGCAGTAAAAATTGTGTAGCACCCGGATCGTTCACGCTGGAAACTATAGGAGCAAGCCAGGCAGAATTGCACTGGGAATTGCCTTCAAGCAACCATTATTACCATATTCAACCTCCCCTCCTTGTGATGGACAGAGTTCAGTTGAACTGTGGAACTCCCTCCCACAGGAGGTCTGCCTGGCCTCCTATTTCCTGACCTTCCACCAGCAAGGAAAGACCTGTCTCTTCAGGCAAGCTTTTTCTCAGCACCTCAGTATATGTATATTTTTAAAAAGCTTTCATGATATTTTAAACCATTTTTCCTTTTAGTTTTTAATATTTATTTAATTCTTTTTAAAGACTACAATCATTTGTGGCTTTTTAAGGTTTTAATATAGTCTGTTTTAATATTGCAAGTTGCCTTTGGTCGCCTTGAAGAAAAAGACAGGATATAAATCTGTTAAATAAATATAAAATAAATACTGGCATAACCCCTTTAAACAAACTAGAAGAACAAAACACTACTTTCTCTGCCTGTTAAGTTCAGCAGACAACATTAACCAAAGTTATATTCAAAGATAAGGGTCCATTCTGTTGGAATGGTTTGGGTTTTACAATCTGGATGTATTTTTTGTTCCCCTCCTTGCTTCTCACATATGGGCTGCCAACTCCACATTAATCCTCTTCTGAGTATGGACCTGTTATGTATGAAAACATAACACACAACAGCAATGAACTCATATCCATATTGGTTACCATTTCTGCACCATATATACACATACAAAAGAATGTGGGTGGGAGGAATGTCATGGGATAATTTGTGAGAAAGGCATAGTTTTCCAAACTTAAGATGTTATCATGTCCCAGCTTCTGTTTCCTCCACCCAACTAAATCCAAAAACTAAAAACTCAACCCTGGGGACAGACTGATCAGCTTTGATGTAGTATCCCTCTTCACCAAAGTACCAATAAAGGACACTTTAGCACTCATCCAGCAGATCTTCCCAGAAGACATTAAAGCCCTATTCCAACATTGCCTAATGACCAGCTACTTCCAGTGGGAGGATGACTTCTATGAACAGACAGGGGAGCCCCCTCAGCCTGGTAATAGGAAATGTTTCCATGGAACATTTTGAAAAACAAGCTCTGGATGTGCCACGCTTTGCACCCACAGTCTGGTTCCGATACGTGAATGACATATTCATAATTTGGAGACACAGTGAAGATAAGCGATATCCACCCAAATATACAATTCACCATGGAAAAAGAAATAGAAGGGAAACTCCCTTTTTTAGATGTCATGGTCTTATGCAAACGCGACCTCCAATTAGGACACAATGTATACAGAAAACCCACCCACACAGATCAGTACCTACATAAACATTCCAACCACCAACCACGACAAAAAGAGGCATAATCAAAACTCTTGTAGACCGTGCAAACTGAAACTGAAGCTGAATTCCTCAACAGTGAACTCAGCCACCTGAATTGGGCCCTACAGGCAAATGGCTATTCCAAGAACAAAATCAAAAGAGCCATCAAACCGAAAAAACAAGAAAGAAGAAAGTCTAAATTTCAACAAAGCCTAACTACCAGTACTAAAAGCTGCAGAGTGCAAAAGGTCAAAGCTCAATTATTCCTACCCAGCCACAAGCAACAGTGATTTTTTTCACACAACAGAAAAGCTAACAACATCCATCAACTACACAGGATCGTTAATCCTTTCATCACAATACTGTACAAGGACTAACACCTATTCTCCTGCATAGGACAAGTTTCCTCTTTCCCACAACTTTAAAACCCCAGTCTCACTCACTCTGTACCCCAGAGTGCAGAGAGAACTCCTAGTTCCCTAAGCTCCTTGCCCTCTGAAGATGCCAGCCACAAAGTCTGGCAAAACATCAGGAAGAAAAACTTCCAGAACATGGCCAAACAGCCTGAAAAACTCACAACAACTAAATGCACCATATTTCAATGTCGGTTTTATGTTTTCCTAGGCTGCTGCTTCTCCACACAAAATTCCCCGGAGCAACCAGTGATCAATAATATTAAAATATAAAACACTAAAAATAAAAACCTAAAGATGAAAGCGTACATACAGGACCTGTCAAACCAATAAAATCCAAGTGATCTAAGCACAAAATTAAGATCAGTTATAAAACACATCTAAATAAAAACACAGGCAAGTAGAGAAGGGCATAATCTGGCACTCAAATTGAGTAGTAGGGAGGTTTCCCAGGGAAGGCATTCCAACACTGAACGCAAAACAGCCCCACCTAGACAGAAGAGTTTGGACAATGGAAGCCGGTACCTGTTCAGGTACAGATTAACCTATTCATAGATATAGCATGGTTTGGTGGACCCTCTTTAAAGAGCTTTTTAATGTGAGATACTCAGATTTAACATACTGTACTATATATCTGTATCTTCTGAAATCCCCGAAGCTGCTTAATACTGTCTCAACTATTATCTAGTTGAGAAACTTTATCTATCATGGGCACTAGGTTTCCAGGACCTCGCCTTTCTTCCTCTACAACATGCAATGGTTGCCAACCTGGGGTAACCTGGCAGGGCTTGGACTACAACTCCCAGAAATCCCTAGCCAGCACAGCTGGCAGAGGAGGCTTCTGGGAATTCCAGCCCAAACACCGGGATTCCCTGAGATTGGTAACCACTGCTCTACAAGATCCTGGGGTTAAGTTACTAACTTTAAAGACCCCAAGAAGTGGAATACACATTAGGGCAGATACTGTGATGGAATGGTAAACACAGCATGGTCTGTAGTGGATCACGTGACAGACTCTAGGCCAGTGCTGGTGAACCTGTGGCACGGGTGCCAAAGGTGGCCCTCGGAGCCCTTTCTCTGGGCACCCGACATCGCCCCTTCACAGCCACCTGTATTCAGGTTAAATGGCTGTATTGGCACTTTGCAAAAAATTAGTGGGTTTTGAATCGCAGTTTGGGCACGCAGTCTCTAAAAGGTTTGACATCAGTGCTCTAGAAGAACTGTGTTCAAATTCCTGCATGGCCATGGAGTGTTTCCAGGTATGTATGTGGTGGGGTGGGGCTGCTAAATGCCTCGCTTCCCTTTAAAATCTTATTAGGGTCACTAGCCGTCCAGTCTAACTTGATTGCACATAACACACACAAGCTGATGTTGAGGACTGAAAGCTAGTCCAGGTGTTTCTTCGTGCAAAGTATGTTATCATTTGTTACATTTACATTCTGCTTTTCCTGCAATGACCTCACAGCTTCCTCACAACAACAGCCTTGTAAAGTAGGTCAGGCCAAAAGAGAATGGCTGGCCCAGGGTCAGTTTCATGGCTCATCCATCCAACACTGTAATCATGGCAACATCAAAGCCAAAGAGGTGTCCAAGGCTGGCTTAAAGTACAGTATTTATTTATTTAATTCATTATTTATTAAATAAAACACTTGACTTAGTGTGGCTAATTTGTATTTTGTCCTGCCAACTTGTATGGTGGACCTAATGGAACAATCATGGATTTATTGCCATACAGTATTATACAAAGGCTGTCAGTAGCTTAACTCATTTCTTTTGTCACCTGTGAACTACAATCTCCATTAATTGAAGGCAGAATTTTCTAACAGCCTGAGGCAAACTTTTAGAATTCAAGATGGCAGGTACAACTGAAACAAAGGCACTTAGGCTGAAAATTACGATACCTATCATGTCCCATCTCCTGTTTCATCCATCCAGCAAAATCCAAAGCAAACATTTGCACTGTGAGAATTTAACAATGCTGCAGCCCGTGTCACCTTTGTGTAATTAAAAGGTGTTTAAAATGGCCGCAGCAAAAATACTTGACATTTTACAGCCCCTTTAAATGGTATACATTTTATCCCTAACAACTTATTTGTTAAGGTGAACCTAATTTGAAGCTTCCAAAGCACCTAAAGGACACCTATACTTAAGCCTGGAGATTGTTTTAATGGCAAATTATCCAAAAGAAATTAAAAAAATCTTAATTGAAGGGTGGGTAAGGTTTTCTTAGGAACACACCAAAAGCACATCAGACATAATGTCTGAAATTCTGTTGCATCGCTTTGCTTGTGTAACCCAAAGTTGCATAAAGTGTTATGAAATTTGCACCGATTCTTATTTAAGAAGCATTTCTGCAGATGCAGTTCTGTGTACAGCGGTGCATTTAGTTGTGTAGTCAGTTGCGGTATCAGTTGCATGGTAGCTCCTTGCAAACTTCCAAAAGAGCAGCTTTGTTATTTATTAAGCACATGTAACAATATTTCAGGCACTATTTGGTGATTCTTACAACAACCCTCCAAACCAGATCAGAATTTTATCTCCACAGCTAGTGTCCTCTTGCAGAACTGCAACTGGGCAGAGAGAATGATCCAACTGCAGTGAAATAAGAATTCCTTTTTTTTTTTTTGATGTTGTGATCCATGCTCCTTCCTCTTATTGTATACAGGTTGCATGCACTCCAAAATCTAAAAAAGAACTCTTCAATTATTGGCAATCAGCTGGCAACAGTGACATCACTCTTGCTAGACTGGCAGCACTCCACAAGAGGATGCTGGCCCATCCTGTAGACTGCCGTGCTGAGACTGAGCAAGAATCACACCGTAGGTTTCTTCAGTTGCAGGACTCGAACCATGAGCTCCCTGATTCAGAAACCAAGTTTCTCCACTATTTTAATGTGCCAGCTCTACGCTCAACTATAAAGCATTGTAAATGGGCTGTTCCAATTCCCTATTGGATAAAGGAGAATTCATTATGGTAAGGGTGGGTCTAGGGGTGGTAGTTTTGCTGCCTATGCTCAAAGAGCAACAAGAATGCTCCATTCCCAGCTACAGGTACATAGCAACAAAGAATGTCCTAATTACACCATCACTTGAAGCAGAAAAATCTGCAAAGAGACGGGTCCAGCTCTTGGACAGTTGAGGTTCAATAGTGTGCAGAAAACTGAAAGGTACTTCCTCCTTGCTACTCTTCATAAGCCATGCAAGCCATCGGGCACCAAAATCAACAGACTCAGAGATGCTTAGAATAGATCCGTCAAAATCAGTGGGACATAAATTGATCATGATGATCTCACCCCATTGATTTCAACAGATCTCTTCTAAATACAACCAAGGGCTTGCCGAGGCAAGCAGAAGTACCATAACAAACGAGCACTACTTGTCACTGTTGTTCCTCCTTAAGGGCAAGTGAGGCTTGTTGGTATTCATGTTGGACTGCTAAAGCCACGTGTCTGAAAAACAATAATTCAAGGAAATCCTTCTAAATTCACTGCAACTTTGCCTCTGAATTCTGAACCTCTCACTATTTTAAAATGCCCCCTACACACACACACACACACACACACACACACACAGAGAGAGAGAGAGAGAGAGAGAGATTATTCTTATTCTGTTCTCTCATTAAGGCAGAGTTAGTTCAAGGCTTCTGGTTGTGAACTTATCCCATGGAAATAAACTCTCTCTAGAGTCGTGCTACAGGCTGCCATTTCAACAACAATAACTGTGTGCCGTCAAGTCAACTGTGGTTTTAAGGCCACCCTTTTTCAGGGTTTTCTAGGTGGACTCAGGAGAAGTTTCCTGTTCCCTTTGTCTGGGGACACCCTGGGACTGTGCCAGCCTGCCCAAGGGCACACAGGCTGGCTCTTCTGAGCTAAACAGTGGAAAACTGAAGACAAAACCTGTGCTAAACAAGACCATACCCCACAGAAGTAGCCAACGAACATGGAAGGTAGGGGGACAGGTGTCAAGCAGATCCTTGTAATGTCTGGGTATCCCTCCCCCCCAAAAAAACCCTCTCAACGGCCAGTGCTGAACCAGATGCCTCCACCTCTGTCTGGATGCAACCTACTGATACTTAATGTTGCTCATTTCTGTGTATCTAGAACAACCACTGCATTCAAAAGAAGCATGCGCTGTAGCGGTTCAAGCTTGTAAACAGTGATTAAAGATAGCCTGTAGATCAATATTCATAAAAAACATTTCACTTAAAACTGCTCCAGGAATTATTTAAAAAGCATGTCTTTGTTGGCCTAAAATACACTGCCAATGATAATACTATTCAGCGTCACCCTTGGCCTTTTCATCTCGATTTTTTTCATGAAAGTGGGGAACAATCTATTCGCCCTGATTCCCTAGTAAGGATGAATATCTCTTCCCTCTTGGGAAAAAAACAGAGAGAGACAGAAATGTATGGGAAAGCAGCACTGTGTCCCTAATGACCTTCCGAGATTGTTTTTATTTTGGGTTTGGTTTTAGTAATGAGCTAAATTAATGGAGGCAGGAGAACTCAACATGATGAGGGAACAGCAAAGGAGAACCCCTTCCTTCCTTCCTTCTTCACACACACAAAATAACTCCACAGTGACATGGTGCCTATGTCTCATTCCAAAGTGCCAGAGACCCACATGTCTGTTGGGTTAGAGCAGTGTTTTTCAACCTTTTTTGGGCAAAGGCACACTTGTTTCATGAAAAAAATCACGAGGCACACCACCATTAGAAAATGTTAAAAAAAATTAACTCTGTGCCTACATTGATTATATATAAAGTAATTTTTCAATTTTTCCCACGGCACACCAGGCAACATCTTGCGGCACACTAGTGTGCCACGGAACAGTGGTTGAAAAACACTGGGTTAGAGGACTCTGTTTCTCCAAAACTCATACATGCTGCCGGAGACCAATGAGCAGATGACAGTCCCATGTCCTTGCTACCTAGAGAAGGTGACCAGGTTTCCAGGTGAAGTTTAATTCAATTTTCACAGCAGGAGGACTACATATGTGTGAGGGCAGCAAGCCAGTTAAGAGGGTAGAAGCTAAGCTGTGTGGCACACTGGGCCTTTGCCCTCCAAGAGAAGAGAATGGCTTGGAGCCTGAAGAAGAACAGAAGGGGAGTGTTGTCACCCTTCAGCATCTGCTGCTTGAGTAAGCTGTCTAACTTTACCTAACAGTAGGGCTGGTCCAGGGTATCTAACTTTGATTCCTTACTCCCATTCTCTTTTGCATCTGACCATTGTTTGCCCACCTACTCCTCCAAATACCACAAAGACTTCTTGGAACCTCGATGTGGATTTTACGGCTACCCTCTACCTGCCCATAAACCTTTGCTCATCATCCACATTTCCAGCTATTCACATACCTGCAGGCCATTTGTCACACACTCTGCCATGTCACAAAAACACTCGGACATATGTCTCTTTGACAATGACACTCAAACTCTGGAGGTAAATTCACATTTGACAAAGTTGATGTTCCCACTCTAACCCCCCCCCCAATTACTTGGTCTACTTCCCTTTCAAGATCAGGATACACAACCTTGTCTACACAAAGGAGAATAATGTGGAGGATAATTTGTCAGGAAGGACAGACTCTTAGTTTCTGCTACCATTGAAAAAGATTACAGAAAAGTGGCACCTATAGAAGGAGACTAGATTGATATTTTTCCTGTAGTTTTGCTGTGTACCGTGCTATCTCCCACCCAATATTTATTCTATCAACTACACCAAGTGAGCACGAATCACAAGTAGGTCCCACCTTTTCTGCATGAAGATGCAATATATTTGTTTGGCTTTAGTTTTTCTAGCAATTCCAGATGCATTAATTTGTCTTGCTTTTGGCTTGTGTGATGGTGTATATTATTCCTTTGGGGTAGTGGCTGGGCATGTCCAGATGACATCAATAATGAGGCACAGTGTGGGGCATGGTGTGGGAGTGAACCCTACTCCCTTTGCCTTCCATCTGCTTGCACTGGTAAGGACTACAAGTCCACTGCAATTTGCAATGCTGCAGTTAAAAAAAACCCTCTTGGTTTGGAACTGAAGTTTAGTTAAACTGACATACTGGTGCTAAACTGATACAGCACTCATCAAATGTTTGCCATGTCTTGTCAGTTCAGTGTAATGTCACCTGCTAATCCTAGAAATAGAAGAAGAAAGAACTGCTGGACAGCTCAGTGGCTTAGAAGATCTCTGGCTGCAGAGCCAGAGGTTGGGGGTTCGATTCCCCACTGTGCCTCCTTGAGATGGGATGGACTCAATGATCCATAGGGTCCCATCTGGGTCTAGAGTTCAAACACTATATTGCATTATATTTGAATGCCAGTAAAAGGGAAGGGTAACACAGTGGTGATAATGGCAGAGAACGGTGAGGAAAGTTGTGTAATATGTTGACATTTGAAATGCACCTTCCTGGGATAATTAAACATTTCTTTCTGATTTAAATACTGTACCAAGCTCAGGTACATCGAAGTTTGTGCCAACCCAAGACAAACTCATAAGAACATAAGAACATAACATAAGAGCATAAGAAGAGCCATGCTGGATCAGGACAAAGGCCCATCTAGTCCCGCTTCCTGTACCTCACAGTAGCCCCACCAAATGTGTCCGGGAGCGCAGGAGACTAGATATCTATCTTCTGATACTACTCCCCTGCATCCCTTGAAGTATCCTGGTTTTAAGCCTGGAGATTACACATCTCCGTCATGGTGTGTAACCTGTGATGGACTTTTCCTCTAGGAATCTGTCCAATCCCCTTTTGAAGGCATCCAGGCCACATGGCATCACCACATCCCGTGCCAGGGAGTTCCACAGACTAACTACACGCTGAGTAAAAAAAAAATTCTTTTGTCTGTTCTCACTCTCCCAATCCTCAATTTGAGTGGATGTCTCCTAGTTCTGGTATTTTGTGAGAGGGAGAAAAGTGTTCCTCTATCTACTTTACTCATGCCCTGCATTACCCCTATATGATCATGCACACAGAACATTTGGAAGGAAAAAACCTGAATTACAGCAGTGTTCGCATGGATATTTAAGTGTTGCAGGGCTACTTATTTGCAAGTATTCCACACCAGTATTATTTTTTTGGGGGGGGGAGGCATTCTGTGCATAGCACGCAAACAGTCATGTAGGATGAACGCATACATATTTTGTGTACAACCTAAATGAAGCAGCCCGGATGTACATGATCCCTTCTTAGGTAACAACTTTTATCAGACACACAAAAAGAACCAAGAAGTGGGTAGAGAGAGGATGCAAATCTTAAAAGTCAACAGATGTTACTAGTAAACAACTATTTTTGCCAGCCCACACATATATTTACATTAGTCATTCTTGATGGCATGTTGATGACACGAAGGAGGAGAAACTGTTTTCCACTTCATTGAAACTTGCTGGCATAGCAATTTGAAGGCAATATTATTGATTGGTTGGTTAGTTGGTTGGTTGATTGATTGATTGATTGATTGGTTTGTTGGTTTAGAATATTTTTACCCCACCTTTCTCCTTGGAAAGGGACCCAAGGTGGCTTAAAATAATGAGGGACAAATACAGCCCAGAACATTTAAGGCATACAGTGGACCCTCGTATAACAAACAGCTTGTATAACATAAAATCTGTACCACATAAAATTGCAGAGATAGGGGAAATTTGCTTAACAGAATCGCCTATGGGGTGAATCCATACAACATAAAATGGTTGTGATTAGGGATTACTCTGTTTTCAATGCATTCCTATGGGAAACTTATATAAAGGAAAATTTGTTAACAGAATTTCATTTGAAACAAATTACTGTAATTCCTTTAAACAAGGTACCACTGTATTCAAATTAAGATGAAAATTGTCATGATTTACTCCTCACAAGTGAATAGGTGACACCTGGATAGAGTCTGAAATTCAGTTCAGTAGGCCTTCTGAATCAATAGAACTCACACAAATGTTGACTCATGGTGACTCCACTGATTCAGTGGACCCGCTTGACTTGCAACTTTCTACTGGATTTCAGCCACAACCTCCTAGGCATGCAGACAGTTCTTGTCTTTCTAACACAGACAGACGGAAACACATAAAGCTGCAGAAAACAAGAACAGCCAGTATCCATCACAACCACCACCACCACCACCACCACCATTACAAAATACCAGGCACAGTCAATCAAAATTATAAAAACATTGACTGGTATTATATAACAGCTACACATTTTAATCCAAAACCTAAATATCTTTTAAGTATCAGTGCAGTATGTATGCTGTTTCTAATACAGTATTGCCAAATTTGTAGCTCTGTTGGTTCTACTTCTGAGATCTGCAACGGTTTGTAATATTGTGTGAAATCTTGACATTGTTCCCAAAGTTCAAATGATATGGTTACTATTGAAGTTTGTTTCATTCACAAGTGAGATGTTTCGATTGCCAGGTCTCTGTATTTTTTTCAGTTTTTTAGCTTTAACTTTGGCATCCCCTATCATAGCAATGTCAGTGGTCTAGAGATTTCATGCTATTACTATGTCTGGTGTGTTATGTTCAAGGTGTGTATACAGTGGTACCTTGTATTAAGGAATTAATTCGTTCCAAATGAAATTATGTTAAGCACATTTTCCTTTATACAAATTCCCATAGGAATGCATTGAAAATGGAGTGATCCCATTTTTATGTTGTACGGATTCTCCCCATAGGCGATTATGTTAAGCAAATTTCCCCTATCTCCAAATTTTTATGTTGTACAAATTTTGTTATACAAGCTGTTTGTTATACAAGTGTCCACTGTATATAATTATGACTATCATCATCACCACTGCCATCAGGCCTAATTTATTTTGAACGTCCTTGCTCCTTATGATACAGAATTGTTGCTGTTGTTATCGTTATTACTCTAAAAAAAGAAATTAGGCCCTTTTAAAGATTATGCTTTAAATTGGGAAATTCCTATTGAACTGAATTAAAGCCCCATGGGTTAAAGACATCTGCAAACAAACTCAAATTGAAATTATTAAGAGGCAACTGTGTGTGTGTTGCGTCGTTACAGTCTTGACCAACTCTTCGTGAGCCCATGTCCATGGAGTTTTCTTGGCAGGGATACTGGAGTGGCTTGCCAGTTCCTACTCCATACGCCTACAGCACCTGGTATTCCCTGGTGGTCTGACATCCAAGTACTAGCCAGATCCGACCCTGCTTAGCTTCCGAAATCAGACGAGATCAGATGTGCTTAAAGCATCTAGGCAGCTTCTAAAGGGTGTGAAAAACTAGGATACACCTGGACAATTCAAGCTGCACGGATTTAAAGCACTCAACAAGTCTTCATCAAGGTATAGGCGTGCAATTCAGCCACCGGTTTCAAAAATCCATGGAAGACTGGATCACAAAAGGTTAGACATTCCTGAAAATAAAAGCCTGAGAAAAGGGCAATGAGCTCAGTAACCACATTATCAACCAATCATACACCTTCCAACATTGATCATGCTACTTACCAGCCTACTGGCAAGATCAATAGACAAGTGTTTTATTAAAATTTTCCTATTCCCAATTGAACAAAAAAGGAACTTTGAAAAGTCAAGTGGCACAAAAAAAATCAGCTGCTACCAGGTACAAAACATGCAAAAAGCCAAAAAAAATTATTAACATGGCACAGATCGATTATAAAAAGGCATTAGATTCATTGCCCCACAGCTGGATTAACACGTAGCTTAAAATATTTAGAATTTGTAAAAATATTCAGAAGTGCCTCAAGAAAAACATGTGGAAATGGGAAAGTATTGTGTACAAATATTTAATGTGGAAAAATTAAAGAACATCGATTACTTCAAATAGAAGAGTAGCAGA
This sequence comes from Phrynocephalus forsythii, assembly GCA_029282475.1. Classification (NCBI taxonomy): domain Eukaryota; kingdom Metazoa; phylum Chordata; class Lepidosauria; order Squamata; family Agamidae; genus Phrynocephalus; species Phrynocephalus forsythii. The sequence goes on along the minus strand of JAPFRF010000011.1, from coordinate 28,147,369 downwards.
GGAAGGAGCCTAAATGAGTATATTAAGGAGACAAAAATTACTTAAAGCAGTGAAAAGGGAAAATATTGTGAAAAGAAGACAAAAAGACTGAATATAAGAAACAACTATTTGGAAATAAATTCAACTGGAAAAATAAATCACTGCACAGATAATATCTGAAATATTAATAGAAAATCTGATCATAATTTAACTTGGTTGCAGCTGTAACTGGGGACCATTAAGAAAAAAACTAAGTCTTGATATTTGCTGGGCACAAGCACTCTGAACTAACGTCATGACAGCTAAAATTCAAGGAATTCACGTAAACAGCAAATGTGGACTCTGACAAGAAAAGGAGGAATCTGTGTGTCATAGCTAATCTGTGAATATTTAAAGATTGCATAGATCAAGTACAAATCTAAACACAATAGTGTTGCGAAATTAATACACTGGTTAGTATGGGGTGGGGAATCTGCCAGCATCCAAGAATCTGTGGGAACATGAGGTTAAGATATTATGGGACTTTTGGATTCATGTGGACAGACACCTTGAGCATTATACACCAGATGCAACAGTAACAGAATGAAGAAATTTCTTGATAAATAACATTGCCAAGTCCAGGATATGCCCAAATTGAAGACAAAAAACTGGAAAAATTAACAAAATACAGAGACCTGGCAATAGAAATACCTTGTTTGTGAGGGAAACACATTTTGTTGGTTCCCATCGCTATCGGGGTATTGGGAACAACGACATGGAATTTTATAAAATATTATAATCAGCTGCAGATCTCTGAATTGACACCATCAGAGCCACAAAACCAGCAATACAAGAAACAGCATACATATTTCACTGATATTTAACTGATGCTTAGGTTTTTCATTAAAACCTGTATCTATTATATAGTCACAATTATGTCTTGTATTTTTAAGTACTACTACTCCTGAGGCTGCTACTAATAATAGCAGCAGCAGCAATAGCAGAAATAATTGTGTGCCCTCAAATTGAGTTGAACTTACGGTAACCCTTCTCAGGCTTTTCTGAACCACTCAGAAGTAGTTTATCATTCTCTTCTTCTGGGGGGTTCTCTGGGACTGTGATGGTTGCCCAAGGTTATCTAGGCTAGGTCTTCTCCAAGGCACGGCTATCACTGGCATCACAGAAAAATAAACTGAAGTGAAAAACATTAATAAAATCTGTTTCCTTAAGCCCTGGTCTTCACTGGCCTGCTATCAAGGCTTTCCTTGACTGTATAGAAAGGGAAGAGTATAGAATGGCGCTTTTAAAAGTGCCCAGTCAGAACTCCTGTACAATACAGTTACTAGAAAAGGCCAGGGGATGTGACAAAATGCATAACAAGCGTGCAGAAGTTGTGGTAGATTCAACAGCAAACCAATATACCAAGTCTTCTCTTTCTGTCAGACACATGCAGCACCCTGAATAAGGCAAGTGCTTGCTTGAGGATGATGATGACCAAAAGTCCCAAGTCTCTGGAGCTAAAAACCTGTGAAATGGCGAGGGAATGAACCTGACAGGTATGGGTGTGTTTGTGGAAAATCTAGTATTGGTCCGTGTGCAAGGAGATTCCTGGCAGGGCAAGACCTCGGCTAATAAGAAGGCAGATGTCCCAAGAAACGTCATGCTCCTCGTTACAATTTTATCCATGATTTAGCCCAGGTATGTCCAAACTTCGGCCCTCCAGGTGTTTTGGACCGCAACTCCCAGAATTCTAAGGTTAGACTGCCAATGACAAAGGACTGTGGGAGTTGCGGTCCAAAACATCTGGAGGGCCGAAGTTTGGACATGCCTGATTTAGCCCTTGCTAAATTCTGCAGTTCTTCCTCCCCCATTTTAGCTTTACTGGCTTTGGAAAAACAAAATTTTCATTTCCCTCCAATAAAAGCAGTGGCCCAATTAAAGAGAAATAAAATAAAATAAAATAAAATAATAGCAAGTGAACGTGGCAGCGGTGAAGACAAGTCAGCAGCAAATAAATAAATAAATAAATAAATAAATAACTCCCAAGTTTTTTGCTATTCATCCCTACTTAATTTCTATTACTTACAGTGAACACATATTTGCAGTTTGACTGAGCACATAGAACGAAGAAGTGGAGGAAAGCAGGTGAGGGGGCATTTTAAACACAAGAACGTGGTAGGAGTGAGAACTCCACTCCTGAGACTTTCAGTCCCCATCCTGGGAAAAGGGCTGCGTCCCTGAAGCTCCAGGCCCATCCGTGAGAACTGGCAATTTCAGTTGCAGGCGGCAGGGTGAGGCAGCCATTGGCTTGCCTCAAGCCACCCAGTGAGTTCAGGGCCAGGTTGAGATGTGAACCAGAGACTTCCAAGCTAATAATCACTCCAGATCTTAAAGTCGATTGGGAACATCTCTGCCAGTATCACTTTCTCCAGATTTTTATTTAAAAAAAACACCCTCAGGTTCTTGCCATCCTGATCATGAGGTCTGTGGATTTTTCACCAATTCCCCAAGTACGAAATGACTATGTTCTCTGTAAAGCAAGACCCTCTGAATTTAAGAAAAGATGTGACGTACCCCTAACATGACTTAATGCCGATAAAAAGACATTTCAAAGTATTTTTGGAACTGCTGAATAGCTCAGTGGTTTCAGTATGTGGTTGAGAGTTCAGTTTCCCACCGTGTCTCCTTGAGAGGAGCTGGACCCATAGAATTATATACTGTATTAAGATTATATCTTATACATTATAAAAGCTAAGAACTTAAAAAGACCTTTGTCTGAATTGACAAACCTGTCAGTTTGGGCTCCTCTCATGTTCAATGTTGAAATATCACAGTATTGTCACTGCAAGTATGAAAACAGGAATGTATGTTGGTAAAATGTTTCTTTTCTAGTTATCTGACTTCTGAGAAGTGCAGTAAAAACAATGCGATGTTGGGTGCCCACAGAAAGGGCTCCAAGTGCCACCTTTGCCACCTGTGCCATAGGTTCACCAACACTGTTATAGAAGGAAACGCCTCGTGAAACTGCTCTCTACTGAAAAAAACATTCAGATGTATATAGATGTGGAATTGTGGGACTCCAGATGTTCGACTGCAGTCTGTAATAGTGAGAGATAAGGGAGAGTTCCAGTAGAAAAAGTGTCAAAGGAGAGGGGGAGGAACAGCACAGCTGTCCATCCATGCTTTAGAATATGAACTTACAAGGTCTAATTCTTTTTCTAATTTTCAGCCATCTTGCTAGGCTGCAGTCTTAAACAATTGATGGTGGCAAAAATTCACATGTCTGCCTTGGACCAATTCAGACTGCAAGTCCAGGGTCACATTCTGTTCCATGCAACCAACCAACCGGTACCTTATATAAAGGGATTAATTTGTTCCAAATGAAATTATGTTAAGCAAATTTTCCTTTGTACAAATTACCCATAGGAATGCATTGAAAACGGATTAATCCCTAATCGTGACTTTTTCTGTTGTACAGATTCATCCATAGGGAGATTCTGTTAAGCGATTTCCCCCTGTCTCCAGAAATTTTTTCCTTTAAGCGCATTTTCTGTTAAGCAAACTGTTTGTTATACGCTGGTCCACTGTAATTTGTACCTTAAATATGTTGGATGTTACATAGGAAGTTCAAGGAGAAAATTTCTGGTCTGATCTTTTTTTTACTGTATCTTTTGTATTTTCATTTATATTGCATTATATTACAAAGTGATTCCCCATATATGTGGGATCAGAATCCACTTATACTGTATATGGTTTGCTGCACTTATCTATGGTTTGCTGCAGCCTTATACACAATATACAAGGATGTCCCTTTGTGGCCTTTGTGTTGCCCCCTTGTATGTTGCCTAGAGAGTTCCCTCATATCTGCAGTTTCAAGCACCCATGGTTGATTACCGTATGCCTAAAGATGGGGTGCCTACTGTATATTGGAAATGTCCTGTTACATAGCATAGTCAACCAAACTAAAATATGCCCAATGAATCTGGTGAGTGAACTCTTTGGTAAGTCGGTTGTTTCAAATGGGTCTACTCTACTCTTAGAATGCTAGCGTTAAGTCACAAGAGTTGACCTGTTTGAATTGACTAGGGAGGACTTGACTTATCAAATCCTCTACTCTCTGCAATTTACTACGCTGAGCAACAGGACATGTGCCATTGTATCATATCATACTGCATCATATCACATTCATAGGTGAGTTCACTCTCTCAACTCCACCCTAAGGGGGCCCAACCCAGACACAGGTTTTCTGCCTCAGCTGGTCTTTAAAAAAACAAAAAAACAAGGCCTCAAAAATCTCCCATAAATGTACTACTTGAATCCCAGGGCAAGGAGCCAAAGGGAGCAGGATGTCTTTTCCCTCCTCATTTTTACACTTCGTTACCATTCTATCATCCCTGTATGCACCACACAAAAGCATAATATATGTATGTTCTGCATAGGAGTGAAATGAACAAAGCCCTGCCCACAGGCTCACAATAGAAAGAAAAGGAAACAAAAGGAGAAGCAACTTGCAGTGAAAAAAAAAGGGGGGGTATAAAAGAGTTGCATAAGGCATTCGTCTTCAACTGGTGGATCAGGCTTTACATGTGGGTCATGCCCTGACCTCAGGTGGGTCACACCACCAGCACCACCACTCACTTCTAGGTCTCAGGCATAACAGGCAGATATGCTTACACTCTGGTGCCTATGATTTTTTTTTAAAGTAAGAACTACATGAGTAAATGCTTTGGGATTTTTCTATCTTTGTTTACAATCACAAGTGTATGATTTTATGAATTCTTACATGTGTTTGAACAGAAATGGAGACCAGTATCAGCATGAGTTGGAGCCCCATCCTCATATCTGTGCATGTGTATTTTTTTATTTTTAAACCTTTATTTTAACAATCCTTCATTTACAAACAAAAAGAAAAAGACAAAAGAAACAGCAACATAACATAGTACATACAACGTAATCTTATTACTCTAATTAGTTTATACCATCTTAGGCACCAGCTATTTACACAGTTTAACAGGGTTGCATTTAGTCTCCCAATTCACTTTTCCATCCTAAAATATAAGAGACCCACAAACTAGATTACTTCCTTTAAAAAAAAAACTATATTCCTTCCTAAACCATGTCTCTTCTCAGTTAAGACATTCATATATTTTAGTAAGGGCTTCCAGGGTTCCATGAATTGATCATGCTTTATTTCTCCTTTATATATTCTACCTAATTTTATTAGTCAATTTCTTCATCAGCACTGTTTGCCACGTCCTGTTCATAAATGTCTGTAGTGAAAGATCCTGAGCGTTTCTCCAACTTTTAGCAATCTCACACCTTGCTGTCTCTATCAGGTTCACAGTTGGTTCTTTATTGACCAGTTTCTCATTTTGCCCAGTAAATAATGAGAATAATAGTAATTCATAATTATTTTTGATTAATCAAGATATCTAGCCAATTAAGTACTTCATGCCAATATGCCTCTGTTTTAGGGCAGAAAATCCACATATTCCAATGTCCCCTTTTGTCCACAATTCCTCCAACACTTATCTGATATATCTTTATTAAATGTATGTGACTTTGTAGGGCATAAATGCCATCTATTAACAACCTTCAAAACTATTTCTTTCATTTTTGGCGGAAATTGACTTAATTAGGGCTTTGTTCCATATTCGCATCCATACATTCTCAGGTATGCTGATGTTTGAATTCATTTCCTAAGCTATTTTAGCTTCTCTACCTTTACCATAATCTTTTTCAATAATACACTTATATATTGAGGAAGTCAGTCTTATTTTTATTTGTATCTTTTTGTATACAGTACTGTTCAAATTCTGTCAATAATCTTGTAGGGTCGGATTTTTGACATACTGTATTTTTCGCTCTATAAAACACACCTGACCATAAGAAGCACCATGTTTTTAGAGGAGGAAAACAAGAAAAAATGTTGGCTGTGAAACCTTAGGCTAAACATTTTTTCTTGTTTTTCTCCTTTAAAAACTAGGTCATCTTATGGTCAGGTTCATCTTATAGATTGAAAAATACGGTATATTCATTTCTAATACATCAATTTTTCCATTACTTCCATTTCAATCCAATCAGGGGTTCTTTGTATAAATTTAGTAATTTGTAATTTTTAATTGTAAAGCTTCATAATATTTTTTCCGTGTGGTATCCCTAGTCCTCCTTTTTCACCTTGACCATACTTAACACCATTTAGGAACCTTATCTTTCACTTTCCTGCAATATTTTGATATCTGATACTTTGTTCTAGAGGTATATTTTGGCATAAAAATAAAAATTTTGGTAGGATATGAGCTTTTACGAAAGCTATTCTGTAATCTGTACATGTGTATTAACAATGAGAATTATGCACATATTCTGCCTGTATGCACTTTAATCAGATCTAGAGGGGGGAAGGTGTAAGTCTTGGGCTTCTTTGTGGTATCCTCCACACCAAGATTAGGAAAATCTATTTGTTTAATTTTATCCCAAGCTTTTATTTTTCTTTTTGTTAATCTCAAATTCTTTCCATTCCAAACATGAAGACATTTGCAAATGTTGGCAAGATTTACAAAAGATAATATGAAATTAAAAGTCTCCTCCAATTATATTGGTGATTTTCAACAGGTTTCGCTTTTTGTAGTATGGACATTGAGCAACATCAGGTGGTACTTGCTACCAAACAGATACATATTCAGTATGAGAACCATTGCCACCACCACAACAACAAATCTGAACTGTAATTCATTACTAATACAGAATTCAAAATTAAGATATTTAAGAATTAAGTGCTTAAAGCCTCAGGACTAGACAGATGAATACATCAATTTCATTTATCTATGACTGTTCCCCCTTCCCATTCTGAATATGAACACATTTGAGATTTTGGGTTAATTTTGGTCAGAAAGCTAGATGACATTCTTATCTATTGCACTTTTAATGCATACGTTTTTCCTCTTTCTGTAAGGAATATTTAAAATGTATGTGTAGGGTTTTTTTAAACAAATACATTACTTATTCCCTGTGCCAAGCTCCCCACACTTTTAAAATACAATATAAAACATACCAATGAGACAAGAGGATAGAGTAGGAGGGAACAGGAATATTGTACATAGGAATTCAGTAATACCTTCATAAATCCCACTATAAAGAAGTAGATGTTTTAAAAAAATTTAATTTTTAGGGATTTTTGGTCATACCTTGCTATATTTTTAACTGCTGCATAAATCACCCTCTGGAAAACTTACGTGTAATACTGCTGGATTTATACTATGTTTCTCCCATGGATGTTGCTATATTTGCTTCTGTTTTGTTTTGTTTTCTGTGTTTTGGCTACAAATTCATGAACGTAACATGGCTAAAATTTACCATAAATAAATATCCCACGGATGTCCAATTGTGGCTTAAGAGACCATCTACCGCAGTGGTTCCCAACCTGGGGGTCGGGACCCCTTCGGGGGGGTCGAACAACCATTTCACAGAGGTCGCCATGAGCCAGTGAAGAAAAAGGCACAAATGGCTTGGGTCTGGAGGAGAACGGGGAGGAAGGGGGGGAAAGAATGAGTTACAGCTTGATAGGTTGGAGGGGATGTTAGTCAATGGCACCAGAGGCTGTGATTGGCTGAGGGTGCCTGTAGAGGGAAGTTCTCTATGGCCCCTGCGAAATAGTGATCTGCCAAAGGGGGCTTGTGGCCTCTTCCAAGCGGGGCAAGGGGTCACCCCAACATGAGGAACTGTATTAAAGGGTCATGGCATTAGGAAGGTTGGGAACCACTGATCTACCAGAATATGTTGGGGGGGGGCTCAACATTCTGATGGTACACGCTTTAAGAGAAGTGCCGTGCAGGAATCCCAGCGGCTGCACAATGTTCAATGTGAGTACTACCAGTATATTGTGTGTTACATTGAAAGTAGCGGCTCCAGCAGAATTCAGAGGTTCCAAACCCATTGGCAACATGAGCAACACAAGAGAGAGAAATCCCATGTATCTTCAATCTGTGAGCAGGCGTAACAGAACCCCTACCCCCAAGTTGCCTTCCCAGCTGAAATATCTATAGGAGATGGATGGAATCTTCTTCACGCCAAGGGAGAGACTTCCAAAAGAGGGAACTCTTAGTTGGCTGGATCAACCAGACTTTCAAGAAGCAGTGTGAGGCCCATATAAATTTCACTTGTGTCATACGTGGTGTTTTAGTAAGGCAATGTCCCTGATGGGAATGACTTAGTCCCTGAAGGTCCCTGGACTCATTGTGAAGAACTAGGCCCCACAAGGCGGTAGGGTTGCCATACTATATTCTTGACCCTATTTTGCTGCAACTCGACTTTTGCTTATTTCTACTTTTTTGCTGGTCCAGAAACAGTTTTGCCCCTCCTTGTCACCTAACCCAGGTCTCTTATGGTTTGGCCGAAAGATTTCAGAGAGCGGTGGGTGCCACGAACACCATGGCAGCAGAACCAAACACACAAATAAACAAATAAACTGTGGGATGCTGGCTTGGTTGTGTGAGATATACCAGGAAGGGGCGAGAGAGGGGCTTCGTATGGACCTGGCAAGACTGGCATCAGCCCCAGGAGGTTGAAACATACAGTAGGAGCTTGGCATCCCTTCCTGTGGCTGCCAGGGGTTGGCTTCAGAATAAGAGGGACGTCATTGTTCTGTATCCACCAGAGAAAAGGAAACAGAGGAGACAAACCTCACCCAAGAAGGACCACAATGAAAATGTTGGCTGAGAAAACAGAGAACTCAGAGGCTGAGGGTGTCTGGCTCTGGAGCCAGAAGCTAGGAGTTCAATTCCCAACTGGTGCCTCCTTAACAAGGACTGGATTTATTGACCCAGTGGGTCCATCCAACTCTGCAGTTCTATGATTCTTGTTATGTGATAGATAGATAGATAGATAGATAGATAGATAGATAGATAGATAGATAGATAGATAGATAGATAGATAGATAGATAGATAGATAGATAGATAGATAGATAGATAGGGTTTTTTGCCCATCTATCTCCCACTAGACTCCTCCAGTATCATTTGAAGAAATAAGTAAGCACTCAATGGATAAACATATTTTTGATGTGACAGATGCAAGAGCAGGGCAGAGACAACAAATAGGTACACGGTATTAACACTGCCTTCATGTCCTTGTTAGAACACACCTCCTTTCCTATAGCTAGGTCCCTAGCGTAGTCTCAGAAATAAGATCGTCTCATCCAGATTCTTATCCTGAGCTGCTCCTATCATACAATCACTCCCCCTTATTTGCAAAAAAAAAAAATTGGGGGGATGTCATCCTCCAAGTATGTGTGTGTGTGTTGTGTTGTTACAGTCACTCCATGTCCATGGAGTTTTCTTGGCAGGAATACTGGAGTGGTTTGCCAGTTCCTACTCCAGGTGCCTAAATATAACCATCCTATATTTTCCCACCTAAGGAAGGAAAGACTTAATAGCTGTACAGTACAATAGTTCTAGATACCCTTTTTACTGGAGCTGTTTAATACACATGAGTATAACACATTCCCTAATCTGAAGATCAAGCAGCCTGTAGGGAAAAAGCAACCAGTAACTAATAACTTTGGAAATGAATAATAACAAAGTTATAGCAAAAGTAATGTGATCCACAGTTACAAAATTACTTGTGGGAATAATGAGTAACTACCAATAGTTTCAAAATGTATTTTAAGGGCAATTTAAGCCAACTTTAGAAACATTTTGACAACACCTAGGGAAAGGTTTTGTGTTTCATATTTCTATAAATTTACAAGGGGCAGTATCAGAGCTTGGGTACTATAGAGAATCAAATAATATTTCCCTATTTCATAATAAAGTAATTATAAAATCTTTATTTGTGTTTATTTGATGCTATTCAGTAGTCATGATAGGCACATAGTTAATAATTTTTATGGTTTCCCGTGATTTTTTTTAGTGTGCCTTTGCCCTTATCAACAAAAACAACTTTCCCAGTTAGCTTATTTCATGAAGTATCAAGTAGCATTTAATATATTCATTTTTATCATGTTTCAGGCTCTGAGATAAAACAGGCGAGTTCCCATCTGTCCTATTTTATTTCCTATTCTGGTAAGTCACTTCCTTTTCCTCCTGTGTTATTTACTTCTTCCATACTGAAGCAAGGAGGCCTCTGTGAGAATTTTTTAAAACTGAGAATCTCCACAGACAGCTTTTATTTTACTTTCTTAAACTGCAACTTCATCACAGGGTTCTTCTTTAAAATAATCTGTCATCCTCGTGCCTTTAACAGAATCTACCACCTTCCATCTCTCCTACATATAGTGTACTGTTTCCACCTTCTCTTAATTTTATACTGATTAGATTATCTGTTCCTCTACTGATTTTTCAGCATCACCACTGAGGATTTAAATTTCCCTTTTACTTGTGGATCTCACAGAACAGCGCTCTTGGTTCCTTCTGTCCCTCCCCCATTTTCGTTGTTCTTTTCTATTTCTTTGAATTGGCTTGATCATAAATCTCTGTGTCCGTACATGACAGCTATTGAAAAGTAATATTAAGCATTTTGACCGTATTTCTGCCACTTTCTACTTTTGTTTGACTATTCACACAATTTTAAGAGTTTTTGAGTTATCCATTATGGCTTTTATGTTGTTTACAGCAGTGTTTCGCGGCACACTAGATTTTGTTTGACTATTCAGTTTGTGTTCAGCCAAACAGGCCCAGGTTGCGCACTGAATAAAGTTTTTATAAGTATTTTGAGTTATCCATTTGATGGCTATTAGAGTTACTTTTATAGAAATGGTTAATTTTTTTAACATTTTCTAATGGTGGTGTGACTATATTTTTATCTGAAACAAGGCTTTCAAAAAGGTTGAAAAACACCAGAAATGGATTTTTTTCAGTTCTATCTAGTTACAGTTCTAAGTTAGTAATGCAAATCAATCTGTAAATACTCTTACATTCATCAGGAATATTCTTCAATTGTAACCTAATTGTTTATATAAATGGGTCTGCACCATAATACAGTCAGCTTCTGTCTCCTTACAGCAGAAAGAATAGAGTTTCTCCTTCACTTTTGATTTCATAGTGTATATACAATTGCTGTTCAGATGGCTGAAATTTATTTCATATAATTCTATCAGCAACTCCATTTCTTAACAGTCATGCCAAACTCCCCAATGAGATCTGGTTCTGCCTTATCTCCTACTTTTGTATCCAGTCTCCAGTGGCCTCTAATTATCAGCTCATCACACTGTGGTGTGTGATGAATTTTCATCCTGAATATCAGCATAAAAGCTTTTCCTCCTTTGTCTTCTTCAATTTGTAGGTAAGCCATAAAACTGAGAGATGGATAATTTGACAGGTTTCCATTAAGTCTCATTGAAATTATTTGGGCAGTTTTTGCATTATAACCTCTTCTTCTTTGAGTCATGTTACACCTCAATAATAAAGTTCTAGTTCACTTTAGTGTGGTGTTTAATTTTTTAAAAAATATTTGTATACTTACTACTTGTCATTTAATTATTGTCTATTAATGATTGAAAACAAGCAGGGGAAATGTTTTTTTTTAATAATGAATTGTTTGCTCACACTGAATATTGTAATTTTTAAATATTTCTTGCTTTCAGCTGCGGCAGATATTACGAAGGAACTTTCTGGAGCTCCACTGGAAACAGAAACCAGTTCTTTTGGAGATAGATAGCTACTTTAAGTTGAATAAGCAAAGGGAGGTCTGGAGCCTCTGATTATAGCCACAAAGTGTACCCATAAACAAAAGCATAACTACAGTACATAAAAAGGATTCTTCTACTCATACTGCCTTAAGGTAATGCTTGAAGTGCCTATATAGACAGTTACCACAGCAAGGCTTAGCTATGAGTTCAAAGACTAGGGAATAAAATCTTCACACAGAACTCCCCCAGCCATATAGCTACTTGTATAGTCAGTGTAAAGCTGATTGTAAAACCACCACCACATGTTAGCAAGGAAAGGCCACACATATGATCTTGCTATACGGACTGGCACTGCCAAGGTACAGAATCCCTATTATTGTTTTTGGGGCTTTCGCTTGCTTGGCTTTCCTCACCATGTGGATCGTAAAAGTACACTGTAGGCCTGTAAGAACCTGTTCCCTCCCTCTGCATGATGTCTGCCAGCCATTTTAGTGTGGACCTGGAATGTGGGTGAAGATCACCAGCCAAACCAAACCATCCGACGTTGCTTTCACGTAGGTGCTCGTGAAGCTACCCGTTTACTTTCAGGACTTATCTGTACAATCCTTTCTTGAGTTCTAAAAACAGCTTCCTTCTCTGGGTACACTTTGCCATTTAAAATCTGCATAGCCTGTTATGACCTAAAAGAACCCCAAGGCCATTCATTTCCAATAAAATTAGCCATCAAACTAATACCTTTTTTAAAGGAAGCAAAGCACAAGAGAGGCCACAAAATGAGGAATTTTTCAATATAACAGAACCAACAGATGTCACCAGTTTTGATACTTTATATTTTGGCGCAGTATAATCCAGCATGGTTAATATTATTGCGAGTTCTGACTATATTTATTTTAGTTGTGAATGTATTTGTTGTTGCTTATACACTGTCCCCAGGGCATCTGTCATATGGGCAATATATGAAGTTAATAATAACATTAGTCAAAAATCTGAGCAAAAATTAGAGCAGAGACATCTCAAAACAATTTTGTCCATGAGATTTAAAAAGAAAACAAGAGGAAAAACAGCAAAAAAATTCCACACCTAATTTTGATTTCCCTCTGCAATGGTAAGAAAATCAGTTTGTAGAAATACCCATTTTGAACTTTTAGGGGAAAAACTAACTTTTTAAACAAATTAAATAATTAAAAATTTCCTTCCTTTTAAGAGAACCCCAACATCTTGTTCTTGAAACAATTCACCCTGCCCTGTCTAATGCCTGAAACAAAAAAACATTGGTTTGTCTATTGCTCAGGAAAATCCTTTATTACCTAGAGGTAGATGGCCTACCTTAAATCTCAAGGTGCTCCCTCACCATAACCCTTTGGTGTGAGTATATGAGATCAGATGGGCTTTTGTCCCACTGTTTTGTCAACTGCAGTGTTGATTCACTTCTTTTGCCAGCAATAAGATCAATCAAAATTTGAAAGACATTTACCTCCCTGGATAACAGCAGTTGGATACCACCTGGGACTGATTGTAGGCCATTCAACAAAATGTTGTTGTGTAGAGATCAGCATGTTAGCCACAAACCATGTCCTTCCTGACTGCTTTAAGCCTTTTCCTTGATTTCTTCCCTTGTCTCACAGCTTTCTATAATCAATCAGCATTCTTGGACCTTGTTCCACCAGGGTTTTCCTTCCCATTTTTAAAAAATAGCCCCCAAAATTATTTTTAGATTTCTATAAATCTAAGCCCTCTATCGTGCCATTTGGGCTATACTGTAAAAGAGCCAGCAATTAGGTAAAGAATCTTTCTGCCATTATACACAATAGGCTACGTACATTTGTTTTACTTGTGTAAATGGCTACAAAATACAGCACTGGAATTAATTTGGCACAGGATTTAGAGAGCTACCAAAAAAAAAAAACAACCCTCTGCTCTGGATAGGAACCACTATGTAGTCCCCTTTTTCTGCTTCCTTAGTAGGAGCAGAAAAAGTTCTTAAATTCAGTTCTTAAACTGACATAGAACAAGTCTTGATAAAAGCAGAAAAGGAAAAAGACTGTAGGGAAACAAGGCAGTTGGAGTAATTGGAAAGAGCAGTGAAAACATAAGTCTTTTATTCTTTCTCCAGTGTACCCATATTCTTCTTTACGCATCTACAGATGCTTGGTTTAAAAAGCTGTACGTATGATAATGGAATAAAATTACAGTTGATAGCGGCAAATAAATCTGCTTTGAATCCATGCCACCCTCAGCCATAATTCTGTTCAGTTCCCACATTAATCTAGTGTTTAGTTTGTAATCTTCCCATGCCATGTATTTAAATGCATATTTTCTGTCACCTAGTATATTTAAATATGCATATATTTAATACACATACAGCAAAACTGATCAGAACATGCAAAGAAGTGAAAAATCCAGGGAGATGTGAGTTCAAGATGTGCAGAAGAGGTCACTTACCAAAAATGAATTTTTTATATTTGTGGGTATTTGATTCTTTTGGGAATGTTTTTTAAAAGACAACATAGATAATGCAATAGAAAATTGTTTTTACGTCCTTTCCACAAACACCACTATCCTTCAGTCGCTGCCCTATCCAAATAAGTGAATAGTAGTAAACATTTCTGAGTCGCTGCTACTCAGAACAAAGTCAAGCTAGGTCTATTTAAATAATATTTAGGATGTTTCACAGACATCTCGTTCTGCACAGGACAATAACAATAAAGATTTATCTATCTATCTCTATCTATCTATCTATCTATCTATCTATCTATCTAAAATGGTTAAACTGGGGTGCTGGTGGTGGAAAGCTGGAGAAAGGCACTGTGATAGAGATGATTTGTGAGAGATTACTTAAATTGTAAGAGCCCCATGGTGGAATCAACCACCACCATCTTAGAAATGCAGAACTTCAAGAGACCCAGTGAATTGCTGAGCCCCGCCCCTGTCAAGATGGCCCACTGAAAATCAAACTCCCAGCCTCTGGCTCCACAGCCAGAGACCTAAAACACTGAGCTATCTAGCAATCCTAGGTGTGTCTACTCAGAGGTCAGCCTCCTTGAATCCCATGGGATCACCACCCATGTAAATGTGTATAGGATCATTGCCCAGGAACAGCTGTTGAAGAAGTAGCCATGTTAATCCGCATGAGCATATTAGACCATAAACAAATCAAGAAAAATCACCAAGAGACAAAGCATCCAAGACTAATGGCTATACATTTTTGTGGCTTAAATCACAAATGCTCACATTGAAAATTAGCAGTTGCGAACAATGCACAATGTTTTTATTTGTGTTTGTGTGTGTGTGTGTGTGTGTGTGTGTGCACGCACGTGCATGCGTGAGCGCTTGTCTCTCTGTTTGTCTGATAAAGCCCAGGGGCAGCCTTGCTCAAACAGAAGGTCCTTCAGATGTTTTGGATTACAACGTCAATATCCCTGACAACTGACTGGCTGGGACGGATGGGATTAATAGTCCCAAAAGCCATATGGCACCATATGGTGAAAACCTGACTGACTCCATATATTATATAGATATAAAAGGATTATATACTAACTTTATATGTATTATTAAGAACGTGTACCCTCAAATGTTGTAAATTCTAGGTTTTCTGTAATTATCGCACTTGAATGGGCTACAGTGCCATTTAGATAATGTTGTTATGCAGTTGAAGTGGGTTGTGGTTTGCTTGTTTGTACACTCCCCACAGAAGTGTGAATTCACTAATGGGGGCTATGAAATAAATAAATAATGTTTGCACCTGTAACACACTGGAGAATACTGTATATAGAAAAATACAGGTGTAGATTAGAAGGTTGCAAGTCCATTCTGGGAGGGAGGAGAAGGGAGTTTTAAATCCAGTTTGAGTACATTAATAAATCTCTCTGGCAAAGGCCGAAGAATAGACTGCTCTTCATAAATTCTGAAGGCCTAAAAATCTCTCTTTAAGCCAATCAGGTCCCCTTGAATCAAATTATTTTCTTGCTGATATCTCATGTGGGAAGCTGACTCTAAGGAGAGAGGGCATTTAAGAGTCAACTCAGGGGCTGGGTAGGCTAGTGAGGTTTCCTAGGTGGGGTGACTTTGCAATGCCTGAGTCCCACGGAATAATCAATTCCTCTCCGAATCTGAGAAGCTGCCTGGGGCCTGTGAAATTCTGCGCCTCGCCCCAAAGGACGCGGCCTCCATGGCGCAGCAGCCAGCTGAGGGCGGCGGTTCCCAGATAACACCTGAAGTGCCCAGAAGCCAGCTGAGGGCAGCAGTTCCCAGATAACACCTCGAGTGCCCCGTCACTACCCTTTCTCAGCCCATGGGGCCGTGGCTGGCTGGGTGTGTGCAAGCCGCCCAGATGTGGGTTTCTGACACAGTCCGCTTCCAAAAGCACAGATGGACAAGGCTTCCTCTTCTAAGGCAGCGTGGTTAGAAGTGCTGCAGTTGCAACGCAAGCAAGAAAGGGATGACTAGGACAAAGAAACAGCATGTCTAGAGTAAACAAAGGACCCAAATAGTGTTATGGAAAAACTAGCTGAGATTTTGAAATCAATTGCTGGGGAGTAAGAATATTAAAAAGGATGATAGATACCGAAACAAGCAAAGGGAAAAATCCACATCTTTAATCAGATGGCCGAGTTTCACTTTTTTTCCTATAGTACCATCAGATATTTGATCTTGACTTTTGAAGCAAGAAACAAAAAGAACTCACTGGAAAGAAACTAGAGTATAGCTGGACATGGCAAGAAGCAGCCAGAAAGTTTGGATACTACTAGAGGTGTGAAATTTCAGGAAACTTTGAAGCCATGGGAAAATCAAAATACAATGGACCCTCGTAATACAGTTTGTATAACATAAAATCTGTACAACATAAAAAAATTCTGAAGATAGGGGAAAATTGCTTAACAGAATCACCTATGGGGCAAATTCATACAACATAAAAACGGTCACAATTAGGGATTACTCTGTTTTCAATGCATTCTTATGAGAAATTTGCATAAAGGAAAATTTGCTTAACATAATTTCATTTGGAACGAATTAATTCATTTATACAAGGTACCATTGTATGGGGAAAATGGAAAAATGGGGAGGGAAGCCCCCATTTTTCCAAAGTTCCCAGAAATTTTACATCTCTAGAGACTAATGAAAAGACTGAACAACAAGCCAAAAAAAAAAAAATACAATTTAAATAGTATTTAAATAGCACACCAACTGCTCCTAACAGAGAAGACCAACCAACACATAATAAAAATAATAAAATCAAAGAGAAATTCAGAGTGAATCCAATTACTGTAACTTTCTACTGCCTTCATATTGGCAGAATGAGAGGAAGGTGTCAAAAGCTATAGGAATGGCAAAGAAGCGGGAGTTGGTGATACCTGAATCACGCAAGTGAAACATTTTGGGCACAGCATAAAGGAATGCGTCCTTCAACTCTTCAATAGCTGCTAGACAAGCAAACAAATTCCAACAGTATGGCAGATTAAAATAATTGCTATCCCGAAACCAGGCAAAAGTTTTCAGATTCCAAAAGATACAGGCCAATCTCCCTACTACGCCACTTATAGAACCGGTTTGAATGAATCATATTAAACCATCTAGCCCCTAAAATGGAACTTCTTCAAATTCCAAAACAGACCTGGGAAGAGCTATATGGCGCAAATCTAACCCGCATCTAGAAGAGGTTTGGAAAGACATGAAATAATTGGAGCAGCATTTGTTGACTTTATAACCATATGTGATACTGTACTATCCAAATTCAATTGCTGCTCAGAAAGCTTTACCTTTGTATAAAGGCTAATTTACCAACAGAAATGACAGCTAACATTTGCTTCACCAGAGTTCCAGATTGGAAGATGGGCGGTATAAAAATTTTAATTAAAATAAATACTGTACTGTTTGTTGAAATTCAAGGGAGGTATTCTCACTGGAGAAATCCCATAGGGTAGTGTCCTGTCACTATTACTTTTTTAACATTAACACAAATTATCAACCAACATTCCCATACTGCAAGAGGCTCATCCATGCTGATGATCTGGCCTTGACAGTCCAGGGGGAAACCTTTGAGAACATCAAAGGTTGATGCTCGCCTCCGTATCAGAAGATATTTTATATTATAAAAGCAACCAGCTGAAATCAACCCCTTTAAAAAAAAAACCAAACCAGGCTAGTGCAGAACAGAGGAGTGGAGAAGAAGTTCTGAGTTAGCTATGAAGGCAAAATTTTGGAACACTGCCCGACCCGAACTTATTTGGGCATCATTCTGAATGGAACCCTGACCTAAAAAATTTTCTTCTAAACAGAAAGTTGCTGCAAAAAAATAACAAACAGGAACCTGGCTGGGTCAGACTAGGGCACACAACCACAAACAGTAAGAACAGTAGCATTGTCCCTATGCTACCCACCTGTAGAATATGTGAGTGCTATGTGGTATAAATCAACACATGCCAAACAAATGCAACTCTTAATGAATCATGAAGAATAATACTGGCTGCCTAAAACAAAATGCTCTGGTAACATCCCATATTGATTACTGCAATGTGCTGTACCTGGTGCAACCTTTGAAGATGGTCCGGCAATTGCAACTGGTCCAGAATCATGTGGCGCAGCTGGTGAGTGGTGGGGCTGCCAGGGATCACATCACGCCAATTCTTTACCAATTCAAATTTACAAATTAAGTCCTTTATACAAATTCACGCCAATTCAAAATGCTTGTTTTAACATATAAAAGCCCTTAATGGTTTAGGCCCTGGTTACCTTAAGGACTGCCTCCCTCCATATGAACCTACCCAGCAGTTAAGATCTAAAGGGGGGGGGAGACTTTTGGATGAACCATCCCTCAAGGAGGTGAGAGGGATGGCCTGTGGATATAGGGCCTTTTTGGCAGCTGCCCCCAGGCTATGTAATACCCTCCTGAGTGAGATCTGCCTGGCGCCGACGTTGATGACATTTCGGCGCCAGGCAAAAGCCTTCCTGTTGCAGAAGTTCTTTAACTGATACAACACAGATTGTGGGTCCTGGTGGCAATTTTAGTGTATTGTAATTGTATTGCATTGTATTATTGTTTTGTACAAGTATTTTAATGTTTTAATTGCTTTGAATTGTTCATTTTAATTTTGAAATGTAAGCTGCCTAGACACCTTTGGGTAGTGGGCAGTATATGTTGTTTAAATAAATAAATAAATAAATAAATAAATAAATAAATAAATAAATAAATAAATAAATAAATAAATAAATGCCTATTATTTGGTTGAAATTACCGTTCCAGAAGTACATCGAAAGATGCTAGCAAACAAATGAAAGAAGCTAATGCCGCACCAAGTCTACCCACTTCATAGACACCAATGCCTGAGACAACCGATGCAATTGAGGAATTTTTTTCTGCACATACCTCAAGCTCTCAATATTAAACCAGAATAAGCAATATCTATAGGGAATAAAAACAATACAACTTGCCAAACGGATAAATGCTCAAGAGTGTCTCATCAGGACAAGACTCTAATTGGACTATCTGGATGTCACTTAATAGACTTTGAAGCCAAGTAAGAAGAACAAAGAATAATCAAGCAAAATGGGGCTACTTGGATACAGGATAAATTTTCTGTGACTGTGGGGAAACTCAGCAAATGAAGGGAGCACTCATATGCATGCAATTTATGTTGCACCAAAAGAAGACCAAGCAAATGGCAAGACAATGCTATTGAAGCAGCCGACTTCTGGTCAAAAGTAATCAGATTGTTTTAACATTTTAATTTGCTTTTATCATGCTTTTTATCATTTTATCATTGTATTGGACTGGCCCCCATCCAATCGGGGAACTGAAGTCTAATCTTAGGCTCCACAGCCAGCCACCTAAACCACAGAGCTACTTAACAGTTCTGTTTTAATTCTTCCTATATTTCTTCTACATCCATAATTTCAAATTGTGCAAGGCTCTGATGCTAATCAAGAAAGGATGCAAATGATGAAACTATACCAAATTATCTTTTACTATCTAAATTTGAACTGCAAAAAAGATAAGAAAACGAAATAATTCTGGCAGTGGCAACCTCAGAATTCAGTGCGAACGATCAGAATTTTACAAACCTCTATGTGACCTATGTTTGAACATCTTACGCTATCTCCTTCGTAAACTACATCGATGCCCACTTGTTCATACGCTAGACATGCAGCACACCAAAGGCGATGTCTGTGCACTTGAAATATTTTTCCGTCAGTTATAGATAAGTGGATGTATGGCCAGAAGGTCTTTAATTTGGAGATTAGGAACAGAGGGATGATATATTTCAGTAATAAAGTTCTGGACGCCACCATGGTTTTGACGGATCCATCAGCCCTATGATGTCACCAGGTGGGTTATAGTAAACAGGCCGAGCAGGAGAAGCAGAAACAGAGGCCAAAATGTACACAGCATATTAGGTTTACAGTACTTGATTTTCATAAGCCAGCCAGCCCGCAGTTCTTTTTCCCCACTAACAAAAAATAGCATGCAACAGGGATGATATTCACAAGTGAAAAGGCAGACGTCCTAACCTTACATCTCACCGGCATTGCCTTACTTTCCAACATAGATTTTATTTTAATAAGGCAAGTAAAGTTTCAGTGCAAATACTTTGGATGCTAAATTCCCACAGTGATAAAGGGTGGCATCTATCATAATGTCCCAGATGTACTTTAATGATATTTGCCCAATGTATTCCCAATTTTGTCTTTCTTCTCTGAAGAATGGGACGATTGGGAGGGCTCCTCCATCTAATAAGCTACAGGTACTGTTTGCAAACATATAATTTCTGGTTTCAGTAAACTCTTGCCTTGAGTGGCTCTGTGGAAACTGTCTGGGTCAACTGAGATGCCAATAATAATATGAAATGTTTTTCTCCCCACCTTTTTTCCCACCTCTGGGATGGCCAACTTTACAAGGGGGAATCCCAATTCTTCTGACTGTATTCAGAGAAAGAAACAAAAAAATCAAAAACAAAACAGAATATCCTCATGGAAAGTCAGTTTGAACTCAACAGTAATAATCTGCACCTCTTCATTGAAAGGTACCCACTGAGATGACAAGAAGCTATCATGAGGAGGAGGAGGGTCTTCTGAAAAAAAGATCTTTCTGAAGAAGTAGATTGGCAGAACCTTCTAGAAGCTGCCTAGAACAGCATACAAAATGAAGATGAAATACTCAACCTTATTGCTCCTTTCCTACACAAGGGGAACTAGGAGTGGCGCTCCTTAACTCGAGTTGAGGAAAATCGGATGAAAGCACCATGGTTTGCATCAAGCTCATTCACACAACCCAGACCGGGCCTGTGGGTTGCTTGCTTGTCCACACCGCTGCCACTGGAAGCAGAGATCTGCCTCTGGAGTACAATTAGATCCAAGGAGCACAGAACAGCAACATCTCCTCCTCCTCCTCCTCCTCCTCAACCAGATGTTCGCCCACAGCCTTCACCAAACAATTTGCAAGCAGCAAATTCACTCTGATCTCAGCTTTCTCTCCCTGTGTGTCCAAACCTCGAAGCCAGCAAACTCTGTTACAAAGCCTCCGGGTGGAAAGAGTGCGGATTTCACCCCCATCCACCCACCCCAAGTAGGAAAACAACTTCCACAATACTCTTTCGATTGTTCAGAGAGAACCTCTACCCCCACCCCAATTCTCTTTTACTTCTTTTACTTCCCCCTCACTCATCCATCACCCACAGCAGATTGTTCTTAATCTGAGCTGCAAAGTCAAGAGGCAACCCCAGCAACCAAATCCCCTTTAGCAGTTCAACAAGTCCACACAGGTCATTCCAGAGGCAGATTTCGGCAGACAAGGGAAATGGATTCTTAATTATTTTTCCAAGCTTGTCATGTTTCTCTTCTTTTCTCGGCCATGTCACTGAAAGTTAGTGATGAGTCAACACTTGGGGATTCCGTGTCCCCACCCCCACCCCTTTGGGGGTGTCTTTTTTTTTTTCCTTTCAGGGAGGTAAAAAGAGGGGCTGGATTCCTCCACACAACTATTATGGATTACAATAAAAATCGATCCTCAATACTGGGGAATGACCCTAGGCTTTCCCCCCAGTCATTCATGACATTCTCAACAATATTATTATTAGATGTGCCTTATTAGGCACATCTACACTACACATGTTAAAATCTGTTTAAGCGTCTTCACAACATGCTTCAGAAGTGTCCCATCACTTTTGGGAACTGGTTGGTGGCCAAACTCTGCTCTTTCACGGGAAGTATGAAAGCTCAAGGGGTTTACAACCAGTATAAATCCCCAATGGAGTGGACATCACTGGTAAATATCCCATTGGTCCTAGTTCTCTGCTCCCCTGTGTGATGCTGTTAACGCTAGACAGAAAGAGAAAGAGGCTCTATAAAAAAAAACCACTGCCAACATCGCAGACCATATTTAACTCGATCAACCATCAATGTGCCAATACAGACCAGGGCATCACGTGAAAATAGCTTCAAGGGCAGTCTGGCAGATTCTAGAGTCCTTTTGTCTGGAGGTGAAAATGGGTGGGTTCTATTCGTTCTCCAAATTTTGGTTTAGAACCACACGCATTAGGAAACTAAGAACAGCAATTGTTGCTCACAAGGCGGTATCTCTCTTTTACATTTGCTTCTGATGAAATGTGAGGTGATATTAATAATTTAAGTTAAGCATCTGTAACATCCATTCTTATTCCCATTTTTATTATTAATATTATTAAGCAGAAAGAAATGCTATCTTAGCATCAGAATCACCGACAGCCTGAGTCTGCTACCTCCACCAAAACCGCTGAGGTGTGGAAAACAAGGACTTATTACAGCATGGAAACTTTAAAAAAGGGGTTTCCATACAAGCTTCATGCGCGCCTTCTCTCTCTCGAACAATCTGTCAAATTTTTTTTTGTAAAGCAATTGGCAGTGAGTTTTATTGCTGCTCCCACCCCAGTTTTAATTGGACCTGAACCGGTTCCAGGAGTTTGGAGGCACACGTTAGACGCAGTGGGTCTCTCTCTCTCTCTCTCTGTTGTTTGGTTAAAACGTGACAGAAAAAAAGATGCAGGGTGGGTGGGAGAGGAACCACCGGATAATTTTTGTTTTCTCTTGGTCCTGGGAACGTTTCCCTCCCCCCCGCAGATTCCACAACTTTACCAACTGTGGAAAAGTGACTGCAAGTAAGGAATTTTATTGCATTGCTCTTGAGGGCATTTTGGAGAATGTGAGTTCGCACAAGCTTCTTCCCTGCAGACACGCCTTCTAAAGTTCTTTTGAGGAAAGATTAAACAATCCCTGAAATCTATCTCCCACCCCCTTTGGTAAATCAAAAAGAAACGGGGGGCACCTCTCTTTACGCCCCCCCACCTGCTCCCCAGCCCCGGTTGTTGTTGGTTTTTTTGCTAGCCGAAAACGCTTCAGGTTGTCAAACGTGCGTCTCCGATATCATCTTTAAGTGGAAGAGACCGATGGGGGGAAGAGAACCAACCCACTGGATTTTGAAAACAAAAGCGGAATGAACAAGCATACCTTTTAAAGCCTGAGGCGGAATCGCTGAAGAGTCATTAGATGGTCAAAAATCCTCGCCTTCTTAATGCGGGGAGGGGAGACGTCCTGTGATCTGGTCCCGGTTCCGAAATTCCAACTTTTCTGGAGCTTCTCATCCAAAAGAGCAACATCCAAGAGGTGGGGGAAGAGCCTTCAGGCCCCCCCAAAAAACAAAACAAACAAAAGTTTTTTTTTAAAAAAATCCCACTACCAGAAGTCAACAAGGATCGCTCTAAGCCTTTCACCAAATTCCCCAAATTTTCCACATCTTGATCTCACTCCTCCCCCTCTTCTTCCTCCTCCTTTAGTTTTTTGTTTTTTAAAAAAATGCAAAATAAACAACACGAAATAAAATCCAAAGCGCGATAATATTTTCTCAAAAGCTGTTTAAAAGGGGGAGGTAAAGAGAGGCGACTTGGGGTGGGTGGGTTGCCTCGTTGGCCACACGCACATCAACGCAGCACGCGTTATAAATATGCGCTTCTCCCGTCTGCAAGCCCGGGACCACCTTGAAGCAGGAAGTTTTGATTTTCTTTCAAAACTTTTCCCGATGCTTTCTTGAGCTTTTGCACATGGAGCCAATCAGCCGCTCCGTCTGCGCTGCTGTCTTTGGAAGGAGGGCTTTGCTCGGGACCGCGCAGACTTGTCAGGAGGGAACGGGATGGAGGAAAAGTTAGTTTTTCTCCCACAAACTTTCTTTCTCTTTTCGCCGACACCCACCCCTTCCTCCTCCGCCGCCTTGTTACTTCCAATCGGATAAAAAGGAGGGTCTTTTTGCTGGAAAAGTTTTTAAGTTGTTGGTCCTTTCCTCTTTCTTTCTTTCTTTTTCTTTCTTTCTTTCTATTTTTTTTTAAGGTGGGATCTTAAGCAGCAGGAGGAGGGTAAGCTGAGCCCTGTGTGAGGTTTTAGATGAAGGAGCCCCTCTCAGCCTCAGTTCTCACAGCATGCTGCCTACGGGTCCAGAGCCACTTGGAAAACCCGGCCTGGATTCCGTGTGTGTGGTGGTGGGGGGTTCCCCCTCTACTGACGAGCGCGTCCCGGGTGCATGCAAGGCGAGGAGAGCGCGCGGAGAGGCCGGCCCTCTTTCCTGAAAGCCCGTCCCAAACTCAGGGCCCGGTTGTTTTCAGAGCAGGCGCTTTACCAGCCACAACCCTTCCATGACATTGCCAAGGAAAGAGACCCGAGGCTGCAAGGTGGGGCCACCGATGGATCCTTCATTCAGTACCTGCAGTCGAAAACCCCATCAGGCACCTTTCCCTGGCAGTAAGAAATGCAACCCTCACCCTAAGCCATCTGTGTTTTATCGTCACAGTCGTGACCGACTCTTCGTGACTCCATGTCCATGGAGTTTTCTTGGCAGGAGTACTGGAGTGGCTTGCCAGTTCCTTATCCAGGCGCCTACAGCACCTGGTATTCCCTGGGGGTCGCCCATCCAAGTACTAACCAGGCCTGACCCTGCTTAGCTTCCGAAATCGTACTACAAACAGTGGCTCCCAACCTGCAGCCCAAGACTGTTCCTTGCATAAGGCAAAAATGTCTGTGAAGTTTCTCAGTCATCCAGGTGACTGAGCCAGGTGACTGGGCCATCTTGCTTTCTGCCTTAGGTCTGGAAGTTGAGCCATGGCAACTGGACTACTTTTTCTTGAGAGTTTGAAACGTTATTGTTGCTCATCACATCCACTGATGAAGCTGTTTGGATGAGCAGCGAAATGTTTCATTCTCTCAAGAAAAAGTCCAGTTGCCATGACTCAACTTCCAGACCTAAGGCAAAAAGCAAGTAAGATGGTCCATTGCTGTGCTTCATAGGGAAAAGAAGGCGAAGATGGCTGTTCAGTCTTTTCTTCAGCTTTCTCCACAGTGCCAGAAAGCAATAGGCAGACTGTCTGGCACACTGTCCCCCCTCTTTAGAGGCAAGTGTCTCATGCTACCCAATGGTTGGACCGGCTGGAGTTCACCTGTGCTCCTTCCTGGTAGCTGGCTGAGTTTCAATTCACATCCTTCTTTGTTCTGTGACTAGTGTTGTGCCATGACAGCGTTGGTCGCGATCACGTGGTTTTGTCCCTGTTACAGTGTTCCCATGGTTGAGTTGTCGTGTGCCGGAGGTGGCCTGTGTCGGCTCGTTTCCGTTTTTTGCGAAACTTCGCAAAAATTTGTTGTTTCGTTTTTCATTTTTTCGTCTGTCGTTAAACTGGTTTGGGGGGTAGCGGGCTCCTGGAAGCACCTCTTTTTTGGGGGGTGGGTGCCTCCTATCCTCACCCGCTAGGGAAAGCAGCTCCTGGAGACCCCTCATACATGGGGGTCTCCTCTCCTCTCCTGCTGCAAAAGGGCATGCATGCATAGCCATATGGCTATGATTGCATACCCAGTTGTACGGAGAGACACAGCCGACTGGCAGAGGCACCCCTCTTTTTGGGGTGCCTTCCCTGCATCAGTCAGGCCTCGGGGGCATGGTTTGCATGATGTCACACATGCTGCCGGCCGAGCCAAGCCTGCAGGAGTCACCCAGAGCCACAAGTGGTGGACTGGCAGACTCTCTGCACCCACTGTGTCTCACTAAGAAGGGAATTGTACTTGCTATAGTGCAATGCAAGTACAGATCTGGCTTAGGCAACAGGGTTAGCGCAAGGGCTAGGGTTAGGCTAGTTACGGGTGAGGTTAGGGTGAGTATTGGGATGCACCTCTGGGGGCCTCTCTGACCCACTTAGAAGGACAGTGTACTGGCGTATGGGTTAGGGTTCGGGTTCGGGTTCGGGCTACGGTTAGTGGGCTTTTTATGCCCGGTTGGCACATCCCAGAAGTCTCTGTGGTCAACCTGGCCAAGTGGCCATGCGATTGGTGGAATGGCTCCAAAAAATTGCATGGGCATTGGTCACTCCCATGGCCAGCCCATCATTGCGCAGGTGTAAATAAAATAAAATAAAATAAAATAAAATAAAATAAAATAAAATAAAATCAATGGAGAGAGGAAAGAGGAGACATTTTGTTGCAAGAAAAACCCACTGCTACTGTAAAAATTCTGGCAGTTTTAAAATAGCAATTTTCGCATGTTTCTGTGTGGTGCTTGTGTGGTTTTGGACCACGATTTCAAAAAAAAAAAATTGCGGTCGCCGCCCCATTTTGGATCCCCCGCCCGCACCGCATGGCATTGGCGACTCGAGTCCGGCTGCCCAGGACAGGAGAGGGGGGGAGGCCGGGACCCCCCCCAGAAACCACCCCTCTGGTTTCGCCTGCTTTTTGGCCCGGTAATGGGGGGGGGAGTTTAAAACTTTTTTTCTGTGCCGCTTCCACTTGAATTGCGGCAGCCGGCGGCGAGTCCGGTGCTTTGCGAGCGACTACGACGAGGATTCCCCCCACCCACCAGAGCAGCCCAGGACAGGAGGGGGGTCAACCACCCCTCTGGTAGGTGCCCTGAGCCCTCACTCAGGCAGGCATATTTCCGCCTGCTTTTTGGCCGGGAATCGGGTTTTTTTTTTACTTTTAAAACTTTTTTTCTGTGCCGCTTGGCATCGCAGGATCGCCGCGATGCCAGGAATGACCACGACAAATCAGACCCAATTATTATTTAGTCGGTTCGAGTTCGAGTTCTGGCGGAGTAATTCCCGTTACAGTTTCCATTGCGTAACGGAAACGAGTAATGGAAACGGAAACGGGAATTCCGCCAAGTCGTGCCCATCTCTACTTGTGACAAGTGTTACCTCACAGTCTTGTACCGTGACAAACACTGAATTTGTCTAGCTTTCTTTTTCCTTTTTGGGGGCTTAAATCCCCTCTGCTATTTCACTTCTGAAAAGTCAAACCAAACAATGGACAGTTTTCTGAGAGAAATGAATGTTTTGTTGCGTGACAGTCATTACTACATGGTGTCTTGTCTTGGAACAGAAAGCGGGAACAAAGAGTGACAAGGGAAAACCCTACCCCAGCACCAGGTACAGTATTGTTGCACTTAGCACCCGTTCTGAGGGCGTGGTTGAGACAAATTTCAGTAGTTGCGTGATGGATGTGAAGTAACATTTTTTTGTACCGCTCCTAAGTGCAACACTAACAGAGACAAAATGGACGTGAAGTAACCGCCAATCAGGTCGCATTCCTCTGTAGGGCCAGATATGTAGCTTTTGGGTGTGTTGATTCAACATGATTTCAGGGGCCAGAAAAAGACCTCTGCTAAACAGGGATAGTTCGGCCCAGCCTGTAAGGTTGTGTGAGGGTGTCACTCCAGACAAAAGTGATTGTGGCTCTGTTCAGATAGGCTATACCAGTGTTGGTGAATCTATGGCACAGGTACCAAAGGTGGGACTCATAGCCCGTTTTGTGGGCACCTGACATGGCCCCTTCACAGTCACCTGTATTCAAGTTAAATTGCTGTATTGGCACTTTGCAGAAAAAATTAGTGGGTTTTGAATAGCAGTTTGGGCATTAGGTCTCTAAAAGTTTTGCCATCACTGGGTTATGCCATCAGGTGTCAATGCCGGCTTGTTTTTACTAGCTGCTGCCTGGTTTTCAGTTGGTTGGACTCTACCATTTTACAGTTTTATATGTACACTGCCCAGAATACTGCTGTGCATTGATGGGACTATAAACAAACAAACAAAACATGGCAAGCTGTTCTTAATGACAATTTGGAATAAGGTCAGACTTACTAGAAACTATGGGAGCTAGGTTACTAATTGGGTCCAGGCATATGGAGATTGGTTTGTCTCCATCTCCAGGCCCAAATCAAGGCTGTGGTTTTGTTGAGGAGTTTGGATTATTTGCTACTTAATCACAGAGTGTATTAGCCTAGTGCAGAGCTTGTGAGTACTAAGAAATAATTATTCTGGGAATCATTAGGGAAAAGGAGAAAAGCTTATGTTTATTGTTTTGGTTTATAGTAGTTCATTTATAGGTGTGTGTGTTGCATCATTACAGTCATGACTGACTCTTCATGACCCCATGTCCATGGAGTTTTCTTGGCAGGAATACTGGAGTTGGTTTGCCAGTTCCTACTCCAGGTGCCTACAGCACCTGGTATTCCCTGGTGGTCTCCCATCCAAGTACTAACCAGGGCCGATCCTGCTTAGCTTCTGAAATCAGGCGATATTGGATGTGCTTAGGGCATCTAGGCTACTTCATTTATAGGTAGTGAAGGAATTATAGACTTGCATTTGAAGCCCCCAGTGCTGGCTTCTATGCACAAAGACCTGTAATCTGTTGCTTCTCTAAGGATGTGACAATAAAGTGGGGCATCTCTGTACTGATCCAATGTGAATTTGCATCTGGGAAGTACAGTTTCCCTCAGCTGAATTTGCTTTAGCTGACTAGACAGGAGAGAAAGTGGAGGAAATTGCCAATTAGCCCTCATTTGCAGCTTGTTAGGGCAACCCCTGCTGTAGCCATGCCTCCAGGAAATCTGGTCCCTACATCAGAAGCTGCCTTAGCAAGCTTCAAATAAAGGATGATTGACAATTTCCTCCACCTCTCTCTCAGAGTGTATTTGTGCCTGAGTAGCCCAGCTTTATTCCAGCATTTTGAAAATGTTTATAAAATAATTTTCCCTTTCTCCCCAAAGGTATTGTGTTGGATTATGAGTTTTCAAATGGCACTTCCTGAACTAGGACTATTAAAAATAATAGTTATGTGGAGTTTGGGAGAGGAACTAAAACACTACTGGTTCTGCATCAGCACAAGTGAACTACCTGAACCTATGCAAGTACTGCAAAAAAGAAGAAGAAAATAAAAAAGAAGAAAAAAGAAGCCCCAGTGGCAGAGGAAAAAATCAGACATTGGGGGTGCTATGGGCTGGTTTGCACTGATACGTGCATCCTGTAGCCAACAGAAAATAATGTAAATCTGAATTTCACAATCCTGCAAAAATTCCTACGTAATTTATCAATCTAGCCACACACAGCCAGAAAGCAGGAAAGAAACAGAAGTAACTTCAGATAAGAAAGCTTAAGAGTAAAAATCTACTGGTAGATCTAGCAGAGGCAGGAGGGGAAAACTCGTGCACTCTCCCTCCATCCACCCAGATGATACAGTTCATGTACTATATACAGTATACCTGTAAATTGGTGCTTAGTCCCAGTATCTTTACTTTTTAAAGGTTTCAGCTGCTAGCAATTAGGCTATTTTAAAAAACACTCCTCCCAACCATAGCCTACCCAATTATTAAGGACTTTACTAGAGCCTGTCCCACTACACACAAATATTGAACTAGTGGAGAGGTGTAAAATGTCTTTTTAGGCATGGCATCCCAACCATGGATCTTGTCCTCTAGGCTGGCTTGCCTTTCAGCTTTCCAAGTGTTCCGTAAAAACCATTTTACTTGTCCTGACCTTTGAACTGTTATGGAGTTTTTTAAGCAGTCTTTCTAAATCTTTCATATACTAGCTTACTTAGTTGTCTGCTTTTATTCAAGTGTGCTTCCCCCCCCCCTTTCTCTCTCTTTTATTACTGTGTTTTTAAAATCAGGCCAGCCCTACTGTTAGGCATAAGAGTGAAGCAACCACTTCAATTAAGAGATGCTGAGGAGTGACTTCTTTCTGAGGTCCCTGGTCTTGTTGAATGGAGCTGTATGTGCCACAAAAGAGAACACCCAATTCATTACTCTTGCGCCCTTGGGTTTAGTGGAAGAACTTATCGTGTGAGCCACCACCACTCCTGGCTGACTTCTCTATACATGAACTGAAGGCAGGTGCCATCTTGCCCCTTTTCCTTAGGAAGCAAAAATATCCTAACTTACTCTGCTATGAAAACTCTGTGGCTGGCAAAGCAGGTTCAAAATCCTGTGAACAAATAAATCCTAAGTAAGCACGTATAGAGCTGTGCTGGGTGCAGTTCTCACTCCATACATTGTTCCTTAGAGGTACATTTCACTTTGTTCAAAGTAACATAAACACAAAGGGATTTCATTTCCAGATAAACATGCATCACATTGTTTCATGCTGCAGCCTGCCTCTGTTGAGATACAGATTTTACAGGCGAGCTTAAGACTTAAGTTTAAAATGGGTTGAATTCAGTAATTAATGAAATGACATAATATGTGGTGCATCAGGTGAATTTGTAAAGAAATTATGAAAACTGCTGGAAGGAATTCCAATGGGGCTACGCTTATGCTTGGAGAACTCAGTATAAATGATGTCAACATCTCCCTCTTTCTCCTAAAGCGGTAGTTCCCAACCTTGGGTCCACAGATGTTTTTGGACTGCAACTCCCAGAAATCCTAGCCAGCACAGCTAGTGGTGAAAGCTTCTCAGAGTTGCAGTCCAAGAACACCTGGGCTACCTATGGTTGAGAATCATTGTCCTACAGCACAATCAGAGGTGCATATTTCCAGTAAACATGGAGGGTCTATGGCTTTTGTGGAAGAATTCATATAGTAGATATGTCCAACAGGAATTTATCTAATTGTTGTCTCTTTCTCAATTTAGAAACTTGTAGCGCTCCAGATGTTGTTGACTTGGAGCTTCCATTAGTCCTGACCAGCGTGTAGGGCACTGGTGTCAAACCTTCGGCACTCCAGATGCTTTGGACCACAACTCCCACAGTCCTTTGCCATTGACAGCCTAGGCTCGGAATTCTGGGAGTTGTAGTCCAAAACATCTGGAGTGCCAGAGGTTCACCACCACTGGTGTAGGAGGATGTAGTCCAATAGCATCAGTAGGAATTCACGTCCCCATACCTTCCCTCAATCCATCTCAGTTAGTAACCATGCAAAATATCTATGGTTTTAAAAACAACTATAGTGAGACATTGGGAAGGCTGAATATGGATACTTTGCTTTTTGGAATTTTAATATGCTTCTGTTCCATTCACCTGCCTGTATTTCTGTGTAGTAATTGCTAGACACTATTTTATGATGCAGACAACGAGTGAAACATCTTATAAAGCATCCACCTTATTCAGAACATTTTGATTGCAGACAGAAAGGACCTCTTTGTCATTATAAGACTGTGTTATATGGTGGCAGCCACTTGTTTAGATAGCTTTCTCAGCCTTTTATGTTCCATATGTACAATTCTCCCAAGTCCCGGCTAGCTTAACAAGTGATTGTTGTGAGTCATGAGTCCATGATATATAAAAAGTGTCAAGCAAGGAAAACATGGTTACACAGAACTGTGAAGGATTGGCATCTACTCTGTGCAATAGTAAAAAATGGAACTCCAGTAAGCCATTGAATGTTCCCAATCCCAGAGACATCTGGTTAGTCAATTTGGGATAAAAAGGTGGTAGACTAGAGAGAGAGACCTTCGGTCCAATGAAACAGGAATGCTCTGAGATTGGGATGGTCTGATTCATAATATTTTTTGGTTAACTACAGGACAGACAAGTCAGTGTGGATCAGTCTGGGGTTTTTCCTTCCTATTACATAGGGTTCCCCCCTTCCTTGTTCTTCTACTTCTTTTCCAGATCAAATGAATTAACATCAGTGGTTGTTGTTGTTGTTGTTGTTGTATCATTACATTCGTGACCGACTGTGACCCCATGTCCATGGAGTTTTCTCGGCAGAAATACTGGAGTGGCTTGCCAGTTCCTCCTCCAGGCACCTATATCACCAGTATTCCCTGGTGGTCGCCCATCCAAATACTAGCCAGACCCGACCCTGCTTAGCTTCCGAGATCAGGCAAGCAGATGTGCTCAGGGCATCTAGGCAGAGCTCTATGATTTCTTGATCCATTGTAATTTTAGGGCTGAATGAGCAACCAGCAGCTGGTTCTTCCAGATTCCTTGTTCAAGATGGAAAGAGAGGAAGTGAGCGGCCACTTGTGGAGTGTCAGTTCCTTTTAATCAAATACCTCTGGTTTCCAAGGCCTTTTTACAAGGCATGGTGCAAGTACCAGTGCTCTCAGCAGGTGATTCATTTAGGGTATCCACATGCAAAGGAGGGCTCCTATAAGCTTTCTTATTTGTATAGAAAACAACACTCCAGCAGGTGTTTCTCTGGAGATTCTTAGTCATCCAGGTGAGGTTATCCGGGAGTTGAGTCATGGCAACTGGACTTCTTTTCTTGTGAGATCAAAACTTTTCACTACTCATCCAAGTAGCTTCTCCAGTCTGGATGCCCAGTCCACCAGGTGCTGCTCTTTGTGCCAGCTGCAGCTGCCATAGCTCCTTCTGTGCTTCTATAAGAGAAACCAAAAAGTCTTGCCATTTTTGTGTGTGTGCCACCCTAGGGACAAATGTTGTTCCCAGCTCATGTCTGCAGATTCACTTGCACAGGAGCTGGGGTCACCAAGGCATTTGATGGCCTTATGTCATACGTAATAAATGTTATCACCATTGTGAACTCTCATTTCTTTTAAATCAGGGCTTGGCAATAGGTGCCCATCAAGAAGTCTTTGGACTGCAGATTCCATATTCCTTCAATATTGGCAGTACAGTCCTATCCTAATGAAGGGTGCTAGCAGAGAACATCTGTCCCACAACAACCACCAATCTTTGAAGATAAGCTCAGCTGATAGCTTTCTATACTTTCTAATCTATACCACACAGATTAAGTAGCATTCCAGACAAAGCTGCCATATTATGTGGACTGATAAGGCAAGTTTGTACTATCATTATTCTGTCTACTACTTTGTGTTGTCACTCACAGTAGCTCTCTAAGCACAAAGTGATGTTTGTACCTTTTGCTACCAAAGGTCAGAAACTGAACCAGGGAGAATTGTGCCATGGCTCTGAGCCAGGACCCTCCCCACCATCTTGGAAAAGTTATTTTTTGGGGATGACAGTTTCTAGAATTCTCCCTGCCACATCCAAAGAAATGATTTTCCCGTGCTCTCTTATGCACCTATATGCAATCTGTTTCTATGGAGGCGAAATCCTGTCACCTATGAATCTAGAAATATTTTAAAAATACACACGCATGTGTGAGTTATCCATCCTTTGGATTTCAAAGTGCTGGATCTTCATATCTGACTGGATTAGTGCTGTCAACCCACACTGGAAGAGGGCTGGATGCAAAAGAGAGTGGAGCTCCTTTTCTTATAGAAGACAGGGAGCAAACGGCACCCACAGGCAGCAACCTGGGCCCTATGCACATTTATCTTATGAAGAGGAAGGGAGGTTCTCTTAACACTCCCTTGTCCTTCAGAGGTAAGGAAAAGCTGTGGTTACCAAATTCCCCCACAGTAAGAATCCTCCATAAGTACTTTGAATTTAACGGCTTCTACTTCTGAATAAATATATTTCACCTCATGGAAGACAAAAAGCCTCATACTTTTTTAAAAAAACTAGTCCAAAGCTGGGCTCCTGGGGTCCTCCACATGTTTTGAGGGAGTAAACCACCCCCACCTCCATCCTTCACCATTGTCTGTGTTAGAGATGGGCACGACCAGGAAATTTTTTTCCGAGTTGTCATTTTTCGGGACGGGTCCGTTTCGGCTCGTTTCCGTTTTTTGCGAAATTTTTCAAAAATTTGTCATTTCGTGGTGTCGTTTTTTTCGTCTGTCGTTAGTACTGGTTTAGGGGGGGTAGTGGGCTCCTGGAGGCACCTCTGTGGGGTGGGTGCCTCCTCTGGCCCACTATGAAGGGAAAGCGGGCTCCTGGAGGCACCTCGTGGGTGCCTCCTCTCCTCACCCACTACAAAATGGCATGCATAGCCAATTGGATATGCATACCAAGTTGAGTGGCAGAGAGGCACCTCTTTTGGGTGCCTCTCTAGTGTAGACCACAGGCCCACTGCTGATCTGGCCGCTCTGTGGTTCACTAAGAAGGGAAGTGTACTTGCGTGTATAGTGCAATGCGAGTACACAGGTTTGGCTTAGGGTTAGGGTTAGCGCAGGGGCTAGGCTTAGGGTTACAGGTAAGGTTAGGGTGAGTATTGGGGTGCACCTCTGGGTGCCTCTCTGACCCACTTAGAAGGACAGTGTACTGGTGTATGGGTTAGGCTTAGGCTTAGGGTTAGGGTTTGGGCTACGGTTATGGGCTTTTTATGCCCGATTGGCACATCCCAGAAGTCTCTGTGGTCAACCTGGCCAAGTGGCCATGCGATTGGTGGAATGGCTCCAAAATTTGCATGGTCACTCCCATGGCCAGCCCATCATTACGCAGGTGTAAAAAATAAAAATAAAATAAAATAAAATAAAATCAATGGAGAGGAGGACAGAGGAGACATTTTGTTGCAAGAAAAACCCACTGCTACTGTAAAAAATCTGGCAGTTTTAAAATAGCAATTTTCACATGTTTCTGTGGTGCTTTGGTGTGTTTTTGGACCACGACGATACGATTTCAAAAAAAAGATTGCAGTCGCCTGCCCCATTTTGGATCCCCAGCCCACACCGCATGGCGTCGACGAGGATGCCCCACCAGAGCAGCCCAGGACAGGAGGGGGGGAAGGCCGGGGACCCCCCCCCCAAAACCACACCTCTAGGTGCCCTCACTCAGGCAGGCATATTTCCGCCTGCTTATTTGGCCGAGAATCGGGTTTTTAAAACTTTTTTCTGTGCCGCTTGAATGGCGGCGGCGAGGCGGCGATGTTGGCGGGACGACGAGTCTGCCCGCCGGCTGCCACTCCGCCAGAGCAGCCCAGGAAGGACAGGAGGAGGGGGGAGGCCGGGGACCCCCCCCCCAGAAACCACCCCTCTGGTAAGTGCCCTCACTCAGGCAGGCATATTTTCACCTGCTTTTTTGGCCGGGAATCAGGTTTTTTTTTTTACTTTTTAAAACTTTTTCTGTGCTGTTGGCATCGCGCGATCGCGCGATGCCACGAATGACAACACAACAAATCAGACCCAATTTTTCTTTTTTCGGTTCGAGTTCGAGTTCTGGCAGAGTAATTGTCGTTCTTCGTTTCGTTGTGTAACGGAAACGAGGAACGGAAACGGAAACGAGAATTTCGTCGAGTCGTGCCCATGTCTAGTCTGTGTGCTACCGGTAGATGAGGCTAATTGGAAGTGTGGGCCAAAAACATCTAGAGTGGTACAGCTGCCACCATTGACCCAGTCAAACTGTCCAGATTTAATCATGTAGGACAGCCTTCCAGATGTGTGAGACTAGGCCCCCCCAATGCAATAGAAGTCCAGGCTCCTGTGCTTTCAATGTCATAAACACTAGGGAAGCCTGTCTTCCCTTGCATTTGACCACCCTGGCTAGCAGGATTCCTAAGGCAGGGAAGGGTGGAAGTTGTTACAACGTCCACCGTTCCCTGCCTTAGGAATCCTGCTATCCATCTGGCTAGTGCTTGGGTCTCATAAACAAAAAAGCAACAACAACAATAACAACAAACATGCTTCTGGACTCATGCCTGGCCAGGTTTCTCGGAGCGCCACACCCGACAATGAATGAGCTCAGTGCCTGTCGTCACATCTGCCAGTGCCTGTGGGTGGCTTTGGAGGCTCACAGAGTCTCTTCGGACGCCAATCTCACCTCCCAGCAGCTGAGAAGGTGGGGCTCCGAATGGAGCTGGTTCCAGCTTTCCCAGAAGCAGCACTCAATCTGTGGGCCAGGCAGTTACAGAGGCAGGGCTTTCTCCAGGGAATGGAGTGTTTTTGCAGGTGACCGGTGACGCGCTGATTCCACGTTCCGGATAGCTGCCGCCCAGACAGTAAACGCACCACCGTCTGTGCTGTTCACTGCTGTCCAAACAAACGTGTTAGCAGGATCGCTTGGGGTGGTAGGAACAGAGGGCGCTCGTCACCAGGCAAAGCTGGTGTGATCGGAGATCCCAGCTTCTGTCCCAGTGCCTCTTCTATAGTTTATCCTTTGACCGTTATTTAATTTCATCCTAGAGATTATACTCTCCAGAGGTAGTTTGATTTGTTAAAAAAAAACAGCAAAACCATAGAAAGGAAAATCCAAAGAAATAGCCCTTACAGATAAAATCACCACCTTCAAAATATAATAAAGAAAAGATCAGGAAGCACGAGAAGAGCTTTCACAGCTCTGCTGGTGTCCTGCAAAGAAGGAGCCGGACAAATCCACTGATGAAACCTTTATTCCAAAGGTGATGAGCCACAACGGAAAAGGCCCTGCATAGAAGTGAGAAGCATCTCACCTAAAATCCACCAAGTATGGGGCAGCAGCTAGATTGAAGGCAATCCTTCATGTAACTCAGATGAAACCTGTTTGAGGCTTCAATGGTTAAATCCAGCACTTTTATTTGTACTCGGAAAGATACAGGCAATCAAAGCTACCAGCACCCAATTGGTGTCTGTTTTGTCCGCATCACATACAGAGATTGGAGATGAACTTTTACATAGGAATTAGCCACCATTGCAGGCCCATAGCTCCCTTGGAGTGACTTTTTGAGACTAACGTTTCACATGGTTCAGAAGAATCTAAAACATGTACTTTTAATTGTTTAAACACGTGTGTGTGCGTGTGCGCATGCACACACACACACCACAATACTACAAACTGCTGACCGGTGTTTAAAACTGCACTCCAGTTGTGAAGCCACACATCCCTTGTAATCATTGTCATCAAAACTCCTTCCCCTGAATTGCCTCAGAAGTCAGCAGAGACAAAGATTAGGTGGGGGCTGGAAACTGCTTTTTGGCCTGCCACTTAATAGATTAGGGTGGATTGAAAGGGTAAAGACCCAGCTAACTAGATGATAATGGCAAATCCAGGGATAAAAGCCAAAATGAGGGGGGCATGAAAAAAGCCTAGCTGCTTCAACAGTTGCCCCCATTCCTCTGGGAATCACCTCCTTGTGCAGCTTTACCCACATAATAAACAACACCAAGCTGGGGGATGATGAATTCATTACCTGTCCAGTCATATGGAGTGGGAGGGGGCACCATCCTTGCCCCAGGCAGTCAAATATCTTGGTTTAGGCCTGTTTGGGCTGCTTGATTTGTATAAATAACCAGACATGATGGCAGCATATTAATTACAAATGCCCTTTAGACTGTTTCACCTCCTGGGGCTGTTCAATGTTACTTTGTTTTGTTTTGCTTTTCTAAAAATGCATTCTGAATACTATAGTCCTTAACTCCCACTCTGTGATCTGGGGCTGTAAATCCTACCCGCAGCACTAGGTGACAACTTGGCTGTGCAGTCTTCAGAAAGCCCTTGTTTCTGCTTTCTACCTGCTTCCCGTCAGATGTCTCCATCAGCTCCTCCAAGCTGGGGAGAAGCAATACTAGTAGCAACTAAGCCATTGTGGGAGTTGTCCTTTGAGACAGAATGTGCCACAGAGGATGGCACATTTTGACTTAATCAATGTTGGTGACCCCTCTTGCCTTCCCTACATGTCACTTTCAGCATGTATGTATGGCATGGAATGGTATGGCACGGCACAGTACGACATGGCATGACATGGCATGGCATGGCATGATATGCCAGCATGCAATTTATTTCATTTCATTTGCCTTTTTAATTCATCCAATAAAGGTACTACTCTAAAATGAATTCTGAAAACACTTCTATATGTCTCACAAATGGAGCAGACTAGGGATTCCTATATAAGCATTTTCCTTGCCCCCCCTTCTCCCCTCCTGGCTGGCAGGAAAAAATAAATGTTAGCTATTACTTTAATATAACTTCTGCTTTAGTCCAGAATTCGGCACAGTCAACTGGGAAATAGGTTTACCGCTTGAGGAAAACCCTTATCCCTCTGACTTCCTGCCTCTAACAAGACTCCTACCCTGGCTGCAACATCATCTAGCCATGGACTTTAAGAACATCATCTAACCAAGGACTTTAAAAGTAACCTCCTGGTAAAGTACATCTTTTACATGTCTGAACTTCTGGGACCTGCTTTGAAGAAGGGTGATTTACACTTGAAAGCTTGCAATGTTCTTTGTTTTTTATTTTTATTAGTG
Source organism: Phrynocephalus forsythii (assembly GCA_029282475.1). Lineage (NCBI taxonomy): Eukaryota > Metazoa > Chordata > Lepidosauria > Squamata > Agamidae > Phrynocephalus > Phrynocephalus forsythii. Next base: position 28,109,556 of record JAPFRF010000011.1, on the reverse strand, counting down.
ACCTATAAAGGTATCGCCTGTAACCTATTTTTGCAGACATACAGCATGTGTGTGCAGTTGGATATACAATGCATGTCTATATGCTTGCCTTTGTTCATTAATTATTTCATTCATACATACCAGTATATATCTTCTTATTTGGCATTTTTCCCCTATGGTGTTGGGGGTCCACTGTTCTGAACTGGGGACACATTTTTCTTGGTCACCAGCTTGGTCCTAGGGTAGGCGAGTGGCCCTCATGTCAATGTGTAGTGTATCAAGCCAACATTACTTTGGTCAGCGGCCGCTTTGGTCATTTGCCATCAACAACCAACTGAGGCCCTTCTGTGCTAGCGTGCTAGTGTCAGCATATAAGACGAGTCCATACCATCATAGCCTGGCTTCTCTAATCTTGCGAGCAATTGGGGCACTGCTGCCTGGTGTCATCATTTGCTTTATTTGTTTGTTAACTGCTCAGAATATTGCCTAGCATTAATCAGGCAGTATAAAAGTAGAAGGAAGGAAGAAATGAATATAAGAGTAACACATATGCTTTGAAAAGAGCGGCTGCAGTGTATCCATTTCTTGATTTCTCCTGCCTACAAGAATGAGGAAATGATGTGATTTGAGGAAATGTCAAGTTTGGTCCTCCTATAGGTTGTTATCACTAATATTTTTTAGGGTGGGCATGGGCCTTATGCCACTGTTGCACAGGTATGCAAACTGTGGACCTATGTTTGTTGTTTGGTTGTCAGTCCCATCATCCCTCACCAGGGGTTGTAGCAGCTAGGTGCTGATAAAGTCACACCCCAGTATCAAAAAGGCCACAGGAAGCCAGCTAGGGCTACTTACTTTTTACTTCTTCTTCACCTATGCATTTAGAAGAAGTCGCATACAGTATTCAGTTGGTTGATGCTCTTTTTTATGGCATAAAGATAATGTGAGGAAAGAATACATTACCCCCCTTGGCTTATGTATGATAGGCTGCTTCCAACAGCAAAAGCACAAGGAAAATTCCAGCAGAAAAGAGAGTAACACTAATTCTGGACTGGACTATAGAGTAAGGAGAAGGAGGAGGAGAAAGAGGAGGCTGGGACCTTAGCACATGGGGTTTTCTCAGTTCTATAGCACTGAGTTATTGACCAAATGTTGCTCATCTAGATTAAGAATCTTCTTTTCCTTGACCAATATTTGATTTGTAATGCCATGGCTCTGTTGTATCACAAAAACAAAAGCTTTTTGCTCCTTCAAGACTTACACATTTATTGCATGGATTGCAGTCCCCTTGAGGTAGATCATAATCTGTGAAAGTTCATCTGTTAGTCTTAAAGGTGCAACAGATGGACACAGCTGCCTCTTTGAAAAACTGCTGAGGCAATGATTGATGCATCTTCGCAGGAACATCTGGAACACCACCAACCACGGCATCTGCTGCCCTCTGCTGCACACACATGATGCACAATTGCCTGTACACACAGATTTCTCCAAATTTGTTTAATTCCTGTCAGTCTGGTGTGGAGATGGAAGATAACTGTAACAGAACAGAGGGCATGTGAGAACTTCCCTTGTCTCTGTCAGTTAGTGAGTATCCCAACAGAGGATCAGAGTTTATAACTCAAGAATGTTCATAACTCCAGATTCTGTTGGTGTACAACTCCCATAATTCCTTCTCCCTGGACATGACAGCTAGGTCTGATGGGAGTTGCCGTTCAACAACTTCTTGAGGGACAGGTGTTCCTTACTCCTGCTGCAATGTGCGTGGGGAGGTGAAATTATAAGCACTCGTCAAGAGGAGATCCTGTTAGGATCTATTCCTAGAAGTACGGCCTCCAAAACCCACAAGGGATTTTCTCTCTATTTTGCACTGATTAGTTCTCCTCTAAAATACCGTGGCCAGTTCTGGACACCACACTTTAGGAAGGCTGCCCACAATCTGGAGCAACTTCAGAGGAGGACAACAAGGATGATCAGGAGAAACCAAGCCCTATGAGGAAAGACTGAAATAACTGGGCATGTTTAGCCTTGAGAGAGAAGAAGACTGAGGGGAAATATGAGAGCCTTTTTCAAATACTAGAAAGGTAGTCCCATGGAGGAGGGCCAGGATCTGTTTTCAGTCATCCCAGAGTATGGGACATGTAATAATGGGCTCAAATTTAGGAAGCCAGATTTTGGCTATATGTCAGGGAAACCCTCTTAATTGTTAGAGGAGTATGACAGTGGAACCAGTGACCTCAGGAGGTGTTGAATGATCCGGCAATGGAGGCATTCAAGAGAAAATTGGACACCCATCAGTCATATCTGCTTGGATTTGGCCTGGGGAAGGACTCAGTGCCCTTATAGGCCCTTTTAAAGTCAATTATTCTATGATTTGATTTTCCATTGATTTCAAAAGCAAAAACATCTCTTGCTCTTCTGTACTGCCACTAGAAAAGGCCACACGGCTAAATGTTGGCACGGCTTAGGACTCCCATCAGAAATGAAGGGCTACACAAAGGCTATTGGTTTGCGGAGACTGGCAGCTCCTATTGTGAAGACTCATGCAAGAGAGACTGGCCATCCCAAAGTGATTTGGAGCACAACCAGACACTGAACTTATTCCAGGTTGGAATGACCTAAACAGGGTTGCTTGAAAGGATGGCCTGAGATTTAGAACAATTTCTACATCCACAGGCAAGACTTGGGTGATTTGGAGACAGAACATGACACTGCCCCTCAGAACCACCATCTTAACCCCATTCCACCCTCCAGCTTTCATGGATGCCTCCGTCTCCTCTCAGGGGTGTATTCATCTCCTAGCATTTTTATGTGGTTTTGAACTACGAGGTTGGCAGGATCTGGGACAAGCAATGGGAGCTCACCCTGTCATGTGGATTCAAACTGCTGACCTTTTGGTCGACAAGCCTAGTGGTTCAGTGGTTTAACCTGCAGCACCCCCACATCCACAATCTGCAGTAATATACATCCTAATTTCTGTTAGTTGTCAGAGTTTAAGCTCCGTTTTCAATGCCATAAACATAAGGTGCCCATCTTGATGCATCGCGTTGTGTCCCTGTATTGTCCAGTAGAGGGCAATAGTGAGCCAAGTTGTAATGAAGGCACAAGCTAGCAGGCAGTACTGTATGTGTATCTAGAGAAAAAGTCAGTTTTTGGAATATAATGGGAGTTGTAGACTGAAAAGATGACTTTTCAAAATGATCATGACTTTCACCAGTGCCACCCACTGTTCCTTCCTCTTCTTTTACTGTGCTTTAGCCTAGCTGATACAAAGAACAAATGAAGCAATAAAACTCACTCATGACCCATCTGACCACACATCTCTTAGTGCCTGGGGGGAAGGGCAAATTGGTGCCCTCTGTGCCATCCTTTTTAATGAAGCAGATCAGACTGGAAGCTGGTCTTTACACTAAAAGCAGGACACATTTTCTGTCCCACGAAATCCAAACTGTATTGGTTTATTCTAATCTGCATACATGTATCTTAGTCAACAAGAAGTTTAGATTTATTTACAGTATTTATTTAGTTTTTATACCACCCACCTAATGGATAACCTCCGCTCTGGAAGGATCACAGACAGATAAAAAAATCTACTCACAATGCCAACTGAAGGATGATGAGGATGAGGATGGATGATAACAACAACAACAACAACAACAACAACAACACCTTGGTTTAAGAGTATATTGGTTTAAGAACATTTTGCAAGACAAGCAAACATTTCTTCTAAATTTTGCCTTGATCAACAAACAATGTCTTAATATACAAGCACTGGAGTAGGTTACATGATCACAAGTGAGCCAATGGTGTCTCGCTCTCGCTCTCTCGCCCTCCTGAATTGTAAGTGATTGTGGAGGTCAGTCTTTCCGAGTGCAGCCGAGATACCACACTCCATCCAGTACAGAATAGTACAGGGTATCACCTCACTCTAGCACAGGCCCCCAGTCGTGTCACGGACCATTGACCTGTACCACTTTAGTCTCGGGTTTTGCTGCCACCATTCAGGGTATCCCAGTTCAGTCCCAGACAAGATGTATCATGGTATGAAGGAATATTTATTGAATACAGAAAAATGTTGAATTCAGTTTCACTTGTGTACAGTTACTTCAAGTTACTCAAAACAGTTCACTCAAACACTGTTCTTGTTCCCTCACTCAAACTTGAGAGTATCCCCACCTGTCCTGTCTCTTCCTCACAAAGTGCCTGTCAGTTCCCTAACGTCTCCATATCTTAAACATGCAGTTTCCCTCTGTGAATCTATCCACCACAGGCAGAGCTATTTAAACACTAGGGTTCCGCCTCCACACTCCTTATTTGGGCATATGCATTAACCCTTTATCTCCCTTCCTGTACAGTCACATATTGTAAAGGGGTGAACGCTACAGTAACCATCTGGAACATTCTGTTTCTGGCAGCCTCCAAGGCAGAGGGAGGAGAGAGGAATACAAGTCACCCTTGCACCAGCCACAGACATTTTCAAGGGAGAGTGCAGATTAGGGTTTTATTTTTCTTTATATTTATAATTTTCTTTATTTTATTTCAAACATCCTTTCTTTATTTTTCAAACCATTTATAGTAATCGGCCAGCTAGTCAAGCATGTATATGGCTACAAATTGCACTTTGTTATTGTCACATTAAAACACAGATTAAAATCCTGTTGTTAGTCCTAAACAGAGTAGATTCCACAGCCAGGTACCTAAATCATGTTGTGGACGTGGACTTCTATCCAACTTCTTTTGTGAGTTTTGGCATTTTCTATGTATAATATGTGGTCTGTGGGACCCCAGAATGAATAATCCAAATTTCCATTGTTTCTTCTGCGGAAATTTGCTTTGATACAAGAATGTTTTGGTTTACAAGCATGTTACCAGAATGAATTATGCTTGTAAACCAAGGTATTACTGTATATAAATTAAAATCTAAATCCAAATCTTCTTTAAGGTCTCTGTTGCCACTTTGATGGAGAGACCAGCTGCCAATCTTGGGCTGTTGGCTGTGTTCTTAAGGAGAAACTGCAGGCAGCTCCAGTGAATAGTGCTTCCAATCTGAGGACACTCCAGATAATATAAATTTGCTGGGATATAAGTCTGCCTAGATATGGTGTTTGTTTAGGTCTGGATTATATACTAGGATAATACCATTATTGAAAAAGAGTCTTCCATTACTGGAAGGGATGTCAGGAGTCTTTCTGTCCAGCCCCTGACAAAGTTAAAATATCCCTGTTTTAACACAGTTAAAACATCCCTAAATGATGACCATCATTTAAACCTATGTTTTAAAATCTCCAAAAAAAAAAAAAAAGGGTTCACTGTTCTCCATGGCTAAGCATTCTGTTATCAAACAGCTCTTGCTGTCAAGGTCTTCCCAGTGTTAGTCAAAAGTCTCACTTGTAACTTAAAATCCATTATATGGACTCCTACCCTCTGGAGCTGTAGAAAATGGGCCTGCTTCATATGACAACAACGTTTTAAACATTTGAAGGTGCTGACCACATCTCTTCTCAGTCTGTTCCACACCAAACGTGCTAACTTCCCTCAACCTTTCCTCCTAAGGCTTGGTCTTTTTCCATCCTCCCCAGATACATTCCACCTTATCAGTATGTATCTTAAACTGTGGTGCCGAGAACTGGGACACAGTATTCCAGGTCAGTTCTTTCCACAGCAAGCACTGCAGTATTTTTTAATTTTTCTTTTTTTCAGATTGCATCATAGGGTTGATTTGTGTCAAAAGTGTGATCTACAGTTGCCAGAAAAAGTATTGTGAACCTTTTCAAATTTCATGGTGTTCTGCATTAATGTGTCATACAGTACAGTGTGATCTGATCTTCCTCTAAGTCAAGTGTATTGACAAATATACTTTGCCTAAAATAATAACACACAAAAAGTTCTGATCTTTCATGTCTTTATTGAACACATTCATTCGACATTCAACATGCTAGTGGGAAAAGTAAGTGGACCCTTGGAATCAATAACTAGTTGACTTACACACTTGCTCTCTTGCTTTTTATCCTTTATTGATATGATTGGTCTTATTGTGTTTATTATATTACACTATTTAAATATATAGTATATATTATTTTGTATTTCATTCTTGTTAATTTTGTAAACTGCCCAGAGTGGTCATTGTAGCTAGATGGTGCTGTATAGAATTCAAATAAATAAATAAATAAATTGCTTTTTTGAGCTCAACTCAAGGGTATACTTTTTCCCACCAGCATAATGAATGTTGAATGTGTGTATTCAATAAGGACATGAATGATCAGAATTTTTGTGTTATTATTCCAGGCACATTGTATTTGTCAATGCACTTGACTTAGAGGAAGATAAGATCACGTTGTGTGACAAATTAATCCAAAGCACAGTGAAGTTCGGAAAGGTTCACATATGTTTTCATGCAACTGTACTAAAACCCTTAGATCCTCTTTTAGAATCCCTTCCCAGCTACTGTACTATTTTTATCTGCATTTCCCCTTCTGTTTCTTATGTTTGTCCAGCCCACATGCACAATCGTTCCATTTCATGACACCTGCTATGTGCTGCAGAAGTATTTATATTTTATTTTATATTGTCAATTGCCAGCTACTAAGCATTTCCTGGCCACTGTTTTTAGGTTTCTAAACACTTTTTGATATGATCCTAAGAATCAAAGTACAGTAGTACTCCCATATCCACTGATTCAGCATAAGCTGATTACAGTTATCTGCAGATGGCCATCCCAAAATAATTAAACAATTTACTATCGCAGATAGGTGCCACATAGCAAGTTACTGCCACAAATATCAGCTGCTATTGATTTTTAGGGTGCTGACAGAGCATATGCTGTTATCGACAGATTTTGGTATCCACATGGAAGCCCCGAACCAATCCCCCATGGATACAGTGGTATTACTGTATGGCTGTGCATATACATGTAAAATATGTAGATGATGCATGCTTTATGTTCAGATTATGCCAATATGCTACAGTGAAATTTTCTTTGGACCCACCTGAAAAATTCCAGTGGATATCCTTTCCTTTCTGGAAGTCATAGTAGTAATGGACACAGAGTTCTGTCCTTCAAGAGAAAGGAATAGCCAAGGTTGAGTGAAGAATGGGTAGGAAGGGGCCGTCACTCTTATTCCCTAGCCTCTGCTGCTTGGGGCATGCCCCTTACACCAGTGGTTTCCAACACTGGGTAACCCAGGTGTTCTTGGACTACAACTCTCAGAAGCTTTACCCATAAGCTGTGCTGCCCAGGATTTCTGGGGGTTGCAGCATAATACCTGTACTTGGTTTATCCAAGGTTGGGAACCTTGTCCAGCTTTGCAGTCAGGATGGACTGGATTATTGCCAAAAAATGAGGGCCAAATGATAAAACGATCGTTTGACTTTTCGTCATGTTTTATATGCACTGTAGTGTCACAATCCATTCTGTTATATTATTGTGTACTGATGTTGTGATGTACATGCTTGATACTGTATTTGTACTTTTTTGTGAACTGTTCTAAGCACAGTGAAATGTGGGAAACCAGCTGAACAACAACGACAAATGCTCTTCCCTACAAAATGATCGCCTTGAATTGTGTGAACAATGAGACATGGAGGGCTTTTGATGTATTCCTTCTTGAAATGTTGCTGTTCAATGTGAAGGGGTGTTATTTCTTCCTATGAAGCATTTGTCCATGTGATTCCACCCACTCACTTGCAGGAGCCTTCCTCCTGAATGGATGCAGTCAAGAAACAAATATCCAGCATTGTCAGCTCTTTGGGAGACACAGTGTTATAGGCAAAGCTGCTTCAGTGGAACAGAGCGGGGGGGGGGGGTCAGTGGATTGGGGAAAATGTATTGCAGACATTCCTGGGGTTGGAGGTTGTTGAGGGATTTGCAGAACCCAGTATCTCCCTACCAGCCATACTGGCCAGGAGATTCTGTAAGCTTTAATCCAGAAAGGAACCTGCCCGGGCTCTGGATAGGAACCAATGCTAGTGATTGTTGCCCCTTCCATCTCTCCTTGCTTGCCTGCCCATCATGAGCCAAAGTCAAATGCCACGTTGTGTGTGTTTGTGTATAAAGGGCAAGCAAACATTTAGCTGTTGTGGTGCGTGGCGCTATGAAAGCAAAGCATGCCTCTTGGGCAATGCCAGAAATGAGTTGCGTCCCTTGCTGTTTCTACTCATTTTGCAAGCAGGGGAATCAAATCATCTGCTTCCCAGACATCTATGGATGTTCCTTGCTTATACCACAACTCTTGGACCTCACATGCTTCCCTACAAGAATCTTGGCAGGCAACAGGCACTGCATCAGAAATCAGAGGAAAGTTAAATGTGCATCCTTGCCAAACAAGATAGGGCTCTTTTTGTTTAATCATAGTATTTTTTCTTCAAAACAGAAATGTATACATCCTGTTATGCAATTTTTTTGAATCTCTGTATTAAATGTCTAATACAAGAATTATAGGGAGTTGTAATCCTAGACACATTGATATGGGAACACTCATAGACCCCAGTACTTACTTTTGAGCAAGATGAGTAGTGGCATGCTAGCCAGGGCAGGTACTGTGAGGAAATAGTACCCCGTGTGATGCAATGGACAAATGGATGGAGTAAGATCCAGGCAGCCTGGGTCCAAATCCTCATTTGGCCATGGAAATTCAAGAAGGAGTGTGCCACTTGTGAAAGTTTTCCTTAAATATCTCACTTACCCGAAAGCCCTATCATCATCATCATCATCATCATCATCATCATCATCATCATCATCATCATCATCATCATCATCATCATCATCATCATCATCATGTGTCATCATAACAGTTTTGACTTACGGCAACCCTTTTCAGGGTTTTATAAGCAAAGAATAGTCAGAACTGGAAGTGCTTTCCCCTTTCTCCTCTTTGTGTGTGTATGTGGTGGCAATTGTGGGACTGCACAACTTGTCCAAGGCCACCCAGGCTTGCTCTTCTCCTAGGAGGCATAGTGGGGGATTGAACTCCCAATCTTTGGCTCCCCACCCAGATGCTAAAACACTGAGATATCCAGCTAGCCTTGGGAGCCCTTTAAGGGTTGCTATTTAATAACATTTAAAAGAGATGAGTAATCAAAACTGAATTAGATTTCCTAACATTGCCTAGAAGGGGTACACCAGAAAGGGGGTAGACCTGGTGCAATAGCTGAAGCTGAGTAAGGACAATTAGAGTTTGGAATGGGTCTTTTTTCCCTGGATGACATATCTTACAATCCCTAGACAACATGGCCATGCCTTCCTAGAATCACAGAATCAATGGGTTGGAAGGGGCCTATAAAGCCATGGAGTCCAACCCATCTACCACGGTCCACATTGGTTAGAAGCTTCTTCGAGTTGTTATTCAAAAAGTAACTTTTTAAAGCTTTGGTAATCCTAGTCAAAGTACTTTTATGACCTCTAAAAGGACCTCTGCTGCCAGGTTGAAGTACTCCCCCAATTCAGAACGTTTGGAGGGAGTGCATCCCTGTTCAAATACTGTACCTAATCCAGTAATGGATTAGTATATAGTGTGCATCACTTTCCCTAATGGTAGGGCCCAGGGCTGGCTCTGTGTAACCTAAATTCCGACACCATTTTGCATTGGATGTTCTGGGTTAAGGACTGTCCCAGCACTAAGCACTGACAGATGGGTTTTGAAATTATTCACCATCCTGAAAGCCACAGGAAAGCCTTCGTTCTACATCCTGGAAACCTACTGATGTTGGTTTCCTTATACATAGTGCAAGCAAGATTGGCATCCTTCTGGCAGTGTTGGCATGGAAGCAGAGTGGTAGCAGGTAGCAGCAGTAGCGAAGGAAAGGGAGGGGACAGGAGCAGTGGGAAAGAGGCAGGGAAAACACACCACTAAGTCTGGAATCAAATAAGTGTGTTGGATCGGGAAAGTTCAGGTTCTATGGTTTGGACAACCTGAATCAAACCAACAAACCAGAGATTTTCCATGAATTTCCTGTTTTGTTTGTTTTTGGGTCATGCACATCTCTGTTCATGACTAACTACATGACTAGACTCTAACTGACTCAACTGTCCACAGATTTGTTTGACTGAAAAAATGGGGAAGGAGTTCTCAATTAGAGAGGTGTAGCTGTCTTCAAACTCTGAGGATTGGCTGTGAATGGATTGAATGACATTCACCCCAATGCAGATAGTTCCCTCTCAGCCAAAATGCATTGTATATAGGTTGTAATGTTTGCAACTAAAATGAGAAGGATATTACCTCTAGAGAGGAAGGTTTCTTATTGAGTGCCTCTATGGTTGGGGAAATCTGGGAGTAGTGTCTGAAAAAGAAAGAAAAAAAACTTCTGCAAACTCTATTATCTAGTGGTAGTCATAGATCTTCCATCTATACAGTTGTACCTTGTATAAAGGAAATAATTCATTCCAAATGTTAAGCAAATTTTCCTTTATACAAATTTCCCATAGGAATGCATTGAAAAACAGAGTAATCCCTAATCGCGACCATTTTTATGTTGTACGGATTCGTCCCATAGGCAATTCTGTTCAGCAAATTTCCCCTATTTCCAGATTTTTTTATGTTGTACAGATTTAATGTTATACAAACTGTTTGTTATACGTGGGTCCAATGTATATCTAATTCCTTGAAACTGTCCATGCAAACATTGATCGTGATATTAAGTAGAAAGCAATTCCCCCCAGAAAGTGGATTCCCAATTTTTAAACTCACCCCTCTTTTAATTTTGTTCTGTGTCTCACGTGCACACGAGACCTGACAATTCTTATCAGCTTCCCTCTCAGATTCCCAGGTCTATCTTCCTTTCTCTGAGGAAAGCTGTTCTAGCTTTCCTGATGAAAGCTGTCCAAGTTTCATACTCTGGAAACTGGAACAGCATTCCTCAGATCAGAGATGTTGGACTCCAGTTCCCATCATCGGCAATACTGATGACAGGGCTGGTTAGGAATGATGGGAACTGAAGTCCAGCAGGCCTGGAGGAAATCGGGCTTGAGATAGCTGAGGCAGAGCCCATGTGCTCTCTTGTTGGTGATCTCATTCTCAACCAACTGCTATTTCATTCTCCGAATGTAGGGGGGGAGAAGCTACTCCCGGGACTAGCAATCCATATTTTTCTCAGGAGTGGAATCCATTTTAGTTATCCTCTGATTTTATTTATTTATTTATTTATTTTTGTATTTATATCCCACTTATCTACTACATGTAGTACTCTAAGCGGCTAACAAGGGCAATAAATGCCAAATCAAACACAGTAGAATACATCAAATATAAAGCAAAATCAACATAAAACAATAAGATATAAAGGTTTTGATCCACTTTCCCCCTTCCCTTGCCCACCCACTTGGAAACAAAATGGCAAATTCTCCAACCCTTTGCTCTCAACCCTCCATCCAGACCTGGGCTGGGACAAGCGGGCAGGGGGGGGGGGCAGAGAAGGGAACTGCCCTTCAGGGACCTTATCCAAGTACCACCTGTTTATTTTTACCTCCAAGGCTGTCCCTTCTTGTTGCTCTGCCCTGTGGGTCCTTGCTCTCTCCTGTTGCCATGGCGCCTGAATGCAGGGCAAAGGGCCTTCCCTGGCGGAAGGGACAAAGTGACTATTTCAGGGACTGTGGCCTTTGCCCATTCCGCTCTTGCCAGAACATGACATAACATATTGCAACCAGAACATGCTTCCAAGGGACCAAAGTCCTGGGGCAGGTACATGTGCGCCTTCAGAGCCGAAGCTCCCAGGAGGGCCATCTCTGTCTAAGAGGCACCCGAGGAACGGCTCCATTAAGGGGTTCTCTGGAAGGGTGCCATTCCTTTCCCCTGACACTTCATGGACCAGAACTTGGTATCAGGGGGAAGAGCTTTGTGATATCACAGAGATGGGGCAAACAGGAAGAACTCGCATACCAGTACCTCTGCACTGAGCCAGCCACCCTGGTGCTAGATGGTTAAAGGGAGAGATCTGCTAAGGCATCAAATTGTCTGCCACATCAAACATGCCTTTTCCTAAAAGCATGGCTCACCCTGAGAGATTTGTCTTTAGCCCTGGAGGGACTTGCCTGTTCCCTAAGACCTTGTTTGGTGCCTTGAGACTTGGGCGACCATTGTTTCCTACATGGTAAGTCTAATTTGGGCACTCCTCATTTATATGAGTCATCGTCGTCGTCGTCTTAGATCAGCAGAGCTGTAAGGGAGTCTCTGGATCATCAAAGTTCATTGAAGGATGCTCAGCGGGGAATCAAATTCCCAACCTCTGGCATCTTCAACCAGATACCTAAACCACTGAGCTGCCCAGCAGTCCAACACCCCCGCTAACCCTATAACTAGTACGTGCTAGACAACCCAGAGGGCAGTCCAAAACATGTGGCAGTCTGAGGCAATAGGCAAGATGGCACCCTTTCCCCATGCCAGAAACAGAGCCTGACTGGATGGCAGTTGACTTTTCCTCAACACACTGGCAATATTTATATGACAGTGATTTATGCTGTTCCTGAGGGCACTTGGCTAGCTGAGCGAGTGTGGAACAGACTAAATGGCAGATACAAGCCTATCCTTCTGGGGGTGGCCAGAATTAGTTGGGGAGGGGGGAAGCTGCCATCACTGACCCCTGTGTGTGCTGCCTGAGGCAGATGCCCTCACTCAGCTGGACAGCAGGACTGTTCCTCTGCTTCCTCAAGGGTAGGACTTGATAACTCTTTGTGCTTCTAGCTCTACAATTCTGTGGCCAGAATCAAACTGCAAATTTTTATTTCCAAAAGTGAAATGGCATAACTTGCAACGGTGAATTAGCACTTATTAACAAGGTGCTGCACATTTTGCCATTTCACTTATACAAAAATAAATTAGATTCTTCTGGACTGTTTGTACAAGGAAATGCTCTTGGGTGCCCTCTAGTGTCTAATTCTGGCACTGTACTTTTGAAACATTTTTGTGCCATCAAGTTGAAACCGACTTTTATAGAGCTTTCACTGTAAGTAAGATATTTAAGGAGTGGATTACAAGTGGTACCTCGGATAACGAATTTAATTCATTCTCCGAGGCAATTTGTTATCCGGAATAATTTGTTATCTGAAACACGGTTTCCCATAGGAATGAATGGGAAAACAATTAATCCATTCCTAGGAAAATGACACAGACACCTGTTGTTGTTGTTTTTTTTTTTTGCTCAAAACTCTTTATAATGTGCACTTTAAAGATACAGATGTGATGCAGCCCAGGATAACTCTTTTTTACCGATGCAAGCTGGAAATTCATTATCCGAGGCAGCCCCTAGGGAAAATTCGTTATCCGAGGCAGCCCTATATCTGAAAATTGCAATTCGTTATCTGAAAAATTTGTTATCTGAGGTATTACTGTACTTTTGAAAGTGAGAGAGGATTACTATTCAAGCCTAAGTGATGTAGATATTACATGCTACACCTAAAAAGCAACTGCAACTATTGAATAAGCTACTGATTACCTAAAAACCCTTTAATTACAGGAAACAACATTACTCATAGCTAGTTGTACCGGGTTCTGAATGTTCCTAAACTGATAAATTAGACCTGTGAACTAAGCCCAAATTCATGTCCTAGGATGAAACACAAACCAAAATGCAAATTGCAGGAGAAGTAAAACAATTTGGTTGCAACTCAGAGGATTTGAACACTTTTAGAAGTTCCCTCTTCAAGTGACTTGCCATCTGCAATATACAGTTTAAATCAGATGCCCCCTTGTTCAGGGAGAATAATGAAAGAGAAAGCACATAGTGATGACCTCAATGTATGGGAAAGAATGCTCCACGACCAAGCTGGACCTTTTTTCACTGGACTGCAGTGATTCCTGTATAGATGGAAGGGTTGCTTGACAGGAGATTTCTCCCATTATAGCTCAGTGGGTTAGGTCTCTGATTGCCAAGCCAGAGGCTGAGAGTTCAATTCCCCACTGTGACTCCTTGACAAGGGCTTCAATTGATTATCCATAGAGTCCCTTCCAACTCTACAGTCCTAAAATTATTATTGTTATTAAAGCAAGCCTAGCAGAGCCTCATGGTGCAGTGATTAAAGTACTGTACTGCAGTTGTATTTGTGCTCACGGCCTGGGGTTTAATTCCAGGTAGCAGGCTCAAGGTTCACTCAGCCTTCCATCTTTTTAAGGTTGTTAAAATGAGTACCCAGCTTGGTGTGTGTGTGTGTGTGTGTGTGTGTGTGTGTGTGTGTGTGTGTGTGTGTGTGTGTGTGTGTGTGTGTGTGTGTGTGTGTGTGTGTGTGTGTGTGTGTGTGTGTGTGTGTGTGTGTGCGTGTGCGTGTGCGTGTGCGTGTGTGTATATAAACAGAATACTATTTCTGGTGCAGTCAGATGCATATCTTTCTTGCTATCTGATTGCACCCTAAGACCAAATGAGACAGCCTGGTCCCAGTGAATTTAATTCCTTTGGGAATGCCAATAAACCCATGGGAAGGACTCAGTAAATGTCGTTTCTTTGGACTTCCCAAAGACTTGAAGTCAGTCACTCCACTGAGGCTCCTGAGTGAGCATAGCAGATGTGGGATACGAAGAACCCTCTTAAGGACTGAAAATCTTTGATTACAGCACGGGAAACAGGAAGTGGGCATAAGCTGTCAGTTCTTGTCATTAAAAGTTTTGAACAATGGGGACTTTTGGTTCTGAAACCAATGTTTCTACATGTTTGTAAAAATCCTGGAGTTACAAGTGAGTAATGAAGAGACAATGTTTGCTGATTCTTAGTCGGTTGTTGCCAGCTCAGATCCCATCTGTGTATATTCAGACATAGGGGTTTTAATTTTTCCATCTTTAAGATGCCCGTATGTGTGTCTGACCTGTTTTCCAACCCAAAATTACAGTTTCACAACCACTCAGTTCTCTCTTTGCCTTACTTCCATGTATAAGACAACCCTCAATGTTTACAATTCTAGACAAAAATAAAATCTTATACATGGAAAAATACTGCATGCATGCATGCATGTGCACCACACACATGCACACAACTATAAAAGGATGCCTTTGGGGACAGAACCAAATCAAAAAATTTAAACCCACACGTCTAAATATGTGCAGATGGGATCTGAGCTGGCAGCAACTGACCAAGAAAATGGGCTGGGGATTTGTGATAGTCCAATGAATGTGCTGTATATCTGTTGAGCGCCATCTGCAATGCTGAATATAAATTATAAAAGAATTAAAGATAATTGAATAAAGAATGAGATTCAGTTATTTATCTACTTGCATTTACATGCTTCAAATTGCTAGTTTGGCAGGAGTTGAGGTTAACAGCAGGAGCTCACTCTGCTGCAAGGCACCCAGGATTTGAACTGCTGAGCTGCTGATTTTGCAGCCCATAGTTTCAGCTCTCTAGCCCACTGAGCCACCACGCCCCCATCAGAGAGGTAAGCTCTCTCCAAACTCTGAGTTAGAGAAGGAAGGATTGGCTGTGACTGGATTGATTGACATTCACCAAATATTTCAAGAACAGCGTTTTTCAACCACTGTTCCACGGCACACTAAGTATGCCGCAGATGAGATGGGAAAAATTGATTCAACCCAGGGCCAGCGGGCGGCCCACAGCTGGGAGGCGCTATAAATAGCTCCAAGGGCCAGCTTGGCTCCTTCCCCAAGAAATGGGCTGCGGCGCTGGCGATTCCTCCCGGCTGGACCTGGCCCTGCTCATTCTCTTAGTGTTTGCCCTGTGCCTGCCGCCACCGCCGCAACTCGCGCGCCATTCCCTCTCCCCCATAAATTATACCCTGGACCACCACCACCCCTTTAAAGACCAATGGACTGAGCCGCCCGAAGCCAAAATGAGATTCAGTTATTTATCCCCACGAGCACATGCAGGGCTGCGAGGAGGAGGGGATGGAGGAGGCCTCCGCCGGGCCTGGGCTTGGCACGGCTGGGCAGCCAGACGGACGGCCTTTAGGGTCCGGGAGGGGAAGAGCTGTCTCTGAGGGCCCTGCGATCGGTTCCTTGAAGTCTTGCCCCTTTCTTTCTGTCTTGGGTCGCCCTCTTCTCTCTGTGTGTCTTTTCTTTCTTTTTCCCCCCACCTCTCTCTTTCCATTCGTACCCTTTCCCCTCTTCATAGAAACGTGCTCATTTCTAGCCTGCATATGTGTATGTCTAGCAGCCTGCCTACTGTAATTAAAACTGTAAACCGCCCAGAGACTCCTTGAAGTGGTATGGGGCGGTATACAAGCAGAACACTTTCTGCCTTCTTTCCTTCCTGCCTTCCTTCATCCTCCTCCCCTCTTGCTGAAGGCATCTGCCTTGGCCACAGTGTGGAGAGCAAGATGGGATTTTGGGTCTTATTTGTGTTCCTGGAGAGTCAGTGCCCCTTCTCAGGTCTCCACTGGACACTGAAGTCCAGAGAAGGCAAAATGTCTTTAAAAAAACAACACAGGTAATGGGAACTGGGTGCTGGAGTTGCCTCAATCTGTGCCCCTCTGTCTGCTTCTCCCACACCAGCAAGAACCTTTTAGAGACTGATATAGGCACAGAGTTAAATTTTTTAACATTTTCTAATGGTGGTGTGCCTCGTGATTTTTTTCATGAAACAAGTGTGCCTTTGCCCAAAAAAGGTTGAAAAACACTGTTCTAGAATATTTTGTACAATTTTGTAAGCCACCCAGAGAGTACTCTAAGCACTCTACTTTCCTTATTTGAGATAGATAACTTAACAATTTGGATCAGTGTGGAGCCAGAGGACAGAACTTTGCTTCCCCACCATGTTTCCTGGTGGAAACATCCAGCTTGTGTACCCTTGGGCAAGCTACACAGTCCCAAAGTGCGTTGTTACTGACCCAGTAAGAAAACGTCCCATTTCACCATACTGTGTGAAATAAGATCCAAACATTCTGCCTTTTGTTCCTGGGAGAAGGCCATCCTGCTCAATCATAGGTGTGCTAAAATCCTGGGATTCTGAATTGTTTTTCCATGGAGCAGGAGTCATTTCTCTATTGAAGAAAAAGAGGAGAGGGTGGGAGTTCCCTAGAGAAAATGAAAGCAAAGATAAAAATGAATTAGGGAGTGACTTTTCCAGACCTTAGATGATTTTTTGTTGTTGTTGTTGTTGTTGTTGTTGTTGTTGAGTCGTTCAGTCGTGTCTTACTGTTTATGACTCCATGGACCAGAGCATGCCAGGCCTTCCTGTCTTCCACTGCCTCCTGGAGTTTGGTCAAATCCATGTTGATTGCATCAATGACACTGTCCAACCTTCTCATTCTCTACCATTCATTGGTCGAAAATATTTAAAATTGGGAAGAGGCTGTTTTCTCACTGAAAAAATTGTAGAATGGTATCTGCATACTTTATTTAATTCACAGTATTTCTCTCCCAACCTCTATAAAACTGCCATGCTGAATCTGAATATTTCAGAAGTATTGCTATATCTAGTTTATGGAATGCCGAGATACCATTTAATATGGATTAAATCCCCCCCCCCGAATGATGACAACCTTTATTTACTTAAACCAAATATTTCAAATGCTCAAAGGAGACAGCAACCTTCAGAAAAACAGGATGGAGGACATGAAAGAGAGCGAGAGGAGGATCCAAAATACAGTTCTGAAGAGGTGTACAGGTGGATGGTGGATAGATGCATGGATGGAAGGATCTGGAATACTGAAATTTGGATCTGTTGACTCGCTCCTGTGTTTGACCATAGATGCAGCGTCCCTAGGCTTGGGTCCAAATGTGGAGAGATTGTGGAGGTTCACTGAGGCCCCTGACCACTTCCCAGTGTTGATCTCCCCCATGGAAGTTCTCATGATTTTGTTTGCCAAGAATAAACCTAGCAAGTCAAAGGTGATTGCAAGGCTCTGGAAACTAGAGCAAAGGTAAAGGCCCAGCCAGGGACACAGACCACTCCTTCAGATAAGCGACTGTTTAGGGAGGTAGCATTGATGAAAGACAAGGTCAGCAGGGTCATCTGACAGGTGGAACATTTGCTTCTCTCTGTGCTTCAAAAGGCAGGCTTGGGAACCAGCCTGACAAGTGCAAACCAGAGTCTCCTCCACCCCATCCGTAGTCCCTAATCCCTGCTGCTGCTTCCATCCACGAGTGCCACAGCAAAGGAATAGGAATAGGAATAGGAATAGGAATCTTTATTGTCATTGCCCCTTGCAGGAACAACAAAATGTTGTGGTTGCTATATAAAACTCATTTAAAACATTTCACATACATTTAAAAACAGGTACAACACATAATATGACATATAAAATGACTAAAATATGACATATAAAATAAGCTGACTTCAAAGTCCAGGATTTCCGTTTAAGGCCAATATTGCTCTAAAAAAGAAGCTGTTTTTGAGATGGTTTGTTCTTGCCCTAAGTACTCTATATCTCTGTCCCGATGGCAGCAACTCGAAGAGGCGATGACCAGGATGTGATGGATCTCTTAATATATCTAATGCTTTACAGTGGCACCTGGTAGTATAAATTTGTTCTAGGGTGGGGAGTGAGCAGCCCACAATACTCTCTGCAATTCTTATGATTCTGTGCAACACTGTCTTATCCCGGAGGGTACAACCTCCATACCACACACATAACCCGTAAGTAAGCACACTCTCAATTGCACAATGATAGAAGGCCAGCAGCAGCTTTTGTGGAAGATGGTTTTTCCTTAAGGTTCTCAAGAAAAATGGTCTCTGCTGAGCCTTCTTTCCAAGCCCCCTTGTGTTGACACTCCAGGACAGATCCTCCTGTAACTCAATGCCCAAAAATCTAAAACCTGTAACCCTCTCCACACCAGTCCCATCAATCACCAGTGGTTGAATATCAGTTTTCTGCCTCCTAAAGTCTACCACAAGCTCCTTTGTTTTCTTTATATTTAGGTGCAAGTTATTTATTCTGCACCATTTGGTCAACCTCTCCACTTCATCTCTGTAAGCCATCTCACTCTCCTTTCCAGAGATGAGCCCAATCACAGTTGTGTCATCTGCAAACTTAATGATCCTATTGCTAGGATAGGCAGAGACACAATCAAATGTGTAAAGAATATAAAGGAGTGGGCTAAGTACACATCCCTGTGGTGTTCCAATGTTGATACTAAGAGTATTAGAGGTGTAAGGGCCCAACCGGACCCTCTGAGAACGTTCTGACAGAAAATCCAAGATCCATCCACAAAGTGATGGTGGAAGCCCTAGGCCTTCCAGTTTAGAGATCAAATGTCGTGGAAGAATGGTGTTAAAAGCCGAGCTAAGATCCACAAAGAGCAATCTAGCATAGCCCCCCCCTCTGCTCCAGATGTTCAAAAACAGCATGAAGAGCACACGCCACAGTATCCTCTGTTGATCTCTTCTTTTAATAGGCGAATTGGAATGTGTCCAGTCCCTCTGGTAAACAGGCAATAACATAGTTCCGTACCAACTTTTCAAAGCACTTCATGATTACAGGTGTTAAGTGCTACTGGACGAAAGTCATTCAAGTTTTCTGGATTTGTTTTTTTGGTATCGGAACAATAATGGCAGACTTTAGGCATGACGGCACAATAGCTTGGGATAGACACAGTGTTGTAGTACAGCTCTTCATCCTTCCTTAAGCTGCCTGATTACTGTTACCTGAGCTTGGAAGGTTGCGATTACAACTCCCAGAAGCACCCATCTTATGTGACCAGTGGCTACTGATCATGGTAGTTGGAGGATTCTGGGAAATGCAATCTAAAAATCCAACTTGCTCAAAATCTGGCAGTGGCACTGTGGGTGTGCATCTTTACCAGAATATGGCAAACGGAACCACAGTGGATTGCATCCAGTAGTAAATTCTGATCAGAGGAAGAGGATTATTTGAACTTACAGAGGCGTTGACTCACTGAATCCCTACTGATTCAGTAGGGCTTACTCATAGTGGCAACATGCAGGGGAAAATCCCAGAAGATGACTCCTTCCTCCCCCCCCCATCAGCCCACCACTTCTCACCCAAACACAAAGCAATTGTCATGGCTGTTTTCCAACCAGTGTGGATGGTAGTGAGCACAAGAGGTTACCCGGCAGACCATCTTGACTTAACATTCAGACTGCCCTTTGCTATATAAAGCTTGGCATCCTGTTTCCTGCTAGCAATGCAGATACAATATTGTGCAGCAATACTGGGTTATGTCATGGCTGGGTGCAGGAGCACACTATCCCATATTATATTATTTTGTGTGTTGTGTGTGTGTGTGTGTGTGTGTGTGTGTGTGTGTGTGTTTCAAGAATTGGATTTCCTGTCTTTTTAAATGGAAGTTTAAGTATACATATGCTACACACAAATTCAATCAGAAGTTTCCTTCATCTAGCATTACCTAGTGGTAGAGGATTCCAGAAGATGAGCATATGAGCTGATGACTAGGAGACTGCAGATATAGGACAGCTTCATCCCTCTGATGCAGATGCATCATTCCTCTGTGCCACAATATTTTCAAGGGCTGTTTTGGACTTAATGAAATGGTGAAGCAAGAGTTAGCAAAGAATGATGCTGGAAACCAAGGCTAAAATCATCTATACTATGTGAAAGAAAGGTAATGAAGACAGGGAGAAAAATCAGGTTATTTGAAATGTGGTGTTGCTGCAGATACTAAAGAGAGCCAGAAAAAGCAGAAAAGTGGGTGCTCAACCAAGCCAAGCATGAACTTTCACACAAACAAAAATGAGTCACCCAACTCTATCCTAGCATTCATATATAGTGGGAACACAAAAGTGACCAAAATAGATTATATTGCTGGGGAAATGGGGTGGACCAGTAGACAAAAAGGAAGATCTTGCATGAAATTAGTTGACTCAACCAAGGAGGCTGCAGGTCTTAGTTTCCAAGATCTGAGCAGAACTTAATGGAAAAGATAATATTGCTAGGAAGGTGTGGGGGCGGGTGGGGTGGGGTGGGGTGGGGTTGGTCAACAGAAAGAGAGAACAATTTAACATGAGTTGCTGGTTTGCAAGATATGAGCAGAGCTCTCAATGGTAGGACACTTTGGAAATCAGTAACTCAGTGAGAAAGTGGGGGGGCGGGGGTGGGAGAGGGTCTTTACCTCCTTTATGCTTTCCTAACTTTCACCCCAATGATCTCCCCTCGTGCTGCAGCTGTCCCTGGCTGCTGTTCCTGCTTTTTCCTTACTCACAAGCAAACTGATAATATTCCCAACCACAAAATAAAAATCCCAGTAATTTCATAGCTGAAATGAGTGCACTGATGAAAAATAGTCTCTTTTTAAAAAACATCTTTTAAAATATTTTCACATAAAGAAGTTTAAAATGTTTGGCCAGTAATAAGTTAAATGCTTTATTTCAATCACTGAATGCCCTTCTGGGTGGCAGGGTCAATGGTTCAGTCTGATTAGAATACTGGCACTCAAATAAAGCCCATAAATGCATAACTAATATTGCTCTAATATCACTACTTTCAAACTATCAGTTAGAGCTATGAATGGGTGAATTGCCTCAAAATAAAAAAGCATCTATTGTTTTTTTTTCAGATATGCAAAATTGGTCTTATCAGTGTAAAAAAAATCAAAACTTTATCAACTCATGGGCTCTGAGCTATCCGTGGAGGATCAGGAAAGAGATCTTGGTGTGTTGGTGGACAGCTCCATGAAGATGTCTCCCCAATGTGTGGCAGCGGTGAAGAAGGCCAATTCCATGCTAGGGATTATCAAAAAGGGGATTGAAAATAAAACAGCGAACATTATAATGCCTTTATACAAAAGGATAGTAAGGCCGCACCTGGAGTATTGTGTACAATTCTGGTCACCTCATCTCAAAAAAGACATAGTGGAACTGGAAAAGTTGCAGAAGAGAATGACTAAAATGATTACTGGGCTGGGGGACTTCCCTTATGAGGAAAGGCTAAAACATTTTGGGGCTCTTTAGTCTGGAAAAAAGGCACCTGAGGGGGGATATGATTGAGACGTACAAAATAATGCAGGGCATAAGTAAAGTGGATAGAGGGATGCTCTTCTCCCTCTCACAAAATACCAGAACTAGAGGACATCCACTCAAATTGAGGGCTGGGAGAGTGAGAACAGGCAGAAGAAAAAATTTTTTTTTACCCAGCGTGTTGTTAGTCTGTGGAACTCCCTGCCACAAGATGTGGTGATGGCATCTAGCCTGGATGCCTTCAAAAGGGGATTGGACAGATTCCTAGAGGAAAAGTTCACCACAGGTTACAAACCATGATGGAGATGTGTAATCCCAGGCTTAAAACTGGGATACTTCAAGGACCAGAAGCAGGGGAGTGTTTCCAAGAGACAGATATCTAGTCCTGTGCGCTCCTGGACACATTTGGTGGGGCCTGATCCAGCATGGCTCTTCTTGTGTTCTTATGTTCTTATGTATTTGATCTGCTTTAAATTGGCCAGAGTTCCAAGCCATTTCATTCTGCATGGGGTAAATACAGTATTACTTTTTTAAAAAATCATAACTCAAAAACTCCTTGCCCAAACATCCCCACACTTGGCACAGAAGCAAGAGCAGACTTTCTGCTACATTCATTCCAAATCTGGTGCTGATCCAAGGTCCAATTTCATAGTTATTTTTTTATTGGGGCACCCCTATTTTTTGAGTTGGCTTATGGAATGCTTAGAGCTGCCTAGATGCCTCAAGCACATCCAATCTCGCCTGATTTTGGAAGCTATGCAGGGTCAGCCCTGTTTAGTATTTGGATGGGAGACCACCAGGGAATACCAGGTGCTGTAGGTGCCTGGAGTAGGAACTGGCAAGCCACTCCAGTATTCCTGCCAAGAAAGCATGATGGACCTGGAGTCATGAAGATTCAGTAACGACACAACACACACACACACACACACACACACACACACACACACACACACACACACACACACACACACACACACACACACACACACAGAATGCGGAATGCTGCAGCTGCACAATGTCTTATCACTGCATGCTTATGCAGCAATAATACTGTGACTTATGTACATTTATTCTTTTGGATCCACCTGTTTATATACCTGATCCGACCACATACTGCAGCCCCAACTCTCTGGTAACTGCATTATGCATTTTAAAAACCTGTCTGTGATTCCCACCAGTCTGTTTTCCCTTTCCCCCCCAGTTTAGCCTCCTAGCAAAGAAAAAGTGTTCTGCTTATATACCACCCCATACCACTACAAGTAGTCTCTGGGCGGTTTACAATTTTAATTACAGTGTGCAGGCTACACATTGCCCCCTCCCAGCAAGCTAGGTACTCATTTTACCGACCTCGGAAGGATGGAAGGCTGAGTGAACCTTGAGCCTGCTACCGGGGATTGAACCCAGGTCGTGAGCACAGTTTTACCTGCAGTACAGGCATTTAACCACTGCGCCACGAGGCTCTAGGACTGAATTAACACCATTTTCCTCTGTGACTTCCAAATAATTTCATTTCGCATGGCATTTTTGTACTGGAAAGATAAACTCATCTCAAAGTATGCCTTCCCCGTTATCTGTGGTACACCACTGGAACAATATACTTCAGTATCTGGATCACACAGATAGCTGATCTCTTTACAGGTTGCTGGTCATAATGTGGCTAAAACTTTATTCCTGACAATCCCTCCTTCAATGAGAGCATACTTCTCATTCATACTGATTGTCCTGAACCATCCACAGCATCAGTCTGCTGGATGTGTGGAAACAGCACTAATGTGTGTGTGAGAAGTTACAGATGACCACAAATCAGGAAAATGGTGATTTGTTTCAATTAATGATTCATGAAGCAAGAATAACTCACAAAAACTCACAAATGTATAATTTTTTTATGTATGAATGGATGGATCAATTTAGTTTTCTAATTTAAACCTCCTTAAAATGGCCCCCAAGTCACCTAGAGACACCAAAATTGCAGGAAAGCTTCTTCTGACTTGCCTCTTGCAGGTTCGGTGCAGTTTGTGTTCCATATGTCTGCGTTGTGCATCCCCAAAGAGGGTCCCCCAGGAAATTATCCCCCCCAAGCACTTAGAGATTCCAAAGGCCTCCCTTAATGCCACTCTCTGAAGTGTTAGCTCTTTGCATGAGTCACAGTTTCTGTACTAGGCTGCTACGCTCAGCAAGATTCTGTGTCAAATAAATCTGACAGGATCTTGGCAAAAAAAGGTGAGAAGAATTTTCCCTTGTGAGTCCTCAGTAGGGTATGGAATACATGCTTCCCCCTCCAGACTGCAGCACCCATGAGCTGGAGACATCAAAGCCAAGAGAGGAGCCTAATGGGAGGGGCAACCCAACAACCTTTGTGGACCATAAACTCTTCATCCTTTCTCTGTTGAAAGGTGGACTTTAAGACCCCCATAAACCAACAATGTTTCACATATGAGTTCAGAGCGATGGAGATCCCAATGTGCAGTTGTGTCACCCAGTGCTGGAAATACAGCAACTATTCCTTGGGAAGAGCTATGGAAATCATTATGATCCAAAGAAAGGAAGACATGCCTTCAGTTTCAACAAGATACTGCAGGATGTGAAGCTTGCAAGAGGCCAGTGTTCAATTGGGGTGGATGGGTTTGGAACCGGGCTTTCAAAAGAGGCAAACATCAGCCTTACAATGTGGGTATTGAGTCCAGGGGTGGGGTGGGGTAGGTAATTGGTGCGTGGCTAGGATCACGTCATAACCCCCTCATGACGGAGCCACCTGTGCAGTGGACTGTGTGTGCATGAAGCATTCCAGCTGATGAAAGCTGCCCTTTGCTCTCTTGTGTTGTACTTTGATGAGTAGCAGACTCGGGGCCGCAGGAGACAGGAGCAGTCCTGCCCAGAGGGATGACAATGTGCTTCTGAGCTGGCATGCGAGGCTGGACTTTGAGCAGCCTCTTTCTCTCTTCATAGGACGCTGTCTGTGTTTGTGTTGTGTCATTATAGTCGTGACCGACTCTTTGTGACTCCATGTCCATGGAGTTTTCTTGGCAGGAATACTGGAGTGGCTTGCCAGTTCCTTCTCCAGGTGCCTATAGCATCTGGTATTCCCTGGTGGTCTCCCATCCAAGTTCTAACCAGGGCCGACCCTGCTTAGCTTCCGAAATCAAGCGAGATCAGATGTGCTTAGGGCATCTAGGCAGCTTCATAGGATGCTGAGGCACTCGCAAGTACATCACGGCCATGCAGCCAAGGGGCATCCCTCTCCCATAGCTACCACACTGTGCAAAGCCCCATGTTCTATCTAAAAGTAGAACAAGATCACTGGGCAATTCTCCAAGCATCCTGGAATAATCCAGTATGCAGCTGGGCTACTTGCAGGACCCCAGAAAATTTCCTTGGGTCACTATTTCCAGAATCCCTCAGCCAGCATGGTAATGGGAATTGCAGTCCAAAAGAACACAAACACCTCCCACCCGGATTATCTGCTACCTTCCCTAAAAAGGGGTGTACTCTAGACCAACCATTCTCAATGGGGGCTATACACACACACCCTGGTACATTTGCTTTCTGTGAAATGACTTAGTGAGAATGGAGCTTAAAATACAATGACTTTTCTATTCCAGCTGGAAGGATGGGCAGTACAGGCTACTGTGCTGTCAATATGTAGCCTTGAGAGCTGCCATTCTCATGGAGGACATGCGACCCACTGAGGTCCCTGGCACATCTGAATGGTGGAGGCACATGCGAGAAACAATTCTTCACATATCACCTTATAGGTTTTGTTGTGCGACCTGTACGGTCCCGATTTTGCCTATATTTCTTTCATGTTGTTTTATAGTCATGGCCAACTAAAAGGTTGAGGATGGTTTTCCTAGACAGCGTTCTAATCTGCCAGTTACAGTTATTTTACTGGATGTCAGTGTAGTGGGTTGGGAGAGTTTGGATCACTTCTGAAATTTGCCATGTACTGTATACATTTAACAAGGACTTATAATGAATGCTTATTATGTGGTTCTTGTAGCTCAGTCTACAATGTACACCAGCCTTCTGCAAATTGGTACCTTTCAGATACACTTAACTAAAATGACCATCACTTTGAATAATTATGTTCACTAAGGATAATGGAAACTGTAATCCATCACATTTGGAAGGAGCCTGGTTTGAGGAGATTGGTTTATTCATTTGCAATGATTAACATGCTACGTTCCTACTGGATAGTTCATTGGTTTATTAGGTATCAGCTGAAAGTTCAGTTCCTCATCATGCCTCCTTGGCAGGGGCTGGACTCAATAATCCATAAGGTCCTCTATGGCTCTGCAGTTTTAAGATTGTTATTTATTTATTTATTTATTTATTTATTTATTTATTTATTTATTTATACACCACCCATCACGCTGCCCCGAACAGGCCTGCGAGGGCCTTTCCGGGTCTTTTGGAGGCCCCCAAAGGGCCTCCCTGCAAACCAGAAGTCATTTCTGAGGCCTCCAACGGGCCCTCCCCCCTTACCCCAGGCCTTTCCCCTCATATCCCAGGGGGTCTTTTTTCCTATACTGTGGTCCTACGATATAGCGGGACCGCAGAATATGAACTACAAATGGGTGGGGGACCACTGTATATAGATATATATAAAATGAAAAGCAGAACACAAAACAGAATCAGAATACTTTTATTGGCCAAGTGTGGTTGGACACACCCAGAATTTATTTTGGTAAAATATGCTCTCCATATATAAAAGGAAATATAAGAATCATATAGTCAACAATAAAAACACAGTACAACAATACAATATAACCTATTATTTAAAAAGGAAGAAGAGAAGTAAAAATTAATTATTCAACAGTTTGATAGCACTTGGAAAGAAACTATATTTATATCTAGTTGTCCTAGTATACAATGCCCTGAAACGTCGGCCTGAGGGTAACCATTGAAACAGGTTATGTCCAGGATGTGTGGAATCTGTATATATTTTCATCGCCCTCTTTTTAGCTCGTGTGGTATACAATTCCACAATAGATGGCAGATTAGTAGCAATAATTTTTTCTGCAGTTCCAATTGTCCTTTGAAGTCTATATCTGTCATGCTTAGTCTCAGAACAAAACCAGACAGTTATAGATGAACAGATGATAGATTCAATAACACCTCTATAGAATTGTATCAACAGTTCTTTTGGCAGTCTGAACTTCCTAAGTTGATGCAGAAAAAACATTCTTTGTTGTGCTTTCTTAATAATACTTTCAATATTAGATGACCATTTTAAATCTTGAGATATAATAGTACCTAAAAATTTAAAGGACTCCACTATTGACACTAAGTTATTTGATATCATAAGAGGTGGCTGTATAGAACGAGTCCTCCTAAAATCCACCACCATTTCAACAGTTTTGCATGTGTTTAATTCAAGATTATTTTGAGTACACCATAAAACTAGTTATTCAATCTCTTGCCTATAGGCAGATTCATAATTGTCTCGAATGAGGCCAATCACTGTAGTGTCATCTGCAAACCTCACTATTTTAACAGAGGAATCCTTTGAGGTACAATCATTAGTATATAAGGAAAAAAGAAATGGAGAAAGCACACAGCCCTGAGGGGCTCCTATGCTAACCTTGCTAATATCTGATATGATTTTACCTAACTTCACCTGCTGCTTTCTGTCTGTTAGGAAGCTTACTATCCATTTACAAATGTGATCAGGTACAGCCAACTGTTTTAATTTAGTCATAAGGATATCCGGAATAATAGTGTTAAATGCAGAACTAAAATCAACAAAAAGAACCCTTGCATAAGATTTTGGAGATTCAAGATGTTGCAATATATAATGTAAGGACATATTAATAGCATCATCTATTGATCTATTTGCATGATAAGCAAATTGCAATGGATCTAATGACAAATCCGTGATAGATTTCAGATGAGCCAACACTAGTCTCTCTAAAGTTTTCATGACCACAGAAGTTAAAGCAACTGGTCTATAATCATTCAGTTCCTTGACAGACTTTTTTTTGTACTGGAATAATCAAGGAATGTTTGAAGCAAGAAGGAACATAACACATCTCCAGTAATCTATTAAAGATGCGGGTAAAAATAGGAGCCAGTTGTTCAGCACAAACTCTTAAACAAGAAGAAGTGATTTTATCTGGACCTGGTGCTTTCCTTAACTTCTGTCTGTAAAAGAGACCTTGCACCTTCTTCTCTGTGATCACCAAAGATGGAGGACCTGATGACATGGGGTAAATTTTCACAGGCTCAGTTGTTGTTGTTAAATCTGAGATGGAAATTGTAGGAATCGATGGCTGCAGTTTCCTCTCAAGACCCCCAGGTTGAGAACCCCTGTCTTAGGTGTTTCTCTTTCAAGTCTTGTTTTGTAGGCCCTTTCCCCCAGAATAATTACATCCAGGGTATTGAAAGAGCAGCCAGGTTGACTGAAATGTTCTGAGGCAAGCTTTTGTGTATAGCTATGAGATCTGTGGGTCAGGCGATGGGGGCAAGCTCCCAGCACCACCACCCTTCAGTAGAGGAGCCTGCAGACCATAGTTTCATGGGTTCTAGCCTGGTTTGGTCGTTCATGGCAGCTTTTATTAAAGGCACAGAGTCAAGCTTTACCTGAGTTGCCAGGGAGCTGAAGTTTCCAACACTAACACCCTGGGGAGTCTGTCCATCTGCGGCCCCAGTTGATTTCACTGAGGTGCCCAAAGGTCCATGTATGGAGAAGAGGCAGGAAATAGGAGTCCCAATCCAGTGGCACAATGTTTTTCAGGAGGGCTGGTAAAGGCAGGCCATGGGGACCGGGCTCCAACATGCTGCTGCTGCTGCTTCTCCTCCTGAAGCCCCCTTTGGCTGTTACTTCATGTCCATTTTGTCGCTGTAGATATTGCACTGAGTGCCAGTATAAAAAAAGATATATATCAATTTACCTAATTATCGGATTCATTCATTTTTAAATAAAAAAGAGGGTGAAACCACTGAAAAATGAATGCATTTTATTGCGGTATTAGACTCTGAGGTAACATTTGTCCCATAGCAAGATAGCGCGACCATGGGCACGCGGGAAGAGCAACAAAACCATGTGACGGCAACAGATTTTATCACAGTATATAATTAGTTGCAGTACAAAACGAACGTTGCTGCTTGCATCTCCAGAGCCAAAGTGGACGGTGGTATATTTATTTATTTATTTATTTAGTGTTACATTTATATACCGCCCAATCTTCCAAAGCAGAACTCTGGGCGGTGAACAGTAAAAGCAGTAAAAACAGTAAAAACAGACACCAGCAAACAAACATAAAAAAGAGGCAAACTTCCCATAAAAGTAGGTGGGTACAATACCCCCCACAAAGGATGGCATGGGCGGCAAAGAAAAAAAAACCGAAATTAAGTCAAGAGGTTGCCAAATGCCTCCTTGAAGAATGGGTTTTCAAGGCTTTTTTGAAGGCAGGCAGGGATGCTGCAAGGCGCAACTCACTAGGTAGCTGATTCCACAGCATAGGGCCCACCACAGAGAAGGTGTGGTTACACGTAAGTGATTTCTGTGCCTCTCTGGGTGTGGCCACCCTAAGTGAGCGCACCTGCGCCATCCTCGTGGGCCTGGACCAGGGGTCCTCAACCTAAGGCCCCGGGGCCGGATGTGGCCCCCCAAGGTCCTGAATCCGGCCCCTGGGACCAATTGCAACCCCCCACCTACCCCCTGTTTTGTGAGCAAGCAAGCCTCCGCAGCTGCTTTTGGACTGTGATCCGGCCCCCAGTAGTGTCTGGGTGGTGTTGGAACGGCCCACTGTTTGAAAACTTTGAGGACCCTGGCCTGCACCCAGTTGACCTCTGAGAGATACGCTCCGATGGGTACTCTGGTCCCAAGCCGTGGAAGGCTTTGAAAATCAGAACCAAGACCTTGAACCTCATTCGGAGGGCAACAGGTAGCCAATGCAGGCGAGCCAGAACTGGGGTGATGTGCTCAAATCTACTAGCACCCACCACCAGTCTGGCTGCCACATTCTGCAACCGTTGGAGCCTCCGGACATGGGTCAAGGGCAACCCCACGCAGAGGGCATTTGCAATAGTCGATCGTCGAAAGGATCGTAGCTGAAATCGGACAGGGAAGACACCAACATTGGGCTGGTGCTGGATCACCTGGTGTTGCTGTGTTGCCAGAGCCTCTGGTTCCCAACCCTTTCCCCAGAAGAACAGGCTGACTGGGAAAGTATTGTGTAGAATTCTGGTCACCGCATCTCAAAAAAGACATAGTGGAACTGGAAAAGGTGCAGAAGAAAGTGACTACAATGATTACTGGGCTGGGGGACCTCCCTTATGAGGAAAGGCAAAAACATTTGGGGCTCTTTAATCTGGAAAAAAGGGGCGCCTGAGAGGGGATATGAGATGTACAAAATAATGCAGGGCATGAGTAAAGTGGATAGAGGGACACTCTTCTCCCTCTCACAAAATACCAGAACTAGGGGACATCCACTCAAATTGAGGGTTGGGAGAATGAGAACAGACAAAAGAAAATACTTATTTAACCAGCGTGTTGTTAGTCTGTGGAACTCCCTGCCACAGGATGTGGTGATGGCATCTGGCCTGGATACCTTCAAAATGGGAATGGACAGATTCCTGGAGGAAAAGTCCATCACAGACTACAAACCACGATGGAGATGTGTAATCTCCAGGCTTAAAACCGGTGTACTTCAAGGGCCAGATGCAGGGGAGTGGTAACAGGAAACAGATATCCAGTCTCGTGCACTCCCAGACGCATCTGGTGGGGCCACTGTGAGACAGAGGAAGCTGGACTAGATGGGCCTTTGGCCTGATCCAGCATGGCTCTTCTTACGTTCTTATGTTCTTATCCCTGCCAGCTAGAGACTCAGGATATTTGCTTTCTCCTTGGCTTGTGGGGCAGGGTTTAGATGGCCCCTGGGAGTGCTCAAGGCAACCCCTTCACAATTGCTATTCTTAATGTCTGTGTCCATTAATTTGTTTGGGTAGAGAATTCCTCTGTTTGTCCTAGGAAGAGAGCAAAGGTGCATTGTTGGCAAAGGATGGCCTAGATCAGTGTATCCCAGCCTTGGGAAATTCAGGTGTTCTTGGACTGCAGTTCCCATAAATCACTATGACCAGCTGTGCTGGCTGGGGCTTCTGGGAACTGGAGTTGAAGAATACTTGGGTTACTCAAGGCTGGGAACCCATGGCATAGAACATGTTAGCAGAAGAACAAATACAAATGCCCTTGAGGTTGTGTGTGCCATTGTTGCATCCTGTCATTGTGTTGCCTGAGTAAATGTGAGGGCTTGCATCTGGGTTTGTAGTTGGGATTAGTTCCCATCTCTGTTGTCAGTGCTGTGTTGTCCATTGTGTTTCAGTAGCTGCTTGAGATTAAGTGGCATAGGGTTATCTGCAAGCAATAACAAGCCTGCCACCAAGAGCTTGAGAGAGTGAACTATTCTTGTCAATAACAGTTTTAAGATTGTTTATAATGTGTGTGACTGGTCTCAGTTGTGGGCTGAAGGTGCCAACTAAGTGGTGTTTGGTTGTTTTCTATTCTGGGTTTATCTTGAAGCAGGGTGCTTCTGGTTTTTCCTCTTACTCTTTAATCACATTGTACTGCTGTTTATAGATCCTTTAGTTTGAAGTCTCTAACATGTGTGTCTGAGCAGATCCTATTATACACAATGTAAGGGATTGGCCGAAACAGTAGTTTTGGTGGTGTGCTCAGAACGGAAGCTGGAGGCAAGCAATTATGTCTATAGATCATTGGGGTTATGATAACAGCATGATAGTAATTAGCGTTGGGCACTTGGTGCTTTGCACATATTCCTATGAAGTACATCCATGGCACCACAGGTGCCACAGAAGCCCACCCCTGGCCCATCCCAGTTGGTCCACTTACTGGGCTTTGTGCAGAGCCAGGGTCCTCCTTCAGGGTTGATGCTCCAATCTGTGCAGGAGGCAAGCCAGCCTTTTCTTACTCACTCAGGCAAGGAGGCGGGGCACGGAGTGTCCCCCATGCAGTTGAGGAATGGTGGTCAGCTACCCAGGGAGGCAAGGAAGACTCAGACAGTCTCCTGTGTGAATTGGAGAGCAAGCCCTGAAGGAGCACCCCAGCATCCTGCAGAGCCCGGTAAGTGGAGGTTCAGGGCTTGGGAGATCAGCCTCCACGTTTTTAAATCCTTCAATACTCCAAAAGCATCTGGGAAGGGATTTTAAGTGAAAACACTTTAAGGGAGCTCTTTCCTTTCAGAAACAGTGGGGACCACGAAAGAGCTGTAGACAATCCAAAGAGCAAGAGGAGAAAGCGGCATGAACAGGCCTTTGATCAAGAGAAGGTTTAATGCTTCATGCTGAAAACTCCTTGGAACAATTTTTCTATTTGAACTCTGGCTGCACAGAGGTAAGCTGTAGAGGAAATTTACTACAATTTGTTTGTAAGCACGACTAAACATCCAGTTAAAGAGTTCCCTGGAAGTGGCCTGTGTTGTTCTACTTCATTCCATCTCCCCAAGCTGCCATTTATTTTAAAAAATGAAACTTTAAATTAACGATCAGCACTTTGTGGTCCTCCATGTGTGCTGGACTTCAGTCCCCATCATTCCTCACTATGGCGGTTACTTCATGTCCTTTGTTCCATGACTAGTTTTGTACTGTGACAGCACTGGTCGTGATCACGTGGTTTTGTCCCTGTTACAGTGTTCCCATGGTCGTGATAACTTGTCTCGTGACAAGTGTTATCTCATGGTCACGGTCTTGTACCATGAAAAACACTGAATTTGTCTAGCTTCCTTTTCCCTTTTGGGGGGGGGCTTAAAAATTCTTTTTCAATATTTCGCTTCTGAAAAGTCAAAAACAAACAAACAACGGACACAGTTTTCTGAGAGAAACGAATGTTTTGTTGCGTGACATTCGTTACTACATGGTGTCTTGTCTTGGAACAGAAAGCGGGAACAAAGAGTGACAAGGGAAAACCCTACCCCAGCACCAGGTACAGTATTGTCACGCTTTGCACCCATTCCGGGGGCATGTTTGAGACAATTTTCAGTAGTTGTGTGACGGATGTGAAGTAACATTTTTTTTGTACTGCTCCTAAGCGCAACACTAACAGACAAAACAGAAATGAAGTAACCACCTATCAGTTATGCTGGCCAAGACTGATGGAGTCGTGGTCTAACAACAACTGCTCTTGCCTTATATGTTTCATTATATAGGGAACCGAGATTCTTTATTATAATGGTGTTAATGGCTATGAATTATTTGCTGGGCACAGTCCACCTCTTTATAGGTTTTGACCTATAAAGCCACCATCAGCCCAGGTCCTCGCTATCCGAAGGCCCACAGCAGCCCATATGGGCCTCCTTGTGTTTCAAGATCTTCAGCAGAAGTACTTTTTAAAAATTGAGTTAAAATAGTTTCCCCCGCCTTTTTCATCAAAAGGACCTCAGGCAGCTTCCACCAGTTAGAAGGTAATATTTAACAGCTAAAAACAGTGATTATAAAAATATTAAAAAGGGATTTAAAAGTATTATATTAAAAATGGTCAATAAAATGAATATTAAAAATGCACTTTTCTTAATCACTTTCTAGTTATACAGTATATGTTGCTGGGGCATGAGAGAGGGCCTTTTCAGAAGGTGCTCTAGGGGTGTTGAAGTTCCTTCCATACCAGTTCAGGCTGGCCCTTTCCCTTCTGTCTTTCCACCTGCAGACAATGGCTTTTCTTTTCTGGCAGGCTTTTAATCAGAAACTGGCTATAAAAGGGTGGGGGAAAGCATTTAATGCGGACATGATGCTATTTCCCTTTTGAAATCTGCTTTTAAATTGTTTTAAACTGATTTTATAAAATGGTTCTATTACGGAATATATGCAAATACTTTTAAAGACGGGATTTGTTGCTTTTTTAAATAGTCAAAATGTGTTTTTAAATCATTTCTCGCTCTAGGGGCGATCTTCTGAAAGAAAACCGGATTGTACTAAAGGGTACTTGTCACATTTTATGCAGTGACAAACTAACTTACAAAGTATCCCCTAAGCCTAAACAATGCTGCAGCCATTGGCTGGTTCTCTAATGATTGTGCTCACTTCTTTGGTCACATGCACATTTTATATTTTAGTGCATACAAATAATGTACAAAATTTGTAGGGTCTTGAAACAGTTCAGGCTTTTTTTAGGGGGGGCTTCCTGCACCCCCAGTTTCAAAGATAAATTGTTTTGCATGAGCTGAGAGCATTATTTTTTGGACTACAACTTCCAGAGTTCTCATAAGAACATAAGAAGAGCCATGCTGGATCAGGCCAAAGGCCCATCTAGTCCAGCGTCCTGTATCTCACAGTGGCCCCACCAAATGTGTCTGGGAGCACATGCGACTAGATATCTGTCTCCTGATACCACCACCCTGCATCTGGCCCTTGAAGTACCCTGGTTTTAAACCTGGAGATTACACATCTCCATCATGGTGTGTAACCTGTGATAGACTTTTCCTCTAGGAATCTGTCCAATCCCCTTTTGGAGGCATCCAGGCCAGATGGTATCACCACATCCTGTGGCAGGGCTAACAACACGTTGGGTAAAAAAAAATTTCTTTTGTATGTTCTCACATTCCCAGCCCTCAATTTGTGAGGATGTCCCCTAGTTTTGGTATTTTGTGAGAGGGAGAAGAGCGTCCCTCTATCCACATTACTCATGCCCTGCATTATTTTGTACGTCTCAATCATATTCCCTCTCAGGCACCTTTTTTCCAGACTAAAGAGCCTATATGTTATAGCCTTTCCTCATAAGGGAGGTCCCCCAGCCCAGTAATCATTTTAGTCGCTCTCTTCTGCACCTTTTCCAGTTCCACTATGTCTTTATTGAGATGTGGTGACCAGAATTGTACACAATACTCCAGGTGCGGCCTTGCTATTGTTTTGTACAATGGCATTATAATGTTGGGTGTTTTATCTTCAACCCCCTTTTTTTTATAATCCCTAGCATGGCATTGGCCTTCTTCACCGCTGCCACACACTGGGTAGACACCTTCATGGAGCTGTCCATCAAGACACCAAGATCTCTTTCCTGATCCATCACGGATAGCTCAGAGCCCATGAGTTGATAAAGTTTTGATTTTTTTGCCCCAATATGCATTACTTTACATTTTCCTACACTGAAACGCATCTGGCATTTTGCAGCCCATTCCCCCCCCCAGTTTGGTGGCTCAGGGATTCTTGAAATTATCATAAAAAGAACTGTTTCAGGTGGTGGGGCAGAGAGTTCACTCTTTGTGCCTTTCCTTCTTGGGGATGCTTTTTACTCTTGTACTGGGACATATCTGGATAATAATACAAAGCACATACTGGGTGTTTTTCTTTTAAACTTTTTATTAATATTATTATTATTATTGGCATCATTTCAAAAATAAAATAATATAGATATCTACATAAGTGCAATAAACACACACGTACAAATACAAAAGGAACGATGATGTCAAGGGATCCTTTGGTGTTGGTAGCGCAAATGTCTGGGCATCACGTTTGATCTCCCACTTTTCCTGCACAACTCAGGCAGGATTTTTCCTCAAGTGCTCTGACCAGTTCAGCTGGAGATTCTGGCCAAAATCTTCCTGCGTAACTACACAAATGGTGTAAGATTTGGAGGCAAACTGCCCCAAGTTAAAAAAATCATTGTAGACATTAGCCTTTTTGTGCTGAGTCACACAACTAAGCTGATTTCTTAACTTAGGGTAATTTGCCTTCAAATGTTACATCATTTGAGCTACATGAGCATAGCTAGATAAAAGGCTTAAAAGGCCATAGATAGCAAGGAACACAGTAAAAATGAGTGCAGCACCCCAGCACCCATGTGAATCTGGACAAGGAGCCCACGTTTTATTCTCCTTGTATCAGATCTGGTTTGCGGTACTAACACGCTTGTCTCAAAACCTTCTGAGAACGTCAGAAGCAGACAATGGAAGTAATGTCTTTGTACCCCATACATTGTTAGAGCAGAAGTTTTGCTGAAAACATTCCCGCACTTGGCCGAACAGCAGGGCCATGAACAGCTGTGAAGAAAAGGGGGGAGCTTTCTGGGCCTGCCTAAGAACACTTTCTGTGCTTTGCCTTGAAAGTACACATTGGGGGGAAGACAGGAGGAAGAGTCTCCTGCTGTAACTAATAGCTTTCCTCTGCGGAAGCTGCACCTGCACCTGATTCCACACCCAGCCACTCAAGGTACATCCCTTTTATGAGTGTCCAACAGGAGTGGAGGGGAAACGCTCCCACTTTCCCCTTTGCACTGTCCCTAGCGTCCCCATCCCGTCCTTAGCTGCAACCGCAAGCGTCCACCACCATGTCAGGGATGTCTGTCTTGATGAGGTTACTGTTGGGGTCAAAGTAGAGAAGAGAAAGGGCCCGCCGCTGTGTGGGGACACAGCAAGAACGGCCAGCTGTCCGGATGTTGTTGGCTTTGACCAAGTTGAAGACCGTGGTGTGGAAAGAGGCTGCTATGCCAGGCGTGCCCGCCAGGTGCATGGGACATTCACCCATACAGTAGTTGATCTGGTAACCCTCCGGCTTGAAGATCCAGTCGTTCCAACCAATGTCCCGGAAGTCGATGTAATAGTCCTTCCTGCAGCACACCTCTGAGTTCTGGTCACAGCTCAGGCTGCGCTTGGTCACCTGGTGGCCAGGCTCCTGCACCTTAGCCTTCACCAACAGGAAGGGCAGGTAGTAGCTGCCGGTGGACGTCGGTGAGCCTTCCATACTGGCAGGGCAGCCTTTGCACTCCACCTCCAGGCGCAGAGTCTTTTCCTCATGCTCAAAGAAACTCTGGAGAGCTGGCATGAGGGAGAAAGGATGCCAGCCACTCCCCTTGCTGCCCAGTTTCTGCTCCACTAGGGGCACTCGCCGATGCCCTGCCAGGTAAATCTGTAATGTGATATTTTGATAGGCCTTGAGATGCAGCCACAGCTGGGCTTTGAGGACTTGCATATCTTGGCCTTTGGGGTGAGCGAGCTGAAACTGCAGCATTCCAAACGTCTCTGGAGAGAAAGAAACAGTAGAGTTGAAAAATCACTATTACCCCTTCCCCCACTGCTAAGCCTGGCCCACCCCAGAACAACGAAGAAGAAGCCCGAGCCAGATTTCTTCGAATGCCCGCCTATGCAGCCATAAATCACTAGGCCCTAATCACCTAATGCTACATTGCTATGTTCATCCCAGAGCAAAGAAAGCTTACGTTTTTGGACTACAGCAGTGGTTTTCAACCTGTGGGTCCCCAGATGTTCCTGGACTGCAACTCCCAGAAACCCCTTCCAGCACAGCGAGTGGGAGTTACAGTTCAGGAACATCTTGGGACCCACAGGTTGAGAACCACTGGACTATAGCTCCCATAAT
Source organism: Phrynocephalus forsythii (assembly GCA_029282475.1). Lineage (NCBI taxonomy): Eukaryota > Metazoa > Chordata > Lepidosauria > Squamata > Agamidae > Phrynocephalus > Phrynocephalus forsythii. The sequence goes on along the minus strand of JAPFRF010000011.1, from coordinate 28,072,461 downwards.
TTCCCGCTCATAATCCCATCATTTGACCATATGCAAGTTGTATTTATATTACATTTATTATGTCTAAGTGCTGGTTTCTCCCCATTTGAAATGACTTTAAATGACTTTAATCTCTATCTCTCTCTCTCTCTCTCTCTCTCTCTCACACACACACACACACACACACACACACACACACACAGAGAGAGAGAGAGAGAGAGAGAGAGAGAGAGAGTCTTACTTGTGCCACCCTTAAAGCAGAAGTGCGCTTTTATCAGTCTGTAGCTCTCAACAAATCTAGCCAGCATAGTCAGTGGCTAGGATGAGTTTGGTAGACCGACTGCATCTGGATATGTTGCCTACCCTTGCATTTAAGGCATAAAATTCCTGTTTGTAAAAAGACAAGGACCCTGTGCTTTCCCATGCCTCCATCTTCTGCTTATTATCCCAAGCCACCTTGTATTTATTTTTGGCAGAGAGGACTGGAGAGAGTAAAATTCTGGATGGTATTAATGCTTAAGAAAGTTGACAGGGGTGGAATAAAAGAACCACTTTCTATCGTGTATTGGCTCATTGTCCTGCTGTCAACATGGTTAAGACTGGTTTTCCAGGTATTAAAAACATTGGAAATCTGTGAGAAGAGATAATAGCTGGAGGATGTGCACACTAGAGACACCATAATCTCGTCTCAGCAGCAGCAGCAACTACTACTGCTACTACTGCTGCTGCTGCTGCTGCTGCTACTACTATTACTACTACAGTAATGCCACCCTGTCTGCAGTGAAACATATACTGCACATAGCTTCTTTGGGAGAAAAAGCAGGAGCTCTTTCTGTCTCTTTTGCATGCATAATGTAAGCACACCACCAATGACCTCCTTCTTATTCTGCATCTGATATTTTTAATATTAGTGAAGGAATCTGCCTTGCATCATGTGAGAACACAAGCCCATCTGTGTCTGTGTTTTCTACAAAGACTGCAGCTGGTGGTGCCCTAGTTTTACACAGGAATCTTCTCCAGCTATACATGGGAGACAGCAGAGGGTTGAACCTGGCACCTCCTACATGGAACATTTGTGTTCCACTACTGAGACACAGTTTTCCCCCTACATATAATTCCAATGGGGTGAGAGGAACTACCCCCTCCCTCAAGTACTAACTACTGTACTAGCCACTGTTCCCTAGCAGTGCTTTTCCCCAGGGCAATGAAATGGGTGCAGGGAGAGATGTATTCTGAAGAGAAATGGATCAGAATGTGGACTGCCCTGAGAGCAGCCCAGTGTGTTCTATCACAATGTTAAATGGGCTCGAAGTTATATGTGACCAATCTGAACTTTTTAGGGGCCATCCTGGGGTAACGCCCCAGCAGCCAGTTTAAATTAAGACAGCTTGGTCCTATTAAGTGACCAGTAGCATGATCAGACTCCTTACTTCTACAACCCTTCCTCCTCTCCCACCTGAATATTCGAGCCTCCAGCTGTGTGGCTAGAAGGAGGGACTCACCTGGGTCTGCAAAGCTAATGATATCGTACCCCTGTTTATCGGTCTCTGGGCGCTCCCAGCTGGAATAGGGACCCGGCCTGTCTGGCCGGCCTTTGTCCATGTGCAGGCGCCTCAGGGCGTTGGCAACGGCCAGAAGTGGCACCGGGTGGGTGATGTTAGGCCTCTCCTTCAGGTTGAGCTTCTGCAAGATTTGCTGCTTGGCCACTTCCACCAGGAAGGCTTTCTCAGCGCTGGGCTCCAGAGGGGGCATCTTACAGGACGGGCAGCCAGGTCTGCCCTCGACCAAGGCCAGAGAGGTCCACAGGAGGGCCAGTGCGGCCAAGGAGGTGCCCTTGCCTTGAAGACTATACGGAGAAGCCATCAAGAAGCCACGGGCTGGAAGGCACAAGGATGCAGCTTGGATGTTGCCTTGCCACGAAGTGGGGTCTGCAGTGGTTCATAAGCTGGGGCCCTGCTTCTTCTGGGGTGTCTGCATCTCAGGCAACCTGCCCTGGGCCCAGCAGGACGGCGTTCACCCTCCTCAAGGAGACCTCTTTTTGCTGCCGTCTCCTCTGGGTTTCCCTTGCAGCGGAGTCCTGCTGTGGGTGGCAGGCGTGCTTCTCCCTCAAGACAGAGGTCGGGGCTCCAAGGCTGGCTGCTCCAGAGTGCCTACCAGCCAGCCAGGTGCCTCTGGCCTTTGTCACTCAGGCCTGCTCTGGCCCTGCCCTTTGCCCCATCTCTGATTGGCCGGGCCAGCCTCCAGAGCCCTGAGGGAGGGTTGCTCCAGCTGGGGAGGGAGGGGAAAAAAGAGTTTTACAAGGGCCTGGGGTGGGAACAGGTGGATGAGGAGAGGGAGCTCCAGCAGCCATGATTTTAAAAAATATATATTAGAGAAATAAACACAGGTAAGATTGCACCAGCAGGTTTTTTTCATTGGGGGAGTGCTCATGGCCCCCAGATTGGCCAAGGGCAGCTGAAATGGTAAAGCATTGGGGAGGGTTTGATGAAGGGCAGGAGAGGGCAGTCTCAGGTTTGAGAGAATACCACTTGCCTTAGAAGGGCAGAGCTGGAAGGGGCCCTGTGGATCATGGAACCCAAACCTTGTCAAGGAAGCACCAGTGCGGAATCCAACTCCCAACCCCTGGCTCCACAGCCAGAGGCTTCAACCACTGAGCTGATGTGGCCTGGGTGCATGACGTGGCAGTGGCGGCAGGTCAAGGAGTCACCAGACCAAGTACTGTACTGTGTGAAAGACATTTTTTTAAAAGAGGTAATTTGGGCATTGCAGTTGGGTTTGCAGGAGACCTTTTTTGGGGGGGGTCCAACAGCAGCTCCAGGGAAAGAGGGTTAGAAAGCTGGTGCAGGGTCCCAGTTCAGATCCACGGGACATTCTGGGTGGCAGGCTGGCCATATGAAATCGCTCCATGACAAGCAGGGCTGGATTAAGACCTTTAGAGGCCCTAAGCACTTAAGATTTTGATGCCTCCCCATATATATATAATTCAAAATATTCATAATAATAAACCATAGAATAAAATTTTATTAAAATTAAACCTTACAGTAAGATGGAAAATAATATTTTTATACTTCCACTTTCTTTATATTTGAAAAGTTTCTCCTACTTTTTTAAATTGCAAAGTCTGATCAGATCCTAAAAATTAATATTGTGCAACACGTCTGCTTCTGTACTTAAAGATAAGGCATGCAGCTTGACTTGTTGCATAGTTATTCTGATGGAATTTTTAATACAGTGGTACCTTGTATAAAGGAATTAATTCATTCCAAATCAAATTGTGTTAAGCAAATTTTCCTTTATACAAATTTCCCATAGGAATGCATTGAAAACAGAGTGATCCCATTTTTATGTTGTACAGATTTGCACCGTAGGTGATTATGTTAAGCAAATTTCCCCTATCTCCGGAATTTTATATGTTGTACAAATTTTATGTTATACAAACCTTTTGTTATACATGTGTCCACTGTATATTTCAAATGAGAAAATGAATGCTCAGCTGAACAATTTGTAACCATTAATCTTAAAAATATAACGAAAGCCAATGTCTACATTTGGAAAGGCACACTCAATATTGTCTTCTATAGTTGTTTTATAAAGTTCAGCAGAACTGAGTCTTGTTTTTACATCTTTATTGCACTGAACCTATGGCTGTAACAAGGCAAGGCTGGACACACAGGCCAAAGCACAAGAGCAAAATACATTTGCATTGTTGAGGCAAAGTCTGGGAGAGAGAACCACTCCTTAAATAGGCCTTAAGAAAATAAGAACATAAGAAGAGCCATACTGGATCAGGCCAAGGGCCCATCTAGTCATTTCCTGTATCTTACAGTGGCCCCACCAAATGCCTGTGGGAGCACATGAGACTAGATATCTGTATCTTGATACCACTCCCCTCCATCTTGCCTTTGAAGTACCCTCTTTTTAAGCCTGGAGATTACACATCTCCATCATAGTTTGTAACCTGTGGTAGACTTTTCCTCCAGGGAAAAGTCTGGAGTAAAAAGTCTGTCCCACCACATCCTGTCGCAGAGAGTTACACAAACTAACAATACACTGGGTAAAGAAGTATTTTCTTGTGTCTGTTCTCACTGTCCCAACCCTCAATTTGAGTGGATGTCCCCTAATTCTGGTATTTTGTGAGAGGGAGAAGAGAGTCCATCTATCCACTTAACTCGTCCCCTGCATTATTTTGTACATCTTGATCATATCCCCCTCAGGCACCTTTTTTCCAGACTAAAGAGCCCCAAATGCTGTAGCCTTTCCTTGTAAGGGAGGTCCCCCAGCCCAGGAATCATGCAACTTTTCCAGTTCCACTATGTCTTTTTTGAGATGTAGTGACCAGAATTGTATGGAATACTCCAGGTGCGGCCTTACTATCGTTTTGTACAAGGGCATTATAATGTTGGCTGTTTTATTTTCAATCCCCTTTTTAATGATCCCTAGCATGGAACTGGCTTCTTCACCGCTGCCACACACTGGGTAGACAGTCTCATTGAGCTGTCCACCAACACACCAAGATCTCTTTCCGGATCTGTCACGGATAGCTCAGAACCCATGAGTTGATAAAGTGTAGATTATTTGCCCCAATATGCATTACTTCACATTTCCCTATACTGTATTGAAATGCATTTGCCATTGCTCAGCCTGTTCTCCCAGTTTGGAGAGATCCTTCTGGAGTTCTTCACAATCTTCTCTGGTTTCCACCACCAGGAAGTTTTGTGTCATCTGCAAACCTGGTCACCTCACTGCTTATCCCTGTCTCCAGGTCATTTATGAACAGACTGAAAATCACCAGTCCCATGACAGATCCCTGCTGGGTCACATCACTTTTCATCTCTCTCCATTGTGAAAATTGCCCATTGACACTTACTCTCTGTTTCCTATATTTCAAACAATTATTAACCCATAAGAGGACCTGCTCTCTTATCCTCTGACTATGCAGTTTTCTCAGCAGCCTTTGGTGAGGGATTGTGTCAAAAGCCTTCCCTCCAGGCTTCCAGGTGGGACTCATGAGTGGCCTAGTAGCTGCCCCTCAGGGCAGGGGCTGAGTCTGCAAACACCAGGCAAGCACTTATCCTGCAGTTACCAGGGCCAGGCAGGCTAGGTCCTGCCACAAAGTTACAGTGTTAGCACATGTGTTGTTGCCTGTGGACAGGTGGGAAGCTGAGTGAGCTACAGTACTAGCGCCCCTGCATAGTCTTCTCAGTGGACAACTTGACTGCATACAAAGTTTCCCCTGTTTTCATTTATGGATGGGAGGGAATTTTTTCCCTTAGATTTCATAACCTTTGCGTAGGTCTACACTGTCTGAGTGCTCTTATTATTGTATAAGTGGTACCTTGTATAAAGGAATTAATTCATTCCAAATGAAATTACAGTATGTTAAGCACATTTTCCTTTATACACATTTCCCATAGAAATGCATTGAAAACAGAGTGATCCCATTGTTATGTTGTACAGATTTGCCCTGTTAAGCAAATTTCCCTTATCTCTGGAATTTTTTATGTTGTACAAATTTTATGTTATACAAACCATTTGTTATACAAGGGTCCACTGTATCTGTATGTCATATTTGCATTTAAAGTTGGGGGCCCTTTTTGCAGATCCTGGTTCAGCTGCACCATTTGTAATATTGCACCATATGGCCCATGGGCAATGGTAAATGCGGCTATGGAAAATTTCTGTGGTGCCCCTTCTTCCCTTAATGCTCCTAAGCACCTGCTTTTTGTGCTTAATCATTAATCCACCCTTGATGACAAGCAACACTTGCTGAGGTTCCTATGTTTACATAGCTGTGTGTGAGAGAAGCTACCCCATTTGTGGCCCTAAATATATTGTTGCATTCTCTTTAAAACAAATGTGGCCTGGTTTTAAGTTACTTTTTTTAAAAAGTGCAACTGATATGCAGAATTTGGCATTGAGAGTACAGAGGCCGACTCCAGGTCCCAGAACGGAAGGCTTGTTGTGTACATAATTTTTATTTACAGTTTAATTTGTTATATCCCTGTTAATAGGTTGTGTTTCAATGTTTCTTTTGTTTTTTTAAGTTGCACATTGTGTTGCAATATCATTTCAGAATATAGGTTACAGCAGTGCTTCTCAACCTGTGGGTCCCCGGATGTTCCTGGACTGCAACTCCCAGAAGCCTCCACCACTCGCTGAGCTGGCCAGGATTTCTGGGAGTTGCAGTCTGGGAACATCTGGGGACCCACAGGTTGAGAACCACTGGGTTACAGGTTTATAGGCCACTGTTAAAAATAAAAAAGGGAACTCTGCAAGCTTTCGAGTGTAAATCACCCTTCTTCAAAGCTGGTCCCAGAAGTTCAGACATGGCAAAAGATATGGTTTACCAGGAGGTTACTGTTAAAGTCCATGGTTAGATGATGTTCTTAAAGTCCATTTGCTTTGACTAAATATTATGTAAATACATTTTGTATGTCATAAGCTTTTTTTTTAAAAACCAAACCCACAAACAAGCAATGCCAGATTTCTTCTTAATGGAAATAGCAGTGAAAGGGCTTAATCTTTTTAGGATTGCAACACTGATGAAGGGGTAAAAGCTCCCATCACTGTCTGCTTGCAATGCTAGTATTTCTCTCTCACACATACATATATGATCCTACTGTAATTAGGACTCTGTCTCCCAGAGGTATGTATCATGACAAAGGAATGGAGAAAATAATACTTAGTCCACCTTTCCTCTCCACTGCTTGAGAGAAGCACTGAAGTAGGTAATCAAAGCAAAACCCCCACACCTGCCCCTTCCTTCTTAAAGTCAGCTGTTTTGAGGAAATATAGGGCAGACAATGGAGGAGTTGGCCCAAGGTCCAGATAGAACCAGAGATTTGAAGCAGCTTACTCTTTTTGGGCACAGTCTGTCCAGTGGCCATGTAAGCTTTGGGTTTGGGGGGGGGGATGTAATTTTTTTTAAAAAAGTACTACCTAGTCCAGCATGCTCTGATCTTGCCCCATGTTGGCAGAAGGCAGTGCAAGCTGTAGTTCAAGCTAACTGAGGAAGGCTACTCAGGCTGAACCAAGCTATTCTTACATCCAATATGCAGAGAAATAGCACGAGCCAGTACTAGCTTTGGCTTCTGCTAGTGTCTCCTGAAATGAACCCTGTCTAGATTTCCTCCTCCGTCCTCCCCTTTCAGAAGCCGCAAAGTTCTTATCAGCTTCTGATAAATCCTTTGGTGATGATTAGCAAAGCTGAGGAGAAAATGCACCTGTGATAAAGTTTTCTCTTTCTGTCCGCTGACGTCCGGGCAGGTGCCACGTTACTGCCCCTGCTCAGGGTTCCATCACTTTGAGACTTCAGGAAAAAAAAAACCCACAACAACCTACCCTTTGGCAGAACTCTTGCCTAGGTGCTAAGGTCTCCCTGAGTTGCAGCTTTTGCAGTTGAGTGAAGCCTTGGATGGAAGGGCGCTAGCAGTTTCTGCAACTGCTTTGTAAGTTGTCCTTTCTCCTCTTCTTCTGCTTCTTCTGAAAATGTCCTGCCAGAGGGTGGCTATTCTGACCTTGTGTATGCCAGCTTTAAACAAGGACACCATGTTAACCTCCAAACCAATCTCACAAGGTTCTTCAGGCATATGGTTTTCTTCCTGGACTTCTTTCCCCCATTATTTTACCTTGAATAACCAAATGGAAGAACTAACTCAATTCCATAATTCCAATAAGTAGTATAAATTATAGAGCCTGTGGAACATCATTTCATTTATAGAGCCCGAAGTGCAAATATCTATTACTTTGTCAAAGAGTTTAGTTCTCTGTCCCAACTCCTAACAGAGTGGTATGTGGTTGCCAGTTTGACCAATAAACCCTTTGGAGAACCCATGCACAGTCCATTTTATTTGACTTTAAAAAAATCTGTTGACCTTTTCTCCACATTTGGCCCATCTTAACTGCTTTTGCAAACATTTCTTTGAATGTTCACATCAGGATGTTCTGTTCTTCATTCAGCCTGCTTTTTCAACACTTTAAAAGAAGTGGTAGTAAGACATAAGTAGGACAAATATTAAGCTGTTAGTAAGCATAATTCTACAGAGGCCAAATGCTATGCAGAAGTTCAATTGTGTTGACCTTCCATGCTTGAAAACTATTTGGGAATTCACAGTCTCTGGGAACTCACTGCCATTATTGATATACAAGCTAGATCCAGCTCTCTTCCGCTTTGGTGCCATTCCATCTAGCAAGTCAAGAGTGGCAGTGTACCCAGCCCGGTCTTAAAGTTTGGCCAAAACCCCTCCCCTCAGTCATTTTGTTTTCTGGCATCAGCAACAGATGAGTATTCATACACCGTGGAGAGAACAAGATTCTTGCCCTTAAGAACTTCTTGACTGTGTCTCTGGGTGATTTGCCACCAGAAAACACTACAGGCAGTGACAGATTCCTGAGCCTTTGGTCTATGGTGGGGGGAGTTAACATTTCATTATTCTACTCGTCCATAGTCCTGTAAAGAGTCCATCAAATTTGGAATTGTATCTATTGGGTTTTCTAATATTATCATCAAGTCATCTGCAAATGCTTGTATTTTGAATTGGTGCTTCTTAATTTTAATTCCGGTGATTTCAGGATTCTTTCTAATGTTTCGCATCAAGACTTCCAATGTCAAAATAAATAATAATGGGGAAAGAGGGCATCCTTGTCTTGTACCTTTTGATATCTTTATTGTTTTGCTTAAGTCCCCGTTGAGATTTACTTTCATACTTTGATATTGATATATTGCTGAGATGACTCTTCCAAATATTTCCCCAAAGTCCATTATTCTGAGTTGATCATATAGAAATGCCCAAGATACATTATTGAATGCTTTTTCTGCATCTAAAAAGATCCAAGCAGCAGGTTTGTCGACTTTCTGATCATAATATTCCAGAGAGTTAAGTGCAATTCTTATATTATGGCTGAAAACTATAAATAAATTGCAAAAAAAAAAAAAAAAAAAAAAAAAAACATTTCATTATTCTGCCTCATGCGTCCAAAATTTCATGCCAGGTATGGAGTTCACCATTCTGTTAGCTGATGGCTGCCTGTACACAGCTTCAATGGAGCTCCCCACACTCTTAGACGTATTAGAGGGATTGCTGGAGTAGGCCCTAAGCTGCATCCACCCTCTTCAGAAAGTGATGGTTCCATCAGGAGAAGAGAATTTATAGTTTCAACAGGGATAAAGGTAGAGGAACTCCAGTTATGGGACAGCAGCAATAGTGGAAGGTGACAGTGGCAGAAGAGCTTTCCTGGACAACAGCAGTGATGCTTTAGTTGGGTTTTGTTAATACGGCGAGGAAGGAAATCATATGCCACTTCTGAACATTTTGTCTCTTGAGGACCCTATAACAAGGTAATCCTCAGGTTTTGGGGATATGGGAGATGCCTGATGAACCTTCACAAGCTTGGGGAGTGGGGGAGGACTTTCTGAGGGGTAGAGATTGAATAATTCACATTTGACACTCTACCTAAATGGGAAAAATGAAAGGAAATCAAGAAGAAAACATAAGGCTTATTTTGCATAATGTATATCGAGTGTTATTTTCCCATGGTACATTTGGGCGGTGGGAGTGGGAGAGCGGGGTCTGAAAATACATATCGGCTGTTTTGGTACAGCCGATATGTGAGTAACACATCCAGTAAGCCACTGGAGAACAAAGCAATGGCATTGTGCTCTCTCATAGGTGATAAATCCCGCCTTGTGCTTCGTGCTGCTTTTTGAGGTAGGTACAGGTTTAAAACCCAACCTGAAGACGCTTAGCCTGCTGCCAGAGAGACCTTCTGCAACCAGAGATCAAACTGTCAGGTGGAGACTTTCCTGCCAGGGCCACCATGGGATCAGAGGTCTTGGGATATTTAATTTTGGCCAGAGTGAGGCTGAGGCAACGTGTAAACACGGCTGTCTGGGAAAAAAGCAAGATGATGCAACCCCAGGGCCAGGGGCGAAGGTCCCTGTTTGTTGGCAGCTCAGCTCCCAGAATAGGCCAGGAATGTAAACAGTTGGCAACTGGCCCTGGGTCTATGCCAGGGCACGTGTCCCACGGTGCCTACACCTGCCGGGAGGTGCCAGTGACACAGGATAGAAGGGCTACTGTGCTTGGGGGAACTTGTCATCCATCAAACCCAATATTCTTATTCTGCAAGTGGTTGGTGCATAAGCTCTTAGGTAGGGAAGTAATAGGTATGTTGTAAATAAGTTAATCCCCCTCCATGGCTTGGGACCTGACTATCTGGCGGAGCAGATCTCCCAGAGGTCAGCTTTGTACCAACTGACCAGAGCTTCGCTCGCTTTCTCAGTCCGGGGGGGGCACTCCGAGGGAGGCCCGAAAGGTTTCCACCTGCAATCTGGCCACCTTGGTGGCCACCCCGGCATTGTGGAGCAAACTGCCCATGGAGATTAGGCTGGTGGAGTCTCTGCCGGCCTTTAGGAGAGCCTTAAAGACCTGGCTCTTTATGGAAAGTTTTAGTGATCGCTGAGTGTACGATTGTATGTTGTGAGTTGGTTGTATTGTTTTGTCTCAGCCCTTTTTCTTGCTGGATGTTATGTTGTTGTATTATCATTGTTTATTGTTTTTATATTTTTATTCTTGCTTGTTCACTATGGGGGTTGTGTTTGAGCAAATTTGTTTTGCAATCTGTTGTACACCGCCCAGAGCTCCCGAGGGAAAGTTGGGTGGTGAATAAGTACAAAAATAAATAAATAAATACAGCGCCAAGGTGCTTTGTTAAAATAATTGTCTCAAGTTACGTTTGCACTAGGGTCATTCCACTTATTAGCATGGGATGCAGATCCAACCCATAACATTGGTTCTGGATCAGCACCTGTAGCTTCAAGTTACTTTCTGAAAACATACATTATGGGACCTACAACTTTCTGTTATTCTAAATGAACTTTCCTAATAGATTTCACTTAGTGGACATCACCCAGAAATGGACATTAGTTATGCACAGCCCCAACAAGAAAGAAACAAAATTGACTCCCAACGCTCAAGAGCCTTCTGTTGTCTACCAAGACATGGCAGAATCTCTTTACCTTTTGGTGACCCTTTTAATGCATGTTGGGACCTCGCTGCCCTCCCCCACTAACACTCTGTCCTTCTGATGGATCGAAAGGGCTCTGTGAATTTTTTGCCACTGGAGATACCAGAAACTTCAAGCCTTCTCCTTAGGAGGCAATCATGGCCAGCCTCCACAGACATGGAGCTAGATGGCTGAACTACGCTGGAATAAACAGTGTCTTAAGAAACAGAGGATGTGATTACAGGGAGAAATAAACCACAATTTGCACTGCTTGTGAAGAGGCCTAGTGCAGGCATGTCCAAACTCCGGCCCGCCTGATGTTTTGAACCACAACTCCCGGAATTCTAAGCTTAGATTGCCAATGACAAAGGACTGTGGGAGCTGCGGTCCAAAACATCTGGAGTGCCAAAGTTTGGACATGCCTGGCCTAGTGCAGTCTACTTCCTGACAGTCACAGGAAGCATAGGGAAATGTGCTCCATCCTAATCCCAATCTGTGCCCAAACTGGACCTTTTTGGTCCAACCATAGGGTTCCTATGTTGGATAGGGCTGGGTGACTTGGCTGGAGCGATTCTCTGACAGACAGAAGGGCCACTTTAAGAGAGAGAGTCTCTGTTCAAGAGACCCTTTTTGCAGGACAATCATAAGGCTTTCAAGCTCTCTGGTGGCAGTCAGAGTTTCCAAATAATCTTTTAAAGAATCTACTGCCTTTACCTTTTAAAACTAGCCTTGAAATCATGAGAGTCAGCAGCTTTTAAAAAAGGCAAGAACATATTCTCAGGAATCAAACTCCTGTCAAATTAGAGAGATCCAGTGTGCTGCTGTGGGACAAAAGTCAGACTAGGAGTAAGGATACAGTACTTCCCTTCAGATTCCCGCTTGGCCATGGAGACCCACTCATGGCAAGCAAGTCCTCTAAAACCTGATTAGGATCACCATAAGCTGAAACCAACTTGACAGCAAATAACAAGCCAAACTAGAAGAAAATGCTTTGGGTAGATTGTGTATTTGCAATTGTAAGGTAAACACATTTTTTTGATCCGGTGGGTGCCCAGTGGAACAGAAAACCCCAAATAGCCCTTGGTGTCCCAAAGCTGTGTTGAGCAAGAGGGCCCTAGCCTTTATCTGGCTTCCCCAAGCCCCCCCCCCCCCCGCTCCTCCTGTTCCAAAGATCATCTAGGCCAGAGGTCAGTACAGTATTTTGAGATTCATGGCACATATTGCATAAGCCACCCATCAATGTCATGCTTCCCAGAAAACAAACCTCACACCCAACTCGCATGCTAACGAGAAGCAAGATGGCAGGACAGCATATGCTCTGCCTGTTCTCCATTAAGTCCGGGTGCATACAACTGTGCAGAGTAAGAGGTTCTAAAAGCCATGTAGAAAACAGCCATATACTTTCCCTGTCTTTCCAGCCTTATGGACTAGTACCTTGCTTTATTAAAAGAAGAAGAAGAAGAAGAAGAAGAAGAAGAAGAAGAAGAAGTCAGTCAGTCCATGGAGTCAGCCTAGATAAAAGAGTGGGAACACACAAGTAGCCATGGAGCTACAGTGAGGGAAGATGATATTTGACCATTCCCTCACAGGGCCAAAATCAAAGTAATCACCAGATGTGTTTCTCTTGCTGAAAGAAACAACAAAGTAATAATGGACATCTTGAATTTAGTCTCCTTTTGGTGAGAAAGACACAGAGGCTCACATCACCAGAATACACTATTTAAAACTAAGGATAGCAAGTATATAGATATTAAAATGAATTGAACAAATGCTAAAAATGGTAAACAAACCCAATGCAAAAAAACCAAATTCAAAGCAGTAAGGCATAACAGTCCATTTTAAAAACCTTCGCGGGTATCCAGTCTCTGAGGGAAATCTTGCTTGAAAAGCAAGTTCTTCACCTGCTTGCAGAAGGGCAGCAAAGATGGGGCTAGCCTGGCCTCCTTTGGGAGGGAGTCCCAGAGTCCTGCTCAGATCTTTTCCTTCTTTCTCTATTTTTTTGTAAATCTGCTTAGTTTTTAAGCCACTTTTGATTTTATCCTGACTGTACAACTTAATTTCTAAGTTCTTCAGTTGTTCTACATTTTTTCCAAATTGGTCTTCCATTTGTTTTCATCCTTCCCTCATATTTTTTCTTTAATTTTTCTGGGGTTGTTGGTTCAGTCGTTCAGTCGATGTCCGACTCTTCGTGACCCCATGGACCAGAGTTCACCAAGGCCTTCCTGTCTTCCATTGCCTCCCGGAGTTTGGTCAAACCCATATTGGTTGCATCGATGACACCGTCTAACCATCTCATTCTCCTCTGTCCTCTTTTCCTTTTGCCTTCAATCTTTCCCAACATCAGGGACTTTTCCAAGGACTCCTCTCTCCTCATGGGGTGGCCAAAGTACTGGAGCCTCAGCTTCAAAATCTGTCCTTCCAGTGAACATTCGGGGTTGATTTCTTTCAGGATGGATAGGTTTGATCTCCTTGCAGTCCAAGGGACTCTCAAGACTCTCCTCCAGCACCACAGCTCAAAAGCATCAGTTCTGCAGCGATCAGCCTTCTTTATAGTCCAGCTCTCACTTCCATACATCACTACTGGAAAAACCATATAGTTGGCAAAGTGGTGTCTCTGCTCTTTAGGATGCTGCCTAGGTTTGCCATTGCTTTCCTCCCAAGAAGCAGGCGTCTTAATTTCGTTGCTGCAGTCGCCATCTGCAGTGATCAAGGAGCCCAAGAAAATAAACTCTGGGGTATTCCATTTAAATTAGATACTGCATTTTTATTAGGAATGAATGGATGTCAAGATATATGTTGGCAGAAGGTAGAGAGCTGCCTAATGTATTAGAAGATCAAAAGCTCTTGCAGATCTCTCCAGCCAGATTAATAAAGGGCTATAGATTGGGTCCCTTTGGGGAGAAGGGTGGCATAGAAAAGAAGAAGAAGAAGAAGACGTAGAAGAAGAAGAAGATAGTCATAGGAACTGGGTTTTGAATAATAAAGATGGATCAACTAAAGATAGTCTCATTAAATGAAAAAGGGCTCCATTTCTCTGCATGAAGGAAGAAAAAAATCCTGTCTGCTGAAACAAGATAAGCGGATATTTATTTATTACAAAAACATACAAAACACGGGGATAAAAAATAATTGGAAAGGTTAAATTCGGGTGAAATCTTTTCATTAAGTAAAAGAATTACTGTACAAGAAGAGGCGTAGCAATTATGATTTGAAACCCTAGCATTTTAGTTGAGATTTGTAAACAAAACAGATGGAGGGGTATGGGTATAAAACTGAAAGTACAAAACAACTACCATATCAGTATACAGTAATTCACTATGTATTCCCTAAACTGATCAAGCAATAATAATAATAATAATAATAATAATAATAATAATAATAATAATAATAATAATAATAATAATAATAATAATAATAATAATAATAATAATAATGTTTTTAATCTATGCTGTTAAGAAAGCATAGACCAAGAAGACATTGCCATAGGAGAAGGCTTTAATGATGGGATGTCAGAAAATCTAGACAGACTGCACTCAAGAACAGCACAGCAGAATCTTCTAAACGTTTTCATTGGCTAAAATGCATGGCAGGCCATTGAGCTGATGAAAGCAACACATAAAAGAACAATGTGTCTAATAGGAGAATAGATTACCAGAAGCAGCAGCATTAGAATAACAAGACAAGTGATATGGTTGATCCATTATAATCTATTTACTGGATCATAATTAAAATCTCCTTTCTCCCATTATAATAGGATAAGTAGTTTTTTTTTAAAGTAGTAAAATTTGGTAAAAGAATTTAATACAGTGGATGGGGTTGTGAACAATTATGAAAAATAATATAGCTTTAAAGTGATATTGAGACCATAGCATCTTATATAAGATCATAAAACATGACCAAGCTTAAAAAAAAGAATATAGAAACGTATGTTTCAATATTGATATGGAAAATTATGTTTTAGAATTTTATAACACTATCAGTTTGGAGAAGATACAGGGAGCCCATCACAAATAAACAGAAAAAGTGGAAATGGGTATCTGGGATATGAAGCAAGTCCAGAGAAACATGTATGTCCACAATCTGATTTTTAGAGGATTGGTTTGGTCAAAGTTATCTTCTTCCACGCTATAATTGTGTTCTTGTTTGTACAGAAAAATAATACTAGAAGCAAATAGATTAACTAGCTAAACATGCACAATATTACTTCCTGGGCCTGGGTGGGTCTCTCTCTCTCTCTCTCTCTCTCTCTCTCTCTCTCTCTCTCTCTCTCTCTCTCTCTCTCTGTCTATGTATGTATGTATGTATGTATGTATGTATGTATGTATGTATGTATGTATGTATGTATGTATGTATCTCATAGACTCACAGATGTTCCAGCTACAAATTGCATTTGGGTCTGCATTCATTGTGTGTGTTTGTGCGTTCATGCAGATAGGGTAAATTCTAATCAAAAACTGAGATATTGATTTCTCACCCATGCTTAACAGAGGCCTAGGAGATGTCTTCTGCAATGTTATTGCCATCCAGTGGCAGTGCTGAGAATAATTGGTCATCTTCCTTGTTAAAACTCTTGTGGATTTATTTTTAGCCAGAACTTTGGCACCATGAGGTCTCTAGACCTCTTGCCCACCAAATCTGGCTGACCAGTTTGCCTATTTCTGGAAGACTAGCTGTATATCTGCTTACTTTGGGTGCTTTTACACGACCCCTAAGATCCGCTGGCAACTTAAATTCGGACCAGAGATTTGGGGGTTCGTCGCTCTTCCTGTGTTCCCACCCCTCCGCACTTCCTTGCTTCTGTCTGCGTGAGGGGAGAGAGGAAAAAAGGGAGAAGAGAATGCAGGCTCACCTCCGCTCTACCATCCAGCTGCTCCAGGAACCTTTCCAGTCTCTTTCAGTCTCTTAAAGGGGCAGGGGCAAAAAAAAAAACACCACACACCAGGCGAGGAGAGCCTGACACTCACTGCTTTACATCCGCATCAGAAATTTTTCACCTTCGGAGACTAGGTACTTGAAAAATGCACTGGGACACGCTTAGTTGGGCGTGGTCATACTTAATTTTTTTAAAAATCCGGAGCTGGTGGGAAAACAATTTTAAGCTCCGGATCTGGGAGCCCTTTGCCTCGGATTTTAGGGGTCGTGTAAAAGCACCCAACGGACTTCTTGTTTTCGCTTATACACCAAGCTCCTACATGGATTTTCTAAATAATAAACAATACACTTTTCTTATTTTCTGTTACGTCTTAATACCAGCTTCCAACGTGATTACTTCCAACAGAGTGTTGGGAGAACAGTGAGAAGAACTGCCACATCCTGTTTGGCATAGGCACAACATCCTGCAAGATGTTGTTGGAATACCTGCTTTGTGGTCTGTGAGGGAAACTTCTCTGATGGGAAGAGAGGGACCCCTGCACGTCCAGCTGAGAGGATGGAGAAGCCAAGGGAGCCAGAGAACCTAATGACCCTTACACCAGTGGAGAGGTTCATGGCGCTGAAGGGATACTATGATGCTCTAAAGGAGAAGGAGAAGGAAGAGAACCAGGGGCAAGCAGGAAGTAAAAAGAAAGACCTGGCGGGAAAAGGGAACCAATCTGCTCCAGTGGAGGTGGGGTTTGGAACCTGTAAAAAGGGGGCAAAGCGGGACCTTCCAGAAGGGTGGGAATGGGTGTGGATGGAGAACCCATGGACGGGAGACTGGGAACAAATGATGATGCCACATAAAGAAGCCGAAAGCTTCAGACTCAGAGCACACCGCCAGAAGTGCTCTTATTGGGGTATGAGAGAATACAGAGAATACAACCGTAAGCTGAAGGAGATTTGCAAGGATCTTGAGTTGGAGAAATGGCTGGTAAAGATCCGGACGGAGATCGAGGCCAGGACCTTGGACCTCCAGGAGGACTTGACCAAGAGACCCAACTACCCCTTACGTACACCCAGGCAGAGACCCCGTGGTCCCAGATTCACTTCAGAAGTTGGGATACAAGTGGGAACCCCCAAATCCTCCATGAAGGAGATTGGGATACAGGTGGAAGGGCTGAGGCTTTTGGAGAGGGAGGAAGAGAACCGTGGTGGAACCGAATACCCACAGGTGGTGGTGGGGAACTTGATCACTTTCTAGAAACCCCAACCTATGGAGGAAAGAACCCGTTTATATCTGATGTTAAAGATGTTGATACTGTAGTTAGAAGAAAAAAAACTGTTTGCTGTTGATGAACACAATAAAACTTCTGTTTCCTTGTTACGTGAGATGCCTTCTTTGAAATTGGAAGGGCGGGACGCCTGGGCAAGGACTGAACCCTCACATGGTCTTTTAGCCAATACAGTAATTGATTGATGAGGCAGTCCAGGAAAATGTGGAGGCCTACATATTCTCCAACCCTCTTCTGACCATTTAATTTGCAAAAGCTGTAGCTTTAAATTATGTGGGGGGGCTGCAACAGGAGTCTTGGAGAATGCCTTGGGTGTCTGGTCACCTCTACAGAGGTGGGGAAAAGGTGATTCCTCCTCTGCTCTCTGAGAAGAAACCTGGTACTTCAAGCTAATGCAACACGTTTGGCATTTCCATCCTGGAACACCCTTTAACAAATATCCTGACACTGTAATAACTGGTTAGGATAATATTTAGGGGTTTTTTTTTGTTCTCCATTGCCTATTTCTACAATTGCAAGCCTGAAGAAGAGCCCCACAGGACTCAAAAGTTCTATTGTTTTTAATATTTTAGTGGTCCAATGAAGACATGGCCCACCCTTGTAATAGGAAGTTTGCAAACAGACCATATGGTTGCACAATGCTCCTGCAAAGTCCTCTCTGGCATTGTCCAGTACAAACTCTGCCTGCTCAGATGTATCACCCAAGGTGGTATTTGCATGGCCTAAGCAGCTAGCAAGACTTCATGAAAGTTTCTCAAGTATCAATGGACTCCAGAGTGCCAGAAACCAGGCTCCGCTCTTAAACACATCACAGGATCCAGCCATGGGTTGTGACTGGGGTTATTCGCTTCTGTCTGTTCAGTCGTGTTCACCTCTTGTCCACTTTCTGGATCTATCCTTTCCAAGCCTTCCTCTCTCTTACAGCTTCTTTTAGCTCCATCAAGAATTAGCTCAATAAAAGATCACTTCAAACTCACAAAGGCTGATACTTCACGTCCATCTCATCGCTGTTCGTGATCCCGCTTGGGACTGGTACGAAGTAATCTAACTGCATGTCCATTGTGTGATGAGGGGAGTTTGTCCCGACCACGCCCCATGAACTGCGATTTAAGCGGGATGAGAGATTCCCCTCCCTGGCCTCGGGAATCTGCTTGTCACGCTTCTCGTTCCGAGACAAGAGCCCGTGAAATAAGGCTCGTCGCAGAACGACTGCATTCTCCATCTAGTGGCAGGAGTGTGAAGCGACATACGCCAGTCAATTCCCTATGGAGTTAACAATGCAGTGAATAGCTTTTAAAAGACAAATGCCTCGAAGTTTGCTTCGTAATACAATGAAGGCAAGGCTTCGGAGAATTGAAACATCGAAAAACAGAAGGTCGAGCCGGAAAAAAAGGACAACAAACGCATGGAATTTCACATCTCATCAAGGAAAAAGTACATGCGGTAACAGTCATGCCAGTATCATCAATCACGCCCGTGCACACATGGGAGCAGGGACAGAACCAGAAGAAGACCACGTGACCGCGATTGACATCAACACGCAACGAACTTCCTCACGGGATGAGAATGGATGTGAAGTAACCGTCATACTCTCTAAGGCAGAGATTCATCCATTTCAGAAAGACCCTACCCCAAAACTTAGTATATGTGGTTCAATGCATTGAGGAGTATGCAAAACTCTACACTGGAGAAAAGAAACAGCCACTAAACAGGAGGGTGGACCCGCACAGGAGGGGCAACAACTCTTGAAAGACAAAGGACACTCATTCAGTTCTGAAGATGTACACAGATAAGATTGGTGGTTCGAGAGAGGGGTCAGGGAGGCCATTCATGTGTGTATAAAAAAATCCCTCTCTCGACAGGGGTAGAGCACTTAGGCACAATTTGTCTCCTATTTATCATGCTGCCCTTCAATGTATCTCCATAAAAATCAGGACCACTGCATACCTCCACCAAGAGGGCCAGTGCTAATGACCCATAGTGTGGGAAGGGCTGCAGAAGTGTAACTTTCACACACACCTAGTTATTGCCCATCTAAGGAGTCTATTCAGACCAGAGTGAAGTGAAACCAACATGGAGTATAAACTGGAGGTCTCTTACCAGCCTTCCTCAGACTGAAGAAGCTACTTGGGTGAGTAGTGAAATGTTTCAATCTTAACAAGAAAATAAATCAAGTTGCCATGATACTGTAACTCAGCTTCTGGATAACCTTTCCTGGACAACTCATAACCTTCACAGACGTCCAGGCTGAAGTTGTATCTCATGCTATCTGTTTTCCAGGGAAACTTTGGCCCTTCAGAGGTTAGTGATATCTAATTCATATCAGTCCTAAGCAGCATGGCCATGATTTGGGATGATGCTGTGGTGGAAAGCATGCAGGGGAAAAAAGCAACCAAAATGGTGTGTATCCCAGAGATATTTGTTCTATCCTTATAAGGGCCCTATCTCACGGACGAAAGAGGCAGTTAATAATAAAAGCCATGTTTCTTTCTGAAATCATCATGTGACTGAAAATGTGGTTCCCATGTTCCCATGGACGTGGTTTAAGTAACCGCATTTTATATGTCTCCATGTCATTAACCCACATCTAGAAGCTCCGAGGGGGACTTCCGGTGGCGTGGCGCTCAAAATCTCTGGTGCTACAGGAGCTCAAGCCATGGCGGGGTGGCAATGGAATAAAGATTGGGGCCACAATGTCAACATGAGGAACAAGGCGGGCGGGCGGGCGAGAATGTGTGTGTGTGTGTGTGTGTGTGTGTGTGTGTGTGTGTGTGTGTGTGTGTGTGTGTGTGTGTGTGTGTGCGTGCGTGCGTGCGTGCGTGCGTGCGTGCGTGCAATGGTGTGTGTGTGTGTGAGACAGAATAAAGATATGCCAGCGCTGGCAGGAGCCAGTGCCCAGTTGCCCTGCCCTTCACTTCTGCACCAGCTCTCAACCTGGTACCACCGCTGCTGAGCCCTCCTCAGTCTCGCCTGAGGCAGCCACCATTGAGGGGCTAGCCCACCCATGCCTGGCTTTCGCTGCTCCAGGCTGCTTGTCAGTTGCTGGCTTGCTTGCTCACCAGCCTCTTTCATCACAGCCAGATTTCTCTCCATCTCCCCCCACCCACATCCTTCTCCCTCCCCTGGCACAGTGACGGAGTCCCTGGCTGGTGAGGATTTTGCCAGGGCAAATTCAGAAAGGGAGGCCCGCTGTAGGAGCCAACCCACATCCTTCCTGGGAGCCCCTGGCTGCTGCGGGTTGGCCTCAGAAGAGGCAAATTGTCCTTTTCATCCTTGTCTTGCAAGTGAGCCTCCTCCTCCTCGCCCCGACTTGGCTGTCTGTCTCCCGAGCAAAATATCAGAGAGACAGCTGTCGGGGGAAACAGCAAGATAGAATGCTGCCGACCTGCATAACCGGTAAACTGACAACAAAAAAGGGGGAAGCGGGTTTTCTGCACCCCCACTAACGTTTGCCTCTTGTAAAAATGTGTATTTCAAACTGGATTATCAAATACCCACCCTCCACCTTGGTTCTTGAAAACTCGCAGAAACCCAGTTAAGTGGGCATTACCAGGGTGCTTTTTTTTTTTTGAACCTGCAGACTGTGGGGACACAATTTATGGAGCCGGTTTATCAGAAAATTAGATCCGGATTTTAAAGACCATGGGATACTTAAAAGCAATTCGACTTAAGAGCGGAAAACAGTTGGCGTATAATGCCTCCATTTACAATTTTTCCCCACAAAACCCTCAGTTTACAATTTTTTTTTCCAAAGGACTTCTAAAAGAATATATAATTTACAAAAATCTTGGTCTGAATTATTTGTTTTTATCCATTTGCAAGTGTATTATGTCTATTGGTAACAGTAAATCAAGAAAAACATTCCCCAGGTGAAGAACTCATAGTTAATAAATTCACCAATTCCTCAATTAGCCGATTAAATATTGATAAACTTTTATTTTGCCAGTATTTTGGAAAGAAAATGCAAATGCTTTATACGCAGGCGATGCATGTATGTGTTAGTCAGTTATGTATGTAGTACTGTCACATTGGAACCAACTTATAGCAACCCTAATTGGGCTTTCAACGTAAGTGAGATATTTAAGGAATGGTTTTACCAGTTCCACTTGCCCCAGTCAGGTTCCATGGATAAGCAGGGATTTGAACCCTGGTCTCCAGAGTCCTAGTCTGCCACCCGAGCTACTACAACACACTGGATACTCATATTTACATGACACAGGCTTAATTAAAAGAGGTTTCCATTCCCATGTATGTGAGTGAATCTGTTTATATTTTTAAAAAATGATTCATATTTTAAAACATATAATGGCCCATAAATTGGGCCTCTCTTAGGACTTGGTTAATGAATTGATTAAAATTTGCAGCCAATTGTATAGCTGTGGATATCCCTTAAAAAGCAATGGACACAGATATCAGACTTGCCCTGAGTCATGATTCTAGGGATGTTCCTCACATGTACTTTTCCTAAGCAGTGTTAGAAAGAAGCACCCTGATATCCCATTGGGAGTTTGGAACATAGTCAGAGGGAAGCTTCCAGTCCATCACAGCGTTCTTGCTCATAGAGAGCTTTTTGTAAACCGCCACAGGTAGTGCAGTTTGCACTAAGGGGGTGGTATAGAAATATAAATAAATAAATAAATAAATAAATAAATAAATGTGGGGAAGCCCATTGTGGAAACATCTCTTTTTACCTGGCAGTCGTTGTTCCACTGGCCAAGATGGCGGACATTTGCTCCAATGGGGTTGTCATTGCTTTTGTTTCCTTTGGTCATCTGATTTACTGCAGAAAAGGAATATTTGCAGGGACATCAATTCACCTCAACCAAGCAGCCCTTATCTCCAAACTGTTTGCTTTTTTTAAAGAAAAAAAATCCCATCTGTGCTGAAACAGTTTGTGCCTAGGGCACCTGGCTGGACAAGAGAAGGAGGGAGGGTAGGAAACAGCAATTAGTACTTGTTAGCACCTTAAGGCCATTACTTCACGTCCCATTCGTCCCTCCTTGCTGTCCCGCTTGGGACCGGTACAAAAAAATCTTATCCATAGCATGACAGCAAAACCTGGTCCCGATCACGCCCCCTGAACCGGGAACAGAGCGTGACAAGCTGTACCTGCCCCTGGGCTGGGGAATTCTCTTGTCACGCTTTGTTCCCGGTTTCTGTTCCAAGACAAGGGACGTGAAGTAATGGCCTGTCATGTAACAACCAGTGTCCACCTAGTGGTCAGCGGCTGAAGCAACATTCAAGATTAGTTTCCCTATGGGAAACACCATGCAGTGCAAATGTTTATTAAAGAAAGTACTGAAAATTCTGGCATGTAAATCCTGGAAGACCAGTAAATCGAAATATCAAAAAAGTTTTATTTATGATATTTAAAAAGAGGGTTAAGAAAGCAAAACAAATTCAGAATTTGTCACAGAACAAGGACGTGAGGTAACAGTTGTCACGAGACAAGTAATCATGCCCATGAGGAAACGGAAACAGGGACTGAACAGGGACAAAACCACGTGACTGCAAACAACGCTGTCACGGTACAAACATAATTGCGGAACAAGGTAGGATGTGAAGTAATGGCCTAAGTCTGCTTGGAGCTCAGCTGTTGGAGCTCTGTGCAAACTGACCTCTGCAGCCTCCTACAAATTGTCATCTGAATCGCGACAGTGATTCATTTCAGGAAATGTGATTTGATAAACTGCAAACATACAGCAGATCAAACCATACTTCCCTTTTTATGTCTTTGTTCCCTTAGGCAGCGAAATGACTTGGATTGGCCCTTTAGAAATCAAATCACTGGAAGGAAGGATTAGCTTCCCTCTCAATTTGCCACGGTCCTGGCAGAAATCACTGGGGGAGGAAGGCACCCTTTTGCAGCAAATTATAATACAAATAGGGAAGAAAGTGTGTCCAAGTGGCATATTTTGGCATCATGTCTACATCGGCCCATGCAAGATATAAATCAACAAAGAGATAGGTGTTAATGACTCATCATGGCATGACTATGTCTGATAATATTGTTTGCAGTCTATTTATTGAGGTATACTGGGACATTATGAATCATCTGCCAAGGTATACTCAACCTCCAGTTTTAAGTTGAATTTAAGGTATGCAGATGACATCATTTTACTGGCAGAAAGCAGCAATGACTTGAAGCAACTGTTTGGGAAAGTCACAGAAGGAGGTGTCAAAGCAGGACTGTCAGCTACAAAGTTGGCAGCTGGCGGTTCAAATCCCAGGTGCCATGCAGCAGAGTGAGCTCCTGCTGTTAACCCCTAGCTCCTGCCAACCTAGCAGTTCAAAAGCATGTCAATGCAAGTAGATAAATGGGTACCGCTGTAAAAAGCGGGAAGGTAAAACAGTTTCCTTATAGCAATGCCAGCCACGTGGCCATGGACTTGCACAACACTGGGTCTTCAGCTTGAATATGGAGATGAGCACCACCCCTAGAGTTGGACACGACCAGCACGCATGTGCGGGGGGGACCTTTACCTTTACCTTTACTTACAAAACTTTGTCAATAGCAATGAAGAAATTGAACCAGTTACAGATTTATTTTATATACCTTAGTTCAGTCATTGGGGTAACATTTGAGGGAGAGAACTTAACCCCCCCACCTCCACTTCCTCTTTTCATCCTCTGGGTTTGGCCATGGAATGGATCACACTAGTAAACCAGGACTACTGTGTGATGTTAAACCCACTGTTCAATCTAGCTTGGTGTTGTCTTTTATGACTGGCTCCAGCTTTCCAAGTCAGTGATGGTTCTCTTCCAGGGCTGCCTGAGACGCTTGGCTGCCTGAAGGAAACATGGCTTCTGAATTCTGAATGGATGGATAGCAAGCTCGGTGGTTTAGCTACCTGTCTGAGGAGCCAGGGTCTGGGAATTCTGTTCCCCACTGAACTTCCTGGACAGGGGCTGGCCTCCATATTCCATAGGGTCTCTTCCAGCTCTGCTGTTCGAAGGAGGAGGAGGAGGAGGAGGAGGAGGACTGGAGTCCCAACTTGATATCAGTGCTGATGGTGGGACCATGTCCTCCACTGCACCTGTAGAGTGCAGGCTTAGGAGGATACGAGAGCAGGCTGTGTGGTGTGCTCAGCTGCATTGCCTGGGAATGGAAGAGCCAGATACCTCAGAAGGAATGAGTAGAGGCACCAATGATGTCCTACAGCCTTTCCCTCCATAGGAAGTTACCTGAGTCTTCCTAGTGACTGCCGTCAGAGACCACCTTAAC
The DNA here is from genome assembly GCA_029282475.1 of Phrynocephalus forsythii. Classification (NCBI taxonomy): domain Eukaryota; kingdom Metazoa; phylum Chordata; class Lepidosauria; order Squamata; family Agamidae; genus Phrynocephalus; species Phrynocephalus forsythii. Next base: position 28,048,104 of record JAPFRF010000011.1, on the reverse strand, counting down.
TGGAGATGTCAGGGGCATAACCTGCCTCCTTCTCCATCCAAAGCACTGGTTTTTCCTTCCAGCTGCACACCCTCCGTAGAGTTCCACTGAGTGGTCAAGTAGCCACAAGGGGAGGGAGATGTGGATGGCCTTGATGGAGAACTTGCATAGCATTTTTGACCGAGAAATTAAAAATTAGCCCTTGATATGACAAAGGCAGAGGGCTTGGGAAGATTGCAAGACTGGCCTTGGGCAAAATAGGACATTTGGCCTTGGCATTTATAGTTATTGATATTGGCAAACCATACTGAGTAGATATTGACTTTGGAACTGCTTACCAGTGGCCACGATTTTCAGATTCATAGGGTTGCCAGCTCTCTCCCCAGAGATGGTGCCTTTCCCCTTAAATGCATTCTGGCACCAAAAGAAAGTAAAATCTGCACTCCCTGGTCTGAATATCACACTTCATGTAACCAATAAATCAAGATTATTGTAGTGCCAGAAACAAATGGAGAACATTTGGCAGTCATGCATCAGAATGAAAATGTCAACACATAGCATTTCTGTATGCACGTGCGAGCAAGCGCGCACGCACATGCACACACACACGCACAAGCACACACACACACACACACACACACACACACACACACACACACACACACACACACACACACACACAAACCCAGACAAGAAAGAGATTCTGGTCAGTCGAAAGGGAGATCAAGGGATAGGGATGCAGCCTGTCCTGAATGGGATTCCCCCACCCCCATTAAAAAAATGCACAGCTTTGAGCCTAAATGCCCAGGTCACAGCTGTGATCAGGAGTACATTTGCAAAATTAAAACTATTACACCAGTTATATCTGTGTCTTGAGAAACCTGCTCTGGAGAGTTTGACACATGCCCTAGTGACATCATGACAGTTAGAGCTGTTCAGCAGTGGAATATGCTGCCGTGGAGAGTGGTGGAGTCTCCTTCCTTGGAGATTTTTAAGCAGAGGCTGGATGGCCATCTATTGGAGCTACTTTGATGGAGTTTCCTGCATGACAGGGGGTTGGACTGGATGGCCCTTGAGGTCTCTTCCAACTCTATGATTCTATGATACTGTAATGCACTCTATGTGGGGATGCTGATGGGAAGTCTCAGTGGCCAGATTACTGGCTGGGGCAGGGCACAGAGATGACATTACACCCCTACTACTAAATCAGCTCCACTGGCTCCCAATCAGCTATCGGGCACAATGCAAGTTGCTGACCTTAACCTACAAAGCACAAAACGGCCTGGGTCCAAGCTACCTCAAACATTGAATCTCGCAGTATAAACCAGCTCAGGTGCTACGGTCATCAGGAGAGGACTTTCTCTCCATCCTGCCACCTTCACAGGTGTGTCTCATAAGAACACATGAAAGAGCCTTCTTTGTTGCTACTTCCAGAGTTTGGATCTCCCTCCCGCTGGAGGCCAGGACGGCCCCATCTCTACTGTCCTTCTGGAAGCAGGCAAAGACCTTCCTCTTCAGGCAAGCTTTCCCCAAATGAAGGACTATCTGTTAAACTATCCAGCACTAACCGATAGTTCACTTCTGTCTCTAATTTCCTGCCTCTCTGCTGAGAGTTCCCCCCATCTCTTGAGTCTGCTGAAATCCATTGGTGAAAGCAGTCATATTTGTCAGTTTGCTGTTGGATCTATTGATTTGTAAATAATGAAACATTTAATTCTTTCTACTACGAATGCCTCAAAATTAGCTATTGACATTGTAAGTGCCAGTTAATGAGAAAAAGGGGTGAACTAATATGGGGAATTTGAAGCTATTCTGCTGTGTGAATTCCTGTACTTTGGCTGCACAACTAGAGGAGATGACCTAAAAAAACCAAAACTCTGAAACTCTACTGCACATATTCCACAGCTGAACACTAATGGCAATGTTTAACATGTTTCCAGGAGGGTTTATACTTTAAATAAAATCATGTTTAAGTAGTTGTGCTGCCTGGCTGACACAGCGTGCTCTCAAGAAATATCCCAGCTCTGTAAACCACTGGCAACATAGGGCCTTTTCACACGACCCTAAGATCCGCTGGCCACTTAAATTCGGACCAGAGATCTTAGGGGTTCGTCGCTCTTCCTGTGTCCCCACCCCTCTGCACTTCCTGGCTGCTGGCTGTGTGAGGGGAGGGAGAAAAAGAGAAAGAAAAGCATGCCGCTCACCTCCTTTCTGCCTTTCACTCCTGCCAGCAACATTCCAGTCTCTGTAAAAGTAGCTCTTAAAGGGGCAGGAGCCAAAAAACAAGAAACAGAAGCAAGGAGAGCCCCACACTCACTATCGTTACACCGGATCAAATAATTTTCACCTCCAAAGAGCAGGTACTTGAAAGGTGCGCTGGGACGCGCTAAAGTGGGCATGGTCGCACCTAATTTCCTGTTAACTCCGGAGCTGGTGGGGAAACATTTTTAAGCTCCGGAGCTGGGAGCCATTTGCCCCGGAGTTTAGGGATCGTGTATAAATGCCCTATATAGGTGAAATCTTGTTTTATTTTGGGACCACCAAGGCAGCCCTAGTTCCCCAAAGGACTCTCCAACGCTGCCCCCCCACATCCTGTTAGTCTGGAAAGACTCCAAAGGTGGTGATGCGGGAGCTTAATTTATAGTTCTTCGTTTACACTTGCATCAAAGCTTGTTTAGAAAGACAGCTCTTTAATTCTTAGTCACTTTTCATGTGAGGCTCATGACATAAATACTGCAGCCATATGCCTCTCCAGCCTGTTGGCCTGTAGGTGGCTTCTTCCTTCTGTGAATTACCTGCTCAGAGAAAAAGCATCCACATCTTGCCTCAACTGTGTCCAGGAGAATTCTGAATGCTCACCTCTTCATCCAATACTTACTTGCCCAAAACGATGCACTCCTAACAAGCTTTATTTTGCTGGCTCTACTGTAGTTTGAGATGAATTTGAGGTTTCCTCCTCAAGTGAAACCTCTGCAAGGTCAGTTAAATGTTAAAACATAAGAACATCCTTTGTAAAATATGGTGTCCAGAACTGGAATACAAGGTTCAAGATTGAGGGCCTTTTCACACGACCCCTAAGATCCGCTGGCCACTTAAATTTGGACCAGGGATCTTGGAGGTTCGTTGCTCTTTCTGCGTCCCCACCCCTCCGCACTTCCTTGCTCCTGTCTGCGTGAGGGGAGGGAGGAAAAAAGAGAGGAAAAAATGCAGGCTCACCTCCGAAGCTGGTCCTTGTCCTGATTCCTTCTCTTCTGTTTTTTTTTTTGCCTCCCGCCCTTAAAGGGGCGGGAGGCAAAAAAACCAAACAGAAGCTAGGAGAGCCCCGCACTGACCAGATTAAAACTGGACCTGGGGATTTTCACCCTCCTAGAGCAGATACAAGAAAAGTGCACTGGGACGCGCTTAGGTGGGCGTGGTCGCACTTAATTTCCTGCAAACTCCAGAGCTGGTGGGGAAACAATTGTAAGCTCCGAAGCTGGCAGCCATTTGCTGCGGAGTTTAGGGGTCGTGTACAAATACCCTCAGAGAGACTACAGAGGCAGCACCATAAGCTTTCCTTCTGGGGGGGGGGGTCAGATCTCAGCTTGGGTCTTTGTGTGGATCTCAGGATCGTGGCGCAAAAGGAGACACTTACCCCTGTTCTACCTACACTGTTGCTCTCATCATGGTCCAACTAGCTGCTGTTGCTTAAAATTCACACAAACATGCATAAGAAGATACATTAAAGTAATGTGTAGCTTGGTTGCACACTAGTGTTTGGTCTTAGAATATATCAAATATCTTGGGAGAAATAGCCATCTGTTATGCCCTAACACAAAAGTCTTGGGGGGGGATGCTTATTGTTTTAGTACTTGCCACTAAATTGATTGGGCAAGTTATTCCTTCTCATATATGTAGGACCACCCTCTTCTACCTGCTTGTTTTAGTTTCCTTTGTTCTTGTTTGCCTCTGCTTCTCAGGCCTTTCGAAAAGCAAGCATGGAAGTTTCCTCCAAGTCAGAACTTCCATTTTTGTCTTTTCCCTTCTAAATGTAACTATAGCTGGTAAGTAACTGTAAGAAATCATCACCTCTATGTTTGGTAAGAATGGGCTGAATCTCTCTTGTACCTCCTCCCCTAATCTTATATCCAAATTCCTAATATAAAACTGTCTTTCTTTCTTTTTAAACTGAAACCTTAATAAAATATTCACGTAATGTCCAAGAAACCAAAGTAGTGTATTCTCAAAGGCTTTCATGGACGGGATCTGATACTTGTTGTGAGTTTTTTTGGGGGCTGTTTGGCTGTGTTCTGGAAGTTTTTCTTCCTGACGTTTTACCAGACTCTGTGGCCGGCATCTTCAGAGGGCAAGATGAGCTCAAGGAACTAGGAGTTCTCTCTGTGCTCGGTGCTCAGCATATTGTCACATTTATGAGGAAGAGAACTCCTAGTTCCCTGAGCTCCTTGCCCTCTAAATATGCTGGATGCAGAGTCTGGCAAAACATCAGGAAGAAAAACTTCCAGAACATGGCCAAACAGACCGAAAAACTCACAAGAGAAACCAAAGCAGCTTTGTTTATTTTCTGTGTGCGTCACCCTATGTGTGGTTGCATACATCCTGGTGTTGCCCTTGGCACGATTGCTTTAAAAAAGTAACATCCAATGGAAGCCTTGCCAAAACTGCAAGAAAGCCGTGTTGGTGTCCCCAGTGTACCAAAGGCGGGGGCAGGCGACTGACTCATTGGCTCTCAATGGACCTAATGGATGGCTTAGCGTGTTGGGGGAGGTTTACAGCGTTGGGCGTTTTGCCCTTGGCTTCTTGAGCACCTGATGCAATCTGCCCTGTGACCTAGATTCCTGCAGGGTGTACTACCTAAAAAAGCTAGCGCATTGTCACATTTATGACAAAGTGGATTATAACCTGGCAAGCTGGAGGAAGGATCCTTGCGTTTTACATGTTTGTTGAGCAAATACAGCTTGTTCGTTCAGGAAGGGAAGGGGAAACAGGAGGAGAAAAACAACACATTCCCCCCCCACACACACACACCACTTGTGCACAAGCATAGCTTTGGCGTCCCAGACAGCGTTTGTCTTCATCTGTTGGACCGGATCGATTCCTCTCTCGTTCCAAGTGGCTCAGGATTTCATTACCTATGTGCAAGCAGACCAGAGGAAGCTTGTCAGTACGGTGGCTATTTTTCACGCCCTCTAGTGTTCAGCTGGGAATTGTTTGTAGACTTTGGCTCTGAAAAGCCGGCATCTCCTCCTCCCCCCAACCCTTAACCAGCCATGTCCAAACTTCAGCCCTCCAGATGTTTTGGACCGCAACTCCCACAGTCCTTTGTTGTTGGCAATCTAAGCTTAGAATTCTGGGAGTTGTGGTCCAAAACATCAAGAGGGCCGAAGTTTGGACATGCCTGCTAGACTGTTCTCCCGCTTAGGATGGAAAACACTGGCAGAACAAGTCAGGAAGGGCTTGGGATGATAAAGATCCCCCTTTCCTCATCCCCCACCTGAATAACAGTCCTTGGCAATTACGCATATGGATCCTTTGGATCTCTGCCCCCAAATACCTTCTCTGTAGGTATTTGGGGGCAGAGGCTGCCTGCTGAATGACAGGGGGTATAGGGGTTTGTACTGGTCTGGAGCAAAGCACCCTCTTCCCACTAGGCCCAGCCCTTAGCTGCATCCTTATGTGGCAGCAGCAACAACAGGCACGGGACGAAGCCTCCACTTTAAGCCACCCCAGCCAAATGCATGTCCCAGATGGGGAATTTAAAATGGTGATTTTTCTCAACCAGATGTGCAGAGGCTTGGCTAGATCTTTGAATACAGACCACAAAGCATCCGGGACACATCTCATTGCTTAGCAAAAGGAGGCAGCAGCATCTGTTTTGATTTCATTGTTATAATTAAGAAACATTAGAAAGTAACCATAGAAAATGTTCTTAAAATATATCCATACATGTGCATTTCTAATAGAACCGTAGCTATATCTTAGAGCAACCTTGTACAAATCTCCTGGGTTGGGGTGGGGTGTGTGGAACGCAAGTATGTGCATACAAAAATGGAACAGTGGCACATATTGGTCGCCTTTGATAAATGTGTTAGACTTAAAGCTTTTATTTTTGTTTTTGCCTTTGCTGGTTCCTTTGAGGACCTTTGCTGCCCAGTTGGTAACATGCAGATTGCTTTAGCATAGCTTTGCTTCATGTGATGCATCAGAACAAAAACTATCAACCATGCATGTTTAAAACCATGGAATATATAAAATTGTTAATGTGTATGCAGCCTCCCTGGGGATGTCAACTATGGCTGGAGGAACAAATCAGAAGCAGCAACAGTTGTATGTATCCTATCAGAATATGTCAGCACATAAGGTCTGTAAGTGGGGTCATTGGGCAGGTGGTCAATGGCTGCCCTCCAGATGTTTTCTGCCTACAATGCCAAGTGGTCTCAGTCAAAGGAGCTTGTGGTGAGGAAAGTTGTGGCATGTACTTCAACAGTACTTGGAGAATCTCATTTTCCTGCATTCCTCTCCCCTCCATTGCCTAACATGTTCTTTGGGTTCAGAAGGCCCTGGAGGCTCCAGTTCAAGAAGGAGTGGAGACTGTGTAGCCCTCCAGCTGTTCTTTGATTCTGACCCCCATCACTCCTTATCATTAGCTAGTTTGACCAGAGCTGATAGAAGCTGCAGCCCAACATCACCTGGAAAGTAACATGCTCTGCATCTCTGGCATTAAAACACAAACACTTCCGGTCACTGAGATGAAGAAAATTATTTACCCAAGACATAGAGATGTCCTGCCAGTCACTAAACACATGATCAGGCTAGATAGACAGACAGTCTGGCCCGGTAGAAGACAGATTCCTCCTCCTCCTTAGTTGTTCAAAAGATTAGCAGCACAAAGCTTGTTGTTTGAAATGCACCATGAATCCAAAGCAGGTATTTGGGGGGCAGAGGCTCACATCTTCACCTCTATTGATGGGCAACATAAGATTTCATCTTATACTCAAGGTAGCTCATTCAGCAGTCCTTGCACATCACATAAGTATACCCATCAAGCTTCCATCAGCAATTGGGAAGCTGAGTCTTGGACCAGCTCTACTGGAAATGGTTAAGGGATGGCATCCCTGATATAACGTACATCACATCACTCTGCGGTTAAGGTGAGATGCTTCAGTTTTGCCAGGGACACTGGTCCTCATTGCCTCCTATGCAAGTCTTATGGACGCCCCTTGTTATCCTGCACCTGGCCCATTTCAGAGCTAGTGCTTAAATAGATATAGTGCCTGCTGAGCATATGCTCATCGTTTTAATTAGTAGAGATGGGCACAACTTGAAAAAATTTTTTTTCAAGTTGTCGTGAGTCGGGCCGGTTCCGTTTCGGGTCGTTTCCATTTTTCGCGAAAATTCACAAAAATTAGTCGGTTCGTTTTTTCGTTTTTTCATTTTCGTTAGTACTGGTTTTTGGTGGGGTAGCGGGCTCCTGGAGGCACCTCTGTGGAGTGGGTGCCTCCTCTGGCCCGCTATAAAGGGAAAGTGGGCTCCTGGAGGCACCCGTGGGTGCCTCCTATCCTCACCCACTAGGAAGGGGAAGCAGGCTCCAAGAGACCCCTCAACATGGGGGTCTCCCCTCCTGACCTGCTGCTGCAAAATGGCATGCAATAGCCATATGGATATGCATACCAGTTGCAGACAGTGAGACCAGTGAACCCACCAGAGGCATAGGGTGATGCCTAAGGCTCTTGCACCACCATGTCTCACAAAGAAGGGAATCGTACTTGTGTGTAGTGCAATGCAAGTAGATCTGGCTTAGGGTTAAGGTGGGTTAGTGCAAGGGCTAGGGTTAGGCTAGTGACGGGTAAGGTTACGGTGGGCTAGTGGGTTGCACCTCTGGGTGCCTCTCTGACCCACTAAGAAGACAGTCTGTGACGTATGGGTAAGGAGTCAAGGATTAGGGTTAGGGTTAGGGGGCTAGGGCAGGTTTTAGGGGGCTTTTTGGCACATCCCAGAAGTCTCCATGGCCAAGTGGCCATGTGATTGGTGGGATGGCTCCAAAAATTTGCATGGTCGTCCACTCCCACATGGCTGGCCACTCGGCCAGCCCATCATTGCGCAGGTGTAAATAAAATAAAATAAAATAAAATCAATGGAGGACAGAGGAGGAGAGGAGAGACATTTTGTTGCAAGAAAAAATCCACTGCTACTGTGAAAAATCTGGCAGTTTATAAATTTTCGCATGTTTCTGTTGTGCTTGTGTGTTTTTGGACCACGATTTCAAAAACAATATTGCGTTCGCCACCCCATTTTGGATCCCCCGCCCGCACCGCATGGCATGGCGAGTCCGGCTGCCCAGGACGGGGGGGAGGCAGGACCCCCCCCTCCAGAAACCACCCCTCCGGTAGGTGCCCTGCGCCCTTAGTCAAGCAGGCATTTTTCCGCCTGCTTTTTTGGCCCGGGAATGGGTGGGGGGAGAGTTTAAAAGTTTTTTCCTGTGCCGTCTGTGCCGCTTGCTTGCGCTTTAATTGCGGCGGCCGGCGGCGAGACTGGGCTTTTTGCTGGCTGCGAGCCTGCGGCGAGGCCGGGGACCTCCAGAAACAACCCCTCTGGTAGGTGCCCTGAGGCATGGCAGGCATTTTTCCGCCTGCTTTTTGGCCGGGAACCGGTTTTTTTTTAACTTTTAAAAACTTTTTTTCTGTGCCGTGTGGCATCGCGCGATTGCGCGATGCAAGGAACAAGCACGACAAATCAGACCAAAATTGTTCGTTCGTCGGTTCGAGCTCGAAGTCTGGTGGAGTAATTCCCGTTACCGTTTCCGTAGAGTAACGGAACCGAGTAACGGAAACGGAAACGGGAATACCGCTAAGTCGTGCCCATCTCTATTAATTAGGACTGAAATGATGTGTTGCTAAGCCACTGCAACTTGGTAACACTGCCCGTCTGTCCCCTTGGTGTGTTTGTGTGAAGCAAAGCAATCGAGGGGCTCACTGCCTCAGTTCCAGCGCATGCCATCATGTCCCTGACCTGGACCTACCATGCTGCTCAGCAGAATGCCAGCATACCTTTGACATTTTCTACCAGAGGAGGAAATGGTATATTAAGAGTAAAAGCTGACACGGAATCCCGATTTGTAATTGGAACATAATGGGACAGCTTTTTGGCCTTGTTGAAATGAATATTTTGCAGAGTTGTGCACAAAACAGAACGGAGAGTAATTTGATGTTGAAATCATTGCTCAAAACACTGAACAATGACGAAAATGATTGTTTTCCCTCCTTTAGTCACAGATAAACTGACTGCAGAATGTAGCCCAACAATTCCTTGTTCCTTTATTTCCATTTTCAGGGTCTGCTGTCTTCCACCTCACGTTTGCTGCCAGCAACCTCTTCCCCCTCTTTTTTTTTTCTGTCCACACAGCTGCCCAGCAAGTTTAAATTCATTTATTTGTGTACACCAATTACCTGGAGCAGGCGGTGACCTTAGCAAGGACATCACTCACCAAGCATAGTTACAATACTGGGAGAAACAATAATGGATACAACAATTGAGCTTAATAAACTAAATATTAAACTTATGGATAAATAACAAGGATAAACATGCTTTAGAGAAGTACTTTTAGAAGAGGTAGTCGTGTTAATCTCTGCAAAGCATTATAGGTAAAACCCAGAAGTTGAGTCATAGCAATTGCACTTCTTTTCTTGGGTGATCAAAATGTTTTGCTACTCATTCAAGTTGCTTTGTTAGTCTGAGTGAAGTTGATGTGAGTCTCCCAATTTATAATTAACCTTGCTTTCATGCACTCTGGTCTGAATAGTCTCATTAGGTAGATAGTGGCCTGAATAGTCTCATTAAGTGGTCAGCAGCCTGAATAGTTTCATTAGATGGACAATGGCCCGGGGTGTGCAAAAGTTTCACCTATTCAGCCCTTCCCAGCACCCATTAAGTATGGCCTTCCTGCAGTGGCCTTCCTGGTGGAGGTTTGAAGTGCTTCTGATTTATCTGGAGATCGATGAAAGGGCCACATTGTGCCTAGTGCCTCACCTGTGTTTAGAGAGGGGTTTTCAATACACACATGAATGGCTTCCCTGACCCCTCTCTTGAATCACCTCTCTGTCTAATATGTGTACATCCTCATATTTGAATGAGTGTCCTTTGTCTTTCAAATGATGGTACACTGCTGGTTCTGGTCCTGAGCTGTTGCCCTTCCTGTGTTGGGCCGTCCTCCTGTTTGGTTTCTCCAATGTAGAGCTCTGCACATGCCTTACTACATTGCACCACATATACTATATTTCTTTTCCTGTGTTTTGGTGTTGGGTCTTTTGGGTGGACAGGTCTCTGCCTCAATGTATTTGTGGGTTTGAAGTAAACAGGGATGTGGTGTTTGCCGTAAATCCTTTTAAGCTTTTCAGGCACTCCAGCCATGTAAGGGATGACCAGGTTCTTCCATCGGTTCAGGGACGCAGGCTGATCCATTGTTCTTCTGGGTCAGGACACTGCCTTGTTCAAGTCCACAGACATTGGATATCCACAGACCTTAAGTGCTGTCATTAGATGACTGTCTTCCTTCTTCTTGGCTTCTATGGAGGTGGGGATGCTGCCTTCTCCGTGGTTTAGAGTCCTGATGACTCCTAATTTGTGCTATAATGAATGGTGAGAGTCAACCAGTAGGCACTGATCAGTGTGTGTGGATTTCCTGTAAACCTATATTCTCAGGCCATGGTTGGATCCTATGATATGCACTGTGGCCTGTAAAGGCCACAGAACTTCCTGAGTCTTGATTATGACCCATACCTGAACCAGTGGGTCAGTGTCGTCCCTGGGAAGGTGTTGAGTGCCTTATTCTCCACTTCTTCCATGTATATGTTGGGAACAATGGGTGACACTGGGGAACCCATGGCACAACCACACTTCTGTCTATAAAAGTCCCCTCTGTACATGAAGTAAGTGGTGTTCAGACACAGGTCCAGGAGAGGGCATATCTAGTCTGGGTTGAGGCTGCTTCTGATGGTGAGGGTGCTGTTTTCTCTTAGTCTCTTTACCATTGCTAGGGCAACAGTGGTGGGAATGCTGGTGAAGAGAGGATAACATCAAAGGATAAAAGGGTTTCATCTGTATTCAGTTTCAGCTCCCGGACCTTAGAAACAAACTCTTCTGAATTGCAAACATGGTGGTCCATGTGTCCAACCAATAGTGCTAGGAGAGTAGTCAGATATTTTGCAATGTTATACGCTACTGAGTGTAGGCTGCTGAGGATGGTTCTGAGAGGGACACCTTGCCTGTGTATCTTGAGAGCTCCATACATGTAGGAGAAAGCCTTTCCAGGATATAAATGCTGCCATTTCATCAAACCCCAGACAAATCAGGAGCACTTCACACCTCTACCAGGAAGGCTACTGCTGAGGATCCATACTTAATGGGGCTTGGGAAGGGTTAGGGTTAGGGTAAAGGCTAAGGCTATGGTGTGGGAAGTAGCTAGGGTTAGGGTTAGGGTTAGCGTTAGGGTTAGGGCAAAGGCTAGGGTGTGGGGAGGAGCTAGGGTTAGGGTTAGGGTTAGGGTTAAGGTTAGGGTTAGGGTTAGGGCTAGGTGTGATTTTCACATCCCTCAGGCTATTGTCCACCTAATGAGACTAGTCAGGCCAGGGTGTTGTGAACTCAGAATTGGAAGCCTCACACCAACTTTCCTCTGACTGACAAAGCTTCTTGGATGAGTAGCAAAAGGTTTTGATCGCACAAGAAAAGAAGTCCAGTTGCCACGTCTCAACTTCCAGATAATCTCACCTGAATGAGCTAGAATCTTCACAGACATTAAAATAAAAATAACATAAAACCCCAAAAGGAATGATTTTGCCAACCCGTTCTCTCACTCACTGATTTTTAGGACTTGACCTTTTACCCATTCCTGTGCAGCAGCAATAAAAGATGAAATATTGTAAAATAACTGGATGAACAGGCTGACATGCTAAACTGGAAGCAACAAGAAAGGGAATGATTAAGTCGACCCGGTAAAGGAGAGATCATTCTAATGGATCATTGGGTTAAATGTCTGCAGTTTCCAACCACATTTATTTTTAAAAAAAATATCCTGTCACATCCTATCAGTAACTCTAAATCTGCTTTTTAAAATTATTTAACAAAGAGATCTTAAAAGCTTTTATATTGTTATGACCTTGAATTGTACTAATAAATGCATTACATTAATGTAGATTCTGGATTATTTTGCTCATAGCCAAGATGACTGCCTACCTGCTCTATCTCCATTATTCTCCATTTTTCAGATTATTAAAAACAGTTTATTATAAAACTGTCCCTTATAGCCCATGAGCCCCAGGTTACAAGGGACAAATGATCATTAATGCTGGTACCACTTCAATATTTTTTAAAAAGATAATATCACTTTTAAAAAACTACCATGAGTGCTTGCCTGCCTAATACTATTTTTCAGACTGTGAGGGTCTACCATCAGTCTCAGGTTGCATTCCAGTTAATTTTTTATTTGAATCAAATGCCACCAACACATTTCACCAGTCCAAACCATCAGCAGTTCTCTTGAGTAGATCCAAGAACATGGTATGGTAATTCATTAACAGGTAGCAACTCTCTTCCTCTCATAATAGTAAGAGAAAAGTTACTCCCATGATCCAAAAATGGGTTAGTAACACACAACTCTAATTGTCCTACCCCGCTTTTCTGGGGTGATGTACATCAATGGCGGGTCTGGTGAAATTGACAACAAGGCCACCCACTCTCTTCCAAATGTCTCTGACCTGGGTGTCTTGAGTCTCTGGTCTGTGAGGTCGCACAACGGGAACCCTCAATCCTCTCTGCTCCAGATGTTCCTAGGCATTACACCCACTCACACTTCTGTCTCTCAAACTTTGCTCTCCTTACACAGACTCAGGGCATTTAACATTGCTTAGACATTGCTGTTCCATTATCTAGCTAAGTACTGGAGCCATAGAACAATATACTACTATGTTGGAATGTAGAAAATTTAGTCTTCCAGATCTTTTTAACAGGATGTTCATGGTCCCTGGGATGCACATTCATGCCAGGATTATTAATACTGCAAGTGCATTAAAATACTGTACAGAAAAATTGCATGCCTGACTCAGATAGAGGAGGACAGTAGTGGACACTTGGCAACAGCTTTTGCTAAATTCTCCAAAAAATCCTCCTTAAGTATAAATCAACAATTCTGGAGAGTGTGAGAGCATCTATAATAACATAAAATGTCTGTGATGATTCTCTTTCATCCAGGTGAGTTCATCTGGAAGTTGAGTCATGGCAACTGGACTTCTTTTCTTGAGAGACTGAAACGTTTCTCTGCTCATCCAAGCAGCTTCGTCAGTCTGAGGAAAGCTAGTCGCGCAACTACCTTTCCTCAGACTGACGAAGCTGTTTGGATGAGCAGCAAAACGTTTCAATCTCTCAAGAAAAGAAGTCCAGTTGCCATGACTCAACTTCCAGATAATAACGCATTTTATGCCTGTCCAACACTTGTAGTCAAGTCTGAGAAACCGAGGCACTCCCGTGTGACAGGGAGGTGGTGACAGATTATATTCATTTTTTGTGAAATTGACAGGTAGCCTTTTCCTTCTCAGAAGAAGCAGATGTGGCCACTTTTACACGTGCCTTAATCACACCTAGATTAGAATGCTGCACAACAGTCTATATGCTACTGTTAGTGATTCTACATCTTATGCCAAATGCTGTGGTCAGAATACTTACTGGAATACTCTTTTGTTGACTGTACTGCCTCAGACTTAAGAACGTAAGACTGAGTCATTAACACTAAAGGCATAGTAAAAGTACAGTAGGCATGCCAAAATACGTCATTAAGTTAATTTAGTTGAAAGGAGGAAAAAAAAGACAAAGAAAATACTGGGTAGGCGCTAGAGTTATGTCCCAGTCTGAGGGAATGCCTGCTGAAACATCCATGTTTTCAGTGATTTTTTTAAATGATCCCAAAGAGGTTGTGTGAGGAAGAGCGGTCCCAAGGTAAGAATACCTATGAGGGTGAGTTGCTCCTCTGATCGTCCTCTACTGAAAGATATGAGACATCATATTTATCTTTACCATCACTGGCTGACCTGCAGATTAAAAAGGGATAGACTGTGATAACTCAGATGGAAGGAGAAGAAAGGAAGAAATTGGAGGGAAAAGACTCACCAATAGTAGAGAGTTTTCTCATGATGGAGGGATATATAAGAGGGTTGACAGGGGAAAGAAAGATAGAAGACTGGGGAGAAGAGGCAGAACAAGCAGAGAGAGATTGAGAGAGAAGAAGAAAGGAAAGGAAAGAGCAAAAGGAATGCTACTGCCCTGATGGGGGTGGATCGAGGTGAAAGACTCTGAGAGAAAACAAATAAAGTAGTATGGATGAACCTCCTTCACAAAGTGCATATTCGTGTTCACCATTCTGGAAAATGAGTTTTGGCTACAACATATAAAGCCTTTTTTACAGCATAAGATAATTCCCTGCTGTTTTAAAAACAGGATCTGGTCCGGGATGAGCAGTAATTGAAGTTCAATCAGTAATACAAATGCAGTCTAATAGACCATGACCCAACAGAGTTGTGGGGTCCAATCATCTGTGGTCCCTGACTGTGTCCCTCTGTGCGTGGGTGTTTCTGTGTGTGCGTGTTTGAGTGAGCATGAGTGTGTGAGTGTCTCTGAGTGTCTCTGTGCTGTGCCTGGGACCAAGAGGTCTTTATTGGAGACAGTAACACAATAGGACAGAGGAAGAATGGTCTTTGATCACATAATGCATTCCATCGGTGGGGGGAGAATGCACCTTATCTAGGAGGAACATGTTTAGTGAGGAATCATTGATAAGGACAGAGGAAGGGGAGAGGAAGGAGCTTTGGGCTGGTCACAGACCAGATGTGCCCTGATATCCTGATATCCGGGAATGCCATTGTTACTCTGGCCTCCTGAGCTAGTAGGTTGGCTCCAGGTCAGCTTAACCATGCACTGGGTTTTCCTGCTTGCTCTCTGAAAATGTTATCCAGGGCCTAAGGATGATCCTCAGTGCTGCCAAGTTACTGGGGTTCAGAGTCTTTGGGGTATGGAATCCCCACATTGACCTTTAGTGGGTTGCCTTCCAATATCAAAATGACCCGAAACTTTCCTTAAAATTCATCCTCAGAGAACTGCAGAGCTGGGAGGGAAGCTATGGATCATAAAGTGCAGTCCTTTGTCAAGGAGGCATGGTGGAGAACTCCCAAATTAGGTCTCCTCAGCCAGATACATAAACCACCGAGCTATCCAGCAGTTCATTACTGATGGATAATTATGCTCATTGGTGATCCTTCCCCACCCCCCAACTTGTCTCTCTGTTTCACCAAACTATAAGAGCAACTTAGCAGAATTACTTGTACACTCCTGCAGAGGTCAAGGATATTATTTATTTATTTATTTATTTATTTATTTATTTATTTATTTATTTATTTATTTAAAATTATTTCTATCCTGCCTTTAACCTTGAAAGGGCCCAAGGCGACTTCGGAGTGTGCAGGCCTATGTTAAGGATTTTTTTTTATGACTCTGTGGTAGCCTCAGCTCTCTACTACGCTTTAGTCTGCTGGGGTTCAGGTAGTACTGAGCGGGACAGGAACAGACTGAACAAGCTGGTCAGGAGGGCTAGCTCTGTCTTGGGCTGCCCTCTGGATTCTGTGGAGGAGATGGGTAAGAGGAGGATGTTGGCCAAGCTGACATCCACTATGAACAATACCTCTCACCCACTGCACCAAACAGTGGAGGCTCTGTGTAGCTCCTTCAGTGGCAGACTCAGACATCTCCGGCATTGGAAGGAGCGCTACCACAGGTCTGTTGTCCCCACTGCTGTTAGTCTCTATAACTCAACAGTCTAACCTGCTAGTCATATGGGGTTATATTGTAGTTTTTTCTTCTTTTTTCACATTTAATTTTTTTATATCCACATTTTATAGTGTATATTTGTATACTGGGTTTTTATTTTATTGTACCTAATCTCTATTATCTATTGTTTTCTTTCTCACTTTACACTCTTTGTGCACCTACTCTTCTTGCTTGTTCTTTATATTGGGAGCTGTGTAACACGTAAATTTCCCCGATGTGGAATTAATAAAGATTTATCTTATCTTGTCATATAACCATATTTAAAAGCTAAAAACCAAGAGAAATACACATAATTAAAATGAATTATACAAGTATTATATTAAAATAGTACCAAGATCAATACTAAAACAAACTTAAAACAGAGCACAGGATACAGGAGACTAATGACATCTGGTAATATCTGCTTGCTTAATGACATATAGGTTGAGCAGGTAGTCAGTACAGAGTCATGTAGGCAAGTCCTGTCCCAGAGAGATAGCCCAGAAGGATACCCTAGTTGATGATATCAAAAGCTGCTGGAGGTCCAAGAGAACCAACATTGACATACTTCTCCTGTGTGGGTTCCCAGCATATGCAGGTCATCCAACTATGGAGTCCTGCCCCTGACATGGAGGCACCGTGGGGAATCACACTCCCAACCTCTAAACTACTGAGCCATCCAGCAGTTCATAAAACAGAAAGGAAAGCAAATCAAGTCTCCTTGACTCATATGCGGTAGTATGTGTTTAACAGAGGATTGACTGATTTTCTGTCCTAATTTTCAATTCTCCTTGTGCCAATTTTTTGGCAGTACAAATGGACATAGCTCTCTCTGGTAGGATTTTAACAGAGCCGAAATACTAGATTGCTCCATGGTGTTGTACCACACAACACTCTTTGCTCCCACTGTTGCCTGGAGTCAAATAGAATTTCAAAACTGTACAGAAATCTCAAAACCCTCATTATTACCAGAGGCTGATGTACTCTGTATGAGCAAGCAAATACTTAACCAATTTGTCTATAGTTCTTTGGGGGAGGGGAATTCTCCATTTAATGATCCTTTTCTTATTCTTATGTAGAACCTTGACTTGTGAGATATACATAGTTGAACAATACGAAAATAAAACTCACAGCAGAACTGCACAGTTTTCAAGCCAACAATGAGGAAATGCACATTCTTGAATAATTTGTATGCCCCAGTTTAATCACCATTCTAAATGGAGACTGTAGAGAAGAAACCAGAAGACAAAGACTCAGGAGGATAGAAAAAACAGGAATTACAAATTTTAATCATGTGTTAGGATGTGTTCAAGTCCTGGGTCAAGACCATCCACATTGTTTTGTTCCTGATCATATGCCTGGGTGTGAGAGCTGGATAATGGAGAAAGGTGACAAGAAAATAATTTGATTCATTGGAAATATGGCGCTGGAAGAGAGCTTTGCAAATACCTTTTGCTGAATCGCCAAAAAGAGAAACAAGTGGATTGTAGATCAAATTAAGCCTGAATGTTATCGGGAAGCAGTTAAAACCTCAGGCTGTGATACTTTGGCCAAATCATGAGAGGGCTAGACTCTCTCTTTGGAAAAGACAATAATGCTAGGAAAAGTTGAAGGCGACAGGAAACAAGGAGGACCAAATATGAGATTGATTGACTCCATAAAGGCAGGCACATCTTTGAGTTTAAAAGAGCTGAGGAGGGCTATTGAGGGCATGTCATTTGGAGTCCAGTCATTCATAATATCTGCATAAACTGGGGACTTGATAGCACATAACAACAACAGTATCCCAAGTGAGATATGTTCTCTGCTGGCCACCTAATGACTCATGAGCTGCATAGCAGGTAAAGCTGGTTGGCACTTGCTGAGGGCTCAGCAACACCTTTGTGCCAAATGCATACTTACGTGGAAATATCATTTATTTGAGGAATACCCACCGTGTGGGAATGGATAAGAGAGACTGACTAAGATTCAGGAGGCCTTGGTTTGAATCCCTATCCAGCCATGGAAATGCACTGGGTTCTGGGAGTGATGCTGATAAGTCACTGTTTAAATATCTCACTTAACATGCATGGTTGCTATAAGACAAGTTTCAGTGTTACAGCAGGTTACACACATCTCACTGAACACATCTGGAATTATTTCTCGATAGTCATATACAGGCTTGTACTTTAATAGGGCTACCATTTTGGACCTTGTATACTGGTGGAGACCTGAAAAACCTGATTGCCCTCATTGCTGGAGCCTCCTTAGGTTTCCTCTCCTTGTAAAAGGCCACGGAACAGACTTCATAGATGCCCTGTTAGTAAAAAAAAAAGCCTTACAAACTAATTGTTTCACAGCAGGACCTTCTCTCCCTTCCTGGAATGTGCAAATTAGCTTGCTTTGTTTTGATGGCTTTGTGTCTGCCAGGAGTGAAGCATGGGGTTCCTTTGAAGTCTGATGCTTGAAACACACAGTATGCCTGAATCAGATCTAACAGTAACATGCTTTCAGTTCCAATGACATATCTGTAAGATCTGCTTTTGCCCTTAGCCACCTATATCTCAAGCATCTCTTCATTTTGAAGGAGATAAGCCTTTTTAATTAGTTTCAATCTCATATTTCATCTTCCCTGTCTATCTGTTTTTATTATATAATTGTTGAATATAAATTGTTACAATGTTGGAATTTCATTGCATTTTCTCAATGGCTTTAACAGATGTTAGCTTCATGGAATGGGGCATAAGTTTTTGAAAGGTGGAGCACAATCTTTTCTCAAAATAAATCAATTATACAAACCTGGTTTTGCTGAGTTTAGCATCTCATATTATTTTTCGTTCTTCCTGAAAATCCACCATGGTTCTTTTTTGCTGCTAACAGCTTCTTCAGAGCTACTTGACAAGCAGCTCTTGAGACTTCTGCTTCTCTGGATCTCCTGTCTTGCAGGTAGGACAGCCATTGTAACACACATGAAAATATTGAGCAGCGTAGAAAGAAACACAACTGAATTTTGCATATGGGCCATCTTTCCAGAATCTGGCAGGACAATGACAGATGCCAGTGAAATGCCATATCAGGTTGTCTGCGAAGATTCTCAGTCATCCAGGTGAGTTTATCTGGAAGTTGAGTCATGGCAACTGGACTTCTTTTCTTGAGAGACTGAAATGTTTCGCTGCCCATCCAAACAGCTTTTGTCAGTTTGAGGAAAGCTAGTTGCGAGTCCTCCATCTTATAGTTCACTTTGACCTCATGTCACCCTGGTCTGAAATAGGCTCATAAGATGAACAATGGCCTGAACAGGCTCGGTAGGTGGACAGTATGCTCAATAGGCTAATTAAGTGGACAATGGCCCACCTATACAGCCTTCCCAACGAACATAAATTATGCGTCGTTAGCCATGGCCCTGTTGGTGGAGGTGTGAAGTATTCTTGATTTGTCTGGGGAGTGTTGAAATGGCCGCTTGATAAGTAGCAGACAGATTGTGTCTGAGCCCCCCACCTCTGGTCATATCAGGTTGGAGCAATTTCCAAGAACATCGCTTTGGTAGCTTTATGAAACATTTATTTCTTCTTCTGTCTGTAAATACTGGTGTATCTGGTCTCAGATAACACCCTTCATCTGCTGGTGACCACCAGTTAAGGTAGTATCATTGTGGAAGTTGCTGCTTCCAAAGCTTTTAGTGGGGTTCACAACATGAAATACGTCTGTGAAGATTCTCAGTCATCCAGGTGAAGTTATCTGGAAGTTGAGTCATGGCAACTGGACTTATTTTCTTGTGAGATCAAAACGTTTTAAAGATGTGGATATACTCAACGTCCAGATGTTTGAACATGAAAGTTTACCAAACCAACTTACGCCATATTCCGAGTATTTGAACAAAGAAATGATACTTGTTGCCTCCCCACTAAATGCACCTGTGAAGAAGCTGGGACAAGAGAAAGGCCTTGCTTGGTGATCTTAACCAAGGAGGCTAATAAAAGGATATACAATCTTGGAGATAATTTGGATTAAAGCCATGTAGGGCTTTATAGTTTATAACCAACACCTTGAATTCATCCCCAAAACAGATTGGCAGCCAGTGGAGCTGCTGTAAACAGGAGATTATGTGATCCCTGTAACCAGCCCTAGATAACAATTTGGCTGAAGTGTTTTGGACTCACTGAAGATTCTAAACATTTTGCATAAGCAACAGTACATAGCATTACAGTAATCCAGCCAGGATGTAACTAAGGCATGTGTCACTATGGCCAGATCAGACCTCTCCAGAAATGGGAGTAATTGGTGCCCTAGTTTTAAATGTGCAAAGGCATTCCTGGCTGCTGCCGAAACCTGAACATTTAGGCTCAGAGACAAATCCAGAAACACCCCCTACTGCACACTTGCTCTTTTCAGAGGTAGTATAACCCGATCCAACACAGGCTTCATAACAATTTTTCAGGTGGTAACAGGCTTTCAGGTCTTGTCTGGACAATTAGAAATCAGGCAATGTTCACAGGCTAATACATTCCACTTGGCATAACCTTTTGTGGACTGCATTTCACTTTCTCGTGCATCTGATAAAGCGGTCCATAAGTCACTTTTTTGTTTTCACGGCAATGGACTCACATATAGCTACTGCCCTGAAAATGTTTATACAGCACGGTGTATGGAGAACATGCTTGTCTCTATTCTTGTAGCAGAGATTTTGCTTTAAAGAATGATGAGCTCTGCTGCTGCTGTATTTACCATTCTTTTCCCGGCTTTATTTTCAGAAAGAAGCCCATCAAGAACAATATGCTAAAATTATGTGGCTTCAGGTGCTTTTTTGTGTGTGATGCCCACCTTTCACGAATATACTGTGATAATTATTGCACTGGGAATACATAATTCCAGTGTTCCAAATTCATGTCTAGGTTGTTCTG
Source organism: Phrynocephalus forsythii (assembly GCA_029282475.1). NCBI lineage: Eukaryota > Metazoa > Chordata > Lepidosauria > Squamata > Agamidae > Phrynocephalus > Phrynocephalus forsythii. Next base: position 28,027,405 of record JAPFRF010000011.1, on the reverse strand, counting down.
ACATTTTGTTTCTTGCAGCTATGCAGTTTTCAATCTGCAGCTGAAGATTGTGTGGGTAGTGGGAAGTGTCTTCTAGAACAAATTTCCTCCCTCACGTATGTTTATAAGAAAATGTCGCATCTACTAAAAATACCGAAGAAGCAACCAGCATTGATCTCAACACAAAGCACAGTTTCTCAAATGCTACAGAACTAATCATGTTTGGGCTTCTGCAGATTTGTCCATTTGGGCCCAGAGGGGACATGGACTGGCCTCACGCAGCTTGACAACCGGACCAGCTAGGGCCAGCTAGGCCATGCCACCTGCTTGGGCTGATTCCATTGCAGGTGTAATTTCTTTTTTACATATTTTCCCAAGACATTTGGTTGAATCATATAATTGCCATGTTGCTATGAACCAACTTATAATGACCCTAACAGGGCTTTCAAGATAAGTGAGATATTTAAAGAGGGACTTTACCAGTTCCTCTCCACCAGTGAGTTTCCATGGTTGAGTGGGGATTTGAAATGAGGCCTCTTAATTCCTAGCCAATTGCTATATCCACTATGCCACATTAGCTGTCTATACAAGTAACTACAGACATTTGTTCTATTATTTTTGCTTTTTGCTTCAAAGCACATTATCCATTTGTTACAACAAAATACAATAATACCTTGATTTAAGAGTACAGTACTGTAACTTGGTTTAAGAGCATTTTGCAGGACAAGCAAACATGTATTCTAAATTTTGTCTTGATCAGCAAGCAATATCTTGCAATACAAGTGCTGCAGCAGGGTCACATGATCATAAGTGAGCCAGTGATGTCTCTCTCTCCCCCCCCCTTGCTGGATTGTAGATTGTCTAGACCAGTGGTTCTCAACCTGTGGGTCCCCAGATGTTCCTGGACTGCAACTGCCAGAAACCCCTTCCACCACAGCGAGTGGTGGAGGCTTCTGGGAATTGCAGTCTAGGAACATCTGGGGACCCACAGGTGGAGAACCACTGGTCTAGAATGTCCTGTCCCAGGCAAGCTTCAAAAGCAGGGGGAGGGAAGAGAAAGGAAGGTTTATCTTGCACCAGCAAGCAAAGTTTTCAAAGAGAGTGCAGGAACTCCAGGCAAAAATCAAAGAAACAAAACAAAACAAAGGATAAAAAAGAGTCCAGATTTTTCTTGCTATTTCTATTTCTATTTAATTTGTTTTCAACATCCTTTATTTTCAAACAATTTCTAGTCATGGGGCAGCTAGTTAAGTATGATATAGGGCTACAAATTACATTTTATTATTGTCACATTAAAACACAGATTAAAATTCTGTGGTTAGTCTCAAGCAAATCTGATTCATCAGCGAAGTACCTAAACCATGATGTGGATGTGAACTTCTAGCCAACTTATTTTGTGAGTTTTGGCATTTTATGTGTCCATTATGGGGTCTATGGGCCCCCAGGACAAATAATCTGAGTGTCCATTATTTCTTATAGGGAAATTTGCTTGAATCTAAGAGTGTTTTGGTTTACAAGCATGTTTCTGGAACGAATTATGCTGGCAAACCAAGGTAGTACTGTAGTGTTTAATCCCAGGAGCATTTGTTCTGTCATCATAACTGACAGGTTTTTTAAAATTGTTTTGCTTAACACATCAGGAATGGAGGCACAGTAAGGGGGGGGGGAAGCAGAGAGAAGCCCTCATGGGTAGAGGAAAAATACTATGCACTTCAGGTGTCTATTTAATGCATCTCCCACCCGACCTCTCCTTAAAAGAGTCTTATGTTATGTGCAGTGTCCAAAAATGTCTTCCATCACGATCAGAGGACACTCAGGAAATTTCTCATTTAAGCACGTGGCGGCCATGCAATCTTTTGCGATAAAAACAAGACTTCAACTTTCCTTCAGGCTACATTTTGAAGAGGTTTTTGAGTTAGCAAAGAAAAAAAAAAAGAGAGAGAAAGAATGAAGGGTCGTCTCGGGTCACATGGGGGGGGAGGGAAATCAGAACCACTAATTTATCTTTTTTCCCTCCTGAGAAATTTATGGCGCGAATGAATGAGGCTTCAACATTTCCTCCTCTTCCCCCGTTCTTGTGTTTCATGGCGATGCACTGAAGAGGACTCCTTCCCCGCCTCAGCAACAGAGGCCGCGCGCCTTCCCCTTCCCTCCCTCCACCTGCGCCCTTTTCATTATTAAAAGGTGAATCCAGGAAACGGAGCCCAGCCTTCCCTCCCCACCTCGGGCGGGGGGGGAGGGGCTTTGGGAGGCGAGTGCGTCTCCGAGGTCCCCATAGCAACAAGGAAGGAAGGAAGGAGGGAGGGAGCCTCCTCTCTCTCTCTCTCTCTCTCTCGCAGGGAGGGGGCGGGCGTGCGGGCATGCGGAGGGAGGCGTGGCCCCGGCGGCGTGACGCGCGCCAGGATACGTACGCCGCGCCGCGTACGGAGGGAGAGTGACGCAAGACGCGCGCGCGCCCGCGCGCCCAGGCGAACAGGGGGGAGGAGGGGCAGGCAGCTTCTTTCCCCCCCTTTTTTTCTGTTTCTTTTATTTCTTTTCTTCCTCCTCCTCCCCCTTCACCTCCCTCCCTTCCCCCCCTCTCTCTCTCTCTCCCTATTTTTTTAAAAAAAGAATTTATTTTATTCCATTTCTCCCCCCCCTTTTTTTTCTCCCAACTTCCCTTCTCCCCCCCCCTTTTTTTCCCCTTTTGCTCCCTCCTTCCCTTCCCCACACGGGCAGCGGAGGCGGAGGCGGCGGCCTTACCTGCTCCCCCACCGGCCCTTTCCCCACCCCCACCCCCTGGCATTAACTCCAGGCCCCGAGCCTGCCTCTCTTCCCTCTCCCTCCCTCCCTCCCTCAGAGCCAAGTGTGGGTGGGGGGGTGTCACGGGTTCCCCCTCCCCCCACCCCAGATCCCTCTCGGAGCCCAGCTTGAGACCTCCTTCCCCCCACCCTTCCTGCCCAGACCCCAGAGCTCCAGATCCTGTCCCCCCCCCCTTACTTCCTCTTCCTCTTTCCCGCCGGGGGTTCCCTGGGCTGGGCTTGGCCCTTCTCCCCCCCCCCCACACTTGTTGCTCTCCCCGGAACTCCCTTCTTGCCCTTCTTCTCTCCCTCCTCGCTTCCCTTCCTTCTCTCTCCCCTTTTTTTTTTTTTTTTGCTGCTTCTGCCGACGCTCCGTCCGTCCCTCGCCTCCCAGGGTGGTGGCATCGCCTGTCCCTTGGGCAGCCCAAGGTTCCCCCCCCCTCCACCCCCAAAGGAGGAGGTGGGGAGGAGGAAGAAGAGGAAGGAAGGAAGGAAGGAAAGAAAGAAAGAAGGCAGGAAGGCCCCAAGAACAGCACCGCCGCGGTGAGGGAAGTGGGGGGGGGGAGCGACGACGACGACGGACCCCCCCTGCTCTTCCCCATCCTCCTCCTCCTCCTCCTCCTCCCCTGCTAAGGTAAACGTGATTTTGTTTTGTTTTGTTTTTCCTAATTGGAGGTCGGGGCTGGGAGTGTTCGTCGCTTTGCTACTGAGTGGTCGGTCCTTCTTGCCCGCGGAGGGGCCAGAAAAGATCAGCACGTGCTCGTCTAAGGGGGAAACGCGGCGGGGGTGGTGGTGGAAGGGAGCTCATGGTGATGCAGAGGGTGTTATTCCTCCATATTTCTACGTGTCTCGTCCTTTCCGTCATGATTACCTTTGCGTCGGCGAAGACTTCATTCTCCCACTGCAGGAGAGGAGGTTTATAGTTGGTAGAGTTCTTGTGCCACCCGTGCAACAGGTCTGAGCCCCAGACGGAATGAATGGAATGGGCTTTAGGGTCCAGTCTTAAACTTGGGCACAGGAAGCAAGGGGACAGCTGCGCCTGCCTTTGGAAACTCTCCCCATCTTTTTCCTTTCCCTCCTCTCCAGTTCTGTGTGGTGGCTTAGGAAAACGCAGAGACGTCAGCCAGCGAGAGTTTAGACAAGGACGTGTGTACTTTTTAGTGCAAGTGGGAGGGATTCGTTGCTGGAAGAAAGAAGGGGCCTTCAGTCCACAAGCACATCATCTGTTACACCAGCTTTGGCAGTGTATGTTCTAGTCCCAGTTAGGTCAGTGCATTTGTTAGGCCTGAACATGTGTTATGTAGCTTTACAGAGGCTCTGGTGTTGAATTATGTGTAGGATTTTTTTTCCAGTTCTTCAAAGACAAGAAAATGTATCCAGGAGCTGCATCTGCTTCGAGTTGTCAAAATCCAAGCCTGAGCCTTTTTTGAGTGTAGTCCTTATCTTTAGGATGAAGATATAGTGGGGATACTTGAATTGTGTCTAGTGTTCGTGTTACTTGGGCTGTTGCTTTGGGACGTAATTGGCATCCTTAAAAATAGGCAAGTAAATAAACATCAATCTTTGGAGGTTATGAAGCCCAAATCAGATCCTACCATATCTGGTAATAAACTACCCACTTTCTTTTATTAATAATGATCTCTCTTGACCCTGAAAGCATTTACGGTACATGTTTTAGGAACTTGCCTGAAGTACCCTGTTGCTTTTGACTGCAGTCTGGGCTCTGCTACCATTTCCTTCTTTCCTGTTTCTTTTTCCTCTAAATTATCTGTGACCCAGTGTTCTGCTTCTATCAAACAACAACAGTGAAAATGTCAGGGCTGAGGAGGAGTCACAGATGAATCTTTCCACAGTAATTTTCAAGTCCTGATTTTGTCTGGAAGTAAATTTATACTGCTAACATAAGTTTTACAAATTTTTTTCTTTATACATCTGCATTTACCTGAAATTTTGCAAAGCTCTTCCTTGCATCCATGCAGCTTGTTCTTCCAGTTCTGTTGCATGCTTCCCTTTATCTGTCTTTTATTTTCCCAATTTATGGAATGGTGCCATATAAAGTTGTAGGCTAGAGTGTGCTTGTGTAATGCAGTTCTTGTGTGCTATCTTTTCTGTTACCCTGAAGTCACTCTAAGACCTGGGATCTCTGTAAGGAAGAGAAATTTTGATCTAGAGCAGAGATTCTTGGCCTCGCCTTCTTCCTCAATTGTAAAGTCTTGGGGGCTCTTCTGGGTGAAATGTGTTTGTGATTATTAAGGTGTATTTTTCCTATTCTAATATCTTTTGATTGCCAGCATCATGGTCCCAATTGTATGAATGAAATGATTAAGCCCACCAGGCTGGTTAGAAAGGCTCTTTGAGCTGTCAGATATTATGGGAAATTAGTAAACTGCATTGGTGCATTATTGTAAAAATCACATATGCGTCTGATTTATGGCATTATTATTTATTCTGTGATCTGGACTTGGTCAAAACAGCCTTAGTCTCTTTATAATTAGAAAAAGGGTCAGCCTTAATTCTCTTTCCATGCTTAAGTAATGTGATTTACTTTGAGCTTGCACTGTCACCTTCAGTTAACTGATTACAGTAGTTAGTTTAAAATATGCAACCTACTATGTTAGTTGTTCATATTATCATATTATATATATGCTCTACATTTGATCTGTTTGCTTTTGGCCTGCATGGTATTCTATTGCAGATTTTGCTGCAATCTGGTTCTTAAGGGGATCTCACTCATTTTTCTTACCTGAGCTTCCCTGGATTTTTGCCTATGGAACAGAATGTATTGGGAGCAATTAATCACATACTGTACTGTATAGTACTGCAAATCTGAAGGGCAGGCTTATAAGTATGATATCTGTGTGCTGCAGGAATTGTGCTGTTAATGAATTGTTTTCTTCTACCTCAGCGTAGCTGCCTTCTGTGGCACCTAGTACTGTATTAAGGTAGTTCTACAAAACACATTGCCTGCCAAATTGAACACAGACTTTTGACTGTTTATTCTTTGTTTATGGGGGAATCAATAAGCCTGGTTTTCCATGGCTTTTGTGTTGTGTTGGACTTGTTGAGATCCAACATATATAGACCTGTGCCAGGGATTATCATTCTTAAGTATAAATTATTAGCAGTATCTTTGTTGAAGGCATATCTTTGCTTTGTTTTGGCAACATTAAAAGGCATCATCTTACAACAGCTTGCTTTTCACTGCTCTAGTAATTTTAAGTTATTCCTTTGTAGGCTCAGATTTTTTCCAGTGGGGATGAAGTTATGACCCTGGGAATCCATTAAAACTTGAAACTTTTAGATCACTGGGAGGAGGCACGACAGCGGCGGCGGCGGCACTCACCGGATGGAAGCTCTACACCAGCTTGCTTTTCACTGCTCTAGTAATTTTAGGAGAGGGAATGTATGTAGTCTTGTGCAAACCTGTTGTGTTTCTTAGGCTCAGATTAGATTGAGAAAAGGTCAGATTTGTGTGTGGGGATGATGGTGTTATGACCCTGGGACTATCCTAGTGGCATAAAACATGTGTAGACATGTGGTCACAAAGAGTTGGTCATGACTGGGGAGCCCAAGCGGCCGCCACCAACGCCGCCGGGGCGCCAGCGCGCCCGGGCGGCTGGGGCGGAGCCCGGCTGGCCGGCCCGGGAGGCCGGGGAGGAGAGGGGAGGGGAGGGGAGGCAAAGACACGCGGCGGCTCCTCCTGCGCTCCTCCAGCCTTCCTCCTCCACCGCCGCCCGCGGGAGAGAAGAGGAGGAGGAGGAGGGCGGCAGAGGAAAAGGGGAGGAGCCTCCCGGCCTCCCCAGGCGGCCCGGTGCCGACCGGTCCATGGACCGGCGCGTCCGCACACATAAAACATGTGTAGACACACACACTACAACACACACACACACACACACACACACACACACACACACACACACACACACAAATCCCACAGATGCCAAATTACAACTCAAGTGGGCTATGATAGATGTCTGACTGGAATGCGAGGCCAGCAAAGACTTTAATTTGGCCTACTGTTGGTATTAGCGTCTGAGCCTGTTGATTAATATTTGTATTGAATGTTAAGAAAACATCAAGTGGTTTATTCCTTTGTATTAAAGAGGACTTCAGAGTTTTAGTCTTCTTGGAATGTACCCAGTAACTTTTATTTTAAGTTATTGTTGACTAGGGTACCAGAATTTTGAGGAGGGGAGTAGTCAGAGAGAGAAAGATAACATGTCCTCTGTAGAACCTTCATAAGCAAAGTAGGGTAGCCACTCACCAAAGTAGTCTTACGTTATAGTTCATTGGATTTTTATTTAATTTAATTTGTGTGTGTGAAGAGTAACACATTTATTTAATGGGAGAGAAGTGTATATATGTACAAGGTCAGAGTTTGTTACCTTACTTTGTTGTACTTATCCTTGAGAAGACTGCTTTTGCTGTGAACCTAAAACTTTTCTTGGAAGTCTGCACCAGTAAAACTACTAATGGTTACTGCTAGATAATACAAAGGGTTTTGCAGAGGAAGTATGTTTACAATTGTGTTAAATACATTATTAGGCTCCAGACTGCTAGTCTTGGGCAATTTTAATTTTTCACCCACATAATTATTCCTCTGCTTAATACAGTATCCTCAACACTATTCCCATGTTAATCATCCCATGTAACAGATCTAGCCCCATGGTGATGAATATGTTAAAAACGTTTAGGTATTTTAATACAGGATATTATTGGGGCTATGTCAGCATCTAAAAATAGAAACTATGACACCTTTAGGGGAAACAACTGAACAAAATCTTGAGGACAGAACATGCAGACAGTGGTCTCTCTTTGGATTTCTGATGACACTGAGTACTATTTCTGACTATGCCATCTTACCCAGAAAGAGGCCACAAAGTTGGGATTTAGGCTTCAGGTCCTATTTACAGCCTCAATACTGGCATTGGATTAGTTTATTCACTACTCAGACTTCAGGCCACCAAATAAAAATGATTATATAGAAAGCTGTTTTGTTATTTGGAGCATAGCCCTTAGTACATCCAACTAATCTCATTTTGTTGTTACATTTTGATACACCCACATACCCATGAACCACACCCACCATTTATCCAGTGAGTGTGAGATGGCATTTGTGTCTCTGCTTCTCCCCAGTGAATCATTTCAACAACATTAGAAGATGGGGCAGGTTGAGAGATGGACTTTACAAATCCCTGGGTGTCTTGTGTCCTAGCAGATAAATTAGATTATATTGGAGGTCTTTGACCTGAGACAATGTGATCAAGGCTAGTCACACCACTGAGCAGAACAAGATAGTTGTATCAGATAGTAGGGGAGTTCTCTTGTGCTGCTAGCTGCCCTTGAAAGTTATTGAGAAAAAAGTTTTTCGTTTACATGCCTGGTGAACTTTTTGTACATGGAATGTGAATGAGGAAGTCATTTTGTCTGTGGTTCAGGCAAGGAAATGTCTTCGTCTAGTAGTTGTTACTGTTGTTTATAGCCTTGCTTGGAAGTTCCTGGTGCAGATCTTGGTGGTAGTAGCAAATATTCAAATGAGAACTTTACAATCCATGATAGACCATATCCTCTATCAAGATTGTGTTTTTGGTACAGAGCTTTGATAAACATAGCTTGCTATCAAAAGCTTAGCTTACATTTTTTGTTTTAGTAGTGACCAATAAAGGTATCACCTAGCTTACTTTTGAATTTGTTTTTATGGTCACACACGACTCACTTCTATGGATTGATGAAGATACCAAGAAAAGAGCCATCCTCCCTACGTACCATGAAGAAAGAGGCAAATTCTTGATACCAGAGGCCTTGACTGCAGCCACTAGGTAAAATTGCTTCTTTTTAATCTGGCCCTTATTAATTATTCCTAGTGAGTTTTGCTAAAAATTTCCCAACTTTCAAATGGATCACATGCTTTTTATATCACCTCCCCGCCCCCGCACTTCCTCAGGTCAGCAGGGACTTGTAGTCTTGAGAGAGCCAAATTGAGGGTGGGAAGGAGGTGGGTGGGGAAGGACTATGTTGCTTTGTTTGATATGTTTGGCGTGAAACCTTATCTGGGACTTTGAAGCAGTCTTAACATCAGCCCTGCTTCCTGATACCATCATCTGGCGTATTCCATCTCACCAAAAAGATTCTCAGCGCCTGATAGGCTACATCCTCTGTCAAGATTGCATTTTTGGTACAATGCTTTGATAATGATAGCTTGCTATCGAAAGCTTAGCTTAAGTTTTTTAGTAGTGACCAATAAAGATGTCACCTAGTTTACTTTTGAATTGGTATTACCATGTGGTCTTCCAATAGTAACCTGTCCCTACTTAGCTTTTAAAATCAAATGAGAATGGATGGCAGTGAGTTCTCTGTGTGGTTGAAGAAATGCCTCATTTTGTCTTCTCCTGCCTGTTCAGTGAATGGGCATAGACAAAAATGTGTGTGTGAGGGAAGCCACCCTGAAGGGGTCGTGAGCAGGAGAGTGACACCTGCACTACATGAGAAGGAGAGGGAAGAATGGTTGGAGAAGCAGAGGATGAGGGAGGAACGTAGAGCCGCTCAGGACAGAGAAGCACAAGAACGAGAGATGCTGTGGAAACAGTTTAATGACTCCCTGAAGATAATGGAAAAAGAGAAAGAGAAGGAGAAGGGAAGGGCTAAGGCCCCTGTTAAGACAGAGAAGGAGCCAGAAAAGGTGGGAAACCCAAACCAATCAGCAGTGGTGGAGGTGGGGTTTGGACAGTGTAAAAAGGGAACGCCATGTGTCTTGCCCCCAGACTGGGACTGGGTTTGGATGGAAAACCCATGGATGGGCGACTGGGAACAAACGATGATGCCCAAGCCCGAGGCTGAAAGCTATAGAAGACGTGCCCATCGCCAAGGTTGTTCCTATTGGGGTGAACAGGAGGCCCGTGAGTACAACTGTAAGAGAAAGGAAATCAGGCGGGAACTGGCCTGGGAACAGTGGCTTGCCAAGCTGAAGGAGGAGGAGGAAAGGACCAGGAAGGTGTGTACCAGGAGGGGTCTGACTTTGAGAGACGACTATCCCTTCAAATCCCGTCACCAGAAGCATCCTGGACCCAAACTCGCTTCGGAGGTTGGGGTGCAAGTGGGGGAGCCGAACCTCTACGAGAAGGAGGGGAAGGAAATTGGTGGAACCAACTCTCTCCAAGAGTAGGAGGGGGTTTGGACTTTTCTGTGTTTACTCCATCCTGTGAATCTAAGAACAATCCCTTTACTGTTGATGTTAAAGATGCTGGAACTGTTATCAAGAAAAGGACCTCCTTTGTTGTGGAAGAGCAAAATAAAACACCCATTTATTCTTTTAAAAATGTGTCTTTATTGGATCCTGAAGGGCGGGTTGCCTGGGATAAGCAGGAACCCTCACAATGTGCTTCCGGTCCAAATAGTTCACAGCTGTATACACATCCAACTTTCCTTTTATTTGTCTGCCTTTCCCAAAAGCAGACTTCCTAAGACATCCCATCTTAATCTTTATTATTTTAGTTACTCTCTTATGTACCTTTCCATCTATGCCCATTCGTGTTCCAGATGGAGCCTGTGTGGAACCAGCCCCCGTTATTTAGCAGGATTGGAAAAGACCATGTATCTAGAAATACATAACTCTTATCTTATCAGAAGTTGATAAAATATTTCAGTGTAATCCAATTAAGAATTCAGAGTAACTAAGCCCATGCTCCTAAAATAATGATGTCAGTGTCAGTAAATAAAACTAACTTGAGTGTGTGAGAAGGCACCTTCGTTTCTCAAGGGACCTGGTTAGATTTTGGATTGAGCAGTAAAATGTGTCGAACTGAAAGTCCCTGGAGCTGCCTCAGCTGCTATATTTAAATGCATTTGGAATATTTACTTGATAGTTCTGTGTTACTAATGAACAGCCACAATAAATAGAATTTTGATCTTGTTTTTGTACTGAATTGCTGCTTAGGAGCCTGCAATGTTGCCTTCCTGCTCTCATCTTGAAGTAGATATGCAAATGGTTGCCACTTATCACTTCACAGATCAGTGTCATAGTTCAGCCCTCACCTCACTTCCTAAAATGGAACAAGTGAATATATATACAGACCAACATCTCCCCACCACCACCAAAAAAACAACACACTATTGGCAGCAGAGCTAATTTTAGTCTCTTTGCTTGCGCATGAACTACCCATTGTGAAAAGGAATTCCAACAGCAATGGATCTCTGTGGAGACTTTTGACCTTAGATAGTCACTCCTTTCTTACAAGATAGTAGCCATTGTGGAATTCAGCTTTGAAAATGGTGACATAGTTTTGAATAATGATGATCTCTGTTTCTCCTTCCTCCTGTCCTTCCTTAGGGTGCTATAAAACACTGTGATAGTGCTTGATTCCTGCCTTAGACTTTTGAAGCTAATTTTGGTTTGTACTTCCAATTAGCTGAACATTTCTATAGACTCCCTCTTTATTGAATTGTTAAATTATCAGCCGCTAGATTTAAGTGTTTAGTAAGTATTATTCTGCTTTTGTGTATATCTTCTGTGTTGTTGAAGGAGAGCTAAATACCTTTCCTTTCTTTGCAGTTTTCTTGAATTCGGTAATGGATTTCAAGTCTTTCTCCATTTAGCTACTTGCTGTGAAATTCAGTGGCAAAGAGGAAGAAAGGTTTTTCTAGCATAGGAGTTAGAGCTATTAGTTCCCAGTGAAAAAGGGATATTCACTTGGAGGCAGAAATTCTTTTAGATATGTGGTCCAGAACCTCTAAAAGCAATGGAGAACAATCTTGGGTTTGTTCAGTTGCCTATCTGTGGATACTTCTGGTTATGATAAGGTGTTGTCTAAGTTTTTTATGTGTGCCCTTTAAGAAGATGACTAATGCCCAACAGCTCATTTTGGCTAAGATGTTATGAAGTAGTTTGGCTTGGACAGTCTTAGCTCTAGTATTGTAATTCAAAGGGAGGGAAAGTCAGGATTACCTTCTGCGGATAGTGAAATCCCCAGATAAGAGCAAATGCTCTTATCCGGGTTGATGGCGGTGATAGGGGTGGTGGAGTGCCAGGGTGAAAGCTTTGGTCCCCAACACCCCCTCAATGTCAAGTAGGGAAGAAAGTTTTTCCCCCTTTCTCGCCAGTGGGCACAGTTGTGGCAAATTGGAAAAAATCACCAAAGTTTGACATTCTGGCAAGAAATGCAGTGTCTTTGGTGGCACAGATAGTCTTCTTGTCCATCCTACCAGTACTCAGAAGAGGAATAGAAAGGGAAGTAAAAAATGACTATGAAGGTGGTGCTGATCTGATGGATTTGGATTTTGGGATAACGGGCTATTCTTCCTGGATGATGGACTGCTGTCATATTATAGGTGGCATCTCACAAGGACTGGAAAGAATGTGTTTGACCAAGCATGAAGAACTTCGTAGGAGGTCTTTAAACTGAATTGGAAGGGGGAGGGAGATGCAAGTTCAGAGGTAAATATAGATGAACAGTGCTAATCGGGCCCAATAATAATCTTCAAAATGTAGGAAAAAAAGCAATCCACAGATCACACAATTTCCAGTGCCTATATACAGCATATGAATGTCAGTGGTATGGGAAACAAACAAGAACTGGAAAGCTTAGTTTCCAGTTCAGGATCTGAGTCCAGGAGGGTACATAGACAAAAACTGGGATAACAAAAACTTGGTGGGAATACAGGAATTGTGTGTGTGTGTGTGTGTGTGTGTGTGTGTGTGTGTGTGTGTGTGTGTGTGTGTGTGTGTGTGTGTGTGTGTGTGTGTGTGTGTGTAAGGAGCCTCATGAACTTGCTCATGACCTGGAGTTCAATCCCAGGTGTCTGACTCGAGTTTCACTCAGCCTTCCATCCTTCCAAGGTTAATAAAATGAGTACCCAGCTCCATGAGGTGGGACAGTGTGTATCCTGCATAAAATAAATTGTAAACCACCCAGATAATGCTTTAAGTGCTATGGGGTGGTATATAAACAGAACACTTTGATTTTTTTAGTTTAAGTGTAAATGAAGTTTTTCACATAGTCTGTTAGCCAACTGATTGCTTGCGCTGCCTCATGTCACGTAAACCCAAACTGCGAGTTCATCATATTCAAAAAAGGTCTACCTTTCCCCGCCATGATCATACTATCTCCTGACAACTTTAAAAACACACACACACACACACACACACACACACACACACACACACACACACACACACACACACACACACACACACACACACACACAGGGAGGGAGAGAGTGGGGGGTAACTTTTAGGGGAAAAGAGACAATTGAGCTAGTTTTGTGATTTGGATGATGTTGCATGTGTGTAGTGCAAGGAGCCTGGTGAGTGAACTGGGCTGGTTTTGGGGGAATGGGACACTGGGACACCTGTGCCAACATGCATCATATTTGGATCCCCTGGATCTGAATACAAAGCTCCCATCTTGAACTGTGGGCGAAAATGGTTGTGAATGACTGGTCTTGGGGATTACTGTAAATCAGTTTCTTAGGCTATCAGGTTTAGTACTAGCTACAGACAGTTCAGATCTTCCTTTTTCTTTTCTTTTCTTTTTTCTTTTTCTTTTTGCTCTTGGAGAGAAAGATTTGAGAAATCCTGTGGACCCTGGGATGGCTTTTGGAGACCATAAGATTGCAGCCTGAAGTAGTGGTAGCTTATTTTATATTTTATGACAATCTTGGTTTTAAAAATCTGGTTGGAACTTTCTTGAGCTCTAAAGAAAAATGACAATGTGTGTTCATTATGTGAACAAGTGCTTTTTAAAGTCTGTCCTGAATCTACCACCAACACGGGGTGTCTAGAATTTGAATATTTTTAGCAAAGGTGGGGGAGGGAAGAGACTAGCTTTTCTGTCTCTGCTTTCTCCACACCATCCAGAATTTTGTAAATTTATATCACAACCCCATTACTTCTATTTTTCTCCCATTAAATAAAACACCACAAACCAGTTTAGCTTTTTCTTGGCAGAGAAGTGCCCTGACCTTAGTTTGATTGTTTGATTCTTGATATTCTCAAGCATCACATAATCATTTTGAGATTGAGTGGCTGGCACTATACATAGCAAATGCAGCCCCACCGTAAGTTTGTATAGAGGTATTTTTGGTGCTTACCACATAACTGTACATGGAAGAGACTCTTCCCCCAGCGCCCCTCCCAAAGGGATCTCTTCTATGTCCATTGGGAAAATGATATGGAGAAAAGCCTTAAAACAATATTTTATTTTAACTTCTCAATATAGGATAACAGATCTTACATTTTTATAATTTTTATTTTTCCACACATAAAGGGATAACTGAAAGGGATGGGTAATAGGCAAGGGGTCTAAGAGTAGAAAAGGGAGCGCTTATGTGGCAAGTTCACACTATCTCCATTATTTTGACTAACAGTTGTGTATGTATTATACCAGTGTTTTTCAACCTTTTTTGGGCCAAGGCACACTTGGCTCATGAAAAAAATCACGAGGCACACCACCATTAGAAAATGTTTAAAAAATTAACTCTGTGCCTATATTGACTATATATAAACAGTAGAAGAATAAACCTTTAAGTGGAAAAACAACACACCTCTGAACAAAGGCAGCCTCCCCTAACGGGGGCATCGGTAGAGAAGTCAGGGCCCAGCAGTGAGAGTCCACCCTTGCCCCGTCCCTACAAGACAACGGGGAAGAGCCCACCCCTCTTAAGGAAGAGGTTTCAGAGCATGGGGGCCACCCCTGGGAAGGCCCTGCTGCTGCTGCTGCTGCTGCTGACGACGATGATGGTGGTGGTGGCGGCCTGGTTGGCCTTCCCAAAAGGCCTCCGCCGTCCCGCCCGTAGATTGGGGAGGCGGCGGCAGCGGAGGAGGAGGAGGAGGAGGAGGAGGAGGAGGAGGGAGGGGGCGGGTGGGGGGCGAGTGTTTTGCACCTCCTGGGTCTCGCCGATGGCGAGGGACCACCGCGGCCACCTGCCTCTGGAGCGGCGACTGGGCTCCTCCTGGCTCCCCAAACCTCCCACCCAGCAGGATGAGGCCGAAGCCCCTGCCCTGCCTGGGAACCCCAAGGGCCCACCGGGGGGTAGGGGGTGGGGTTGGGGGCTCCCCTTCCGACCGAGGGGCCCCGATCCCCGGGCTAAAAGGAGGGAGGGAGGGAAGGAAGGAAGGAGGGGGCCCTCCCTCCCCCCCCAGCCCGCGTGCCTGGAGGCTCACCCGGGCGGGCCAGTGCGGGTAGCCCTTCATCTTGGCGAAGACCAGGTCGCCGCACTTGTACTCGCGCTGCCGGTTGGAGCGGGACATGGCGCCGCCCACTCCTCCTCCTCCTCCTCTGCCCCGGGGCCTCCGGCTCCTCTTTCGGCTCCGGCCGCCTGGCCCTGGCCCTGCCACCGCCTCCGCCTGCTGCTCCTGGTGGTGGGGCTGCTGCCGGTGCTGGTGCCTCCTCCGCGGCCCGACCGAGAGCGCCTGCTCGCCGCCGCTGCCCGCTCGGGCCTTCCTTCCTTCCAGCCGGCCTGGCCAGCAGCGAGGAGGAGGAGGAGGAGGAGGAAGAAGAAAGCGACTCGGCCGAGGAAGAGGAGGCGGAGGAAGAGCAAGGGGGCGGCGGCAGCGACGGCGAAGAAGAGCTGGAGGCGGGCGCGGGGGCGGAGGGTCGGGCCAGGGGGCTTTTCTCGGCCTTGCCGCCGCCCAAGGCCGTCCCGGGGCTCTCTCGGCTCCCGCCTCCTCCACAGACGGCCTTCCCCCCGGGCCCTCCTCACCGCCGGCCGTCGAGCCCAGCCCGCCCTCCAGGCCCCGCAAGAGGAGGCAGCCGGTCCGCATTGCCGCCCCGCAGCTCCTCCTCCTCCACGCGGGCGAGGTGAGAGGAACCCCCGGAGGTGGCCAGCAGGCAGGAGGGCGCAACGGCGGGAGGAAAAGGCAGCCTGCCGCCGCTCCCCTCCACTCTTTCCCCGCGCGGCCGCAGGTGCTGGGTGGGGGTGGCTGGGGGTGCTGTGTGCCTGGGGCGGGGGGCTCCTACCTGGCTCGGCCTCGTGGGTCTCCCAGCTCTCTCTCGCTCTCCAGTCAGCCTCCTCCTCCTCCTCCTCCTTTTTTTTCTCCTTCCCCGCCCACGGCCAGCCTTTCCTTGGCGCGCAAAGCAAAGCACGCCGGGAAAGGTAGTCCAGTCTCCTCCCCAGGACCTGGGGAGGAACTACACAACCGCTGCCTTGCTGGTGTGGGAAGAATTTTTCCACGGCACACCAGCCAAGGTCCAACGGCACAGCAGTGTGCCGCGGAACAGCGGTTGAAAAACGCTGTATTATACTATTGGAGCAATTTAGTTACAAATTTCTTTTTGTAGAGTATTTTCTAGCTTTGTTTTGCCTTCTATAAATCTTGGTCTTTCAACATTTCTGATATGTCCATCTTTACTGTATCAAAACATTTTCCCAAGATCAGTTGTTGATTGGGTATTTCTGGTGATTTCTGGTATTTCACAAATAAAATTCTTGCTGTTGTTATAATATGCATTAATAAATGTTTCACTTTAAAATCTTTGATTTCTGGCATAATAGTTAACAGAAATACTTCAGGGATATCTCATGTACCATTCTCCAATTTCTCCTTACCTCTTCACATATCCATCACAAATGGTAAAAAGTCCATTTTTACATTTACATTTCCAACATCTGATACATTTATATATATTTTCTTTCAGACTCACTGCTTTTGTATATTTTACATTACTTTCCCACAACTGTGTCCAATGAATATATTATGGCCTATATACTGTGCCCATGTAACCATACAGTTCTTCACAATTTCATCCTTGATCTTAATCTTCTGGATATATTTATACATTTTCTTAATAAGTTTTTCTTCTGTGCTTAGCAAGCCTTGAGTTCAGTTGTGACCTTATCCATTCAGTATCCATCCATTGACCTCATCCATTCAGTACAGTATCACATTTTGGTTTTTTAATTCTTCCTTTTTCTTTAGCTCCCTAACCCTAACCCTAATACATCTTGATATCTCATTAATTTGTTTACACTCATCAATGCTGGTTGTTGCTTCTATGGAGGACACCCATAGAAGCATTCTATAAATGCTTATATGGGGACACACAATCAGATATCTTTCTATATCTTGCTATATATTTGTTTCTTCATATTTTCCCAGACCTGCCATAGTGCTGTCCTGGTCATATGATTACTATTTTTTTTTTTTTTTTGCTCTTTGGTTTTTCTATACCAGGTAAAAGCATGCCAAACGAATCCTAAATCATTTCCTTCTAATTTCAGTATCCTTTGATTCTCTAATAAGATCCATTCTTTTATCCAAACAAAGGTACAGGTTTTATAATAAAGTCCCCAGTCGTGTAGGCCACTACAGTACCTGCTCTGCTTATATCATCTTGAAGGGTTTAGGAGAACCGCTCTTACTGGGGAATGGCTATTCTTGATAGTAACCTGAGTCTGATCTAGAGTGTTCAGGAAACCAGTTTTGTGTAGATATTAGATTTAGTGACATTGGTTGCAGCTATGAAAAAGTTGCTTGTGCAGTGCTTGTGCAAAAAAAGAAACAGTTCCTGGTACCAATTAAAAGTGAAGGGAAAATTCATGTTGGTTAGTGAAATCTGTCAGCTGTTTTCTACAGTAACATTTGTCTTTGGATTGGTTTTCCCTTGCTTTGTCTACTTGTACTTCTTTTCAGCATGTGTCTCCAGTATCTGTATCGGTAGACCATGCAATAATAGCTTGCATTCACTGACAATGGTGGAGACCTATATATCACTTAAACATGTTTGTCCATAAACAATGCTGTATTTTTTTTACTTTGTCTAGTTCTGTAACTCAACCTGTTAAATGCAAATGCAGTAATTCAGCCTTCTTCAAGCATAGAGAATCCTTATAGTGGCCTTTAGCTGTAGAGTTGAGTCAGTAAATGTTTTAGGAGCTTATATCTGTGAGTAGACTTCGACTCTCAGCACTTTATTCACCCTGTGGAATCGGGGCCTGCAGTTAATTGACGGATGAGAAGGCAGCAAGTTAAAAATACTAGCAATATCAAAATCTTTCTTGCTTGGATATGCAGTAAAAAAGAAAAAAAGCAAAGTGTTCTACTTATATACCGCCTCATAGCACTTCAAGTAGTCTCTGGGGGGGATTACAGTTTTAATTACAATATGCAGGCTTCACATTGCCCCACCTCCCAGCAAGCTGGATTCTCATTTTACCGACCTCGGAAGGATGGAAGGCTGAGTCAACTATGACCCTGCTACCTGGGACTGAACCCCAGGTTGTGAGTACAGTTTTAGTTGCAGTACAGGCATTTAACCACTGCTTGGATTCATTTCTAGGTGGGCGGAAGGGAAAAGTTTCATTGTCGGAGAATTTTCTCACAACTTCTAATCTTGACCTGTATTTACTGATTGTGCTGGTCTGCATTCATGTGTTTGTTGCTCTCCCCCATGGAATTATAGATTGTTTTAACTTGTTAATTGGAAAAGTGATTCTTTAAGAAGTACATCCCACTCCTAAGTAACAAATGTAGGAGGAACAGTAGGTTTTTTTAAATTTAATTCTTCAAAAACATCTCCAGTTTATGAATATGGGATATTATGCTTTAGTATCCATGATTCAAAAATAAAGGAAATGACCCAATATTGCTGCAAAATATTGTGCTCATGGTAACATTAGGAAAAAAGCCACCAAGGTTTCTCTAGCAAAGGGCAACCTGAATTGTAGTCCTTCTGTGCCCAAATATTTTGAACATCTGTTTTGGACTCCATGGAATGGTGAAACAAAGGTGTAAGTGTAACACATACAGTGGAGAAATGTACACTCCCTTTAACCTATCAGGTAAACTAACATTGCCATGCTCACTCTACAGAACGCAGACTAGAAAGCTCTGTTCTAGTTCCCAACCTGAGGAAGAAAATTTATATTGGACCAAAAATGATAGATATGTTGTGTGCATATTTTTCTGAAATATGCCTCCTTGCCTTTGAAATAATAAAATAGGAAGAACCTGATCGCCACTAGAAACCGAAGTTAAAACCACACATTTTATGCAAAAGAAAAATAGTGAAAGAAGACAGGGGGAAATCACCTCATTGGCACTGGAGGAGAGCTTTATAAATATTGCCAAAATGTTCCCATTTACCAATTGAAAGGTCTCTTTTGAGGATCAGTATTTCAGCCTTTGCAGCATGGATTCTTTCCAAATTAAAAGTAGTAGTTGGGGCCAATTATTGCCTTGCAAGAAATGCAAGATTGGTCTTTTCAGTTTATATAACCTGTTTTAAATCTTGGGACATTTAAAGTTACCTGTTTCTGAACTGGGGGTGATGGGGTTACTTTTAAAAAAATCATAACTCAAAACCCCCTTTCCCAAACTTCTACAAATCTGACACAGAGCAAGAGTGGACCATTGGCTCTGACTGTGGCATATTTGGTGCTGATTCAAACTTCAATTTCAAGGTTACATTTTTTTTTGTTTGAATTGTTCCCATTTTGAGAATTGCTTTGTAGAATGTTGATTTGCTCTCATGCAGCTATAATATTAATAGGAGACCACATGTGGGAACTTGTCTGATTGGAAAACTACCTCTTATATAAAAGTCTTTTTTCAAAAGTTCATTCTGGTTATTTGGTTCATGGGGACCAGCAAGTGGATATTAGGATAAGGGTTGATGTTGGGGATTCCATGTGCCTACAAACCACTACCTTTGGATGCCTTCTCTGCTGAAAGGTTGGGATCTCACCTAATAGTCCAAACCAGAGAGGAAGATCTGGAGCAAATGGTGCCACTTTGTGATACAGCTAGACTTTGTTAAATCACTGCATTATTTTTTAGATTTAAACTCTTCATTTCCATTATAAAGTGGCACTCAGAACAGTTTACAGTGTTCAGAAAAAAAGGAAAACCAACTTAAGCTATAAAATTGTGAGGACAGAAGCTTGTATTGAATTGCATAATTGCATTCTATCACTCATAAATACAAGCCAGTGTGTATTCATTTATATAAGTGTAAACATTGTACTTTTCCCCATATTGGTTGTACAGTACTGTATTTTAATATTTGGGTTGCAGGTCTATACGTGCCTGCTTTGAAGAAAGACCTTGGGAACTAAGCAGGGCTTGCCTCTTAAATAGAAGTGCATAGGTACCCTGTGTGGTAGAGTGGACAGAGTGATAGACTAGGATTTAGGAGACCCTGTTCAAATCTGCACTTAGGGCTGGAAACTCAGTAGCGTAAGGGAGGAGTGGCACTGCTAAAACCAGTGAAATATTTCACTTATCTTGAAAACCCTAGTAAGGATCACTGTACGTTGGATGTGACTTAATGGCACCTAACACAGATTGAGAGAGAGAGAGGAAGGGGATTAAATTGTTGGGTAGTTCCTTCTGTGGGACTTGGAGCAGGTTAGGGTTGAAATGCAAACTTCAGAATATCCAATTATAAAAATATTTCAAAACTTTCCTGAGGAGAGTAGAAAAACTATTTTTATTTTTATTATTTGCTGGAAAGTAATCCATGGTTTTGAAAGTGGGGTAAAGTAATGGTCTAAGTACCTTCTATGGTGGGGGAAAATCATGGATGTGTTCATTGGTAATTGTCCAAGTTTCATGAATTTGACAGCATGTTCCTGTGCAGGTTTACTTGAAAGAAGGACTCACAGTGTTTGATGAGGCTGCTTAATGTGTTTAGGATTGAAGCTGTGGTGAAATAGTTAGGTATGATTATACGGTTTTAGGCTCTTCATCCTCTCCATTTTGAGTTTACTATAATAGCTAGTGTCCTCACATAGCCAACATCTGAAACTAGTCCTGTGGTATGTTTACTGGGGAAGACCCTCAGGGTTGCTGCACTGTCTGTCATTGCCACCCACCCTAGTCCTGATTATTCAAATTCCATGCCATTTGACAGATGTGAAATATTTGTTCAGGCTTTCTAATGGCAAAAAGTAATATTGGCTTTGAGGGATTTTACTGTTTATATATGTGCATTTCTGTGTGTTTAGTCAATAACTTGGCAGCTTCCTGATCATCAGGTAAACAGAGAAAAGTAACTGAAAGCAACCTTGGGAAATGTTCAGTTACTTCTCTTTCTTATCAGTTGATTGCAGGGTGCACTCTTTTGTATCTAATGAATATTAGCATGTGTGGGGACGAAGGGTTTATTTATTTATTTTAGATTATTTATTTATTTATTGGATTTCTATACTGCCCGTCTAGCTACCAGGCTACTCTAGGTGGTGCCCAGCAAAGGTGAACAACAAGCAAATATAAGTGAAAGACAACCAAATTAAACTAATTAAACAATAAACAACATGGACAGTAGTACAACAAAAATTAATTAATTAAAAAGGCAGAGGCAGTATTAAATTTGGACAGTAGTACAGGATGTACGACCATTCTGCTGTTTAGCAAGAGTCAAGACACGTTTGTGTAAATGGATAAGATGAAGGTCAAAACTGGCATGTTTGAGAGAGAGAGGAAGGCTGGGGACAATGGATGTTTGGCCAGCTCTGGATGGGAGGCCCTTGCCTCTGGGGAGGAGACCTTGCTAACCTTTCCAGTTCCCTTATTGTCTGTGGTCTCTCATTGCTTTCCACCCTCTCTTGCGTACTGATGCTTTTAGCTCCTGTCATAATAGTACCACCAATTGTGCTCCTATATTTATGGCTATGTCAGCAATTCCATTATACAGTGCAGCTCCTAACCCATGGTGATGTGGAGCTCATCTTGGGCACACAAACGTCTTTGTGCTTTGGCACACTTAAGTGCTTATCTGTTCACCTCTGGCCTAGTTTTCTTTTTGTTTTTCCCGTTTAAAATCCACATTTGTCAAGTGGAGATGGCTACTTCTCCCCTGGCCTGGGTAGAGATGTAAAATTTCTGGGTATTTTGAAGCTTGGAAAAAACACCATTTTTTTCCCTGGGGGAAAACGGAAATGTTCGGAAAAAATGGAAAAAATGCTACTTTAGCACTCCCATTCCCCCTTTACAGCTTGAAAGTTATTCTGTTACATTAGGAACATAAATATGACTATGGACAATTTGATTTGGCATAAAATTATCACAACTAGTACATTAAAATATAGTGTATCCTAATAATTATTACAAACAAATTACTTTTTAATATTTATTTCTAATTGTACCAAATGGAGTAACAATCTCCTGAACTGTTTACTAGTACAAAAGAACCTCTGCAAAACAATGTTTAAAAATCCAGAATTAACAATTATTCATATTTCCTCTCCACAGCATTAAATTAAAAATAAAATAAAAACCTCATTCTCATAAAAAGTATTGAAGGGGGGAGTGTATAGAAGGAAGTGGGAGAAGGTTTTAATGAATGGGCATGAAATTTAATCAGAATCATTTTCTGAGCTGTAATTATCAGTATCAGTTTCAGTCTCTGCCTCTGCAACTACTCTGTTGTTTCTGTCACTAACACAGTTATTATGGACTTGTAAAAACTGAAGGTTTGCCCGGATTGAAACAAGATTCTCTACCCTTTCACTTGTGAGTTTATTTCTAGATGTAGCATGAGTGTTTCCAAACATAGATCAGATTCTTTCACAGGCTGCAGAAGATGGGGGAATCTGAAGAAGGCGAGAAGCAAGAGGAGTCAGAGGCTGTGTTGTGCAAAGACCTTGCCACCATGTTGCAGGAGGAATATCTTTGGCAGAATCCCAGATAGCATTCCTGGACCAAATCCCTGAAGATGTTCTATATTCTGCAAGATTTGAAAGTACCTTCCCAACATCAAGTCCTAAATGTGCTGCTTATTTTGTAATCCGGTCCAATGCAGTAACAGTACTATCATCACTTACAGTATATTTCCACCATTGAATCTTGGATCCAGCTGATTTGCAGCAGCATGAACTGGATGGCAACAAAATTCTTCCCTTTTTAAAATAAAATATTTCACTTTACTTTCGTTTATAGTTGTAAGTGGAGATATACTGTGATTTTCAAAAAAAAACCCCTTGTTTTTGTCTTGGCCATTAGATAAGGAATTTCTGACAAAAGTGCCCTATCTGATTCAGATGCAGTGATTGCTGCAGCCATCGGCTTTAGAATCTTCAAGGAATTTTGAAGCTGAACCCAGAAGACATCCTGATCAAGAACAATGATTTTTACACTTCTGGATACTTCAAGATCTTCAGCTATTACTGTTTCTTGAAGAGTTTTGCTTTTTAGTAAACTTTCAAAGGAGATCACTATTCCAGCCCACCAAGTTTTATTCCAGAGCTTCAGTGGCATTATTCTTTGCAATTTTTTTCTTCTTGCTTTTTTTTTTGAAAATGCAGCTACAATGAATATCTTTTACATGTTTTATCACTTCTTCTGCTCATCTATAGGTCGTTTGAAGGATGTCCAGTAACCAGCCCATTCTTATTGCAGTAATAAAGTACAGTACTATATGTGGATACTTATCCATATGATCTCTCATGCAGCTTTCATTTTGCTGACATTGTCAGTCAGTAAAGCAAATACTTTACCACTCCCAATATCTTATTTTAGAGCTGATATAAATGTCTGTTCTCCCCAGTTTCTGTGCTTTTGTAAAAAAAACTGGTTGAGGTGTTTATAACAAAATTTATAATTCCTTCTCCTTTCACATTTGTCCACCCATCTGTAAGTAGTGCAAGACACAGTGCTTCATTAATTTTTCCTTGCACAGATTCCATTACATGCTCATATTCCAACTCCAAAAGAGGCTTGCTCAAAGAATGTCTGCTGGGCAAATTGTATGATGGTCTTAGTAATTTCGAACTTTCCTGCCAGTATGGATTTTCAGTTATTGAAAATGGTGTCCCAGAAGAGTATATTGCTCTTGCAAGAACTTGATCAATTTTTTCCTGATCTTCAGATGTCATCTTGTCTACAAATGAAGTTACTGAATAATTTTTGGATGCAGCTGTCTTCAGTTTGTTTACTTGAAGATGCTGCTGATGGGACAACACTTCGTGTTGCTGCTGATGTTACAGATGGAGTAGAAAGAGGACTTCTTAAATGAGAACGTTAAGAAAAGCTATATGCATTTTCATCTTCACTTAGATCCATGAAGGATTTTTTAATATCTACAGGATACCTATTACATGCAGGAATGTGTTTTGTCATCCTTGTAGCATTTGGAAATGCATATATCATATGACCATATTAGCAAATCACATTTTTCTTCTCAGAAGGACTTGTCATGTGAAAATGTTTCCATATGCTAGATGTTGGTCTCACCATTTTCCTGAGGGGAATAGGAAAGAAAAATAATTTAATGGCTAGTTTCTGTAATGTATTTCCCTCCAATGCTTTGAGGCCTAGTGAAGAGGAGAGAACAGAACTAAACATACCCAGCCACATGCAAAAAAAAAAAAGGTGAAACCTTTTTTCTTTCTCTTGTGACAATAGCAGAACCTCCTAAGAAAGAAATGCATCTTGTTCTTGCATTGGAGAGTTCAATTTGTAACCTAGGACTTGCTTGTCCTCAGTGCACACAAATTAGAATAATTTAATAGTGCATATTTTTAGAATTGATTTGGAAAACAGCTCTTCATATTGTCAATTCTACTTACAGATTGAGAGATAATAATTTATTACAGTAAATAATAAATGAATCCGGCAATGAATGAAGCACAAACTGGTGTACAGAAAGTGTAAGCACTAGCTATTATGCAAAGGATTTTTGTCTTGTAATTTGATCTGTGAACATCTCCACCCTACCACCGCCCTGAAATATCCACCACAATAGTGCATCTGTTAGCAATGCAGATCTTTTCTGGCAATGGCTTGCCTGCAGCCATTGTTTCTTCACAGTAGCTACTTACTTTCTATGGACATAAGGTACATGCCACTTAGTATTCATTCTCTCACATCCTTGCTGTAAAGTAGGGCACTATTTACATTAGAGATATGAAATCAAGATGGTAAGGACATATTTTTACTAACCCCCTCCCAAGGTCTTCATAGAACCCCCTGTCTGTTAGCCACAAATCTTTTGCAATAGTAATTTATTTTTTCTTGTTTTGAAGTCTTGTAATGGTCAGAATTATAAATTGGTGTCTTGGTTGGGAAGTCCTTCCTCTCATACTTTGGATAAAAACAAGAAGCAGAATTTGGAGCAGATTTCAAAGGCGCTACTTCGTGGTACAGTCACATCTCAAAGCAGTGCAATGACTGTAGACCCCGCTTGTAAATTCAGCCATATTGGGCCCAAGTAATTAATTCTGTATTCCAAACCCTCATTTGCCAATGTAGATCACATGTCAAAAAACTATAATCAAGCTTTCTGTCAGCCTCTGCACTGGACTCTTAAAGGTACTGTACTGCTGAAACAGGAATAATTGGGAAAGGAGAAATCCAGCTTTTCGTGATGCTAGTCAATTCAGGCTATTTTGATTCCTTTATCGGTCACAGTAGGCGATAGTTGATGATATCTGGAGATCTGGATTGCAGTACTGATTTCAGCAGCATGGGCCCTGGTTGGAGAGCCCTTCCTGAACAGATGGAGTACACAATCAGCAGAGTTGGTGTCGCTAATGGTTGAGTTCAGATAGATGAGTGGCTACAACTTGTCTGCTGTCTCTCCAAGGTTTGTTTTCTAAACCAAACTAACCGTTTCTCAAGTGTAGTATATATTCAACAGTATTAAAGGAATCTTGCCACTTCTGAGAGTGATGCCTCAAATGTTTCTTCATTTTCTATATGGTAGCTATTATTGACTTCATTGGCTTACCTTTGGGCCTTCCTAATGTGACCATTGGTTATGAGGCTGTATCCTAATGTATTTCAGTGTTTCATGTATCATCTACAGTGATACATGATACAGTGGTACAGATTCTACACCAACCTGAAAGCTTATCAAAACACCATGCAGTGGGATAGCGACGTTCAGTCTTTCTCTTCTCAGAGAGCCACTAATGTAATATTGTTATCTGGTCTTCTGAAAAAGTCTTGTATAGAAGCTTTAGAAGATGTTGGACATTTCTTTCTTTTACACTTGGGATGTGGAGAAGGTGGATGCGTTACAGGATGAAACAAGCCAACCTCACTTTCATTATATAAGAAGCATGCTGAAGCCGACTGATGGCTCCTGCTTGGAGCAAGTGTGGCTAAAACCTGCTCAATTTGTCTTGTTATACAAACCCTGATGCAGTTGCCACTTGAGTATTTCTTAAAATGTCTCCAAAACAAAGGTTGGATGCAAATTTTGTTTTAGGTTTTCTTGTCGATTCTCCCTGTGGCATAGCATAGAGGAAGGGAGCTTCACCCAGGTTACCCTGATCCAACAAAAAAATTGTGAAGGAAAATGCGGTGGTGTGTTTAGCTGCTGTTGCAAGTGAGAGTGAGCAGGCAATGTGCTCTAGCATCTACTCTTCCCCTGCCTTACTAGGCCATGAAAAGGAATCCAGTCACAAATGGCACAAAATAGGTTTTCCCCAACATCTGAAAACCACAGTGCAAATACAGACCTGCTGTCACTTTTATCCATTCTACTTGCCAGAGGGATGTGGCACTTGCCCTCTGTAAGCTGGCAAATGAATTGATGGATGCCTTGCATTTTCCTTGTTACAGTTGACTTTATATGCTACCATGTTGATTCTAACTTGCCTGGGTTTTCTAGCTATAGAACACTCAGAGGTTTTAGGTTATGTATTTTCATTTGTATGTTTCCTTTTTTCCAATTAAGAGCCCTTAGGCAGTTTACACATTATTAAAAAAACAATGTGATTAAACCTGCAGCAAGCTATTACACTAAAAATCAATTAATCATATAACAATACCAAGCAAATTAGTTAAAGCTGTAAACATGCCTTAAAAACAGATACAGGTATAAAATAATTATAGTGTCCTGCACTTATGGTGAAAACCACCCAAGTAATTGTTAAAAGCCTACCTAAAAAGGATGCTCTTCATATGCTCCCAGAAGGATAAAAGGGAGAGGCCAGAAAAGCCTCCCCTGGGAGGGCACTCCACTCCTTTTATTTGTTTGGATTTTATAGATATGGTGGAGGCAGCTTAACCATGAAATGTGTTTCATGAAAGATGTGGAAGGCTAGCATTCTGGAAAAGCAAGGTGGCAAGTTTTTAAACCTTAATTTAAACAGCTAAAGCTGTACTATGAATTAACCCCTCCCCCCTTTCCAAAGGCTGTGAAGGAAGTTTAAATCAGGGTTCTGTTTTTGGTTTTGCTATGAAACTGTAATCAGAATGGAGAAACTGGAAATATAAAGTTGATCTTTCCTTCTGAAAATGAGTAGTGCTTTGAACATGCAGAGTGTAAATTAGTTTACCCTTTTTCAATGTTTCTGAAAAGTAATCTATATTGAGGAGTTGATAAATGAAAGTCCAATTCTATTTAATTGATTAAAGGATACCCCCCCGACAGTTGGTTGACTGAAAGTCGTAGCAAAAAGCTTTCAATGATGAATCATGGGGAAATTGCAGTTTCTCTCATTCACGCACAGCATATAATTTGTGCCATAATAAGTTGAAAGCCTGAGGATGATGCATATCACAGTGTGTCTGTACTAAGGAAGCTAGAACGCTGAAAGATGTTGGAAACAGAAGCCATCATTAACTGGTTTAAATATTTGATTTAGTATTTTCTAATAACCTACAGATTGCACAAAAGAAAAGAAGGAAAATATTGATGGACACTGCTTAATAGCAGTGTGTTCACAACTGTTATGGATTAGTCTGATGTGTTAATAGTAGGATTGAGTGAAAGGGTGAGCCGTATGAGTGGCTTGCAGGCAGGTTCATTCATTTTCTCCCACTTCTCCTGCTAACTCATTTGGAGGAGTATCCTAGTTTCTGTTGCTGGCAGGAATAAGCATTCCTGTGTTATCTTTCCCCCAGCCTCGCTGTATGAATGAATGCTAAATTCTTTAGTCAACACATCATATGAATGTTCTGAGGCAAGTACCCAATTTATTTTGAAGTGGGCAGGAAGGAACAGGATATATTCTGGAACTGGGATGCTTTTTTCTTTTGTTTTCCTAAGCTGAGTGAAGATTGAATAACTGCAAAGTCTGGCTACATGGAGCTGGACTAAACATTTTAGTAGAGTTAGACTCTGAAGAACAGTCAGAAGATGGAAATACTCCAAACACTCCTACGATCTGCCGCCAGCCATGGCCGGCTAATGCTGAGGCACTCTGGGAGTAGTGGTCCAAATAGGTAAGTTCTAAAGATCAGATGACAAGACTTTTAGACTTTTTGGTCTGCTCTTCTAGAAACCAGCTTTATTCTAAACTATATGGATTTGCCTCTCCATCAGATATTTTACTATTGGTGATGCTTTGACCATAGCAATAGAAACAGGCCAATGTATTTTGGAATGAAGTGTTTGATGAGTCTTCTGAGACCTGGCACATGAACACCTGATGCAGATGAAATGGAACGTGATATAGCATTAGAGGTACAGTTTGTGATGTACTAAAGAATAAAGTATTTTCCATCAGACATCGTTGAAGATCTCTACTGAAGGCAAAGATCCACAAATTGCTTGAAGGTATTTTTCATTCATAATATATCTTTTTCATGAGCATGGTGAATTTATAAACCACAGATAGTAATGCAAGGTAAATGCAGTATACTTACTGGTATCTGTTCTCTGAAACTATTATACAGTTAAGATACATTTATTGTTCCTATGAAATGAAAAGGTTTTTAACCATTGAGGGAACATGTATTTTTGACACTTTCCCAGATTCAGCAGTGTTCTGGTAGCTGAAATTAATTTGTCCAATGCCAAAAACAGAGGTTTTAAAATTCCTTCCCAAAAGCTTGAGAGTATGCATCTGTGTTGTGGGGTCTCATTTAACAACTTTAATAGACGTTTCAATGCTACTAAATTTTTAACAGTCTCATTCTAGTAACACTCCACTAATAGATTGCTTGCAGCTGTTGTGATTTGATAGACGAAACTTCTCCAACATTACTCCCCCATATCAGAGCTTAATATTTTAGCTGTGGGGTTGGCCTGTATCACAGTAGTGAGAGCGGGAGACATATGCTGACCTTTCTGAGGATGTCATCTCTGATTTATGGCAAGCTTTTAGAGGGGGAATGTTTTATGTTTATATGTGGGGAAATGCTTTCAAAAGTAATTTTTGTAAGAAGAGGAATAATTGAAATCCATCAGTAGTGTTTCAGAGTTTCTTCAGTAATCTCTGTCAACTTTGCTGAAGATCGGTAGTTCTCTGGGAATGAGGAACATATTAGTGGCCAGGGAAACAAAAAGCAAGTGTTGCTTGTCTATGAATCCCCTATGTGGTTATCACGTTTTTTTCTCTTGCTGGCATTCTGGTGGTTATAGTACAGTGGTCCTATAGTACGCGGGACCGAAGTATATGAAAAAAGGCCCCCTGGGGTAAGGGGGGAAAGGCCTGTGTCAGGCCTCCCGTACTTAGCCCAGGACTGGTGCTGCCCCAAACGGGCCTGCGAGGGCATTTCCAGGCCATCTGGAGGCACCAAAAGGGCCTCCCTGTGAACCGGAAGTGACTTCCAGGTCAACAAAAATCATTTCTGAGGCCTCCAGGGGGGCTTTCTAAGCCAGAAAGCCTGGGAAGGCCCTCGCAGGCCCGTCCAGGGCAGCGCCAGGCTGGGAGTAAGTACAAGAGCCCCCAGTTAGCCCCCCCCCGGCCCGGCCTGACCTGCATCCGCATATTGCGGATTTTCAATTATCGCAGGTCAGGTCGGGTCCCTAACGCCCACAATAGGTCACTGTATCTTTTTGTAGACTTTTCTGTTTTTATATGACTTGCTGACTTGTGGGATTCACACGGTGGGATGACATCTACTTGGCAGTTTGGCTTAATTTTTTTCCCCTTATGAAATTTTTTTCTTCTCCAGCAACCCATATCTTGGTTTCTAGGCACAGATTTCAGTGACTTTAATCACTAGCTAGCTTCTAGAATCTGCTTGTCAAATGAGTGGAGTTTTCTTGCTCATTTTAAAATGTTGGCGTAGAATAAACTTTTCAAATTTGGCTAGACTGACATTGTTGTCATTTCAAGCTATCTGAAAATGTTGAGTTTTTACGAAAGCCAAGAGACCAGAAAAGGCTCTGTGTGTGTGTTGTGTTTGTGTGTATGTATGTATTATTATAAATCAGCATGCAGCCCAAAGTAGGCAAGAATGATCAATAAATAAAAGATTGCATCTGAATTTTTCAGTAGTGTTGTATCAGATTATGACTTACAGAGTCCTGAATGGTTTGGTAAAAAGGCCATAGCTCCCCAGGTTTTTCTACTTGGCAGTGGGACCTGGAGATGTGCAGTAATTGCCCTTATTGGCTAAGAGACTGAACTGTGAAATACAAAGATCCTGGTGTGAATCTTGCCTCTTCCACTAGATTCCCTTAAGCCAGTGTTTTTCAACCTTTTTTGGGCAAAGGCACACTTGTTTCATGAAAAAAATCACGAGGCACACCACCATTAGAAAATGTTAAAAAATTTAACTCTGTGCCTATATTGACTATATATAAAGTAATTTTTCAATTTTTCCCACGGCACACCAGGCAACATCTTGCGGCACACTAGTGTGCCGCGGAACAGTGGTTGAAAAACACTGCCTTAAGCAAAAGTAATAGTGACTTCATGAGTTTCAGTAAAGAAAGCAGATATCATGTATAGGAAGTTAACCTCTGGAAAGTGCCATATGATGGTGATGGTGATGGTGAAGGTGGTGATGATGGTGAAGGTGGTGGTGGTGGTGATGATGATGATGATGATGATGATGATGATGATGATGATGATGATGATGATGATGATGATGATGATGACATGTTTAAAAAAAGAAAGTGAGATTCTTAGAATGCAGTGTTCTATCATAGACCATGTCAGTTCTTTTCTTGTTTTGCTTTCCTTTGAACCCTTGCACAGAACTGTAAGTCAGTCCTGTCCCTGCCCTTTTTCTTTTATTAATATCCCCCTCCCTGACAAAAGAACAATATCATAATTAGAATTAACAGTGATCTGTTTATAACCTGACATGTGCTCTTGTCCCAATTGCCTTTTGCTCTTTCTGGCTGAGTGCTTTAAAATCACCCAGAAATTGGCTGCCTGGCAACATAAAAGTGGAGATATTAAAATGAATTACATGTCTTCCAACTATTCCTATTACCTTGCTAAATTTAGATCAAGTACAACTTTGCAGTTGCGATCTCATGGGATTTTAACAGAAGTCAAGAGAGATAATATCCAGTCTCTGCCAGCACTGGAGAAGAGAAGTGGCCTCACACTGACTTCTGCATCTGTCATTCTAATTACTCTGTTAAACTTGCATCCACAAGCAGCACGTGCCACTGTCATTCATGATGTAACTTCATAGAAGCTTTGTTTGAGATGACTAGTTTGGTTTGTTCGGTTGTTAATACAAGGTGACCATCTCATCTTAAAACAAACCCTTTCTGTTTAATGGCTACAGTGCCTTCTGTGCAGTTGTCCCAACTTCCATAGAAAGTGTTGTTTTGAGTGGCTGATTTCTATTAAACTGTGGTTTGTGTTCCTGGTTTCATTGTTTACTGTTGCTTATTTTAGTAGTTTATGTCACTCTGAATCAGGGCTGTGGAGTCGGTAGATAAATGTTCTGACTCCGACTCCGACTCCGACTCCGACTCCCCGACTCCGACTCCTCTGTGATCAAGTATGGTTTTATTACTTTGCGGAGTGGCTTGCTTTCATACTATCTCCTCAGTAACGTCCTGTGCCTAGCCTATGTTGCAGGGATGGCCTGTTCCCTTGGGGGACTTCTTGAGGCATAAACTGACATCACATCATTAAGCAGCCAATGGTTCCTAATTATGGAATGTGTGTTTTTAAGGTGTAACTGGACTAGTAATATTTTCCTGGATTGTGTGTGGACAATGTCCCCATTTTCCAGGGAGGATTATGAGTGAAATTTCTTGTCTTGATTAAAATTTTGTAGGAAACAAACCTAACTCCACTGCCACCGTACTGGTTTGGAATAGGGGGTCATACTGCTGGCAGCAAAAAGGCTCTTGCATTTTCCTTTCAGCGTGTTGAGTTTGGCTTTATTAGTTGCCCCACTGATTTAACTCAGGCACCACATGGTTGTGTTGTCATTTGGGGAACCAGGGGTTGGCAGATAAAACTTTTTAAAAAGCCAGAGTAAACCTTATGTTGGAAGACAAGATAATGGTTTGTGAGCTGTCAGAAGACTGCTCCCGGTCCAGTACTGAAAGGACACCATACCTTCTTCTGATTTGATGAGGAGGTGCACATGATTTCTGGGAGCCCTACAGTCATTGGCTATTCAAATATAGGTTGCTTAGAAAGCTGTTTATTAATGGTTCTCCTGGTCTTTGTGAGAAGAGGAAACAAGGACATTGAAAAGCCAAATAGGCAAATCTGGCAGCATTTTCTAGATTGGGTTCTCAGAGCAACAGTGTGTACTGGTGGGATTTTCTCCTTAATTACTTCATCGGAGGCTCTGAGACCTGTGGTTGGGAAGTTGCCTTACCTATGCAGTTTTTTTTAACTACTGGTTTTGTTGTTCCAAAGGCTTTGGTAAACTGAGGCAGGGAAGCTCTTCCTTGTTAAGTTTTTTTAGGTTTGGGAAATCTGATCCCTTTGAAATGGAATGGAATGAAATTTATTGTCATTGTATAAATACAACAAGATTAAAAGTGTCATCTAGTCAGTCATTCACACACCCCAGCATAAAAATCCAAGACGTAAAATCTACCATTTAAGAACAAACCATCCATACACATACTCCAACATTTACACGCTGAACATCACTTACACTCATTTAAAACTGACATAAAAATCAAACATACACACACAGCCCTACACTCTTTCACCTGACAGCATTCATACTCAATCCATAAAAACTACAATTAAAAAAAAACAGCCATACATAATCCCCCATACAATATATATGTAACACATTCAACACTAATATTACCCGTCAACTTAATTTTTAACAGAATTTAGCATGGTTACTGCTATTGGGTAAAAACTGTTTCTGAATCTTTCTGTTCTTGTTCTAATAGAGCTATACCTTCTTCCTTATGGTAATGGTACAAACAGAGAGTGTCCAGGATGAGAAATATCTCCTACAATATTCTGAGCTTTCTTAAGACAGCTGGGGCTGTGTAATTCCTCCAATGTGAGGAGTGGGCATCCGATGATCTTCTGTGCCATATTGATAACTCTCTGGGGCGATTTCCTCCATTCCTGTCCTCTCCTGTTCCTCTGTAACGCCCCTCCTTGAGTATTTGGTAAGCTTCAGCAAACCTGTTTGTGAGTGGGAAGAAAAGCAGAAACACTCTGACCTACTTCTGTGACTTTTTGAGTTCATACTTGCGGGCGGGGGAGGGGGGAATTATCCTGCTAAATCTCATTTTGTGATTTCCATAAGGGTGTGAGTAGCAGCAGCCAAGGCTTTTTTTATGTGTCAGAGTACTGGGATTCCGTTGGATGCCATCTTCTCAAAAGGGCTCATGTCTGATGATGCACTATTCCATATAAAGGCAGGGTTTCATTTTGCATTGCAAGCGCATACTGTGTGCACGCAGCAGAGGCTCTGAGTCATTCTTGATTCTCATTAAATGCCTCTCCAGTGATGATACAGTGTGGGCAAATGCAGCCCACTTGTTCTGTCGGTGTTTTTTTTTAATAATGAAAAAAGTTTTAAAATTGATTTGACACCTTCTTTTGTATAACTTTGTTCTGTGGCCACCCTACTTAGGAACTATTTAATTAAAAATTTGTTAGTCAATTACCCATCTTGTTCCCTCACCAATAACATTTCACAATACTAGGATTATTTTAATCTCATAAGGGAAGGGGTATAAGAAAACAGGATCTTGCCCCACAGCACGAAACTTAAGATGCACCTCCCTCATTTTAGTGCGGACCTGAGAGATTTGCCAGCATACCCCTTGTTCTCATTGTCGTTCAACAGTGTACATCTATCCTTGTAGGTTTTCAGCTGATCATTGCAGAAGGAAATATTTCTGCTTGCCTGCTTTCATTTCTTGTATAGCAAGACCCAACAGTTTCAACAGGATTCCTTAATTGGTTCCATAATTATTCTTGTGTTTTCAGAGGAGCTCTGTGAGGATATGTTTGTATAGTTTTTAATGTATCTTTTGCTTTATATTTGCAAGACCACTGCGGGATGGAACATTGGTTTATCTGATTTCCAGTTTACTGAGGAATAAGGGAATACAGTGAGATGCAGTGAATGAAAGTCAGTGGCAGAGGAATGCTGCCGTTTTAATTCCTGGTTCATGCTTTCTATGTATGATGGGTGAAAAAACAGGCTTGGAAAGGGAACATTCTGTTACCGAGTGGGACAGAGTATGGCATGGCAGTTATGGGGCTAGTTTGACATGTCCATCTGTGGGCACGCTAGGTGTGGCATTTGTAATATCACTGGCAGTTTAATGCAGTGTGTGCGTAATTATGAGAAATATGAAATACGGAAGAGAGGGAGCTGCCATCATGATAGCATGAAAGGTTAGGTGTGGAATAAATGCATGTACCATTTCACCTGGCTCGTAGTTTTTGTGTTCTTGCCTGACCGTAGCAGTCCCACAAGGATTGCTTACTTCAGTGATGATATTTACAAATGCTTATATATTGTTGGGAGGCAGGAGCCTTTCTCGTCAAAGAAAGCAGAAGCACTTTGTCCAGTAACTTGAGATGGTTAATAATGTCACAGCTACCCAGACCTCCCTGTATTGCTTTGTGCAGACCTCAATGTGGAATTTATATAGAAAAATAATGAGTATCTCTTTAGTTTATAGCCTGATACCATCTTCCTTGCCAAAAATCATTGCAGTTGAGGCCTTTTTTGTGCATGGCCCAGTTTGCTTAGTATTGAAAACTAAGTACCTTAGATTCAGTCACTTACAAATGTTCTACAGATTCAAGATATTTTTCCACACGTCTGTGGCCAAGATCATTAGTAAATAGAGTAGGCCCATTGAATCCGTGGTGATTTTGTGAGTTAATTCCTTAATAACTTCTACTGATTCAGCAAGCGTACCCTAGTTGTGACTTACTATTGGATTTCAGCCAGTATCTCTTAATCCATATTTTTGTCCAGTAGATTTGCTTGTAACTTTTGCTTTTTCTCAGAGAATGGGACTACAGTGGTACCTTGTATAAAGGAATTAATTTGTTCAAAATGAAATTATGTTAAGCAAATTTTCCTTTATACAAATTTCCCATAGGAATGCATTGAAAACGGAGTAATCCCATTTGTATGTTGTACGGATTCGCCCCATAGGTGATTATGTTAAGCAAATTTCCCCTATATCCGGAATTTTTTATGTTGTACAGATTTTATGTTATACAAACTGTTTGTTATACAAAGGTCCATTGTATTCACATACTTTATAAATAGGCCCTAGGTTTTAACTCTATTTTTCTGTCAGACACCTGCCTCCGAAGAAAGACATTTTCCAAAACACTACCAATTACTATTGTCTGTTAGCCAACTATAGGATCAGAGTCTACTCCCATTTCCAGTTATCTGAAATGTCCTCTTGTGCAACCTCATGCAGTTAAAGCTCTATAAATTTGTCAATCATGAGCAACGGCAGCAGCATGCCATTAAGCTGATTCTGATTTATGACAGTCCCTTCCAGGGTTTTCTAGGTACAAAGTACTCAGAAGTGGTATTCCTACCTCTTCATGGGCTGGGGTGCTGGGACTGTGCAGTTTTACACAAGGCTAAATAGGCTGGCTCTTCTCATGGGAGCCATGGAGGTACGAAACTCTGCTGCCAGTTACCCAACACACTGAGCTCTAGCCAGCTCGCAATGTGTTAGTAAATGTCATAACTTAACAAATGCTCTTGTATTCTATCAGAAATTTAAAAATCAAGTATTTAAGGTAAAGCATGGAACTAGGGACAGTTGTACACTTCTACATACTGTATATTGTATTGATTCTACTTGATTCACGTTCCAGAAAGAGGTTTTGGAAATTGGTGTAAATTTGGACTATGTAATTAAAAGCACTAACCTGTCCCCATTAGGTCTTATTTGTGATATAGGTATTGTATATGGCTTTCATAAAGCAGTCTTTATATTAATATGTGTATTTAGAAATGCCATCCTTACAAATCCTTCTGAAATGTGTGTTCCATTAAAAGAAATTATTAAACAGTGCTCAGAGCATATACTGCTAGAGCAAATACTTAATGAATGCCAAATATAATTTATTCAGATACTATTTATATGCATAAATTTCAATATTTTTGACATTGAATGCTGTCAGTCATGTAAGCATGAAAAACTGAGGCTGTGGCGTTGAAGACTGTTAGCTTGTCAGGTCAGAAATTCTGATCTTTGAACATAATCTAAGAGACCCGTAGAAGTTTACGGACCTCTAGTTGAGCAAATCAGAAGCCTGTGTTCATCACAGCTGGCATTTATCCCAAAAAACTTCAGAATGAAAATAGACAATCACTGCCAATGAGCTCAGTGTTCACATGCGTATCAAGGTATAGATTGTTGCAATAATTCCAATTGCAATTATTTGAGGTTTATATCTTGTGGTTTTTCACTGGGGGTCTCAGGTTTGTTTTGGAAATTTGTCATTTTATACAGGCGTATGTTGAATTAAGAAGGTCGTGAGTTCGAGCCTCACACGGGGCACCATAGAATGTAGGGATTCCTTCACCTGAAAGCCCTTGAAATGCTAACCCTCCAGACCGGCTAAAGGGATCAGCGGCGATAGGAATGCAGAGGCCTCACACACAGAGATTCTTTTTGGTGCCGTGCTTCAGATGGATCAGGCAGAGTCAACTTCTGCCTCTTCCCCCTCGCCAGGCTGTTTTTATTACCTCTCACAAATCATAGACACGTCAGCATAGAACCATCCAATGAACATACAGCTACTATTTCCTGGGCATGCGCAGTTATAGAACATTGTCTCACTCTCTAGGCATCCATCCTCCTACGTTTCCCTCGTCGCCATCTTTAGAATGATCTGTCCTCAGCTCCTATTTGCCAGCTTATTACCCAATCAGAGACTGTTATTGTTGTGACGTATAGACATACTGATTGTCTGAGGCTTCTCAGTGCTAGGCTGGCAAAGCATAGGAGTTAGATCCCCACAGGTGTATGTTTAGTGTGTTTCCCTAAGGCCAGTATGGAATGTGAGATCTCTGTATGCATTACATAAAAATTAGTTTATATATGAAACAGGCTGCAAGGGGGCGGAAAACTAAAAATCTAAAATAAACTTTAAAAAAGTCATTTCAACTTGTATAGCAATTACAAAAACAAAACAAAATCCAAAAAGGAACCTCAGACTTTTTCTCTTATTTCTTGTACTATTCCTGCCAAGAAAACTCCATGGACTTGAAGAGGGTCATGAACAACACAACGGTCATGACACACACACACACACACACACACACACACACACACACACAACACACACACACACACACACACACGAAATATTGTCTGTCTTACCCATCATCAGGTTGCCTTTTAGTTCTTTGGTGATAGCAGATACTTATTATGAATGTTGGCAAAATTTAAGTATCAGGTAAAAACAAGGAGTTGAATGATGGAATTTGACTTAATCTGTTACAAAGACATTGCCTTGGTTTTGGGAATTAGCACATTTTAATTGTTTTGACCTAGTGGAAAATTACCAGGCCCCTTTGTCAGCTACTTGTCAGGCAGCCAGTCTGTGCTTGTTTATGGGAAAAGAATGAATACGTTTTTAACTGCTGCTTCAAACTTTTAATTTCTTTGGAAGGCCTCTGATAAGAGGGTAGCAGCCTTAGGTTTATTTCTGCCCATACCGTCTTATAAATTGCTATTGGGCTTTTTGTGTGTTCAGACAGGATTTTTCCTCCCCATCATTCTGACGTAACTTGTTGTCTTCCTGAAATACTACTACTGTACTTCTGAATATAAGGGGCATGCCTTACTAGTGTAGAATGCACGTCATGATGTTTGTCTTTGGTGCCTCTCAGTCTCCTTTTCTTTGTTTTCTGTTTTGTTGACATTTTCTTGGAAACTCCTTTTAATAAGTGCCTTTCTTAAGTGATGTGAGATGTTTGGTCTTCTCATTTTCAAATGGCAGCATTCTTAGAATGCTGAAATAAGAAGTATATATATCCACACTCTTTCTAATTTTCAGCTTTGTGATAATACCTCACCCACTCAAGGTTCCTTTGCGACTGGAACCAAAGGGCATGGAAATGATCGCTGTGGATGTGCAGAGGAGAAGGAATGCTATATGGTGTGTGTGTGTGTGTGTGTGTGTGTGTGTGTGTGTGTGTGTGTGTGTGTGTGTGTGTGTGTGTGTGTGTGTGTGTGTGTGTGTGTGTGTGTGTGTGTGCAAGCTGTGCAGCTTAGATGAAGCCTTGGTATGTGAGCACATTGATGTCTTCTGACTTCCTAAACTAAATCATGTGAGACCTAGTTACTACATGGAGGGTAGACCATGCTATACCAGGGATCTCCAGGTAGGGATGTTTCTGAAACTATGGAAAATTGTTGCTATCAGAAAGTATAATAGTGGACAAAATGAACATAATGGGTATGGAATGGGAGTTTTGGAAATTGGGATTTTTGGGGAATGGCTTCGGATGTGCCAGTGCCCTCCCCTGGAAGTCATTTCCCCCTGTACCTTGGCAAGACACAGGGAATCCTCAGGATTCTTGTGGTGCAGCAGGATGCATTTGTAAGGATGCAAAGAAGCAGCGTGGGAGAGGCATTGCAGCAAGAGAGATGTTTCGACCTCTTGCCAGTTTGAAGGTTACCAGTCTCATAATTCAACCTGGGAGGGGTTCCCAGGTTTTGGGAGTTTGTTGACTCCAAAAATTCTATCCCCAATGAACAGGTGATTTGATTTTTGGTATAACTCAGTATAAATGTAATATAAGACAATTTTCTATGCTCCCCCCTCCCTCCCGTGATGATTGTTTTACATTTAGACAGTTGTTGGTCAGCCAGATGAACTCTAAAAATGGGATGCTCAAAGAAAATCTCAGGCCTCAGAGCTCTCCCAGAATTCAAAAAATTAACATAAATATTTCAGTTTTAAGCATGCATAACAAAAACCTGTTCAGTTTTTATGCAGAACGTATCAAACTGAAAACTGGGTTAGATTCAGATGAAGGAGGAATGGAAATTGGCCAAAGAAGCATCAATCATTTAAGGTATGCAGATGATACAGTACAGCTGGGGAAAATAGCATAGTGTCAATTTAAAATAATTACTCAGGACTGTCGCCGCTGTGGGGCCACTGTGAGATACAAGAAGCTGGACTAGATGGGCTTTTGGCCTGATCCAGCATGGCTCTTCTTATGTTCTTATGTTCTCATCCTGTATTGATTACTGCAATGCGCTTTAAGTGGGACAGCCTTTGAAGACGGTCCGTTGATTGCAGCTGGTTCAGAATTGTATGCCGTGGCTGGTGAGTGGTGGGGCCGCCAAGGAACAAATCACACCAATTCTATATGACTTCCATTGGATACCAGTTGTTGCCTGAGCCCAATTCAAAGTGCTTGTTTTGACATATACAGTCCTAAACGGCTTACAACCTAGATACCTGAAGGACTGTCTCCTTCTATATGAACCCACCTGGGGGGGGGGCTTCCTGAAAGAGCCATCCCTCAAGGAGGTGAAAGGGATGGCTTGTGGGTATAGGGCCTTTTCAGCAGCTGCCCTCCAGGCTATGGAATGCCCTCCCAAGTGAGTGACTATGAAGATTCTCAGTCACCCAGGTGAGTTTATCTGGAAGTTGAGTCATGACAACTGGACTTCTTTTCTTGAGAGATTGAAACATTTTGCTGCTGATCCAAATAGCTTGGTCAGTCTATTTTATAGTTCAATTTGACCTCATGTCACCCTGGTCTGAAATAGACCCCTAAGATTAACTGAATAGGCTCCTTAGTTGGACAATAGACTCATTAAGTGGACAATGGCCCACCTTTAGAACCTTCCCAACACCCATAAAGTATGAGTCATTAGCCATGGTCTTGTTGGTGGAGGTGTAAAGTATTCTTGATTTGTCTGGGAATTGTTGAAATGGCCACTTGATAAGTAGCAGAAAGATTGTGGCTGAGCCCCCCACCTCTGTTGAGTTGCCATGACTGAACTTTCAGACTCCCAAGTGAGATCCACCTGGCGCCAATGTTGATGATATTTCTGTGCCAGGTAAAAACCTTCCTGTTCCAGAAGTTTTTTAACTGACATAACATAGATTGTGGGTCCTGATGGCAATTTTAGTGTTTTGTATTTAAATGTTTTTATTGTTTGTAATTGTTCATTGACATTTTAATGTTTTGATTTTTTTAACTGTTCATTTTAATTGTAGGCTGCCCAGAGACCATTGGGTAGTAGGCGGCATATAAATTGTATAAATAAATAAATGAATAATTGTAATCTCTAAATAAGAACATTAGTGAGGGAAAAATAGATTCATTCATACAAAATGTGGTGTGAGATAGAGCCTTATGGATAGCGGCCCATACCATAATAGAAAGACAACTAAATGGTTACCAGATTAAATAAAATCTAAATTTACACAATAAGCTATGTTATATCAAGCATATCATTAAAAGACAAAGCTAATTGCAAAATACAGTACAAGAAAATACTGAAGGAAACCTGATTTGAGCTTGGCCTACCTAAGACTCAAAATTTTCTGATTTTGATACTTGTCCCACGTACATCTCATTGAGATGTTTGTAATGTGCTTGCATAGTAAATAGAGATCTGAGAATGAAGAAATATAATATTTGTAGTCCAGAAAATCCAAGAATTCCATCTCTAGCCTTTAGTTTGCAGGACTTGAACAGGTCAGTAATGACAGGAGCTTTTGGAGGTCATTAATTTATAGGTTCAGAAGCAACATTATGGCATATATTATAATACAAAACATATTTTAAGTAGCCTATGTAGGAACTGGCAAACCAGTATTCCTGCCAAAAAAACTCCATGGACATGGGGTCACGAAGAGTGAGTTGCAACTGTAACCCCCCCCACAGGGTTTGTGTGTGGTGGCTCAGTGGGCTAGAGTGCTTAAAATGTCAGCTGCAAAGTCGGAGGCTCAGTGGTTTGAATCCCGGGTGTCATGCAGCGGAGTGAGCTCACTGTTAACCCCAGCTCCTGCCAACCTAGCAGTTCGATAGCATGTAAATGCAAGTAGATAAATAGGCACCACTGTAAAAAGTGGGAAGGTAACCAGTGTTCCTTGCAGCCATGCCGGCCACATGGCCACAGACTTGCACAACACGGGCTCTTTGGCTTGGAAACGGAAATGAGCACAGCCCCTAGAGTCGGACACAACTAGCACACACGTGTGTGTGGAATCTTTACCTTTTTTATGAAATGAATTTAGATGTATATTTTAAGCGAAGATATTAAAAAACATTTCCAAAAGTCCAACAGTGTTGGTCAGCTGCAGAAAAACCAACATCAAATTTGGTCAAACATTTCAGGCCAACACACTTAATCCGACATAAGTTCGGCGGTTCGAATCATGGGTGCCACGCTGATAACCCCAGCTCCTGCCAACCTAGCATTTCAAAAGCATGTAAATGCAAGTAGATAAATAGGTACAGCTGTAAAAAGCAGGAAAGTAAACAATGTTCTGTGTGCAGAAATGCATTCAGCCATGCTGGCCACATGGCCATGGACTTGCACAACACTGGCTGTTTGGCTTAAAAACGGAGATGAGCACTGCCCCTAGAGTTGGACACGACTAGCACGCATGTGGGGGGAACCTTTATCTTTTTACTTTTTTAAAAAGATAAGATAACCTTTATTGGCATAATAGGTGAAAACAGAGAAGTTTCACAGCTTGCGTTAAGATCCACAAGGATCTTAACTTTATACATACACTATATGCCAGGAGCAGCAGGTCTTTTGTAACAAAATTCAGTGCTTCTTCAGATACCTTTGAAATCGAAACTTGGCCCCCTTTCCAAAATTCAGTCTTAGAT
The DNA here is from genome assembly GCA_029282475.1 of Phrynocephalus forsythii. NCBI lineage: Eukaryota > Metazoa > Chordata > Lepidosauria > Squamata > Agamidae > Phrynocephalus > Phrynocephalus forsythii. The sequence continues at coordinate 27,985,756 of JAPFRF010000011.1, read as the reverse complement.
GTATAATATAATATAATATAATATAATATAATATAATATAATATAATATAATATAATATAATATAATATAATATGATAATTAAGATTGCTATCATTTTTCTTCGTTGATCTTCCAGCTTTTGCAGTATGCAGTGTTTCGTTGTTGTTGTTGTTGGTTTTTTCTTCCTTCAGCAGTTTTGATCAAGTTGTAGGACTTGGAGTCCTTGGTGAAGCCTCTGTGTAAGCTTGCTGAACTTTTTAAAAGAATGAAGCTGCACTTTAAATGCAAATACACTTGGCAGAGCCCTTGATGGTTATCAAAGAGCACCACTGAACAAAATGTGGTTGGTTTTAATTGAGGCCTTATCTTCCTTGCCCAAAGCCCTACCCTGCATCCAAAGGCAGCTTTGTCTTGCGATATGAAAGACAGGAGGCTGTATCAGATAGTCTGGGCTTCTGGAAAAGGAACAGGACTTTTGTGAGTCAAAAGATCTAATATTTTCCCCTTGGTGCCCATGTTTTTAAAACTGGTATTTTCTTCTTATCATAGCAAATGAGGTGATTTCTAACTTCAGTGGGAAATGCATGTTGGATCTGTTACTACTGATGCAAATAAGGTTGTGGAGGAATTATGTTAATCCTGTTTCTGATGAGATATAAAGATAATATTTAGAGCAGCCAGTCCATTAATTAATTACATTAAATTTTTATACCACTAAAATCTGAAACTAGTTATCTTCTGAGGATAATGCAGCTTAATTTTTCTTCTATTTTACAGTAGAATGCCTTATCATTTATACAGGGGATATTCTACAGCTTGAGAATATGAAATGTGGACAATTAATTATTGTAGTAACGGAATGAATATGTATCTAGAAGTGGTCTAAGATCGGTTCTCCCTTCATTTTGTTGAAAGTCTATAGTTAAAAGGCATATTGATATTGATTTCAGTTAGTTTTTTTTAGGGGGGCTGTTTAATTCATTTCCTTTTATAATATACATTAATGAACATAGCTGCCCCATGAGTAGAAATGGTTTTCACCCACAAATCAGCAGGGGTAGGTAGGGAGGGAGAGAGAGCCACCATTGGGTCACTTGTGATCAAGTGACCTGCTACAGTCTTTGTAGATCAAGACATTGCTTGTTGATTAGGGCAAAAATTAGAAGAAGAAATGTTTGCTTTTCTTGCAAAATGCTTTTAAACCAAGTTACTCTTAAACCAAGGTATTACTGTACAAATTGCACTTTATTATTGTCACATTGAAAACACAGCGTAAAATCCAGTTGTTAGTCTCAAGCAGAGCAGATTCCACAGTCAAGTACATGGTGTGGCCGTGGACTTCTAGCCAACATCTTTTGTGAGTTTTGGCATTTTATGTGTACAGTATGTGGTCTATGGGACCCCAGAACAAATCATCTTGAGTTTCCATTATTTCCATTATTTCTTAATTTACTTTTTGGTTATATTTTGGTTTACAAGCACATTTCCAGAATGAACTATGCTCATAAACCAAGGTATTATTATAATAGTAATATTTTCTCATAATACCCCTAGGTACCTAAATGATCCTTTCAAGAGCTACTTGAAGGTGCCGTTTACTACTGCTGTTTTGATTGATGTGTTGAGCGGGACTCGAGTATGCATTTGTTGTTCTCTCTGCCTTAGGGTAACCCTATGAATGAGCAATCTCCAAAATGTCCTGTCCACACCTGCCCTGCCTAGCTCTTGTAAACTCAAGCCTATGTCTTCCTTTTGGGAGCCAGTCCCTCTTGTTTTTGTTTCCAAATGCAAGATGGAAACAACTCTATGTCATTATTCAAATCTTAATGTTCAAACCAGGGTAGATAAAAATAATTTTATAACATTGAGCTATATAATTATTTAAATAATAATGTTTTTTTTTAAATTTGAAAAGTTAAATACCCCCTTGATCAAAAACCAATGTTTTCTTTCTAAAACAGTTGTAAGATAATTATTGTGTGTGTGTGTTGTGTCGTTACAGTCGTGACCGACTCTTCGTGACCCCATGACCATGGAGTTTACTACTAATACCATTAGTAACATCTATGTACTCTTTTCTGATTGATGCTAGGCTTGTATATGAGTTACCTAGCCTAGCATATCAGATTGAGACTTCTTGCATGTGGTACTTGCTTTTATAGTCATTTACTTGGAATGTAGCTTGAGTGCAGAGTCTAGAATTTTGAAAATGACTTACTCAAGAAGTTACTGTTTTGCAAACACACGAGTATGAAACAGAACACCTTTCATCTTCCTTGACTCTATTGTAAGAATACATTGCCCATCAAGAACATGTCGTGCCTCTCCACCTCTAGATCGCTGTACATGTGGTTGCCTAACAAATTACCACAATGGTGTCTTTTTACATATGCCAATAAAGCTTTGATCTCGGGAGAGAAAAAAGGAGAGAGAAAAAATAAAATACCATCACTTCCACACACCCCATTGAACCCCCCCCCCTTGAACCCGCCACCACCGCAGCCACTGATGAACCCCCGTGGAGGGGGCTTCCGAAGCAGCAGAATGGGCAGGATTAGCCCTCCGCCGCCGTCCCCAAGCTGGCTACCGTAGTCACCCAAATATAAGCCGAGGGTGGTTTTTTTCCAGCCAAAAATAAGGGCTGAAAAACTTGACTTATATTAGAGTATATACAGTATCTGTTCTTGCATCATTACGTGTATGTCTGTGAAGATTCTGTGAAGAAGCTGTTTGGATGAACAGCGAAACGTTTCTATCTCTCAAAAAAAGAAGTCCAGTAGCCATGACTCAACTCCCAGTCATTACGTGTATGCTTTCCAAGGAAGTACCCTACTGAATTTGGGGATAGATATTTCACTAAGCATAGCAGCTTATTTCCCCCCCCCCAAGTTTTTATTCTATCCTTTAATTGTATTATCTGGGAGGTTAACAATATAAATCTAAGACTTAATCCTAAATAGCAGAATGAAAACTGTATCTCAAGAATAAGGAGGAAATGCAAGGATTTTTGCTTGATGTCAACACTAAGAAGGCTGTCTTGGTGGTAAATTCCTAAAGCACAGACACCAACATGAGATAGATGCTTGAAACCTTTCTCTCTACATTTTTTCCTTTAGAAAAATCTCTCTCCCCATATTCCCCCCACCTACTCGCAGGATAATCTGTATTTTGTTTTCAGTAATATTTGGTTTCCTGTGTATTTTCCTGTGTTTTGAGAATTACTCTACACTTTCCCCCTTTTTAGCCCTTCTGAAGGTTTCTCTTATTCTTATCTCACCTCCCTCTATGTCCCATCCTTTCCCTTTGGAAACACTCCAGCTGTCAACAGGTAAGGTAGATTCTGATCCATTTGTATAGAAGTTTGCCTCTCTGATCTGCCTCTTGATTTGTAGTGTGCTTGTACCTCTAAGTTGTAGTGCACTTCTCCTTGCTCTTTATTTTCAAGGCTTATTGCAATTAAAATCAGAACAGTAGCTTAGCTAATTATAGCAGTGGCTTCCATTAATACTGAGCTTCTGGGAAGTGGGCTAGTGATGCCTTGCAGTGCTTTATGTGTTCTTCGGTGATTAAGACTGTAATGCACTTTTTAAAATAAAAAATTAAACATATCTAGGGCATGACATGCTTTCCTCTTATCCCAACCTAGCCAGAAAGATACTCATTAATGACATCATGAAGGATTCTGCTTTAAAGGAGAGTTTTGTTTTCTACTCTGAGTGTACCCATTTTCCTCCAGTACTATAGTGGGGAAAGATTGTAGGCACATAACTTTTGTCACAAGCATTTTTCCAAGCCACTTTGATTCTCCTCTAAAAATGGAAATAGGTTCTGGTTTCCTGACATCTTTTGGGGGGCGGGCAGACACAAAGTCAGCCTGCTGTTAAGTGTCTCCTTTTGGCCAGTTGTGTTGCTAACTGCGAATGTACAACTAACCCATGTGGTCTGTATTGTTCTGTATGCCAGCTCCCCATCTCTTGATGTGAAAGCAAATATTGTTGTGCTGCAACCACGGGAGCAGTTTCTGGGATTGCTCTTCCGTCTTTTGTCATTGTACTTGTACAAGCAACTCTCTGTTCCATGATTCTTCTTCCAGAATGGAACTGTGAGAGCCTCAGGTTTGACACTGTATGGTCGTGTATCCAAAGAGACACAAGGGGATATATGGTAAAGCAGAGTGTGCTACCGTAGCTATGGTCCTCTTGCTGTCTAATATTTTAGCCTCTTTTGTCGTTCTCCTGGCTTGTTGGTAGTCTGCTCTGTCCGAAGTCACTAGAAGCTCTTAGACTAACTCATTTTGGATTTGGGGACTTGTCTTTGAAGCTCAGGCCCCATGGTGATGGAAGCAATATTTCAAAACATTCAGAGGACACCAGAAGGGGCAGGTTCTTGATCTAAAGTAGACTGAATTCCATGGACACAATTTCTCGAGGAAGGCCTATTGAGAAAAAAGGTTCTGCATGGAAAAAGAAAAAGAAGAAAACTAGTGATAATGCTGCTAATTTAAACCCCATTCTTGTGCATGTGGTCCTGTGTTTTATGGAAATGTTTTGGCTGAGGTGAAGTGCAATTCCTACCCAGTACTCTACTGTTTTGTAATTGCCCATTAGCAAAAGAACTAGAGCTTGATCTTGTTGCACCATCGTGTAATTCACATTTACTTGCAGAATGTTGAGGAGGGGAAGGACTACTTTATTGACTCCTCCCAGAATCTGATTGTGTTGAGTTACAACAGGATGTCGTGATTGCCGCAATCTGGCAGCAGCCAACTCTGTCATGATCACAGCATCTGGTGGCTTCTGATTTGTTGACACAGATCCCTGTTCTCTATGGTGGTCTCTCTCTCTCTCTCTCTCTCTCTCTCTCTCTCTCTCTCTCTCTCTCTCTCTCTCTCTCTCTCTCTCTCTCTCTCTCCCCTCCCCCAATTGACTTCAGTGTGTTCTATTTTTAAACCTTGCTGTGTGCTCTCTATTGCGGCATTTCTCTTCCTGAATTATTTAGCATTGTTTGGAACTGAATGAAGCCAGCATACTTCTCTCCTCTCCCTCCTACATCATGCAATTGCTCATTAGAGGCCACGTGTCTGTCTTGACAGATTTGGTTCATGTCAGATTCTGCCAGCTTGAGTTTCAGAAAGGATAAAAAGAGGGTGGCCGCTCTGATAATTAACGCAAGAGAGTGTGTATGTGCTTGTGTACTCACACCCACACCCTCATGTACAATTTTGTTTTTAAACTGCCAGGACATACAGGTTGGTTATAGCTGAGCTGGGAGCATATCTCTTTTGGAAGGGTGAAGTAGTTTTTGAGTCAGAAACCAAGTCCCCTCACCCCCAACAACAACCACTATATTTGTGGCATCTTGAAGATTAATGGTTATATTTCAGTGCAAGCTTTCATGGATCAAGATCACTTCCTCAGATTTGATCCATGAAACATTGTATTGAAACATAACAAGCTTAAAGGTGCCTCAACTTGTTGTTTTGTTGTATTGCTTGTTTGACATGTGCATACAGACTAACACAGCTACATCTTAGTTTTTGAATGCAAAGGAGGCATGAAGTTCAGAAAATGAGTGAAAGACAAACATATTTTTAATTGTGAAGCAGAATATTCTAGCCAGAAGTCTTACGAAAAAGATATGGCTCCCCCATGGTTAAATTATTTATGAATTTGTATCTGTAGCATAGATCACAGAAAGAAAATACAGTGGTACCTTGTGTAAAGGAATTAATTCATTCCAAATGAAATTATGTTAAGCAAATGTTCCTTTATACAAATTTTCCATAGGAATGCATTGAAAACAGAGTGATCCCATTTTTATGTTGTACAGATTTGCCCCATAGGCGATTCTGTTAAGCAAAATTCCCCTATCTCCAGAATTTTTATGTTGTACAAATTTTATGTTGTACAAACCCATTGTTATACAAGGGTCCACTGTATATAGTTACTTCTCGTAGTTGACCTTATGTACTGTCAAGTTAGAACCAATTTAGAATCACCCTGAAAGTATGGAATCCTGTTGTAAGTCATATGGAGAGTAGGTCCATTCAGGAAGAGGAGATTTGTTGAATCAGCTCCTTTGTAGGGTCCATTGATTCCACTGGATTTCTTTAGCCACAGGTTATCCAGGGTGCATTTCCTGTGTCAGTTTAATTGTTAAATAGTCCCCTCCATTAAATCTGTTGGAGTTGCAGATGACTGAGGGATATGGCTTTGAATATATAGCAAGGATCTGAAGGGCACTGGTTAGGACTAGCGATGTGAAAGCCGGGGTGGGGGTGGGGGTGGAGGGGTGGGGAAAGAAATTTGGAAAACAAAACCCACCCTGTTTTTTATGTTTCTTTTCCTGAAGCCTTTTTGGTTTTTTTCTGAAAAATTGGAAAAATTGAAAAAAAAAAAAAAAAAAAAAGGTTATGGAATGTTTTATTTTAACATGATGAATAAAATATTTTGAGTCAGGGTGTTCAAACATTTTCCAAATAATTTCTAAAAAAATATGCATAGTATCAGATTCTAATTTCTGTGCCCTGAGGACAAGCAAGTTCTAGGTTACTAACTGAACTCTCCAGTGCAAGAACAAGATGCATTTGAGGAGGTAGTGTTATTGTCACAAGAAAACAAAAAAGGTTTCACTTTTGTTTTTACATGCGGATGAGTATGTTTGGTTCTGTTCTGCCCTCTTTCAGTAGGCCTCAAAAGCACTTGAACAAAATAAAGTGGACCCTCATATAACAAACAGTTGTTATAACATAAAATCTGTACAACATAAATTCCAGAGATAGGGGAAATTTGTTTAACAGAATTGCCTATGGGGTGAATCCGTACAACATAAAAATGGTTGCGATTAGGGATTACTCCGTTTTCAATTCATTCCTATGGGAAATTTGTATAAAGGAAAATTTGCTTTACAGAATTTCATTTGGAACGAATTAATTATTTTATACAAGGTACCACTGTACAGAATAACAAATTTGCTAAGTCAAATTGTCCACAGTCATATTTTATGTTCCCAAAGTAACATAATGAGTTTCAAGCTGTGTGTGCTAATGTAGCATTTTTCGGGGGGGGTGAAAAAAGCAAACCTTTTTTTTCAGAGCTTCAAAATTTCCAGAAATTTTACATCTTTAATTAGGACTCTCCTGTTTAGGTCTTGGCATTAGCTGATAGGCACACAGCCCTGCAACCGCAGTACATTTGAGTTGCTTCTTGTGGTGATGTTTGAAAAGAATTGGTCAGTCACAAATGATCAGATAGATTCTATCTAAATATTATTGAATGCAGACTTCTTGTTAGGTGTTGGAATAGTTACCTGACAAATGCTAAGTGTTTTTGAAACAGGATACATAAAAATAATAGAATCTTCAATTTTGGGTATGCTTCATCTAGTTTAAATTTGTATTATCTGCTCATCTTTCCTAGTATTGTAGTTTCAGTTACTTAAAATGAGATTAACATTTGTATATTTGGCTGAAATTTGCCTTGTGGAAAGTGAAGTTTCCTTGCAATATTAGGCATATCAATGATTGAAAGTTTCCATAGATTTATATTTCAAACAGAAGCTTTAAAGATTGTCTGACTGCTGAGTGAAAGTACGAAGGAGTAGTACAGTAGAGCTTGATCTAACTGTGATCTCAGACTTGTAACAGAGGTAGAAACATTTGAAATCACAGTTAAGAAGATAGAGTACCCTTGAGTATCCTCAAACTGCATTTTTAGCAGTGGTGTTTCCCCAAGAGCCTTTCCTTAAGAGCAAAATACATGAGATCCCTTTTCTCCAGGCTGAGGTGTTTATTAGCATATGATTTAGTCCTTTGGACAAATTGGAACGGTGCTTGGTTTGACATTGTTAAACCTGCAAGCAAAGACACACCGCTGTGAGATTGTGCCTGCTCCACCATAAGTGCTGAGACCCTTAGGCATAGCTGCTGCATATCTGTTCAGGGAGAGAGATGCTCACTGCATGTAGGGTGGGGTGGGGACCCTTAGGCCCTTCAGATGTCTTGGGTTACAACTCCCAGAATTCCAAGCCTATGTTGACAACAATGAAGGGCTGGAGTTGTGGTCCAAAACATCTGGAGGGCTGAAGCTTCCCCAGCCCTGATGTAGGGGAAAGAGCAGGCCTATATTTCTGCTCCTCCAATCTATCCCCACTAACTTCAAAGCGACCAGAGATGTCTGCTACCCAGAAGCCAAATTTGGTACAACTTGTTTCAAAATCTAATTTCTCTTCATATAAAATTCATGTATTTTAAGTCCCCTGGTGCATACATTGAATCTAGGGGCTCCTTAGCATGCATGGCAAGTTCTTTCTAGATGTTTAGGTTTTATAACTGTAGAGCTGTAAGTCTTTACAGAGGCATATCCTATTCCATTGGTTTTTTTTTAAACAGAAAGACATATCAAATTAGATCTCTATGCTCTGACAATGGAACCAGTTATCTCGAGAGGTGGTAAGGTGATCCCATGCTGGAGGCATTCAAGAGAACTTTTGACAACCCCCTGGAAGATCTCCTCCTATGATTTGTATTCCTGCCTGGAGCGGTGTGGTGGAGGACCTGATGGCCTCGTAGACCCCTTTCCACTTGATGATTCTATGATTTTAAGAGTTCCTCCCTGGGATTGCAGAGTTCTTGGCTTTTGACTTGTAGCACACTAAGATCTCTGCTTCAGGGAGATGATGGCTTGTCATAGCCGGGGTATCACCTTGCTGAATGCTTACCAATGAAGGCTGAGTGTGCATCCTGCCTCCTGGCACTGTGATTTGTTCCAGGACCAGTGCCATCTGGAGAGCTGCCGAAAGCAGACCGTCGGCCTCTTGCGGCTGGAGAGGTGTCTTCATTGGCACAGAGCAAGTGCGTGACTCCTCACACACTGGGTAGTTCATAGTCACATCTGAAAGATTTGAAGGCTCTGGGAGAAGGATTGCCAGTTTGTACATTGAGCATGTTGACTAGCAAGTACCGTACATAACTTTGAATTTTCAAAATACAATGCCTGCCATTAATGGTTAATCTCGGAGCAGCAACTCAACGCAAGGCTTTACAGAGCTTTTTTTTCCTTTTCTTTGTGTGATGTCTCTATGATTCATCCTCTGCTAGATATCTCAAATCTAGGGCAGAAGCAGTTCCTTGTCAGCAACTAACTAGCAGAATGCTAATTTTCTGTCTTTCTTTCTTTTTGCTTGTGACCTAATTTCAGAAATCTTGTTTCAAAGATTTACTGAAGCCAACTGTACCTCCTTTCCAAATTTTATTGCCAGTCCCTTGATAATGCTACTTCATGGGCTTTTTTTGCAGGGGAGGCAGGGTTTTTTAAAATACGATACGGTAATGGCAGTGGCACAATTAATCATGACTGTGAGGTGAGTTAAGGGTAAAACGAATCTTACCTCTGATGGTTAATATTTTAAGGCTCCTTGAATGTGATAATGTAAGACTTTTCCACTTAGGCCCAAACTGCCTTGGTTATGCTTGCAGCTCCAATGAGAATTTGACCCATCTTTTCCATTGTCTTAAAAGAAGGCTTCTTTTAAAGCCTCATTGTAAAGAGTTTGCATATTAATGTAGTGTATTAAGGATGGGAAATTTTGGACCCTCCGAATGTTAGAGTTGCACATTTAATAAAGTAAGGGGAGGCCACACTCAGCACTCTACATGGACCTGTTTTTGGAAAGTGTTGAGAAGTTCCAGCCAGTCCAAAATACTGCAATGAAATAGTTAACTGAGGTTGATTACAAGGAACACATAACCTCTCTTTATTTTATTTTGTTTATTGTTACAAGATGTCCGCTTGCTGCTGCTTCTGGGCTCAATTCGAGGTGCCGCTTTTGGCCTATAAAGTTTTAAAAGATTTGGGTCATCTACATTCCCAACCTTGGGTCCACAGCTGTTCTTGGACTAACACTCCCAGGAATCCACTGATTTAAGCTATTGGAAAGACTGCATGTCTACATGCGGCTACTTAGTTTTAAGACGAGCTGGGAGGAGGCCTTTCTCCCAGTCCAGCCCTGCCACTCTCACAGGTTCATTGGGTGAGGACGCTAGAGAGGGTTTCCTTTGTTGCTTCTCCCAAGCGGTGGAACTCCCTCCAATGGGACACCAGGTTGGATCTCTCTTTATTGTTCTTTGGTCTGTAGGCAAAGGCAGTTTTTTCTTCAGGCAGTAATTGGCTGCAGTAATTTTCTGGTACAGTAATTGACTGCATGGAAAGGGCTCTTCCAGATGTTGTGTTTTTGTATTTTTAATGAGTTTAAAAATGTTTTAAGGTTTAAGCTGTTTTTCTACTAGCTTTAAATTAGTATTGCTTTAATTGCTTGCAATATTGTAATTACTGAATTTTTAGCTTTTACATATATTAATTATATGTTAATATAGTAAAGCTGAATTCAGTTCTCCCAGAGAAAGGCAATGAATGAATGAATGAATGAATGAATGGAGGCTTAAAGAAACAATGGGGGAGGTGTCTAAAAAGTTCCTAACATGTTAACTCTTAATTGCAGAGAAATCTAATGTCTTTGTAGATTCCTTTCCACAGCCAGAAGTATTGTGTTTTGATTTTTAGTAATGCCAAGTGTAAAACATTGAAGAGCCCCATGGAGCAGTGATTAAACTGTTCTACTTCAGCCATAACTCTGCTCAGAACCTGGGGTTCAATTCCAGATAGCAAGCTCACTTAGCCTTCCAATCTTCTGAGGTCGGTACACAGCAGGAAATGACTCTCTTAGATGTTAACTTAGATGTATACTCCATGGAGGAGTATGTGTATGGATGCTTGTTCTTAAATGATAGATTTTATGTCTTGAATTTTTATATTGGGTGTGTGATGAGCTGGATGGCACTTTTTGACTCTCGTATTTTTATACAATGATAATAAATTCTATTATATTCTGTTCTAGCTTGTTGTGATGGAGGGGTGCATTGTGTAGACTGCATTGTTTGTAAATGGCCTGGAGAGTGTTTTAAGTGCTATGGGATGCACTCAGGGTGGATAAAAATCAATGATCATTTTTAAAAATCAGATTTTTTATTTACATCAGATTTTTAAATTTAATTTTTTTATTTAAATCAGATTTTTAAGAAAATTTAAATGCTTTTTGTGGAAAAAATCTCTCTAAAGATCATGTTCCAGTTAAGATACATTATAGTCCAAAGGGTATTCATCATGAAATTAGTTTTTAATTATGTAGCATAAGGCTGTATTAATCCATTCACAATGTCATGCTCTCCCAGAGGTTTCTGATTATTTGGGGCAATTTTTCTATCTAGAAGATATTATCAAAGATACTTGGTTTTGCTGTTTTCAAAACTATGCATTTGGGTCTTCAACGATAACATGCCTCTTTCATAGCAAAAATGTTATAAAATAAATATCAGAATTGAGGAAAAGACCTTAATCCCCTTGTTGCTCTGCAAATCTATGTACACAGAATCAACCCACTTACCTCTTAAGTCAGGCATGTCCAAACTTCGGCCCTCCAGATGTTTTGGACTGCAACTCCCACAATCCGTTGCCATTGGCAATCTAAACTTAGAATTCTGGGAGCTGTGGTCCAGAACATCAGGAGGGCCGAAGTTAGGACATGCCTGTCTTAAGTGCTACGTTTCAAGACATTCAATGAATAGAAGGTGGTTTGGAATGGAATAGGTCTGCACAAGAAGCAAAGTTTGAGGAGGGAGAGGCAAGCAGTAAAATGAAAGTAAAACCTTTTGAACACAGTACTCCACATCTTGAGATCTTTACGTATATAGCGGCCTGAAGTTTATCATATTATTTTTCACTCTCCCTTGAAGAGAAGAACCTGTAATGTTATTGTTTTGGTTAAAAAACTATTTAAATTGTTATTATTAAAGTAAGGATTATTCTTCTCCTTCCAATAAAATACAACAGAACAGTTGTCCAAATATGAATGATTAACGTATTAAACTGGAGATAGTTCACCTTGCAAATTTCATATTAATTAATTAATTGATTGATTGATTGATTGATTGATTAATTAACAAGATTTTTTTAGCCACCCCACTACTGTATCTATGCATATCTAATGGTATATAACCACCAAATCAGTAATTTTCTGATATAATTGTAAAACTAATCTGAAAAGTTATTCTAAAAATGAAACATTCATCTGATTGTAAATATTAAGATTAAAACAACTCCAGCAAAAATGAGTCTTTATGTAGAAAATCATGATTCAAAACGAGCCTTACTGACTAGTGATTTAAATCAAATCCACCCTGGGTGCAATATAAGCTGCATGCTTTGCTTTTGCTTTTTGCTTTTATTGGATACCTTGACATCTTAGCAATCATCTTTAATCCTTCCAGAATTTTGCTGGTCTTTATGTCAAATATTTGAAGGGAGAAACTTCTGGTAGTGCTGGATGAAAACTAAGTCAGAGTGGAAGAGATGGTCTACAGTTCCTTCTGCTGGAAGGAGCACTCCACAGCACATTTTGTGGTTCTGCTTGATTGACCCTGTATGCCACAGGTGGGAAGAGAAATTTACACTCTGTGGTGGCACAGCAAGGCAACATTTCTTTGCCGTCACACTTCCTTTTTCACTCTCCTGCCAACACTCCCATTTGAAATAGTAAGAGGGGGGCTGGGAATGCTACTGTTGTGGTGGAAGGGGGAGATTTTACTCTATATTTTAAGTGGTCCTACTGATTTTTTTTAAAAGGAGGGGTTCACTATATTTCTAGATGTTAAAAGCCTTCCCAGTGTCTCTGTCTTTTGTGCCAAGTTTCCTCCACTCTTGTGGGAAATAATTAAAGCATTGCAGTTCATCTCAAGGACACAAATCATCATGGCAGGTGCTTTTAGGATACTGATGTTGAGTCATGTAGCAGATTGTGCAAGGAACAATCTTGAAAACGTAGCGGTGCACGTATGTTTCTTGCTACACATGAACTCATTGAATTTATTTTACTTAAGAGAAGGGAGAATGAATTTTGAAAATATAAATATGTAAAGCATTTACACAATTGCCTAATGGGGTATAGTGGACACAGTGATGGACTAGGACAGTGATGGCAAACCTTTTAGAGACCGAGTGCCCAAACTACGATTCAAAATCCACTAATTTTTCACAAAGTGACAATACAGCAATTTAACCTGAATACAGGTGACTTTGAAGGGGTGATGTTGGGTGCCCACAGAAAGGGCTCTGAGGGCCACCTTTGGCACCCATGCCATAGGTTCGCCAACACTGAACTAGGACTTAGGAGAACAGGGTTCAAATCCCTCTTTGGCTGCAGAAATATATAAAAGATGGGTGTCAGAATTGGTAAAACTACTCCTTAAATACCTCCCGAAAACACTATTAGGGTCACTATAAGTTGGTTTTGACTTGACAGCGCATACCAACAAAGCAACCATATTCCCTCGTAAAACCTTTGTCCTGTGTAATAAAGAATTGTGTGCTTTGACTGACGGTGGTGGTACAAGAGCTTACATCAGAGGTCCCCCCCCCCCGCCGCCCAGTTATCTACTGTTTTTTAACTGGGCATTTCAGAGGTGGATTTCAAGTAATAGAAGGGTGATGCCTTTGAGATTGTTGTCAGCTAGTGAACAACATCTTTCATCCTAGCTGGAATAATATAACTTTCAATCATCTCGTTCACAGAGGCAAGCAAAGTCCTCGAGAATGATGACCCACAAGCTTTGTAGTAGGGGAGTAGGTCATAGGCGGGCAATTACTGCTCTCCAGCTGTTATTTTGACATATACCTAGATGCCCGGCCTAAGCACATCCGATCTCGCCTGATTTCGGAAGCTAAGCAGGGCCGGCCCTGGTGAGTACTTGGATGGGAGACCACCAGGGAATACCAGGTGCTGTAGGTGCTTGGAGTAGGAACTGGCAAACCACTCCAGTATTCCTGCCAAGAAAACTCCATGGACATGGGGTCACAAAGAGTCAGTCACGACTGTAATGACACAACACACACACACACATGTGATATCAGCACAAGCCAGCATAGCCAGTGGTGAAAAGTTATGGGAGTTGAAGTCTAAAAACATGTGTGTAGTTGCCTGGACTAGGACAGAGCAGAGAAGTTAGGGATTTATTCAGGCCCTTTCTCTGCCAAGGTTTGTTTGTTGAGACCTTTTGTAATAACTGTCCTAGTTGCTTCCCCCACTTTTTGGGAAACACACATATTGCTCCATTGAAAATCTAAAGTACAAATGCTTTGATTTTTCTCCTGCCTCTCTGACCTAGTTTCCACAGCATACACCTGCTGTGCCTAAATAAGTGGCATTCAGGTGTGAAAGGCAAATAACAGCCAGGTGGTATGTGAAGTGTGACCCAATCCCTTATTGTCATTTAGATTTGTCAAGAGAGCTGACTTGCAGTTCTCCCAGCCTGTAGCCACTGTCTCCTAGGAGGAGTTTTGACATTAAAAGAAATCCTTAAGTGCACTGATGTTTCCTGAAATAAAATTTCAGATATTGCAGGTTGAAGATATAAGTCTTCTATCTATACAAGCAATTTATACAGAAAAAAATGTTCTGGAAATATTTGGAGTTAGCTGCAAGGAGCAGAAGGAAGTTATACACTTGGAAATTTGCCCAGGGGTCTTGGTGTTCTGTGCTTTTTTCTTCTTCTGTGGCCTTTGAACTGCCTTTGTTTGAAGAGCCATTTGTCCTGTAATTTTATAACACGCAACAAATACTTGTGTCCAGCTATATATATGGTACTGGATATACATGGCAGGGAACCTGGTCTGGCTCAAATTTTCCACTCTTTGTTCTCATGATGGCAATTCGCACTGGCCAAAATCCTAGTGGCACAACTATGACCGAAAAAGGCTGATTATGCCATCAACCGGTGGTATTTAATCAGATGCAGTGGCACCTCAGTTTACGAATTTAATCCGTTCCGTTTGCATGCTCTTAAGTCGAACTACTCTTAAGTCAGGGTACCACTGTATTTCCTACTTTTCTGTGGCAGCTCTATTGGGCTGCAGCATAGTCCCTCTCATTCTGTGGAAGATATGGGATAGGAAGAAAAAGTTTTTAATTATTGAAAATCATTGCTACTAGCAAAAGACATCCTGGAAAGCAGCACTTTTTGTTTTAAATTGGTAGTTAATGACTTATTTTCCTTTCCCATGGCTTGCATGGCTTCCACATGATGAGGGGATCACATAGGAGATGTGGCAACTATGGCATAAAAGTAGATGATATTGTTTCTGAGAATTGGTTCTTGTTGATAATCTCATGAGTATTCCAGGGGCAGCAGGATTTCAGTCTTTTCCTCTGCAAAAGGTGAAAAAATGATGTTGAGTGCCAAAAATAGGACACAACAGAGATCGTGATGTGCTGTTAATCACATCATAGTAAGGATGTTCTTTTGTATTTTTATGCTGGCTGGCATTCTGTGTTTGTGTAAGGTTTGCATAACTTATTTTGGCTACTGTTGCTAATTGACATGGTGCAGGAATGCATCCTGGTTATGCAGTTAAGTGTGTTACCAGGCATGATGTCCTCTGGCACCTTGTCAGTTAGCTGCAATAAGCCATGGCATGTCACAGAACTTTGCATGAACACACACACACAAATCAGCCTGTCTGATTATGTTATCTTTTCTTAATGGTAGTGACCTTTTCTTCTATTCCTTTTTAGAGAGTTTATGTGATTTCTGCTTTACGTGGTGCTGCAGAATTTATGGAACTGGGGTGCTATCTGTGTATCATATCCTCCTCAAAAGGTTTTCATGAAATTCATACCTTAGTGAAATTACATTGTTATCTTACACGGGTGTTGAGGTGATCAGGAGAAGCCATTCTCTCCATCCCGCCACCCTCACAGGTACATCTCTTGGGAATACATGAAAGGACCTTCTCAGCTGCTGTGCCCAGACTCTGGAACTCCCTCCCACTAGAGGCCAGGAGTGCCCCATCTCTGATGTCTTTCTGGAAACAGGCAAAGACCTTTCTCTTCAGGCAAGCTTTCCCTGAATGAGGGACAACTAATGTCTTTTAATGCTGTAAGGTGCTCCTCAATACCCTTTTCTCAATACTTGAACACATCTCAATTGTGTGTGTGTGTGTGTGTTGTGTCGTTATAGTCGTGACCAACTCTTCTTGACTCCATGTCCATGGAGTTTTCTTGGCAGGAATACTGGAGTGGTTTGCCAGTTCCTACTCCATACTGGACTATATATTATCCCTCATTACTGTAAGCCGCCTTGGGTCCTTTTCCAAAGAGAATGGTAGGTTAAAAATACTCTAGAATAAATATGTAAGTACATGAAATTGCCTTTTTTTGGAAAAGATGTGAAGTGGTAATAGAACTTTCAAATTAGGTTAAAAAGTTAAACTTAGGAAAAACTCAGCACAAGCTTAGGCCCTCATTCTCCCCTTGCCACTGTGCTTTAAATGTTTAAAATGGTCTTTCTGGAAGGTTTTAACTGATGATGGATTTTTAGACCTCGGAATATATCAGTGCAGATGGCCAGATCATTTTTACTTTTGGGTAGTCTCTGCCTTTTCTTGAATGGAAATTATGTTTATCGAAGACTTAACTTGAAAAAAAAACTCTGTGTGGAAAAAAATTAAACAAGCTAAATGTTGATTGAATGGCCAAATATTGGACAAACTGGGAAGTTATAAAAATACTCTACAGTGCCTATTCATTAGGTATCTAAGGAGAAGTGTCCAGTGTGGTGCAGTGGATCGAATGATGGGACTCAAGAGCCAGGGCTCAAATTCCCAGTCAGCCAATTGGGGTGTATGGAACTTGTAAAACCACTCCTTAAATACGAATCTTACCTTGAAAATCTTTTAGGTCCATCTAAGTCAGTTTTGATTTGACAACAAAAGCATAGGTTTGGTGCAGGACAGATTTACATATCTATGTAAAATGCATTTCAGTGACATATGGAACACAGTCTGTATGAGCTGATCCTAGGAAACAAAATTGGGATGTTGCAATGCCACTATCACCATCCTTGCACGTACATTATATTGTCACTATAATGATATTTGGCAGGGAATCTCCCCCTGCACACTCTGCCCAGTAGGTAAAGGATTTTCAAAATATTTCACGGGGCAGACCAATTTGCTGATGCAGATCTGAGCAGCGGATTATACTGTACTTTATTTAAATAGGGTACCTGAATGCTCTTTGAAAAGATATAACACTGCTCTTTTGTTCCCGCCATTAAAGAATACTTTCTTATCTGGGCCTTAGAAATGAGCATACCTACTACACTAATACCAGAATTTAAAACTCAGGGGAGATCTAGAATTCCCAAGCTTGAATAACGGCAATACACATATAATTACAAAAGTTGCTATCTAATTGACACTATGTTGTAGTTTGCCAGTACCTTCTAATGGGGCCATAGGAATGAGTTTTTTTGTACATATATCATGTTGGATTCTCTGAGCTTGGAACATTGAATGAAGATTCCTGAAAGTAGTTCTATTGTTGATTGTGCAGTGCTAGCAAATCACTCCTGGGCAAATTTATGAAGTTTGCCCTATGTTCCTTTACTTCCGTTAGGTTCTGGGAAACATACAGTCCATTTTTTGCATGCTTAATGCAGTTAATTTTGAAATGGAGAAAGTAGATTTAAATCATTCTTATAAAACAGGTCATTTCCCCCCAGTGGTGATTTTAAATGTATGATTTAAATTGCCAATTTAAATGGCCTAGGGGGTGAACAAAATAGCCCTGAGCTATGTATGCCTTGCCAGCTTTTTTTGAGGCCCCTTGCCCCAATAAGGTCTCCCAACACAATTTTCCACCACAGGAGAAAGTAGTAGAAGTAGCAGGTGCTTCTAGGAGGAACTATTCCTCTTTTAAATAGGATCCAGGCCCCTTCCTTTCCCTTGTTTCCCTATAAATCCGCAGGTATGGGGGAAGACATACTGGATTCTCTGGCACAGTAAGGGGATGAACAGGCAAGGCTGCTTGCCTTCTCATCCCCACTGCTTGCCTGCTCATCCCCTTGCTGCATTGGGGCAGCCAGGATCCAGGCTTCCCTGACCCCGTGTATGTGTGTGTGTGAGTGGGTGAGCGCACCCTTTGCCCACCTGTCCCCTGATGGCTCGGGTCAGCCCGGATCCTGGCTGCCCCAACACAGTAAAGGGACGAACAGGTGAGTGCTGGAGTGTAGGGGTGGGTACAAAACGAAAAACAAAATGCTGTTTCATCCTTTCGTTACATAACAAAATGAAACGAAACAAAAAGATGAAGCAGCATTTTGTTACAGACGAAACGAAATAGTCATTTTTCCGTTAAAATGAACCATTTCATTTCCTCTGTAAAATGCTGCCATTTTACAGAGGGTCGGCTGCTCGGCATGAGAAAAAAAAATAAAAAAAAATAAAAATAAAAACCGCACGGACCTGGCCCACAGGCCAGCTGGTCCGTGTGAGAGAACAAAAAGCAAAATGAAACAAATGAAATACTAAATCATTTTTTAAAAAATTGCTTCATAATAAATGAAACAAAATGGGAGGGGGAGAAACAAAGAACAAAACAAAACACCATTTTGGCATTTCGTGCCCATCCCTAGTGGAGTCACGTCTCGCCCACTCACCAAAGGCAACAAAAGCCCTTTTCCAAAGATGGGAAAGTGTTTTTGCTGTCTTGGGGGTGGGGGTTGAAAGCCAAAAGTGCCTAAAAAACCTACCACCCCTAAAGATGGGAAAGACCTCTTGATTGAGGAGGTTTCCCTCCAATCTAGAAAGGGGGGGAGCTTTTCCTCTGCTTTGCTGGGTTTTTTTTTGGGGGGGGATTTCCTCAATCAACCTGCAGCTGAAGGCTGCTCCTGGTAGCCCCGAGCAAGCAGCAGCCTTCTGTTGCTGTTTGATTGAGGCATTTTCCCGTCAACCCAGCAAAGGAGGAAAGCTTTTTCTCCTGCTTTGCTGGGTTGGGGCAAGCGTTCAAAATCCTACTGTCCCCAGAGATGGCAAATGCAGTTTCCCATCTTTGTAGGCAGAGGGTTTTTGACACTCCCCGTCATTCCTTGTGATCCAGGGCTGTCTAAAACCCACCACTACCAAAGAGAAGAAAAGGCTGTTCCTCTTTTTGGTGGCACTGGGACAGCTTTCCCATAGAAATGCATTGAAAACCAATGTAATCCATTTCCTTAAAAAAATCCTGACCTCCGGAATGGATTAATTGGTTTTCAGTGTATTCCTATGGGAAACTGCTTTTCGAGATAACAAAAATTTTGAGATAAGAAAATCCCATTGGAACGGATTAACTTTGTATCTTGAGACACCACTGTACCACTTTTTCAAAATTGAGAAGTCTTCTTGCTTGTTTTTTTCACCTCCCTGCTATTTTATTTGTATTACATTTCTGCCAGTCCATGAAGTGCTTGAAGGATCCCAGGGCAGAAAAATTGCCCCTCCAGTGCCTCTATTTTATGTCACCCTGCTCTGATCTGAATCAATTTGTTTGGTTTTTTTTTAATTACTGATTTTTTTCCACCCTGCTGCTAAGAGACAACTCCCACAGTCCTTTGATACTGGCATTACAGACTTGGAATTCTGGGAGTTGTGGTCCAAAACATCTGGACTGCCGAAGGTTCACCACCACTTATCTATAGGGTCTATGAAAGTTCCAAGAAAGATGGTGGTGGTGGTGGTGGTGGTGGTGGTGGTGGTGGTGGTGGTGATGATGATGAAGTCACTGAAACTGACAAATCTGCCTATATAGAATGACAAAGGTTTCAGGCCACACAGGAAAAGATTGGATTCAGTGTATGCAAGCATAGGAGGTTCGTTCACAGGACCATCATCACTCATATTCTTGATACAATATTATGTGAAATTCATTGCTGTGTAAAGCTACTTTGGTACAATAAAAATGTATTCAAGCTGATTCCAAATTAGGTTATTTGCATTTATGTCCCAAAGGAATTGGTTTAAAGAGATAATCATGACTTGAATTGATTTCTGAGGAGGCTTAAGTGCAGTTAACTGGAGCTTGATCTGACCTGTTATATTGATAGGAACTAAGTGCAGCTCTCTGGATCCAGCCCAAACAAAGGTTTAGTTCTGTTTGCTTTTCCTTGAGAGCCATGCAACACTAATCATTTCTTCAACTCATGGGGATGTGCAGATTGCTAGCCTGTTGTTTTTTTCTGTGTCACTTGTTCTTTGAGTGAATAGACCATTCAAGTGGAAAGCTGGCATGCAATTGTTTGAATTTGAACAGCTGACTCATCTGCAAGTGAGACCATATCAAACAGGGTTGTAGCACCATTGACGGGTTTTAGGCTTCCTGGTGAAAAACAGGGTCTCTGCACACAAGGATATCCTGTTTGTGTCCTTTTCCCTGACTGCTCTGCTTTGTAGAAGGAAAAAGGATTCTGTGCCTTTAAATGCTGCTCCTGAGCTTTTGCGGAGGCAGTTCTGCTCAGGTCTTTGAATGAAGGCGAGAGGGGGTGTGTGGAAGTGGCCATTGGCAAAGCTCCTTGTGCCATCCCTTCAAACAGCTGGGGTCTGCTTCCTTGTGAGCGGCTTGTCAAAGTAATTAGGTTACAGGAGCAGGGGAGGGGAGCATTCATTTGAGGCTGTGGGCCGGTGGGGGGGACAGGGAATTATGTGGTGGGGGGTGGGAGGAAAAGCAGTGGAGCATCCCAAGAACCGAGGTCTGCCTTTGGAATTCCTCTGGTAACTTCCATTGCAATGTTAAGAAGGGGAAATAGATGACCTGCTTGGAGTGCAGCGTCCACTGGGGTGAGTTTATTTTTAGAGTGAAGTCACTAATTTTGGCATGGTGTGGGGTAGGGGTGGAGTGGGGATCCAGCCACTGAAATCTCTTATTGATTGCTAAGGACTTGCCCTGTAATTTAAATGTTCATCTGTTTGACTATTACTGTACTTCAACAATGAGGGAGCCTGTCTTTTTAATATCCCCCCTCGTGGTTTTTTTGAATATTACAGAAGCCTTTCATTTAATGTCTTCTCTTTCCTGCTGCCGCCTTCTCCTGTCTTGCCAGGTCTCTGTGGCTCCCATGTTGACAGCCCCCCCCCCACACCCTGTGATGTGCTTTGCATCTACCTAGAAGGAAGGAGGGAATCCCCTATAAACATACTCCGCTGACCAGTGTCATTAAGCAGCCCTGTCCGCTGGACTTGGTTGACAAGATTTTGCATTCATTTTAACGAGTGCTTGATTTCGAAGATGGCAAACTAAGCATCCTTCGATCTGCTCATTCATAAAGCTTGTGCTTTGAGGGCTTGGGAGGGGTGGTTTAGACCCCAAGAAAGGGCATTGGCTGTTGTGTTTGAGCAGCTACTTGGCCAGCTAGCTGGCTCTGTGCCATTCAGCACAATTGAATTAAACCCGTGCTTTCTTTTCTCTCTCTCTCTCTCTCTCTCTCTCTCTCTCTCTCTCTCTCTCTCCCCCACCCTTTCCTCCCGTCTGCCTTGCCTTCATGGTCAAGATTTGGGTTTTCTGTTGTACTAAACAGAACGGACTCCCGGCATTGTGTTCTAGCCTGCTTTTCTTTCTTCCCCTCGTGATTTGAATTGTTGTTTAAAATTGAAAACCGCCTGACTGAAATCAGCATATTAAATGTGGCGAGGTTTTGTTTTGTTTTGTTTTCCTTTGCTTTTTAACCAGAGGGGCAGATGCAGAGGCTTTTGAGAATCCAGACTGTGCTGATTTATGGACTTGGGGTGAGGTTTTAGGTGGTCTTATCTTGGGGTATTTTCTTGGCTCTCCTAACTGGCGATTGCTTCAGGAAGTGAGTGTTTTTTGCCCTTGTGCTTATGAAACCAATATTCAGCCTGGGAAGGAAGCGGGGGAGGGGGCTCTCCTGATCTTGTCCGTCCTTCCCTCCTCCTCTTTTCAACCCCATTGCTGGTGTCTCGACTTAGATGGTAGCTTGGCTCAGATAAGCATTTGCTTGGGGACTGCTTAATTAGTGCATGGGTTAGATGTGATTGTTTGGAATAAGTTGCAAGAACATGACTCACCCCCTCCACACACTCTTTCTCTTGTCTTCTGAAGCAGCCAAAAACCCTTTAAGACAAAAAAGATGGGAAAGAGAATTGAGCATCTGAATGTGTTAGTAACACCCTTAACCATTTTCCCTAATGGTCTGGATATATTCTGTACACCTCTTTGCCGTTCAGTGCTGGGTTTTCATCTGGACCAGTAACACGCATACTTAAAACACACACACACACACACACACACACACACACACACACACACACACACACACACACACACACACACACACACACACACACACACACACACACACACACACACACACACACACACACACAGAGCAACAGATAATGAAACGAGCTATATTTTTGAGCTTTGTGTTGGCTTAGTTCATAAAAGAGATGCTTTGTGATTTGATCTTCGTCATTCACGTTCTGTTCTGTATAGTACAGACACTTCACCAGACCTTTGAATAGGAAAGAGTTAAGAGCTATTTTTAAGATTGGGTATATACATATTCATTCTGGAAATAAGCAGCTGGTCCTGTCTTTGCAAGCGGCTGATGGCCCTAAGAATTCTAGCCCCCCTGCACAAAAGATGGCTGTAGAGAACTCTTGCTGCTGCAAGAAAGGGTTAAAAGGAATTCCAGCACAGTGTCGCACATCTTGACATTACAGAGGAGTTGGGCAATTTTCATGCTAGATTTTCAGGAAATCCCCATGGTGGACGGCCCCCTTAATTGTTGCCAGGAGACCGTGCTGACGTCACTGACACGGCGGTTCCCGTCTGCATGTGGGTGCAGTTGAACAGCCTTCAACAGGAAACAGTAGCTGATGTGAAGCCGGGTAAATACTTGCTTTAAAAATGTGTTTGTTCTTTTTAATGATTTTTTTTTGCAGCTGTGAAATTAGCACAGTTCAGGCTTAATGCTAAATCATGGACCTCATTATGTGATTCCGTTTTTTTAAAATTGTTGTCTGTCTGCTCTTGACGGCTAGATCGGAAAGGATTCTCTCAAGGATTTTGCGTCATCAGTGGGAAAAGCCCTTGCTTTGTTTTGGTGCATCCCCCAAATAGGAGGAGCATGGAATAAGGTGGTGGGGAAGGAATGAAGGTAAAAAGCTAAGTTCTTTTTGTAATATGGAACACTTTTAAATAGAGAAAGCACTGAAAAGATGCATTCAGATTTTTACCTTATATAACTTCTGGATGGTGCGGTAAATGTGTGGGTGTGTGGGGAGAGAAACAGGGTACAATGAGTCAATTTGCAAGCTAACTGAAGTCCCTCATTATTTTGTATCCTGCAAAAGAAATGACATTGTGACTATTGGACTTCCTTCTCTTTGTCTATCAGAGCCCAGCCATCAAGAAATAATTAAAGTAAACTGTATTTCTGTGCAGTTCCAACCCCCCCTCTGTTTTTCAGTGAATTAACTGCTCTGGTCTTGGAAGCAGAAATTAGGTCTTCTTTAATTGATGTGTCTTAATTACCCATGACTCTGAAGATTTACTGGCTGAAATCCTGTTGCTTAACATAGTATGTTCAACTAGAGAAAGCCCATTCAATGAGTGGAACCTCAGGAGGAGCTGACTTACTTAATCCGTGCTGATTCAGTTGGTTTACTCTTGTTGGGACTTACTACACCAAGCAAAAGGATTTCAGCCACTGTGTCAAATATCACCTCTGAATGGATATAACATCCATCCATTTTATTTGGGGAGATGAGAATTATCAGGTGATCTTAGCTAAAGATCTGCCTTTCCTAGCATTCCCCCATCTTCTTTGTAGCTATATAAGAAGCCTTACATAGCTATTGATAGAAATTAAATAGATCTCTAAGCCAGTGTTTTCCTTTTTTCAAAACAGTTTTTGCACACCACCATTAGAAAATGTTAAAAAAATTAACTCTTGATAGACATCTCTTGAATCTGAATAAAGTATTTTATAATTACTAAACAGAAATATGAAAAATTATAAAATACTTTATTCAGCCTCGCTTTTCCAACGGCACACCAGGCAACATCGCACACAGTGGTTAAATGAAAAACCTGTACTGCAAGTAAAACTGCAAGTAAAACTGTGCTCACGACCTGGGGTTCAGTCCCAGGTAGCTGGCTCAAGGTTCACTCAGCCTTCCATCCTTCCGAGGTCGGTAAAATGAGTACCCAGCTTGCTGGGGGGGCAATGTGTAGCCTGCACTCTGTAATTAAAATTGTAAACCGCCCAGAGACTACTTGTAGTAGTATGGGGCGGTATATAAGCAGAACACTATACTATACTATACTATATCGTAGGAAAAGCCCTGAAATTAACCTAAGTAATTACAGTTCAGAATTTCCTTTTCTTGAAAAAAATAATAATCTGTAGTTTACAATATGTCTTTTTTGTTTATATTATGGACTTCAGCTTGGATAGCATTCTGATTTTGCTGCAGAATTTTAAAATGAAACGTGTAACCCGTTTAAAGGTGACATTGACAGAAATTCTTAGTCACTGTCTAATGATCATTGCTGATGAAAGATATTGCCTGAAGCAGCAATGACAAACCTTTTTGATCCTCAGGTCTACTGTGACATTGCAGACCCCAGAAGTGAACAAGTGCCAAATTTCACCCTGATATTCATAACAAATGTTGGCATATTTACATTTTGTATTTCGTTGGCCATTCAGCCAGCTAACCAGAGCACCTATCCTTGTTTCCTGCTCCCAGTTATTATCTCAGCTGTGATTTCTGCTTGCATGTATTTTCTTCTCTGGGAAGAAGTAACAAATGAAGTAGCATTTTGGAACATAAAACATACAGTTACACAGGATGGGGTTACTTGGCTCAGTAATATTTTGAGGAAGAAGTTTCTTGGAATTTTTGCTGATTGCAAGCTGAATATGAGCCAACAGTGGGGTGGGGCTTCAAAAAAGGCAAATGCTGTTTTAGCCTGCATTAACAGAAGTACAGTGGTCCCCCCGCCCTTTCACGGTTCATATACTGTGGTATTGAACACTTTTTCTCCCCCACCCCACCGCCAATGAGCTGGAGCCCTGGGTTTGAGGGGGGGGTTTAAACACCCAGGCTTTTTAAACATTTCTCCCCCTTCCTTATGCCCCGTGCTCCAGCTCCCTGGCGCTGGGGTGGGGAAACAAAAGTTTTTTCAAATGCTTTCTCAAATATTGTATAGCTTTGTAAAAACAGTGCCTCTTGCTCTGTAAGTCATCGGCTCCTTCTGCTAGACAGAGTCTTGTGGTAAACATGATGGCAATAGCCATTCCTGCTGTGTGTAGAGGGAGATTGCATTTTATGCCATGATGTGTCCTGGCCGTGGCAGAAGATTCTGGCAGGCCCATTAAGCAGTCTGTGAAGGCAAAAGCCCTTCCTGTTGTTCATCTCCAGGATTTCTTGTTCTGAGACACCCAAGAAATGTATTCTTGAAGGCTTTCACAGCCTGGATCAGATGGCTGTTGTGGGTTTTTCAGGCTGTTCGGCCGTGTTCTGGAAGTTTTTCTTCCTGATGTTTCACCAGTCTCTGTGGCTGGCATCTTCAGAGAACCTAGTTCTCCTGAGCAACTTGCCCTCTGAAGATGCTGGCCACAGAGACTGGTGAAACGTCAGGAAGAAAAACCTCAGAGCATGGCCAAACAGCCTGAAAAACTCACAACAACTATTGGATCCTGGCCGTGAAATCCTTTGAGAATACATTGCATTTTATTTATTTGTTAGTTTGTTTTATTTATTTAAAATATTTTTATCCCTCCTTTCTCCTTGGACAGGACTCAAGGCAGCTTACAACACAGAAGAACAATAAATAAAGTTGGAGACAATGGCTCTGTAACATTTGTTGACACATTAAAGACAATATTCGAAGCTAAGAGCAATGATTGTGAAGGTCCATCTCACATAATTACAGACTATATTAAAGCTAAGAACAACAAGTAAACAAATATAGAAAAAATGCCATGGTGAGAGATAGAAAACAGAAAAATGAAAGACAGGTATTACTACAAATTCAGTCTGATCAGCAATGCATTACAATCTACCTTATTGTAATGCATTGCTGATCAGGGAAGGCTTGTCTGAAGAATAAGGTCTTTGCTTGCAGAAGGACAGCAAAGATGGGGCCAGCCTGGCCTCCTGTGGGAGGGAGTCCCAGAGTCTGGGAGCAGCAACCAAGAAGATTCTCTCCCATTTCCCTCCCAAATGCACTTGTGAAGATGCCAGGTCACTCCTGATAATCTTAGCACCTGATCTGGCTAATAATGGGAGATGCAATCTTTGAGATAGTTTGGAACCAGGCCATTCAGTACTTTATAGGTTAAAACCAACACGATTAATTATGCCTGGGAACTGATTGACAACCAGTGGAGCTGCTATAACAGGGGTGTTATTTGATCCCTGTAACCAGCCTCATTCAGGAATCTGGCTGTTGTGTTTTGGATCCACTGAAGTTGCCTGACACTCCATTGGTAGCCCCACCTAGAGCGCTTTACCATTATTCAATTGGGTAGTGACTGGGGTGTCTTTGTCACGTTGGCCAGATCAGATCTCTCAAGAAATGGATGTAGCTGTTGCACTAGTTTAATTGTGCAGGTGTGCTCCTAGCCACTGGCAAGACCTGGACATCCAGGCTCAAGCATGAATCCAGGAACACCCTGAAGATGTGTTCCTCTTTTTTCAATGGAAGAGTAATCCCATTCAGTACAGCCTGTATCCCTATTCCTTCGTCTCCCTTTCAACTGACCAGAAGCACCTCAGTCTCATCTGGATTCAGTTTGTTCACCCTCATGCAGTTCATTACTGATACCAAACACTGATCTAAAGCCAAAGGAGCTTCCTTTGATTTAGGTGGAAAGGAGAGGTGGAGTTGGGTGTCATCCGCATACTGGTGACACTGAACCCCAAAACAGTAGCAACTGATTTGTGCATGGATATTTTGTAAAAACTCTGCATTTAATCATTTATGGTGACAGATTAAGACATTAAGCCCGGGTTATAGTGGTATTTGTTACTTCTTACTTGGTCCTGGGGCATGGGGCAGTCTGTATTTAATCATGAGTCATGGCACAAGTGTCTTATGTACTGAAAATTGCAAAGTGGGATAAGATTTAGTGAGCTATATCCTTTCTTGAAGGTCTGCAAAGTGAGACTCTCTAAATGTATGAACATTAGGGAATCACATACATTTCACCCTTCTTTGAAACGGAGGATCTGAATGTCCCAGTTTTGCACTTTCTGGCTATGTTAGAGTGCAAGTCCCAGAATCCTTCAGACATAGCAGCTGACAGTGAGATTCGGGGAATTAATATTCTAACAATTACACACCACCAGTTAGTCATGGGAGGCTGGTATAGTTCATGTTGACTTTATATACAGATTTGATGATGATTCCTTTTAGTTCAGGTGTTCACTTGGGGGAATTAATAGGGTCAGCACTGATAGCAGAGTACAAATTCAATCTGTTGTATCTTTGTTCCTGCTTTCTACCTGAGTACTCTTCCTGTACTATTAGGATAGCTGACTAAGAGGTATGCACTCTTGGCTGTCAAGGCATGGAGTCTGCCTCCTGAATCTCTCCCTACAAGTCCTGCAGCACAATCCTCCTAATGGATATCCCTTAACTTCTTTGTCCCATGCAAGACAGACCAACTGAATTCCCAAGAAAACCTCAACTTTTCTTCTTTATGTTGAACAGAAACACTCAGGCTGATATAAATGTGTTATATTGATGTATCTATTCAATTATCTATTAAATATATTTTAAGAAAAACTTATCTGTAAAAATGTAATACAACATTTTAGGAATATAACTATGAAAACTTAATGAACTAAATGCAAAATATATGTAACTTCTCCAACAGAACATGAACATGCTCTAATAAAATGTACTATGGTGCTCAAGAGTGGAATAATATGACTGTAACTGAAGTGTTGCAAATATTTAATAATGAAATTGAAAAGTATTACAAAGTTATAGTCTATAAGTGATGAAAAATCAACTCTCTAAGTCACATTTATGCAATTATCTTAATAGATTACAGTAGGAGTTCCTATCCCGCAACCCCTGGGTTGAATCCCGCAGATTTACTTATCCACTGCTGGAAAATATTAAATAAATAACCCACAGAAATAGGGATATAAAATGTATAAATATATATATTTGGACCCTCGTATAACAAACGGTTTGTATAACATAAAATCTGTATAACATAAAATATTCGGAGATAGGGGAAATTTGCTTAACAGAATCATCTATGTGGCGAATCCGTACAATATGAAAATGGTCGCAATTAGGGATTACTCTGCTTTCAATGCATTCCTATGGGAAATTTGTATAAAGGAAAATTTGCTTAACGTAATTTCATTTGGAACGTATTAGTTCCTTTATACAAGGTACCACTGTATTCCCACATTGCGTTTATCATATTATGTATAGAAGGGCTGTCCAACTTTAAATAACCGGTGGCCTACCTGACATTTCCGAATGTCTGCCGTGGTCAACTCTTGGGGGTGTGCGTGCAAGCACATGCACGCGTACAAATTGCGGGTGCATATGCACAATCGCATACGTGTAAGTGCGGGCGCATATGCGCAATCGCGTACACGCAAACGCGGGTGCGCACACACAAATCTGGAGCCCCAGCTGTTTCTTTGCCCAGCGCGGCCGCCAGGGAGCTTATCTGGCTGGGGAGGGAGGGGAATGGGGGACTTCACTGCCACCTCCCACCCTCCCACTGGCCCTCCTGCCGCTTCTCCATCTGGCTCTTGTCCCCTCCCCCCCCCAAGGTCCCCGTCGCAAGCTGCTGGCAACGGCAGCAGAGCCCAGGCCACTCACTAGACCGCCAAGGTTCCCCTCGCGTGCTGCCGCCGCCACCACCGCCACTGCCAGCAGAGGTACAGGGTGCTGCACGCGCTCTCTCCCCCTCCATCCCTCCCAAGGTTCATGGAGCACGTTGCTGGTGGTGGCGGCAGCGGAGGTCCCTGGGGTTGCACACACGATCTCCCTGCCCGGCCCCTCCACCCCCAAGGTCCCCGGCAGCAGCAGAGGTCCCTGCACTGCATGCGCATCCGCCCCGCCCCTCCACCCCCCAAGGTCTATGGCACTCGCTGCTGGCAGGCGGCAGCGGAGTTCCCAGCATTGCACGCACACTTTTCCTGCCCTGTCCCTCCACTCCCTAAGGTACATGGTGTGTTGCTGGCGGAGGCAGCAGAGCCTCAGCCGCCTGCCCACCCACCCACAAAGTGATGAGAACCCCCCCCCAAATGGCGGCGGGTCGGGAGGCGGGCAAGGACCTGCCGGGCGACCTCCCAGGGCCCCGCGGTCAATGGGTTGGACAGGCCTGATGTATAGTATTCACTATTTCCATGGTTTGTGGCATCTGCAAGGGGGTTGGAACTGATCTCCTGGGGATGCTGCAGATCTGCTGTATATAATTAAAAGACTATAGCATGATGCAATTATGTAATCATACCGACATATACCGTAGTTTTTTTTAAAAAAATTACCCTCTCCCAGCAGAGTTTTCTGCCCTTTAACAATGCTCTCCTGGCATACTTTGCTGCTTTCCCTTGTGGTCTTTTCTGGCCATTATTCTTATAATTATCTCTCCTTAATCAGTAATCAGTGATTCTTTCTGGAGGTCCAGGGGTTGGTGCTTCAACAGAATTTTTAAAATAGAACTTTCTGTTGTCCAAACGCCTCTTGTAGCTCCAAGGGCCTTCCGCTTCAAATCTCCCATTATGACGATAAGCATAATTGTTGCGATTAAAATTTTGTAAATCCTAGGAAGATAAATTTTGGAACATAAAAGATCTGGTGCACCAAGGTACTGTAAAATCAGAGTACAGTATTAATCTGTACCAAGTTTGTTTTTAATCTCTTGACAGGAATGGGGGGGGGGGAATTGCCAAATGATAAATGCTTTTCGCTGCTGAAGACTTGGATTATTATGGGATCCGTATAGTGCTTCATGATGGCCAAACCTCAATGAAACTGCACTAAAGTTGGGAGCAGTTATGATCTTACTGCCACTATATTAAAGCCACTTCGTGTACTTGATCTGCCTTTAGTTGCAGCTCAAGACTTTATTGTGCAAATGACAATTTAAGTTGCTGACATCTATAAAATCAGGAACGTGGACAGAATTTTTGTAGTATTTGCATCTTTAGCCTTTGTCCAGTTCATCCTACTTCCTATGTTCTTCTTCTCCAACTCTTTGCAAAGTTTCCCTGAGGCAGTTATAGTAATTTTGTTCTAATGTAGAGCTTAATCTTTTGCTGGTGTATTTTGGTATCTCCAGCCATTCTAACCCTCTGCCTTCTGTCAGTTGCTCTGAGAACAAAGTGTGAAGTGACTGTCTAGCCAAAGTCAAGGAGAGGAAATCTTTTCCAGCTCAGTATGTTTCATTACAGTGATTGCCGGGAGGGTGGGGGGAATATTCCAGTAGCTTTTAGATAAAAGGAAACTATGTCCCACTTAACAAGAATAATGGAACAGATGTAATGTTCTTGAAGGAATGAGATCAAATAGATTCTGATGTCTTGAGCTGGTAATGTATCAGACTCAGTTTTGTGGCCTTTGAGGAATAAACACAGCAGCTGCATTTTTAAGAGTGGGTTGAATCCTAGGCAAGTGGCTTGTTAGAAAGAGGTAGGAGTTAAGAGGTGGATAGGCAAGAGAGCACGTTCACCCAAGTTTAATAACTATTTTAGTCCATGGTTTTTAAATGAGCAGGGTAGATAGGAATAAATGATTTTTTAAAAAATCAAATGGACTCATCATTTAAAAATTCAAAAAATTGATTTCTTGATTTAAATCATCAGAAAATCTGATTTTTTTAAAAAATTTAAATTGTCATTTGAATCAATTTGATTTAAATCAAATCCACCCTGAATCTGAGGCAGATATCCAGATGGAAGGAGACTTTTCTTCTTTTGTCTTTTAATTCTTTTCAGAGCTATCTAATATTCCAGACTTCTGGAGTGGCTCCAATTGTAAATAAGATAGCTTCCCCCCCCCCAAAAAGAAAAACAATTGCTGAAATGTAGTCCTGGTTAAAGATAATTGAAATCCAATTCAAGCATTCATTTTATGATTTGAATTCCCCTCCCCCCAAAACAACAACAACAACAACAACAACAACAACAACAACAACAACAACAACAGCCTAGTTCTCTGTTTTCTCTAGCTGACTGACTCCAGCATGCCAGGATTTTTTAAGAGGAGCAGAATGGTGATTCTCAAGTCTCAAGAAGCATTCTTCAAGCACTTAAATCAATACATTCTAATGCATGTGAAGATTTCCCCTTGAGGAGTTTTTTTATTGTTCCTCTTGGGAGGCTAAAACATTTTTGATCACACAGAGAATTGTCTGAAATTTGGAGGAGTAGTTCAGCTTTATGGGCAGTGGAAGGCTCATTTTATTTGAATTATCTCTGTATTGTTTAAATATAAATGGGTTCCTGATGTGTTACAGATTTCCTAAAAGTCAGGGAACTGTTTTTGTTCACAAAATACTGACACCCCCACACACACACACCGAGTCCTCTGTCTTTGCCATCCCCCAGTAGTGTTGGCCTCTCTCCCAATACCATAAATGAATCACAAGAGTTAACAAATCATTAATTAAAAATATGCATGGGACACAGATATGCACAATATTATCCTCGTCCTATGTTACTGGGGGTAATAAAATCTAGAGTCTCGTCACATCTGGAGGGTGTTACATTAATTAAAACTGCTGAATGATTTTTAAAAAATCCATTACAATCTGGTATATTCCATAAGTTGCATTTCACCCAAAACGTATCAAACAGTCTTAGAAAAAAAGTGCCATTTCTTTGGGGTTTTGTTTTGATTTTTGTTTTTTAACTTCAGCTCCCAGGATTCTTTTAAGAATTTCCGAGGCAGAATTTCAGCCCACAGACACACACACACTTAGATTTCTGGAACAGAGTGTATCTTCCAGGCTGCTTTGGGCTTCTGCAGTACTTCCTGGGAAGGTTTGTATAAACTCTAAAAGGCAGTGAGATTGCAATTCCCAGGAAGCATGACAGCGATTTCCTTTTTGCCCTTGTACAGCAGGAAGTAGTCCTAAGGCAATCAAATAGACTGGACAATAGGCCTTGTTCCAGGGCCTTGTCCTTGGGCTGGAACCCCCAGAACTCTACTTAGGAAATGGATGGAATGGATGGAGAATTCAATAAATAAATAAATAAATAAATAAATAAATAAATAAATAAGATATGCTCCTTGTGTTAACAAGTGATTTTTGGTGTCTTAAACGTTTACTAAGTAAATGAGTTGACCACTGCGCAAAGTAATTGACAAATGGCAATGATCCACGGTAAAGGTTTTTCATTCTTAAGACGAATGACATTTCCGGAAATAGGAAAACCTCATAAGATGAATTTTGCTTATGGGATGCCTTGCAAGACAAATTCAGTGCATTCCTATAGGAAACTGTATTAAACCGCGTTTCGTAGGATGAATTTTTCATAAAACAAATTTATCCGTAGAACGAATTAAATTCCTCTTAAGATGCACCACTATATATAACTTGCCTTGAAAGCATTGTTGGAGTTGGTATAATTCGGGTCTGACTTGACAGTACGTAACACCCATATCTCAGGTACATAGCATAAATTGGGAGTGTTCTGTTTTGTAGAGGTTATTTTGCTACCTGTCTGATGCACGTCGAATCCATGATATGAAGCCAAGATATACATTGAAGCTAGAAAAACAGTCTCTGTCTTAGTTCCAGATACAGAGAGGTCCCAAAGGATTTATCTGGCATCCCTTTTGAGTGGGCAGCTCGGCTGTGTAAAAAGCTAGCTGGGTTCTGTATATCCTGTATATATAGGAAAGTGTAAAGTAATGCATATTGGGGCAAAAAATCAAAACTTTATAAACTCCTGGGCTCTGAGCTATCTGTGATGGATCAGGAAAGAGATCTTGGTGTGCTGATAGACAGTTCAATGAAGGTGTCTACCCAGTGTGTGGCAGGGGTGAAGAAGGCCAATTCCATGGTACGGATTATCAAAAAGGGGATTGAAGATAAAACAGACAACATAATGCCATTGTACAAAACAATAATAAGGCCACACCTGGAGTATTGTGTACAATTCTGGTTTACGCATCTCAAAAAAGACATAGTAGAACTGGAAAAGGTTCAGAAGAGAGCAACTAAAATGATTACTGGGCTGGGGGATTTCCCTTATGAGGAAAGTCTAAAACATTTGGGGCTGAGGGGAGATATGATTGAGACATACAAAATTCTGTAGGACATGAGTAAAGCATATAGAGGGATGCTCTTCTCCCTCTCAAAAATACCAGAACTAGGGGACATCCACTCAAATTTAGGGTTGGGAGAGTGAGAAAAGATAAAATATTTTTTTTTACCCAGCGTGTTGTTAGTATGTGGGACTCCCTGCCACAGGAGGTGGTGATGGCATCTGGCCTGGATGCCTTCAAAAGGGGATTGGACAGATTCCTGGAGCAAAAGTCCATCACAGGTTACAAATCATGATGGAGATGTGTAATCTCCAGGCTTAAAACCGGGGTACTTCAAGGGCCAGATGCAGGGGAGTGGTATCAGGAGACAGATATCTAGTCTCATGTGCTCCCAAACGCATCTGGTGGGGCCACTGTGAGATACAGGAAGCTGGACTAGATGTGCTTTGGCCTGATCCAGCATGGCTCTTCTTATGTTCTGCCTCATTTACTTTCCTTCCCCAGCTGGGGTGTCTTAAGCCTTCTACTTTACACATTTGTCGATCCTTGTCTATCCCCAGCCTGCATTTATTGTTTAACAGGGTGTAAGCCCTGTGGGCACAGCTTGCCCCACTTTCATGTCTGGGTGAGCAGTGCTTAGGAAGACTGATGCTTGAAGCATAAGTATCTGCCTCCTCTGCAGCTATTATACAGTGAGGATTTCTGTGAAATAATGAATGGGGTGGAGGGAAGAGTCAGTACTCGTTCAGGTGCACCTTGAGGATTCAAAGCCAGAACAGGAAACCGATCCAGTGTATCAGCATCTAGGTCATTGATATAACATAAAACACAGGGTGCAGAACGTGTAGCTTGTCAGAGCTTGTTGGATTGCAACACCCACTAGCCCTAGCTACTATAACCCCAGTGGCCAGGGGCAGTGACTATCCAATACCACCAGGAGGGTTATACATCTTAGCAGCTGAGGACAGCAAGCCAAGTGGAGGGGTGACGTCTGCATTTGGCTGGTGGACAATGTGTGATGGTCAACTTGGTCTATCTTTTTCAACATTTAAGAGTAGGATATAGCACCTATGATAGAGCAGTGATGGGGAGGGAGAGAAGGTGGGCTGAAAAAAGTGGGTGAGCTCATTGTGCCCTAGCTGTTTCCTTTGCAAGTCAGTGGATAGACTGAATAACGGCCCTGAATCTCCTTAACTTGTGATGCATTATCAGGTTTCATAATCCACAGTAGACCTGTTACTGCAGGCATACCCAAACTTTGGCCCTCCTGATGTTTTGGACCACAACTCCCAGAATTCCAAGCCTGTATTTCCAATGGCAAACAACTATGGGAGTTGTGGTCCAAAACATCTGGAGGGCCAAAGTTTGGGTATGCCTGTGTTACTGGTATCATTAAATACTGTACCTCAGGTAGATAGATACGAGTATTAATCCCTTATGCCTCTAGCTCAGGGCTGTTCAACTTTGAACAGGCCGACGTCTACTTTTTTCCATCCCGAAGTGCCTGAGGGCTACTATACTAAAACCTCTACTTATGAATTTTATCCATTCTGAGCGCATGCTCATAAGTAAAAAAAAATTATAAGTAAAGCAGTGGTTTTCCCTAGGAATGCATTGAAAATCAATTAATCCATTCTAGAGGGAATAGATTTCAATGTACCACGGCCCTGGAACTGCCCCGCTCGGCTGAGACAGTGGGCTGGCAGACCCAAAACTTTGCTGGGGCAGTGGTGGTCCTTGGGATGGGGGAGGGAGGGGTGGAGAACTTATCCCCTCACTTTTAAAACTGATAACCGGCAGGCTACTTTTGAACCCTTCACGGGCTACTGGTAGCACACAGTCTACCTGTTGGGCAGGCCTGCTCTATCTGAACAAAGGAATTACAGAATCACCAGCGGAGAAAACTCTCCCATACTTTTTACCACCTGGACAAAATGATTGATGCCAATATTCTCTTCAAGCTGCAAGGGAAAGTTTGTTTGCAGCTCTGAATAACTTGGGCTATTCTCAAGACACACACCCTGCCACCTTTACTTCTTTCACCATTTTGTCTCCTACCTTTTTCCTGTCTTCGTGTATGTAAAAGCTGGGACTGCTAGTCTGCCAGCTTTCTTTAGGTGGACTAACAAAGCCTTTCTTTCTTGTGCCTTGTATTTAGACGCTCACTGTGGTGTGTGCCTGCAGACTTCTGACAAGAAAAGCATCCTGGCTTGCTTCAAAATAGTGTTGAAACTTAGGAACATAGATGAATATAATAGTAATAAAAATAATAAAAAGTTGCCTTGTTGCTCATAGCAATAGAGCCTGTTACCATGGAGGCACAATTCAGATTGGCTGACCGAAAGGCCAATGAGCAAATAGAAAACAAGAACATTGTCATTTAACCTTGCAGGATGTACTAATTCAGTGAGATGTGACGTTAATACCAAAACCTTGTGCAGAGTTGTAGAACTGCAGTATGTGGAGCAACAGAAGGGGTTGTAGAGCCCTTAAAAATACTCTAGCTAAGAATGTGCTTTTTAAAGAACTGAGGAAAAATAGTATCCCTTTCTACCTCTGTTGACTAAACTAATGTTGTAAGGAGCTTTGTGGTTGGTAATGAAGTTTTTGATTGTCGTATCAGTTGATTTGGCTCCCCTATAAAAGTATTCCTTCTGGGGTGCATCCAAGCAGTTGGAAACATTTTACTTTGCATTTGTTCTTCCTTTCCCAGTTTCTTTCTACTAAAAGGAGGAATGTAACTTTTCTGTCATTATTTTCCTTTAGCTGGAAGGGCAAACATTGCTTTTGCCGATCTGCTTAGCATTTCTCTGAATGATGGGTGACAACATTTCTCCGATCTCCGAGGTTTATTTTACTAAAGAGCACCAGCAATTTGTTGATAAATGTGTTTAAACTGTAATCTGTGTTAGAGTGTAAAGAAGAAAATAACTCTTTAATCCTATAGCAGTGGAAAGGGCTTGATTTTGTCCCCTACTTATGAACTTCCTAGAAACCTCTAGAAACAAAATGATGGGCTTGATATGATGTTTGGTTCCATCTAGGAAGAGTTTTATGATGGAGTCTTAATGATAACTTCAGTTTCTTCTCACTCTGTCACCCACCTAACTACAAAGTCCAAGTGTTCTAGAGAGCTTCTCTTACCATTTCCCACTTTGTGTGTACTCTTGGGCCAACCAGAGGTTGTCATAAAGATTCTACCTTTGGTTTGTTCTGTTCTTAGTTTATTAGTTATCCAGTAATTAGCACTGGTTCTCTTTCCAATCTGTCCCTTCAGAATAATTAGCAAAATGTATTAGGTCACATGACATTCTGCAGTCTTACACTGAGGCTCCACCTCACTGACTTTCAATAGGGAGAGTGAATCCCAAATGTGATAATGTCACACAACAGTTAACCGTTATAAGATGTTAGTGGATCTACCTACCATTGTTTTTGGCAGCAGGTATACTTTAGTATAATATGGAATTTCACCCTAGCATAGCTGTTGATAGACTACTTAAGGATACCAACATAGGATGAAGTCATATTTTATGTCTGTGAATCTTAGAACTGATAAGAGATGAAGCCATGACTTTTTGATATTTGTTGGGTGAAAATCAACTGATTTCAGGTGTTGTTTAGATTTCTCTGTCTTGTTTTCCATATGGCTGAAGAACTCTCAGGATCACTGTCCATTATTTTCTTGAAATTATGGGAAATGGGTGAGGTGCTAGATGACTGGAGAAGTATTAATGTCCCTGCTTTCAAAAGTGCACAAAGATAGAACCTGGGAATTACAGGCAAGTCAGTCTGACATCAATCACGGGAAATTTTGTAACAGATTATAAAGTAGTCACCATGCAGACACCTAGAAAACAATGCAGAAATAACTAGAAGCCAACTCAGATTTGTCAAAAACAAATCCTGCCAGATGAATCTGATCTCATTTTTTTGCTACCTTCCTGATAGACAGAGGGAATGCTGTAGACATAGTATATCTTGATTTCAGCAAAACTTCTGACAAAGTGTTCCATGATCTTCTAATTAGCTGCTGACTTGTGGAATTCCCCAGGGTTCTGTTCTGTCTCCTATGTTATTTAACATCTATATGAAATGATTGGGGGAGATTATCAGGTCTTTTGGGGTTAGGTGCCACCAGTATGCCGTTGATACCCAGCTCTACCTCTCGTCACCTCTGGACTCTAAGGGAGCTACTATCTCAACTTTACATGCGTGTTTAGCTGCAGTAATGAACTGGATGAGGATAAACAAAATGAAACTAAACCCAGAAAAGACTGAGGTGATCCTGGTCAGTCGAAAGGGAGAACAAAGGATAGGGATACAACCTATACTGGATTGGGTCACCCTCCAATTGAAAAATCAGGTACGCAGCTTGAGGGTGCTCTTGGACAGGTCATGGCTGTGACCAGGAGCGCATTTTCACAATTAAGGCTAGTACACAAGTTACGCCCCTTTCTTGAGAAGCCAGCTCTGGTCACAGTGACACATGCCCTAGTGATGTGCCAGCTAGACTACTGTAATGCGCTCTATGTGGGGTTGCCGATGAAAAGTCTCAGGAAACGTCAATGGGTCCAAAATGCAGCAGCCAGACTGCTGACTGGGACGGGGTACAGAGATCACATTACACCCCTATTAAAATCAGCTACCAAGCAAAATTCAAGGTGCTGACCTTGACCTACAAAGCACTGTATGACCTGGGTCCTAGCTACCTCAAAGATCGAATTTCACAGTATGAACCGACTCGGGTGTTAAGGTCATCGGGAGAGGCCCTTATCTCCATACTGCCACCCTCACAGGTACGTCTCGTGGGAAACCCATGAAAGGACCTTCTTGACTGCTGTGCCCAGACTCTGGAACTCCCTCCCACTAGAGGCCAGGACTGCCTCATCTCTGTTGTCCTTCCGGAAACAGGCAAAGACCTTTCTTTTCAGGCAAGCTTTCCCTGAATGATGGACTACCCTGTGTATTTTATATGAATTTATGGGTTCACATAGACTTTGTGTTTATGACTACTTATAACTGTGTTGCTTCAATGTAATGTTTGTCTATTAATGCTGTAAGATGTCCCTCAGTTCCTTGTTCTCAAATACTTGAACATGTTTTAATTGTACTGGACTGTTTATTATCTCTCATTACTGTAAGCCGCCTTGGGTCCTTTTCCAAGGAGAAAGGTGGGGTAAAATACTGTAAAATAAAATAAAATAAAATAAAATAAAATAAAATAAAATAAATAACTAGGTGTGGGCTGGATAAATCAAATGTAAGGTGGATACACAATTGGCTACATAATCATACTCAGAGGGTGATGAATAATGGCTCCTCAGACTGGGAGGAGGTAACATGTAGGGTACTGCAGGGCTCAGTCTTGGGACCAGTGCTCTTCAACTTTTTAATTAATTATCTGGGTCAGGGAGTACAGGGAATGCTAATTACATTATTCATCTGAAAATTGCTACTTTCACTCATTTTTGTTTGTTTGTTTCCTGGATCAGAAACTCTACTTCTGGATGATAATGGTTAGCTCCTTAAGAACAAAAATGGCAAAAATCACATCAGGTATTTATAATATAGTGTGAAAAAAGAAAGTATGGGAAGGTACTATCGAATTTTAAGTAACTTACCTCACTATGGCTGCAGTTTTCTCATAAATTAGGAATCCTGCTCCAATATAATAATGCAGTTAAGATGGGATTTTGTGCATATTTGCTTCTGGCATTAAAAGAAATCCTTTTCCTTTTGCCCTTTAAATGACTGCATGGCAGAAGAAACAATTTAGGTAAAGCTTCCATGGAACAGAAAATTTCAACATCATAATGTTTACAGTTTTCATCTCATTCTTGGATGAAAGCTTCTTGACTTTGCTCAAAAAGTACATTCCTGGTGTTGATTGGATAATGTTGATTCTGACAGCTTTTTAAAAAAGATATGATTGGATTGGAAGGCAGGTGGTCCCCAGCAGTACATCCCAAGGAAAGAGAGCTTGACTTCCTTGGTTAAGTCACTTTCCTCAAGGATGGATGAAGTAAAGCAGTGGATTGTAGTTTGCTAAGTGACAAAAGCCAGGGGAAAGGAAGTAGCAGCCCTTAAGGAATTTCACAAGGCCACAACATGACTCTGTTCAGTTTTAGCCCAGAGTCCCCTATGGTAGCTCAGTGGCCATCTTGCACAATAAGTGTGTGTATGTGTGGTGGTGGTGGTGCAGGCCCTTCAGAGGGTCAGCTAGGAGAGACTCTTAGTTTTCTGTTCCAACCTGTTTCCACATGGCTTGCCCCTTCAAGGTAAATGGAAGAATCAACATATCTTCTGTCCTTAGTGCCCCCCCACCCGCCCCATCATTTCACTGACCTAGATTATAGCTTGTGGCTTCCCTGGTGCTTCTGCCTATGTCATTTGTCTTATTTGCTTGGTAAAAATGATTGGCATAGCTTCTCTGTCCTATTCGCCCACCTCTTACATCCTTCCTGGCTTTTCTCGGCAAGTCCTTCTTGCCACAGTAGATCATGTCAGCCGCCTCCTGGCTCCCTCCCACACTTATCCTGAGGGAGGGAGGTTGATTCATTCACAGAGAATGGAAAACCTTCTGAGAAGGAGCTCTCTACCCCCTCCCTTTAATGAGAAGCTTCAATAGAACATACAATGCTCCTGCTCTTAATTTGAGTACTTGTAGAAATAATCCAGAGGGTGTTCATTGTGTGGTTTGATATCTGCAGAGCACAACTAGCCTCTTGTGAATGAAAAATGCATAGACTTCCCTCCTTCAACATTCTCCTGCCAGGGACCAGGACGATGTATCTGTCTTTTGCTTCACTACAAAAAGCGACATCTCTTCCCCTGCCCCACATACAACTATGGATGAACACACAAGCCACTGCCCCTCGCACATACATTGATTAGCTAAAAACTGTTGAGGTAGAATATAAAGAACAATTGTGGGCTATTGGTCTTTGAATCTAAGGGCATGGAAAAGGAGAAATGTTAGCTCTTTCCCCTTTCTTATGTCCTAATCATGCTGCGGAAAAGCTGTTTTCTTTTAGAACTTCCGCTTCAGTGTGCATTTGTACCTCCGTAATTCCGTGAAAAAAGTGTAAAGGGTGGTTATGGAAAACATTGCATAAGCCTGGGATTCCCTCTAAAACAGTAAGTGAAATGGAAATTCAATTGCCCACTAATTTGATGTCTGGATGCAGAGCCAGACATTGGGAACTAGATTCCCCACTGTCCCTCCTGGGAGGAGGACCATCCTGGGTGGCCTTGGGCAAGCTGCACAGTCCCAGGGAGCCCCCCAGAAGGAAATGGTCAACCACGTCTGACTATTCTCTACCTGAAAAACCCTGAAAAGGGTCACCATAAGTCAGAATTGACTTGATGGCACACAATGATGATGATGATGATGATGATGATGATGATGATGATGATGATGATGATGATGATGATGATGATAGCAACTATAATGAAGATAATGCACAGATTAAAGGAAAAGTGGTTGTGAACCAGACCAAGGCTTCTCTAATCCAACATTTTTTTGTACCAAGGCCATCTGGTTGCCTTTAAGATGTATACAAACAGGGCAGCACATGTCAGACTTCAGTGCGCATGCTGTTAGTGATTCCCAGGAAACAGTATATGAAAGCCCTACTGTCTCTTATATTGAGATTGCAGAAGGAAGTAATGATGATGATACAGAAATAATTCCTTGTTTGCTCAAGCTAATCCATCAGCAAGTGATTGGAGCAAATATGCTACGTCCTGATCCTTCATAGTTAATTCCAAAAGGCAATTGCTGCATTGATTTCAAAGCAGAAGGCATTTCAACAAGTTTGGACACAGGAATGGGTGACTCAAGCCAGAGGGCAGAATTTGGCCCCTGTGGAACATTAAATTTCATCAGTTAAAACTGCAAAGTTTGAATAAAGCTCATTTTATCCAACTTTACAGAGTTGGCAGGATTGTGTGTAAAGTGACTTCTGCTGCATATTACCCTCCAGGCCATTTTTTAGTCTCCCATATATTTTGGTGACAAAAATCGTGCTGCCGCAAGCGGAGAAAGATGCTATTTAAAGCAAGTGAATATATGTTTAAATGGCTGTTGGCAGTTTGCGGGCAAACTGCTATAATGCATTTCAAGCAAGCAAAAATGGGTTTAAGTGCCTATTGCTATAAAAAGTATGTCAGCATGTGGTATGTGTATCTGTAAAGCCTGTAGAAGGTGTGGGGTGGTGGGTTGGGTGAGAAAATTGACCCCTTTATCCACTAGAAGCCATTTTGTATGGATGTGCAGAAGAATTGCACCACTTTAGAATGTTCTCTGGGGAGGAAGGGTTGCATGTTTGAATCTTCAGGTTATATCAAGTAAATCCCTTTCTGCAGAAAGCAAGTACAGCAGGGAGGACTAAGGTTTCTGCCTCTGATGCTTGATTTCCACACAGAGTAGGCTTCTCTTTCATAGTGGACTGTC
Organism: Phrynocephalus forsythii; assembly: GCA_029282475.1. NCBI lineage: Eukaryota > Metazoa > Chordata > Lepidosauria > Squamata > Agamidae > Phrynocephalus > Phrynocephalus forsythii. The sequence goes on along the minus strand of JAPFRF010000011.1, from coordinate 27,944,174 downwards.
CAATACTATGACTCATCATCTGTGTCCTGTATATGCAGTCAGTAGGAAGGATGATTGAAACAAGTCCAGTAAAGTTTAATGTTATTATAGCTTCCATATACTGAGAAGGGTTTTAATTATGCAGTATAGTACTTTGTTTTTCAATACTATAATGTAATTTTTATTTTAAAAACAACTTTACTTCCACAATCAGGCTCTTACAGATTATACCTCAGAACACAGTTTCTTCTGCCCCCCCAAGACAAATGCATGTTCAGTATGTTTCTCAAAGCTGACAGGAGATTATCCAGTTAGACTCATTTCCCAATGGAAGGTGTACACCAGTGAAAGGGAGAATATATATATTTTTACAATTTAATTTAAAATGTTAGTGATTCCTTTCTGTATTTGTGCTTGGTCATTATGTGGCCATGGGTTGTCGCCTACAAGTGTTGTCTGTGAAGATTCTCCGTCATTCAGGAGCGTTTATCTGGAAGTTGAGTCAATGACAACTTAGACTTCTTTTCTTGAGAGACTGAAACATTTCACTGCTCATCCAAGCAGGTTTGTCAGTCTGAGGAAAGTTAGTGGCAAGGCCTCCAATTCATAGCTCACTTTGGTTTCACTTCACCCTGGTCTGAATAGGCTCATAAGTTGGACAATGGCCTTAATAGGCTCATAAGTTGGACAATGGCCTGAATAGGCTCATTAGGTGGACAGTGGCCTGAGTAGGCTTGTTAGGTGGACAATGGCCTGGGATGCATGAAAGTCCAACCTATGCAACCTTTCCCAACACTCATTAATTATGGGTTGTTAGCTGTGGCCTTGCTGGTGGAGGTGTGAAGTGCTTCCGATCTTTGTAGGGACTGATAAAATGACAGCTTGATAAGTAGTAGATAAGTAGCAGCGTAACAAGTGTTATGAAATACTTGTAGGTGCATTCTCTGAAACAGTTGTCTTTGCTGGTGGCCTAGGCAGAAAGCAAAACCTTATGGTCGGGCTCTTTTCCACAAGTGGAACTAGGTAATATGGCAGATGCTGCTCTTCTAGAGATTATGTGTAAGTAGACCAGCCTTCTCCTTTTAGATCTTTCCTTACAGATGCAAATAGGATGTCTTGACTTAAATTTGGCTGAAAAATAGTTGCATGCCCCATCATGAATGTCTTTGCAGGGAGACCCTGTGCTTTATTCCAGTTCCCTACCAGTAGTCCCAGGAGCATTTCCACTCTTCCTCTGGCAGCCCTTCCCGTTGCTCTGTCATCTTCCACCCTTACAGGTGATTCTGGTAGAGTTGTCAGTTTCACTGCCAGTGATTGGCCTGAGCCACCTTCCCAGGAGAGTGTGGTCCTAGATACCAACTTGGGGGTGTGTGACATATAGAACGTATGGGTAGTACCTTGCTACTAGGACCCACTGGGACTCCTTTAGACTCTTGAAGGGAGGTCAAGTCAAGATTATAAAGATCGCCCCCTCTCAGATTTTTAATTTGAAATCAACATTTTCTAGAATTGGCAGCCCCCATGCAAACTTGTGCTGTGCTTTTCCTGCTCTTTAATTAGTATATGAGTAAAAGAACAGACTAAATATCTAAAGTTATATCTACTCTGCTCTAAGGAAACCACAGGCATGATCAAGATTTTGCAGCTGAATAGTCACAAAATCAAAAATAAAATGGCTGCCCTGGTAGACCAGTTTGATGCAAGAAAGATGGGGCTGTAACATCTCCTTTGTAGTAAAGCAGCTGTACAGGAGCTTCTGGGGAATTCATTGGTAAGACATGATGAATATTGCCTTCACTTCTTTACAGTGTGTTAAGTTCAGTCAAATAGAGAAGCTGTCTTGAACATAGATTTCACATTTTTTCCTTCCTAGCTTATCCATCTGTTCCCTTACAGACCAACGTATGCAATCTAAATTTCATTATGCCACAAGCCCAAAGTAAGCACACTGCTGTAAAGAGTGCCCTAGCGGTAATACCAGATGATTCAAACAAGTGAACCAAGCTGCATGCAGACAAAAGTGGCAAGTTACAGGAAAAAGAATGTTTTGTTAGTAATGTACCTCCTTGAGATGTTTACATAAGAGTGCTTAACATGTTCTCTTTGGAACCTCCTTTCCCTCCTCCCAAATTCTGAAATGAGTTACACATCCTTAAATAATGCATGTTACCCTCCAGATGTTGCTGGACCCCCCATCTCTCAAGATCTCTCATCATGAACTATGCTGGCTCTATAATTGATGGAAATGACTGTCCCAAAAATACTTGGGTGCCCCCTCCCGTTCCCCAGTCTTTCACAAAGGGTTGTGGGGCAGAGAAGCACCTCCAAATTGTTGTTGAGGTGGGTCCTTGTCATCTTTCACCCTGACAATGATGAAAGGACTGTAGGCCTTCAGGAAGCGAGACACGTGGACTCTCCTGCTCATCCTCTGCTGCAGCTTCAGGTTATGACAGGAGCAAAATCCTGTGGATCGATCCTGAGATGGAACTGTGCGATGCAACCCACTGAGGTTGGTTGGCAAGGCACAGCCTGGGATTGATGAACTGTATCTTTATCCTTTCCAATTGGTGATTTTTTAGTCTTCTGTCCCTGTCAACGAGAGAAGAGCCTTAGCTGAACTCTGCCTTCCTCTGTTTGCTGTTCTGCATGGCACACTGCCTAGGGAATGTGCTTGTAGGATTTATGACTCTCTTTTCAGTCTCTCTGTTCCAGAAACAAACTTAGCAGCAGCAGTAATAGAGACAGAATGGGACTGAAACATCTCTTTGGCGTGAGAAAAACACAACTTCTCATTTTAAGAAGAACCTATTGTGGAATCCCTGTTTTTGGATTCTATTGCCCTCATCTGAGGGTTGGAAGCAATTGTGTTTTAAAAGGGGGAAACAGTACAGCTGAACTGGATCTGTGGTAGAAGTTCCTCAGGTAGTGACCAAGGAATTTTGTACCCAGAAATTCCAGTAACATCAGGCAAAAGTATGCCACGTATATAAAACTCTCAATTTGCATGTTTTCCTGCTGAGCCCAACATTTTGGCATAGTTGTAGAAACAATAGTTTGATAAGAGACAGTTCTAGGTCAATAATGTTATCACCTGCATAATAATCATGGTTCCAAATTTTGCTTTTAAGAACAAGCGACACCTACTGGAATCCAAAAAAGGGAGGAGGTTAAGTTTAATCCGTAGAAGTAAGGCAAAACCCAGAATCCAGGGATGGACAATATTTTTACTAGGATCAATGATTAATCTACAAATCATTGAATTTTTGAGTTCTAAAGAGCTCTTCATCAGACCATATGGGAAAAGATGAGGAAAGAAAGGAAAAGTAGGCTATTAGATAGATAGATAGATAGATAGATAGATAGATAGATAGCGTTTCCTGAATGATGGACTACCTATGTGTCTTTTATATGAATCTATATGATCACATAGACCAGGCCTGCCCAACAGGTAGACCGCGGGCTACTGGTAGCCCGCAAAGGGTTCAAAAGTAGCCCACCGACCATCAATAAAAAAAACGAGGGGATAAGTTCTCCACCCCTCCCTCCCCCATCCCAAGGACCACCACTGCCCCAGCAAAGTTCTGTGTCTGCCAGCCCACAGTCTCAGCTGAGCGGGGCAGTTCAAGGGCCATGGCGCATTGAAATCTGTTCACTCCAGAACAGGTTAATTGGTTTTCAGTGCATTCCTATGGGAAACCTCTGGTCTACTTACAAAAGTTTTTACTTATGAGCATGTGCTTGGAACGGATAGAATTCGTAAGTATAGATTTTAGTGTAGTAGCCCTCAGGCACTTTGGGCTGGAAAAAGTAGACCTTGGCCTGTTCAAAGTTGAAGAGCCCTGACATAGACTTTGTGTTTATAACCACTTATAACCTTGTGTAATTGCATTGACACTGTTTTCAATGTTAGTTTCCATCACTTATAACTTTTACATGGAATTTTTACTCTCTCCTTAATTGCTCGCATTCTCTTGTAGCTTTAATGTAATATTGTCTTTTAATGCTGTCAGATGTCCCTCAATTCTTGTTCTCAATACTTGAACATGTCTTAATTGTACTATACTGTATATTGTCTTAATTGTACTGTACTGTATATTATCCCTCATTACTGAAAGCCGCTTTGGGTCCTCTTCCAAGGAGAAAGGTGGGTTTAAAAAACCCAAATAAATAAATAAATAAATAAATAAATAAATAAATAAATAAATAAATAAATAAATAAATAAATAGATTTAACTCAAAAAACAATCAAAATTGTTTTTTAATCAAAATCTATTTTTTAAAAATTGTGTTTTCAAACAAATGTAAATCGCATAGCATAATCCCCAACAGGAGGATGGGGTTTCATTTGTCAGAGGGCTCATCTGTACTGTGGAATTGTCCTTGGTCATTCTGTTGTTGATCGGTTCCTTCTGCTACTTTCTGTTGTTCTTGCAAATTTGAATATTTCATCTTGGTATTGGTTCTCCACACATGGGGCGAGTGTTTATTGATGGAAATACTGGGATGCACTGGGTCTTCCCAGTTCCGCTTTTCTTCACACAGCCAAAATTGCTACCAAGTTCTCAGTCCCAAGACTTCTTTTTTGTCTGCCTTCTCTGCTCCCTCCTTGCTTACTCCACTTCCTCTCCCCTGTACTCGATGCTTTCCCTGCACATTAATTTCAAACTTTCCTCATTTTCTCAGCAATCCGTTCTTATTTTTACTTATTTTAATTTTTGTTTCCCACTTGTGTTCACTGGTGGAGAAGTGGTAATATTTATTTGTAAGGCTCAACGCCTTATGAGGCCTAAGTCTTCTCTGTCCCACTGTTCTCATCCTTTCCTCTCTATCTTACTCATAGAGGTCATAATATAGAAGCAGAAGCTATCCTAGGATCTGCTGGCCTCACCTCTGAACCGGGTTTCTTATATGTAAGTGGAATCTGGTGCTTCTGTTGTGAAAGAACAGGATTTATTTCTATACAGCCTGGAGCAAAACAGTCACTTTCTTGGGATATGCTAAGGGAGCTGTCATAGCATTATGGATAGGTCTGTGCACTCTTAGTTCTATTGAATCAATAGAATCTGCACACTCTCACTCATTGCTGGTTTTCTGCCGTGTGTATAGAACTGCACTGTCGTACTCTCTCTTAATTAAGCTTGAGCAACTAATATTCATTAGTTCTGTACTCAACCAGTAATTTGGATTAGAATTGCCACTTCATGCATTAACATACATTCTTCTTCTTTTTAAAACACCCTGATTATGGCAACATAGTTAAGGGATATGACTTACCCTTAACACAGAATATAGTAAGCAATCTTGTGTGCATCCTTTGTTAATTATATAAGAACGGTTTGTCAGGTCTTATTCTCCCAACAACAAAATAGTTAATCCAGACACTCCCCCTCCCCCTCTCCACCCCCACCCCTCAACACACAGTGGTAATTGTCTGGAAATCACACTTCTGATTAGCAATTGATAATTCCCCATAGTTAGTTAATTAGCCAGTAGCTATAAAATAAGCAATAATGCATGTTCAGTACTCAGCAGCACTACAAGTGAAAGAGGAATTACTTTGAATTAGCTTGTGAATATTAGTAATTCCCACACAAGGCCAACACTCAATAAATCTTGATAGCATCTGGCTGCTTTTCTATTGAGTCCTGGCATGTGCTTAATAAAGGAGCCTGATGAGCATTGCCTATGCCTTTCCTTTTCTCTCTCTCTCTTGATAGACAGAGCTCTTCAAGTAAGCTGTCTTGAAACTTCGCTGAGTGTGATATCAGCCGGCTCCTCCTGATTATGGGGTTGCTGGAATATAACCTCTACCATGGACTTCATTGACGCAGCAGACTAGCTAGCCGGTGCAACAAACTTTATTTCAGTAAAAAAGCATGCTGGCATTCCATTCTGGACCAGTCTCCTACCTGCCTGCCTAGATCTCAGTTGCAGTCACTGGTCCTGAGTCGCTTGTAGTCCACTGATGGGCCAAGTTTGGGTCATTAGCTCCAGCAGCAGGGCTATCTTCAGAGAAGGCAGGTATTCCCGTAATCCAGCTGGCTTTCCTGCCACAGCTTCTCCTTGTGCCCCTGAGACAGATATACCAGTCTCTGAGCTGACAGTGGCACCTAATGAGAGCTCAGCCTGGGGTGAAGGTGGCACACACACTCCAGTTCTCTCTATCCCCCAGAGCACAGAAGATGGGTAGCTCTTCCTCTGGCGCCTCCAACCAGTCCCACACTTTGCCTTCCTTTATTCCCCTCTCTTCCCAACCCTCTGCATTGTGCCCTCTTTCCCAGTCACACGCTTCTGCAAGTAACACTTCTACTCATTGTGAATAAAGTGCAAATAAAACTGATACTTATGGGATTATAATGAATTCTATATACTTGTCAACATTTGTGAACTGTTTTACTATGTTAGGTACTAAATTTTCATTTTTTAAAATCACAGCCAGTTATCCATACTTCATGGAATATTGTAAACCCTCTTCTCTTATCTTGGACTTTGTATGCTGAAATGTTTAAGGTAGAGCTACTGAAGTTATGCAGAACCCTCTATAGCAGGGGTGGGGAACCTTCAGCCCTTCACAGATGTTTTGGACCACAACTCCTGCAGTCCTTTATCATTGGCGGTACAGGCTCAAAATTCTGGGAATTGCATCTGGAGGGCTGAAGGTTCCCTGCCCTTGCTCTATATAGGCTGGTGTTAAGAAGCTCATTTATGTCCTGAAAAACATCTGTATTTCTTCTCAGTGGACTTGCTAGTGACGCCGAGAAAATGTCTTTGTCTGAATTATAGAAGTGTGTCTGGGGACAGTTCAGGATGGAATAAAAACTTACTTTGGAGCTAGACTGTTAAGGGTTAAACAACATGCTTAGCCTGATGCAGCATTTCTATGGGATAAGAAGAGTAGTTTATGTGGATTGTTGAAGGTACAAAGGGACATTTTACAGACAAGAGACAGATATACCTGTTCCTCTAATGAAAGGAGCCACCGGGGTGGGGTTAGTTTTATGGGGAGCACAGAGGTAGAGAAAAAGAAACTCTCTGGATGGCATACTTTAACTGTGCTTCTCTGTTCCCCTCTCCCTTCCTCTGGCAAGCATGGCTTCACAGTTGAAGACAAATAACGAGGAGAGCACAAAAGGAAGAATCATTGTTATGTTCTTGGGTGCACTGACTTCTTTCCTTCTATCATTTTTGCAGGTGCCCATCACTAACGCCCTATTGTGCTGAAGATGTCTAATAGCAACACAACACAGGAGACACTGGAAATAATGAAAGAATCAGAAAAGAAGCTGGTTGAAGAATCTGTGAACAAAAACAAGTTTGTATCCAGGTCACCAAGCAAAGAAGAACTGGAGAAGGATGGGGAGGAGGGCAGCACGCGGCCAGAAACTCAGGTAGATGGAAGAAGATATTGCCGGGTACTGTCAGACCTGTGGGGCCGGCAAAGCCCAGTATAGATTGGTAGTGGATCTAGGACTCATGGCACAGTGGTTAAATGCCTGTACCAGGTAAAACTGTGCTCACGACCTGGGTTCAATCCCTGGTAGCAGGCTCAAGGTTCACTCAGCCTTCCATCCTTCCGAGGTCGGTAAAATGAGTACCCAGCTTGCTGGGGGGGGCAATGTGTAGCCTGCACACTGTAATTAAAATTGTAAACCTCCCAGAGACTATTTGTAGTGGTATGGGGCGGTATATAAACAGAACACTTTGCTTTAACCATTCAGGCCATTTCCCTTGGATTGGAAATTCCTGATGGAACGCCGGTTTGGTGCCGTACCTCTTTCTTTCTTTCTTTCCTTCTTCAAAAGCCATCATTCCCATTAAACCTTCAGCCTAATAATCCCATGGTTTGTATCCATAATAGAAATGGTGTTGAAGTATTTACACTTGCTCTTCTGTCCCTCCCCTCTGTCTTGTTCCCCCATCCTCCAGTTCAAATATGTATTGGAAGTTCCTTGGTGCAGTGGCTTTTTGTTTTCCTACAGGAAGTACTATGTTTGCATACATAGTGAAAATTGAGCAATGGTATAGTCCAGTGGTTCTCAACCTGTGGGTCCCCAGATGCTCCTGGACTGCAGCACCCAGAAGCCTCCACCACTCGCTGTGCTGGAAGGGGTTTCTGGGAGTTGCAGTCCAGGAACATCTGGGGACACACAGGTTGAGAACCACTGGTATAGTCCTACCTCTATCCATTAGATGCAGTGCAGATCCAGTAGTATTATAGTCTTCTGACTCTATGCAGGGAGAGAATGATGGAAGAAAAGATGAAAGAGGAGTGCTTCCAAGCATTCATACTGCTGTACTAGGCAGATCTACTTAGAAATGAGACTCATTGATTTGAATGAGCCCAGATGAGTTGTATAGAGTTGCTGCCGTCGTAAGACCATGATGCCTTCACCTTTTAAGTCCTCCCAGATAATGAAAATAAACTTGTCCAAATTACTTTGTATTAGGGCAGCACAAATATTGGCCAGAGTAACATCTCACACATCTCAAGGATCATTCCGTTGAATACAGTTGTCCCCCGCCCTTTCGCGGTTCATATACTGTGGTCTCGGTATATCATGGGTCCGCAGTATATGAAAGAAAGCCTCCCTGGGGTAAGGCGGAAAGGCCTTTCCAGGCCTGTCAGAGGCCCCAAAAGTGCTTCCCTGCAAACCGGAAGTGACTTCCGGTAAACCAGAAGTGACCTCCAGATCACTAGAAAGCACTTTTGGGGGCCCGGGGACTGGAAAGCCCCTTGCAGGCCCGTTTGGGGCAGCACCAGGCCTGGGGTAAGTATAAGAACCCCCAGAGAGTCCTCCCAGTCCCGACCTGACCCAGCATCCGCATATTGCGGATTTTCAATTATTGCGGGCCGGGTTGGGTCCCTAACCTCTGCGATAGGTGGGGGTTTACTGTATCATCGTGGAAAGAGATATGAGTGTTAGGAAAGAACTAAATGAGTATTAGTATACAGCACACCCATTGAAGGAAAGGCTGTTACATGTAGTTAGATCTCATTTTAGAGCAGTCCTTTTGAGAGAGGGACACTATTGGTTTTCAAGAACTCAATTAAGGCTTATATCTCTGAGAGTGGCTGATGAAACTGAATTCAGCTCCACTATGTTCCTCTAGTTTCATTACTGTTTGCTTATTTGACCTTTCGCTGTTCATAATAGGGTTGTGTCACAGATTTATTGTTGTATAAGAAATGAAAATATGTTTGTAAAATAAGTCTGTTTTTGTTAAGACTCTTTCAGGATCATAATGTGGTATAGAAATGATGGCAGTGTGAATTTGGGGATGTGATCATGTCATTAGCATAAGCAGAGATTCTCAACAGCCATATAATTTGCCACTTGTCTAAGGAGAAACAGTAGATTCCTCCAGGCAAGCAATTAAGTAGTAGCTTGCTTTTTCCCCTGAGCTAGTATTTGTCTGACTTCTCTGAACTATTACCTGTACTTATTTTGTCCCTTTAGATTTGCAAGCGGCAAAATATTGTATTCTCGAAGGCTTTCACGGCCGGGATCCAATAGTTGTTGTGAATTTTTTTGGATTGTTTGCCGGTGTTCTGGAAGTTTTTCTTCCTGATGTTTCACCAGACTCTGTGGCCGGCATCTTCAGAGGGCAAGATGAGCTCAGGGAACTAGGAGTTCTCTCTGTGCTCAGTGCTCAGCACATTGTCACATTTATAAGGAAAAGACCTCCTTGTTCTCTGAGCTCCTTGCCCTCTGAAGATGCCAGCCATAGGGTCTAGTCTAGTGAAATGTCAGGAAGAAAATAGGCCGAAAAACTCACAACAACTATGGCAAAATATTTCTGTGCCGTTAGCTGATGTTTGCAATACATGTTCCACCAGCCTAGGTGAAGATTTGTATTTTTTCCTATCATTTGCCTTAAGAATGCATAGAGTAGATTTCCATTGCTTCTTTTTCTCTCCCCCTTCCCCCCTTTCCAGAGGCGAACATCCAATCATGGTCATGCTAGGAAAAGAACCAAGGTAAGAAAGAGGCTGTTTGTTTCTTTCTGCTAGTTATACAACTTTGTGGTCTAGAACCAAGACTTCAGAAGCAGCTTTTAAAACTCTTGAGTGTGATCAGATGGCATGAAAGGCACATGTCTGATTGCAACGGAAAGGGTCCCTTTGCAGGAAGTCATCTCCCTTGAAATTGGCCTTCCATCTGTCAGGGAATCACTCCAACCTGACCCCAAGAAGTAGTAGCCCAACAGGCTGGTCTAAAAAGGTGTTGCTTGGCACAGATCAGGGTCAGGCTGGACTCCCATTCTTCTGTATGTCATTTGATTGCCAGGAAATACAGTTGACCCTCGTATAACAAACAGTTTGTACAACATAAAATCTGCACAACATAAAACATTCCGGAGATAGGGGAAATTTGCTTAACAGAATTGCCTATGGGGCGAATCCGTACAACATAAAAATGGTCGCAATACATGGGAAATTTGTATAAAGAAAAATTTGCATAATAGAATTTCATTTGGAACGAATTAATTCCTTTATACAAGGTACCACTGCAGATTGCATTGGATTGCTCCACAAGCAGTCTATTTCCCCATGTGATCACATCCTCAGACTGCTGTCATAGTCTTCCTGCTCACTTTTTCCAAGACTTATTTCTTCTAACACCCTTACTTGTCCATTTGTGGTGGTTGGGCCCAGCTTGCCAAAAGTGGTTGGCCTTTATCTTTAGATTTCACTGTGGTTTTTAAAATTCTGACCTCCTTTGTGATTTTGTGGTCCACTACAGAAATATTTACTCATCAAAACCTAGAACAAAAGGAAGATTTGCTGTTGCCATTTGGGTATTTGGAGTGAAAAATCACTACTTATCTCTTTTTACCCTGTTAGAAGAGAATATGGTGGTACCTCGGTTTATGAGTACCTTGAATTGCAAGTATTTTGCAAACTGAGCAAAATGTTTAGTAAAATTTCACCTGAGGTTTTTTTTGAGCCTTTCTCCAGTTTGCAAGCAAGGCTCACCTCAGTGTGGGCCCTGTGCTGCTTGGAATGGGCCTCCAGGGCGTGCGGGGGAGGGGCTGCACTGGGCATGGAGTGGAAGTGACTTCCAGCAGACTGGAATGGGCCTCCGGGGTGCCCAGCCAGGCCTGGGGCTGACTGGAAGTGACTTCCGGGCCATGCGCTGGGCCTCCACAGCTCACCCTTGCCCAACACCATGCATCCATGGCCTCCGGAGCTTGTCCGGGGCCTAGTGCTGCTGCTCCACAGCCTCCGCAGCATGCCCTGAGTTTGCGCTGCTAGTCCACGACCTCTGCAGTGCACCCTGGGCTTGTGCAGCTGGTCCACTGCCTCCACAAAATGCCCAGGGTGAGCTCTGGAGGCCGCTGCAGCTCCCAGCCAAAGCAGATTTCCCCATAGGAAAGCATGGAAACGGGGACCCTAGAACCGATCAGGTAAGTTTCCATTATTTCCTGTGGGGAAATTTGCTTTCATACGAGCATGCTTCCGGAATGGATTTTACTCGTAAACCAAGGTGCCACGGTAGTTCAGTCAACTGAAGTCAGAATGGAATTTATTTTTTTATCCATCAGGTGGGTTGCCCCTGTTGATATGGGCAAAGGGAGGGAACCATGCCCTTATTTTTAATATCCTCGAAGGAGGTTGTTGTGATGGGCAGCCACCCTGCTAACATTACCCTACAAAGCTCTGGTGTGCTGATCTGAGTTAAGCTGTGAGCAGCATGAGGTTTAAAATGGCAGTTTTAAAAAATTAGAAAAAAATCCCCTCCAGAATAATCCATATTCACGCTTGGGCACTGGCAGACAGGGCAAGGGCTGCTGTTCCCTCTACTGCCTGTCAGATGTGAAACCGCTTCTGCCCCCTTTGTGAAACAGTCTATGGAAGCAGAGGAAGTTGTCTTTCTGAGTACAGACCACTGGACCCATCTTAGCCCCTTATTTACACTGGCTGACAGTGTGTCCCTGTTAGTGGGTTTCACAAGCTGGTGTCTTTCCTATCCCGACAGTGCAGGTGGTTGAAGCTGGGTGTTTCATCTGTTGGTACCATATTTTCCTGTCTATAAGATGCTCCCATGTATACGATGACCCCCACTTTTCTTACTCAGAATTACAGTTTTGCAACTGCATGGTTCTCTTTTTGGCTTACTTCCATGTATAAGATAACCCTCAATTTTAGTCTAACAATTTCAGACAAAAATAGTCTTATACATAGAAAAATACTGTATTTAAAATTGACTTTATATGTGCTCAGGTTTTGAGTATCCAGATTTCTCACTGAGGTAATAAATCCACACTTGGCTTGTGCTTATTCTACTAAAGGAAGGACTTAACTTTGTATGAAAAAGTTCATGCCATGGTACTTAAAACCATTTTCTTGACAGACTGGTTCTGTAAACCTAGGTGTTATTGTTGTTTTGTTACAAAAAGCACATCTGGCCATGTGATCCCACAGCTATTATTAAAAATAGTGTGGCCATGATGCTGTTTTACTTTCTGAATAAGAAGCATGCGTTAACGATGAAGGATGAATGTGTGTTTAGTATAAGTAACATTTGAGCTATTGCGACATGATCCTGATTAAACTCCATCCTGCTTTTAAACTGTTGCTGCACCAAGGTTCTGAGAGTAAATAGCTATACAGTTTTATTTTTTTACTAAGTTGATCCCCTAGAACACTTGTAACCTACATCCTTAACATTTCATTTTCATATTGTATGGAACAGCTGAAATATGACTCCCAGAATCCTGTGGTTGTTCAAGTAAAACTTTAAGCTGCCTAGATGCCCTAAGCGTATCTGATCTCGCCTGATTTTGGAAGCTAAGCAGGGTCGGCCTTGGTTAGTACTTGGATGGGAGACCACCAGGGAATACCAGGTGCTGTAGGCGCCTGGAGTAGGAACTGGCAAGCCACTCCAGTATTCCTGCCAAGAAAACTCCATGGACATGGAGTCACGAAGAATCGGTCACGACTGTAACAACACAACACACAAGTAAAACTTTTGTCCATTTCCCCCCTCTTCCTTTCCTGCTCACTTCCATACACAAACATCATCCAAAAACATTTCACCGAGCAGTCCTTTGCCTTTATTTTAAGCCTTTCTTTCATATTTTACTAACAGATTACCTACAATAACTTGGCGTGACTGGAAAGCAAATCAAGCAGCTGCTGTAGAATGAAAGGCTTTTAATTAAGGCTGGAATGAGTTAAGATTTGATTTTACTGCTTCATCTTGTTTGTTTAGTAGTTAGCAGCTGGCTGTATAGCTCAGGGAGTTAACTGCTATACCTGGATGTGGAGCTGGGGTTCAGGATTCCTTCCTGTCCTTTCTAGGAGAAGAGGTAGTTTCTGTAGTATTTGGTAAGTTGCGCAGTCCCACTGCACTTCCGAAAAAGGGATTGGGGAACCATTTCTAAGTACGTACTTAAGAAGACTCAAGGGTCCTCTGACAAGGCAAGGATCACCATAGTGTATTACTGTTACTGATATTCTTGTTGTTTTCATTGGATTACTTAATGGGGTTGATTGCTGCAAGAAAAACTAGTCAAACCACTGAAATGTATAAACGTATATTGACTTTTACAATACTGGTTGAGAAGAAGTTTGGCATTGCAGAGGATTGCAATTTTGCTTTCCAGCTTTGTAGGTGATAAATCAAATTTGCATCTAGGATATTAGAAGAGGGAATCTTTTTCTGCTTATATGCCTACAAATAATTGATGCTTTCTGCTTCAGCATGCGTTACCACTGGACAAAAGACTCTGTATTTTTAATTACCATAGAACTAACTGAATTAGCATTAGTTAACTAGTAGTTGAAAAGTATGAAAGGAAGGTTTAGTTGTTTGCAGTTTGTTTGTTTGTTTGTTTGTTTTGTTCATTCCTTCATTCGTTCCTTCATTCATTCATTCAACTTTTATACTGCTTGATTAGCGCAAGGCAATAATCTGGACAGTTAACAGATAAATTAAACAAATACAACATATAACAACAAAAATAAACAGCCAACAGTAAGATGAAATAATAAAAACAAAAACAAATCCATCATCAAGAAACTCACAGCAGAAGTGTTTGTCTTTTCAGTCAAATTCAAAGCTGAAACTAGTCAGGAGCCTGGCTGTATGTGAGGAATCCTCTAGTCCTTTTGTGGATGGGCCATTGGAGACTCAGGTAAGCCAAACTGCAACTGAACAACTTTTCCAACTAGGGGGAGAAATTTCTTTCAGTGGTGATTCTTCCTTCTGATGTAAATCAAGGTGCAAAGCTTGCCTATAGCCAGTTTTACTTGTACCTGTATAAAGAAAACAGTAGTTGCCCAAATGAATCTGTATCTATCGACGCATCTTTAAAGAATGAGATGAGAAGGGTTGTGATTGTCCAGTTTCACCAAAATAGGTTGTATTGGGCGCATTATAGGGGAGTTAATTAACTGTCAGACCATTCATGAACAATGGTAGCAGTTGTTGGATTAAGCTGGGAAGACCTGGGTTCACAAGGCAGGTTGATAAATTACGCAAGCAGCAGCCACATGCTGCAGGGGGAGTAATCTTACTCAGTAACTATTTGGACCCAAAATGAAATATTCTTCCCAGATCCAAACAGAGTGATCACACCATTCTTCCAGATTCTTCTCATAATATGGTAAAGCATTGATGATAGTGTTTTCTTTTTCACTAGGATATCATACAATTGCACATCAGCTGCCCTTCTGACAAGGAAGACGACAAGTCTATAAGAGATGGCTCTGAAAAGGAAGATAAAGAGAAAAATAAAGAAAAAGCGCCTAAGAAAATGTTGTCTAGAGGTAGGATCATCTTTGGTTTGATTAGATCTTTTCTTTGTAAAGTGCCATCATATAAGAAATAAATAAAAGGGCAGCATCTGTTCATCTCTTAGGATCAGTAAATTATTCCTCTTATTTGCATTGTCCGGTTATTTCTTGAACTCTTTGCAGCATATTGTTCACTTTTCTGTAGTTCATCTAGGAATAACCAAAACAACAATTATTTGCCAGTTTTCAATAATATATTTTTGGAGGGCACAGAGAAGCCATATAGTTCCGGAAGATTCATTCCAACAGTGTGTTTTTAAAGGCATGGATATACAGATTTGTGTTGAGGATGCATGTAATGTGTTGTGTACAAGGGTTCCTGTTTATCTGAACATACATATCTTAATCTCACAAAACCAGTTCCCCTAAAAAAAAAAAAATCTGAGAAAGCATGTCCATAATCATTCCTGCATTTTGTTTGCATTCGTCTTAAGAGTATCAGAAATAGTCAGCACGTCCTGATCAGGATGAATGTGAGGTGTCTTTTCATTGCCTGTAGGATATATAAAACATTTAGCTACTAGAGATGGGCATGACTAGGGAAAATGACGTTTTCGAGTTGTTGTGTGTCGGAGGCAGTCCGTTTCAGCTCGTTTCTGTTTTTCGCGAAATTTCGCAAAAATTAGTTGGTTTGTTTTTTTGTTTTTTCGTTGTCGTTAGTACTGGTTTGGGGGGGTAGCGGGCTCCTGGAGGGAGCTGCAGGAGCCAGCCAGAGCCACAAGTGACGGACTGGCAGACTCTTTGCACCCGTTGTGTCTCACGTACTTGCATGTAGTGCAATGCATGTAGATCTGGCTTAGGGTTAAGACGGGTTAGCGCAAGGGCTAGGGTTAGGCTAGTTACGGGTGAGGTTAGGGTGAGTATTGGGGTGCACCTCTGGGTGCCTCTCTGACCCACTTAGAAGGACAGTGTACTGGCGTATGGGTTAGGCTTAGGTTTAGGGTTCGGGTTTGGGCTACGATTAGTGGGCTGTTTATGCCCGATTGGCACATCCCAGAAGTCTCTGTGGTCAACCTGGCCAAGTGGCCATGCGATTGGTGGAAAGTTTGCATGGTCCACTCCCATGGGCGAGCCCATCATTGCAAATGTGCAGGTGTAAAAAAATAAAATAAAATAAAATAAAATAAAATAAAATAAAATAAAATAAAATAAAATAAAATAAAAAAAATAAAATCAACGGAGACTTTTTTTTGCTGCTGCTACTGTAAAAATTCAAGCATTTAAAATAGCTAATTTTCGCATGTTTCTGTGGTGCTTTGGTGGGGTTTTGGGCAACGATTTAAAAAAAAATATTGCGGTCGCCATTTTGGATCCCCCGCACTGCATGGCAAATGGATGCGCCCTCCCAGCCTGGTACCAGCAGCGCAGCAGTAGCAATAGCCAAGGAGAGGGGGGCGGGGAAACCCCCCCCCCAAATAAAACACCCTTCTGGCCTGGTAGGTGCCCTCAGACAGTTTTCGCCTACTTTTAGGGGGGGAATCGGTTTTTTTTTAAAAAAAACTTTTTTCTGTGCCGCTTGGCAGCACGACAAATCAGACCAAAAGCTCAAATTCTGGCGGAGTAATTCCCGTTTCCGTTTCCGTGGAGTAACGGAAATAACGGAAAACGGGAATACCGCTAAGTCGTGCCCATCTCTATTAGCTACAATATGAGGTTTTTTTGCAGGCAAGAGAAATATTGGCTGCTTTTGATGCTTTAAGCAGCCAATTTTCTGCAACTTGGAGAAGTTGTGCTGTATATACAGATATGAAAAACGTACTAGACTGTTTGCTTGGGCAGTCCATCATTGGGGCAGTTCATCATCACCCCATTATAGCTCAGGTGTAGAGACTCCTGCTTTGTATACTGAAGGCCCCGAACACAGTTTTCCAAACATGTCCAGCCAGTGTGGTCAGAGTACACAGTGTTGGACTCAAGTGTCAGTCCTGATAGAAGTCCTTGACCTTTTCTCTAGTATAAGGACCTGAATTGCTTAATGTACCATCCAGCCTTTTTGTGGCAACATTCATACCTAGTGTGTGCATTCCTTCCTTCCTTCCTTCCTTCCTTCCTTCCTTCCTTCCTTCCTTCCTTCCTTCCTTCCTTCCTTCCTTCCTTCCTTCCTTCCTTCCTTCCTTCCTTCCTTCCTTCCTTCCTAATATTTTTGCCCCATTTTTCTCCTTAAAAGGATCCAAGGCGGCTTTGTCATCATTGGGGTTTACGTACCACGTTACATTCTTCCACGTTTTCCTTCCCCTCAATTCCTCTTTGTCCTTGGTTTTCAAATTGGTCTTGTGCATACCTTTGACTCTTGACCTTATAACTACCGCCTGTTCTTGCTTCTGCATCCAAAGCCCATAGCCCCAGGGAGTCACTTTGCAGGTGCTACTCTTAGAGTGTGTGCTCTTGGATTCATTACAGTGGCATTATAATTGGCCACTCTCATGTGGCTCCCAGGTGGCACATGGTCCTCTGCACAGTCCCCAGGTGAGAGGTTCTCTGGCTCTCTAGAGGCTGGAAGTTAGCTTAGTTTTTCCTTCTTGTTCTGGTTTAAAAAAAAGGTAACAGGTATGAAGGGTAGAAAAAGTGGAACCACCCAGTGTTAGCGTGTGCAGAAGCAGAAGAGTTAAGATATGGGCCTGACTTGACTCCACTATTATCTGCTATGCTTGACAACAGCTCTTCAAGGCTTCTAGGCTGAAGCTTTTCCATGTTCTTTTCCCAACCTGGGATTGTTGCAAAAACAGTGCCGTAACGTACCAATCACATGTTGTACACATGATTAGTTGGCTCCCTAAATGATGATTGGAAGGAACATTTCAACACCCCATAACAGTGATGGTGAACCTTTTAGAGACTGAATGTCCAAACTGCGATTCAAAACCCACAAATTTTTCGCAAAGTGCCAATACAGCAATTTAACCTGAATACAGGTGGTTGTGAAGGGACGATGTTGGGTGCCTGCAGGAAGAGCTCCGAGGGCCACCTTTGGCACTCATGCCATAGGTTTGCCAACACTGCCCTATAACCAAACACAGCTTCTCCAATGCTTGCATTGCACCGTTCCTTTTTTATATTTGTGGCTGAGGGAAAAAAAAAACAAAACAAGTGTGTATTAAAGTCTTCATGTGCCAGCTGGAAATGTGTGGACACAACCATTATTCTTGAATTGTTCTCTGCTCCATAGCACCATTCATTCATATTTGGAGACAGCTATCCTAGCTGCAGCAAGTACAGAGCTAATTCAACCAGCAAGCTGGCCTAATGTAACAATTCTGGGTTGTTTGTTTGCAACCTGTGATATATTCATATATCTTTAAGACAGGTCAGAGATGAAAAATAATCACAGTGGAGCTGGCAACTGGGATAAGCACCACAACAGTAAAAAAAAATTGGCACTCTAAAAATACACTGTGCTGTGATTTGCCCCAAATTGTTACATTGTGTTGCTAAAATAACAACAGCTATTGGCAGTACAGAGTCAAAAGAGCCACAGCAAAATTGAATTATTTTAATTATAAGGATATATGGATCACTTTGGTTTTCATTTACATCACTTTTGCAACTGTTACCCCATTGTTGTTATTATTTTAAAAATGGTACCTCTTTTTCTCATTACATATAGCACTCAAGACATTGAAGAGTGATAAAATACTGGATAAATATAAGATTATAGTTAAAGCATATCAGATAAATTGACCATGCCAACAGAAAATAAAATAAACTCGCTTTTTAAAATATGCTTAAGCAAAGCCTCTTTGAAAATCTAAAGCCAGACTGAATGAGAATGTTGGATTGCTGATGGAAGGACAACGGAAGTTCAGCTGACTTGGCCTTCCTTAGCAGAGACTTGCCCTTAATTACTTTCCTTTTCTTTCTTGTTGTATCTAGTTCCACAAAGCAGCATTTCTTGTAAAGTCCTTCAAGAATTTATCCTTCCAGTACTTTTAGAGAACAGGAAAAGTCCTGTCACATTGAACAATTTGTGCGTCATTCACAGAGTTAAATCACAGAACGAGGAGTTCGAGCCTGTATGAAACGTTGCGGGAAGGCATCCTCAGCCTCGAACCCATTCTAGTGGTTATTCATGTGCTGCTGGACCATGGTTTCCAACCTTGGCACATTGGACTACAACTCCCACAATCCACCATCAACACAGGTAGCTGTTTGATGGGTTGGGGGTTGTGGTTCAACAACCCTCAATGAAAGCTGGAGATGCGTACTTAGAATGTGCTGTACTAGGGTTACATCTGTCCAGCTGCACCCTTTATTCCAAGGAAGCTTGGTGGCAGTAAACAAAGTGTTTGATCTTCACTGTGCTTACTTGTTTTCATTGTGCGGGTGCTGTTCCTGTAAGAGGAGATTTCTTGAGTTTGCTGCTGTTCTCTTATTATAGATTCCAGCCAGGAATACACAGACTCCACTGGAATAGATTTGCATGAATTTTTAGTAAATACACTGAAGAAGAACCCAAGGTAGGTTCAAGTATGTTCATGTTGCTGGTTTGCAAGTGGAAGCTGGGGGATGCCCTTGCACAGTTATATGGAGAAGGGAAAGTAAGGGTAGTAAATGTTGGAACTCTAGGATGTTGGCCATTTCCCTGCAAAGGGCAGAACTCATTACATATTTGTAATGAGGGGCGGGCAGGCAAACATCAAGAAGGCTCTGAACTCGTGAGTTGAGGGCAATGTTGAGGGTCATACTCAGAGTGCATTTTCAGTTCTCCATTCCTGCTATTCATAGGACATTTGGTGCATGTAGGTATCTTGCTCTTCAGAATTTTGGAGCAAAAAATCAGTGCTGTCATCACTGTAACTACTTTCCTGTTCCCTGTGCCTTGGCAACTTTTCCATAACTAGTTTCAGCTTGCAGCACAGTTGGCCAGATCCAAGACAGACAGGACCTCAGGATGCTCTTATGCCTTCTTCACTCTCATTCAAGAGTGTGCTCCGGCACACTGGTCAAGCACCAGCTGGCTGGATTTGATAGCCACCTTTTTTGTTTTCCTTGTCTGGATTATGATGGCAGCTTCTAGACCGAGCTGCCTGATAAGAGTTGGAGGATAGCTGTTTCTAACACCACAGCTTAATCCACTAGGCCTTCTCCTCGCCAGTGGAAGTGGAAGTTGAAGTTTATCAGAGGGCACTCAACTGGAAACCTTGCTTGAACATGGCCTTGTGAGTGAGCTTTCTCATTCACTGATGTTGGGCACAGGTAGGAGATTGGCTTGGTCCTAATCTCAAAGCTCCTGCCTGAAAATACTCATTGCTCTAATCCTTTTGCTACATGAAGTTTATGGTGGTTACTCCAGGGAGCCTGCTTCTTTATCATAAAAATCTGTAAGTGGAGATTATAGCAGGTTTAGCATTGCAGACTGACAAAACAGATGCATTTTGTAAGGTGGGGGAAAGGAAAAATAACTGGTATGACTTCATTAGGAAGAAACCTTAATAGCGCAAAACACCTATGATACCCTCTCATTTGGACAAAACACCCATAACAACCTCTCAGAGTCTCTGTATAAGACACCTCTTTGTTACTTATCTGATAATATGGTAGCTGAAATGCCAGGCATTGGTTAAGTTCTAAGTTCTCTTTCAATGTAATAATATATGCTCTGTGAGAGCCCATAAGGTATTATGCTCCTAATAGCATAATCATTACGCAGAAAAGAATAGACGTGCACAAGAAAATGCCTTTGCACTTAACTTGTTCTTAACTTGTTTACATCTGTTTTGCAACTGCAAGTGATGGACAGATAGCGATGCCTTTATTGTTGAATTTTTAGTTTAACACTAGTGGTGAAAGGCATTAATTTACTGATTTTCAGAGAGAGCTTTATAGTTGTTTTATGATCTGAATATATGTATGCATTTCTTCCTGTTCTTCTTTTCTCCTTCCTTTTTCTTAACAGGGATAGGATGATGCTGCTAAAATTAGAACAGGAGATCCTGGAATTTATTAATGATAACAAGTAAGTAGTTTGTTAATCGCTAAGTAAGAGTGGCTTAAATATTGACATGTGAAGAGGTATTAATTAATTATTATTATTAATTAATTAATTATTAATTAATTATTAATTAAAACATTCCTCTTTTACTTATTTAACAATGACACTGAGCTTGAGGCAGAATGTGCAACATATTTATAAAACTGTCCAGTCTTCCTCTCTCATCTGTTCCCGAGAAGCTTCTAATAAGTTTCAATGGGTGATGGTGTTAGTTTGAGTTTATGTGCCTCATTCCATTATATATTATGCAGGAAGTAGAGCTTGGAACTAGCATGTTAAAATTGGTACTGTTGCTCGCTGTTTGTTAAAGGATGGACTGGTGACATTGTTTATGGTGTCACAGTCAAAACCAGTACAGTTGTCTCCTGCCATTTTGCGGTTCATATACCGCGGTCCCCGTATATTGCAGGACTGCAGCATAGGAAGGCAAGTCCCCTTAGGGAAAGCTGCATGGGTCTGTTTGAGGCCTCCTGCACTTACCCCAGGCGGCCCTCTGAGGGGCTTCCCGTGCCTGTCAGAGGCCCCAGAAGTGGTTTCCAGTGAACCGGAAGTGGCTTCTGAAAAACCAAAAGTGCCTTCCAGATTGCCCCAAAACACTAGAAGTCCCCAGACAGCCCCCTCCAGCCCCGACCTGACCCAACATCTGCATATTGCAGATTTTCCTTTATCACGGGTCAGGTAGGGTCCCTAACCCCTGCGATAAGTGGGGGATTACTGTACAGCTTTTGAGTAGTGCTTAGAGATGGCTACGGACCAAATTTGGTCCAGTTTTGCATGGTGCCCTCACAGGTGTTCCATGGGCACCACACACTTCCTTCCTCACTCTCCTCCAGGCAATTGTCCACTCACTGGCAGCAGCACCTGTTTCCCTCCTCTGGCAGCCACCCACTGAGGCAAGGCGCTGCAGCAGGGAAGCCCACTGTGCTGCCAGTGGATGGACAGTCAGGTGAGGTCATTTGGGGAGATTTATTATTTAACCACTTTTCTGTCATTGCAAAAAGGAGTCAAGAACATCTCCTAAGAGCAATGCTTTATAATTCATGCAGTACTAATGACTAAGGCAAGACTTTCTTTTTGCCCCAGAATAACGACTGAGATTGTGATTTTTTTTAAGTACTGGTGTCATCTTAATTTTTACGACAATGTTTCCAAGCACTGAGCAGGAAATGGCACTCTGTGCTTTTGTTTTGTTTTGTTTTTATTTCAAGAGAGAGAGAGATTACTTAATCCTTTTGAATTCGGTAGACTGTAGACTTGCTTACATCAATCTCTAGTTCCCAGTTAATTAATTTTTAAGAGACATAGCACAGAAATGCAACATTTCAGTTTTTTATCTTGCCCTTTCTTCAACCAGTGTAGGGTGGCTTCCCCCCTCCACTTCCTATCTTAACCCTTCATTGTGGATTATCCCTTGGTCCCATTCCAGCATATTAAGGATTGTGTATTGAAATACATTTTATGAGGGTCCACATTTAAAAGTAACAAAGGGTGTTTGAAACAAAATTGGTTGCTACTGGTTTTTCAGATGCTAGAAATATCTTAAGATGTTCCATTTATCTTTCAAAAGATTTTCTGCATTATGTTAAAAGATATGAAGCTGCTTCATCTTCAAAGTAAGAAGCAGTTCCCCTATAGCCTTTTCTAAAGCCTCCCCAGCACATAAAATGGCAGACTGTGCCTCACATGTTTTAATGTTGTCCACATTCATCTAGATACATAGAATGGGATGTGGGTAATTTTTGCCCTTATAATTACTAATGCTATGCTGTGGTAGATCAGATCTGGCCCATGATACCTCCTTTAAATGTCATGGCTCAATCAGTCCTGTGAATCCAGGTCTTCCTAGCATAATTCTGCATGTGAACAACAACACTATTGAGGGCTGCCAGAAGTAGCTGTGCAGATTGTAAACTATGACTTTTAAAAAGACGGCTACATGAACATCGGGTAAAAAGTGGGACTGGGACTTAGACATGGGTGGAAGAACAGTTGTAGAATGTCCTAGTTTCAGTCTGTACTACCTCCAAAAGATGTGACCTCGCTTAGTAAGATAGGACTCTCGATAGCCCAAAATCTGGTAAAAGTACTGCTTGTCTATATCTGGCCTAGAATCAGAAAGAGTATATGTCTTTGTGTTTCTTTATTCCATGAACAATTTTGTAGTACTGTATGTCATATTTTGAGGAGCTAAATGGCCCCACAGTTTGGGCCATTCCAGTAACTTATATTATTCGGAACACTGGAAGAACCATTAAAGAAATTTCTCAGTACTAAAGGTTTTCAACAAAAGTTCATTCTGTTACATACATGTTTCATGTCTCGTTAGGTGGAATACATCAGGGTCCAATTAAAGGCTAGGATGCGACTCTTCTTTGGTCTGTTTCTCTCTCTTCCCTCTCCTTCCCCCCCCCCCATTACTCATGGGACAGGGGTGTATGATTATGCAGCTGGCTGCTTAGTGCAGAGCAGCTGTATCCACAGTAACAGAAGGCAGACATAGTTTGGCATTTGAAACCCATGTCAGGGGAATTCTAAGCAGCCAGGATGCCCTAGATTTAGGGACTGACCTGATCCTGGGAATTTTAGTCGCAGATGTTAAGCCAACGAGAAGGCCAATGAGAATATCACTTGAAAGGAAGATCTATGAGGTACAGAGAAATGTTCCAAGTTGAGCACAGATCTGAAACTGTATTGACATTACTACCTCCCCACTAATTTCCCCCAATGTCCATTTTGTGTAAGTCTCAGTAGTACTATACGTTTGAAATCCTTAGTGAGTGTCAACTAATGTAATGTGACTTATGGAGGAGTGGTCATTAAATTCCCACTGATTCAATAAGCCTACTCTAGTTGCAAGTGACTCCTGGATTTCAGCTAGTGTGTCCATAAGGAGTCTTTGAAAGATGGTAGGTGCACATATTCTTGAGGGTATGTAATGAAAAAGGCATGGTTGACCAGGCTGATTTTTTAAGAAAGGGATTGTTTCATTCTGTTGACTTTCTTGTATTTTTGATATTGCTCTTCTTTATGAGTTTTAATATGGTATCTGTTTAGTGTTTTTAAAATATTCTGATAATTTATTGTCACCGGGCCCTTTCTGTAGTAGATAGGCAATATTTATAGCCTTCTACATTTAAAGAAAGTATTTTGCTCAATTTTAATATTTAGAAACACTGCTTTAAGCAGAAGGTTCATCTATATTGTGGAAAAGTCCATTTGTAATCTATACCCCACCCCACCCCAAAGAAAGGTGTTTTAGTGCTGAATTTTATTACACAGTGATGATTGGTACATTTATGGAGACTTGCTTGTCCATATTGGATATCAAAATACACCATTTCATAGAAAATGCATCTGATTAGGCTTGATATTTTGTCTGCAAAATGGTAAAAAAGGATTTTCTGTGGTACAATATAGTCATGGTTTTTCCTTTTTCCAAACTCACAGCTGCAGTTCAAATCTTTCATATCTCTCACTTTGGAAAAGAAATCCTTAGCCAGTCATTTGGTATCCATCTGGAATCCTCCGGCCAGGCTGACCAGAGATTTTATTTTAAATATTTATTTTTATTCTCTATACCTAACCAATTAAAACAAATATTGTACATTACTTGTCTCCTGCCATGTTATATCGATCAAAAACAATTATTTTCCCAATATTTCAGCTCAGACATTTCATATTTCCCTTCTCGTCTTAAGCGAGATTGTTTTCATATTTTCATATTTGCTTGCCTTTCCCCTCCATCAATATTATGTCCATCTTTACTTATCTCTATTTTCATTTAATACAAAGAACAAAAATAACAGAATACAGTGTTGAGCTGGCCTGTCTAATCTTAACAATATTGTCGATCCTAATGCTTACGGTAATTCTTCATTTAACTAAGTGGTTTAAAATATATTTAACTAACTCAGTATATAGTAAATGTAATCTATCTATCTTTGCTTACATCTGCTTTCATCAAATACAAAAAATGAAGACAGCAAAATACAATGTTTAACTAGTCTGTCTAGTCTACAATGTTTAATATATGGTAGATATCATCAACCAAGTATGTTTTATCTACTCTTCTAAAAATTACCTAGGTTCAAAAGCCTTATATAACTAAAACTAATGGGCTGCTTAAAAAGTGTTGCATCTTGGTCCCCCGATTTTGAATTGCATATAAAAGTTCCTGTCTTCGCCTGACTACCATGATTCTTTTAAAAGTCTAACAAATTAGCATTTCAGGCTGTTTTTCACATTTCAGTTTCCCATTTTTCGTATCCTGATAGTTAATTTCTTTAGGTGATCCAAATACAGAGAACAAACTTCTACATTGGACTGGCCTATCTGATTTTGACAGATATTGAACTAGCTTAACAATGGTCTTAACTATTCTTAACAATATATTAGCTAAACAAGTTAAAATAATTTTAAACTGATTTAATGGATAATATTTCAGGCTATTTCTCACATTTCCATTATTCCATATCCTAATGAACAGTTAGTAGCTTTAAACCATCAACTTCAACATTGAACAGGCCTGTCAAATCTTAACAATATATTCAATCCTAATAATGATTTCTCAGTTAGTTAAACCACTTTATTTAGTTAAACTAATATATAATAGATATCTCAACCAATTATATTTATGTGTTCTTCTAATGGATACATAGTTTCAACAGCTTTCTTTCATCTTACTATATCTAACTACAACAGTTCTTTTAGGGATCTAACAGTTTAACACTATTTATATTTCAGGCTGGTTTGCACATTTCCATTATCCATTTTCCACATCATTATAGTTCATTAATAGCCTTAGGTGGGGAACCTCCAGGACATCAAACAACTGGAGCGCCAAAGGCACACCACCATTGGCCAAGACCATCAAAATACGGAGACAGGCTTTTTACGCAATCGATTCATTGAGACAGAGATTCTCTTTTTGGATTTCTGACTTTCCTAATAAGTCCATTGCCTTCATAAGTTGTTTCCTTGTCTTATCTGTTGATTGGCTGTTGTAAAATTTCCAGACATTTCTTTCCTCTAACACAGATCCACCCGTTCCCATCGTCTCCAGACTTGACTCATTCACAAGTCCATCACGTGATGCAGAAGTCTCCCGAACAGAGCTAAACTCCACACTCTCCATACATTCCCTCTGCATATTTCTTGTTGTGGTGATTAGTAAATGGTAGATTTGTAGATTGAGATCAGTGTTTTGTTCCAGCTTCATTGAAGGGGAAAAAACACATCCAAAATATCAACAAGATGAAATTTGCATAGAGACACAGGGGAGAGCAAACAATCTTAATCACGGCAGTAAAACTTCAAAATATTTGTAGCTATTTACATTTGTCTGGCACCAGCAGCTTGAGCTGTCGCCATGATATGGCGGCTGGTCTTCCTCCAGCAGGAAATAAGGCGATTCCTGGGCCTACAAAGCTTGCCGCCGCATTCTTTGTGGTCATCAGGTGCTTCCTCTCTTCTCCCCCCCCAGAGGACTTACCCTTTTAGGGTCCTGTTTATCTGGAGAAATTCAGCCTGATAAGCTGAAGAACTTATCAAATCGCTTCACCGTGGCAAGACTAGAACCGGAAGTCTCGTGATTTGGTGTCCATATAGGCTAAATAGTTAATAGTCGTTCTGTGAGCAGCTCGTAGTTGTGGCTCATATAGGTAGCCTTTATGGACTGGCAAGTCTTCCCCTTTCAGACCTGTTGCCTACCATAATCAAAGTGATGATAGAGAGGGTGAACCTAGTAGGCTTCTCCCTTTTCATGCATTTTACCTACAAGGATGGCAGAATACTGAACAGGGCTGTAGATCCTTAGGATTGTCCAGAGAAGGCATTGGAGTTCCAGCTTATACTTAGGCAAGGTGAACTAACTGGTGACATGTATATTAGTTCTATTTTTTTCTTTTAAAATGTCTTAAGACTGCCAGGTAGCATGTACCTAATGCTAGTAACCTACGAGTAGCAAAGGGTTCATTTAATCATATCTGTTCTAAACCTGTAGGATATGTGCAGTACTGGGCTTTGAGTTCAGTATTATGGTAATAAAATGTTCCAATGAAACTGTCAGGCAGTATATCTATTGGTTGTAGAGTATCAGAGTGCTTGGATTGGGGAGGATACATTTCATACATCCCATGTTGCAGTGCAGGCAATAAGAATATTATCCTTTAAAAAGCCACTGTATGCCTGATTTTAGAAGCTAACAGCCTGCTCTAGTGGGTTTTGCTAGTGGATCCTCATAGTTCAGGTTTCCTGTTTGGTTAACACTGGATTTCATTTTAGTAGGTTTCTGGTCTTAGGCTTGTTTAAATTTAAAACTACAGTATTGTGGAATTAAATAATGCTATGTATTCTTCTTTACCTTTTGTCAGTTTTAAGAAGTGGCATATTTAAACCAAAGGTTTTCTCAGCCTACCTGTGTTTATTTTTGATGGAAACTCCTTGATTATCTTAACATTGTTTAATTTTCTTCTTTCTCTTCCTTTGCATATCTTGATACTTTCTGCTATCAGTAATCAATTCAAGAAGTTTCCCCAAATGACCTCATATCACAGAATGCTTTTACACCGGGTTGCTGCCTATTTTGGCATGGACCACAACGTAGACCAAACTGGGAAGGCTGTCATTATCAACAAGACCAGTAACACAAGAATGTAAGGCAAGAAATTGTTTCAGTCAGTTTGCGGTTGAGGGAGGGGGAAGAAAAAAATTGTAATGAGAATACTTTATCGTGTGTATAGATATCTAGGATATTCAAATATCTTCAGTAGGAATATTCTTTCATACTGTTGGGCTGCCATACCTTCTCCCACTCCAAAGAACTAGATTGCTGTGAGAATTCCACAAGAGAATTCCGGTGACTTTCCTTTTGACAGTTCAAGACCTTCCCATTTTCACCCTTGCCCTTCTCCTGTTTCTTCTTCCTCTTAACAAGTAAAAGGAGGACTTGGGCCACCTTTTCCTTATCCTCGTGGTCATGTGCCGGGTTGTGCTTGTGGGAGAGAATTGAGAAAGAAAAGATAGCCACTGGAAATGTTTTATCAGCTTTTGTTTTCCAACTCACAACTGATAAAATAGGCCATGAGAAAGAGAATTGAAGGTCACCTCTCGGAGATGCAGAAGCTAGGCGGGGACATGAGCTTCAAGTAAATGCCCCATGGTGCATTTTGATTTTCTTCAACAGCAAATCTTTCATACAGCGTGTTAAACTTGAGAGAAGGTGGCATTCCCCAAAGCAACATAATAAATGCATGGGGTATGAAGCAAGAACACCCACATTTTTGAAGCTTCTTCTCTTGCCTACTACACTTGCTCTATAAAGAAGGCAATTGTGGCCCTTTCAGGACATTATCTTTAATACCCTATCCCTTTTGCCTTCTAGACAGAAATTAATTGTGTGTCCCCCCCACCCAAGCCTATGACCAGAAAGCAGCACACACACACTGTGGCAAAATTCATGGACATTGCTCCTCACATATATCGTTTGTTGATCCCTAGACATTCTCCCTGTGATCAGACAATTCCTGAGGGAAGGAGAGGTAGTGAAGGGAATCCGTAGTGTTATTACCTGATGGGTGCAGCTCATGCTTGGTAAGGGAGTCCCTCTCCCTCAACCCATTCATCCTGGACCTCTGCCTCTTTGGTTTTGCTTCCCTGCGGTGAGGAAAGGGGAGTTTTGGCTTGGCTTCATCTCGTTCCCCCTCTTTTTCTAACAGTGTATGATGCTGTGGATTTCCAGAGTACTATTGATTAGAGGAGTGTTTAATCCGCCTTGGTTTCTTTGCTGCTTTGCAAAGTGGTCTGAGTCGAGGAGCTTCCTCATTACCACCACCAGTACAAGAAAACTGGGGAAGGAGGTCAAAAGTTAAGCCCTCCATGAGCAAGTCCTGGGACAAGAGGGACTCCCCTGTTCCACTACCTATCAGCAATTTGGTTGGGAGCAGATGTTGAGAGGATGGCAATATTTGGAAAGTCTTCCCGTGCTCCCAGCTTTAATCCAAGCCAGGGGAGAATTCCGAACCTTCCTGTTTTGACATCCTTTAAGGAAGTACTGATTTCTGGGTAATGTAGTCAGTTACAAGGGCAAACGAACCAGTCAGCTTTTTATCAATTTTATCATGGGTATTAACTAACTAAAAGTGACCAGAGTACATGATGTCATCTGTGGAATTCAAAGGGTAGCACAGGATAAATCTGGAAGTTCTAGTTGTGGCCTTAGTTTCTCCTCCAGAACAGGCTGTTGACTACAGTTTGTGTCTAATTCCACCTTTTGATCCTTTCCTGCCCTCATTATTCCTCTGATGTTGCAGCATTCAGAGTGACTGCTCAGTTGTTTTTTTACCACTCCACCTGATGAAAGTTGGGTTTGCATCTTCTCCACAGCCCTGATCAGAGGTTCTCTGAGCACATCAAAGATGAGAAGAACTCTGAATTTCCACAGAGGTTTATTCTCAAGCGAGATGACACCAGCATTGATCGAGATGATAATCAGGTGAGATAAGATGGGGGGCATAACTGCTTGCATCCACATGGCCAAAGAAATGCAAACGTGGCCCTTAAGGGTTCTTGACCTGCCTGATCTGGAAGTTTCCTCTTCCCTCATCTGTTTTTTTAATGTGTTATCATCATTTTGCTGTAATGATTTATGTTTTCTTATATTTGCTATATTGTTTACACACATTATCCCTCTTCAGAACCATTTGATCTTCTTACAGTGATGGTCTCAAAGCGTTTTGGTGAGGGAGAAGAGATGGTATTGAAGTTGGGCTTTCCTTTAAATAAGAAAGAGTAAATTTTTATTTTGCGATGGAAACAGGATTTCCAACCCCTGTGTTTTCTTTTTGATGCTAATAATGATGACATTATCACATTTTGCTACCAAGTAGCAGCCTGCTGTGTAGGTGGCATGTTTCAGAACAAGGGGAATTGATTGATACCAGCTACCTGCAGTGCTTGAAAGCAAAATAATTCTTGTTGATGTTTTCCAGCAGTAGCGACATCGTATGTGGTATTTCCTAAATAAGCTCACCAAATACTGAAGAGGTTTGCTTCTTAAGCTAGAAGGAAAAATTGTGCTAAACTTGGTTTCCCATGAGTGATACGCTTTTCTTATCCAGAGTTTTCTGGTACACCTCTGTACCATGTTGTACCAAAGTGATGTTCTCAGTGTTCACAGATCAGTTACTTACTGTGTGTTTCTGCCTAGCAGCTGTGCTCTGTGAGTGGCACAATCTTAACTAAGCTAGATTTTATCTCTCTACCTAGATCAGAATCCCACTGCAGGATGGACGGAGGAGCAAATCCATAGAAGAACGAGAGGAAGAATATCAGAGGGTTAGAGAGCGCATATTTGCACGTGAGGTGAGCTTGGATACTTTAGAGTAAAATCTTGCCCTTGAACGGAACTTCCTACAATCTGTCATCCATCTTCCTAACTAGGTTCTATGCCAGCTACAATAGTGGGCTCAAATGTTTTTTATTTTATTTTAAGAATGGAAATTAACAGGGTACAGAGTACAGAGTTCTGTAGCTGCCTAGATGCCCTAAGCAGATCCAATCTTGCCTGATTTCGGAAGCTAAGCAGGGTTGGCCCTGGTTAGTACTTGGATGGGAGACCACCAGGGAATACCAGGTGCTGTAGGCACCTGGAGTAAGAACTGGCAAACCACTCCAGTATTCCTGCCAAGAAAACTCCATGGACATGGGGTCACGAAGGGTCAGTCATGACTGTAACAATGCAGCACACACAGAGAGAGTTCTGTACCTAGAAAAATGAAACCAAATACACAGTTGCAAGATAGGGGATACTTGACTCAATAGTACTGCAAGCATGATAGATCTTGGGATTGTTGTAGATCACAAGCTGAATATTAGCCAAAATTGCAAAAAGTGTGGCTGCAAAAAAGGCCAGTGCTGTTTTAGGATGCATGAAGAGAAGTAGAGTCTCCAAATCCAACGTCAACAGTGGTACCTCTTAAAACAAATTTAACTTGTTCTATGGGCTGCTTTGTTTTACAAAACTTTTGTCTTACAAAACACGGTTTCCCATAGGGATGGATTGGGAACAGATTAATCCATTCCGGAGGCTGGAAGAAAGACAAAAATAACTTTTTCCCATGGTTACATGTAGAATGGTTTTTCATCTTGCGAAGCATCCCATAGGGAATTTTTTTGTCATGCCAAACATGCCTATTCCCGGAATTTTTTTTTCTTCCTAGGAGTTTTTTTTTCTTATGACCCATTGGTCTTAAGAGATACCACTGTACTTGCCTTCCTCTATTCTGCACTGGTTAGGTCTCATCTAGAATACTGTGTCCAGTTCTTGACATTCCATTTTAAGGAGTATTCCAGTAAAGCGGAGCAAGTTCAGAGGAGGGCTACCAGAACCGCGAGGACTAGTATTGAAACCCAAGCTCTATGAGGAAAGGATGAAAGAACTGGCCATGTTTAGACTTGAGAAAAGGACTTTGGGTGAGATATAACAGCACTGTTTGAATACTTCAAAGGTTGTGCTGCAGAGGAGGTGCAGGATCTATACCTGATTGGCCCTAAGCGCAGGATACATGGGTATCAGGAAAAACTTCCCAAATGTGAAAGAAGTACAACAGTGGAACCAGTTATCTCAGGAGGCGCTGAGCACTCCAGTGCTGAGGGCATTCAAGAGAAAATTAAACAAGCATCTGGCAAATAATCATGTAATTTGGTTCCCTGTACTGAGCAGGGGATAGAACTCAATGGCCTTATAGGCCCCTTTCAACTCCATTTTTCCATCATTCTATTTCAATTTCTATGGATTCTCAAACCATTTCACTGAGCACAAACATACGGCTTTTGTTCTGCTCCCAGCCCTACTTTAACTTAGTTACCAGGGTACTACAGAATGCGGAAAAGATTTGGAGGCATTTTCTGATGGATGACAAACATTAGGCTAAAAAATAAATTATGTATAAAATGATGGAAGAGGTGGTTCCCAGTGAGTATAGAGTATAGAGCAGGCATGTCCAAACTTCGGCCCTTCAGATGTTTTGGACCACAACTCCCAGAATTCCAAGCCTGTATTTCCAATGGCAAAGGACTGTGGGAGTTGTGGTCCAAAACATCTGGAGAGCCGAAGTTTGGACATGCCTGGTATAGAGCTTGTCAAAGTAGTTTTTAATTAAAAATCCAGCCATTTTTGTCTGAAGTGTAACATCTCATGGTATCCTTATACCAATGATCCCCATACCAATTGACTAACTCAGCCCAGGCAGGCTGACCCCATTGTTCTGCCACGGTAAGTAAGTCAATGGTAACCAGGCTACCCGTCTTCTACCAAAATTGGCTCCCTGTGATACCAGAGCAGGAGAGCTAAAATCATCTAGGAAGTCAGTGGAAAAGCAAGCAGGAGAAAAAACAACAACAACCAAGTGGCCACAGCGATCCATATTTAATACGTTAACTTCTTGTTCTCAGTTTCTGGAGGGAATCAAATATCTCCCTTTTGGTCTGGTGACCAGGGCATTTTAATCTGTATTGTCTGCCAGATTACATCTCTGACTTGTGTGTATGTAGGTATTACTTTTGGGGGAGAAATGATTTATGCTTTGTTTCAGCTGATGTGCAAAAGTGTGAAAAAGTGTGTTTGGATTTTTGTTTCCTTGTCCAGAAAATTAGTATCTTGGTTTGTCTGGGTAGGTGCAGTCTTTGCTTTACAGGAGGTCCAACAAACATACTTTGTTTTAGGTACAGGGTTTGTGTCCTGAAGTAGTAGTAGTAACGGGAATATTTTAGAACCTGGGATCCCTCCTATATTTAGAGTGAGCTCATGTTCTTGGTTTGGATCAGCCATCCTCATTGTCATATGATTTTTTTCTTTTTCTTTCTATTTCCAACCTTGTGGCTTTGCCTGCTGGTAGTCGGGCCAGAATGGATTCCTGAATGACAGCAGGTGAGTTACAGTTCATCCATGCTTTCTTCCATCCTTCAGTCTTTCACAAAGGGGGTAGGGGAAGACTCTGTCACTCCGTAACGATCCTTTTCTTTGATGTTAACCAACAGACTCTCCAAAGAAGGCTTTTCTTCTAGCTCTCACAAAAGGCGGCAGATCTTTAGGTACCTCTGTGTGATTTCTTGCATACGTTTGTCTTGCAGAGTGGGTTCCCCCATGCATGGCTACTTGTGGAGTCCGAGTTGTCATCTTTTGCAGCATCACTTAGTGTTGTTTCCTCTGCCCCCTTACAATAAAGAGGGGGACCAAAACTTCTGCTTGCCCAGGGGGTTTAACATCTCTCATT
This sequence comes from Phrynocephalus forsythii, assembly GCA_029282475.1. NCBI lineage: Eukaryota > Metazoa > Chordata > Lepidosauria > Squamata > Agamidae > Phrynocephalus > Phrynocephalus forsythii. The sequence continues at coordinate 27,911,131 of JAPFRF010000011.1, read as the reverse complement.
GTTGGTGTCCAGAAATATTTACTTTAGAAAACAAAGACTGTTGATTTGGTGCTGTTGATAGCCAATGGAATACCCTTAGGATTGCAGGCTCTGAGAGGCTGAGTTGTTGGGAATGAGATGGAAGACCTGCAGGATGCTGATCCTGTCCTGCCTGTTGAAACTTCAGGGATATATTTGTGTCTCATGAAACAAGTAGATTTCTGAAATTGCCCAAAATGAGATGGATATTTCTGTAAACTTTGACGCAGCAGAATAGCTCAAACACATTTTAAACATAAATTTTACAAAAGTAAAGAGAAACAACAAGTTATTGTCTATGAAGGGTGCTACACTGGTAGCTGTTTTAAAACACCAAAAGTGTGTCCACAAACACAGGCTCATTAAACAAAAGGGAGCTTAAGATCTGCCTCTTGTCCCCACAGCTACTACTGCGGGTATAACTGATGCCTTTATTAGTGGTGTAGACTTTTCTTTCAAAAGGGAAACATTGCTTATTATTTGAAAATGAGCACCATTTCCAATGTTTCAGAGGGAATATTTTCTTTCTTAATGGGCATGAGATCATTTGGATGGATATGGTTGCTGCATAAGGAGTAAAACTTTGTTGCGTGTTCCCCAGGATAAGTGTGACAAGTACTTGGAAGTGGGGGGGCATTCAGGGATATCGGCTGCTTTTCTTAATCCCATTTTAAAAAAATCCATTAATGGCATGTATGCAATCCGCAAAGTTATATTGGAATCTAGTAATAAACAAACAAATATGTATCAGCAAGTGATTTTAGCCAGTAAAAAGTGATTTTAGCCTACAAAACAGTAACAGATAATTTTAAATAAATAAATAAATAAATAAATAAATAAATAAATAAATAAATAAATAAATAAATAAAGCCACCTTGGGCCCTTTTCCAAGGAGAAAGGCGGGGTTAACATACTCTAAAATAAATAAATAAAATAAATAATTCTAGAGGCATTTAAAGTAAAAAATAAAAATCCAAAAGTTACTGTCCTTTTGGAAAAGGCTCTTGGTAAAAAGACTTTTGTAGCTCAGGATGCCCAAATGAAAGTTTATTAAAAGAGTGTAACAGACTGAGAATCACATTAAGTTGTTTCCAGAGGCAAACAGTGAAAAAGTCCCCAAGATTCGGGCGAAACGCGCGTTGGGCTCCCTTGACATAATCAATTCACTTGATAATCAAAAATTAAACCTTTCTGCTATACCAGCATAACTAATTTTGGCTGTCAACCCATAAATTAAAAAGTGGCCAATATATAAGAGGAGAGAAGATGGCTGAAAAGAACACCCAAGTTAAAGCCCAGAATTCAAAAATTGAGTGGCCTGGACTGCCTGGAATTATTGTCAAAGTCCTCTGTGAACAGAGAGGTCTTTACTTGGCACTGGAAAGGCCACCAGGATGGCATCAGCTGAACCGATCTAAGGAGACTCTTCCCTAAGGGGGGGTGCTGCTATTGAAAACACTGTTCTCATGGCCATTGCTCGCCTCGCTTCTTTCAGTAGGGGCACTTGGAGCCTGGCCTGCAAAGAACATCAAAGGTGTCTGTATGGTACGTCTTTCGAGGCCTAAAGGGAGAAAGAAAGTAACCTCGTCCCAAGATATTTAAGACTTGGAAAGATTAAAATTTGCAGTTTGAATTGGGCTCAGAACTGGGCTGAGGCCCAGTAGAGCAGACAGAGCACCAACATGAATGGTAAAATGCCCCAGTCCTGTTTCATAAACTTGCAGAACTACTTTGGTCCAGCTTCTTTCCTCCAAATCTTACATACCTAAGGGTTAACACATACAAAACAGAAAATCCGGATGGATTTGATTTTTAAAACATGGTTTAAATCTTTAAAACTGGATTTTTTTGATGATTTAAATCAACTAATCAATTTTTATTTAAATTGTGTTTTAAATTAATTTAAAAAACCCACAACATTCTTTTTATATACCTTGCAGCAAATGTAGCAGCACAAGAACAAACGATCTCCGCCTAGTTAAATTTGCAGCCAGCATATCATCTAAGGCTGATAAAAGGCACAATGTGTGACAGTAGTTATTTAAGCTTTTACTGGATCAACAAAGCTACCTCAAATTGGCAGTCTGTTTTCATGGGACAAAATAATGCCATCAAGAATATTTATTTATTTATTTATTTATTTATTTATTTATTTATTTATTTATTTATTTATTTATTTATTTATTTTAGGGTATTTTTATCCTACCTTTCTCCTTGAAAAGGACCCAAGGTGGCTTGCATTAATGAGGGATAATATACAGTCCAGTAGAATTAAGACATATTCAAGTATTGAGAACTACAGTATCCTACAGCATCATCTTTACTTTTACTATTACTATATTTGTTCTTTTTGTTCTTTTGCTATTACTATATTTGTTCTTTGTTTTATGTGTTTGATTTTGTTTTATCCCTTATGCTGTTAACCGCCCAGAGTTCCTTTGGGAAGATGGGAAATAAATAAATAAATAAATAAATAAATAAATAAATAAATAAATAAATAAATAAATAAATGAATGAATGAATGAATAAATAAATAAATAAAGACAACATTACATTAAAGCTGTTCACCCAGAGAGAAGAGCCACCAACCAGGAGTCTTACAGTCCCAACAGTTCTCCATCTTTTCTGGATTGAGTCTCTCCCCGCTTGCCCTAATCTTGTCCATTCTCCTACTTAAGCAGTGCTTGAGAAGAGCTAAATAAATAAAGCCTCTGTATGCAGGTGATGCTTCCAACTGGATCTGGAGATAACTTCTGCTTTAGCTTTATAGAGTTGTTAAAAAGAGAGGCAGTAGAATCCTAGAAAACTCTTAAGCAGTGGGTAACCCCACCACTCCCACCCCCTTTAGGCTATCTCAGTAGTAGCAGAATGGCTGCAAAGTGGTTGTCTCCAACACCCAACTGAGCTGGACAGTTCTTCCCTTCATTGCTGGTCTCTGTTACTCACACCCACCCAGGCTGGTGATCTTTGTTCTCTGACTCATCTGTTGGCAGTGCTATTATCAGATAAGAGATCATAAAGCATGATTGGACTGTGCAGGATTAGTTCTCTCTTTATAACATGTTTTTTTTATTTAAACCAATAAAGAAAAAAAAAGGTACAAAACAAAAAAATACTGTATCATACCAAAAATCCAAGCTTAATTAAAAAGGAAACTGAATGAACACAAAGCAAAACAAACAAAACCCTTATCTGATCAGCTGCAAATTCACAATCAGAATATGTTGCTGTTCAGCCTTCTACATAAAAGAGAAGATACAGAAAAGACAGTGGTCTGAAACTGCCCATAGTTTATGGGAGAGGAACTGAAATACTGTCCTTACTTGCCCATTATAATCTCCTCACTCTCTTTTGCAGATACACCACTACCAATAAATGGCATTAAAAAAACTACCTGAGAATTCTCCCCATTGTTGGTAAATCTTCAGGATCTACAGAATCTATAATGCAAACTTAGTCAGGATGTTACTTGTAGATCCTATCATTCCTTAGAGACCCATCAGATTGTATTTATTATAGCACCCTGGGGAAAGCATGGTGTCTCTTCAGTTTGTCATCATAGAGTTGGCAGCACCATCACTACCCCTCTCAATAATCAGGAGATGGCAGTTTATCTGAAGGCCAACCTTGCAATTTTTCTGTCAAAGCATTCAAAGAAAGCCACCGCCTCTTTTTCTAATTGGGAGGCAAAAGCACGGGCTTGTTAAGATTTCTTTTAGAAATAAAGCATGCTTCTGAACTCTACCTGTCCCTTGTTTTGGCCCAAGCCTCTTATCTGTATTCAAAACCAAGCCCTCTAGTGCTTACTGTGAGTGCATTTAGGCCTTCAGTATCATTCACTGAAGATCATGTTTAAACTAGCTTTTCACTGGGAGGTAAACTGTTGTCAAGCTTTGTTTGGATTTTGATAAGAAAAAGAAGCCAGATCAGAAAGCATCTGAAGAGAATTAGTTCTGCTGTTCATCACCTAGGAAAGTGATGGCAAACCTTTTAGAGACCGAGTGCCCCAAATGCGATTCAAAACCCACTAATATTTTGCAAAGTGCCAATATGGAAATTTAACCTGAATACCGGTGGCTGTGAAGGGGCGATGTCGGGTGCCCATAGAAAGGGCTCTGAGGGCCACCTTTGGCACCCATGCCATAGGTTCACCATCACTGATCTAGGATGACCAAGTTTGCTGCTGAAAAGACAGGAGGCGGCTTCTCAGTGCATGGCAGCAATATATTTATTGACTGCCAAAGTGTTTCAGACACAAATCTTCCTTCAGGCCATTACTGAGCATAGGAAATCCTTTTGTCTATTGCTGTTGGAGGAAAAAAAGGTGCTTTGTTGTTTTGTTTGCCAACAGATTTGGAAACCAGAGGCGTAGGTTGGTTTCACTAGAAACTGAATGATAGTTTAGGTTTGAAATGTGGGAGACTTATAAGCATCTGTATTGTGGCAGAAATATCCTCCCTTTTTTTCTTACATGGGCTTCTGCCTTGTTTTTCTATTATCTCAACGTACTTCCTTTGGTCATGCCAAGTGCCTGAGGCACTACTGTGAAGCTGATGGAATTCTGTTAGTAATACATTTTAGGATTTGATTTTGAGGAATACTGTACAAACATTCTTGTCCCTTTGATTGTGTGGGTGAGTTTGAAACTATGAAGATATGAGTCTGAAAGTCATCTGATGTAAGCTGTTGTTCCTCGCATGTATTGGGTTTTGAAAGCCAGAATCCTGCTACATAGCTCCGCCTGTGCAGTAGGAAAGACAACATCCTCAGTGGTACGATTGCTGCAGATTACAGACTTCCTTTATTGGGATGCACATGGCTTTGTCTCATTATGCATGAGTCATGCAGACCGTGAAGCTAAAAAAAAGAAATCTTCATTCTGTAGCAATCTGTCTATCAAACAGGTGGAGCTGAAAGGTGGAATGACTTGTACCATCCTTTGAGGAGAGGAGTGAGCAGTTTCAGAGTTCATGGTAGCACCAGCTGCTTGAACACAGAGCTTGAAAGTCATTATAAAAACTAATTCCAAATAGTTACACTGCCAAAAAGAAGTTAGTTGCAGTTGCACAAATGCTTTAAAGCAATTTTTTCTCACTATTCAAAAGTATCAAAGTTGTTGATTTTCATTACATAAAAAAGTATTGTAATCTTATACAACATACAGTAATACCCCAATTTGCGAATCACTCGGTTTGCGGGAAAAAGGGCACCGCAGCGAGGGAAAGGCGGTGAGTGTCAATTAATCCAACCTCCAGAACAGATTAATTGGTTTCTAATTCATTTCAGTGGGAAACTGCAGTTCGCATCACAAGATTTTTGTAAAATGAAAAGACACAGAAAACGTATTAATTTCATTAACCAGGGTACCAATGTATGTCTAAGCAATGAGGCCATATATTCCTTACTACACCTATAAAAATAACAAAAGCAATCACAGTTGCATTACAAAAAGAATGAAGTTCTATTTCATTAAAATATAGTCATCTAATTTGAATAGACCTCAGGTTTTTTTTAAAAAAAGAGAGAATTAATTGCTGGTACATGTTATTTTGTAGTTAGTTCCTTCTGAACTCTATTGGAATACAGTGGTACCCCGATTTACAAATTTAATCCGTTCCAAATGCATTCTCTTAAGTCGAACTACTCTTAAGTCAGGGTACCTATCAAAAAATTAAAAAAATAAGTTAAAAAATAAAAATATATTTGTAAGTTGAGCACACCATATCTAAAATTTGTAAGCAGGCAGTTAAAATGCCAACAGTTTTCCGCTCTTAAGTCAAATTGCTCTTAAGTCGAGCTGCTCTTAAGTCGGGGTACCAATGTATTCAGCAAATGACCTAGCATCCATGTCTTAAAATTCATTATACATTCACTGTTGAAATCAAGTTAAGTATCCAGGGAAAATATGGTAAACCTTAATGGCATTTCAGTCCCTTTTTGACATACTTTTGAAATACTTTTCATGATATTATTTTACTGATTTTTTTTTGAGTCCTGGACATCACTGATTGTAAACAGCTACTGTATATGTATGTCCTGTTAAATATTCTGGCCTTCTGAATGTCAGAAATGATCCCCCCCTTTTGCTGCCTTCTCTCATACCAGAATTTGATTCCCCCCCCCCCAAGTGGCACTACTTTGTTGTGGGGGGGCACGACACAGATGCAGTGTTTTGAGTAATGAGCTCTTTGGGAGGCGATGCATGCAAGGGGCAATATAAGCACATAGCTTTGGACAAACTTCCAAATTATTATCTGCCCTGGAAAGGAAAGCTATTTGGAGCCTTGTGCTTTAGCTAGCTTGGTTTTTCACTGATTTATACGTCTCATATCTACTGTTTGAGAGGGCAAAAAAGGGAAAAGCCCTGTGTTCCCTAAAAAAAGAACATATTTTCTCTTCGTGTCCCTTTTGTAATCTGACAGCAGAAGACCTCTCTATAATGCAAGAATGGGTAATATCTTTATTAGACTAAAATAAAAAAAATCATAAGCTTTTTCATCTCCGAAGGGGCTTGAAAGCTAGACAGTTTTTAAGATTTCAATCGTCTAATAAAAACATTATCAACTTCAAGACCAGTCACTCGTCTGCTGTCTTATTAGAAAGTACCGCTAAGAGATGGACATCAAAATATGTTTTTTTCCTGCCCACATGCTCTTCCCTTGGCAGGCTAGTTTACCGTGACATTTCTGTTCCCAAGTAGCCCTTGAGTGGAGGCTGTTGTCCATGTAAGCTGGTCCGTATTGGCAGGAGCACCTGCAGGGATTCATCTGTTTCTATGCTATCATGTTTGAAGAGCAGCAGCAGCAGCAGCAGCAGCAGCAGCAGCCTAACTTGCTTCCTGAGCTGGCCCTTCTCAGTGTGGCGACTTGTGCTCATCTGTCTGTTCTTCCAGTGCCAAACAATGCCGTTGCTTCCTTGACTGTATAGACATGTATGGCCTCCTCCTAACCACGGGGATCTCTGACGCAGGGGTAATCGTGACGGGCTCAGCCGGGCTCCGGGGAGCCGCCAGAGCAGCACAGAGAGTGATCTCAAGTCGCTGGAACCTCGGCCGTGGAGTAGCACCGACTCGGATGGCTCAACCCGCAACCTGAGGCCTCCTGTCACTAAAGCCAGCAGCTTCAGTGGCATTTCCATTTTGACACGAGGAGACAGCATCGGCGGCATCGGCAAAGGGAACAGTGCTGGAAGGACTGTCAGGCCAGGTATTTGTCCTCATTCAAGCAAAATGAAAAAAAAAGTCTTCTAAGAGCAGTAGGAAGCCTGTATGGGTCGGTGGTAGGGACAGACCAGTTTTAAAATGAGTTTTATTCCAATAGCCATGCATTTTGATTTCTTTGATGCCAATGAAGAGATACCATGCGGGCCTGAGCCCATATCGTTCAGTACTTGGGCCAATTATAAACAAGCAACACTATGGAAAAGGAAACTAGATGTTGTTTGAGACGTGGATTATATAATTCACGGAGAGTTGTAGTACACCTTTCCCAAGATAGCAGATATACTGGCCGTGACGGTCAAGAGGTAGCAATAGGAGACATCGTGGCAGCAGTGGCTTCTTGGAAGTTTTTTGCCATTCCAGAAATGGCCTAGGTGTCTCGCAGAAAGTCCTTGCCCTAATTGCATGCTAGTCTTAGTTAATGAGTACAGCAGTCTTCATGATGTTGGCCTTCGGGGGAGAATAGTCATTGACTGAAGTGCTCTAAACCAGTGGTCCCCAACCCCCGGGCCGCGGACGGTGCAGTCCAGTGGCCACCTGGGAGGCCGGGAGGCTCCTCCCCTTTTCCTCCGCCACCCTCCTCCTCCTCCTCTTCTCTCCCGCGGGCAGCCGGAGGAGGAGTCGCCGCCGCCGGGCAAGCCGGGCTCCTGGGCGGGCGGGCCCCGCTTCCTCCTCCTGTCATCGGCCACGGCAGCCGCCTGGGTTCGGCCGAACTCTGCGGCCGGGCGGCGGGGCGCCCGCCGCCGCCGCGGGCTCGGCAGTCCTGGTGGCGCCCTCGGCCCGGAGACGCCACCCCCACCGGCCTCCCTCCCCTCCCCCTTGCCCGGAGGCAAGCGGCGGCGCAGAGGTGCCCCAAGCGGCCACGGGCGCGCCCCGCCGCCCGGCCGCGGAGCATGCTGTCTTAGTTCGGTTGGGGCACCTCTGTGCCGCCGCCTGCCTCCGGCCGCCGACATGAGGAGGAGGCGGGGCCCGCCCGCCCAGGAGCCCGGGCTCCCCTCCCGCCCGTGCGCGCAGGGGCGCGCGGGGGACCCAGCCCGGCGTCTGCCTCTCCCGCGGGGCCCCCAATGATCCGCCTCCGCCCCCTCCTCCCTCCCCCATCCCCCACCCCCTCACACCCTCCCCTGCCCCCCACCCCCCATCTCCCCCCTCCCCACCCCCACCCCGGGCTACGGGAAAATAATCAAACAAATACCGGTCCGTGGAGACAAAAAGGTTGGGGAGCACTGCTCTAAACTGAATGAATGTAAAGTCTCATGAAGGAACCCTTTGGGGTAGCTTATTGATGCCTGTTTTCTAGCTCTCTTCCTTGGGCAATATTTCTCTTTGTTTGGAAGGTAAGCAATGGCAGCACAGCCCTTAATCCTCTGCTCTGTTCTGATCTGACAAATAACACTGTTATGTTACAAAGTTCTTTTAAGTCAACAGGTGGATTGAGTCAGGGATGGTCCTTTGTTAAAGTTGCTCAAATGTTTTGGCTGGCATCATTAGAAAAGATGATTCAGCTCTTTCTGTGGCAGCCTTTGCTTTGTCTCCTAAACGTAAAACATCACAATTAGTGTGTTTGAATATCATCTCTACCTCTCTAGTTTTCTGGGCTATCTCATAAAGATGAGTAAGAGGACTTGAGCAGGATATGGAACGAATGTATGCCTATGACCTGAGCTTCTTTATCAGAGTGGCCTTTGTTGCTGGTTGGTGTGGCATAGAAATCCAAAAATAAATAAATGTTTCTGGAATGCTGAGATGGCTCACAAAGCTATGTGCCCACAAGTAATATTTATTCACAAAGCCTTCAGAGCTGTGTGATTTGGAAGGTCTGGTAATCTATTGAAGGCCTGGTCGTTGGCCAACCCAGTGGCTTAGGATAACTCAAAAATGACTAAAATCTTATGGAGAAAATTCTTCTGTACAGGGCAAAAATGTAAGTTGTGGTAGATGATCTTGTGTAGCTTTCACTTTATGTATATACTAGGAAGTTCTTCGTAGCTTCTGTGAAGCACACTGAGGGATGTGTCTCACATCTTTGGAATGTTCCAAAGCTTCTGCATAGATAAAATGAGTCATTAGCATAGCCCCACCACCACCACCAGTATATATATTTTGGAGCTATGTGACTCCCTCCAGTTCTTTTTTTATTGCAACCTTACTAAATGCTTTCCCCAAGCTTTCTGGGAGTTGTTTCCAAATTAAAAAAAGAATCAATACAGTAACCCCCACTTATCACAGGGGTTAGGAACCTGACCCAACCCATGATAAAGGAACATCTGTGATATGCAAATGCTAGGTCAAGTTGGGACTGGGGGGCTGTTTGGGGCCTCTCACACTTACCCCTGGCCTGCTGCTGCCCTGAATGGGCCTCCAATGGGCTTCTCAGGCCTGTTTGAGGCCCCCAAAGTGGTTTGGGGTGATTCAGAAGGCATTTCTGCTTTTTCGGAAGTGACTTCCCGTTCACCAGAAACCACTTCTGGGGCCTCCAACAGGCCTGGGAAGCTCATTGGAGGTCCCACAAGTGAGTTTAACTTCCAGTTTTCCGGAAGTGACTTCTGGTTTGCCAGAAACTATTTCTGGGACCTCTGACAGGCCCAGAAAGCCCGTCGGAGGCCCGTTTGGGGCAGCACAGGGGTAAGTGCAGGAGGCCTCAAACAGGCCCACACAGCAGGGGCTTTGCCTTCATATATTGCAGTCCCACAATATACCAGGACCGCAGTATATGAACCACAAAATGACGGGGGACTGTACTTTATAAAATTATTATTAGTTGCTTTTCTTCCTACAGCTTTCCCTTCCCACAATCTTCAGTTATTTTTATTCATGGCCCCTAAGGCCGCATTTACACATTGTATTTCTTGCAACAATAACATCCCATTGTCCAATGGCCACCCCGAGTGACTTTTTTGCTTGGGACTGGCCCACCAGAGATCTTCTTGCTCATATCTCCTGATCCTGATCTTGATCCTGATCTTGCTGATCTGAATCTTCCGTCTCCAGCGGAGGAGTTTCTTATCTACTCCCAACTCATCATAGGGGTGGCCAAAGTAATTGCCTTTAAATGTGCACCGTCCAACCACAACTCCTTCAGACCATCTTTATGTGCCAATTAGAGTGGCCAGTTGGTCAGATATGTGGGGTATAAATGCAGGTAAGTAAGTAAGTAAGTAAGTAAGTAAGTAAGTAAGTAAGTAAATGAATAAATAAATGAATGAATGAATGAATAAATAAATAAATAGACCACTACACTGGTTCATTTTTTGATGGTACCTCTCTCTCTTGGAAAAAGCAAGACGTGTGTGGCTTAAGTCTGTGTCAGCACACTCTGTGGCGTCTTAGGTTGATAACCTGTAGTGAATAGGGTACACGGCCCTGATGCCAGCTTTCTCCTTTAAGCAGCCTGCACCTAATTCCATCTTTGTTGATGTCTCACAGTGTCGCCGATGGCAGTGTAAGACCCCAACACCACCAGATAAGGAGAGTCGGCGTATTGATATCATGGGCCACTGGCTCTACTCCGCAGCCATTCTCACTATTCATGTTGCCAATTATTAAAGTGCCATGGGAGCAAATAAGCACTTTCTGTGGAACAATGTGTCGTGTCTTTTGTCATCCTTTCTGGAGGACATGCATCTTCTTTCCACTATTTTCCTACAAAAGGGTCAGTGGCAGAGCAGCAGACGTTTTCAGCTCGTCCTGCAGTCATTGTCACAGCACGCTCAATGGCTACAGCAGTTGCACTTCTCATGGCTGTGTACTGCAGGGTTAATGGAGGATGCACATTGTCATATTGAAGAAATGCCCTTTGCTGATCTTTGTCTTTTCAATGCGGTGACAGATGACCCTTGAAAACGAGCAGAAAAAGGCACACCTAGGCACCCACCCCAGGCCTCCTATTTCAAAGCACAGCCTTACCATCAATGCTGTCACCCTCAACCTGTCAGCAAACATGGTGACTGTAAACTCAAGCAGGAGGAGGTTGGACTCCATTTTACTGAGATAGCAATTCTACCACAATGTACCATGTATACTTGAATATAAGTCGAGTTTTCAGCCCTTATTCTTTGGCTGAAATAAACGCCCTTGGCTTATATTCGGGTGAAGGGTAGACAACTTGGGGAAGGCAGCAGGGGGCTAGTCCTGTCTGTTCCGCTGCCTCCTGAGTGCTTGGCCGGCTTGGGGCGCAGCGGAGAGACAGATCCCACGTGGAGCACTCTTGCCATCTGCAGCCACTGCCTCCGTTTTTCTCCACCATCACATGGCCTGCTTGAGGAGGGCTGGGTCCCGTGTGGAGCGCTCTCGCCGTCCACAGCTGCCTCCTCCATTGTTCTCCACTGTTGCCTCTCGTCACTGCAGGTCCCTGGAGTCTTGCTTGCTTGCTGCCGCTGCACTGTCTGGAGTGCTCCCGCTGTCCACTGCTGCTGCCTCCGCTGGTCTCCGACATCTCTCAGCCGGCTTGGGGAGGGCAAGTCCTGCCCATTCCGACGCCTCCCCGAGCGCTCAGCTGGTTTGGCCATGCGGGTCCACTCGGGCAGCATTGGGGGAGAGTGAGGGAGTTAGGGCATGCGGGAGGCTCAGGCCGCGCCGGGCCTGCTGGAGGCCACCTTGGTGGTGAGGTGAGTCCAGCCCATAATCCTGGTTCTGGGTTGTTGACCACGCAAGCCCGGTGTCAGGCGAAGAATATAAGCCGACCTGAATATAACCCCTGGGCTTATACCCGAGCCAATAAATTTTACCAGTTTTTTGTAGTAAATAACCACCCTCAGCTTATATTTGGGTCGGCTTATATTTGAGTATATACAGTACTTGCCAAAAATGTCATCAAACTTGGTCCTTGCCACCTAGCAACCACTGACTTCTTCTCCCACTATTTTACAGTCCCCAAAAAGGACGGCGGTATTTGCCTTATTCTGTACCTACGAGACCTGAACCGTTATATATCACTGCCATGAAATTCCATATGATCACCCTTGAATCCATCTTGCTTCTCTTCTGTCCCCAGTACAACTTTGCTGAGGTTGACCTGTGTGATGCTTATATCTACCTCACAATACATCCAGATAATTGTCCCTTTCTCTGCTTCCGTCTGAACAACTGAGCCTACTGCAGGCATGTCCAATCTTCGGCCCTCCTGATGTTTTGGACCACAACTCCCAGAATTCCAACCCTGTATTTCCAGTGGCAAAGGACTGTGGGAGTTGTGGTCCAAAACATCTGGAGGGCCAAAGTTTGGACATGCCTGGCCTACTGGTTCAAGAAGCTGCCCTTTAGTTCGGTTACAGCTCCCAGGGTCTTTACAAAATGCATGCTCCCGTTGGTGGCCCATCTTCTCCTAAAGGGTGTTTCAGTTTTCCCCTACATTGACAGGTAGCTGCTAGTGGCCCCTTCCCAAGCCCAGGCATAATGAGACATTGCTCTCACTGTTTCCCTCCTTCACAATCTCGGTCTCACCATAAATACGGAAAAGTACCCTGATTCCTGTGCAACACATTCAATACATCATGTCAGTGCTTGACTCTGCCACCACATGGGTCTGTCTACCTCAGGAAGATGTATTCTCTTTTTAGTGTTTCTTGTGCCCTTCAAAATGTAGACTATAGTATCCACCCTACACGCACAAGTGACTGCAGTAGTTCCCCATACACGGCTCAAGATGAGGTCACTTCAGGCCTGGTTCCTAGCCTCCTTCAACTGTCTTCACCAGCCACCTCCCACGGCCTTCAGGGTTACCCCAGAGCTGGCTGGTAAAATCAACTTACCTGGTAAAAGACACCTTCCAACCTCTTCCACAGCTGGCCACTTCATCCATTGAAACCCTGCCTGTAGATCACCACAGAGGCAAGCCTCATTGGCTGGGGGACACACTGCTAATCCTTAAGGATCCATGGCCTGTAATCACATGCACAATAAAAGCTCCACATAAACAAGCTAGAGCTTCTTGCTGTCTCAAAAGCTTGCAAGGCTTTCCAGTAACATCTGAAAGGCAAAGTTGTTCAGATCATTAAAGACAGTACTCCAGCGGGGTATTGTCTCACACAAACAAGGAGACACCCACTCCCAGAGCCTACTATCTCTTACCATCAATCTCTGGGAATGGTGTCTCTCTCATCATATATTCCTCATTGCGACACATGTAGCTGACAACAGTCGGAAGTAAGCCCAGTCTCACGAGTGGGAACTCAATTCACATGTCTACCATTGCCTATGGAGCTAATGGGACTCTCCCTCAATAGACTTCTTCGCTTCTCTAACAAATGCCTGCGGTACTGCTCCAGCGCAGGCCCCAGAAACAGGTCTCTAAAAGATGCCTTCACTGTCAAATGGCCACAAGCTCTCTTCTGTTTGTTCCCACCCTTTCCCCTCTGTTGCATGCTTGCCCGTCTTCAGCAGGATCAACCCAACCCAATTTTCATCGCCCCCTGGTAGCCGTGACAGCTGTGATTCACGGCCCTGCATCAGATGTCCAATGTTCAGTACCACCTACCAGGCATACCTCACCTCTTAACCAGGGACATGCCCCAGGTATTCCTTCCCAATCTCCTGTTGCTTCATTTAGTAACATGGTTGATTCGTGCCCCCTTGCAAATATCTTCCTTCAGTCCAGGAAATCTTGTACCAGGAAGGCTTACCTTCATAAATGGAACAGATTCAAATCATTCACAGCTAGGCATGGGCATTTCATTTTGGAATAAGTTGGGAACCATATGATACACATTGAGCCAATTGCTTTACCTTTCTCTGGGCTCGCATGGGGTTAAACTGCAATGAGAAAGCCCACTGCGACATCATCTTTCCTCCTTCATGGGTGCTGGCCAATCAGACAGGGAGGCGGGATGATGTCTGTCCCTGAACAGCTCCTGATTAGCCAGCATCCACAGAGAAAGAAAGATGACCTTGCAGTGTGCTTCCTCATTACAACTCATCTCTGTGCGGGCAGAGAGAAAGGTAAAGCAATTGGCTCCATGTGTATCAAACAGTTCCGAGCACCACCTAACATAAGAACATAAGAAGAGCCATGCTGGATCAGGCCAAAGGCCCATCTAGTCCAGCTTCCCATATCTCACATTGGCCCTACCAAATGCTTCTGGGAGCACACGAGACTAGATATCTGTCTCCTGATACCACTCCCCTGCATCTGGTCCTTGAAGTACCCCGGTTTAAGCCTGGAGATTACACATCTCCATCATGGTTTATAACCTGTGATGGACTTTTCCTCCAGGAATTTGTCCAATCCCCCTTTGAAGGCATCTAGGCTAGATGCCATCACCACATCTTATGGCGGGGAGTTCCACAGACTAACAGCGCGCCTGGGCTTGTGTGGTTCGTTTCATAACCTACTCGTTCCGAAATGAAATGTCCATCCCTATCACAGCATCTCTACACAAGCCTCACACAAATCCTTCTCTTCGAACAGTCCTGTTTCCCCCACCACATCAAGCAAACAGGTCTCTTTCATCTCTCTGGGTTTACTTGTCAGCAATTGTGGCCCTCCAGTTCTCCACTTGCTGCCTATTTCAGACATCCCACGCTGAAACATTTCTTGAAGGGACTACCCAGATACATGTCAGCCACCTTCTCAATGGTCCTTACCTCTGGTCTTTCAGCAACTCACCAAACCACCATTTGAGCTTTTGGCAAATACAGGTATCTGCCTTTTGACTTTTAAGACCGCCTTTCTGGTGGCTGTCACTTCAGTCAAACACATTAGTGAGCTTACAGTACTGTGTCATGATTACCTTTTTCTTTAGTTTTTCCCTGGCAGGGTTGGGCCCTTCATGAACATTTTCTTTCCTGTCAGAAGTAGTTTCAAACTTCCATGCGTCAGAACCAGTTGTTTTGCCCTCCTTCTTTCCCTTTCCTTCCATGGAGCCGGAGCAGCTCTTGCATACCTTTGATGTCAGGCACGCTCTGGGATGTTATGTTTCTCACACCAGAACTTTCAAGAAATCCGTTCATCTGTTTGTTAGTTACCCAGCTCCAAACAAGGGCCTCCATATTCTTTTCAATGCCTTGCAAAATGGATCAAGACTCCTTTCCAGCTTTTCTGTCAACTAGCACACATTCCAGTGCCTCAATGGGCACATGCCAAGTAATTATTGGCAATTTCTACGGCCTTCTTCAGAGGCATTTCCTTGGTGTCTCCAAAGCAGCTACCTGGTCTCAGCAGCCCACTTTTATCGCCCATTACCTCCTGGACCTACACCAGAAGATTGATGTGTCTTTTAGCCGAGCTGTAGTCATTTCTGTATTGTTGTGACACCAGCCATCTGGGTAAGTGAGTTTGTCAGTGTCCTTCACAGAGGCCACGAAGAAGAAGAAAAAGAGGTTTCTCACCTATAACGTTAGTTCTTTGAGTGGCCCTCTGTGAAGTTACACTTCTCATCCATCCTCCTCCCTGTCAGGCCCTCACTTGCAGCAGCAGTTGATGAGAAATGAAGGGAGACACATGTTGCCAAGGCATATAAACTGGAGGAGGCGGGCCCTATGCGAATGTCTCATTTTATCTGTGCAAAAGCTCTGGAACATTTTGAAGAGGCTCCACGCTTGGGTGGAACACCCATCACTGTGACTTCACAGAGGACCACTCAAAGAACGACCATTAAAGGTGAGCCACCTGGTCTTCTGCTTAGTTGTGGATTTGCAAAACAGAGTACATGTGGTGAAAGTGGCATCCATGGCTTGCAGGATTTTTTCTTCTCAATGCTTTGTATCTAGACCCATCATGAAATTAGAAAACTTGACCCAGTGTAGCTCTTGGGCTGCTCCTTTTTTTCTTTTTGCAAACTTCTTCTGTGTCATGTTAGCAGCAGCTTAGCTGCAGGAAGTCCATAGCTGTGGCTCTGGTAGCATCTTTCCAGCTCAGGCTATCAGACCATGCTACAGGCTGCATTCGTATTGCTGGGTGCTGGCTTGGGCTTGCATTTGGTGGATGAATTTGTTAGGTTTATAGAATGGCCAAGCAATACTATCTATAATTGGCTTGTCTTGATTTGTTAAGGATGTAAGCTGCTATAGAAAGCAGTAGAAGGACTGCCAATGCTGAAATATCAGCACCGTCCCAGTAGATTTCTAGATAGAAATTGAGTTTAGTCTTCAGCCTCATTTGAAGGTTCTCTTGTTCTTTTAGATAGTATGCAACAGAGTAATAACTATAGATGATTTATTTAGAGGCAGCACAGAGGACAGTAAGGAAAAGATTTCCCTATGTGCAGATTAGACTGCTTGTGGATCTTGGGAAAACTATCAAAGGAATGATCTGCCCTTTTAAGATCTTGGGATAGTGTAACTGTGAACCTCAGTGCATCGTCACTCTTGTAACAAGAAAAACTGGGCAAGGATCACTGGAGATGGAGACACCAACCAGATGAGTTGCTGTTTCACATGAGATGCTGAGCCTATGCTCTATTGAAAACCAGGAATCAGATTTAGCCAGCGGGAGGGAGAAGATAAGAGTCTAGTGGACAGACTGCTGTTTGCATGCTTTAGTGTTTGAACATCCCATTTGTAGGGTACAATTCAGGTATTACAAGAAGAAGTTCTCAGGGTGTGAGGGTTGCCCTTATTCCCTTCCTCATCCATGACTTCTGTTGATGCAAACAGAGACAGCTCCGTAGAAAGAGTTGGCTGCAAACTTTTATTAACGTTCTTAACATGCTCTTGGTTGTCACCAGCAATAGTCTACTTTTCAGGAAGGAGAGGTTGTACCTCTGACCAAAAAGTCCTGTACTTGCCTGAGTGAGATATTGGGCTGAACGACCCAATGCACAATTGGAAAAGTCCCTTCTAAGTCTGGGCCTGGGTCCAAAGAAAATCCAGTCATACCTCCAGGGAACAGGCCCACGCCTATATCTTGCTTGGTGGAAGCAGTTTCAGAATGTCCCATTTTCAAACATCGTGTTGGTTCTTCCTCTGACTCTCTTCATGGGTAGAGTGACATCTTTCCCACTCAGTCCTCCAGGTCCGCTGGTTCTCTTTCCTCCGGGCCTCCCTTTCAAAGAAGGCACAAGCTCGCTTTCTTTCCTCTCTGTCTGTAGTCCGTCCCCAATATGGTGATTTTTACTGTCTTTTTCTCTTTCCACTCCCGCTCTGCCACCTCTCACGGGATTTGAAAGTAACCCATTCCCCCGTCCAGGGGTCCTCCTTAACTATTTCTACTAATTCTTCTGGTTCTTTTCTTTTGTTCTCCACCTCCCATCCCGCCAAAGCAGCCTCATTTTTCTGTATTATTTCCCTCTTTTCCATTGCTCCCTCTTTTACTTCTTTACTGCTACTCGCTTTTTCTATCCCCTTCTCATCCTCACTCTTTCCTTCCACTACTTGGGTTCCTCCTTCTCCCATGCTCACAGCCTTCTCTTCATGACACAACCCTTTTGGAGAGGATGGCGCATCTACTTTCCCACACAGGATCCTTCCCTGGTGTGTTTTGGGATCAGGCTGAGAAGGGATCCTGTCGGAAATCCCGAAGAGCTGCTACCAGTTGGTTAGAGATCGGGACTTGAGCCACAGTCTTCCCTGTCTTGTTGGACTTAAGTTGCACCAGGGAGTTGACTTGGATTCGACTTGGTATGTTTTTCAGTGACTTAGACCAATGACCCACACACCCATTCCCTTTCTTTTCTGGAGGAAAAATGCTTGTTTTTAATTAGGAACTTGGACTTGGAGCTTGGGAATCAGGACGTGGTACCAAAGACTCAGACTTTGTACCAAAGACTTGGACTCAGGCCCAAAGATTTGCTAACATCCATGCAAATCAGTGTAGACCATACTGAGTACAACGAACCAGTGTTCCGTTGCAGTATAAACTAGTTCTATCTGGTTATAGTGGATAAAATCTCTAACATAATGTTATATTCCTTCCTGTTTGGACATGTTTCCATAATATGGGGAGGGTTGGCAGTGCCATAAGCTGCCAGGGGAATGGGGGAGGGGTTTTTCACAATACATATCAGCCACTTTGAAGCTTCATAGCAGAGACAAATTGTAGTGCTACAGAATCACTGATTGTCCCATTCCATTAACACAGTTATTGGCATGCATATCCATTCCAAGTACCACACATTAAATAACTAGTGTTATATTTATATATCTTTTCCTCACTACTTCCTTTCAGAAATGCTAGAGAACATGCACTATTTTTATTTCCCCAAATTATATATGAAACAGGAAAAATTAATAACCATTATTGTCACCTTTGTCAAAAACCATGGAATTATGTATGAAGTAAATTAGACAGTATGCTTATTTATTTATAATTTAGCCAAGGAAGTAGGAAAGATGTGGAAAAGCTGAACTATTTTCTGCTTTTTCATTACCTCAGGCAATCCATCTACTGTTATAATTACTGTAAACATTGCTCCATTCCTTCCTGGTTTCTGTTATTTCATCAAGCACCATGGAACCAATTTAACTGCCATGAAATCAAAAGTGACCAAGTTAGAGCCTTCTGGAATTTGGGATTATAGTTTCCCTCAGAACTGGCCATGGTTGGGACGACTGGTACAATAGTATAGGAGGACGCTGGTTTAGAATGGCAGTTGTGGAGGTTTTTCTAAAGTGGTTAGGGAGAGGAGACCCACACACAGACATTCTCAGGCGGCTGGCTTTCTCACTGACTATATATTTTGCACATGCGATGCTTTGTGAATAAGCCGAGAGCTCATAGCTCTGCCTACACATCTGAGTATAAAAAGTCTATTATTGTTCTTCTCTCCAGTAATGTCAGTAATGAAAACTGCTGTGGTAGTCAGAGCTTTTCCATCACTCGGTAGTATTGCCTAGCGTCCTTTCTGTGCATGAGTAAGGACAATGTTTTTACTGGTGTACTGATTTTTCATCTAGAGATCAGGCCTAGAGATGTGTCAATAAAGGGGGCGGCATGCAGCAACATATTGTCCTCTTTCAGTCCTGCTTCCTACAGCAGTGCCGATGACTCACACAGTCACCCTGTTTGCAGTCATCCTGCAGCTGAACGTCAAGGATAGGCACTGAAGCCCTTTGAGGATTCACACACACACACACCCATCTTTCTCTAGTGTGCTTCTTTAATAAGTGTAGCAAACACAGATCCCAATTCTGCTACCCCAGGGCCACCCAGTATTGATGTAAATGGACAGATATCCTGGCTTCCAAGTTGTTGTCCAGGTGCCTAAAAACCAGAGAGGAATGTTGATGTTTTCTGCCATCCCTGTGGACAAAAATACATTTGTCTGTGGCATCTAGATACCTGGAACATTTTTGTAGGTATCTGTGTAGGTTTCAGGCTGGAGAGCTGTGGGCAGAGAACTCCCAAATGGCTTTATAGGTGAGAATTAGATCTAAGCTATCTCAAGAGCTGGTCTCCTTTTTATGAGCCTGATTGAATGCTAAGATCATCAGGAGAGGCCTTTCTCTCCATCCCACTATCTTCACAGCTGGGTTTTGGTAGGAACATGGGAGAGGGCCTTCTCTGTTGCTGCTCCTGGACTTTGGAACTCTCTCCTACAGGAGGCCAGGCTGGCCCCCATCTCTACTGCCCTTCCACAAGCAAAAACGTTTCTCTTCAGGCAAGCCTTCCTTCAGTGACTGGCCACCTGAGTGTTTTGAAAACGGATGGCTGTTCTTTGCTGCTTTGAATGTGTTTGTGGTGTTACCTTTGTTTGCCATTGTTCATTGCAGTATTTCCTTGATTCTTGTTTTTAGCTTTATATATTGTCTTATAATGATGTAAGACATCCCAGATGCCCTAAGCATCGGAAGCTAAGTAGGGTTGGCCATAGTTAGTACTTGGATGGGTGACTTCCAGGGAACACCAGGTGCTGTAGGTACCTGGAGTAGGAACTGGCAAGCCATCCAGTATTCCTGCCAAAAAAACTCCATGGACATGGGGTCACGAAGAGTCGGTCACAACTCGAACGATACAACACACATAATGACGTAAGCCACCTTGTATCCTTTTAAGCAGAATGGTATATTTTACACACATACATACATACATACATACATACATACATACATACATACATACATACATACATACATACATACATACATACATACATACATACATACATACATACATAGTTTCTGGCCTGTTGATTGTAGTAATAAAAATACATACATATGAAAGAAAATGTAGATCAGAGTGGTTCTTTCCCACTAGCCCACCCCACCTCAAAAATGCCAAATTTGGTAACTGAAATGAATTACAGTATATCCAATGGACTGCCATTCATAAATATTGCTGATTTGTAAATTTAATGTATGTGTATGTTTGGGTATTTGTACTTTGTTTGAGAGCCTTTTCTGATGTGGGTGAAAACGGGGCCATTACCCAATGTTTAGGGACTCTGGGGGAGTCATTTTATAAGGCGGTAATGTGTTTATCTCTATGACAGTGATGGCAAACCTTTTAGAGACTGAGTGCCCAAAGTGCGATTCAAAATCCACGTTTTTTGCAAAGTGCCAATACAGCAATTTCACCTGAATACTGGTGGCTGTGTGTAGTAATAAAAATACATACATATGAAAGAAAATGTAGATCGAGTGGCACTCAAAATGCCATAGGTTCGGCAATGCTGCTCTTTGACATGAAAAAAAATGGTATACGTATATGTGTATGCACTTTACACACACACACACACACACACACAGAGAGGGAGAGGGAGGGAGGGAGAAATATTTTGGGGTGCTTCCCACAAACAAGAAAACTGTAGAATAATTTGTATTTTTCACTTTGTAAAATGCCCAGAGTAGCCTTTGAGCTAGATGGCTGCGGTATATAAATAAATAAATAAATAAATAAAAATGATCATGTTGCTCATGTTACTATTTTTACGTTTTTTGATGTTAAGAAGCAGCTTCAAATGGACAGCATAGAGAAATGGGAAATGATAAGTCCAACTGTGTGGGGGGGTTGGGGGGAGGGGATTTCGAAAGTATCTGGCTTTTGATGTATTCTCGAAGGCTTTCACAACCAGGTTCTGATGGTTGTGGTGGGTTTTCCTGCAGTCTGGAAGACCCACAACAACTACCTCCCTTCCACTCTCCTTTCTTATATATGTCAGTCGATGAAACTTTAGCTGGGAGCAAGATTGGTGAAATAAATGCAGGGCACGTGGTCATATTTGAGTGAGCCCTCTTCCGGGGGAGCTTTTAACTATTCATTTAGTGGGTTGTGAGCTAACACATAAAGCTCAGGAGGAGGCTTAAATGTAATATTGAGAAAGAGGATGTGTTGACATTGGTGGCTGTTGGGAGTGACAATCTTTTCAATTTAAAAGTTGAGGATTATTTATTATTGTCATTTGCTTTTTTTGTATCAATGAAAAATTTCACAAATGATGAATCCAAAAATGGGTGATTTTTATAATCCCCATTGTTGTTGTTGTCGCTGCCTTTTCCCATACAAAACTCAGCATAAAGCAGGGCACAGAATTTGAATCCCAGTCCTCAGTACAACAAAGTCAAGTGTGCTATATTAAGAGGGGATAATTTTGGGGCCAGATGTTTGCTTCTAGCACCTATAAAAGTGTGGCTAGAATATTAAATCTGTTTTAAACAAACAAATGGAAACAAAACCAGATGTCTACAGAGGTCCTATTCTACTTTTGATTTTGAACATGGGGCTTTTAGGGATTGGCAGCTGTGAGATCACCCAGGTAGTTCTGCTTGAAGAATGATTGTTCCAGGAAGCCTCCAGAATCAGAAAAACATTTGTTGTCATCGTTGTCATTGTCGTTGTTGTCGTCGTCGTTCCCCCACCCCAGGTGAGAAAATGGAAAGCTCTTGAGTGAGGTTAGGGGAAGTTGAATGTGGTCCATAGGCTTCATGATGAAAATCACAGGGCTGATATAGAGGGTTTTTTATGTGCTAAGATTTAAATTAAGCAGGATTCAGTTTCACTTCTATTTAGATGGAGGGCTTTGGTCCAGCCCTGGATTACAAGAATGGAGGGATGGCTGACCATGCAGGGAGGTATTTATCTGCACCCACCTGGAATTGCCATCTGGAGACTTGTTGTTGTTGTTGTTGAAGTGTTCTGTCTAGCCAGGAGAGTACTATATTTATTTACACTTGCCTGGTGCATTTTATTTTCCTGTAAAGGTCTGTCCCTCAGTACCCCAGAAGGGTGTAGCCAAGTCTCCTCTGCTCAGCCTGGCCGAGGCCTCTTGCCCTGTGCTGCCCAGCAACAGCAGCAGCAGCAGCAGCAGCATCAACCACTTCCACCTACTCCCCAGCAACAGCCGGCGATGAGTAACCACATCATATCACAGGTGAGTCACTGTTCATTGTCACCAGGTTCTGAGAGAGCTCCTCTCCCTGGTTCTTTAGGCGGCAGCAGAGTGTGTGTTGTGCAAGTACCTCCTGTACAGAACTTAGAGCGGCATAATGGCTATAGTACTCTAGGAGTTGGGAACCACCGGTTCAAAGGTAGGATGCATCCACGGGATGCTCTTGATCCAGCGAGCAAGCATCTTATCTGCTGCTGTCTCCATTCCCTTCACTGACCAGAGATGTGTTTTCTAGACAGATGAAGCTGTTGCAGAGAATCATAAAACAGGAATACTACTGCTATAGGCTCACCCTGAGCAAGCAGTTGCTGAATTGAGCTATGCTTTGCATGCTTGGCAGGAAAGTCATCCAGATTGGAGAGAATTATTACATTCCTCCATTCATTTTACTTTGGTTGTTTCTGCCCTATGCTTATGTCCATCCTGTTCCATTACCCCCTCCCTGCTGCAGCAATTCACTTCCTGAGGTCCATTCTAAGTTAAGTTTTGTATAAACTTTGCCTTGTTGGGCAGATTTTATATACCATTTTTTCGCTCTATAAGACACACTCCCCCCAAAAGTAAGGGGAAATGTCTGTCTGTCTTATAGAGCAAATGCAGTCGTCCCTGTTACGTATATATCACAGATTTTCATTTAGAAAAGTTACCTGCCATGGTTACTTGCACAGAGTTACCTGCACGGAGCCTCTCGCGTCCCCTGCTGCAGCCGGGATTCCGCAGTTCCAATCACCTCATTTGCAAAGAGGCTTCCTCCGGAGAGCCTATCCCCACCCCTCTCCTTCTGCAGCTGAGATTCTCCAGTCAAAAATAACCTCGTTTACAAGGAGGCCTCTGCCCTCCCCTTTTGCAGCCAGGATTCCCCTGCTATGATTCCCCTGCCACATTTTTTTCTTGTTTTCCTCCTCTAAAAACTAGGAGCATCTTATGATCAGATGCGTCTTTTAGAGCTAAAAATATGGTAAACCTACTGTTGGAGTGACAGAACAATACTCTCAGCTATATAAATGTGTCTGTGAGACAGTGCTATATATGCTCTGCATTTAATGCTCTCCCTCCTACAAAAGACTCTGCATTTTTCATTGACAAGTGGAATTTTGCACCCAAGATAAGTCATTCAGATTGATTCAAGAAGCCTTGAAGAATGAGGAGTGATATACAGTGGTACCTCCACTTACAAATTTAATACATTCCAAGTGCATGCTCGTTAAGCAGAAAAAAATTGTAGGTAGAACAGCAGTTTCCTATAGAAATGCATTGAAAATCAGTCCATTCCAGAGGGAACAGATTTCAGTGCATTCCTATGGGAAGGTTGAACATGCACACACCTACCTTGCACCTACTTGAGCCATGCCAAGTGTTTGCTGGTGCGGCTCGAGTGGGTACAAGGGAGGTGTGTGCATGCTCAACCTTCCCATAGGAATGTACTGAAATCCAATCCCTCCTGAACGGATTAATTGATTATCAATGCATTCCTATGGGAAACCACTGTTCTACTTACAATTTTTTCTACTTAATGAGCATGCACTAGGAATGTATTAAATTCATAAGTAGAGGCACCACTGTATATCTTTGAAGTCATGTGTATTGTAAAGTTGCTCTCCCAAGGAAGGAAAGCTGCTGTTTTGAGGATGCTGGAATATGTTCCAGATTTTTTTAAATAAAAAACATAGCACGAAGAAGAAAGACAACCATAGTGCAAAGACACACTGGCTGGAATCATTTTGTTCATCTCCATTCATCTAAAGTCTGACGATGTCATCAGCTGTGGACTTAAATCTTTATTTTAAAACTTTCATATTCTCCTCCTCCACTCAGGTTCTGAGGCTTTCTAAGGATCCATTTTCTACCTGGGGAGGCTTTGGGATAGAGGCTTGAATATCCCTTAACATCTGCTACCAGTCCCACCACTTGGGTGCAAGAGAAGGAATAGGAAATTTTAAAGATCAACACCTGTGGTTAATGATGTCAACAGCATTTAAGGCCACAGAGTAGTGCCACAGAATCTTAGCCATAGCTTTCTATGCTCTCAATGTTTGGTTACCTGCATGTACACACCAACAGAATGACTCTTACCAAGCATCTTGCCTTGCAATCAAAGGGCATTTCTTTTGTGTGTGCAGATGCTATGGAGTCAATTTCATATATGTCTAGCTTGCAGGAGTTAGATACATTTAATATTTAGCTTGGACTATCCTATCTTGACTTGTTAACATTTTGTCCTTCTGTGCACTTCATTTGTGCGAAGAACAATTAAATAAGTATCTAATTGCATTTTGTTCTTTTGTCAGAAGCAGAAAACTGTGGTTACAGGTTTTAAGTGAGGCCCAAACCATGGTTTGAAACTGGAATCTTGGTTTGGTTTAAACTTAGAACCAGTGACCATGGTTTCTTAAACTATGATTTTCCACTTCAGAAAATACAGGAAAAAAATAATTAATTAGAGTTCCACATTGCATTCCAGCTCCTGCCAATCTAGCAGTTTGGAAGCATGTAAATGTAGGTAGATAAATAGGTACCGCCATGAAAAGCGAGAAAGTAAACAGTGTTCTGTGCGCAGAATTGCGTTCGGCCATGCCGGCCACATGGCCACAGCACTGGCTTTTTGGCTTAGAAACAGAGATGAGCGCCACCCCTAGAGTAGGACACAACTAGCATGCGTGTGCAGGGAGAATTGTGCAAGTAAAAGTAGTGTTTTTATCTTTGTATCAAGAGCTGAACTCCTGTTGCTCAGTATGGTAAATCATACTAGAGTAAGCCCATTGAGTCAGTGGGAATTTCTCCAGTCAATTCTATATATCCCATTGGGTCAAGTAGGTCTTCTCTAATTTAAATTGCAACTAGAGTAGGTCCTTTCAAATCAGTGGAACTTACAAAAGTGTTAACTCTCCAAATCCCCATTGACTCTCCAAATCCCCATTGATTCAGTGGCCCTCTAGTGCCACTTACTATACCAGTGGTGACGAACCATCCCACTCCAGATGTTTTGGACCACAACTCCCACAGGCCTTTGTCATTGGCAACACATGCTTGGAATTCTGGAAGTTGTGGTCCAAAACATCTGGAGTGTCAAAGGTTTGCCACCACTGTAGTATACTAAAGCCATGGGATTTCAGCCATTCTGTGATAAGACACAGAGCTTGAGTGTTGTTCCCATCTTTAAGAGTTCAGGGTGTTAAGCTGTTGAATCTAAGAAATCTTCATTAAAATATCTCTTATCCAGAGATTTAGTTCTTAGAGATTTTTACTTTTAGTACTTTTTAGTAACTTTTGATATCCTACTGTAGGACGAGCCTTAGAAGAAATGTAAGTAGAAGGAGTTACGGTACTTGCAACATAATAATTTTTGAGCAACAATGTTGCCATTGTTGTTGCTTTTAAAAATTAGTGTAGTGTCACTTTGAGAGTTATTTTGAGAGGATTCATAGATTACTTAATTTAATTTAAGAATTATTGGCCAGAATCCTGTTGGTGATTTTATGTGTACAAAAGTTAAACTCATCTTAGTTAATTGCTGCTAACTATTGAGGTGCTAGTTGCATTATTATGTGTATAATTGTACAGTCAAACTTGCTCCTCATAGTGTGACTGGCACCTTTTTAGGTAGTTTCCATGTTTTGCAGTTTAATTTACATGTAAATCTCCAGTGGGATTTTAGCCAGTTCTAGCTATAAATGGATATTGCTAAAATAGTACAGCCAATTAGTTACTTAAAAATTCAGTGGTCAAATTCTTTTTTAAAAAATAATCTTCTAGATTATTATTAGGTTAGGGTTAGCTCTTATGTCTGATGAAGTGGACTTGTCCATGAACACTCACATTTAAAACGATAAAAGTTGATTTTTAGAGGGCCGTTACGTTTTGTCTTTTTTTAAATGTCTTTTTTATTTTCATTTTCATTTTATCTATAATGCTTGCGCAAACTAGCATGGCTACCCCTTCTGCAACTATTCTTTGACCTGTGATTCATTGAGTAGGTTAGTGTAAGAAGAATAATATAAGAGCAAAGCTGTAAAAGGTTTTGGATATTTTGATGTGGGGCTGTGTTCTTTTCAAATAGAGGTCTTTGGGAAGTGGAAATATTTTGTAATCAGAGCCAGGTCTATTGTACTGCTTTGACTGCAGTGCTGCACATACTTGGGAATAAGCTGTTCTGAACTCATTCTCTGTGTTTGCTCATAACACTGAGCTAAGACTGGAACCGTGACTCACTGAACAACCCAGAGCCAGTCTTGCAAAAGAGGCAAGGAATTGCAGATTCCAAGGAATTGCAAATTCTCTTTTCTTCCTTCTAATATTTCAGCCTTATAAGCTTTAAAGGATTGTTTTATCTGGGTTTTTGAATGTGGCTTTTGTCTTGTGGGGTGCATTTTGCCAATTTGATTATATGGGCTGAGAAACAGTGTATCTTTGCAGTGGGTGGGGTTGCAGGATTTGCGAGTGATTGTACATGTTTGGGGATTTTTTTGGCAGTGTGTGGACTGTTCTGCCTATGTCTTTGTTTTTGTGTGGATTTTGCTTTCTGTGTGGTGGTCTTGTTGAGGTTTTGAATGAAATGTGTACATTTTTACTGTATGTGGCTTGTTTGTTGTGGGGTGTATGTTTTGCCTGTTTGAGTGTTTTTGGGGCATCATCAATTTCCCTTCAATGGAATGAGTATTGTGCTGAGTTTTATGAGCATAAATATTAGTCTGGGATTTTAAGACTATGCCCCGTCTTGACCTTGTCCCCTGAAGGAACCAGATATGGTAAGAAGACTATTCCCAGGAAATGCAGATAGATGGAAAGTTTAACGAAAATGCAAGCAAAAGGAGTTTAGCCTGAGAGAGGTGGTTCCTTTTGGCTTGCACTTCTGGGTTGTTAAGGGGTTTGGCCAGGCATTCATGGTTCTCAATTTGAACACCACAACAAACTGTGTTTAAAGACAGAACTTGTAATCACAAATTAAGCTGCACTGTGTTGACAAAATTTCATAGAATCATAGAGTTGGAAGAGACCTCAAGGGCTATCTAGTCGAACCCCCTGCCATGCAGGAACCCCCATCATGGGACTCCTGACAGATGGCCATCCAGCCTTTGCTTAAAAACCTCCAAAGAAGACTCCACCACCCTCCGTGGAAGCATATCCCATTGTTGAACAGCTCTGTCATGAAATCTTTCCTAATGTTTAAACTGAATCTCTTTTCCTGTAGTTTTAGACCATTGCCCCCACGTCCTAGTCTCTGAAGCCATGGAAAATAAACCAGTCCCTCATTTATTGCTTGTTATTAATTCACCCAAATACTAAACAAATCCTGGCCTAACTTTATTTATCAGGCAGAGACTTAGTGCACCTTCTAAGTAGACAAGTATATGAATGTGCCATTAAAGTGTGAGACATGGCATGTACTGTATCACACTATGTTATACTTATGGGGTGGTGAATAGCTTCATGTAAATAAAACTGGAACTGAGTTACTCTCTAAACAATATAGCTTTTGTTACTCAGAAGAAAGCCTTATTAGGAGGTGTGAAAAGACAAAACAAGGAGATTTTATTACCTGAAATGACAAACAGTATGTATATTTTAGTACTGTTAGACAGAAAAAGGAAGGTGCATATGTTCAGGTGGAGAACTTAGACCAAACACCCTATTGAGCTTCTACTGAGCAGAAGGTCCTGCCAGTGTACCAGTATGGGTTTGCATACTTGTGTCTTTGTTGCTGTTGCACACACAGGAACCATCATGCAGGGAAACTTCTCTCTGCTTCTGGAACAGCAACATTGGTACAGGTGGTGTGGTCCTGCATTCCCCGTGCTAGTAGGATTTTCTACTGTGCAGGAGCTCTGTCACACACAACCATGAGAAATTAAGCATCCATATAATGTACCATATTTTTCAGTGTATACGACACTATTATTGTTTTTTCTAAAATCATGACACTAAACATTAAGAGGCATCACGGAAGTAAGCCTTTTCTGAGGGGTAGCAGTGGGGTAGAGGAGAACCCAAACTGACCTAGCTGTTTTCTCTTCCTTTGTTTACTCTTTGTGTCCTGAAGACTCCTCTGTGCTTTGGCTTTTTTTTTTTTAAAGAGATTGCCCCTTCTTTTCAGCAGGGAAAGCCTTGGGGATTGAGTAACCTATTAAGAAGTGCCTTTACACACTGAAAAGAAGCCTCTGACATTGCTGCAAGTGCAAATGCTGCCGGAGAGAAAGTGAAATAGTGAGATAAAGCAAAGCAAAGTGGTCTGCTTATACTGTATACCGCCCCATACCATTTCAAGTAGTCTCTGGGCGATTTACAGTTTTAATTATAGTATGCAGGCTACACATTACCACCCCCCTGCAAGCTGGGTACTCATTTTACTGGCCTCAGAAGGATGGAAGGCTGAGTCAACCATGAGCCAGCTACCTGGGACTGAACCCCAGGTCGTGAGCACAGTTTTACCTGCATTACAGGCATTTAACCACTGCGCCACAAGGCATCTTAAGTTTGAGTTAAGAACTTTGATAAGTTTGAGTTCTTCCCTATCCCACCCCTGCTGTTTCCCACCCCCTGCTATTTTCTTTCCAGTGGCATGTACTTTTGCAATGGTATCGGAGGCGTCTTTTCAGCGTGGAAAGACATACTGCTCAACCCCCGAGGCTTTCCCCGCTGAAAAGAAAGAGCAATCGCTGCAAAAAACAAAACATGAAGGAGTCTTCAGAATGCGGAAAGAAAAGGAAATAGCGGGGTGGGGGTGGAGGAGACCTCAAGGAGTGTTTATTAATGTTATTAATTTAGGGTCTTACAAGTAGGGGTGTCTACTATATGGCAGCATCATATACACAGGAAAATGTAGTAATTAAGGAGCAGTGGCAAACTTAAAGATTGAACAATATTTCAGTTTTGTTTTCTTGGCAGGGTGGATGAAATCAATGTGTTTTTAAAAATAGATTTAAATAACATTAAAATGATTTTAAAAATTGAAAATCCACCCTTATCAAGTGAGTAGCAGATTAACCTCATGACTATGTCATCATTCTCTTTTGCTGCTTCCCAAATAATACCGCCATATTATACAGGTAAAACTCAACAAATTAGAATATCGTGCAAAAGTTCATTTATTTCAGGAATGAAACTTTAAAGGTGAAACAAATATATGAGATAGACTCATTACATGCAAAGTGAGATCATTCAAGCCTTAATTTGTTATAATTTGTTTTTTGTGATTAGGATTGAAGTATAAAGTGTGACCCCTCCTCCTCCTCTTCTGGTGTCTGGACCTTCATGTTTCTAACTGTGAAGGAAATTAAGATGCTGCAGTTTTTAAACAAACCAAGTGCTTGTGTTCTCTTGTTCAAGTGTCGTGGTACAGTAATCCCCTGCCTATTGTGGGGGTTAGGAGCCCGACGGACCTGCAATAATTGAAAATCTGCGATATGCGGATGCTAGGTTGGGTTGGGACTGGGAGGGCTGTCTGGGGCCTCCTGCACTTATCTGAGGCCTGGCACTGCCCCAAACAGGCCTCTGAATGGCTTCTCAGGCCTGTCAAAGGCCCCAGAGGTGGTTTGGGGTGATCCAGAAAGCACTTCCAGATTTCCGGAAATGACTTCCGGTTCACCGGAAACCACTTCTGGGGCCTCCAACAGACCCGGGAAGCCCGTCGGAGGCCCGTTCAGGGCAGCCCCAGGCCTAGGGTAAGTGCAGGAGGCCTCAAACGCAGGTTGCCCCAGGAGCTCTTTGTTTCATATACTACGATCCCGCGATATACCGGGACCGCAGTATATGAAACGCGAAATGGCAGGGGACAACTGTATTTTTCTGATTGCATTCTTTCTTTCTGTGGGCACAAGGTGCAGTCATCCCATGAGAGATGCCAAAAAATGATTCTGCAAGAGATGTGGTGGCCATTTCCCCTATTTTTCTTCCCTTGTTTCTTCTCTGCAACCCCCAGAGCATCATGTGAACTTCTCCTCCTTGGCTTTCTGGCTGATTGGCTACCAGACCGACCAATTTGAATAAGCAGTTGGATTTATTTTCATGGAGCTTATTCTGGTGTGATTTAGATAAACCTATTCTGCCATGTGGGATTTGGGATGGGGTTCTGGGGAAGGTTCCTTCTTAAGCTCTGGAGCAGTTCTTGCATTGAAAAAAAACTTCAGCATTATTAAGCACCTAAATGGGCTGCATAACTGACTGTGATGGAAGATGTATCTACACATTCCATCTCAGATATCTCAGTTCTCCATTCTCTTTTTCTCCCTACTACCTTTTTGCTTGGGGTGAAAGATTTCTGAGACTATTTCTTTCTTGCCTTGGAGTTTTCCCCCTAAAGATAGAAAATAGCCAGTAACTGGCCCTGTGGTTTCAGTCCTCTTCACTCTGTATTACAATGACTAACTGTGTTTCTGCCTTTTCTTCTCTCCCCCTCCTCCACTTTTCCCCCTACCCTTTTCTTATGCCTGTTTCTTTCCCCCTTTCCCTTCCTGTTTTTCTTTGCTCTACCCTCAGCCGGTCCCAGCTCTGCAGCCCTCTCCACAGCCTGTTCAGTATTCTCCAAGCTCCTGCCCCCAAGTCCTCCTGCCAGTTTCTCCACCCCAGCAGTACAACATGGTATTAACGCCCCGCTTCATAGATCATCCCTCTGTCTCTCAGTCTCTCTCTCTCTCTCTCTCTCTCTCTCTCTCTCTCTCTCTCTCTCTCTCTCTCTCTCTCTCTCTCTCTTTCTTTTCTTTTTTAATGCTTGGCATGTATTTGTGCTTTGCTGAACCAAGGATGTGTTGTATCCCTCTGCTGATTTTGTTAGCTATCTTGTGTATTAGAATATAAATATTCTAATGATGACGATGATGATGTGCTAATACTGGAATTAAAGCAAGCTATAAATGAATGCAAGTCAGATTCTCTCTACCTGTGGCTTCATTTCAAGAAGCTTTCAGGACATCTGTTTACAATCATTGTTGCTAATTGACTCTGTGGGTTGCAGGCATGTGTCCTCAAAGAAAAGGCACATTGCAATTTCCTAGCCTTGGAGAGCAGTAATAAGTCATCTTGGCAAATAAAAACCTGGCTTCCCAGTCAGCAGGCATGCTGCAGTTCTGAGTGCTATGTGGAATGTAGTTGCATGAGAGTGCTGTGGAGCTGCTTATTAGAAGAAAGTCTTTGGCATCATGGATGACAAGTCTGTTTCCCTCTCCCTGCAATTTTTTTATCATGTTGTGACCCTTATATCCACTGTGGCATGCAAAAAGACACCAGTGTTGAAGCTAAAACGTACTTCAGGGCATAGCATGGAGTAGCCTTCTGTCCATTTCTTAACGTCACACCCACTTAAAACTTGGGCAAGTTACATTTTTGGACAGTAATTTCCAGAATCATCCAACCTTCATGCAAGATTCTGGGAACTATAGTACAACACAGTAAAGTTTCTTCTCCACCTCATTTCCATCTTGAAAGCAGTACGTTTTAGCTTATGCGTCATCTTTGTAGGCTGAGTCCATAACCTTTTCCCAAGCTTTTGTTTTGGGAGTCAGGGGATGTGAAGTAGAAGAACAGCATGATTTCTATTTGCAGTCTGAAATAAGCTTCCTGCAACCCACTTGATACCTTCCCCATGCAGCGTGTAGCTCTCGTGTGTGTGTGTGTGTGTGTGTGTGTGTGTGTGTGTGTGTGTGTGTGTGTGTGTGTGTGTGTGTGTGTGTGTGTGTGTGTGTGTGTGTGTGTGTGTGTGTGTGTGTGTGTGTTTGAGGGAGGTGATTTTGAATATTGATGTTGGATTAAGATATGCCAAACCCTTTCACGTATTCATGATCAGTGCAACCAGGGTTTTCTAGAAACCGGACGCTCAGGAGGGAGTTGCATCTGATCCTCAGCCTATAATATTTTGCATATATTAAAGAAGCCATCTCAGCACCATGGCATGCGGACATTGAAAATATTTTCTAGATTTTGTGAAACTCATGGCCTTAACAGCTACCCGATGGCACTTGTTTACCTAGCCTGTACTTAAAGAGAATGTAAGGTGAGGGACATTTTAAGGGGGATATGACCATTTACCTACTCTATTGGTGGCAGCTTTTTCACCACATATATGTTTGCCATAGGACATTCATGAGAGGGAACTTCAGTGTGTGAGTGTAATGTTTATTTATTTTATTTAAGATGTTTTTACCCCACCTTTCTCCTTGGAAAGGACCCAAGTCATCAATATTATGAAATAACTAGTTAATCTTTATATGTTATCTCCCCCAGCTCCCGGTATGAGTCATAGATTTGTATGGCATTTAAAAAAATAACATTTCAGAAGACAGTGATTTAAAATTTGAGGGGTTAGAGAGTTGCCTTTGGATTGTTAGGCCAATGTAAGCAATGGAGACCCTTGTCCTACTTTTTCTCCTGTTCTCTGCTTGCAGCGTACTAGCTGGATCGATATGTGAAGGATTGGGTGTAGAGAGAATTCTAGTATGGGGCAAAGAGTTTTATTTTTGTGGATTTTTCGCTCTGCCTGTGGCTAAAGGCTTTGAGAATTCTGCACGTGATGGTAGGTTAATTGGCTGGATCATGCTCAGAATCAGATTTTCGGCAGACACCACCACACCAGAAGGTATACAAACTTTGGGCAATGGTGAAGACAACAGGTGCAAGCTGGACTGGTCTTTGACATGGGCTGCCACCCCCAGGCAGGATCTTCCCCACCGAGCTTCACTGAAAGGGAGATGAGTTGCCTGAGAACACGTTGGTGTTTTTAGAGAGCTCCAGATTGTTTCAGTTGCATTTGCACAAGTTCCTGATGGATTGTGTTTGTTGGCTGCTAGCAGATGGATAAGACTGCCAGTTGCGTCTTACTGTCTCTGCTGGTCTTAGTATCTTTGAGGCTTGTCCTGGAAGGGTAGACGACATGGTGGGGTTGCCTCTGTATAAAAGATAAAGATGCTGTGCTCCTCACACCCTAATCTGTGTTTTTGTGTTGCGCTTTAGATCAGTGTTTCCCAACATTGGCTTCCCAGGTGTTCTTGGACTGCAATTCCCATTTATCCCAGCAAGCACAGCTAGTGGCGAAGGCTTCTGGGGATTTTACTCCAAGAGGATCTGGGGATCCAAGGTTCAGAACGGCTGCTGTCGACGGAAGTGTGACTGCTGAGTCTTCTCTCGAAAGCAGGTGAAAAGGAGTAGTCCCAGCAGGAACTCTTGAAAAGATTGAAACAGCTTGAGAATCTGACCCACAAGTGAAAATACTGTGGGCAATTTGCTCTTAACCGAAGCTCTGGCTTGCATGGGATTGGATTGTGCAACACTTGGCCCCTTTCTTTCATAATACTAGATTAGATATTATTAAATTGCAGGTCTCCATTTTGTCCGGTAGACGGTTATCAAATAAAATGGGCAATTGTTTTGTCTATAAATGGTCCCCTATCTAGAATCAAATTATGTTATATGCATTTGTCTTTCTTTTGGAGGAACAGAGAGTGGACACTAAGCTTGATATGAAAGGTCTTTATCTCCCCCTCCTACCTTGGCTAATTTCAACAGATGCAGCCTCTTTCACAAGCCTGTCTTACGGCACAAGAGTGGTTGTGGCTCTCTGCCTTTCCTAACTTCAGGTTCTATCCAGGTTCTCTGAGGCCGGTTTCAAGGGGGGTATGGCCGTGGTTGGGAGTTCCATCCACATGCTTGGTGGTGGAAAGCACATGAGGACACCGTGACTCAGTCCTTCCTTCTCCTGTCCTCTGGCCGCAGGCTGACGAACTCAGCAACCCCTTTGGCCAAATCAGCCTCAGCCGCCAGAGTTCTGCTGAAACGCCAGATCCGTCCTCGTCCATGTTCCAGCCACCAATCATGTCCCAGCATCCTCAGCAGACTGGATTCATTATGGCTTCCCCAGGACAGCCAATCACAGCCTCCAACTTCTCTGCCTCTGGACACACAGCGCCCGCCCAGCAAGTCTTGCAGCCCCAGAGCTATATGCAGCCTCCCCAGCAAGTAAGCCGTGCTGTGTGTGTGCGTGCGTATGTGTGCATGCCCATGCAAGTGTTTGCAAGTGTCGACTGATTCCGAAATCAGTGGGCACAACCCACTCGGCCGACCTCCTCTCTGTGAACCTGCATGACTACGAGTCAGTCATGAAAGAAGGGCTTTTGCCAGAGGGTTGTGGGGAGAGACCGCACGAGTTTTCAGTGGCTGCTGATTCTGTGGTCCCGTCCCAAGTCTCTTTTTGCATCTGTATAATTAGCCGGAATTTTAAGAGTCCAGAAGGAATGGGAATAATTTTTGTTTTGCTTTTGGAAATTTGGGGGGGGTTGAGGAGGTAGTACTTCTGGAGTTAAGAAAAAGGTGTGCATTTTTTCAGACTATTTGCCAGGGATCTGTGGTTCCCTGTTACCTTATCTGTGTATCTTAACACTGATTCAGTAGTGTGCAGGTTGCTTGCGACTGTCTCCCACGGGTGTCCCTTCCAAGGCTCACTCAAACTCTGTTTATTGCCGCAACGAGTTACCGCCTGGAGTGACTTGTCTGCTGGGACTCCGGCGCTCAGATTTGCCCTCTTGTTTTAATTTGCTGTCTTTATTTACTGACTCTTGCCTTTATCCTCCTGACAGATTCAGGTTTCTTACTACCCGCCCGGGCAGTACCCAAACTCGACCCAGCAATATCGACCTCTCTCTCACCCGGTGGCCTACAGCCCACAGCGCAGCCAAACACTGCCTCAGCAGTCACAGCAGTCTGGTACGTAGGCAGCAAAGGCAGCGCCAAAACAGAGGGAAAGTGTGTGTGTGTGTGTGTGTGTGTGTGTGTGTGTGTGTGTGTGTGTGTGTGTGTGTGTGTGTGTGTGTGTGCATGCGCATGCGCATGTGCGTGTGCGTGTTTGTGTTTTGTGTGTGTGTGTGTGATATGCCTTTTCTTTGAGCCAGGTGGGGGGATTTGGCCACCTCCTGGCTCCAAGCAACTGCATGCGAATGACCTTTATAAACACAAATGTAACTTTCCAGTAAAGCATGGCTTGTCAGCCTGTGTCCCTTCAGATCCCGGGGAAATCAAGGCTTGTGAGATTCTTCAGGTGTTCATGCCATTGAAAACCCTGATCTGATAATGAGTTTAAAATATGGTACATAGGCACAGAAACGGGACCACTTTTTAAAAATGGCATGTCTAATATCAGATGTTTTAGCTGACTGATTAGAAGAGATCCGTTTTTTTTTAAATGTCAGCTGAGATTTAAAAGGATGCTGATTCAGCAGTTTAGGCAGGCTTTAGGAGAAGTGGTCTCTTCTGGTATTTGAATCTCTGACTTTTCAAGAAAATTACAAAGGGTGGGCCTTTTGAGTGGGT
Organism: Phrynocephalus forsythii; assembly: GCA_029282475.1. NCBI lineage: Eukaryota > Metazoa > Chordata > Lepidosauria > Squamata > Agamidae > Phrynocephalus > Phrynocephalus forsythii. The sequence continues at coordinate 27,875,350 of JAPFRF010000011.1, read as the reverse complement.
GAGTTCCCTGGAATTGGATTCTCTTTAAATTAAAGTAGACAAACTGGAATACATATGCAGCAGCCAACGACTCTAGGGTCACCCACACATTTGGCAAGGCCTCTCTCTCAAGGAAATTTGCCCTCATGCCATAGCGTCATGAGATTTGGAGTTTTGCCTCTCTGCCCATGACAGCCAATGATAGAGGAGCATGGTGGCAGCTAAACATTTATCGTAAGAAACAATGTGGCCCCTACCTGTTTGAATTAGTGGAGCAGAAGACCTTGGAGGGAAATGAAACAGAGTAACCTCAAGAAGGGGCAGGTTTGGCTGGCTGGAACTCACCACAGGAGCCCTCCATCTGCATCTCCCCATGGCCAAACGGAGTGCATCTGAGCCTCTTCTCTCTCCCTGGTGCAGGTTTGCAGCCAATCATGTCCAACCAGCAGCAGACGTACCAAGGTATAATGGGAGTGCAGCCGTCCCAGGGCCAGAATCTCCTCAGCAACCAGCGCAACAGCATGGGCGGCCAGATGCAGAGCATGATGGGAGTCCAGCAGTCTCAAAGCCAGAGCCTCCTCAACAATCAGAGAGGAAACATGGGCAGTCAGATGCAAGGCCTGATGGTCCAGTATGCTCCGCTGCCTTCATATCAAGTGAGTAGCCACCCCAAAAAGGAAAGGCAGCTGATCGGCTGAAGGGCTGTCGAAGGGACGGTTCTCTGGTGGTAAAACGGAGGTCCTGGTGTAGTGGGGAAGATCCCACGTGGCCTCTTTGGTGGTCTGGAAATCCTCTGGTGTTTTTAGAAGACAGAGGTGTAATTCATATACAACTCACTGGACTTCAGGCAAGGCTCATGGTCATATTGGGTGATGTGTAGTAGAACTTATCAACTGGACTCAAATATTGTGAGTCACAACTGTTGTTTGCCATGGTTGAAGAAAGGCACAGCTTGAAGACATCAGGGGATTGATACCAGTTAATGTCCATTATGATGGAGAAGAGAAAGACCTCACTGTGCTCCTGATGGGTTTGGAGAACAGCTCAGTGTTTACTGTAAAGTTTGTTGAAAAAGAACCATGGAAACCCAGACTCTCCTTCTCTTAAGGTTCATAGAATAGAATCATAGAATACAGTGGTACCTTGTATAACGTAATTAATTTGTTCCAAATCAAATTACGTTATACAAATTTTCCGTTGTACAAATTGTAATTCCCCATAGGAATGCATTGAAACTGGATTTAATCCGTTCCAATGCGGCGCTAGGTTTTTTTGGGTGAGGGGAGTGGGCGGGCGGTGGACCCCCGTGCAGGTGCCAGGTAAGGGTGCCCCTCCCCAGCTCACCCCCCTCCGTGTCTGCCGCCCCTCCTCTCCCCTCCCTCCTTCCCTCTTTCCCCGGGCGGCTGCAGGTGGTCGGGCGGAGGTGGCCATGGGGGTGGGGGGAGGGAGTGGGGTGCGCTGCTTGGCCTGGGGCGGGGGGCTTGGGAGGGACCGCGCCGGGAATTCCCCCCACTGCCTCTTCAAATGGCGCCCTCCCGCCGAGAGAAAACGACCCCCCCTCTGGTCTCAAAAAGGGTTCCCGGAGGTCCCTCACGTTCGCCCTCCCCTCCTGGCCACCAAGCGCCACAGGGCGAGGCCTCCTCTCACCTTGGCCGGATCCAAGCGACCGCAGCAGAGAGCGCGGGGTGGGGGGGGGGGGGGGGGAGAGAGAGACGCCCGATAAGCCGCTCCTCAAGCGGAGTCCATAAGAAAGCTCTTGGTCAGCCTGTCAACGCGCTGGCTCGCGAGCTGCAGAAATCCCGCCCTCTTCCCCCCCCCCCCCGCTCGCCTCTTGCCGGAGCCCCGGAGGCGCCCGGCAGGCAGGAGGGCGCACCAGCGGCCCGCCCCTTCTTTAGGTGCAGTTCTGCAAAAAGAGTGGACTAAGAGCCGAGGCTGAAGCCAAGGGAGGGAGGGGGGAGGAGGCATGTCCCTCCCTCACACCGTCAGGGAGCAGGGCGGGAGCAGGGCGCCGCCTCTCCTCCTGCCCTTTGGAGGCGCCTCCCGCCGCAGACCCTCTCCCGGGCCTTTCTTCGCTGCCTGTCTCTTGCACTGCACCCTCTCCTCCTGCCCTTTGGAGGCACCTTCTTCTCCGCTTCCGCCTTCTTCTTCTTCTTCTTCTTCTTCCTGCCCTTCTTCTTCTTCTTCTTCTTCTTCTCCTTAACTCCCGGGCCTTTTCTTCTTCTTCTTCTTCTTCTTCTTCTTCTTCTTCTTCTTCTTCTTCTTCTTCTTCTTCTTCTTCTTCTTCTTCTTCTTCTTCTTCTTCTTCTTCTCTTCCTTATTTCTCCCTCCCCCAAGCCCTCTCCTTCCTACTCCTTCCTTCCTCTTCTACTTCCTCTTCTTCTCGGCGCGCACTTCCAGGGAAGTTCTTCTTCTTCTTCTTCTTCTTCTTCTTCTTCTTCTTCTTCTTCTTCTTCTTCTTCTTCTTCTTCTTCTTCTTCTTCTTCGCTTCTTCTTCTTCTCTTTCGCTCTCTCCCCCAAAGCCCTCTCCTTCCTCCTCCTCCTTCCTCCTCCTCCTCCCTTCCTCAGCGCACACCCGCGCAGGAGAGCGCGCCTGCTCCACCTCTCCGTGTCCGCCTGCTGCACCCCGCGCCTCCTCCACCTCGGCGCCCGCAGCAGCAGCAGCAGCAGCATGTAGAACTCGGGCAGGAAGGACTTTGACGTGAAGCACATCCAACTGTTCAGTCACCCGGTGGCCCATCAACCCCAGCATCCCCGGCGGCGGCAAGCGGAGGACCCCCGCTCAGCTCGCCCCCTCCGTGCCTGCCGCCCCTCCCCTCCCCTCCCCTCTTCCTCTTCCCAGGCTCCCGGGCGGGCAGAGGTGGCCGCGGGGGGGAGGGGGGAGGATTTTTTCCGTTGTACGGATTTTTCGTTAAACAAACCCTCCATTATACGAGGTACTACTGTAATGAAGTTGGAAGGGGCCTATAAGGCCATCGGTTTGCTGGCAAACACAATTCATTATGATAAATTATGTGTTCCACCATGCTGTGGCTGCCACCTCTTTTCTGAGAGTCTCATCTTTAACAAATATATGGCTGGCAAAATGCAATGTGATCTGCCTGTCAAAATAACCCCATGCTCGAGATCCCTAATTTCATTTCCAAAGGGGCCCATAAACACATACACATTCCCTTTCCACAATCCCTTCTGGAAGCCGAGTGCCAGTTCCTTTTGTGGCCAAAAAAAAAAGGGGGGGGCAAATTCTATTTTAGGCTGCATTTACAGAAGTATACTTTCCAAGTCCCGTGAGGTGCATGTCCCCATCTTTTCAGCAGTGGTTAGGCCTCACCTTGAGTTTTGTGTCCAGTTCTGGAAACCACATTTCCAAGAAAGATTCTGACAAATTGGAAGAAGTTCAGAGGAGGGTGGTAAGGATGATCAGAGGGGTTTGGAAAACATGCCCTGTGAGGAAAGACTGAAATTGGGCATGTCTAGCCTAGATAAAAGAAGACTGAGGGGCAATTTCAAATACAGTGGACCCTTGTATAACAAGCAGTTTGTTTAACAGAAAATCCGCTTACAGGAAAAAATTTCCGGAGATAGGGGAAATTGCTTAACAGAATTGCCTACATGGCGAATCTGTACAACAGAAAAACGGTTGCGATTAGGGATTAATCCTTTTTCAATGCATTCCTATGGGAAATTTGTACAAAGGAAAATTTGCTGAACAGAATTTCATTTGGAACTAATTAATTCCTTTATACAAGGTACCACTGTATTTGAAGGGCTGTCATACAGAGGAGGGGGCAGGAGCTGTTCTCAATCATCCCAGAGTGCGGGACACGCAACAATGGGCTCAACTTGCAAGAACCCAGCTTTTGGCTGAATATCAGGAAAAACTTCGTAACTGTTAGAGCAGTACAGCAATGGAACCAGTGAAGAGGTAGTGAGTGCTCCAACGCTGGACACATCTAAGGGAAATGTTGACAACCACCTGGCAGATACCATTTGATCTGTTTTCCGCCATGGAGCAGGGGGTTGGACTTGATGGTCTTATAAGTCCCTTCCAACTTTGATATCCTCTGATTATATGACTCTATAACTTGTTCTAAAGGTACAAGAGAGTTAGCATTGACTCTGTGCTGGGTGTCATACAGGAGCTGTTCTCAATCTTTTTTTGACCGGTAAGTAAATAAGTCAGTCAGTCAGTCTTCTGCCCTATATGGGAGGCAGGTTTGCATCTCATGTCCCCTTTGCTTGTGAATTACCACTTTTGGAGTCTTCACAGGCTGTCTGCTTTAACTAGCTTGGTACAAATTTTTTTTGAATAATTTTCTGAATAATTCCTCTCTCTTGCTTCTCCAAGCAGGTGCCAGTGGCGAATGAGTCTCAGGGCGTGGTCCAGCAGCCCTTTCAACAACCTGTGCTAGTCCCCGCCAACCAGTCTGTTCAAGGAGGTCTACAAGCTGGAGGAATGCCAGTTTATTACAGTGTTATCCCACCAGCCCAACAGAACGGCACCAGGTAACGGCCTGAGCCAAGGCTCTACACAGTGTCTCTACTTTGGCCGGCACTGGGTGGAGACTGCTGGGAGCTAAGCTGTCATGAACCACTTGTAGGGGCCCATCTACTAACAAAATAAACATGTTGGAACTGCATTCCTGAAGGTTGTCTGCAGGGGTGCTTTCCTAATGGTTGTTTGGAATCAAATTAAAGCTTGATTATGGTGGTAGGCTCTTGATATATTACAACTTCATATGCTTCTGTAGTTGATTTGGAGATTTTGAAAACTGATACAATGGTTTTATGCTTCAAGTTTGTGGTTCCTTTTGAGGATTTGGCTAATTTATGGTTTTCGTTTGACTGTTTAGAAATTTAAGAATTAAATAAAAAATTAATTAAGAATTAAATTAACAGAATTAAAAAACTCTTTAGAAATTTAAGATTAAAACAAGAGCCTGCGCAAGTCAAGGATATTTGTATGCATGAATTAACAATATTTCTATTCTGGCATTAAAGGGAAACCATTTAAAGCTGAAATTCAGAAAGAACTAGCAATAAAAGCATAGCCTTCAACAACAACAACAACAGCAAAAGCAGTTGGGCACCTTATCTTTAAAAGCAACAAAATCCTTTAATGATGTTAATAGAGGGTTGCTTCCACCTCCCTGGATCTACTTCAGAGCTGTGAGAAGCCTAGTGAAATTACATATGCCACCATTTGGCCTGTTTCTCCCTTGGGGCCTTTGATGGCTGAGCGATAGCACACTGGTCTGCCTGGTCTCTGCAAAGACAGGTGCAGCTTTCTAAAAGTTGCTTGTGTCCTTTGTTCCAGTGCAGAGAGTGCAGTGGGGTGATTTATATGGCCCAGTAGGCCATGAAAACTAGAATGAGCCCAAGATTCTTCTTTTCTGGTTTGCTTGAGGGAGTGGCAAACCATGAAGGGCGCTGCTTCCATATTTCAGTTACGTTGCCACGCAATCTGCAGAGCAAAGATGTGTCTTGGGCTTAACCATGCCAATTCTGTGGGAACAGATAGACGGCGTTGACCAGCACATTTGTCATCACTTGATAAGCTGGGCCTTCTTCAGCCATCATGTTGCCCAGACTACATTAAAGTGCACTGCTCTCCAAAACCGGCACAATTCTAAAGAAATGTAAAACCTGTTTCAGTTTTTCAGTCCAAAACAGCAGACAATTTGGCATTCTGCCTTGGGATTTTGCATAATTCGTTGGGTGTCTCTTGACTTCCAAAGTGCCCTTGTTTCTCTCCCAGTGATCCTCAGAGCAGCTCATCCACTTCTGGGAGCCAGACCAAGAAGGGAAGCTCCTGGGTGTGTTGTGGAAAGACGCTGCGGTGTCCCTGCCATCTGTAGCGCTACTGAACAAGTGTTCCCTTAATCAAAAGATGATCAGACGAGGAATCTCAGTAATTATCCTTGAAGCCGATGAATGGGCTAGAAATTGCCAAACGCAATGGGGCCCCGGGGGGAATGGCTGCCTCTCTGGAGAAGCACAGCTGTCGCCTCTCCCCCGTCCTGCAGCTTCTGCTGCCTCACCAGCTCTCTCCCTCTTTCCTCCTCAGCCCTTCCGTTGGCTTCCTCCAGCCTCCTGGGACAGAGCAGTACCAGATGCCCCAGTCCCCTTCACCCTGCAGCCCGCCACAGATGCAGCAGCAGCAGTATTCAGGTAATGTCAACGGCCATCTCACCTAAGGGCAATAAGCTAGGTTGGATGGCCCTTTCCGCCTAGACCAGCTCCCCCAGAGGGTGGCAGAACCTGGCCCGTTTTGAACTTAGAAGCTCCCCATCGCCTGATCTGGAGGATAAGGGCTTCTCTTTAGCTTCCAAAAAGAAAGAAGGAGGTGAGGAAGACGTCGATCCCCACGTTAGGTGCAGCACCGACTCTTTTCCCATTTAAAAAAGAACCCATTACGCCTGGTCGTGTCAACAAAATATCTCAGTGCTATGCCTTGTCCCTTGGTTTGCTTGAAAGTGTGAGCGCCACCTTGGCCATTCAAGTTTGGCTAGCACCTCAGAAGTCAAAGGAGAGAGATTTATCTAGGTATGTAATATTGTTTCCTGGGTTTAAGAGTCTTACCCTACTTCTCAGATATATAAAACACTTCCACCAGCCTGTGGGGAGTCAATTTTTTTTTCTGGCTGTAGAACCTCTTTGAAGGAGAGGCGCATTGGCCTCTTCTCTTTCCACAAGGAAGCAACAGCGCTTTTCTTCAGACAAACTTTTAGCCCATAAAGTGGCTTATGCACACATCACAGTTGGCTTTCAGTCATGTCCTGTTACATTTGTATTTTATTGTGTTTGCAGTGGTTAAACTTGGGTGGGAAAGTGGGTTGGAAAATTAATGGGAGAGCAGTGCAAAACACAGAGCTTGGACAAGTTAACTTGGGATGGGATTTCTTGGATTTGGTACCCAATAGCTACCATGCTGGATTCGGGGGATTCGGGGACTTAAATTCCCCAAAGTAGCTTTCCCAAGCTCTGGTCAAATGTGGCAGTAGATACTCTTATTGTCCCACATGTCTGCTCCTGTTAAATTGATTTGTGGTTTGATAAAACCACATTGATAACCGAGTCACTCCAACTTGAGTCCTAGCTTGGTCATTGCTGCCCATGCACGCCTTCTGTCTTTGTTATTCTTCCTGACTTCAAACCTAAAATAGGAGCGTGGTGGCCCATAGGGCTAGAGCGCTGAAATGTTGAAATGTCAGCACCTCGGCAGTTCGAATCCCGGGTACCACTCAGCAGAGTGCGCTCGCTCTGTTAACCCCAGCTCCTGCCAACTCAGCAGTTTAAAAGCATGTAAATGCAAGTAGATAAATAGGTGCCGCCACAAAAAGTGGGAAGGTAAATAATGTTCCATGTGCAGAAACGCATTTGCATGGCCACGGACTTGCACAACAGTAGTTGTTTGGCTTGCAAACAGAGATGAGCGCCGCCCTTAGAGTCAGACACGTCTAGCACGCAAGTGCGGGAGGAACCTTAACCTTTATCTTACAGACCTAAAACCTACTGCTAGCTGTCTCTCTGGGATCTCCTTTGTGGCCTAGCCTCCTTTTGACTTGTGATGAATAAATGAAGGCACAAAGCAAGCTCCAGTCATTCAGAATAGGGTCTCCCCTTTCCCTGTCAGAAGAGTGGCATTCATTTAGGTTTTTGGCACCATCTTCTGGTGGCTGTGATGTACTACAAATCAAAGTTCTGTTAGTTAGTTAGTTAGTTAGTTAGTTAGTAATTTTCATGATAAGCCCCCCATAGGCTGAAATGGACTTTTGACTCTCATAACGTAGAGCAGCCTTGGTCTGTCAAACGGGTGTCAGTGGCTGGATTTTCTGTGCAAAAGGTCTCACTCTCTGTGGATATACTGATAGAAATAGGTTTTCTTCTGGGGATGTGAGCTGGTCTGCGCCTCCTTCCTTGGCTCCCAGCCAGGTGATCTGCTAGTCAAGTCTATAGTCAGTCTGTACCAGGGTGAGCTAATGACTATGTACTGATGACGAGAGTGAACGAGGAACAAGCAGGAGGCCTGTCTTGGGCCATACTATTAGGCTGGTTTTCACACCTTCCCTATTGTTGCAGTCATCCTGAACATTTGGGGTACAGAGCAGTTCCAGACCGCTCTCTCCCACTGCAAGATGTACTGCCACGGTGGCTCACTTTTCTTCCCAAGACACCTCCGTTACCTTCAGCCTGTTGCTACCATGCAGCGATATATCCATAGGATATACCTTTTCTCGGTCACTCACAGTTTACATCTTTTGTTTTGATGCACAACAATTGATTCTAATATTAGGGTAGAAAGGAAAATGTCTTGTCTTGTGCCCTATCTTGTTGCTCAGTGTTCACCTCTTGGTAACTTTGTTGGTATGCTGATGAGACGCTGAGAACCTGTGGTTAAGCAGTATTCTTCTATTTTAAGTGTAACTACAGTGACCCCCCGCCATTTCGCGGTTCCGGTATTGCGGTCCCACTACATCGCGGGACCGCAGTACCGGAACTGTGGGGAGGGCGGGGGGCAGCCGGGTTGCTCTGCGCCTCCCTGCACCTCTGAGAAGCCTCTGGGGTGTGTGGGAGGGCGACCGGGATCCGGTCGCTCCGTGCCGCCCTCCCACGCACTCCCGAGAAGCCTCCGGGGTGCGTGGGTGGGCGGCGGCGGGCGATCTGGTCGCTCCACGCAGCCCTCCCACGCACCCCCAAGAAGCCTCCGGGGTGCGTGGGCGGGCAGTGGCAGGTGATCCGGTCGCTCCGCGCGGCCCTCCCATGAACCCCCGAGAAGCCTCAGGGCTGCTGGAGCGGGCGGCGGCGGGTGATCCAGTCGCTCCGCGCGGCCCTCCCATGCACCCCTGAGAAGCCTTGGGGCCGGGCGGGCGAGCGGGCGGGCGGCAGTGGGAGGTAAGATCCACCTGCCGCTGCTGGCGCGCCACGCAATCACCCCCTCACCCCCGCCCCCACCCCACCCGCTTCAGCATATTGCGGATTTTCGTGCAGCGTGGGTGGGGTGGGTCCCTAACCCCCGCAATCAGCGGGGGGGGGTACTGTATTAATGAGTTACTGTAATGCTATTATGAATGCATATATGATATTAGAACATATAAACACATAAGTACAATGGTCCCTCAACTTACGAATTTAATCCATTCCGAATGCATGCTCTTAAGTCAAACTACTCTTAAGTCGGGGTACCTATCTAAAAAATTGAAAAAAAAATAAGTGAAAAAATGAAAAAAAATTTGTAAGTCAAGCAGACCATATCTAAAATTTGTAAGGTGGCAGTTAAAACGCCAACAGTTTTTCGCTTTTAAGTTGAATTGCTCTTAAGTCGAGCTTCTCTTAAGTCAGGGTACCACTGTATCTAACAATATGAACAGCAGACTTTGGAAGGGAGTTTCTATTTTGTTCACAGAAATAAAGCTTAGATGCTACCTGGCCACTTGTAATCCAGAATGAAGTTCTCCTGAATCAAAATTTATAACTTTCTAGAAGGTAATTGAAATTCCAAAGAACAAAAGCTGCAATGATTACCTCTCATTTCATGTAGACTTTCTTTGTAGCCTACATAACTTTTGAAGTTTCTTCAGCTTTTGCATAAAAGCAAAACATCTGTATCAGAAAAACATTCAGTTCTTCAAAAAAAAAAAAACAAAAAAAAACCCAAACACCCTCCAGTTTATAAATGTGGGATGCTATGTTTCTCTTCCCATAATTCAAAAAGCCAGGAAAGTAACCAGTATTGCTGTACAAGATTGTGCCCACATAGCCAGCAGGAAAAAGAATGCCAAGCTTTAGATGACAAAGGGCAGGCTGAATGTTGACCACACCCATGGCAGCAGTCAAGATGGTCTCTACAGGATACTCTCTTCTGCTCTCTACCATTCACACTGGTGGGAAAGCAAGTCCTGGCAATTGCTTTGTGTTTGAATGGTGAACAGATGGAAAAGGGAGCCAGTGTCTGGGGTTTCCCCCTGCGTGGAGTCACTGTGAATGGTACTAGTGCTGGGGGATTCCTGTTCAACACCTTGACTGTGGAGTGTGTCAGGGTTCTGTGATTCCCCCTCCTATTTCACATAGACCTGGAAAAGCTGAAAGAGAACTTTAGGGTCTGTTACCACCAGTGTGCTGAGACACCCAACTCCATCTGCTTTTTAAGATCTTCCAGGAGGCCCGTCTCTTAGTCATTTTTCATCCGTTCACCACTTCTCATCCAGACACAAAGCAATTGTCAGATGCTGTTCCTTTGTGAGATCTGTCTAGAGCTCTTAATGATCAGACATTTTGAAAACCCAGTGGCTCATAGAGAATGAGAATGAGGGGTGGATAGGGTGGAAGCTGGGTTTACCTTCCTTTCTTACTCCTAGCCTTCACCCCCAATGTTTTCCCATCATTGCAGCTGTCCTTGGCTGCTGTCTCCTCACTTGCAAGTAAACTGGGAAAATTTGCTTTGGGATCATCACCAGTTACAAAGTCAATAAACAAAAAAGCAGGGATCAGTTCATTTATTTAATTATAGTATTTATTTAAAATGTTTGTAGTCCTGCTTTCTCCTATAAAAAGACTTGAGTCGGCTTATAACAATTTAAAGACAGTATTTAAAATTAATAATAATGAGTGTGTAATACTAAAAGGATCAATGAGTACAATGCCAAAAAAACATGAACAGCCTGCTTGTGGAAGGACAGGAAAGATGAGACCAGTCTAGCCTCCTCTGGGAGAGTCTTCCAGAATCTGGGAGAGGCAGTACACTTTAAGGGACCACCAGAGTACCACACCTGGGGACACAGTTCTATATGCTGTTGCTATTCCTACTAGAGGTGATCCATTGACTCAGTTTTTGAATGGATTAGCGAAACCTTATAAAAACCCTAAGTCAAAATCAACTTAAAGTGATCCCAATATGGCTTTCAAGGCAAGTTAAATAATTAAAAGTCAGTTTTACTGGTTCCATGTCCTCAGTGAGTTTCCATGGCTGAATTCAAATCCAGGTGTCTTGAGTCTATTCTACCCACTAAACCACACTAGATATTCAAAGGGGATATATATTTCTGAGTAGAAGCCTGAGGTTAGCGATGATGGGGGGGGGATTCTGGGAGTTTTATGTCATATAAACAGTTTCTTCCAAATTCTGCCCATAACACCCCATCATGGGAGACTCCCCTTCACCAAACCACATCTTCTTTCTTTTGCACTGAAGGCCAAAAGGGTTAAACAGGAGAGATACCTGCTCTGCGGCCTGATTGTAGGCACATTCTAGTTGGCCAGAATGCTGTGTCAATTGGTTCTTCAGAATTTTCTGGGAGTTACCTTTCTCCACAGGGGTAAAACAGTGGGGGGTTTGCTCTTTTTTTAAAAAAAAAAATCATGTCTCAAAATCCCTTTGTCCAAATATCTCCACGTTTAGCAGAGGGCAAGAGCAGCCTTTCTGCTATGTTCCTGCCAAATTTGGTTCTGATCTGAGGTCCAGTTTCATAGTTACAATTTTTTTTTGGGGGGGGCGTCCTTTTTTTTTTAATTGCCTTGCAAAATGTTTGATACTGATAAAGCATGGAATATTTAAGCTCAAAGGCAAAAGTTTATTATTTGGAAAATCAAAATCACATCAGAATTTTTCCTATTGGTTATTTCTAAACCTGGTTTGAAGAAACCAATTTTGTTCTCTAGATATTTCAAGATAGAAGGCAAGTATAGTAAGTATGTTTGCCTTGCTCATGAGAGTCTTCAAACACATCATAGCATCCAAAAGCGACTTGGCTACTTGTTTGCTAAGTTGTCCCTAACTTGGCAGCAGCTCTAACCAAACAGTACATATATTTCATCCAAATATGTTTTAGAATGAGGAGAATAAAGATAAATGGATGTTCAGGCTGCTGTCTTTAAGAAAATGAAAGGAAACCTGAACTTTTGAAGACAGGGAAAAGTGCCTACTCCTTTCATTACATAAATCAGTCAAAATTGTACATGATCAGTAGGGTGGGGTAAGTGCCATATAACTCTTGCTACAAGGGCGTATGAGAAATCAATCAATTCCCTTCATTTCTTTTGTTAATGAAGCTTAAACGGGGGTACTGTTACTATTTTGAAGTCAAGAATACAATAGTACCTCTCCTTACGAGTTTAATCTGTTCCGAATGCATGCTCATAAGTTGAACAACTCGTAAGTAGGTCAGCCATATCTAAAAAATAAAAAATAAAAAAATTGTAAGTAGAGCAGACCACATCTAAAATTTTTAAGGTAACAGTTAAAACACCAACAGTTTTCTGCTCTTAAGTCGAATTGTTTGTAAGTAGAGCCCCTCATAAGTAGAGGTACCACTATATTGATATTTGTGTACAGAAAACAAGACAAAGAGTACTTATCTTGCTGTGAAAGGCAAACAGAACATGAGATCTCTCTTTTAAATGCAAGCTGGAATGTCAGGTTGAGTAAAGTTTATGAAAGATGCCCTTACTGCCTTTGCACCTTTTCTGGTTTGTATATCAGTTGAAGCCAACAATCTGATTGCATACCCAAACCATGTACTGTATGGGCCTCTTCCTGGGAGCAGAGTGCTGGTCATGCTGTGTCCATGCGTTTCCCCACCAGCAGTAGTTCAGGTGCCATCTAGGCCAAGCGTGCAGCAGTGGCTGTTTCTACAGAGTTTGATGTTTGCTTGGAACTGTCACCTGTGTGTGGTAGATGAGCAGTTAAGGAATTACATGACGAGCCTAATGCACAGCGCCTTGCTCAGTTCTGCTCTTTGGTGAATTCTTTTCACATCTGCTGAGTCGCATCCTCCTGGTACTGAACTCTTCATAATTGCAAGATAGAATTCTTCTATCAAGGACCAACAGGCTCAAGCTTAACCCGGAGAAGACGGAGGTGCTGCTCTTCGGGGCGCCCTCGTCTAGGTACAGTGGCCCCCTCCCTAGCTTGGGGGGGTGTTTCCCTCCAGCCTATGGACAGGGCCAGGAATCTGCGCGTGGTCCTGGATTCAGACCTCTCCCTGGAAGCCCAGGTGATGGCGGTCTCCAGGGCCACTTTTCTCCAACTCTGCAGGATCACCCAGATCCGTCTGTACCTCGATGAGTCCTCCTTGAGAACAGTCGTGCAGGCCCTCGTGATTTCGAGGATTGACTACAGCAACGCACTCTACGTGGGGTTGCCCATGACCCTTGTCCGGAGACTTCAGTGGGTGCAAAATGTGGCAGCCAGACTGATGGTGGGTGCCCTTAAATACGATCATATCACCCCAGTTCTGGCGCGCCTGCATTGGTTGCCCGTTGCTCTCCGGCTAAAGTTCAAGGTCTTGGTTTTGGTTTTCAAAACCCTCCATGGCTTGGGACCTGAATACCTGGCGGAGCGGATCTCCCAGAGATCAACTGAGGCCAGACCTACTCGATTGTCACAGGCGCGCTCACTCAGGGTGGCCACCCCAAGAGAGGCGCGGAAATCGGTAACCTGTGGCCGCGCCTTCTCTGTCGTTGGCCCCTCTCTTTGGAACCAACTTTCGAGTGAGCTGCGCCTTGCAGAGTCCCTGCCCGCCTTCAGAAAGGCTTTAAAAACTTTGCTTTTCAAGGAGGCATATGGTGACCTCATTTCTGTTTGATTTTCTGTTTAATTTTTTTTTCGGTCCGCCGCTCTCCGCCGAGGGTTTTCCCTCTTTGCCACTCTTCTGTTTTATCTTGCCATTGATTTTCCATTGTTCCCTGCTGTTTTATCTGTGTTTTTAACTGTTTTATTGGAAACCGCCCTGAGTTCCTTTTTGAAAAAGGCTGTGGTATAGAAATGCACCAAATAAATAAATAAATAAATAAATAAATAAATAAATAAATAAATAAATAAATAAATAAATATTTTGCGAAGGATTTGTGTATGAACCAAGTCTGTCTGCTGGAATGGTAGCTCCTAGCCTAGTCCCCTCATGTGTTGCTAGACTTCAAATGAGCCTTATGGTGCAGTGGTTAAATGCCTGTACAGCAGCTAAAACTGTGCTCACGACCTGGGGTTCAATCCCAGGTAGCAGGCTCAAGGTTGACTCAGCCTTCCACCCTTCCAAGGTCAGGAAAATGAGTTCCCAGCTTGCAGGGGGGAGCAATGTGTAGCCTGCATACTGTAATTAAAACTGTAAACTGCCCAGAGACTACTTGAAATGGTATGGGGCAGTATATAAGCAGAACATTTCCAAAGCCCTACTCATGGCAGCCAGTGGCGAGAGACTTCTGGAGTTGCAGTCCTACAAAACTTGGTGGAGCTGCTGGTGGTAGAAGCACCATTACAAGATTTGTCCAGGGCTTTGCTGTACCTGCATTTTCAGAGAAGGAGGTAGCAATTGTACTGGGAAATATGTCTTTCAGGAAAGTTTCTTAGTCTTCATTTATCCTTTTGTTGAGCAAATATGCACCTTCCAAGAAATGGAAAGGTACCTCACAATACACAGCAATTTGTCTTAAATAGAGCAGTTAGTTATTACAGCCTTTTGGTGGAAATAGGAGATAAGGTCTACTTATTGGCAACCAATTGCCAGTGAAAACAGTGCCTCAAAATCATTTTCTAAAGACAGTGGTCAGACTCCTGTTGTATAACTTTGCACCAGCATCTCCAGGATCAGGTGCTGGAAACATTTTATTTGCACAAATCCAAAGCTTCCTATCTTCCCCTGCCCTCCCCATGTCATGTTCCAAGGCTCCCTAGGGCTGCCTGTTGCCGGGGGAAGCCCTCTGGAGCCTTGGGATGGCAGGATTGGGAGCCTTGAATAGTGAAAAGTGCACTGCTGGTGGGATTGGGACCACCAGTGTGGAATCTGACTGTGGTCCCCCCCCATGAACCATTATAGTATAGTATAGTATAGTATAGTATAGTATAGTATAGTATAGTATAGTATAGTATAGTTTATTTATTTATATACCGTCCATCTTCTAAACAGAACTTTGGGTGGTTCTGTTTAAATAGTGCAAATTAAATGTTCCTGGGACCTTATCTGGGCTATGTAAGTGCAAGACTATGCTTATTACATTTTCACCTCCATAAATAGCATGTCTTGTGCATTTCACTCCTTTGATCTCTGTTTTTAACAGTAGGGCTAGTTTTAATCTGTTAGCCTTTTCCCTCACTGGAGTATTGAGGAGAGCATGATTTCACCTGACAGTTGCTGCTGCTATCGCTTTTACGACAATAACAGTTGACTTGCTAAATAAAATTTCTGGTTTCTCTCTCTCTCTCTCTCTCTCTCTCTCTCTCTCTCTCTCTCACACACACACACACACACACACACACACACACACACACACACACACACACACACACAAATATGCATTATGGTTCTTGGTACTGCATATAGAGCCAGTTCCTGACTCCAAAAACAGCAGACTTAATTGCTACATATATTTATTGCAGGGGAGTGGTGCTGGTGGTCTTATTTAAGTGAAGGGGACAAGCAAGGCTGGGAAGAGCTGGGAATTTGAGAAGTTTTTGAAAAGTATCAGAGAAAAAGTGGCACAAGCTGGTCTTGAAACAGGAAACGAAGGCACTCTTTTTATTTCATGAGAGCGAGTTCTTATTTTCTCTTTTCCCTCTGCTTCTGAGAATAATTATTCCCTCCTGGGACCTGTACTTGTCTCCTTTACTTTGTCCATGAGCATCCTTGCTGTGTGCACTTGTGTGGGGCCAGGCAAATAGGGTTGTATGGAGGAGGTATTAGATGGCCATACTCCTCTCATTTGGGAGAATTATCTTCCCCTTTCAGGGAATTCCCACTGAGTTCTGGTCAGGCATTTGTTTGAATGCCCGAAGGGCTGTATGCTTGGTAGAAGTGCGAGGATATGCACGAGGCCCCATCCTCAGAAGTCGGTTGGACATTTATAGATTGAGTGCAAAGTTCTGAAGAGGAGCTTGTAGGCATATTTCATCAAGTGACTGTGTAGAGTACTCTCCTGCATGGGGAGCTGAAGCCATGAGAGCCACTGGTCAGCTTGCCAGTGGGGATGGGAAGCTTAAATAAGTACCCCCACACACACATGTAAGTATATAGTTCTGCCAGTGAGGAAGCAGGTGCCTGTCTAAGGCATTGGTGTCCTTGAACCTCTTCTGCCTTGTGTTGGGCCGGTCTAGCTCTGGTTTAGAGAAGAGTGATGTACTCTGAAATATCACGAGCCTCTAGCTTTACTATTTTACTTCTCCCTTTTTTCGGCCTGAGATTGGCCAGTTGCTGGTTCTGAATTGTGCTTAGGTCTATCTGTGACATGATTGGAGACAACCATCATACTGCATTCCACATTTCTAGATGTTTGGGATATTCTCCACCTCACCCTTCAAAGGGAAAAACCCACGAGCTTTTCTTCCCTCTATACCAAGTCTCTTCTCCCCACCTCCATCCAAGTACAAGAAATACACTCTATTTGTGATTTCTGCTTCTTTTCTTTTTTTCTTTTTTTTTTTTTTGAGACATTAAAAATAAACACAGTGCCACCAGTGTGAAGGGAAAAGTTGGCACAGGGAGAGAAGGGTTTCCCTTCTCCCTTTGCCTAGGTCAGGCAGGTCCAAAATTCAGCCTTCCTGATGTTTTGGACCACAACTCCCAGAATTCTAAGCTTAATTGCCAGTGACAAAGGACTCTGGGAGTTGTGGTCCAAAACATCTGGAGGGCCAAAGTTTGGACCTGCCTGCCTAGGTGACCTGTTGAAAGATGTGAGCTCCCCATATCTCTCTAAAAGGTCGGGCTGGTTGTAGTTGCACCTCAGAATGTAGTTGTTCGCCCTTGGGGGAGTACCTTCAAATGTTATATATCAAAGCCTGAGCACAGGCTGTGGCACTTACTGTTCCCTTTGAGACCTTGCTGCTCTTGCTTCTCTTTTCTTCTTCTTTCTTCCTCCACTATCAGTATTTAGATTACAAGTTCTTTATGACAGCAGGCAATATTTTTCACTCGTGTCATTCTGTTGAAATAGCATATTAATCGCATTGCATCTTAATCACAGTGATGATAGCTGGAGTCCTCACGAAGTACAGAGGTTCTTTATTATTATTATTATTATTATTATTATTATTATTATTATTATTATTATTATTATTATTATTATTATTATTATTATTATTATTATTATTATTATTATTATTATTATTATTATTATTATTATTATTATTAATTATAGCTATAAATGAGTAGGGATAGGGAGGGAAGTGGACGAAGGCTTCTCGTGGAGTCTGCAGCAACCTGATCCCATTCTGCTTGGCTTCCCTTGTAGGGGTGTCTCCAACCGGGCCTGGCGTTGTAGTCATGCAACTCAATGTCCCCAATGGACCCCAGCCTGCCCAGAACCCTTCAATGGTGCAATGGAACCACTGCAAGTACTATAGTTTGGACCAGCGGGGTCAGAAGCCTGGAGACATCTATAGTCCAGACACCAGTGCTCAGGTAGAGGAGGTGTGGAGGACGGGTTCAGATGGAAAAATGGGAAGGGTCAGCTGGGAATGCCATTGGTTGCATCTGCTCCCAGCCTATAAGCCTCTTCTTCTTCTTCTTGTTCTCCGTTTCCAGGCCAGCAACACTCAGCTGAACAGCCCCATCACATCCCCTACCCAGTCACCAACACCATCACCTGTCACCAGTCTCAACAGCGTCTGCACGGGTCTCAGCCCGCTCCCGGTGCTCACACAGTTCCCCCGGCCGGTGGGCCCAGCACAAGGTAAGGAGGAACCTGGGGACGTTTCCTCATGGCTATAAGGGGGTTGGGGCATCAGGGCTACGGCAGGTGAAAAAAACCTTGTGAGTAAGTAGTTAGGTTGGTTTATTTCATGTGTTTTACAAGACCCAAGGCAACTTGCATTATGGGAAGGGAAAAACACACACACACACACACACACACACACACACACACACACACACACACACACACACACACACACACAATTGTAACACTGCACTAAAAATGCAAAGGAATATTTTCTAAAAATAGTTTAAGCATGCCTGAGCGCACATGCACACAGGTTTTTAGACCAATAAAAAACAACAGGCAACATTAAAAACATTTTCTCTGCTCTCCATCTTGTTAACCAAAGTTTGCCTGACAAAAAGATCTCTGCTGGCAGGGGCCCAAGTCGCCTCCTTTGAAACAAGCTTCCACAGCTTTAGAGCAGCCACTGGAAAGGCCCTCTTGAGTCCTCAGTGAGCAAACCAATGAAAGCATGTGAGGAGGGGAAAGAAGGTCCCCCCCCCCGCTTAAAGATCTTAAAGCCTGTATAGGTTCATATGAGGAGCTGTGTCTTTCAGGTAGCCTGATTGCAAGCCCTTTATAGATAGTTGTATTTTATTTTATTTATTTGTTTTGAATATTTTTACCCCTCCCCTTCTCCTTCGAAAAGGACCCAAGGTGGCTTACAGTATTGAAGGACAATATGATAACCATCCTTTTGATGGCTTCTGGAGATGTGTGTGTTGTCACTAGAGGTTTGCAGAGTGAATGTTTTCTGCTTCTTGTAGCTTGCCACAGTCAGCCACTTGGCTGCGGCATTTTGGGGTACATGAAATTTCCCAGCACTCTTCATGTTGACCTTGTTACAGGAATCCAGGGAGGATGTTACTGAAACATGTGTCTTTATAGCCAGAGTGGACATCTCAAAACAAAACAAAAATAGTTACACCTTATGCACTGTGCCACCATTGGAGTCTTGGGCGTCAAGGCTCAGACCTGAATTCATGGGTGTTCCCAGACTATGAATTTTCAGGGAGTGTTTCATTTCATCAAGCAGTGTCTGCATATCTAATTTATATCTACTTTTTGACTGATGGGAAGATTCAGTTCATTTGCTTTCATCAGTCTATCGGTGACAGCAGACATTGATTTAGAATGAGAACAGCTTCCTTGGAGCTAAATGGGAAGGAGACATAGAAGTGTGTGTGTGTGTGTGTGTGTGTGTGTGTGTGTGTGTGTGTGTGTGTGTGTGTGTGTGTGTGTGTGTGTGTGTGTGTGTGTGTGTGTGTGTGTGTGTGTGTGTGTGTGTTGGATTTTGATACCGCCCATCTGGCAGTGCGGTCACTCTGGGTGGTTAACAGCAATTGATGAATACAATATAGTGCAAATAAACTCAAATAATTGGTACAATGCAAAAAGCATAAAATACAGTAATATAATAAAAATAACATTAACATTAACATTAAAGTGACATAAAATAGTGTATATGTATTGTTATTGGCAGGCAAATCAGTTAAAATCATGTTTTAATGGGTGAATGCTGAAATTACATTATATTTGAGGGAATGCCTGCTTAAATAGCGAAATTTTTAATAGTTTTTTAAAGGCAGCCAAAGAGAGGTCCAGGCAGACATCTGGTGGAAGATTATTCCACAGGCAAGGGGCAACGGCGGAAAAGGCCCTATTTCTAGTTTTTTTTTCCATTTGGGCCTCTCATGGTGTTAATTGCCTCAAACACCTAGCCTGGGAAGATCAGGTATTATGGGAAGTTTTCAGTGGGAGAAGGTGCTCGGACAAGTAGTGAGGTCCTAAACGGTGCAGGGCTTTGTATGTCATAGTTAAGTCATATTGGTGGAACTGAAACTCAAAACTTCCAGACAATCCAGCAGTTTCATGTATCTATTATATAGCATAGGAGGTATGAAAGAACTCCTGAGGGGCACCAGAGGCTCATGGCCAGGGCATTGAATGGAATAGTCCAGGGACTGCATGACACAGTGGTTAAATTGATGTGCTGCAGCTAAGACTGTGCTCACGACCTGGGGTTCAATTCCAGGTAGCTGGTTGACTCAGAGCCTTCTATTTTTCTGAAGTTGGTAAAATGAGTACCCAGCTTGCTGGTGGGTTGAAATGTGTAGCCTGCATGGTTTTAAATTATAAAGCGTCCAGAGAGTGCTTTAAGCACTGTGGGGCAGGATATAAGCAGACCCTTCCCCCCTCTAAGAAAAACTGAAGCCACTGTAAAACAGTGTCTCTGAGCCCTATCGTTGAAAGACACCCCAACAGGATCCTCTGGTTAAAAGCCATCTAGACATTCAGCTGCCTCGGACTCAACAAATATGAGCAGCAGGGGCTCTTTTAAGTCAGCCCCCTTGAACTGCAGCTCCCAGAAATGCTGGCCAGCACAGCTAGCGGTGAAGGCTTGGGGCAGCTGCAATTCAAGAACAACAGTGGATCCAAGGTTGGAAGCTGCTGCTTTATGTCATTACGTACAGTATTTGATGTTGTACAAGCCGGCGAGCTGCACCGTTGAGTAGTAGCTCTTCCTTTGGAATTCCTTTTGTTGTTGTTGTTGTTGTACATCATGCTGGACACCAACAACTACTTTTGAAAAATGTTTCCAGACAAGTATAAAATCAGCTCTCTGTTGTCAAAGGGCGTGATTCAGAATAGTCAGTGCAACGTCTCCAAACATGGAGGCTTGAGGTGTATATAATTCAAATACAGTGGTACCTCGACTTACAAATTTAATCCATTCCGAATGCATGCTTTTAAGTCGAACTACTCTTAAGTCGGGGTATCTCTCTAAAAATTGAAAAAATAAGTTAAAAAAAAAAAAAATATATTTGTAAGTCAAGCAGACCATATCTAAAATTTGTAAGACAGCAGTTAAAATGCCAACAGTTTTCTGCTCTTTCTGCTCTTAAGTCGAGCTGCTCTTAAATCGGGGGATCACTGTATTGATATGCTGACTCTTCGCCCAGAGAGAAGCCCTTCTCCTCTATAACCGAGCTAGGAAGATAGGCTCCTGGAAATGGTTCCACCTAGTATTACCCCAGTAGAAGCACAGCCCTGTGGCCAGGTGCTTGTGCAGGAGAATGAGGATCCTTCAGCAGAGTCCTGTTGGAAAGGTTTGTTTCAGGTGTTGTCCCCTTTGTGAATCCCAGCTTACAAGATAGAAAGGGGTGCCAAGGACCACTATCCTCTTTGATTCCCTGTTTCGTTCTGTTTCGTTACTCTAGGTGATGGGCGCTACTCCTTGCTGGGCCAGCCGCTGCAGTACAATCTCTCCATTTGCCCCCCACCTTTGTTGCACAACCAGTCCAGCTATACAGCACACCAGGTGAGCACGGACGACAGTTCAGCCCTTCCCGTAGAGAAAGCCTGCCCTCTTTACAACTCAGGTTGAGGCCGTAAAGACTCAGGCAAAGCCGTCCATTATAGTAGAAATGGGCATGCAACATTGGACCCACCATACCCTTTGTAAGCCACACCATCTTGGGAAATGGGGGGGAAATGGAATGGGATGAAAAAAATGGAGGTGACCTCCAGTTTTAAAGCTGGGATTTCAGAAGGTGGGCTTCACCGTCGGATACTTTTCCCATTCAAGAATTGTTGCTCTAGCGCAGGGGTCCTCAACCTAAGGCCCCGGGGCTGGATGCGGCCCCCCAAGGTCTTGAATCTGGCCCCCGGGACTAATTGCAACCCCCCCACCTACCCGCTGCTTTGCCAGCAAGCCAGCCTCTGCAGCTGCTTCTATTGCTGAGGCAGTTCAAAGCAGTGGGGTATGTCGCTTCTCCCACTCCCCCCAACTACCACCCAGATAATCAGCATGCTGGCTAGTGGGGCAGTTCAAAGTGGGAGGGCTATGGGAAGTTCCCCCACTCACCCCAACCACCTCCCAGATGGTCGGGGCGCCCGGTGCAGCCCCCCCTTTTTCCATGTCGGCCTTTTTTTGGAACTGTGATCCGGCCCCCAGTGGTGTCTGGGGGGTGGTGGACCGGCCCGCTGTTTGAAAACGTTGAGGACCCCTGCTCTAGTGGCTTCCAGGAGTCGGAAAGCAACTTTTATGGGCAAAGGATTTTGTTGTCGTTGCACGACAGGCAGTTGGGGCCCAGAAAGAAATGAGAAAGGAGCACATGATCCCCTGAACAAGACATATGCAGGGACAGGTGATACTTTTATTAGGCCATTAAGAAAATAAAAGGGAAAGAAAGCAGGAGCCTTTCAATGATAATTCATCTTCTTTGGGCTGTATGCCAAGTTCTCGTGAGTAGTCTCCCAAATGATGTGCTTAAGTCTGAAAGTCCCGTGGCCATTGTGGGGCCAAGTTTAACTCCTTAGATGTATGTCTGTGAAGATTCTCAGTCATCCAGGTGAGTTTATCTGGAAGTTGAGTCATGGCTACTGGACTTCTTTTTGAGAGATAGAAACGTTTCGCTGTTCATCCAAACAACTGTTTGGATGAATAGCAAAACATTTCTATCTCTCAAGAAGAAGTCGAGTAGCCATGACTCAACTTCCAGATAGAACTCCTTAGATGGAAATAGCTACAGTCTACATTTGACTGTTGGGGGAGGAGTGTGTGTATGTGACCGCCCAGAGTAGCTTTTCACTATATGGTTGCGGTATATAAATCAAATAAATAATAAATATGTGTGGCTTGAAACCCCTCCTCAGCCAGTATTTTGAAGTTTATCACCCAACAAAGGGCCTCTGATCAATCTGAACCCTTCTTATTTCTCCCTTCCATCTTCTTTGGAAATTCAAAGTACAGTGGTACTTTGTATAAAGGAATTAATTTGTTCCAAATGAAATTATGTTAAGCAATTTTTCCTTTATACAGAATTCCCATAGTAATGCATTGAAAACGGAGTAAACCCTAATCTCAACCGTTTTTATGTTGTACAGATCCGCCCAATAGGCGATTCTGTTAAGCAAATTTCCCCTATCTCTGGAATTTTTTTATGTTGTACAGATTTTATGTTGTACAAATCATTTCTTATACAAGGGTCCACTGTATATCTATTTGGTTAGGGAATTGAATAACTGAGAAGTCTGGCAAGTCTCCATCAGAGTTGGAATTTTTTTTAAAAAAATTTTTTTAGTTAAAACACCAGGAAGAGTCAATTTTAGCCAAATTAAAGCCAAATCAATAGTTTTACCTGGTGGATGCTTTCCTTAGCAGAACTGCTTGTCTGGTGTCATGAGCCCATGATGTCTAAGCACTCGCCTTGATCTTCAGTTGGTGCCCTGATTGGCCATTCTTGGGCATCTTACATAGTTCGGGGGGGGAATCAGGAAAAGGCTGAATGGTTTCCTTGAAGAATAAATACAAAAGCAGGAGTAGGTGATGCCTTTATTTGACCATTAATAAAATAAAACCCCAAAAACAAGAAAGAAAAACAGTGAGCTTTCAGTGAGAATTCACCACTCCTATAGAAGCCATGTGAGTTTGTGATTTTAATACAAACATCTAATTTGGGAACCACCCATACGAATTTGGCGCTTAGCCTGAAGAAGCTGAATTATGATCACAATCTTGTGGTGTTTTTTTAAAAAAATTGATCCAATAAAGGTATCACCTTTTCTTACATTTGTGAGGTCCAGAGGACGCAATACTGTAATTGACTTTTCATTGACTGACCTGCTGCATGTTGCCCAGCCCAGCTGTATAGGTGGGTACGTGGCTCAGGGTTTGCTGCTGCTTTGGGACACTGGCTTCCAGAGCCCTGTCAGCTACGCTCACAGTCCGCTGTCCCAGAGCTCTCCACCTTCTCCTTCCGTATCCAGGAGTGCAGAAGCAATAACCTAGCCAGATACTCCTCTTGAGAATTCATGTTCATGCTGTTTCCCCCTCAGGCACCTGGAAGACCAGAAGGATTTTAACATGCTTCCAGTCTTGATTATTCAGCCTAGGGAGAAAGTCTCTTATGCTATAAGAAGAAAAATGCAGATTTGGGGGGGGGAGAGGATTGAGAGTCAGATATCCTCAATCTCACTACATCTTTTTTTTAAATGATGATCATGGTCATGATGGGCTGCGAAGTCTATTCCAATTTACGCTGACCTTTTCCAGGGTTTAGGTAGAGAATGCTTAGAAGAGATTCACCATTCCCTTCTGCTGGGGGTGCTCTGGGTCCGTGAAGTTTGCCCAAAGCCACACAGGCTGGCTCTGCTCACAGGAGGGACAGTGGGGGCAGTGAATTCCTAACCTCTGGCTCTGCAACCAGATAGTTATCCACCCACCCACCATATTTTTACTCTTGTTTTATTTACGTCTTGGTGCCTGTATTCAAAATTATTTTAGGCAGTTTGTAAGGGTAGGATTTTCAAGGATGGGCCCTGCTGCTTCATCTTTCAAAATTAAGTGATGATGCTAGCTGGTACTTCAGAGCCATAGAGACTGCAGAGCTGATGCATGTCAATTGCTTCCCAGTTAGAAATGCAGTGTCTAAATTCTCCATGTTATTGTTAATGAGCATAAGCTAAAGAACCCTTAAAAACTGAACATCAAGTTGCTGAGAATCTTGTGGTTGCCACTTTCTTTGCCAGTTTCCACATATGCGCCATTTTTCACCTCTTAACCAACCTCTGACAGCCTGGGGGGAAGTCACAGCTATTGGGAAGAACGAAGTAGGATTAAAACAGAATTTGGAAGCTTAATATGAAAGATATCCATCTCCTTGTAACCTGCTATATTTCATTCCCACCCCCACCCCCCACTGATCAGATTGATTTTCTTTGTATCCCATTTTTATTCTTAGAGAAGTGTACTTCGGCATTCTATTGAAACTCTGGACATGCTCAGAGAATCTAAGCAAGGGTTTCCGCTTCAGGGGTGCGTAGTCCTCGTTGTCAGAATATACGTGATTGGCCTTTCCAGTGCCTTGCCTTTATTCCTGAAATGGGTTCCAGTCCCCAGCGCTGAACAAATTAAAATGCCAGGGATGCTCCATGGGCAAACATGAAAGTACTGTCATTCCGTTGCTCTTCCATTACAGGGACAGGCAGGAATGAAACATGGCAATCGCAACAAGAAGCAGGCTCTCAAGTCAGCATCCACGGACCTTGGGACAAGTGATGTAGGCAAGTCAAAAACACTTATGTACCAAACCAGTTTATTCCTCTCTAATTCTTACAGAACATCCCACTCCATCTGTCTTCTCTTTGCCTTGTGTTCAGTGTAAGTGAAATAAATCCTGAGTTTGGGAAAGGATGCTTATTTAATGGAGAGCTGCAGCTTCTCTCCCTAAATCTTCATGGGATTCCTTGCGTTGGTGTTATGATGGGACTGCCCTGAAGGCAACCAAAGAAGATGGGGAACCTCTTTACAATTGATCCTTCCCTCAGGAGAGGGTCTCCCAAACCAATGGCCTCTAACTAAAGAGAATAGGTATAAGCAGAGGGTAACAATTAGGGCTGTACTAGAAGATTCATTGTGAACCTAATAAATCCTTGGTCAAGGAGCCCTTGTGAGTCCCAAGCTTAATTGATTTCATTCTCTTTTAATTCTGCCATCTGAAAGCAAGATTAGAATGGTCCCTAAACATAGGTCCTCATATAAAGCTGGGCTACAGCTCTCATGATCTTTAGCCAGCATGGCCCAGGATCAAGAATGACAGGAGTTGTAGACAACGAACATCTGGAAGCCCAGGTTTGGGAACCACTGGAACAGGTAACCTACCTGCCTGTTTTTTAAAACTGTCAAGGGCAAATCCAGCACACTTTAGTTGTTTCTTGTGGATAACTACTTCTCTTAAAGAGCCAAAGCTATCAAAATTATGCCATTAAATTTAGACTCAGTGACATGAAAGCCTTTTGCTTTCTTACAGACAGTAAGGTGCCATTTAATAAGCTTTAGAATATAGAATGCCAAGGCTGTAATCTGTTTGTGTGGTTAACGTTTTGGCGGGCTCATCAAAACACATTTGATGGAATTCCTTTTTTTAGGCCAGTCCTCAGTAGGGCTACCTGGTAGGCTCAGGGTGCAGCAGCCAACAGGAAGATTCCATAGAGCAGTGGTGGTGAACCTTCAGCACTCCAGAGGTTTTGGACCACAGCTCCCAGAATTCTGAGCCTAGATTGCCAGTGACAAAGGGAGTTGTGGCCCAAAACATCTGGAGTGCCATGGAACTTTTTAATATCTCATCATGCCCTAGGAATTGTGTTGTTGCTATTTCTTTGAAGTTTTCTCTTTATCTCCCTGAAGCAAATATTTATAATCAATTAGAGGAAGGAGCCGTTGTTCTTTACAGCCCGTATTTGCTAGTATTTGTCAGTACACTAGTGACATATTCCCTAATAGAGGTGGGGAACTTTTAAGCATCCAGTTTTTTTCCAAATACTTCTTATCAGCTCCACCCTGGATGGCACCTGGTTCTGGTTGCCTCAACAGATAACCCACACCAGCTCTTCTTGCAACCATGTTTGTCGCATCATCCGTAGAGCTCAGCACTTTCTATCTAAAATTGAGAATTTTGGTGTGCAGCACTATAAAGCAGTCTTTCTACCCCCAGGGCAACTCAAGGGGGTATTGGACTTGCAGTGGGTCTTAGGCAATCTGAAGAAAAGCACTGGGTGCTGCTAACTTTTCTTGTGACAGTTTTTAGCTATGGTTAGTGATAGGAACAGTGTCACAGCTTCCTAATTAGACAGGGCAAGCTAAACTGGTGAGCTTCCTCTGCGCACCAGCAGATGTGGAGTGTTGAAAATGCTCTCATAAACAAACTGCACTGCAATATATTCTGTTTCTTTAAGGCTCACTTTAAAGGATGAAACCTCTGTATACCCACCTGCCCCCCCTTCCAATGGAAAATAGCCTGGGGCGGGCCGGCTATATTTGTTACGTGCCTGTTTAATATTAGCAAAGAATCCCGCCTGCCAGGACCCAGCGCTGTTGCTAACTGGAAACTAGAACTGCCACACAGCTCCTTACTGGAGGAACGGATCCAGAGCTATTGCTGAGATGCAGCCCTGGCTGCAGTGCGCCGTCAGGAACCTGCGGAAGACGACTGGCAGCCTGCTTGGAGCAAACATTCTTTTCTGCTTAGAGCAATGTTTCCCAAGTGGGGTGGTGCCCACAAGGGATAGAGGGAAGTGTTTTTGCTCCTGTGATAGGTAATAGGCCTCAAATAGCCCAGTCCCAGAGGTGTCTTTGGGTCACAGACTCACCGGGATAGTTGGAAGGGGGCGCCACCAAGCTCCCGATTGCTACCAGCTTCTGGCTGACTGAAGGTTGGAGATGTCACATTGGACACATATTTTAAAAAAAAACATGACAACCTGTGTCAGGGAAGAAAATGGCTTATTTGAAAGTTGAAAATGGAGCAACGAGACAGACTGGGAACAGGGATGTGGGTGAGAGAGCAAGAGTACTCATAGCATCTGTACCGCTATTCGGAGCAGCAAGCGCTGAGATGTTTTAATAGAAAAGGGGTGTTGCCAATACTATAATGGTAACCTCTTGGCATGTTTCCATTGCTTCCATCTAAGTTTCTGTGCTCAGTTCAAGGTGTTGGTCCTTACTTGTTGTTGTTGTGTTGTTACAGTCGTGACCGACCCTTCGTGACCCCATGTGCATGGCATTTTCTTGGCAGGAAGACTGGAGTGGCTTGCCAGTTCCTACTCCAGGCGCCTACAGCTCCTGGTATTCCCTGGTGGTCTCCCATCCAAATACTAACCAGGGCCGACCCTGCTTAGCTTCCGAATCGGATGCTATGTAGCCCTAAATGGTTTAGGACCTCAACACCCTTCAGAATGTCTCTTCTACAAAACAGCTATCCTTCCCACACACTCTTCACAGCCCAGGATTTTTTTTTTTTTTAAAAAAAGAACACTACAGAAGCCAGAAACCAGTCTCTCTCGGTTGTAGCCCCTCACCTCTGGAATACACTGCCAGGAGACATTTGCCAGGCTCCTTCCCTCGCTCTCTTTATGATGGCAGTAAAAACAGAACAGTTTAAAGCTACTTTTTATTAGTTATTGTACCTTTCATGTCCAATGATGTTTTAAAGTCAGTATTTATTTACAGATAAGTTTGCCATTCAGTGATTTGGTTGATCGTCAGTTGATTTTCATTAGTATATTATTCTATATTTATTTGTTGTTTGCTTTACTGTACATAAATCACCCAGAGAATACATTGCACTATGTGGCAGTATATAGGTCGAAATTTATTGATTGATTAATTGATTGATTGCCTGACTGACTGATTGATTGATTGATTGAAATAATCACCCAGGTGTGGGAACTGATAACAAAACAAACCTGTGTCAGGCAAGAAAATGGCTTACAGTCACCCCCCGCCATTTCACGGTTCAGGTATTGCGGTCCCACTATATTGCGGGATCGCAGTACCTGTGGGGGTGGGGCGGCGGGGAACAATGCAATTGCTCCCGGCCGCCCCCGACCCATCCGGAAGGCCTCGGAGCCGCCCCCCCCAGACCCGACCCGTCCGGGAGGCCTCGGAGCCGCAGGGGGGGGGCTGGCGGGAGTGATGCGATCGCTCCCCGCCGCCGCCGCCCCCAGGCCCCTCTGATTGCCCCCCGCCCCCACCCGACCCGCTTCCGCATACCACGGATTTTCATGTATCGCGGGTCGGTTGGGTCCCTAACCCCCCGCGATAGGCGGTGGGTTACTGTATTTGAAAGTTGAAGATAGAGCCACAAGGCAGACTGGGAACAGTTTATTTTATTTTATTTATTTATTTTTACAGCTTATATGCCCCCCACTACCCAAAGGTCTCTGGGCGGCTTACAACAAGGAATTAAAACAGTTAAGACATAAAATATCAATAAATAATTAAAACAACAGCAAAACCTTATACTAAAATCATCACTAAAATTGCCATCAAAGGACCCCAGTCTATGTTGTATCAATTAAAAAACCTCACCAATCCTAGTCTGGATAGGCCTCCTCCTACTGATTTCAGTAGTGAGAATTTCGCAGCCTTTTTTAGATCAAAGATTGAGGCCATCCGTGCCGGCTTTGACTCCGGTTGTGGTAGCACTGCCCCGGCATCCCCGGTTGCTGGTCCGCCTTCGTCGCCTCGGTTGGAGGAGCTTGGGCCTGTTTCCGCTGTCGAGGCCTCCAGGGCTATGGCGCACTGCCGGCCGGCGTCCACTCCTTTCGACCCTTGCCCCTCCTGGCTTATTAAAGCTGCCAGTGGGACCATGGCTGAATGGGCTTCTGCCATCGCCACCGCTTCTTTCAGCGAGGGGATTTTTCCCTCTCGCTTGAAGGAGACGGTGGTTAAGCCCATCCTCAAGAAGCCGGGCCTTGCGGTGGACGATTTAGGCAACTATCGTCCGATCGCTAACGTCCCGTTTATGGGCAAGGTCATCGAGAGGGTGGCGGCGGTCCGGCTGCAGTCGTACCTTGAGGATCGGCAGTGCCTCGATCCATGCCAGTCAGGGTTCAGGCCCCGTCGGGGGACCGAAACAGCTTTGGTCGCCCTGCAAGATGACCTGCTCCGGGCGGCCGACAGGGGTTGTTCTACCCTGTTGGTTCTCCTGGATCTGTCAGCGGCCTTTGATACCGTCGACCACGGTATCCTACTGGATCGGCTCTCTGAGGTTGGAATCGGGGGCACTGCTCGCAGTTGGCTCCGATCCTTCCTGGAGGGCCGTCCCCAGTATGTTCAGCATGGGGGGGAGCTGTCGGCCCCATGGGTTCTCCCTTGTGGGGTCCCGCAGGGGTCGTCGCTCTCGCCGTTGCTGTTTAACATCTATGTAAGGCCGTTGGCTGGGGTCATTAGGAGTTTTGGAGTGTGCAGTCATCAGTACGCTGATGACATGCAGCTCTATCTCTCCTTTTCCACCTCTGCAGTGGAAGCTGTGAGGATCCTCGATGGGTGCCTGGATGCCGTGCTGACTTGGACCGGGGCGAACAGGCTTAGGCTCAACCCCGAGAAGACGGAGGTTATGTTCTTTGGGGGCTCGCCGTCTGGGTACGGTGGCCCTTTTCCCTCTCTGGGGGGAGTCTCCCTCCGGCCTGTGGAAAGGGCGCGGAATCTGGGTGTGGTCCTGGACCCGGCGCTGACCATGGAGGCCCAGGTGGCGTCGGTTACCAGGGCCGCGTATTACCATCTTCGCCAGATCGCCCAGATCCGCCCGTACCTGGACGGTGACTCTCTGAGAACAGTGGTCCAGGCGCTGGTGATCTCGAGGCTGGACTACTGCAACGCCCTCTACATGGGGTTGCCCTTGACTCTTCTCCGGCGTCTGCAGCGGGTGCAGAATGCGGCGGCCAGGCTGGTGGCTGGTGTGCGTCGTTATGACCACATCACCCCAGTCCTGGCTCGCTTGCACTGGCTGCCCGTTGCGGCCCGGATTAGATTCAAGGTCTTGGTTTTAGTTTATAAAACCCTCCATGGCTTGGGACCGGACTACCTGACAGAGCGTATCGCTCAGCGATCCACCTCGGCCCGACCTGTTCGGCAGGTGCGAGCGCACTTGCTGCGGGTTGTCTCCCCTCGAGAGGCCCGGAAGTCGGTCACCCGGAACCGGGCTTTCTCGGTGGCAGCCCCCACCCTATGGAATTCCATCCCTAGTGAAGTGCGCTCTGCAGAGTTCCTGCTGGCCTTTCGAAAAGCTGTAAAAACTCATTTATTTCGAGAGGCCTTTGGCGAGCCCTGAAATTTTTTTTTTTTCTTTCTGTTAGGTCCCGCCATCTTTAATACCCAAGCAACCATGTTAGGTGCTTTATGTTTGTGTGTGCTTGGCTGATAGCTATTACGCTGCCGGGTTTTTGGATGCACCGGGTTTTTAATTGTTTTAGTTATTCTGTTGTATACTTGATAATTATTGCTTGTGTTCTTTGGCACTTGTTCGCCCGTGTAAGCCGCTTAGAGTTTCGCACGAAAGATAAGCGGGGTATAAATACAATAATAAATAAATAAATAAATAAATAAATTCTGGAACAGGAAGGTTTTTACCTGGCGCCGAAATGTCACCAATGTTGGCGCCAGGCGGATCTCACTTGGGAGGGCATTCCATAACTTGGGGGCAGCTGCCGAGAAGGCCCTATGTCTACAAGCCATCCCTCTCACCTCCTTGAGGGATGGCTCTTTCAAGAGGGCCCCCTGGCTAGATCTTAATTGCCGGGTAGGTTCATATGGAAGGAGGCGGTCCTTCAGGTATCTAGGTCACAAGCCGTTTAGGGCTTTATATGTCAAGACAAGCACTTTGAATTGGGCTCGGGCAGCAACTGGTAACCAATGCAGGTTACGTAGAATCGGCGTGATGTGATCTCTGGTGGCCCCACCACTCACCAGCCGCGCCGCACGATTCTGAACCAGTTGCAATCGCCGGACCGTCTTCAAAGGCAGCCCCACGTAGAGCGCATTGCAGTAATCAATACGGGATGTTACCAGCATGCAGTTGGCATGCAGTCTCTGGAAAAACGTTGCCTGTCTTGTCTTGGCTGTTTACAGATGTGCCTGTATATTCTGGAATTATAGTAGATTTTCTGCCAGGGTGACTTAGATGGCCCAGATACCAGCGAATGCTTTGACAATTTGCATTCAGGAGAGGGCAAAGTCACGTTGTTCTGCCATAAAATGCACCCGTCGTGTACTGAGTTCGACGCCGCAAATCACTTTGGTGCTTATTGTACCTGTTCATCAAGTGAACTGAGGGTGGACTGAAGCTTTGAACAGGCACAGTATGCTTAATGTACACTGCATTAACTCCAGTGATGACGGATATGGAGACATAAGAAGGGAGGGCAGTAATGCATTAAAGCCAATTGGTTTTGCTCTATGCACATGGTCTTTTAATAGAGATGGGCTTGAATCCTGATAAACTCCTTCACACCAAGCAGTCAGTATAGCACCACACGCCCTGTGCTTTGCCTCCACCCACCTGATGAAAGTGATGAAAGACAAAGACCTAACAGAAGGCAAGAGATAGTTGGAAGCCACTCGATAATTTTTATGAAAAAGAAAATCCATAACAAAATTGCTACAGAATAAGGATTATAGTGTTAAAATAAGAGGGACACTGCAAGCATGCCACCAGAACTCCCCCCTTTTATCCTTAGAATCCTGACCCATTCCCTGTCCTCCGGAGAGAACCCTCCACGTGTGGGAAATAACAATAACATTTATTTTTAAAAAGAGTAATACATTTATTAACAGATGAATCATTATGATCTGTTTCCCACCTCACTACACTAGACAGATGAAGGGTTATCCCTAATACAATATTATCCCTAATACAAAGCACATAGTTAGGAATGTGAGTAGGTAGTGAGATTCAAAGGAAATTACGTGCAGGAAGTAGAAGCAGTAACTCTTTTTCTGCATAGCTTTTGTTGCATGCCATCAGGTTATTTCAGACTTATGGCAACACTGTAGATGAACGACACCCCAAGGGTCCTATCTTTAACAGCCCTGCGTGCAGACTGAAGGTGCTGATTTCCACGTGTCAGACCCTCTCATGTTAGATTTTCTTCCTCTGTCTAAATTGTTGTACCGTTTTCTAACATTGCAATAGGCTCTGCATTGCAACTTTCTTAGGTGATTCTTAGAGTTGTTTTTTCTTTAGGCTTTTTCGACAGCCGTGGTTGTTTCTATAACTGTCCCATGTAATGAACAACATTAAAGGGATTGAGGGTGGGAGTACATTCCAGTAGAAATTATTTGGAACAGGGATGTAGACTGCTTATCTTAAATTGGTTGCTGGTGTTTGTACTTGACCAGAACTGCCCAGTGCCTGAAACCCTGAGAAATGAGGAAGACCAACTGAAGGAATTTGATCTATCTGGGAATGTGCTTATTGCAGTGCTGGGGGAGGTATTCAAAAGGAGTGAGGGGACAGCGTGTACATCAATGAAGTGGCAGGAGACACACTATGCCTCAGTTGACCCAGAAGGGACCAAGTCGCTCGTTGCTTCCTGATGCTCATCTCAGAGGAAACAGCTTGTATCATTTCCATCTGATCAGCAGACTGTGATGTCTGAAACAACTTAGTACCTTGTATATAAGGGAATTAATTTGTTCCAAATGAAATTATGTTAAGCAAAATTTCCTTTATACAATTTTCCCATAGGAATGCAACCATTTTATGTTGTACGGATTCACCCCATAGACGATTCTGTTAAGCAAATTTCCCCCATCTCCGGAATTTTTTATGTTGTACAGATTTTATGTTATACAAACTGTTTGTTATGCGAGGGTACGCTGTATTCTCATTCTCCCTCTTCCCCTAGATCAGTGGTGTCCAAACTTTGGCCATCCAGATGTTTTGGACCACAACTCCCACAGTCCTTTGTCATTGGTAATACAAACTTGGAATTCTGGTGATCCAGAATTCCATTCTTGGAATTCCATGAATTCCATCTTGGAATTCCAGAATTCCAAGAATTCCATTCTTGGAATTCTTGTGGTCCAAAACATCTGGGGGGGCAAAGTTTGGGCACCCCTGCCCTAGATTTACTGCCCAGAGGCAGAAACCAAGGCCTCCGAGAAGACAGTGGATAGGGGCTGTTCCCACTTCTGTATCTAATCCAGACTTTAGAAAAGGGACATTTGAGAGCTGCAAATCCCAGAATCCCCCAGCATGGTGACTGTAGTTCCTGGCAGCTGTAGTCTACAACAACTTTCCCAAATTCGAAGCTAGCCAGCATTGGTGGCCCAGACAGCCTTGGGACCATGCCAGATCTTCTGGGTCATGACTGCAAGGTTTTGTCAGTCAACTTTCTAACTGGTTGCCTTTGCTACTGTTGGGATTAATGGCAGTGTTTCTCATGTGTCTATCCTCTCTGTGCCTCTTCCATCAGTCCTGGGCCGCGTCCTGGAGGTGACCGACCTACCTGAGGGCATCACGCGTACCGAAGCTGACAAGCTCTTCACTCAACTCGCCATGTCCGGTGCCAAAATCCAGTGGCTCAAAGAGACTCATGGGCGCCCCGGAGGTGGTGGCGGCGGCGGCGGCGGTGACAACAACCATGGGACTGCGGAGAACGGCAGGCATACTGACCTTGCTGCCTTATACACCATTGTGGCCGTCTTCCCCAGCCCTTTGGCAGCCCAGAATGCCTCCCTGCGTCTCAACAACTCCCTTAGCTGCTTCAAGTTGCGAATGGCCAAAAAGAACTACGACCTGCGTGTCCTGGAGCGTGCCAGCTCCCAATAGGGGCAGGTGGAGGGGCAGGGCGTGAGGGGGGGGTCCCACAAGCACACTGGACTGGCCTTTCCGCCCCCCACTCCGTCCCTTGACTGGCCCTCTCTTCTGCCTCCCACCCTCCTTTGTTTCCACATGCACCTCCTTTTTCTTTCTTTTTTTTTTTAATGGTGGGAAATTGAGGGGGGTCGCGGAATCTTTCTGGAGATATTTATACGGACAGAATGAAGAGAAAAGACATTGATTTTTGTTTTGGGGGTTTCTGTTTTTATTTTTTATTTTGGCGTGGAAGAACATGTCCCACCCCCCTTGCCCCTCCTTTCCAGAACATGTGTATATTGTTTTTGTTCAGCGTTGTGCCGCGGTACGCAGCCGTATTTAATTGCACATACAGATGTTGGCTGGGTATGTTCACTGTACATTTTATTTAATCTGGGTTTATTATTATTAATATTATTATTTTGGTTTTTAAATATAAAAAAAAATTGTCTGTCACTTTAAAGCTGCTGCTTCCCTGTCTCTCTTTTTCTGGATGTCGTGAGAATGAAGCGGATCCACAAGCAGGCGGCATGGTACCACTGAGAATCCAAGAATTGTCCGTCTCCAACCTCTTGCTAAGGGTATTAGCTAGTTGAGGGTATACAGTTGCCATATAGAGTATATCGCTCTTGGGTACTCATGTGGCATGGTAGTAATTATAATATCTCTGTTTATTGTCCAGGGATTGGGTTTTTGAATCATGGAACTAGCTGTCAACTCAATCTTAAGTCGCTCTGGTGACTCAATTTGTGTTATTTCCCCCATTTTTCTGAGGGCAGGGAGCTTGTTTTTAATAGGGTCTCGAGCCCCAAGACTTGCTAGTGTCCCTGTTCTTATCTCTATAAAAATAAGACGAAATGCTGTTTGGAAAGGCTCCACCTTTCTGGGCCACTGCTTATGTTGTTGTTGTTTTTTAAAAAAATTACAATATGACAGATATTACAAAGAGGACATCAGAGAAATACTGCATTTAAGCCATTGTTAAGATAATAGCATTGCATGATGCATTTGGATCCTGTTCTGACAAGAACCTCGTTTGGACAAAAATGAAAAGAGTTTCCTCATATCTTCTCCTGGGTGCACCAGAAACGGGGGGGGGGGACAGTGGTCCTACGTGAGTCTTGTTCGTGTAGCCCTTAGCCTAAGGTAAGGTCTGAGAGCTTGGGGTCCAGATTCAGGGCCCCTCCCTTGTCAGGTCGCATGAGGTCTGGGAATGAACAGGTATGACCATTTATAAAGGAAGCATGGTTGGTTTGGTTTTCGAGAGAGTGTCTTGGGGGACTCCCCCCCCCCCAATCCAATCCCCAGGTGTGTAAAAATGCTCCTCCTGGGGCTTGTTTAATTTTCTTTGTTTTCTGTCAGAATAGGCCTATATTCTTTGGTTTTTTTGTTTGATTTCTTGGGGAGTAGTGATGGTGGGATTTTTTTATAATGGTGGCAATGGTAGGAAGAAGAAAAAAATGTTTTTACTCAGTTGGCTCTGGGTTGTGGATTGGTGGGTTGCAGTTTAGGGCCTAATGCATCCTTCAGTTTGCCTTTAGTTTACACCAGGCATGTCCAAACTTCGGCCCTCCTGATGTTTTGGACCACAACTCCCAGAATTCCAAGCCTGTGTTTCCAATGGCAAAGGACTGTGGGAGTTGTGGTTCAAAACATCTGGAGGGCCGAAGTTTGGACATGCCTGGTTTACACAATCCTGCTCCAAACGATAGCTTGGCCTCACATCCCACTAGAGCAGTGGTGGTGAACCTTTGGCCTCCTGGATATTTTGGACCACAACTCCCAGAATTCCAAGCCTGCATTGCTAATGACAAAGGACTGTGGGAGTTGTGGTCCAAAACATCTGGAATGCCAAAGGTTTGCCACCACTGAACTAGAGACAATATTAGTCATAACTGGCGATTCCAACCATTTCCCCATAACATTTTATGTCTAACTCTTGACCCTCCTGAGATCAAATCATAGATGGCAGTCACCCTGCATGTGCTATTCTTCAGCCTTGTGTTAGCCAAACATGTATTCTTCCGGTTCCAGCACATAGCAGCTGGCAGTTTTGACAGCTGCTAAAGGATAAGACTGTTATACAGACATGTTTTAAAAAGAAAAAGAACAACACCCATTCAAAGGAAGGGTGATGACGATATGTTAGGCTGGACACAAGAGGGCTACTTGAAAAAAAGACAGGTTCTTCCTCTGTCCCATATCATATATGTGGCCCTATCGATGTGGTGCATGTGCTGATCTCTACTTCAGATCATTGATTGGAAGGCCAGAGAAATGATAGGGTGGAGAATGTTGAAATTCTCCAGGGAGAGGTGGCTGAACTGAACACAGGGCTGCCTCTCTCTCTCTGTCTCGTAGCAAACCTCTATTGAGGGTGTGACTTGATCCTCAGCCAGGCAGCAATGTCATATTTGAATTGCATGGCTTTAAAAAAAAAAGGATGAAGAGTGCTTTTGATCAGATTGAAGACACACATTTGTCATTTTGCAGGTTTAGGAGACAAATAAGCTTTTATACAATATCTCTTTGTAGGCTTGCAAAATACGAGATGTACAGCAAGCTTTCCAGCTGCTGCTTGAAATTTGGTATGGAGTGAATCTGGCCACTGGGCAGACAGAAATCCATTCAGTTATGGATCTGAAGCTTTAGTGGTGACAGAGGCTCAGAGGGCAAAGAATGAGATAGATTCCCCACCCCACCCCACCTCAGTGTCAGGGATCAGGCTTGGAACAAGTGACATGTGTGATAAGCAAGAGTACATCTCTGGAAGTATGCAGCTCATCAAAAAACTGACCACATACCTAGGATTTAAAGGTAAGAGCACCCAAGTTGGAACACTGACATATTGGCAAACATTAGGTCTGGAATCTCTTAATTTTAGATAAGTACCATGGTTAAAAGGCATCAAGGACATAAATGTTGAAATGTGGAATGTAACCAATTTGTTATTTTTGCCTACATACAAAATTGTATCCACTTCAAAACATAAATACACAGGTTCATCCTCCTTTTAGGAGAGTTTATATTGACTTTCTTGTTTAAAATAGTGGCAAAGAAATTAATAGCTTCCCCCTTACCCAGAGAGATGGAGATGCTTTTGCCTCATTCTTTCCAATTATATCGGTTGCCAGATTTCCACTGTGCTAATTCCCACTGCAAAATACTTTGGCTTTTAAGATGTTTACATACAAGCATCCAGATGCTTGCTTGCTTGCTTGCTTTTTTAAAAAAAAGCCAAGTCAAATTTCAGATGCCATATACTCCAGAAACTGTGAATTGTGCAAAATAAAAGTGCATAGGCCTGTCCATACTTGGCATACTTAATTTGCCTTCTGTTAGCTTGGGTAGGAGCCTAAATGTGTGAGAGATAATCATGCTAAACCTACTCATCATTATAACTTGTGGTCTGTGCCTCCCCAGTGATGACTGAGTCTTAAAGAGTTTGCCAGCCACTACAATGGAGCACAAATGTCATTTTCAGAGGTGAGAATACTGTGTGTAAGGTTTTTGTTTTTGTTATCTGATGAGGTGCCAGGATACCTCTTGGTCTGCACCATCAGCTCCCTAGCCAGATAAATAAATGAAATGTACCTCGTCACCTTGTTAGGCAAGGGCAGTGAAATAACTGCTTTTTTTAAAAAAAAAATCACATCCAGTTTTGGAATATAAAGTGAAAGCACAGACTTGAATAAAGATGTGTTTATATATCAAGTTGGGGAATGGGCTACAATTCCCATACTCCTTCACTGTCCTTTGTGCTGGCTAGGGCTGAGGAGAGTTCTGGGACAAAAAACATTGAGTACTACAGTCTTGGTGCTGCACCCCAGTTATAAATTGGCAACAGTATACGTGACACTTGGCATAATTCTCTTTTGCTGCCCTACATGCATATGAAAAATCTGCAATAGTTGGGCATCTGTCTAGGAACTATAGCAAGCAGAATGACCCTAATTTAATCAACAGCATAACTTTGAGGAGTCAAGATGTCTGTGGTAGCTAATAACTTTCTTGGCCTGAAGTTTTGGAGAGATGTTTCTAGTCACAATGTAGACTCCTGATCCAAAGTGGGTATTGACAGATCTAATACAAGGAGATTTCCTATATACTGTACTTTACATAGTACTCTGTATTCTACATTTTGGGCTTTGTCTGGTATGTATGGGCAACATTCAAAACTTGGCCAACAGAAATGATTAACCTGTATGAACTCTTGAAGTAGGTTGGTTTGTTTTTACTTTAATTGGCACGTGGCGATTGTTATGTGCCATCAAGTCATAACCAACTTATGGTGACCTTAATAGGGCTTTCAAGGTAAGTGAGGAACTGGAGAACATTTGTCAGGAACTGGAGAACATTTTAGGACAAGCCAAACCTGTTCAGGAGGGACGGGTTGCACTTGAACCATGATGGCACTCAACATCAAAAAGGCTGCGGAGCAGCTTTTAAACTGATAACTGGGGGAAAGCCGACAGGAGCTGAGTGGCATCCGGTTTAGAACACCTCATCCCGTGGAAAGAGGTTGGAGAGGGTAGAGAACCACCAAGGGATGACATAGTAGATATTAGCACTGAGATAATACTTGGATGTGGTGGTTTGTCTACTAGAATTAAAAGCTGTGGTGGGGATGGAAAAAAACACCCCTTCTACAGGTGCTTCTACACCAATACTAGAAGCCTCCGAGCAAAGATGGGAGAACTTGAACATTTGGCAGTAGAGATAACCTTGATATAATAGCCATAACAGAAACCTGGTGGAATGTGGAGAACCAGTGGGATACAGCAATCCCAGGCTATAAACTCTATAGAAGGGATAGAGAGGGAGGGTTTGGAGGTGGAGTGGCCATCTATGTCAAAGAAGCGGTAAAATCCAGCAGAATGGATGTTGATGGTGGATCTGACTCCACCATAGAATCACTGTGGATTAAACTACCAAGTCCAATGAGCAATGTGATAGTGGGGGTTTGCTATCGTCCATCAGATCAAAAACTTGAAGGGG
The DNA here is from genome assembly GCA_029282475.1 of Phrynocephalus forsythii. Taxonomy (NCBI): domain Eukaryota; kingdom Metazoa; phylum Chordata; class Lepidosauria; order Squamata; family Agamidae; genus Phrynocephalus; species Phrynocephalus forsythii. The sequence goes on along the minus strand of JAPFRF010000011.1, from coordinate 27,836,546 downwards.
ACCTTGAAATGAGGAGACAAATCATGGAGGTGTCTAAGAGGGACAGGATAGTAATCATGGGGGACTTCAATTATCCCCACATTGACTGGGCCAATGTGAGCTTGGGGCAAGAAAGGAAAACTGAGTTTCTTGACATGCTGAATGACTGTGCCTTAGAGCAACTTGTCATGGAGCCCACCCGAGAACAGGCAACTCTGGATCTGTTACTGTGTGATACTCAGGACCTGGTCAGGGATGTGAATGTCACTGAGCCTCTGGGGAACAGTGACCATGCTGCAATCTCCTTTGTCATGCATGTCGGGAGAAGAGTGTCAAGCAAATCAGACACAAAACCCCTTGATTTCCGAAGGGCAAACTTCCCTCAGATGAGGAAACTAGTTAGAAAGAAATTGAAGGGGAAAGTTAAAAGAATCCAATCTCTCCAGAGTGCATGGAGCCTATTTAAAACAACAGTAATAGAGGTCCAGCACAAGTGCATGCCACAAAGAAAGAAGAGCTCATCTAAATCCAAGAGGGCGCCAGCATGGTTAACGAGTGGAGTTAGAGAGCCTCTAAAGCACAAGGAGAGGTCTTTCCGTAAATGGAAATCCTCCCTAAATGAGGAAAATAAAAAGGAACACAAACTCTGGCAAAAGAAATGTAAGAAGATGATAAGAGAGGCAAAGAAAGACTTTGAGGAACGTATGGCTAGCAATATAAAGGGAAATAAGAAAAGCTTATTTAAATATGTTGCAAGTAAAAAACCTGCCAGAGAACCAGTTGGTCCTTTGGATGGTGAGGGAGGAAAACGGGAGATAAAGGAGGACTTGGAAATTGCAGAGAAATTAAATGAGTTCTTTGCGTCTGTCTTCACGACAAGATCTTGAGCAGATTCTGCTGCCCAAAAGGCCCCTCTTGACTAGAGAATTAAATCAAATACAGGTTAAAAGAGAGGATGTTTTAGGTTTAATTGATAAATTGAAGACCAATAAGTCACTGGACCCAGATGGCATCCAGCCAAGGGTTATTAAGGAACTGAGAAATGAAATTGCAGATCTCTTAACAGTAATATGCAACTTGTCTCTTAAAACGACCACAGTGCCGGAGGACTGGAGGATAGCGGATGTCATACCAATTTTTTAAAAAGGAAGGAGGGGGAACCAGGAAACTACAGGCCGGTTAGCCTTACGTCTGTCCTAGGGAAGATGGTGGAAAGCCTCATCCAAGAGAAAATCTTAAAACACATAGAAGAACAAACTTTGCTGAGAGAAAATCAGCATGGCTTCTGTAACGGTAAGTCTTGCCTGACAAACCTTTTAGAATTCTTTGAAAAGGTCAACAGGCATGTGGATTTGGGTGAACCGGTAGATATTATCTATCATGATTTTTAGAAGGCTTTTGACAGTCCATCACCAAAGGCTGCTGAGAAAATTGCACAGTCAGGGGATAATCGGGCAGGTCCTCTTATGGGTTGAGAACTGGTTGAGATCCAGAAAACAAAGAGTAGGAGTCAATGGGAAATTTTCACAATGGAGAGAAATGAAAAGCGGTGTGCCCCAGGGATCTGTCCTGGGTCCGGTGCTTTTCAATCTGTTCCTAAATGACCTGGAGACAGGGATAAGCAGTGAGGTGGCCAAGTTTGCAGATGACACAAAACTTTTCTGTGTGGTAAAAAACAGAGAAGATTGTGAAGAGCTCCAGAAGGATCTCTCCAAACTGGAGGAAATGGGCTGTGAAATGGCAAATGTGTTTCAATGTAGCGAAATGTAAAGTAATGCATATTGGGGTGAAAAATCAAGACTTTATCTATCAACTCATGGGCTCTGAGCTATCCATGACAGATCAGGAAAGAGATCTTGGTGTATTGGTGGACAACTCAATGAAGGTGTCTCCCCAGTGTATGGCATCAGTGAAGAAGGCCAATTCCATGCTAGGGATAATTAAAAAGGGGATTGAAAATAAAACAGCCAACATTATAATGCCGTTGTACAAAGCGATAGTAAGGGCGCACCTGGAGTATTGTGTACAATTCTGATCACCACATCTCAAAAAAGACATAGTGGGGCTGGAAAAGGTGCAGAGGAGAGAAACTAAAATGATTACTGGTCTGGGGCACCTCCCTTATGAGGAAAGGATAAAACATTTGGGGCTCTTTAGTCTGGAAAAAAGGCGCCTGAGGGGGGATATGATTGAGACGTACAAAATAATGCAGGGCATGAGTCAAGTGGATAGAGGGACACTCTTCTCTCTCTCACAAAATACCATAACTAGGGGAGATCCATTCAAACTGGGTTGGGAGAGTGAGAACAGACAAAAGAAAATATTTTTTTTACCCAGCGTGTTGTTAGTCTGTGAAACTCCCTGCCACAAGAGGTGGTAATGGCATCTGGCCTGGATGCCTTCAAAAGAGGATTGGACAGATTCCTGGAGGAGAAGTCCATCACAGGTTACAAACCATGATGGAGATGCGTAATCTCTAGGCTTAAAACCAGGGTACTTCAGCGGCCAGATGCAGGGTGGTGATATCAGGAGACAGATATCTAGTCTCATGTGTTCCCAGATGCATCTGGTGGGGCCACTGTGAGATACAGGAAGCTGGCTAGATGGGCCTTTGGCCTGATCCAGCATGGCTCTTCTTATATTCTTATGTTATGTTCTTAGGAGAAATTCAAGGAGTCGTTTTACAAGTTCTGCACACCCCCAGCGAGTTTCCATGGCCAGGGATGGAGGGAATTCAAACCCAGGCCTCCTACATCCTAGCCCATCACTCTGTCCACTACACTACACTTGATGGAGTTCGCTGGCAACAAAGTGGTTACAGTAGATGGGAAAATAGATTATGCATGTTTTAGATTAATTTTTTTGGTAATCAGTACTAAAGGGGAGGTGCCAAGTATCACCCAGGGCAAACATGGATTCCATGCTCTCCCCCCCCCCGCGCAAAAAAAAACAAAAAACAGGCGTGTGTGGAATAGTACAGAATACAAATACACTACTATTTTGGCACCCAACCAGCCAGCCAGCATGGCACCAGGGGCATATGACACACATACACACCCAAGTTGCAGTCCTGTACGCATACAGGCCTAGGGGAAACTTTTGCCAACAGAAGTGAGGAAAGGCCTAGTTTTGGTCACCTTAGACCAGTGTTGGAGAACCTATGGCACGGATGCCAAAGGTGGCACTCTGAGCCGTTTCTGTGGGCACCCGACATTGCCCTTTCACAGGCACCTGCATTCAAGTTAAATTGCTATATTGGTGCTTTGCGAAAAATTGGTGGGTTTTGAATCACAGTTTGGGCACTCGTTCTCCGAAAGGTTCGCCATCCCTGCCTTAGACTCTTACTAGCTTTGAGTTGGTGGAGTCTGGGAAACAACTTTGTTCATGCTGCTGTCTTAAGTCCCTTGTGTATGGAATGTGAATTTGACCCTATTGCAGCAGGGAGATGTAAATCAGGAGGCCTTCTGAGATCTTGCATGGTCCTCTTGTATTAGCACTTCTGCACTCATCAAGTTGTACTTAGCCTTGGATATTCTGCTGAGGTGCCAATTTGCAGCACTCAGGCACAGGGCCACAACCCAGGGCCCATGTCCAGCTTGCCCCTCCCTAGTGGAGGCCCTGCGCTGACATGGGAAGCCTTGGAGACCAGGATGTGTTTTCGGCTCAGAGACCTCACCTAGGCCAGTGGACCTGAGTATTGTCCCCTCTCAATACCTCTTATCGGAAAAGTTCCCACCCCTCTTGGGTCCCTCAGTGTGAATCCTGAGCGGCTGCATTGCTGTCTTGGGCCGTTTGGCCCACCGTTTGTATTCATGCTTCTCTCCAGTGTCCAATTTCTCTGTGTCAGCCCTCCCCATGGATGGCAGCTGTCTTTTCCCCTCTCGCCCTGTCACTCGGGCTGGTGCGGCTGGGACGGCAAACTTTTACATGTTAAGAGCCAGGAAGGGGGAACTCTTGATCGACCACAGATCTCTAAAGTGAGATGTTGGGCAGGACGAGGGAGAGCTGAGTTTCCAAAGGGGACTCCTGGATAATTTCAAAAGGATTTAATCTGCTGGAACTGCCCACCTTCGTTCTCCAAGGTAAGTGGTATTTTCCTCTCGCTCGCAATCTCCCCAGCCCTCCCTTACGAGTGGCTGTCTGGAGCCGCCGAAAAGCATGGCAAACGCGTCTTAACAAGATGGCATGACGCCTCTCCTCATTGCTGGAGGAACACTTGTTGGCTCTCCGAGGCTGGGCAACATGTGTGTTCGAATCTGGTTTAAAAGGGCCAAGGAAAAGGCAAGGGGAGGGCCTGGTACTGCAGAGACGCTTGTGTGTTTTTCCCAGTTGTCTGTCATCCAGGGAGCAGTGAAGTATCCCCTTGTACATTTGGTTACGGGAGAGAAGAGGGCTTGAGGTTTCCTGAGGCGGTTTTCCGTTCTGCACTTTGTGTGGCCTGGCGCCTGCAGAAACATGAATTCCCTCCAAAAAGCTGTAAGCCGGCAAGGTGCCATCGTCTCCCCAGTGACTGCCATTTTGGAAAGGAAGGGAAGGGAGGGCTGTTGGTAGATTTTCATAGGCATCTTAAGGAGGAGAAATAAGGGGCTGGCCATCCTGCTGGAAAGGCAAAGAACATTTTGTCCTGGGGGGGGGCAGGAGCAGGAGGAAATGGCGGTTTCAGATGTTGAAGGCAAGAGAGAATGAGTTTTGCACCAGAGAAGAAGCCCTTGTGAAATGGTGCCTACTGTGTTGCCCCCCCCCCAGCCCTGCCTCCTGTACCCCGAGCTGGTAAATGACCAGCTGACTGGGCGCAGAGGGCCGTGTGGCCAGGATGAAAACCTTGAGGAATCTGAGGATCGTGGCTGCTGTGACTGGTGCCAGGCCTTTCTTTGAATCTGTTGGGGGACTCAGGAGACCTCCAAGACACCCACACAGAAAGCCCCAAGGCTGCCTGGCTGAGGTCCTGACGATTACATGGTTAATGGGCAGGCAGTGGAGATCTGCCTGGTGGTGGACACAGTCTGGTTTATTCATAAAGGCTTGAGAGATGAGGTAGGATAAATGTCTCCCTCCACTCCCAGGATATTTGTTAACGAACAGAAGCCTTAAGAAAATTTCTGTGGAAGCCCAGATGTCTTAAGAGTGGTTCCCTCCCCCACCCCCTGCCTCTTAATTACAGTGCAGTGGTACCTCTACTTACGAGTTTAATCTGTTCTGAATGCATGCTCATAAATCGAACAACTCCTAAGTAGAGCAGCCGCATCTTTAAGAATCAAATAAATAAATAAATAAATCGGGAAAAATTACAAAAATTTGTAAGTAGAGCAGACCGCATCTAAAATTTGTAAGGCAGCAGTTACAACGCCAACGGTTTTCCACTCTTAAGTCAAATTGCTCATAAGTAGAGCTGCTTGTAAGTAGAGGTACCACTGCATTACTAATGCTACAGGACGAATAAAGGAACAATAAAATGAAAATACAAACAAAACCCCAAACCACCTGCACCTGTTTTTAAACCAGATCTTATGTCAGTGGAGCAGCAATAACAAAAGCACCCCTGAGTTTATGCAGAGTGCTGTTTCTTCAAATTACTAAGTAATCACAGCTTGTTCTGACACAGCTAGGAAAAAAGTTTTCTACCAGCTGCCTTTTAAAGTAATGAAGCACTTGCTTCTATTTTTCCTGCGCTGGAATCCGGCTGATCTCCTCACACGCTGAGTGCCACGTAAATCAACTCCTTTCTAGTTTTGTATACAAGTTCCTTTCAAGAATGAATCACTCATGGCAACTGTTCTTTTATTCTATCTAACTGTAATGAATTCTGGGATGCTACCCTTACCCTCCTCTCTCCGGGAAAGCGAGTGAGTTGGGGAAGCAAGATGGATAATCTCCCCGTGAACCTCTGCACTTGCTCACTTGATTAAATAAACCGTGGAACATTCTGCAATGGCTCCCTGATGATGACATCATCCTCCAAGAGGATTTTATTACAGGTCGAAACATATTTAAGTCATGCACACTTAGGAATTGTGCTTCCATCAGTGGGAGGCTAAAAGGATCATTTCTCAGCACCCTGATCAAACTACGTGTCCCAGCGTTATTGGGAGGTGGTAGCTCTCACAGTTTGTCCAACATAAATCCATATGATTGCATGTCATTGCAGCAGCAACTCTTGAGCGTCACTTAGAAAACATTTTTGGGATGCATTTTTTTAAAAGCCTAAATGTACTGTTTCTGTACTTGCAAAGTGAAAACTGGCCTGGAATTCCTTGTTCTTCTATGTAATGGCATGCTTGTGGACCAAACTAAACCCTGAAGGTTAAAAAAAATAGGCTTAGCCAGGGATAATTTATATTAGGTGTAACTAAGACCAAGGGGTATCTTATTGCCATCATCTATGCCCCTGCAATAGTGGTGACGTGGAAACCGTGGAGCATGTGCTTCTCTATTGCGGATTTTATAGGGACCTACGTGAAGATATTTTGTACCCAATTCTCCAAAAGTTCCCGGGGAGACCTATGGAATTTTATACTCACTATTTACTTGCTGACAGGGTTACGTATTTTAATATTTCAATTGTTATGTACAAGACTATTACTCTTTGTAATCCTGTTTTTATCCATAAATTTTAATTTTTAGCATATTTAATTTATTAGTGTATCTAGCTATAAATTTTACTCCTGTGTAGTTTTACATGATTTCTAATTTTTGACTGGATCTTGATGCCCATATGTATTATTTGCATTACTCCTTATTTTAGATTGCATATTTAGTACTTTGATCTAAGACCATAAACAAACAAAGGAAGGAAGGAAGGAAGGAAGGAAGGAAGGAAGGAAGGAAGGAAGGAAGGAAGGAAGGAAGGAAGGAAGGAAGGAAGGAAGGAAGGAAGAAAGAAAGAAAGAAAGAAAGAAAGAAAGAAAGAAAGAAAGAAAGAAAGAAAGAAAGAAAGACCTTAGGAATGGTAACAGTTAGCATTTACAAACAATCCTAGCAGTGGCGTCAGGGTTCATATTATGTGGCAGGCATTGTCAAAACACTCCTGCCCACGTAGGTGATGGCATGACAGGCTGAGATCTGCAGCTCAGCAACATCTACTTACCTCTATTCCTTACTTCTACTAAACTCAGTGCTATTCTCAAATGAGCAAGGGGTTGGGTCTGGTGGCTTTATAAGCCCCTTCCAGCCCTATGATTCTGTGATTCATATGTGCACTCAGGAGCAGTATTGACATGTTGCTCTTTGCCCTTATTTGCTAGCTTAAGTTGTAATAATATCTCTACTGAACACTAAAGTATCATAAATACACAGGTTTTTGCCTTCCGCGAGACTCTTCAACAAAGTAAAGTTTGGGAGAAACACAAAAGCCCCCAGCACCCCTAAATCATCCTGGATAGATATTAAAATTTCAGGATCTCTAATGAAGTTTCAGGATGAGAACTGCAGACATAAAGAACTGTTTTAAAGTACAGTATGTTGGTGATATCAGATTTCACGTCAAGGGGTACAACATAGTCCATTGTCTTTCATGATCTCTATAGACCAAGGGGTGCCAGTCAGTCGGTGAACCCTTCACGGCTCTATATTATTGTCTGCTCCTGTTTTGTCCAGAAACATGGCAATCACCATACCAGAAAAGCAGGAAGCAGGAAAACAGGAGGAAGAACAAACAGGCAAATAAAAATAGTCAGTGGATAAAAATCTTTAGTCTTGACTGTCATTCTGGAAGGACAATACTAGTACATTGAGGACTCAGTCCCATCTTCCTCTATCCACTTATAATTATGAATTTGGCTCTCTCTTTCTTTAAAGGTCTTGCTCTCTTGCAGTATCCTGCAAAGATCTGAAAATATCTCCTTTTCAGTGGCCCAATATAAATATCACCCATCCCTGTTTCTGGTTTTTGTACACCGTCCATGGCACTCAGTTTCTTTTTAAATACAGTTTTATTCTTATTACCCTTCTGGTGCTGTGTTCTGGACTAAAAGGAAATGTTGACACAGTGGCTGAAAATGCCATTTAAAATGTAATAGACCATTGGTTCCCAGCCTCAGGTCTCCAGATGTTCTTGGATTGCAACTCTCTGAAATGCTCACCCGCCCAGCTAGTGCTGAAGGCTTCTCAGAGTTGCAGCGAAAGAACATCTGGGGACCCAAGGTTGAGAACCACTGAAATAGAAGGAAGTTCTAGTGCATCCCTCCCGCCAGATTCCACCTATAGACAGCTTGCTACCCCATCACCAGTCTCCCTCTGCTTGTGCATTGTAGACACAGCTTGGAAGTGTGGAGGGGAATGTAGATGAGGCCCTCCCTTGTCCTTCTCTGTTATCATCCTGTTGCATGTTGGTGGAGCTTCCTTTCCACCTCTTCCTCGTGTTGATTTTTTTATGATTTACTGGCTTGAACAAATTGCCTATCTATAGCAGGTGAGAATTCTTCAGGGAGATAACTATAGCTATGATGTATCTCTGGATGTTAAGACATAAGCTTGTCTTCCGTATCCCAAGCCAGCATAGCAGGTGTCCCTCAGATAGAAAGAAGCGGTGCACCTCTCTTCTGTTGTGTTCTGCTCCTGAAATAATGGAGAGGATGTGGAGAAGGGCACCTCAAAGAAACAGTTGTGTGTGTGTGTTTTTAAGGCCTCTAATGGCCTAAAGAGGGAAGGTTCACAGCCATGCAAGAAGTCCAGCTGTTCAAGGTTCCATTTGGGTCTGGAGGCTGCCAGTTGCTGACTTCTGGAATACAGTGGCCCCTCATATAACAAACAGTTTGTATAACATAAAATCTGTACAACATAAAAATTCCAGAGATGGAGGAAATTTGCTTAACAGAATCGTCTATGGGGCAAATCTGTACAACATAAAATGGTTGTGATTAGGGATTACTCTGTTTTCAATGCATTCCTATGGGAAATTTGTATAAAGGAAAATTTGCTTAACTTAATTTCATTTGGAACAAATTAATTCCTTTATAAAAGGTACCACACTATTTGCTGAGCTGCTTTCCTGTATCAGGTTAAATTGTAAGTGTTGTATAGATGCATGACGGAACACTGAACATCCCAGTGCCTAGTGGCTTTAGCCTTATAAAAAAGAGTGCAATTCACAGTGGGGGCCAGGCAAGGAGGGCAATTCCCCACCCCCAGTGAAGCTGACAGGTATCTGTGTCAGATTGTTCACTATACTAATCATCAAGTATTGCCAAGAACCGGTCCCACTTCCCAGGCTGGCAGAGATAGTATTTAAGGCGCCGCAGCAGCAGCCCTTGCCTCTGATAAGGAGAGAGATGAACCAAGAGAGGAGGCAAAACGCCCCCACGTGTGGGCCAGAGATTGCCTTTTCCTTGACAGCTATGAATTTTGCTGTGCCATTCAAATATGTTGTCACATCAGGCTGGAGACAAGCTAAAGAGCTGCTAAATAGTCTTCAACCTCAGGAATGACAATATCTGGCTGTTCAGCCAAGGGGGTGGGGGGATTACAGATCTGTCCGTATGTGCTCATTTAGATAGCTTGGGGGGGGCAGTGTATACCATCACCTGAATAAAGTGGACTATACAAACTATGCTAGGTCTGAGAATCATAGTTGTTTTGGTCTTTTTAGTGATAAAATTTGGAGTATTTGCATATGCACAATTCTCGTGCTAATGAGAAAATGTTATAAGATCACTTTTCCTGTTTGCACTGTTGTCTGGGTGCAAAGATTTTGTACCTTTACCTCCTCCACCACCATCACCACCAGGGAACACAAAAATGGTGACCACACTTCCCTCTGTATCTGGTGTGGTATAATCTAAGGAACATGCTGCATACGACTTAATAGAATCCTATATCTGAGCCTGTATGGATGTGAATGCAGACGACTAAACTCAGTAAGGAATCAGTCCAGGGATTTGTACATCCCAGCTGAAGATGTTGGCTGGGAACCAGCTGTCTCCTACCAAAAAGGTTTAATTCTAGGAATCAGAAGTGATTCAGATAAGGATCAGTTTGATCTATGATTGGTCCAGCATTATGTTCCAGATGCCACTTAGACAGCATCAGACTTTTTCCTGGCTATGGTGGTGTTGGAGAGAGGCAGTTACGAGTTGATCAGGATGTAGAAAGCTATCTGTTACTTAATTTCTAACATAAAAAGGTGGACTATATCACTGGGATACAGCCCATGGTTTGTCATATAGGAGCCTCTCCTTATCTTTCCTGTTTCTCCATGTTTTTTTAAAAAAGGGATCCAGCAAATAGTAACAGGAAGAATCCTCTTCCACCTGAGAGCCAGTTTCCCGTCAAAGTGAGCGATGTGACCAGGCTGACAGACAAAACAGTCTGGTATGGCACAAAGGAAGCTGCAGTGTGTTCCTACAAGGGAAAACCTGTAGTTTGTCTTAGGGTTAAGAGTGTGGCTCCTCCATTGTTGGTGCACTCACCCCTAAGCAGCTTTGCTCTCTCATTCATAAACGTTAAGGACGGTGCCTATTTTGGAAGCTCTCCACAGAATGGAGAAAGAAGGAGAGGGTGCTTATTACAAATGGAATCTTGTTGCCAGTTAATTTCTGGCAACGTCATAAACAGAACAAGGAAGAGGCTTGCGATGGAAGAACTGGAGATTGCATTCTGTCCAGCCCTGTCTGCTCTTGACTTCAGAGATGCATATTGAGAAGCGGAAGGGATGCTCTGGGTATTAATGTGAGAATGCATATGCAAAATACCTGAGTTGTTCCACTGATATAAAAGACATGAAGGGCTCTGCTTCATTATGGAAACCGAAATTGCTGGGTCAATTACTAAGACCGTATATGGATCATAACATCACAGACTTGGAAATTAAAATGCTGACATCTGGCCCTGTTGGTTCTGTGTATACTGGGCTGTCTCTAGTTCAGCAGTTGTGTGTGTGTGTGTGCTGTGTTGTTATAGTCATGACCGTCTCTTCGTGACTCCATCCATGTCCATGGAGTTTTCTCGGCAGGAACACTGGAGTGGCTTGCCAGTTCCTACTCCAGGTGCCTACAGCACCTGGTATTCCCTGGTGGTCTCCCATCCAAGCACTAACCAGGGCCGACCCTGCTTAGCTTCCGAAATCAGGCGACATAACATGTCCTTGCATCTAGACAGCAAGATTTCAGCAGTTAAATATGTATAAATGCCAATAACATAAGAGTCTGTCTCAGTGTGCCCAAAGGTAATATATTTTTTGATATCTGGGGCATGTTCCTGCACTGAAATCTGGTTCTAGGGATTTTTTATGCATTTATTTAAAATATTTTTACCCTGACTTTCTCCTAAGAAAGAACCCAATGGGACTTGAAACACAATATTAAAGCTAAAAATGGCAAATTATTGAAATATTAAACAGATTAATAATATTGTATTATGCAAAGTATCTCATTCTAAAGCCTCTCCTAGACTGTCAGTCACAATGAAAAGCCTGCCTGAAAAGGTCTTCAGTGGCTTGAAGGAGGACAACAAAGGTGGGACCAGTTGGGGCTCTTGTGGGAGGGAGTTCCAAAGTCTGAGAGCAGCAAGAGACAAAACCCTCTCTGGTGTCCCCACCAAACATACCACACTTGTGAGGATGATAAGAGAAAGGCCTCCCCTGAAGATCTTAACAATTGAGCAGGCTCATAAAAGGATGTATGATATTTGAGATAGCTTGGAGCCAAGTAGTTTTGAGCTCTATAGAATTGGCACTTTGAACTATGCCCAGAAATGGATTGGTAGCCGGTGGACCTCCTTGTCATTAATTCTTGATTGAAGGAAGACACAGTCCCAGAATCTGCATTCTCTCCCTTGGCCAGATGTTATGCCTCTCTTCTACTCCCTGGCATGCCAGTGGTTATAGAGTTGAGAGACAGAAAAACTGCTAAAGGTTTGTGTTTTCACAAGGGGGAGAATTGCATAAATATTTGAAGTTCTGAGTCTTTGCCAAGCCTGTGAGGTTGTCAATAGGGAAATGCCTCTTTCATTCTCTCCCATAATGGCTTTCTCCCATGTTAGATCCATGTCTGCATGTTCAGACCTTTGCAGATTTATGTTAATTTCAAAATGGAATGGAATGAAATTTGTCCCCTCTCGCAGCAGCTAAATTCAATAGGTTCCTGTTTTAGTGAGGGTTCTATTGTTCCTCCTAGAGATGAGCATGAAACAGAAAATAGTGTTTTGTTTTGTTTTGCTTTGTTTCATTTTGTTGCTAACAAATTTTAATAGATTTTTGTAACGAAATAAAATGAGCAACAAAATGATTCAGAAGCTGCCATCACCCAGCTGGGTTTTTTTTTTTTTTTTTGACAGGTTGGGCTGTGAGGAAGAGGGCCACACTCCTCCCCACAGCCTGACCTGTCAAAAAACATCAGTTGGGTGGCGTGGAAGTGGGCAAGAACTGGACAGTGGGGCAGGGTTTTGAATTTGGCGCTGCTTGCTCCACTCTCCAATTCTCCCCACCGCCACTCAGGTGGGTTTTTTTTTGACAGGTTGGGATGTGGGGATTAGGGGCGACCCCCACTCCCCACAGCCCTGCCTTTCAAAAAAAACCCACCTGGGAGGCGGGGCGGCAAGGGAGAATGAATTGTTTCATTTCAACAGTAAAAATGGCATTTTGTTTCATAACAGAACACTGTCTGCTGTTTTGTTACATTATGAAACATTTTGTAACCTTACAACATGATGAAACAGCAAACGGGTGAAAAATGAGAGCCACTCAGAAAAGAGGTAGCAAACTTCTTAACCCATCTTTAACATGACTTGTTATTCAGCAACTGACACCCAATTTTTTAAGACTTGACCACTCAAAATTGTCCGTCTGGATGGACAAATCTGGGCAGCTTTGGTTTCTCCTGAATTAAATCATTGTCCCCTGCCCCCCCTCCAATTTTTTCAACCTGAGGATTTTTGCAAGCCTGGGTAAATCCTTCTAAAATACACGAAGAGAATTTAAATTCTTACCCACTACTAAATTGTGTACTTGGGCCGGGAGTGGATTCTAATTGTATATCTGCTTGTGCTCTCTTTTCTCTGCAGAATGACAGAAAAGGAGATCCTTGAGCCACCTGCGTCACCCACATTGGAAGCTGGGAAATCCACAGAGGGGGTAAGTCCTGTTGTAGATTATTCTGGGAGCCCCTCTTTGGAGTCCACGTTCCCACACAATCAGCCATACAATCTGTCTGAAGTTCTTCAGAATGTCCTGTGATGCCAGAACCTTCTGTCTGTAACCTGTTTGGTCATGACAGTGCAACCAGTTAGAGATGGGAAGAGCCCCCTCCTTGGCTGAGACCAGGCCATCCCATCTGACATGATCTATCTGCTTGCCTGCTTGTGCCTTTGTGACAGCTGCTGCCTTTGTTGCCTTCCTATTCTGTAGAAACAAGAGGATCACATGTCTTTCTCGTGGTTTCTCCCAAAGGGTAGGCCTGCCACTAGGCAAGCGTGTCCAGCTTTAGATTTGAGCTAATTTTTCTTTTATGGCTACAATCCAAAGGAGGTGCTTCAACTTGAGTTTTAAAAGTATAATTTCTTGAACAGAAAGCCACCATGCTGGGGGACAAATGGTAGCAAGAAGCTTGTCTCCAGAAACTGTTGGACAATGGCTACCATGAGTACCAGCCTTCTTTAAACCCTATGACAATTGCCACAGTCCTTCCCCAATTGTACCAACACTGAGGTTAAGCAAGTAGTGTTGAAGAATTACAAAGGTGTCTTCAAGCCAACCCCTGCTCATAGGAGGAACTCCAAAGTAGCGATGGGCATGAATGGCTTTGAGCTGGGGTGTTGCAAATTGTTGGTGCAGCACCACAGGTGCCATGTGTTCCCTTCCTCCACTCCCGCCCGGCTTTGTCCCCCACTTACCAGCCAGAGCACGCTGCTTTTCTCCTGCTCTTGGCGCAGTCATCCAGTTGCAGCAGGAGCATGGACTTCCCTTCTCTGCCTCCTCCGGCAGCTGCCCATTCAGATGAGGAGGGGTGGTAGGTTGGGCAGCTGCCAGAGGAGGCTGAGAAAGGAAGTCCATGGTCTTGATGTGACTGGACGATCGTGTGAAGAGCAAGGGGAAAGCAGTGTGTGTCAGTTGGTGAGTGAGTGAGCCTGCTGGGAGGGTTGGGGGATGGGAATAAGCAGCATCCGTTGTGGTGCACCAAAGACCCACAGCTATCCAGCTTGAAGCAATTTGTGGCCATCTCTAGGTAGAACATCGCAAAGAGATGGATACCCACCCTCGGTTGGAAGCCCAGCTCACTACTCTAGGTAATTGGATACACTATCTTTCTCTTACTATTTAAGATGTTTCTTCTAATATTCAACCAAAACCAATTGTTCCATAACTGAAGCCCATTAGAACTAGTCCATGGCCATAAGGGACCCATCTTTACCTTCTTATGTAGGTTAGCCCTTCAGTCTATCCCCTGAAAACTACATGGTTGGCTCTACCTGCCTTATCCCATATCCTCCCAGAAACCAGGATTTCTCAGAATCAACTCACTGCAAACTTGCACATCCTACACTACTTCTAAAAGTCCTTTCTGCTTCACCCCTGGGCCACCATGGTGCATGGAGGGCTGCTGTTCAAGAAATACAAGCCCAACTTCCTTTTAGGTGGCCAACACGAGCTGCATGGATCTGTTATAGTTTGGAATCGTGGTCTAAAATATGCAAAGCATGCTGGGAATTCTGCTGCAAGGAGGTCAAAGTTCAGGGACAGGGTAGTTTTATTGCTCCAGGGATGCATACGAATGTTTTCCAACTGCGTAAATCCGCTGAAGATGCAGAATTTTGAAAAGGTTGGCGGAATTTGGAAGAACCAGCAGAGACTTGATAAGCTTGGGAAGTCATGGAAAAACCAATGGGCATGTCTAGAATGAATCTCATGCTCAGAACATATGCTTAGGGTTAGGTAAAGATATGCATCAAACAATGTAAGGGTGAATCACTTACTGATAGACAACACTCCTTGGTGATACTAACAATGTAGGAATCGTAGTTAGGTGGCAATGCATTGCTTGGAAAGTGATGAACTAAAGCAGTGGTTCCCAACTTTGAGTCCCCAGGTGTTCTTGGACTAAAACTCCCAGAAACCTTCACCGTTAGCTAGCTGGGCTGCCCAGGATTTCTGGGACTTGTCGTCCAATAAGATCCAGGGATCCAGGTTTGGGAGCCACTAGGGTAAGCACTCCCATTCAGAATGATATTTTGACACATAGTTGACTTATTTTTATTCTAGCCTTTTCAGGATTCCTTAACGTCTAGAGTTGGAAAAAAACAACAAAAGCACTGGAAATGAAAGTGGATGTCTATGACTAAACACTTCCATGGCATCACTTTCTTTCTTTCTTTCTTTCTTTCTTTCTTTCTTTCTTTCTTTCTTTCTTTCTCAAAAACACATTTAGGGAAATCTGCAGCTCTCTCTAAGCACTGGAGTATGACTTTGGAAGAACAGGAAAATTTGCCGTAAATTATAGTATTTTTTTCTCTGTAGGGTTATCAAAGCAAAGTGTTCTGCTTATATACTGCCCCATACCACTTCAAGTAGTCTCTGTGTGGTTTACAGTTTGATTACAATATGCAGACTACACATCCCACCCACCCACCCCCAGCAAGCTGGGCGCTCATTTTACCGACCTCGGAAGGATGGAAGGCTGAGTCATCCATGAGCCTGCTACCTGGGATTGAACCCCAGGTCGTGAGCACAGTTTTAGCTGCAGTACGGGCATTTAACCACTGTGCTACAAAAGTTTGTTTCCCAGGATGGAAACTTATTGGACAAGAAATCATCTTGGAAAACAAAGGTTGAAATCATCTCCTCCCATAGCCCTCTGTGGTGGTAGGTGAGGCTTTAGGGTGACACTCAAGAGTTGTCTCCTTTCCACGAGAGAGTGTTCAAAACATGCAGTTGCATCTACAAACAGAAAAGTGAAGTGGAAGCAGAAACAAGCAAGCAGCAAAACCTGTCTTTCTGTCTCAATTTCCCAAAGCATCAGTAGATCCCTTCTGCCTTCTTCCAGGCCGGGTAAACAGGTAGCTCCAAACTCATGAGTTCCCTGCCTTTCTCTAAATTCAACCTGACTCTGCTTCTTGCGCTTGCTCAGCCCACAGTCCTTTTCCCCCCAACTTCCATTTTCTACCTATAAAATGGGGGAGTGCAGCCCTCTTTACAGAGTTGTATCATGAATATGATATAATTAATTAATTAATTAATTAATTAATTAATTAATTAATTAATTAATTAATTAATTAATTAATTAATTATTATTATTATTATTATTATTATTATTAATAATAATAATAATAATAATAATAATAATAATAATAATAATAATAATAATAATAATAATAATAATAATAATAATAATAGAACTTCAGAGACTCTGGCATAAACTGGTACAGGTGGTCCCAGTGGTAATTGTCATGCTGGGTGCGGTGCCTAAAGAGCTAATCAAGTATTTAGAAGAAATTGGAGTTGACAAAGTCACCATCAGTCAGCTGCAGAAACCCACCTTACTGGGATCTGCTCGCATAATTTGCTGATACATCACATAGTGCTAAACGCTTGGGAAGCATTCGACTAGTGATTTGTAATACAAAATCCAGCATTGTTATCTTGTCTGCTGTGTGATGATGATGATGAATAATAATAATGATGATGATGATGATAATAATAATAATAATAATAATAATAATAATAATAATAATAATAATAATAATAATAATAATAATAATGGTCCACTGGAATTTGTGTCAGAACTATCATCTGCCCGTAGCAAAGAACTGGTGGGATCATAAGCCTGAAAAAGTGACTGAAAATGAGAATGCAAAATTACTTTGGGACTTCCGAATACAGACAGACAGGGTTTTGGAGCATAATACCCCAGATATTGTGATTGTGGAGAAGAAGGAAAAGTGTGGATTATTGATGTTGCTATACCAGGAGATGGTAGAGTCACTGAGAAACAACTTGAAAAAATTACCCGATATCAGGATCTCAAAATTGAACTTCAGAGACTCTGGCATAAACCAGTACAGGTGGTCCCAGTGATAAATGGCACACTGGGTCCAGTGCCCAAAGAGCTAAGCCAGTATTTAGAATAAATTGGAGTTGACAAAGTCCCCATCAGTCAGATGGAGAAAGCCACCTTACTGGGATCTGCTCGCATAATTCGCCGATACATCACTGAGTCCTAAACGCTTGGGAAGCGTTCGACTAGTGATTGGTAATATAAAATCCAGCGTAGATAGCTGTGCAGTTAATTAATATTAATTAATTAATTAATTAATAATAATAATAATAATAATAATAATAATAATAATAATAATAATAATAATAATAATAAATAATAGAATGACTTGGATCCAAAGGACATGGATTATGAATCCCAAACATACCTAGAAAATCAGAAGCTTTGGGAGGGTAAAGCAAGGAAAGATTTTAAACATAGATTCCGATTAGGAATAAACCCCTTTTGCTTCTACGTGTCTGCTTAACACCATAGGCACATGACACTATCTAGCATATCCTGCTGTTTTTGAGTATTTAACCTGCTTTGCCAGCGTTCATAGTAATTCTTACAAGAGCCATTTAAGGCAGATGGTTATTATGCTCAGCATCTTGGTATGGGCTTCATGGTAGAGCCTCTCTTAGCCCTAAGTGTTCAGTGATTTCATTTCCTAGGAAGGAGTTGAATTGGGGTGTTTGTTTCCTAGTTCATTCATTCATTATTTATTTATTTAATATAAAATCCATCTGGCAGCCCAAGTCACTCTGAGTGGTTTACAACAAAACCAAAATAATACAATAATAAACTGCATTGATTATATAGAAACAACAAATCAATAAAACAAAATAAATTAAAAAGAAACTCAAGATGAATGTTTAACAATGGGAAAAATGTTCTGACATTATCCAGAGACAGTGATAGTGCTTGTGGAGTAGTATGATACTGTGATCTTCCCATGTGTGTGGTGGAAGTTGATGCCGTCTGTTTTCCCTGCAAGTTGGCTGGGCTTTAGGGTACTGTCAGGAGATAATGTATGGTGGTTAAATTGCACGTTCTAGGGTTGTGGCTAGAATTCCTGCCTCTGGAACTGGCGTGAGCACAGCCTACAATTGTCCCGGCAATGTATAATCCTATAGACCAGTGGTTCCCAACCTTGGGTCCCCAAATGTTCTTGGACTACAACTCCCAGAAGCCTTCACCACTAGCTGTACTGGCCAGGGTTTCTGGGTATTGCGTTCCGAGAACTTCTGGGGACCAGTGTTTGCTCACCATGAGCTATGATGGCTGGGGCTGTTTGGAGTTGTAACCCAGTGACACCTGGGGTATGACAAACCTCCACACCTCTTGTGAATACATGCTGTTTGCCCCTGTGTTCACCTGCAGGCTTCTCTTCTCAGAATTGCCCCATTCCAGCCAGGGTGCATGTCCTATGTCAAACCTGGGCTAAGAGAAGGGGGAAAACACGGGTGGTAGCCATAGTTTGATAAAATCCCTTTTTGTTCTATTTTGTTCCTTTTTACAAGGGGGGTGTGGTCTGTCCTCTGTTCTTGAAAATGCACAAGTGACCGCTCTTGTTTAATAAGAAATGGGTGAATGAGCTAAGGAGAGATGGTTGTGAACCTTGGTTTGGGAGTTCAAGCCAGTTTGTAGACATGTTGAAAATGCATTAGTGACTAGAGGTGCCACGTGTTCCCTTCCCCAATGGCCAGCTGGCACGTACTCCTCCTTCTCTCCAGCTGTTTGCCTGTCCTCCTTTGTTGTCTAAGTGACCAGACAGACAAGGAAGCATGTCAGGGAAGCTTCTGCTCCTGCTGGTTGAACATCCAAAGAGGAGGAGAAGAAGAGTATGCACCCACTTGTGAGTGGCGGATCCAGCCAGGGAGGGAGGCAAATGGAACACACGGCCACCTCTGAACCAAGGCTTGTGCCCATCCCTAGAGCTAAGGGTTGGTTTTTGGTTTTTCTCCTCTCTGAGGGTGTGTCATTGATGCATGGCTGTTTTGATATACAGTATTGGAAAAGATGCTGAACCCGTAGACAGGAATTGCTCTTTGATTTCTACACTAGCTTCATGCACATACTCAAAAGGCTGAAAGAATTTCCACATTTCATTTGGCTGCTGGCTTTCAGGATCTCTAGAGAGCCTCTCCTGTAGGTACACACAGATATCTGTGTGTGGAGGAACCACAGGGGGAGGCAGATCAATTGCCTCTCTCTCCCATGAGAGCCACTGTCGAGCAAGTGTCACCATAAGAGAGGAGCTGTGTTCCTCTCTCCCTGCTGACTCCATGTTTCCCAGCTCTGTGCTCACCTCAAGAGTCCTCTGTCCGATTTCTCTGGCTGCCCTCCCTGGCAGCAGGAGGAGGAGGAGGAGGAAGAGGAGGAGATGGAGTAACACCTGGGCCAGTGACTGTGTCCTCTGCCTTCCCCTGCACGCACAGCCCCTTCTGCCTCCGTACTGTGCACAAGCTTGCACCCTGCAGGGTCAAGATGAACTTCCTCACACCTCTGGAATGAAGTTCTTGGCAGTTTACGGGCTGACATTCAGAGAGGGTGGCTGGATGGAAGGGTGCATAGAAAAACATGCATGCCGATCAGAGCGTAGGGCAGTTTCTTTCTACTCTGCCACATGGCACAGGCTTGGCTCTTTCTCCCTTTTCATAGGATGGGTGATGGAATGATGATTGATGGGACTATGATTTCAAAAAATCCAGACAGGCTGCCTTTCAAGTGTGCTGTGAAAAGGACGGCCGTTGTCCTTCGTCCTTGTCATTATTACTTTCCCCCCATCTTCTTACATGCATTTGTTCAGTTGAATGTATCTTTGGCATCCTTCCATTTTTACATAAAAGGAGCCCAAGTAGAAACAGCAGGGAGTTAAACTAGCAACCACAGCACTCACCTAATCAATCAGCAATGAGCCTACTAGATTTTTTTGCTGCCAACACCTGAATCTTTGAAAGGTGGGAAGAATCAAAATAAAGCAAGGCTCAGATCAGTTCAGCAGAAGGTTGTTTTATGTTAATAAACTTCCTTTATAGTGCTTGTAGATATTTTGCTGTATTAAATTATTTATCTGGTTTATATTAAATTGAACATACAGGGAAGTCTCACCCATGTAAAGAGAAATTCCAAATAATGGACGAACAAACATCCTTGCAAAAGGAATTAAGTGTGTTTGCTCAGCTTCACTTATGAAATAAAGTATGACGGCACACACCATTATTAGGGCCCAAAACACAAATTATCAGTGATGTGCTGTCTGCTTAAAGTTAAAAATGTAAGTTTTAATTAGTAGATTAAAATCAGCAGATCAGTCATCCATAGATGAAAGGTTGCATTTTGGTGAAACGAACGTGTGCTGCAAATTGAATTGGTGGAGCAGTAAGTGAAGAGCAGATTCATTTGTGAGGCCTTTTTTTTTTTAGAGCCGGTGTACTATACCAAGAGGAAGAAATGAAATATTAGATAGATTTTCTGTCCAACAGTGGTGCCTTTGTTAAACTGAAAGTCGGTGCAGTCTCCATTATTTCTGAAAACCAGGAGGGAACAGATGCCCCTTGAAGTTTAGACCACAGACATGTAAACTTTAAATCTGATTAACCAAGAAGTTCAGGAGAACATACTGTACCTGCCGAGAAATATTCCTGGCCCGAAAGCTCTCCTTTCAAATCTTCTGAAATCTACAAGAAGAGCACAAAAATACTGGCCTTCCCTGAAATGTTTGCTTAACTGACTTACTGAAATGCTGTAAATTAAGCATATAAATGATTTATGGTGTTGCTGTCATATTGTCCGTTAAGTGTTTAACATTCAGGTGGTTAGCCAATATACAGATCTGATAGAGGCTGGTAGGGTTGCTTCCAACTCTGCAGTTCTAAACTGATGATGATGATGATGATGACGATGACACCAACAACAACAACGATGACTACAACGATGACAATGATGTCATCATCATCATCATCATCATCATCATCATCATCATCATCATCATCATCATCATCATCATCTCTCTCTCTTTACGGATAAGTTTAAATATGTTTCCTTAAGCAGATACATGTACTACAGAGGTATCTCTTTATTTACTTAAAATGCTATTCATGGAGATAACTCCAGAATGCAAGCCCTACTTGTACTGTGATTCTCCATTTGTATCTTTCATCATGTGGACCAGCAGCTGTCTTTACTTTTTGGGTGAACAACACCATCCCGCCACCACCCCTGCCCCTGCATGCAAGCAGTGAGACCTGTGTCCTGCAGTCCCTGCAGCTGCTTTGCTGCTTTTGTCATGTGGACCGAACATTCGTTTGCATTGACCTGGTTGGAGTCTGGGGTTTTGGACCCCTGATTTTGGTACAGACCCTCTGGGCACCCTCCTAGGTGTTGTTCCTGTTACTTTGCCTCCTCTTTTGAGTGAGTCGCCGACAAGTTGGGCGCGTGCATGCCAGGTGCACTGGTTGCCAGGGTTCCCTCTTGATGGCATCTATCTAGTGCTGATTGTTCATCCGCCCTGCACCCTGCCCCGCCCCACCTTCCTCCCCCACCCCCACCCTGCTCCGGATCCCCAGCTGCAGCGGCTAAAGCAGCTTTTCCAACGCAAGCCCAAGGAAGAACCTGCCCTGGAGGAACCCCAGGCCAACGGGGAGCTGGTCAGCCCCACAGGGGGGCCCATCTACTATATCTATGAGGAAGAGGAAGAGGAGGAGGAGGAAGAGCCAGAGCCGCCCCCGGAGCCAGAAAAACCCGTTAACGACAAACCTCACAAGCTGAAGGATCACTACTTCAAAAAGCCCAAGTTTTGTGATGTCTGCGCCCGCATGATTGTCCGTGAGTATTCCTCAAGGGGGAACAACACTGCAGGTGGGGGTTACAGTTGGAGGTGTGTGGGGGGGTCTTGAAGATTCTGGCCAGAATCCCACTGAACATCTGTTGAACAAAAACTCCAGACCGTCTAATAAAGCAGGATTGTGCCCCAGTGTGTTTGCTGATATTAAAAAAAGGGACAAGCTTCCTTCCTGGAAACTTCCACAAAGGGCATAATCCCACTTTATTCAGCTGGCAGAACCTATTTGCTCAGCACATGCTCATCAAGGGGGTGTTCCTAGCACCCTGAGTCCTTTGGCCTTTACCTGCAGTGGACAATAGCAGGCAGAGCACCAACAAGGGTAGCTTTTCCTCTCCCTGTCGCTCTGCGCTGGCAGCACTTCCACTGCTGAGTGAGGTACAGGCTCATAGGCTGATAAAACACACCGGTGGTGTGCATACAAAAGCAATACCCTGAGGTGGTAAAGGGGATGGCTGCTGTGAGAGTGTGAGGAGTCACTGGAGAAGTTTGAAGTCAGGCTGACCTTGGACACAGAACAAAGAAAAATAAAGCACACAAGTACCCTTTCCAGCCAGCAGAGCAGGCACGCATGCAGAAACAGCTGCATTCCTCTCAGAAGGCTCCGTTTTTATTCATCTTATCTATGTTTAGCAAGACATTGGTGAGCTTATAGAAACAATAACTCAGATAGGGAACAGGTGCCCTTTAGCCCTTTGGCCCTGCCTTGAAGCAAAAAGGTCAGGGGAAACATAAGGTCACTTTCCTTCCAGGTATGCCACGTCGACCGGGAGCGTGTGCACATCACTTCAGTCCCTCAGGAACACACCCTTCAAAGGAAGGTTCCCACAGAAAGGGTTTGAGCAACATTTTTGTTGGGGTGGGGATAGAATGAAGCCCTAGGATGGAGGTGGAGTGTGTAGGTGGGACTGAGGCAAAACTCTATGCCAGTGTTGGTAAACCTATGGCATGGGTGCCAAAGGTGGCACTCGGAGCCCTTTCTGTGGGCACCTGACATCACCCCTTCACAGCAACCTGTATTCAGGTTAAATTGATGTATTGGCACTCTGTAAAAACTTAGTTGGTTTTGATTCACAGTTTGGGCACTTGGTCTCTAAAAGATTTGCTATCATTTCTCTATGCCAAAGGTTGAAAATGGTGTCCTTCTTCCAGAGATGTGGACGAGAGGCACAGAACTTGCTGTCAAGTGAGACTTAAGTCGAACGGGTGACTTGACTTGGAATTGACTTGGGTTTTCCCCCCGCAGTGATTCAGACTCAACTTGCTACAAGGGAGCGCCCAGCTGTGAGGGCGGGGGGATCCCTGTGTGGAAAAGCAGGGTGTGTGAAGAAATATTCTATTTTTCTGTTTTGAGGGAGGGACTTCTCCCAAGTCAGCCTCACGGCCGAGACTTCCCCATCTTCAGAACCCACCAATCTGCTATTGCTGTCTCACACTGCTGGGCCTTGAGAAGCGAGGAAGGTTGTTTGAGAGGCTTGTGGTCTCTTAGCCCAAGTAGCCGCCAACTGACCACCTCTCTCTCTCTCTCTCTCTCTCTCTCTCTCTCTTTTTGTCATGTAGTCAACAACAAATATGGTCTGAAATGTAAGAACTGCAAAACGCACATTCATCACCACTGCCAAAGCTACGTGGAGTTCCAGCGCTGCTTTGGCAAGATTGTAAGTGGCCGCGCTTGGCTCCAAATGCGAAGCTGCTTCTCTTTGCTGCGTGCGCTTCCGGAATGATCGCTCGCAGGGCTGGAGGCTTCAAATGCAGGTTCAGAGCAGGATGGACCATCAGGCATTTTCCTGGGCATGGAGAAAGGGCAAGGCTTCTCCCCAAAGGCAAACTAATTTGAGAAGAGAGGATTCCTTCCCATTATTTCAATGATACTGCTGAAGCTTAGTGCAGTCCTAGTGCTTACAAGAGTCAATGGGATGACACCTAATCTTAAAAATGAGGAATTTTTAATGTTGATATTACATATGTGGATCCGTTTAATAACTTTTTAAAAATACAGTGGAACCTCTCCTTACAAATGGCTCTACTTAAGAGCGGTAAACTGTTGGTGTTTTAACTGCTGCCTAACAAATCTTAGATGCGGACTAGTCTACTTACAATATTATTCATTTTTTTAATTTTTTTAGATACGGCTGCTTTGCATATGAGTTGTTCGACTTATGAGAATGCATTCGGAATGGATTAAACTTGTAAGTCGACATGCTCATAAGTCAAACAACTCATAAGTAGAGCAGCCGTATCTAAAATAATAATAATAATAATTTGTACGTAGAGCAGACCGCATCTAAAATCTGTAAAGCAGCAGTTAAAATGCCAACGGTTTTCCGCGCTTAAGTTGAATTGCTCATAAATAGAGCTGCTCGTAAGTAGAGATACCACTGTATACTGGGTTGGAGATTATAGGCAAGAATTGGGGACAGGACGTGATTTTATTCTGGCGCTTTGATAATTGTAACAATGTTTTATAAGTGGAATGATGTTTTTGTCTTTAAAATAAAATGAAACTGGATCCTCTGCGGTTAACGTTTAGGAAAACTGGAAAGACAGATAGTTGTGCATATGCTACAGTCATTACCAGAAATTTGAGATGGTCCTGGCTATTTCACCTGAAAGCAATGACCTTTTGTCGGCATCCAACAGCATTCCCAGTTGTACACCTCAGAAAAAGAAAATAAATGTTGCCTGGGATCCTATTCAATACTTAAGGACCTAAAACTCGCCTGGTAGAAGCAGCTGTGGCCTCTGACAAGGAGGTCCTCATATGCCCAGTCATTGGCCACTAAGACCCCATCAAGCCATCACAGCAACGTTTGCAAGTGGAGCCCTGCACACATAAACACTGAACTGGCCATAGGGCAGCTGGCTGCAGCGCCTTTCGGTGCTTCACTACTCCAGCAACATTCTCGGTTCTGTATCTATAGGCCAGGAGTGGACGTTAAGATGCAGTCTTCGGAATGAGCCTAGCTCCTGAGCCTGTTTTTATGGTCCCTCCTTCTGCCCTTACACCTTCTTGCCACTATTTCATGTTAAAATGAGGCATGTGGAGGGGGTGGGGAGAGAGCAGATGATGAGTCCTCAAAGCACCAAACAAATTACCACCATGAACTTACTCTTTCCCACTCACCCCAGCACACCCATTATGTTTCTTGCTTTAGAGTGAAATTGGAAATGGGTTCAGAGGTTCCTGACTGCAAGAGGTCCTTCCTTCCTTCCTTCCTTCCTTCCTTCCTTCCTTCCTTCCTTCCTTCCTTCCTTCCTTCCTTCCTTCCAGCCACCCAGCCGTGGTGCCATCCATCTTCACTTTTCTGTTGAGGCACAGATGGGCAAAATAAAACCCATATGCTGCATGTTTCTACTGCCTTTGTCCTCCACTGGTGGGTCAGTCAATTCCCTGAATATCCTTTGGCCCAAATGGAAGAGTTTGCCTCTTAAAAGTGTAGGAGTCTGAGCCAGGGCAGAAATTAGAGACATTCTTCCATGACAATGCAGTATTCTGGTGGTGTTCCCGCTTCTTTTGGAGAAAGGGTGTGGTTCTGATTCCACTCCCTTGGGTATATGTACTCATCATCTTTGCCTTGCAGCCCCCAGGTTTCCGCCGTGCTTACAGCTCTCCATTGTACAGCGCCCAACAACTTGCTGGTGGTAAGTAGCCCACCACGGGCTTCTCCTAAAGAGTGTTTCCATCATTCCCCATAAAAGTGCCATCTTTTATTTTTGTTGCTATTTCTGTTTCATCCCACAGCAAACCGAGGCGACCCCGTGTTTGAGACACTGCGGACGGGTGTCATCATGGCAAACAAAGAGCGCAAGAAAGGGCAGGATGACAAAAAGAATGTAAGGGTGTGTGTATGTGTGAGGGGGGGTTTACTTCATGTCCTACCTTGTTCCATGATTACGTTTGTATCGTGACAGTGTTGTTTGTGGTCACGTGGTCTTGTCCCTGTTCAGTCCCTGTTTCTGTTTACTCATGGGCATGATTACTTGTCCCATGACAACTGTTACTTCACGGTCTTGTTCTGTGACAAATTCTGAATTTTTCTTGCTTTCTTAACCCTTTTTTAAAATATCGTAAATAAAACTTTTTTGATATTTCGATTTACTGGTCCTCCGGGATTTACACATCAATGCTACAGAATTTTCAGTACTTTCTTTAATAAACATTTGCACTGCATGGTGTTTCCCATAGGGAAACTAATGTTGAATGCCGCTTCAGCCGCTGACCACTAGGAGGACACTGGTTGTTGCGTGACAGTTGTTACCACACGGTCCCTTGTATCGGAACAGGAACCAGGAACTAACAGTGACAAGAGAATTCCCCAGCCCAGGGGCAGGTACGGCTTGTCACAGTCTTTTCCTGGTTCTGGGGCATTGGTCGAGACAACTTTTTGCTGTCACGCTATGGACATGAAGTAAGGTTTTTTTGTACTGGTCTCAAGCGGGACAGCAAGGAGGGACGAACGGGACATGAAGTAACCACCAGAGAGATTGAGAATGAAAAGGGTTCTGTAGCATCCTGAAAGGTGGGGCAAAATCTTCCAGGGTGCAAAGACAGGATAAGGGTTGGACACATTCCAAACCAAGTATGGGGAATCCATAGATTGACAAATGTTGGTGGACTTAAGTTCCGCTCATCGCTGTCCCTTGGACATGCTGGTTTTTGTTGATGGCATGGGTGGTCCAGCCACAATGGGAGGGTCGAAGGTTTGCCACCATTCTTCTTAGAAGTATGTGACCTTGCCGCTGCTTTCACTCTTCCCATTGGCCCTCCAGCACCTGTCCAGTTCCATGATGCCCGGTGTTTATTCTCTGTCTCCTCTCTCAGAAGGCTGCCAAGAACATTTCATCTTTCTAGGCATGATGCTTTTCTCTGGCCAAAACGATCCCTTAGATCAGTGATGGCGAACCTTTTAGAGACCGAGTGCCCAAACTGCAATTCAAACCCACTAATTTTTTTTTTGCAAAGTGCCAATACAGTAATTTAACCTGTATACAGGTAGCTATGAAGGGGTGATGTTGGGTGCCCACAGAAAGGGCTCCGAGTGCCACCTTTGGCACCCGTGCCATAGGTTCACCATCACTGCCTTAGATTAAAGGCATGGCAACTGTGCTGCCAGTTGTAGTATCTGGGGCAAATTGCTTGCAACCTCCCAATGATGAATTGAATCCAGAGTGTGTCATTGGCCTGCTGAAGACAAAGGTCACCAGCACAGTGATTGATTTGATTGTTGTGCAATGGACAAGCAAGTCCTAGGTTACAAACTGAACTCTCCAGTGCAAGAACAAGATGCATTTCTTCTTTGAGGACGTGTTGCTATTGTCACTAGAAAAAGAAAAAGGTTTCTTTTTTGTTTTTGCATGTGGGTGGGTACGTTTGGTTCTGTTCTGTCCTCTTCACTAGTAGGCCTCAAAGCACTGGAAGAAAATACAGAGCAACAAATTTGTCAAGTCAAATTGTCCATAGTCATATTTCATGTTCTTAAAGTACCGGTAACAGAATGACTTTCAAGCTGTAAAGGGGAGGGCATGCTAATGTAGCATTTTATTCATTTTTTTCTGAAAATTTCTGGGTTTTTTCCAAAAACATTTTTTAAAAATGTTGTTTTTCTGAGCTTCAAAATTTCTGGAAATTTTACATTTCTATTGTGGATACCATT
Organism: Phrynocephalus forsythii; assembly: GCA_029282475.1. NCBI lineage: Eukaryota > Metazoa > Chordata > Lepidosauria > Squamata > Agamidae > Phrynocephalus > Phrynocephalus forsythii. The sequence continues at coordinate 27,809,109 of JAPFRF010000011.1, read as the reverse complement.
AAACAATTAACTTCCTAGTACTTAGGAAAAAACAGCAGAGGCCAGGGAATATAGCCCCAAATGAGTTGGGTAGGGCCATATTGCCCTCCAGAAATTTCCAACCCCTGTTGTAAGACATTGTACAAGGGGAGAGAGGAATTACATACATAACAAGACCTATGTTCCACAGCCATTCTTTTAAAGTAATATATTATTCTGGCTTCAAAACAAAGCAAGTAAGCAAATCTGATGACACCCATCTTTTAGCAGGGATGAAGATGCTTGATCCCTTCATCTCAGCTTTGTAAGGTTAGGGACAGGCTGTGAGCTGGCAACCCTTTTTCCCTGGAGACAAGGCAAATCTCTCCCCCTTTGTGGGAAGAAAGTCCAGGGTATGTATGCCAAGGTGTATTTCATTCATGCCTCCAGCATGTGGGTCTCCTGTGCTCATGCAGAATGCCATCTAAGCATTTGGCTCACCTCATCCAGATACTCTGGTCACGATTGTCTTATGTTGTCACTGGGTGGCTTAGTGATTTTTCTACCATATCTTATAGCTCACTTACGACGTAGTAAAGCAGGATTGGGCAGCCATCAGCAGAGAGAGGCCCACTTGGGTCTCCTTAAAGCCTATCCAAGGTAACCATTGAATTTCAGCAGTGAAACACTGCAATTTTACTTTAAAAACAGAGGCCGAAGTCCTGCTACTTTATGCAGTAAGTGGCTTGTTTGTTGAGTCAACTCCTTTCAAGTGGGCCTGCTTTGTTTGTGTATTAAGCTTTTGGTGTAACAAGCCACAACTTTGAGTCCATGGAATTTACAGTACTGTATATAGAGAGGGGTTCACAGTACTGTATATAGAGAGGGCTTCACCAAACTACCAATGATCCCATGGGCCTGCAGCACATAGAATCATGAGATTTGGAAGAGACCTCAAGGGCTATCCAGTCCAACCACCTGCTCTTGCCATGCATGCACTCAACTTGTTGGTGGCTCACTCAAAAGAGGAGGCAAAACTTTCTATGTGAAAGTGACAGGATTTTAATTGTGTGCAGAGAGCACATGCCTTGTTTGTAAGATGGAACTGCTTTCCAGCATTAATTGGCTTACCCCTCATACATCTGAGACCCAATGCAATTGTGATTCCTGCCCCCTCCCCAAATAACCCATCCAGTTTGACAAAGGGTGCAAAATGGAGAAGGGGCCAGCATGCAGCTAGCTGTGACATTCCCTTCCCTGCAATAACGGAAGCTCAATCGCCTTCTGTTTCCCTTTCTAGCAATTAGCTGCTATGATGGAAGAGGAAACAGAAGCCCCTAAGCAAGAGGGTGGCAAAGCTGAGGAAGGTAAGTGGTCGGCCATGTAGAAGCCGCCCCCACCACCACCACAAGGCTCAGCAGCCCACACGTTTGCACACCAAGCACTGCATTCAGAAAGATCAATGACAGAAGAGACAGGTGAACATTAGTGAGAAGGGAGAGATGGTTCACTCTTCAATCTTAGCTTTTCCTTTGGGCGGCAGGTGTCAGGCAGCGGTAGGGATGGGCACATACCGCTGGCTTGGCAGTTCATGCTGGTTCATTGTTCAGCAGAACAAACGTTTGTGGGTTTCCAGCCCCACCTCCACTGGTAGGTGCCCAATCAGAGGCAGCACCGGGAGGAGGCAGGGCAGGGAAGCTGAGGCACTGCTTCTGATTGGCCGCCTGCTGGAGAAGGCGGAACCAGGAAGCACCAAATACTTGTTTAGCAAAAAAATACAAACAAACACAAATTGCAGAATCGGCAGTTTGTGCCCAACTCTATTTGGGGGCTCTCATGGGCTGATAATTGGTAAGTAAATATTTTTGATAATTAGATATTTAATCCTGCCACTCTCAGAGTTCCATCTGTTGGAGGACAGCAGGGCAACGTGATCAAGACGTGTGTAGAGATGATGCCAGTGGATACCATAAGAGCATCTGTGTGTCTGTGCCATCAGCCAGTGCAAGCCCAGGAGAAGTGCTTCGTAGAATATGGTATTGAGTAAACTCAGTTAGCAGCCTACACATTTCATCTTTGATTAAATCAAATAACCAAGTTCAAGGGTCTAGCCCTTATGATGGCAAAACTAACCTTGACAGTGTTTGTGACCCAGTGGGATAAATGTTCTTAAAGCCAGGAGTGGCTACCCTGGGAGTTTTGTAGTTATGGACTTCAAGACTGCCGTGTGCATTTTCTGTTACTTACGACCTCCTGCAGATTAAATGATGCCATCTGTTCAGCATAACTATCCAAACTGAAATATCCAAGGGGCTTGGGGGCTGATTTCTTTTTTTTTTAAACTTATGGGTCACAGAACTTTTTTTTCTGACATGTTGAAGTGCTGACTAATTCTTAAAAGCAGCATCTTGGACACATATTTGACCTCATAGCAGTGATTCACAATGAGTTGCTCTCTGCCTTGTGAAAAGTGTGTAGGGGGAAGTAGATTAATATAGGTGATGCAGGCACCATTGCCTAGTTCTTAATTGCACTCTCTGTTATGTAGCATGCTCCAGAATTCTTTGTGCTCAAACTGGAAATCTTAGGCTGCCTTGGGAACTCTTTTGGTCTGAAAGGTAGCTTGGAAACATTTTAATATGAACCAAAGGAATTACCTGTATTTTTCCATATATAAGATTCCGCCCCCGATGTGTGTGTGTGTGTGTTGTGTTGTTACAGTCGTGACCCACTCTTTGTGACCTTGGAGTTTTTTTGTTAGGAATACTGGAGTGGCTTGCCAGTTCCTACGCCAGATGCCTACAGCACCTGGTGTTTCCTGGTGGTCTCCCATCCAAGTATTAACTAGGTCGGACCCTGCTTAGCTTCTGAAATCAGGCGAGATTGGATCCAAAATTACAGTTTTGCAACTGCACTTACTGACACTTCCGTGTTTAAACCTTGGCTTACTTCCATGTAAGACCACCCTCAATTATTAGTCTAACAATTTTAGACAATAACACAGTCTTATACACAGAAAAATACTTTAAATGTATTCATGCTGATGGCAGCTTCCACTGTAGCAGCAAAAGGTTGAAAAACTGTAGCACTTAGAAATTAAAACCTGTAGACGAACCAAAAGTAATCAAAAACAAAGCCAAGTTATCTGATTTTATACAATATATCCTGATTTCATCCATGTTATAGAACATGCACAGAAAAGCTTCTCTTCAGATTATGGAAAGGGGCGACGGCAGGGGAGGGCTTATTTATTTTATTTTATTTTATTTTATTTTATTTACAAATGGTACCCCACAACCAAATGGTTTTTGGGCGGCATACAACAATGTATTAAAACTATAACTAAAACATCATTATTAAAACTATAAAATATAATACCTATGCTTTGTTTTCATAAGTAACTATGGAGAGAGCTCTCCAACCTGCCATAAAATTTTATGTACATTTTCTGTCTGTGAAGTATTTATTTATTTATTTATTTATTTATTTGTTTATTTATTTATTTATATACCACCCCATCTTCCGAAGCGGAACTCTGGGCGGTGTACACTTAAAAACAGACAGCAGCAAACAAACATGAGAATCAGAGGCAAACTACCAATAAAAATAGGGGGCACAATACCCTCCACAAAGGATGGTGTGGGTGGTGACAAAAATAATTAAAAATTAAATAGAAAGGTCGCCAAATGCCTCCTTGAAGAGATGTGTTTTCAAGATTTTTTAAAGTAAAAAGTTTTATTTTACTTTTTTTAAGTAAAGAAAGGAACATCTATAGTGAAGTCAGCACCTTCTGTTAATAATAATAGCTTCTGGTTTTTTTGCTTTTAATTGTTTTTTGTTTTTTTTTTAAAAAAGATTTTGCTTCTGTTCTACAACTAGCAGAATAAACCATTGAATATGGATAAGTGTATAGGGATATCTGAGAAAGATATATCTAGCATCCCTCAACAAGTCTTTTTTTTTTTGCCTCAGAAAAAACCTCTGCTCCCCCCCCCCCCGTTCTTTAGCACAGAGAATGACCTGTATCACCTCAGGGCTTGCTGTTATGGATCACAGAGTGCCAATTTCCCATGTCTCCCCAAATGGGAAGAGAGGCCCCTCCTGCCTCCTGATGCTGTAGAACAACATATATTACATGGTTAAGGGTGGTCCAATTTCCCACATGTATGTTTATCAGATATGGCCTATCAAAGCACTAATGGTGTGGCGTTTAACACCATGATGAATCCAGTTGCCATAATGAAATTTGTTAATCTTTCAAGTGCCAGCAATCTACTCACCCAGGTATCTTCTAGGAGGGAAAAATTCCCATAAAGATAGTATCTCATGTTTATAAAAAGCCAAAGTGTAAATGTTCTTGCTGTTAAAATCCACTTTTTTGTTCATGTGAGCAGAATAATGCTTCAGAATAGGATTTTTTTTTGAGCCCCAGCTGAATGAATGTAAAAGTAATCAGTGTTACATCGATGGAAATCTGTCCTGATTTATTTCTTCCTGCCTGTAGCCTCACGGGTGAAAAATATAAAATTGTAATCTTGTAGGGTTTTTCTTTTTAATGAAAGCAATAGAAAGTGGAGCTATTTAAACGTAATCTCATTTACTTCTCTGCAAGCTCTTGCTTTGAGGTAGCTAGATGTTTAGAGCTCTCCTGCGGCTACTCAGTAGAGAGGCAAAGCACTTTGAATATGCCCAGAGATACTCTTTTAAAATCTCATGCCTTCACTGGGTAGTGTGCCCTGGCAAGGGAAACCCTTTCTGAAGCAATTTCATAAGGGTGCGGCTGTCGTTGGGGATTGTCCTAATGCCCAATGGCCATCGATCAGCCCATAGTTTACCCCTGCCCTCCGCTTCCTTGTGACTGTAATTATTGCCAGTTGTTGCTGTTTATCCTTAGAAGAAAGGTGGAGACATGTGGAAGTGTTAATGGGGGTGGATGCAATCCACACCACAGAGAACTAGCCTTGCAACTTGCTATAAAGTACAACATAAGAACAAGCATCTTAAAAGCACGAGAACCAGGTCGCAAGACTAAATGGCATTACGTCTGTGAAGATTCTCAGTCATCCAGGTTCGTTTAACTGGGAGTTGAGTCATGGTTACTGGACTTCTTTTTTGAGAGATAGAAACGTTTCGCTGTTCATCCAAACAGCTTCATCGGTCTGAATACAGCTAGTGCAAGAGACCTTCTTATAGTCAGCTTGACCTCTTGTCCCCTGGTCTGATTGGCTCATAAGATGAACAAAGCCTGAATAGGCTCGTTAGGGATTCATTAGGATCCGATACCAAACCATAAAAGGAGCAATATAGTATATGCAGTCCAATGCAGTGAAGAGGGTTCAGACCTCTACATTGGAGAAACTAAACAGCCATTAAACAGAAGAATGGCCCAACAGAGGAGAGGTAACAGCTCAGGACCAGAATCAGCAGTACACCTCCATTGGAAGGAAAAAGGCCACTCTTTCAAAGATGAGGATGTACACATATTAGACAAAGAAGAGAGGTGGTTTAAGAGAGGAGTAAGGGAAGCCATTCATGTTAGCATTGAAAATCCCTCCCTCAACAGAGGTGGTGGGCTCCGGCATAGTCTATCTGCTACTTATCAGGCTGTACTTTCCAAAGTACCCAGGCAAATCAAGGAGCCTTCACCACCAGGTCACAGCTAACGACCCATTCTTGATGGGTTTCATCACCTTAGGCCATTGTTTACCTTAAGGCCATGGACACTAATGTCTTCAGCCTATTCAGACTTTGTTCATCTTATGAGCCAATCAGACCAGGGGACAAGAGGTCAAGCTGACTATAAGAAGGTCTCTTGCACTAGCTGTATTCAGACCGATGAAGCTGTTTGGATGAACAGCGAAACCTTTCTATCTCTCAAAAAAGAAGTCCAGTAGCCATGACTCAACTCCCGACTAAATGGCATGTTTCCAATTTTGTGTGCCCACAAAATTAGTGGCCAAGTTCGGCGATCCTTTGCTCGCCAGCAGGGCTATTGGATTTGTTGCCAGGGAGCAAGGCTGAAAGCTATAAACAAATACAGTAATGCAGTAAACGTTGGTTTATGAGCATAATCCATTCCGGGAACATGCTAGTAAACCAAAACACTTATATCAAAGCAAATTTCTACATAAGAAATCATTGAAACTTGGATAATTCAATCTGGGGTCCCATAGACCAAATACTGTACACACAAAATGCCAAAACTCACAAAAGAAGTTGGATAGAAGTCCACGTCCACACCATGGCTTAGGTACCTGACGGCGGAATCTGCTCTGCTTGGGACTAACAACTGGATTTTACTCTGTGTTTCAATGTGACAATAATAAAGTGCAATTTGTAGCCCTATACACACTTGACTAGCTGCCCCCTGACAAGAAATTGTTTGAAAAAAATAAGAACAAACATTGAAAACAAACTAAATAAAATATAAACATGAAGAAGTAATTTCAGAACCATCTTTGAGAATTCCTGGAGAGCAGGGGAAGTCCTCATAGACTACAGGAGAGCAAATTTTGTCCCCATCTTCAAAAGGGGGGGGGAGAGAATCCAAATAATTACTGCCCAGTCATCTTGAGCTCTATTCCTAGAAAGATTATAGAACAGATTATTAAGACTGCCTGCAATTATTTAACAAGTAATGCCATCATTAATAGAAGTCAACACAGGTTTCTCAAAAACAAGTAATTCAGACTAATTTGATCTAATTTTTTGATAGAGTTACATGCCTAGTAGATGAGGGGAATGCTGTGGATGTTGTTTATCTTGATTTCAGTAAGGCCTTTGATAAGATTTAATGATTGAGGCATATCTATGGTGTCATGGATAGAATGTTGGACTAGGACTCAAAAGATCTGGGTTCAAACCCCATGTTGGCAAGGGGAAACAGCTCCTTAAATATCTCACTTATGGTGAAAGCTCTGCTAAGTTTGCTATAAGTCTGATGAAACTTTATGGCACATCACCGAGAGAGAGAGAGAGAGAGAGAGAGAGAGAGAGAGAGAGAGAGAGAGAGAGATGCATAGACACAGATAGGGGAATAGAGAGGCACCCTGTTACACTTTGAGGGAGCTCTCTGTCTAATCACATGAAAATTGTATCATCTAGTTTTCCCTTTGCCTAGAGCTCACTGTCTAATCCCCCTGATATCTTCCTAAGCCTTCCCTTTTCTTTTGCATTCAGGGAACCCAGAAGGACAGAAGGCTGAGAAGAACACTCCTGATGACAAGGTAATCGCTTGCCTGCTCCCACCAGTTTTGGGATGGTGTTGGGTTGGAAGAAGGGAGGAGAGGGGGCAGAGGGGGCCGTTCTGGCAAGAAGGCACCTGATTTTAAGCCTGCCTGGAAGCCAGGCACACGGAGTGGCCAGTGTCTTTCTTTGCATGCATGCACGCACCCACACCCCAAACCCAGAGGGATGCTGAGTTACTCAAGGTGGTTTTTCTCATCAGCTGCTGGGACAATTGGAATCACAGCAGGCTGTGAACACCATGTCAGACTCCAGCGGGAACCTCCCTTACATGGAAAGTATTTTGGAGAAGAAAGAGGAGCCCAACAGAGATTGTGAGCCCAACTCAAAAGGGGAAAGAATTTAAAAACAAATTGAAAAAAAAAGTTTAAAAACTGCTAAATAGAGATGGGCACAAACTGAAAAAATGGTGATTCATTTCATTTTGTTTTGTTTCATTTTTAACATTTTTGAAGAATTTGTTTCATTGGTTCGTTAATATGTTATTCATTTTTACCCGCTTTGCGCAATTTAATGCATTTGACAGCGCGTGGGCATCCCAACGCCCCAGACCAGACAGAAAACATTACAAAAAAATTAAAAAATATTTTTAAAAAGTGATCTGAGAAAACACAAATAGACATTTTAAGCACTCCCCCCCTGCACTCCCCTCCCCGGCTAGGTATTATCGGGCAGAAAAAATATTTGTTTCTGGGTTTGTAAGTATATTCAGGACGTTTTAATACCTTAAAAATGCCATTCTGAACAGATTCACCGCCATTAACAAAACTATGAGGCAGCCATTTTGTCCCCTTAAAAAAACCCCCGATCTCTTTAAAAACACATTTTTACATGTTTTAAATCACTGGCATCAACCTAATAGCTCCAATCCGGCATAAAAAAATGTAACGTATTTTTGAAGTGTTTCTCATCCGTTTCAAGCATTTAAAAACAGCTCATTTCTTTGCGCGCCACCATTAACGAAACAAAATGTAACGAGCCAATTTTTCCCAGTTTGTTTCGTTCGGATTTTACTCCTAGGTTCATTATTCGTTTTGTTACATAATGAAATTAAGAACAAATAATGAAAAAAATAAAAAATTCATTTCATGCCCATCTCTACCGCTGAACTGTTGGTTCGTATTCATGTGTACTGATAACCCTGATGAATACGGACTGACACATTTTTAGCGATTTTTAATTTGTCAATTCATTCTGATCTACAAGGCCCCTGAGGCACCCAGAGGCACCAAAATCGCAGAGAAGCATCTTCTGGCTCTCCTCTACGATCCCTCCAAGTTTGGCCGAGATTGGATATCCGATGTCAGAGTTATGCACCATCTCCAAAAGGACCTCCCCGGGAAGGTTCCCCACCCCACCCAAGTACCTAGAGATGCCAAATTTCCAGAGAGGCTTCCTCTGACTCTCCTCTATACCCCCAGATTTGGTGGAAATTGGGCTTCCCAAGCCCGTTGGTACAGGCAAGCCACTCCAGTATTCCTGCCAAGAAAACTCCATGCGCATGGGGTCACAAAGAGTCGGTCATGACTGTTAACGCGTAACGACGCAACAACAAGCCAGTTGCTAAAGGGCACTTTTCTTGGGGGAGCACTTTGTGGGTGTAGAACTCAGATATCTGGAACCCAGTCTTTATTAGACTTGAAGGGTATGTAGAGGAGAGTTGAAAGAAGCTTCTCTAAAAAAAAAAATTGGTGTCTCTAGGTGTCTGGCGGGCACTTTCTTAGGTGGGTTTTCTTTGGGGAAGCTTAACTCTGGAACTCAGTCTCCTCCAAACTTGCAATGCCTGTAGAGGAGAGTCTGGGAAATCATCTAGATCAGGGGTCCTCAACCTTTTTAAACAGGGGGCCGGTTCACTGTCCCTCAGACACTGTTGGGGGCCGGACTAGATTTTGAAAAAAATATGAAGAAATACCTATGCACACTGAACATATTTTATTTGTAGTGCACAAAAACAGGAAAAAGAATGCAATAATAATAATAATAATAATAATAATAATAATAATAATAATAATAATAATAATAATAATAATAATAATAATAATAATAATAATAATAATAATACAGTGGAAATAACTGAGGCTCCTCCAGTACCTCAAAAATATTTGGAAGAACAATTATAAGAATATAAGAACATCCCAGATGCATTTGGTGGGGCCACTGTGAGATACAGGAAGCTGGACTAGATGGGCCTCTGGCCTGAACCAGAATGGCTCTTCTTATGTTCTTATGTACTAAAGAACAGCCTTACTGGAACAGGCCACAGCCCCTCCAGTCGAGCATTCTGTCTCACACAGCAGCTCACCGTTAGCTTCAGGTTATTCCCAAGCAGGTGTCTTCCCTGCTATATGTCTGAAGAAGTGGATGTGTCCACAAAAGGTTACATTAAAACAGGGCTGCCCAACTTTGAACAGGTCGAGGTCTACTTTTTCTGTCCCAAAGTGCCTGAGGGCTATTACATGAAAAATAAGGTTAAAAATAAGGGTGCTTTTTTAGTTTTCTCCTCACTCCCCCTCTCCCTTCTTTCTTTTTTTTCTTTCTCTCCCTCCCTCCCTCCCTCTTTCTTTCTTTCTCTCCCTCCCTCCCACTCCCTTTTTCTTTATTTCTCTCACTTTCCCTCCCTCTCTTTCCTTCCTTCCATCCCTTTGGGCGGCCCTGCCCTGTCTTTGAAGGGGGCGCCGCGCGCTCCCGCCGGTCCCCTCCCTCTTTTGTTCTGGTTGGCACGCTTCGTGCCGGGGCTTTCAGCACCAGGGACCCGGACGCCCCCGCTCTTTGAAGGCAGGGCTCCTGCCGCCCGCTGCTGCGCGGCCGCCGGCGGCGGCAGCGGCGGGTGGCGGAAAGGCGCCAGGACTGGCTTCCCGAGGAGGCAGCAGCGAAGACTCGCGCCTTGCAAAGCATCCGCCAACCGCACCCCCTCGCCCCAATCCCACCGCCCGGTCTTGGCCGCGCCGCCCGGTCTTGGCATCCTTCCCCGGGAGAGGCGGTGGCGCAGCCATGCGGGTCTGGGCTCCTCGCCCCACGCCATTCACCGGCGCCTCCTGTGCCAGTGCTGGCTGCCCTCACCGTGATGTGCGGGATGCTCTTCTTGCCCTGGTAGCCTGGCGGTGGCGGCAACAAAGCGGCAGCGCTCTAACTCTGGTGGCGGGGGATCGAGCCCGGCACGGGGCGGGGCGGGCGGCTCCTCCGCGCGGGGTTCTGCAGGGATGGGGGCGGCAGGAGTCACCCTCCCCGCGGCACCTTGGTGGACGGGGCCGGGAGGAGCAGGAGAGGAGCGCACGGAGCGGCCGCCCCGGGAACGCAGAGGCAGCAGCAGCAACACCACCACCACCAGCAGCAACGGTGGCGGCGGCCGTCCAAGCCCGCGCTCTCCCCAGGTCGGGCGGGCGGGCGGGCGGGGGTCATGCTCCTGGGGCCGGATGAGGGTCCCTTTGCGGGCCGTAGGTTGAGGACCCCTGATCTAGATGATTTTGCTGTCTCTAGTGCTCGGGTGGAGGTGGGTGGGGGTGGGCTGTTACATAGGGTCTTAAAGGCAAAAATGAATCAACAATTCATCAATTCCTAAGAAAAAATAATAAAATCATTATTTGTGACAAATCACAAGTAGAAACAAACTGCCATTTTTCTGATTTGTGCCCATCTCGTAAGCCCAGCCCCTCATGTTGAGCTCTTACAGAACACAGCCAAACAGCCCGAAAAACTCACAACTATCTTACAATATTTCTGTTCAGTCATTCTTCCTCTTTACAAAATCACCTCTATTTTCTTCCTGATATTAAAAAAATAGGCTCCACATTTTAATGTTAGTGAATCCTAGCAAACTGTCAATGGAAAACGTTCTGTTGGGCAGACCTTTATCATCTGGTATCTCCCAGCATCCAGTAACTGGAACCTAGTAGGATGAACCCATTTTGGAAGTGTTTGGTTTAAAAACAAACAAACAGACAAAAATTATCCCTCCTACCCCAGGTACTAATTCCAAGCACCACAAAAATAAAAACCTGGAATCAAAGACTTTCAGCGTCCAGGAATTTTACTAAACGGAGCTCACAAAAAAATTAGTGTCCAGTTACCTCTTTCTTGTGTTGCAGATGGGTAATTGGGAAACAGGTTTTTTTTTGCAGCCTTTGCTTAATAAATGGGAATCCATCATTCAGATGGCTTTGACTGCGATTTATTATGAAGGAGTAGATCCAGGTCACTCTTTTGCCCTGAACTTTCGGATACTACAGTATCATGTAATACTTATAATTGACAGTAATTTTTAACTCATAACATGGTGCTTCTTTTCTGACAGCTAAGGCATATGGTTGTTTCATATTGGCTCAACCCCTGTTGCGTAATGTAGTGGGTTTGCACGAGAGTGGCCCCATTAAATCAAGGAAAACCTGGCCAGTTAACTCCTCTGTCAGTTTTATTGATTCCAATGGGCCTACTCTCCTTGCGATGACAGTAGGACCAGGTGAATTGGTAGAACTTAAGAAGGTGTTAACTTACCAAATCCTCACTGATTCAGTGGGCTTACTCATGCAATTTATTGTTCCAATCAACCAGATTTCAACATTGTTTCTTAAAAATTAATGTTTCATGATTTGGGATATAAATGAGTAATATTTGCTTGCTGTTTCACAATGACTGGTTTATAATGAGTTGCTGTCAAAGACTTTCACCTTTCCCCCTTTCTATCCTTCTTTCTTCTTCTTGTTAATGGACATGTTTTCTTCCTCTTTGTTGAGGCTGTGGCTACTGACTTATCCTCTGCATTGTCTTTTCTTCTCTCGAACAGAGTAAGAAGCAGCAGGCTGGGTTCCAACAGTCTCACTATTTTATCGCACTGTATCGCTTCAAAGCCTTAGAAAAGGATGACCTAGATTTCCAGTGAGTGGTGGTCGTGATCAAGTGGTGGGTTACAACAGGCTGAGCAAATATGGGTTTGGACCTCATTGACTCGCAAAGGGGCCAATATGGAACCATTGGGGTTGTGTTCCTGGAGTCAACAGAAATAAAACTGGGTCCTACAGGGGCAGCTTTCTTGTATAAGGCAACTTCCTCCAATGGGATCCCAAACATGAAGAAGCTCTAGAACCTTGGGCCATTGATTTCCTACCACTGGTCAGTATGACCCTCTGAATCATGAGGAGGCTTGCTTTCTGTCCTCGTCAAATATTCTGAATGAGCAAAGGGATCGTTATTTCTCCCAGATTCGAGTAAACCCTGTATTGCCACCATGGTTTTGACCAGAGGCCTGTTTCTCTTTCAGCCCGGGAGACAAAATTATCATTGTGGATGACTCCAATGAAGAATGGTGGCGGGTAAGGGGAACTTTTTTGCTTCAGGGTTGAACCTGGGCATTTTAAATGAAAGAGTTGGTTGCGGTTGTTTATTATCTCAGAAACAATATTTCTGACTTCAAAAGACCAGCGGTTGTAAAAGCATTACTGAGGTCTTGATTCAGTTCAGTTGCTGTGGCTTTGTACTGGCCGTCCAGAGACCTTTGGGTAGGGGGTGGCATATAAGTTGTATAAATAAATAAATAAATAAATAAATAAATAAATAAATAAATAAATAAATAAATATTGTTCAGGGGGGTCAGTTGACTCCTGTTAAGTGCCACCTGAGAGTGGCTGGTTTCACTCCTCCCCGACATTCACTACACAGAGAACAAGGAGGAGCAAAGCTCGGTTTGACCAGCCAAAGGTCAAGGCGGCAGGAGATATTAGGGAGCCTAGCAAGCTGGCATAAAGCAAAATTGCGGGGGATAGCGTTGGGCATAGGGGTGTGCTCTTTCATCTTTTTTCGGATGTCAACTTCCAGATTTGTGCATGTGTGTTTGTGGGTTGAAATGCCCAGAATTCTGCCTGGGGAATTCTTGGAGAATTCTGAATGTTGGGGGTCTTTAAAAAAGACCAGGAATTGTTCCCCTACCTTGCTTTAGAACTGGTATCCATTAATTCTGACTTGTAGCCTCTGTAGTATCTCCTTTGTGAGTTTTCTTCTCCCTCCTTCAGTGCTGTGTTTCTAAGGCATGTTTCTAAGAAGATTGGAAACTGGTTTTAACCCTTAGTGCTAAAAGTGGTTTTGCTCTGACTAAGTGAAGGACGAAATCCCACGTGCCATTATGTCTAATTTTGAAGGCAATTGATTAGTCATTGATGCTCCTAGTATCTATGATCAATACTTAGATATCTTTCTCTTGAACACAACAGCTAGACTTGAGGGGTCACCAGCCACACTCAGTTGCAATAAGAAAGATGCAGAGGAGACAGTGCCATGAACAGTGGCAGCAGGGATGGCCCTGCCATTAGGCAGAGTGAGGTGACTGCCTCGAATGGAAGATGGTGAGAGACGAGGAGAAGCAGGAAGAATTGGAGGAACAGGGCCTTGGCTGCCACACAGGCTGTCCTGTGCCTCCTGCCTTAGCCTCCTCTGTTCCAGATGGGTTAAGGGACCCTGTCCCCTAACCAGTGCTAAAGGGCAATTCAACCTGCCAGTCTGGTTCATTCCCTTTTATAGAAACAGGGATATTTGTGCTCTTGACCAGGAGGGTCAGGCAGGTGAGAAGATCCAGCAGACTATGTAAAATATTTCAATCACCTTTTGAGGCAATCATCTACTGTATGATGCTGTGAGCATCATTTGAAATCAGGGTATTCGTCTTCTAAAAATAAACACAACAAAACCCCAAGCCATGTGTGTTTTTTATGCTCTTTAAATCTTGAAAAGACTTAAGATATTTAGCACTTAATCTTGCTGCCATCTTCATGGTTTGCAGGGCAAGGACATGATAGTTGGATCGCTCTTGAACTTTTGGTGACCCATTCTTTCTTTAAAAGTTGACCGTGGATCTTCAAATGTAAGATCACTGGTTGATAGCTTTTATTGGACCACTAAAACTTGCCAGCTTTCGTGGAGAAAATTCCACTTCTTTAAACTTGGCTCAACCCCTTTGTGGACAATGTAGAAAAATTGTGCACAAAAGTTTTTTAAAAATGCTGGGACCTGACTGTGAGAGTTGATTTGAGACCTCTGAGGCTGTGTTCTCGAGCCTCACAGCAGCACGACTAGGAATTTTATACACCCTCCTCTGAGGACCAAAAGGCTACTGCTGTGTGTTGTGTATGACATCCACCTTTTACTGAAAATAACACCCAGCAGCAAGGGAGATGGGGTGTTTTTCCAGGGAAATGGGGTGTACTGAGAAGGAAAACAAAAGAAAGGAAGAAATAATTTCAGAAAGCAATGTGTGCTGCTTATATATCACCCCATAGCACTTAAAGCACACTCTGGGTGGTTTGCAAGTTAATTATTTAGGCTACACAGTGCTTAATTCTTTGCCTGACAATAATTTTTCCACCTCCAACCAGCCATGCTGGCAGAGAATGGGGAACGTCTGATGCTTGTCTCCTTCCATCCCCAAGCAAATTCTAGGTTGTAGTTCTTGTTGGGCAAAACATTAAATGTGGAAGAGAGGAGCTGTGAGGGGAACAGGCAGTGAAGTGAGTCTTCCCTGCAAACGTCCCCTACCTTGTCATTAGCGTTATGAAGAGCCAGCAGGATGTCAAACCCAATATACACCTCTTACCCCATTAATTCAACCCCAAACAATAATCTATGCCTAACAAAACCTGCCCTGTTTTAGGTGGCAACAAACAAACTGAAGGAAGTTCAAGAAAATCTGCAAAATTATTTTCAATCAAAGTGTTCTGCTTATATACCACCCCATACCACTCTGTTGTAAATACTGCGTTTGGGGGTGGGGTGGGGTCAGTAGCTTCTCTTTTGCAACCCTTTAATGTTTTCCATTTAGAATATGAAAAATTGCTATTCGAAGAAAAAATGAAGCGGAATCTGGATGGGCAACCATGTACATATTTTGAGGAGGAAGAAGAAATTGAAAATGCGCCCCTCTGGGAACAACATATATCCAAACGGAGAGTTACTACAGTGGTGCCTCTAGATACGAAATTAATTTGTTCCTTCAAGACACTTTGTAACTTGAAATTTTTGTATCTCAATCCAAATGAGGTGCAATGCACCCTGGGAATTGAAGTCTTCCGCAATTTTTTTTGTATCTTGAGTTTTCCCATAGAGAATTTTCGTATCTTGAGTTTTTGCAGAGGTTTCTTTGGCAGATTTCCATTCTCAGGGTACATTGCACCACAGATGGATTTTCCTTCATATCATGATTTTTTTTCGTAATTAGAGACAATCTTATCCAGAGGTACCACTGTATTTTATCTCTCCCTTTTTTTTTGTAGGGGGAAGAAGCCTAAAGATTCTCATTCTTGGCGTCTTGCTCAAGAAATCAATACCCTAGCCACTCTGCTCTTTCCATCTAGGCTAATGGTGGTAGAACTCAAAGTTGACTTGACAACTCTGCTTTTGCTTGTGGGCCTCCTAGGGCAAGAAAGCTGGAGATGTCGGAGACAAAATAGGATACTTTCCACCAAACTTCATCATCCGGGTGCGTTCAGGAGAACGAGTACTCAAGGTGTTGCGTTCCTTTGTTGGCAACAAAGAGATTGGGCAGATCACATTAAAAAAGGATCAGGTAGGTTGTCTGGGGGTGTCACCAACACAGACCCTTCCCTGAAAATTGGAATGGGGTTGAAATTCAGAGCAAATGTTGGGGATGGACGAAGAGATGGCAGTCAGGTGCTCTGGTCTGTAGAAAGGCTCTTCCTTCAGTAGTGTTAAACGTCTCCCTGTCCGGCTGACACACGTATTCATCATATCAATAATTCTTTAAACTCATGCACATGTACAAAAGACGGAGGTAACACTGGTAGCGGCTTTTGGGAACAAAATGGGAAGGAAATTACATTATTGGTGCAAAAAGTAATTGATGTAATTTTTAACAAGTTATTTTTTCAGGATATTTTAAAGCCATTTTAGAGACATTGTAAATGGATTATTTGGGGAAAATCCCCACACAATTATAAGCCATTCTCTAATTTCAAGGTGTTTATAATGGAAAGCAATAAACAACTAATACATGGTTACACAAATAATTCATTAAAGTTAGTGTTGCCCACTACTAAGTAGGACAAATGCTAAGAAAAAGAAGACAAGCAATTCATTAAAGTCATTTATTCAGTCATGGAACACAATGAAAAACAAATGAATAATATGGCACAAGTGATTTGATGGCCGGAATCCTGTTTGGTAAGGTAAGCCAAGTCATAGCTTTCAGTGCATTCTTTGCCAGTAAACAAAGTGCCCCTGTTGTGATTCTTGGGAACACAAACACAGGCTGGCATGGCATGTGTATGCCCACTTTTGAGAATCCCATCTGGGGCTTTTGATATACTGGCAAGGGGTGAAACCAACACCTCTGACTTTGCTTTTTTATACAACAGGATTTGGGCTGGTGAGTTAGTTTTTTAAGCAGTGTATTGAGTAGCGATGGACAGGTTATGTGTTAAACTTCAGAGGATCCATCTAACCCATCCTTTTCTCCCTTCATTCTGCTGTAGATTGTGGTGCAGAAAGGCGAGGAGTTGAATGGGTATGTGAAGGTCTACACCGGTCGCAAGGTGGGTCTCTTTCCTGTGGACTTCCTGGAAGAGATCTGATGCTGGCCCCGGTGTTGATAACAGTTTCGTAGCCGGGGCCCGAGAAGGCCAGGTGGTTTTCCTTGGAGAGAAATTCCCAACTGCCAACGGACTCTGAAATGGAGTTGGGTTCCATGAGTGCCTGTAGGCCACAGTGAAGATATGCTACCAAGGCCTGTATCTCTGAGCTAAGGTTCAAGGAGAGAAATACATGTACTACCATTTCAGGGGCCTTGGGTGTTTCCCCTTGAACTCTGTGGCTTGGTGGCAGATTCCTGAATGGGTTTGGCCATCACCCCTTGATGACATAGCCATGGAGTGGCTGGGACTGAGGCCCAAGCCACTCTGCTTCCTGCCTCCAAAGGAAGTGGGAAGCAGCCGTTCATGTTGGCTACCAGACTTGACAAAAGGACATTTTCTGCTTTCCCTTACAAGTGACACCAAGCTTGTGTGTGTGTGTGTGTTGACTCAGGGACTGATACATGGCTGTCCCTTTGCTGGTGGAATCGTGCCCGGTTCCGATGTTGCTCAGATTGCTTAGCTATTGTTACGTTTTCCCCACATCTGCTATCTCTCCCAGCCTTAGTATAAAACATCAAAATCCGAGGGTTATGTTGAACAAAATGGTCTGACTGCTTCAGAGACATGGGATGGTTCCTATCTGGTAATGATGCTGCTGAAGTGACATCCTTCTCTCATGGTCCTCTTCCTCTGTTACTTGCCATTGTGTAGTAGGCTGTCTTTTTTCAGTCACACACCCCCACCCTCAGTTATGAGGACCCAATGTAGTACTGATTGTAACTTTGTTTTCATTGACATACATCTCTCTGTACACAGCCATGATCATGGCTTTTCGGCCATTGATGGAGGCAAGGCCATTAAGAACATAACCACTGTGAAATGGAGGCTCCTTGGTGTGATATAAGGAACACTGGGGCTTTCTACTGTTGTGTCCTTTGAGACAAATCAGGAGGCCTTGGAGGCCTTATTGAATGTAGCAGTTCTGGGGGTGAAGGTTAAGAGAACAAGGCTACAGAAGGTCTGTAAGAACTGACCCATGTGCGCTCCTTCCATTGTTCCTTCTGGTCACAACTCTCCAGTCTCTCAGTGGGAGAGAAGAATAGGGGCGGAAGTTCCATCAGCTCAAATGGGTAAGCTTGGAAACTGTCTCGCTGAAAGACATTTCCTGGTGCCAGGGTTGCTGAGAGGGATGCCAGCAGGATAGGCAACCTGGGAAGGCCCAGAGGGCCAATTTGATGGCTCCAGGAACTGCTGGAGGCCATTCCAATTCGCCCACATAATCCTATGGTCATTTTTGTGGGTTTGGATATGTTAGGGAGGTTACAAGGAGCTGCACCCTATAACAACCCCAACCACTCTAGAGGGCACCACAACAGCCTTGTGGGGGAGGAGGTCCGCAGGTGACTCCCCGAGGTTTCAGCTTCCCCTCTCCTACTTTATAGGAAGGATTTGGTAAGGAGGCTTGCTATTTTAGAATCAACCTTTGGCTGCTGTTCTTGACCCAGCCATACTCATTTAACACACACCTTGAACATTCGCCCCCCAAAGGTGTGCCTATGCTTGTACATGTAATTGCTGCATTACCAAGGTTTTGCATTCAGCCGTTGATGTGCTGACAGCTGTTTTCCCACAGCTGAGCACCCCAGATGAGCACATTTGCAGGGCCTCATGTTCATGTTCAGTGCCACACAGTTGCGTCATTTGCCCCAAACATACTAAGATATCAAAATATCCTAAATTGTGCTTGACTCTCACCTGCATTCTGCCTATTATTACATGTCTTATGTAAATGCAAGTAGGTAAATAGTCACCGCTGTAAAAAGCAGGAAGGTAAAACCATGTTTCCTTGCAGCCATGCTGGCCACATGGCCACGGACTTGCACAATACTGGCTCTTCGGCTTGAACACGGAGTCAGATACGACTAGCACGCATATGTGGGGGGAACCTTTACCTTTACCTTATACTTGCCACATAGTGAACAGGTACTCTCTGGGAAGTGTCTACATGCCAATGACCTTTTGCAGTAGGCCCTTTCTGAATGGTTAACACTTATATGTTGGCAAGACAGCGGTGCTGCTCCTCTCCCTCCCTCTCTAATACCGTTATCCTACTGTCCGAGCATTTAGAGACTCTCGTGACTAAATAGGCTTAGCAGTTCTGTGGTTAGTGCCAAACTAGAAATACTCCAGGGCTCTCCAGGTATTGAGATCCTCAGTTTCCCCCACCCTGCATTTGAGGGGTGGGAAGTTCTCAACCTTCCAAATGCAGCAACCCTTTCATACAATTCCTGATGTTGTGGTGACCCCTTATCCTGCTTGGAAGAGGCCACAAGCCCCCTTCGGCAGGCCACTGCCACAGGGGCCATAGAGAACTTCCCTCTACAGGCACCCTCAGCCAATCGCAGCCTCCGGTGCCATTGACTGACATCTCCTCCAACCTATCAAGCTGTAACTCACTCCTCTCCCTCCTCCTCCAGACACAAGCCGTTTGTGCCTTTTTCTTCACTGGCTCATGGTGACCCCTGTGAAATGGTCGTTTGACCCCCCAAAGGGGTCCCAACCCCCAGGTTGCGAACCACTGCACTAGAGGGTACATGCCGACACATCTAGAACATTCTGGCTGTTTGGATATGGTGGCCTTTGCTGAAATATTCATGATTGTTCCCTTCATCTTTTCCTAAAGACCATGATGTCCTCACACAGCAATGCTGGAGAATTATCTATCAAAATCAGGAAGCCAGTATAGCTAAACCAATGCTCCTTTTTCACTGTACCAGTTTTGATGCCAAAGGACGAGGAACAGGTTAAAAAGCCTTCTCTCTGTTGAATCTGGGCTAACTCTTTTCTTGACATCACATGCTGTGATTTGGCTTTAGACCTCAAAAAAGAGGTTTACACAATACAAACAACCAGTAGGAATATGGTTTGTTACTAGCTAACACTCGAGGAGATCAGACTTGTGATCTTCCCCGCCCCCAGTACCTCAGGATTCTTGTCTTGGCCCCACAACCCTCCTGTCTTCCTCACCTGAAGCTGAGATTTTCATGGCTCTGAAAATATGACATTCTTTTTTATTCTAGCCAGTGGTCTGGGCTTTTCAGCCCTGGTGTTCTTTTCCTTCCTGTATTTCTTTTCCCATTTATTATATCTTGAATGACCAGGTGCAGTCACTTGTATATTTTATTTCTTGTCATGTGACAGAAGTGTTCTAGCTTTCTAGCATTGTCTCTGTGTTTCAGTGTTGATTCATTTGCCTTAGTCCTGCTTCACCGGTCTCCCTCTGGATCCAGTGAATTGTTCGGCATCATGTAATGTTCACATTTCAGAGACTCCTACCATTTTTTAAACAATAGACTACTCTTCACCCTTCAGCAGCGCTGGCGTCAGGGGTGCTGGATCCCCCTGTAGTTCAAAACCCATGTAAGACCCTTATGCCACCAAACATTGTAGCAACAAAGGTCAAACTGTTGATTCACACACACACACACACACACACACACACACACACACACACACAAAATGAGTTTGCTGTCTACCAATTTGCATCTCTAACAGCATTTGCAACCTTAAGCTTTTTCCATGTGCTAATTTATGCTAACCAATATGTTCTTTGGAGATGGGGATGGAGTGTCTTTCCACTGAATTGTGTCTTGTCCCTCCAAAGAAGGCTGGCAGAGACGTGCCACCTTTCTCTGGAGCACGAATGAGCAAGGTGCTATCCAAGATGATGAAGGTTCACCCAGCTTTTCTCCTCCTTCGCTTTTGCCACCCAACACAGTGGTTTTGGGTAAGATGCCACCTCCCATGTGCCACACTTTCTCCTTTTGCCCAGGGGTGCCTGGCCAAGCCCAAGAGGTGCTAGCGGTGTGCTACATTGGCAGTGCCAAAGTGACCGAGCCTGGGGCTGATTCTTCCCTCCCATTCTCTCACTTTCCCTGACCCACAGCATCTTCTCAGCGTGCCCCAGCACCTTCTCTGGCTGCCATGTGACGTCATGCCAAGAGGTGGGGAGCGGTAGAGTTCCCTTGGGAAGATGGGCGGGGTATAAATCTAATAATAAATAAAATAAATAAATAATAAGCCACATACAGTGGACACTTGTATAACAAACAGCTTGTATAACATAAAATTTGTACAACATAAAAAATTCTGGAGATAGGGTAAATTTGCTTAACATAATTGCCTATGGGGAAAATCCATACAACATAAAAACAGGATCACTCCGTTTTCAATGCATTCCTATGGGAATTTGTATAAAGGAAAATTTGCTTAACATAATTTCATTTGGAACGAATTAATTCCTTTATACAAGGTACCACTGTTATAACCAAAACCATGTTGCTCTGCCATGTGCAGTTTATGGGAGAAGAGTATGTTAATGTCTGTGAGTTTCTGCTATAAAGCGGCATTGAGAATACATAAGGCCATACCATAAGAAGATGAAGTAGTGTCTAACCAACACAGACCATGATTTAGGTCCAAGTGGGGATTCCTGAGTTTCCAAGGCTGGCCTCAAAATGGATTTAGAAACAAAGATAGATGCAAATGACACACATTATTTTTTTAAAAAAAAATCACAAAGACCCTGATGCTAGGGAATGACTCTTGAAGGTTGGATATGAAAGGCATGGGAAAGGAACAAGGCAGATGGGTTATATTAGCTAGCCAGAATGTTGAGTTTGTCTCATGTACAAATGTAAGTATTCTCAGAACAGGGCCTTGAGAAGTATCAGGCCTCTCTGTCTCCATCACTAGCACTCTGCCTTTCCAGAGAGACATCTGACGGGAGGCACGTAAAGGCAAGGGCCATCCCCGATGGATGCTTGGCCTCCTCTCAGAGGCATCATTTCATGTTAGGTTCCATCTTTTGAAACACCGTGAGCCCCTGCAGCTTCTGAGCCACCTGAGGTGAGCTTCCGCTGTACTCCAGCTCGGCCGGGCTGAGTCCTGTGTGGGCAAAGAGGACGAGAACTGGGCAAATAGGGTGAATTTGTACTTTGGAAGAGACGGGTGCAGGAAGTGCTTGCCTAGCTCTCTGACCAGATGAGACGAAGGTCTGAGCAAAGGAAACATAGGCACAGGGTGTCAGAAGTGGCTTTTAATTTTCCAGGCAGCTCTAGCTACCTCTCCAGGCCTTTCCCCAGCCTGCCTCTGTGGGTGAGGTAATGTTGAAGAGAAGAGCTAAGATGGGGTTAGGTTGGCCAAGGGCCATGTACGCGGAGCCAGTTTCTTCACTTAGAAGCATATTGTATTTTTCCATGTATAAGACCCCCCCAAAAAAAGTATAAGATGACTGCTTGCAGAGACAAGGTATGGGTAGCGTTGCAACTGTACAGTTCTCTCCTCGTCTTACTTCCATGTATAAGATGACTCATTTTTTAAACATAAAAAATATAGTCCTACATGGAAAAATACTGCAACTCGAGTTCAGAAAGTACATTTTTGGACCACAGCTGCCAGGAATTCCCAGCCATCTTGGTCATATATGCTGGTGGATTCTAGGAATTCTTAGGAATCCCTAAGCCCTACATCCACTGTCAAGACATGATTGTACGTGCCTCCTGCGTCTTTGGATCTGAGGGCTGCTTCACATTGATGGGAGCAGCCCAATGAAGAGGCACCGCTCTTCTGCACGTGTTACCTCTGGCCATGGGTGTGTGCCTATTTGTGGCATGTACAAAACGACGCATAACACAGTTGTCTCGGCATGTCACTGCATCGCACAACTGGGAAATGTGGTGTGTGGTGCAAAAAAACAAGCAAAAAAAAAAACAAATTAGAACCCTGAGAATCTGAAACATGTGTTGCTGCTGCTGCTTTTGTTTCTAAATAAGCAACTCCTTTTAAACCCTAAGAGAGAATGTTTTAAAAGAAATTCTAATCATTGTCTGGTGGGATCTGAGAACTGGGATTGGGCAGAGG
Source organism: Phrynocephalus forsythii (assembly GCA_029282475.1). NCBI lineage: Eukaryota > Metazoa > Chordata > Lepidosauria > Squamata > Agamidae > Phrynocephalus > Phrynocephalus forsythii. The sequence continues at coordinate 27,786,415 of JAPFRF010000011.1, read as the reverse complement.
TGGGATTCCAGATGTGCCATGGCATGGATTGTCAGTACAGTATGTTTAACAGGAGAATAAAGCATATGAAAGCAGTAAATGACAGAAGAGGCTCCTGCCATTTATTTTGGTCACAGAATGTGGCTAGAGGTCAAGATATGTGCCAAACGGTGGTGCAATCTTATCCCCATAGAGAAGAACAGTGAAAGTTGGAACTGCAACCTCCTTTGAATGACTAGCATCCATGTTTTGGAAATTTTAAAAAAATAAATAAGATGTCATTAATGAGATTTTAGCTTGCTGTGGGTTCTGGCTCCAGAGTTGTATACACAATCTGGATTCTCCCGTCCTCCTTCACTCCCAGCTGGGTCTGTTTTCAGTTCCAAATGTCCCCCTCCCCTGTCTCTGCTTGCTGAGTGGAAACGGGCCAACCTGGAGCCACGATGTCACTGACGGGAATGTGAAACCAGAGCCCCCTGCCTGGGTGTTCAGCCGAGGGGCTGTCACGAGCGAGCCTGAGCAAGAGAAACAGGTGCAGTGGAGTTTGTTGATGTTTAGAGTTTAAGTCATTGGAAAATTCAGGGACCAGCAGACCTGGGGTGGGGTGCAGCTGGATCCCTAAGCAAACAGGTGCCCATGCCGGTGTGTGTGTGAATCGCTGGGAGTCTCAGGCCGAAGAGAAAGGGAGCCATGCTTGGCAATGAAAGCCTCTGAACAGGACCTGTTGTATGACACTGTACCTCAAGGGGGTGCTAGTACTCTGCAGGACACATAGGCTTGAGAGTTTTAAAACAATGTCTTCCACTCCCCCCATGGCTCCTTTTGTTTGCATCCTGTTCTTTTGTGATCGATAACCTTAAGGCAAAATAATTTGAAATACCAGTTTTACGGTAGGTTCTGATGGCCCCTGCCTTGCTTTTCCCTTTTCCCTGGTTCCAGACGTGCTTGTTCATTAAAGCCAAGTGTAAAACTCCATGGACATGGGGTCACAAAGTCGGTCATGAGTGTAACAACAACAACAACAACAACAACAACAACAACAGAAGGTGGTTGTTGCAGCTAGATTAGGAAGGAAGCAACATCTGGACTGCAACTTCCATCAGCCCAAAACAGTATGGCCACTGGTGAGGCATCCTGGGAATTGTAGTCCAGCAATATGTAGGGGAGCCACGTGTTCCCCATGCCTGCGTTGAGTCCATAAAGCTAGTCTCTGTGGCTGTAACGCCAGACCATTTCTTACTCAATAAATGATCTGACAAGAGAGAGTTCTATGTCTGCATGTTTATTGGATCCAATAAGGTAAGCAGAGAGATTTCGACCACAAGGAGAGGAGCAAAACCCACCTGGGAATTGGTGTTGGGGTTTTTTATAGATTCAGGATAGCCAGGGGAAGGGGGAAGGCTTAAGACAAGACAATGGGCTTCTGCACAGCAATCCAGGGGAGATAAAATATTTCCTAGGCCAGGATAGGTGAGACATTTAGGGATAACAATAGGTAAATAGGTGTGAGAGGGGATTAGAGGAAGCCCATGAGGATTAACTGCCAAGGTGAGCTTGCTTAACATATCCACAGGAGACAATCAAGATAGGATAGAGGAGGGCTTTGGAATGCAAACATAACATACAGATCGAACCAGAGGGTGGTGTCTAGGCATACACAAAGGAAATGCAGAGTCCAAATAGATTCCAAGTGGCTCAAACCAGTTTCTGGAGGGTTCAGGAAATGAGGCTAATTAATGAGTCCATTCCAGGGTTGATCCTTCATCCTTCATGTTGGTGTTATGATGATGGTGCCTTTGTGCCAGGAGGAAAGCAACAGAAAAATGGTGGAATGGGGTTGAGGGGTGGAAAGAGGGTGGACACAGGACATGGGGGGGCATATGTGGGTGAAAGCAGAGCAGGAATATGTAGACAGAATAAGTGGACTTCCCATATGTGTGAGGAGTGTTCTTGTGCGACGATTTAACAGTTGTGGGGATCCCTTGGGGGGCATAGGGGTTAAATCTCCCACGCAGTGAAGCAGTGGGATCCAGTAAGCAAGCTACCTTTGGAGTCCACAGCTGGCCCCTCTCTTCATCGCCCCCCTGTAGATTTTATGAATTGCAATCCGCTATAGGCTGCCTAGGTGCCCTAAGCACATCCAATCTTGCCTCATTTGAGAAGCTAAGCAGGGTCGGCCTTGGTTAGTACTTGGATGGGAGACCACCAGGGAATACCAGGTGCTGTAGGCGCCTGGAGTAGGAACTGGCAAAACCACTCCAGTATTCCTGCCAAGAAATCTCCATGGACATGGAGTCACGAAGAGTCGGCCACGACTGTAATGAAACAACACACACACATAGGCTACTTGTACAAAGTAATCAGGTTCTGCTACTCAAGTTGGGAGGCCTGGCTGTGCTCTTCTCTACAGGAAACCTGATGGATGGCTTATCAGTGGTTCTCCACCTTTGAATTGGAGGAATGGATATTTTGAGGGCTTGGCAACAGTAAGTTGTGTGGGTTTGAGGCAGTGTTCAAAAGGTGATCCCAACACCTGATCTAGGTGCACGGACAGGGTGGGTTTGTGGGCCTCGGAAAAGATGATGGACAGAGTTGAAGTAGCTATGGGATCCTTTGCAGTGATTCCTCAGCACTGATTTGGGGGTGGGGTGGGGGCTACATTCAAAAAGTATTTATCTGTACTTGTGGGTTTTTTGTTACGGACTTGTACAGGCAGACCACCCTCAAAGTGGGGGGGGACAAAGTCTCCTCACGCCCAGCAAACAATTTCTCATCCAAACAGCTTTGTCAGTGTGTGGGAAGTTAGTGGCGAGACCTCCATTTTATAGTTCACCTTGATTTCACATCACCCTGGTCTGAATAGGCTCATCAGTTGGACAAAGGTCTGATTAGGTCTGTTAGGTGGACAATGGCCTATGCTGGGCAGAGAATATACTCACATTTTCACGCCAGAAACCCAACACACTGACCATCCCCCCTGCCCCCAGGAATATATCCTTATAAGAGCATGAGAGGATCCATGCTGGATCAGACCCAGTGCCTTGCCCACCCAGCCTTCTCTGCCACATGAGCCAACCAACCCCCCCCAACACATACACGGGGAGTTGACAAGCAGGGCTTTCCATCTGTTGTTCACTTGCTGGGGCGGAGGTGAGGTGGCCTGTGTCATATCTGCTGAAGTGCCTGTGCAGTTAGCTCGGTCTGGGTCATGACTAGAAGGCAGAGAGGGGAAGGTGAGAAATTGCATGTTGACGCCCGGAGCTTTTGTCCATCTCAAGGATCGGAGTCCTGTGGCCCTTCAGATATTTTTGGATTACAACCCCCATCATCCATGATCACTGTGGATGGATGGAGGGGGACGGCCGTCAAACAACACCTACAGCGTCCCCACCTTGGGTGGTGCATCTCCCATGGGCTTTCTGATCATGCACGTTGATCCCTCCGGGAGCTGACATGGCCCATGCTGTCCTGTGTCCTGTGTTATTTCTCCACAAAAGGTCCGGAAACAGAATTACCAAACTCAACACATGCGTTTTGCTGGGGAAGTAAACTTTTGTTTGTGTGTGTGTTTTGCAGTGCAAAGCACAAAAGGACAAGCTGGGAGTCTTGCAAGGAGGAGGAGAAAACAAAAACCGAGCACAGTCTCTGGCATGGAAGGATGAACCGAATCATTGTTTAAATCCCGAATGGTTCACTGATTTTGTGAATAGCCTTTACAGTACAGTATTTGGGAACAGACTGAGACTTTCATTACCTCTCCACTAGATGGCAACCAAACCTCAAAAATTCTCCAAAGGCAGACTCGGTCCGGACACTTGGAAATTTGTCCACTCTTACATGGAGGAGGCTGTGTCTGTTGGATATTTGAGGAAAGGGCCTCGTGGATCCACAGAGGATTGAGTGGATTGCCATCCAGAATCTGCATCTTTCAGACTTCCAAGATAAGTGCTGCTAGAGTTATGCTGGTATGAGAAACAACCACCCAACAGTAAAAGTAAGATGTGATTAGATTTACAAATCATGCAGGGAATACTCAGGGCGAGTATGGTCTGATTCACATGATCTTCTGTTGAATATATTGGCATAAAAGTCCATGCAAATTAGCCCAACATTCCATCTCCTCTATCTGTAGTTCTGCCCCCCACTTCTGGGGCCTCCATTTTTTTTTTCAATTGAATGAATTCACATCAGTTCAGACAGTGTGATCATTTGAACCAGTGAAATGGCTGCCAGAAGCTGGATGTCTCAGATTCCTTGTTCAAGGTAGGGAGGAGCCAAGGGGCACATGTGATGGTGCTGGTCTCCTTTGCCTCCCAACCATCCCCCCCAAGTGCCTTCATGCCAGCATTTCCATAGCTGGAAACCATCAGTTGTGTTGGTGGTGATGAAAGCAAGTGAGGAGGAAATCAGCAGAGGGGAGGAAATTGACAACCTACCCTTGTTTGCAGCTTCTTAAGGTTGCTTTGCAGTTGCCACGCCTCCTGCAAATCTGGATGGCTGCAGCACAGCCACTTTAAGAAGGTTCTAAGAAGTTCAGATTTGCAATTTTTTCCCTATATTTTCTGCTGACTTCTGTGTGATCCGCTAAAGCAAATTCACTTAGATACTGTATAGGAAAACCTTGGAGCCACTTGCGGATGGGACAGAAAGGCTCAAGGAGGCACCTGTGCTTTGCACTGAGGACAGATGGCAGAATATGTAGCCCATCCCATGTTCTTGGGTCCCAATTCCCATCAGCCAGCATTGCTAATGGCAAACTCTTGTGGGGGAAAGCAGAAAGAGGTGTTGGGGGACTCATGTTCAACACCACGGCCACTGACCTGCAGGGTACCTCAGGGTACTGTCCTGTCTCTCATGTTACTTAACATTTATATGAAACCACTGGGGGAAATTATTCAGAGTTTTAGGGTGAAGTGTCACCAGTATGCTGATGATACTCAACTACCTCTTGTCATCTCCAGATTCCAAGGATGCTATTTTGACTTTAGTGCTTAGTTTTGGTAATGAACTGGATGAGGAGGAGGAACAAACTGAAATGAAATCCAGGCAAGACAGAGATACTTCTGGTCAGTAAAAAAGGGGGTCAAAGGATAGGAATGCAACATGTCCTAGATGGGATTACACCCCCCCCGTTGAAAAAAAAAAGAGGTGTGTTGCTTGGAGGTGCTCCTGGACTCATCCTTGACCTTAGATGTCCAGGTCACAGTTATGACCAGGAGTGCATTTGCAAAATTAAAACTAGTACGCCAGTTACAGCCATTTCTTGAGAAATCTGCTCTGGCCACTGTGACACATTCCCTAGTGAACTTCTGGCTGGACTACTGTAATACACTCTATGTGGGTCTACCTGTGGAAAGTCTCAGGAAACTTCAATGAGTCCAAAACGCAGTGGCCAGATTACTGTCGGGTGGGTTACAGAGATCACACTACACCCGTACTAAAGCAGCTCCACTGGCTGTCAGTCACCTACCAGGCACAATTCAAGGTGCTGACCTTCACCTACAAAGCACAAAAGGCCTGGGTCTAACCTACCTCAAAGATCAAATCTCGCAGTATGAAGCTGCTCAAGTGCTGAGGTAATCAGGAGAGGCCTTTCTCTCCATCCCACCACCTTCACAGGTGCATCTCGGAAGAACACATGAAAGGGTCTTCTTGGCTGCTGCGCCCAGACTCGGGAACTCCCTCTCACTGGAGACCAGGACAGCCCCATCTCTGCTGTCTTTCCGGAAACAGGCAAAGACCTTCCTCTTCAGGTAAGCTTTCCTGGAATGAGGGACTTCCAACTATATAACTTTATATGGATTACCATACATGATTGCATTGATTGATTTCATAAAAACACCAGTGTTTTCCATGTTACTGTACTTCCCTTTTTCTTTTTCTTTTTTGTGCTCTTTGTAGCTCTACTGTTACCTTTCAGTGTTCTAAGATGCCTCCTCTATTTCCCTGTTTTTAACTTTATTATGTCCTATATGTTCTGGGCTGTGTATTATCCCTCATTCTTGTAAGCCACCTTGGGTCCTTTTCCAAGGAGAAAGGTGGGGTAAAAATATTCTAAATAAACAAAATAAATAAATAAATCTGCATTATGGAAGTCCCACATTCCCTGACTTCTTTAGCTGATGGGATTGTAAGTCGGGCGGCTGGTGGGCGATGGGGGGACGGACGGTGATGGCCAGCGGTGGGGGAGGGCAGTGGGGGGGGCAGCAGGCTGGCCAGCACACTCTCTCCATTTTGGCGCCCTAGGCAACTGCCTAGTTCACCTTAATGGACGCGCCGGCCCTGACTGCAGGCAGCCTTCTGTCTATCTTCCATTTTAATCCGAATATCCTTGGTTCACTGTTCGACAAGCTTTCGGGCCTCTCCTCTCTCCAGTCCTCCTGATGACATCCCTGAGTGATGACTTTTATCTGGGTAGAATGGCTTCTTTAGGCTACACCCTTCTCCCCGCAGGTTTAAGGCGTTCTTTGTGCCTCTTCTGTAGAAAGGTAGTGCTTTTCCTGTGGTGGTTTTGTGCCAAAACTCAGCCCTGAAAGATGTCAAGAAGATGGGTGAAAGACCCTCTGAGCCAGGGCAGTGTGTGCTGCTGGGAACTAGTTTCAGATTCATTACACATTAAAAGGGAGGGTCTAGTCACGCACGGAACCCAGGAACGAATCTTTTTGTTGTTGCGAAATAATTACATATTTTAAGCAGTAAGGCTGAGGGGAAAAGTAACTTTTTCACTTGAAAAAATCCTTCCTCACCAGGTCACCCTGGAGCAAGGTGTGGGGTGTGTGTGGGGGGGTGTCAAGTGTTCATCCTTGCACATCCTTTTTAAAAACTGCATGCAAGATTTTTAAAATTAGACTTGGACAGGACTTCAGCCCAAAGTTCTTCTCCTCTGCTGGGGGCAGAGTGAGAAAGGCCTGCTCCACCCGTCCGTCAGCCTCTGGATGAGATAGGGTGCACCTTCTATCATCCCTGCAGATCAGGGGCTCTGCTGCCTGGGGACGATGGGGCCTGTAGTCCAACACATCTGGAGAGCCTCCGACTGGGAAAGCATGGATGTCAGGGACCGTCACTTCCAACTGGAGGAGAGGGGGCTAGAACCTGGTTCTTCCGAGCCTCTCTAGAACACGGCAGTAGTTTAGCTCTCAAGCCATGGCAGTGGAAGCCCAAAACCTCTGGAGGGGGTCACCAGGCTGAAAAAAGCCACCCTAGTGCAATGAGACCAATGGGTGGCAGCTTTCCTGCTCAGGAATCACTGGGTTATCTATACGGGAGTGAAGATTTGAGAGGCACATATTCCATTCCTCCCCTCTTGATTTAGGGGGGTGGGTCCAAAAGGAAGTGAGGATGCCTCTGAAACCTCCCTGTTTGCTTGGAGGGTCTGGGCTGCTCTGTGTGTGTGTGTGTGCGCGTGCGCGCACACACACACACACACTAGCCCGCTCCCTCCTTGCTCAGCTTGGCCCTGAGTCCCGCAGCCCCTCCTTGTCTAGAACGCTCTGCTTTCTCCTCCTCCCCCTCCCCCTCCCCTGCCGCGGTTGCCTGGAGTGGTTTTGCACACACTCCATCCATCCATCCCAGGGCTTCTCTCGCCCACCGCCCACCGCCGCGCTCAGCCAGTCTGTCACATCTTTAATCTTTCCGCGATCAGGAGCCTAATTAAATTAGCCAGCTTTGTTATACCTTCTTGTAATCTTATTGCCGGCAAATTGCAGCCTTCATAGAATCCCGGAGCAACCCCCCCCCCCAGGGACTGGTTGGTTGCAGCCCACTGCTGATTGCATGGCTCACAGAGACTGCCATGCTCTCTCCCCACCCCCACCCCACAGGCCCATTTCCCCCCCCTCCATCCCGCCCTCTCTCTCATAGGGTGACCTGTGGGGAGGAGGGCAAAAAGTTACACCATTTCAAAAGGCAAAAGGTTGTTATGCTCACCAGGAAGCGTGTGTGTGTGTGTGTGGAGAAAAATAAAATGCACCCAAATATTTGTGTTTCTGTCTTTTCATCAGGAAAAAGGCCAGTCCCTGTAGAGACAGCAGCCCAGATGCTGAAAGAGACTGAGAGCAAGCAGGGTTCCAGCTGGGAAGTGGAGGAAAGGCCCCAAAGGTTTGCACCCACTCTCTGTCGATCACTTTGATCCTAAACACACACATATACACACAGAGACACATTCTAACAGTGCTGGGCTGCCAGGGTTTTCCTACCTGGGAGTAAAGAAAGGGGTTCCGCTCAGGGCTAGCCTTAATGCCCGTGATGCCAGACTTCGCCCCTCCTGATGTTTTGGACCACAACTTCCAGCATTCTAAGCTTAGACTGCAAATGACAAAAGGCTGTGGGAGTTGTGGTCCAAAACATCTGGAGGGGCGAAGTTTGGACATGCCAGAACAGCAGAATAACCGCCCTCGAGGCAGCCAATACTGTCAAGATGGAACAGCGGTTCCCTCCACCCATTCCTCCTGGCTCCATCCCTTCAAACCCCCTCCAGTTAGAGGAAGTGTGTGCGCTTTGTGGCCTCTTCCCTTAGCTAGGAAGGGAATTTATTAGAGTATTTATGTAATAATATTTATATTATTATAAATTTATATTATAGTATATTATAGTATTATATGTAATAATATTTACATACAGTATATATATTATAGTATTTTATATATAGTATTTATTAATATTAATTTAGAGCATTTATTAATACTCTTTAAAAAATAAATTGCTGTGGTTGCGTTGGCCACCAGTGGTATGGCCACTATCCCACTGCCCCTGTTTCCAGGGCCGGTGCTAGGTTTTTTTGGGCCCTAGGCGAGGGTCGGGGGTGGGGCAGGGCAGGGGGCGGCGGGGGACGGAGCGACGGCGGGGTGGCAGGGGGCGGCGGATGGCGGGGACGGCGATGGGCGTGGGGGGTGGACGGCAATGGGCGCGGGGGGCGGCGAGCGGACGGCAACGGGCGGCAGAGGGGATGGGACGGGGTGGGGGCGGGGCGGCAGGGCGATGACGGATGGCGGGGGACGGCGACGGGCACGGGGGGTGGTGATGGGCGCGGGGGGCGGCGGGCAGGCGGCAACGGGCAGCAGGGGGACGGGTGGCGGTGGCCAGCGGCGGGGAGGCGGCAGGGGGTCAGCAGGCTGGCCAGCGCTCTCTGTCCATTTTGGCGCCCTAGGCAACTGCTTAGTTCGCCTTAATGGATGCGCCGGCCCTGCCTGTTTCAGCTGCCAGTCGAGGTCACTTCTTGTCTCTGGGTGCCACTTCACCTCTGGCAGTGAAATGCCTTTGGCTAACTCTAGAACGGTAGTGGGGAATTTTCCTCTTGGTGACCTCAGCCTATAGGGCAGTGGTGGCGAACCTTTTAGAGGCCCAGTGCCAAAATGCAATTCAAAAACCACTAATTTTCGCAAAGTGCCAATACAGCAATTTAACCTGAATACAGGTGGCTGTGAAGGGCAATGTCGGGTGCCCACAGAAAGGACTCTGAGTGCCATCTTTGGTACCCGTGCCATAGGTTCACCAACGCTGATATAGAGAATATCCCCATTTCTATATGTGGATATTCTCCTCTTCCTCTGCCTCCTCCTCTTCTCAACTCCCATTATGCTGGAAACAAGTTGAGATAAGAAAGCAGGGACTGTTTTCTCCTGCACCTTCATCCTGCAAGCCCATAATTTATTACAAACCTACATGCCCAATACAGTACAGCCAGTACAGGGTTCATAAGCCATCCCAGGGCACAGATCTGTGGGGCTCTGATGATTGGTACAAGTTCCTCTTTTCTGGTTCAAGTGGACTTGGCGTCTGCTTACCGAACATAAACCATCCATTTATTTATTACTGTATTTAAAAGACAGTATTTCGATCCTGCCTTTCTTCTCAAAGGGACCCAAGACAACAGGGACTTCTTTAAAATAGCGAGGGAAGGAGGGAAATATACAGGTGGTGTGATCATAGGCAAAATATGTTAGCTGACCACGTGTCCAGAAAAATCTATTTGAAGTTGGTGTTTGATAAAACATACTTTCACGTGGTTGGTAAATGCAAATGATCACTGCACGAACCTTGTTGATGCTGAGTCTTTCCAGTTTGTGAGTAGAATTTATTCTATCCTTTTTTGTGGAAGAGGTGGGACAAAGGAATGCGGTGTCTCTAATGGCCTCATCCTAGGCCTTTTCTTTCCATCCTTGCATCCAGTGGATTCAGCTGATTTTTTTTTTACATCCTTGGCAAATGGCTTGAGAGGCAGGAGCAGCATTCCAGATGGCATCTTGGGTGGTGAAAGACAGAGATCACTCCTTCTTTTTGCCCTGCTCCAGATGGGAAGGGGCCTGTGGCTCTTCCAGGTGTGGATGAACTACTTCCCTACTGTCTGAGCTGGCAGGAACTGACAGAACTGGAGTCCAGCAACATCTGGGGAATCACAGCTGCTCTAGATTGAAGGAACTGGAGTCCAGCAACATCTGGGGAATCACAGCTGCTCTAGACTGAAGGAACTGGAGTCCAGCAACATCTGGGGAATCACAGCTGCTCTAGATTGAAGGAACTGGAGTCCAGCAACATCTGGAGAATCACAGCTGCTCTAGACTGAAGTAACTGGAGTCCAGCAACATCTGGGGAATCACAGCTGCTCTAGATTGAAGGAACTGGAGTCCAGCAACATCTGGAGAATCACAGCTGCTCTAGACTGAAGGAACTGGAGTCCAGCAACATCTGGGGAATCACAGCTGCTCTAGACTGAAGGAACTGGAGTCCAGCAACATCTGGGGAATCACAGCTGCTCTAGATTGAAGGAACTGGAGTCCAGCAACATCTGGAGAATCACAGCTGCTCTAGACTGAAGGAACTGGAGTCCAGCAACATCTGGAGAATCACAGCTGCTCTAGACTGAAGGAACTGGAGTCCAGCAACATCTGGAGAATCACAGCTGCTCTAGAAGAAGGGGTGCTATTCCTTCCTGAGTCCTGAAACCACCCATGGCACTGGAAGGCCCCACTTTGAATCTTGACTCTGCAACAAACCCACTCATGGGCCTTTGACTAATGACTCTCTCAATACCAATTCCCTCCCTGCAATCACTTTGTCCTGCTTTATAGGGAGATTCGTAAGAATCCGGTTAGACTATGTGGATGAAGTGCTTTGACCACTTGAAATCTCTATAAAAATGATCGGGTTTGATGGCCAGAATTCTCCTTCAAATAAACATAGTGTGGAAGAGAAATTGCATAAAAATTTCTTTAGGTTTCTTTTGGTCTGTCTTGAGCCTGGGTACACAACTGTGTGTGAGTGAGCCTCGTGTGTGACAGCCAGCCAGCCAGGATGAGTACCCACACCTGTTATGCAATTTTTTGGGGGTGGGGGTCTGTTGCACAAGCCCAATACAATTTTGGCCAATGCCATTATTGCCGTGACAACTGTAATGCAGTCATCCTCCAAGGCAGAAATGAGCACCATCTCTAGGTCACTGCAATGCCACCCCACCCCACCCTCAACACTCTTCGGATGTTTATTTTCAAGAGTCCAGGTAGGAATGGTGGCATTGCAACCAGATTCCATGACTACAGTATTGTTGGGAAGTTATTTTGGGGAGTTTTCACTTCTGCCTTGAAGCGAAGGAGACTGGAAGGCGGATTCTCCTCCAACCCAGAACACAAGTACTGAAGTATCAGCTTTGGAGAAGGTAGCCATGTTAGTCTGTGCAAGAATTCCAGGCAAAAGAATCAAAGAAAAGAAAAGAAAAGAAAAAATATGTGGCACCTTAAAGACTAACTTTCATATTTTAATGTAACATTTCGTGGACACGGCCACTTATTCAGACATATAGCAGCAGAATGAACCAAGCAGACTTTGGCCAGCAGGAGGTAGCCATGGAGATGGTTTTAGACTTTGGGGGGCTGGCTGGGTCCCTCATTCTCCCACACAAGCTTCTCCCACCTAAGTTTCATTGTCCATTAACAAAAGGGTTCCTTCTCTGTCTTTCTGGCTTCCAACCTGTTAAGGGCCCTGCCAACAATCCCTTGGAGCTCGTTAGTGCTGGGTGCTTTTGAACTCCAGTGCTGCACCCCCACCCCTTTTCTAGCGCGCGCTCTCTCTTCCTTTTTCCACCATCAACGTTCTTTAAATGAAAGAAAAAGGGCGAACAGAAGACATTCTGAAGTGCTGATAAAAACCATCTCTAAGTTCAAGTAATTATGGCGATTTTTCAGCACCTGAACACACTGTCGCGGAGAGAGAAAGGAAGGCAGGCCGAGGGAAAGTGTGGGAGAAATGGATGAACCTGCCTTTGTATTTCAAATGAGAGAAAGCAAAATGCTCTAATCCATTAGCTCATTAGCTCATCTTCAGCACCTCTACCACACCCACGGAGCTCTTGGTGGCCCTGAGGTGCCAATTGGATGAGGAGAAGCAAAAGCAGACCCAGGAATGGGTCCGGCATGACTATTAAAAAGCACCTGCTGCCCTTTGTATTTGTTTGATTTATATCAAGGCAATCTTAATTGGTAATTTACGTCCCCAAAAAGTAAAAAAAAAAAAAGCCAGTTTAAATGAGTGACTGAATCCGGCTCTTCCATTTTGCAATTGAGAAATATATACACGAACTAGCGGACCGTAATTGCTACGTATACAGGAGGACTGTGCAGGCGTCTTAGGCCACTGCCAGCTTTTTTAATGGCATTTTAATGACCCTCCATATATATATAAATTTGGTCTTTTTATTAAGATACAAAGAGAAAATCCAGGAAATATGTGTGGAATACTTTAAAAAAACAAAAAATTTTTTCAGAGCAAAATGGGTTCAGGCCTTCAATGAAACATGGTGGAGGGTCTATTCTGGTTTGGGGCTGCTTTTCTGCCAGTGATGTTGGTGATATTGCCTCGTGTATTGATGGGATCCAGATTTAGAGAAGAACCTAGAAAAGATCCAGACAAGGATCTCGAAAATAATCTGGACCCAGACATGGAATTACATCTGGTTCAGAGTCCCCTGTGTGTGTGTGTGTGTGTGTGTGTGTGTGTGTGTGTGTGTGTGTGTGTGTGTGTGTGTGTGTGTGTGTGTGTGTGTGTGTGTGTGTGTGTGTCTGTCTGTCTGTCTGTCTGTCTGTCTGTCTGTCTGTCTGTCTGTCTGTCCGTGTGTGTCCCAAAGAAAAAAAATCCAAGTCAGGTGCTTTCCAAAAGGAATGGCCTGATGAATTAAAATCTGTCTGTACTTTTCAGCATACGTGATCTCATCCATACAGACCATTTTGCCAACAACAGTGGCAAAAACTTAGCCCAAAGCTAGGACAGACCTTTCACTGTATTTCCCTGAAGTCTGCAAAGACTCATTTGTCTATATCTCTTCAACTATTCTTCTCACATATTGTCAGTGACTGGACCCAAAATTTTCATCACTCCATAATTATTTTCCACTGTTCTTCATTCCAACCTTTGTGAGCTTTAGTATATCTTAGTCTTTCCACCCTGTTCCCCTTTTGGAAAACAGGGTTTCATTCCTGATCAGGTTTCTTTGGTCTGTAGAAGGGTCAACATGGCTATTCCGAGGCACTGCCAGATGCTTCCTATTTGGACTTCCCCCAGTCTCTCTCTCTCTTTCTCTCTCTCTCTCTAAAAAAAAAAAAAGAAAATAAAATAAAAGAAACTCTTGAGAAATATCAGATTTTGAAACTTTTCTTGGCCTTCCAGTCCTTTTTTGTCCTTGTCCTTTCCTGAGTCTTCAGATTTCCTTATCACAGCATGAAGGCCACATATGGAGAATCCAGTTTGTTTGTTGACTTCCCTTTAAGAGTATCCTTTCTGATGCAAAAATGTCATTTCATGTCTGTCCAGTTCTGTGATCTTTGGCATTTTGAAGGGAATGATGTGATTGAACGTTGGTCTTCTTAGCAAGCTTCCAATGAATTCAACTCGTACAACATGCATGGGTGATGCTCAAGCAGATCTTGTACAAACCTGTTGTCCCAGACCCTTCCCATTGCGGTCATTTTGACATGAAATAGTAGGACAACTATGAATGTTAGCAAGGGTAGTCATTAGAGTTCCATTCCATTTAGGTTTATAAGAGCCTATTTGTTCTAATGTCAAATGGCAGTCACACTAAATACAGTACTTGCCACTTGACCACTTAGAAGCTATTTTTTCTCTTTTTTTGGTATTGAATATTACATACACATTTCCTGTGTTTTCTGGTTGTATTCTAAAAAAGAGTCTGAGAAACAATTATATGTGGTCATTATTCCACTGCTAAAACATCAAATCTAATGGTATCCTAAAATTTTGCTTAGTATTGTATATTCCTGAACAAGTGATTGGTATGACTAATGGAATGCACTGGTTCACACCAAAGCTGGGCTTATGTAACATTGGCCAAAATCCTGTTGTTTAGTGTAATCTCACTAGAAAAGGCCCATTGAATCAATGGGGATTTAGTGAATCAAGCCTTCAACAAATTCAGCTGATTCAGATAAGCCTACTCTAATGGGGACTTCCTGGGTTAAAGCAACCTACTATTAGAGTGGGACCATTTGATTCAATGGAACTTAAAGAGGATTTGCCTTGCTAAATCTACATTCTTATTCTAGAGTGATTTACTACGCTAAGCAACAAGATCTGGGCCATAGGAGTGTAATTCAAAAACATTAGATAGATACTGTATAGCTGAAACCAGTATAAAGAAGCACACACCTAAAATGGTACAATATTCACTTTTGTGTGACCAGCAAAATTGCAATGGTGAAATGTATTTAAATGAAACTCCATTAAAAAGCCATGACGGTTAAGGAACTAGAAACCTAGTCTTATGCGGAAAGACTGGAAGAACTGGGCATGTTTAGCCTTAAGGCAAAGAGACTTGAGGGCAGATAATGTTTTTCATATAATGTCGTACAGAGGAGGGACAGATGAAGGTTTTCCATCACCCTAGGACACACAAGGAGACACAAGTTACAGAAAGCCAGATTTCAGTTCAATATTAGGAAAAACTTCCTAACTGTTAGAGATGGGTTATTGGCAATGGGTGAGGATTTGCACCTCCAATGGGAAGGCCACTGCTAACAACCCATACTTAATGGGTGTTGGGAAGGGCTGCATAGCTGGGACTTTCAGACACCCGAAGCCATTGTCCATTTAATGAGCCTGTTCAGACCAAGGTGGGGTGAAACCAAGGCAAACTATAAATTGGAAGCCTCCCGCCAACTTTCCTCAGACTGAAGAGGCTGCATGGATGAGGAGTGAAATGGTTTGATCCCACAAGAAAAGAAGTCCATTGGCCACAACTCAACTCTCACTCAACCCTTGATCCAAATTAGGTGGGTGGCCCCTCTTGGTGTCTTAGGAGGTCTTTCACCTCTCTTGGTGTCTTATTAGGAGGTCTTTCACTTCCTTTTACCAGGAGGCTCCCTTCTCCTGTTGCAGGTTCCCTATGATGAAAAGGTGGGTTCAATCCCTGTTCCTACAAACAAAGAGATGGGGTGGCAGGTTCTTTGAACAAGCAGACACCAGTGTCTTTCGCCTCAACCTGGATGGCTAAGGCAGGCATTTCTCCTGAAGTTCATGTAGCACCATGCCCCAAATTTCCTTTCTAGTCCCAGCTTCCATACCTCTGTGCCTACATGCTGTCTTAAAATGGATTCCAGGTATGATCTGAGATGGGAACTGTTTCATTTCATTTCATTTCATTTCCTAGCTCTGCTTCAAACAGAAAGATCGGATGCTTTGGGGTTCTTCTGTGGATGAACAGTATAAGCCTTAAGCAGCTCTCCCCATTAATTTTTGCTGTGTCTTCATAAATGAACTAGTCATTATTACAGCTGGCATTTGTGTTCATGGACACTTTGTTGAAAAGCCAAATAATTCAGGATGAAATTTTTCAAGTCTGTGATATTCATTAATTCTGTTCTTAGGTACATATAAAATGTAGAATGAGCATGGATTTTCATGCAACACTTATGAATACGAATGATTAGCCCAGTGTTTTTCAACCTTTTTTGGGCAAAGGCACACTTGTTTCATGAAAAAAATCACGAGGCACACCACCATTAGAAAATGTTAAAAAATTTAACTCTGTGCCTATATTGACTATATATAAAGTAATTTTCAATTTTTCCCACGGCACACCAGATCGGCAACAAGTGGCTGCAACTGGTTGAAAAACACTGGATTAGCCATCTCATGAATACAGAGTGTTACGCCATAGTCATCCAACAAGTGGCTGCATCTGGGCATGTCTGCTTCGGTGCATGTGTCTGTGCATGTGCGTCGCCATCGATCTTATATGACACATTGAGCTTCCTCACTTACTTGTGCCATATAAAATGTATGCATGCACACAGAGAATGAAAGTGAGGCCCTTGCCCCACAATGTCACAAAGCTACACAAGTCACCTTCCAGGTTTCATGTGACATACATGAGCCAAAAAGCAATCCACTCAATTATTCTTGATTAGCATGCTAAGCATACACATCCCACATCTTTAAAGTGGAGGATAGTTCAAAGCTTCTGCAGCCTTGTCCCTAACTAATTCTGTCAATAAAAGCTCCCTGGGTTCCTTAGTTTCCCAGGAGAGAGACTGTCCTGACGTCCTTTTACCATGGAGACCGGCCAGGTCCATAGAACTCTCTCTCTCTCTCTCTCTCTCTCTCTCTCTCTCTCTCTCTCTCTCTCTCTCTCTCTCTGCAGTTTCATCTACATTAAAAGAGAGGAGAGAGACTTGTGGGTGGGTGTGTGGGTGGGTGTCAATGCACATGCATGCACATGCATGTGCATGGAAGAAAGCCATGGATCCACAAGAGTTTCTTCCTTGGATCTACAAACCTGCAGCTCAGCAAACATAAGAGCAGCTTGATCTGTGCATGTTTTATGGTGTTGTCGGAGAAGTGAGCTCTGATTAGGCAGTGGCTTTAGGGCATCTGCAAAAATGATGAGGCTGCCTGAAGATTTGTGCTGCAGAATTGCTGTGTTTCCATCATAGTACCATCACAACATACATATGGCCCGGCCCAAGAGAAGTAATGCCAGCTGTGTAGATGGGATGGGACTGATGCACTTGCTGGTCTAAAAAATGCTCTCTCTCTTTCTCTCTCTCTTTCTTTCTCTCCCTCCTATGAGGATCTATAATCTGTTTACACTGTGGGAACTGCAGGGTTCTTGATGGATTTTTTTTTGAAATATTGTAATTGCACACACCCCAACACAAGGAATGAGTTAAGGGGAGGAAGAAAGCCACTGTGGCATACATAACATTTAGAGCCATGGTGGCAAACCTTTGGCACTCCAGATGTTTTGGACCACAACTCCCACAGTCCTTTGTCACTGGCAATACAGGCTTGGAATTCTGGGAGTTGTGGTCCAAAACATCTGGAGTGCCGAAGGTTTGCCACCACTGATTTAGAGTGTTCAGATGTGAGTTTCAGTTTCAAATCAAAACTGAGCCATGGTTTTCATTGGGTGATCTTGGACCAGGCACCCTTTGTCTCACCCTGGCCTTCTCTACTGGGGTGTCACGAAGCTACGTTAGAGGAAAGAAGGGACATATGCACCATGTTGAGATGATTTAAAGAAAGGTGGGATGTCAATCTTGCTAGTAAGTAGTAACAGACAAAGCAAAGTATAGAAGCAGATAGGACAGTGATGGCGAACCTATGGCACGGGTGCCAAAGGTGGCACTCAGAGCCCTTTTTGTGGGCACCCGACATCGCCCCTTCACAGCTACCTGTATACAGGTTAAATTACTGTATTGGCACTTTGCAAAAAAATACTGGGTTTTGAAATGCAGTTTGGGCACTCAGTCTCTAAAAGATTCGCCATCACTGAGATAGGAGCTACAATAGTTAAGTTAGAGAGGAGAGGTGAACCCACAAATTTTTCGCAAAGTGCCAATACAGCCATTTAACCTGAATACAGGTGGCTGTGAAGGGGCGATGTCAGGTGCCTACAGAAAGGGCTCTCTAAGTGCCACCTTTGGCACCCATGCCATAGGAACGCCAACACTGCCCTAAATGGTTTGGGATCTTGATAGGGACGGATGAACATGTCTCAAAATCAAAATATATTATAAGCAGACCCAAATGTGCTGACAGGGTACAAGGTCAAATTGACCCAGCAAAACTTGGCATAACAGCTGGGACTTCGCACAATATCTTACAGTACATGGGCACCAGTCTCAGCAAATATTTGTGGTTAGCTAGAATGGAGAGAAACTAAGGAAGTGAGAAGACAACACAAGGCCACGATGGCCTATGTAGGCACTATCTTATGGCACCAAAAGTGCCATTTTGCTGAGAGTAACATATGGCAGTTAGCCAGCAATGGGAAAACAGCCTCGGACTAGGAAATGAAGAAAAGCCATTCTAAGAATCATGATAGCTAACCGGGCATGATCTAAGAAAACATTATGTATAACATGCGTAAGCTGTGTTTGCAAAAAGGTATAAAAGGTGTAAGAGACCACTTTAATGAGGGGGCCCCAGAACAGCAAGGCTTCGGTCCGTGCCATGGGCCAACTTATGCTGTGATGGAACTCCCACTAACATCTTTGTTGTGTGTGATACTTGCCCTATGTGTGATACCTGCTTGCTATATTCTTGCTGCATATTACTTATAACTCTGTGTTCCTATATCTGTCTAATAAACTGAATGAACTAATTCCTTGCATGGCAGTTTTCTAAGAACCACCCATTCTTATCAATCTTGATACTTGATACTTCCACCAAGTTCTGACCACCCTACTTGTTGGTCTCAGAAGGGGCTGCTGAGGACACTGACGCCTAGAGAGACCCAGAAGAAGACAAGAAGCCGGGTGGCACCACAGATGTGGAATCAGCTCCCCTCTGAAATTTGTTTGGCCCTTTCCCTTGATGCCTTTAAAAGATCACTAAGAACATGGCTCTGTAGACAGGCCTTTCCACCTTCAGAGCACAGAGTGACATCAGCCTCTTCCATCCTGACTGTTTTCTTCTTCTTTGTTGAATGTTAATCTTGTTGTTTTTTAATTAAAGTCATGTTGTTTTATTGATTTGCTGTTTGTGTATAATTGGTATAGCTGGTTATTGTATTGTTTAGGGTTTGTTGTAAACCATCTAGAGTGGTCTTGGCTGCCAGATAGGTGGTATATCAACCAACCAACCAACCAAGAAAGAAAGAAAGAAAGAAAGAAAGAAAGAAAGAAAGAAAGAAAGAAAGAAAGAAAGAAAGAAAGAAAGAAAGAAAGAAAGAAAGAAACTCATAAATGTCTTATGAGGAGTGGCTTCGGGAGCTGGGAATGTTTAGTCTTAAAAAAAGAAGGCTGAGAGGGGATATGGTAGCTAAAGCTATGTTTAAATATTCATATAGAAGAGGGGACTGGTTTGTTTTCCATGGCTTCAGAGACTAGGACCGGGGCAATGGTTTCAAACTACAGGAAAAGAGATTCCATTTGTATATTAGGAAGAACTTCATGACAGTTAGAACTGTTTGGCAGTGGAATATGCTGTACAAAGGAGGGTGGTGGAATCTCCTCCTTTGGAGGTTTTTAAGCAGAGACTGGATGGCCACATGTCGGAAATACTGTGATGGGGGTTCCTGCATGGCAGAGGGTTGGACTGGAGGGCCCTTGAGGTCTCTTCCAACTCTATGATTCTGTGAACAAATGGCAAGAAGGTAGAACTTATCCGTTAGTGAACTTAGGTCTCTGGCTGCATAGCCAGTGGTTGGGAGTTCAATCCCCCCTCCCCTGTGCCTCCTTGGTAGGGGCTGGACTCAGTGAATGAGCTCTCCAACAGATATGTGCACATCTGCTTATACAGAAATAAAGATAGAAATCAGGGTGGGTTTTACCCGGGCATCTCTGCGGCTGGAGGCATTTCTTCAGCTCCTTTGAGCAGAGCCAGTTTGAGATCCGTGCATCATCTTCCAGACCCTTCTGGGAAGGCACCATAGCGCCTGTGCAGCTAGCCTAAAAGAGAGGAATTCTCAGAGAAGCAGACAAGGGGCTGGCCAGCCAAGGGTTGACTAATACAGCAGAGATTGTAATGCATTTGGATTTGTGAGAGCTGATCTGCTCCCTAGGGGATGCATGGGAATCAAGAACCTCATTTGATCTTCAAGAGATCAGCCTGAATTTATGATAGTTCTACAGGAAGACTTTTAATCTAATGCCTTGGCAGAGACCTGCTGGAGATCAAGACTTATTTCCCTCTTAGGATTTTGTAGATTATTCTCCCCCCCTCCCTCCTGCTCTATCTCTCATTTTGCATTTTTTAAAAAAAAGAAATAGCAGTCGCCGGAGATGGAATGTAATATTGAGTGGACTACGTTGTGCTAAGCCGCGTTGATTTGCCTCTGTGCAGCATCTAGTCTTATTACTAGTTACCTCTAGTGCTAATTAAGTGTTAGGGGATGTGGAGAACAGCGAAGCCCATCATGCTGGCACTCAGCAATACATGGGGAGGTCGGAGATTGACCGGGTGGGAAGTGATGGGAGGAAGGTTTCAGACTGCTGAGAAAGGCACCTGGTTATGTCTTAGAGCAAAGGAGGGGCGGGAGCAGGGGATAAAAGAAATATTTGGCTGGACTGAATGACTGTGTAAGATCGGGGGGGGGGTCTCTCTTGCCAGCCCTCAGGTTTCTCCTTTTGTACATAGTTTGGAAATATTGTAGTGGAGGAACAAAGAGGAAATCAAGAACGCAAATCCAATGCGAAAGCAACAACAGATTTGGGAAACAGCAGCTGCATACCTTATTGAAATGTATATTCTCCCTTTTTGCAGTGTTGAGCTAAATTCATTAACTAGGCAAAATTTTAAAAACTGTAACAACAATAATAAATAATAATAATAACTAGAGATGGGCACGACTCAAAAATGGTGTTTCATTTGTCGTTTGGTCGTTTAGGGGTCCGTTTCAGTTTGTTTTCGTTTTCATGATGTTTTTTGCAAAAAATTTGTTTTTGTTTCGTTAGGTAACGAAATGAGAAAACGAAAATGAAAAATTGCTGTTTCGTTAGCATTCTTTTTAGTTCAATGCATCTGCTGCAACGAAAATGAAAAACACAGCAAATTTGGTCGTTTCGTTTTTGTTTTGTTTAAAAATTTTTGTTGCGTTTTCATTGCGTAACGAAATGAAAAAACAAAAATGAAAAATCGCTTGTTTCGTGCCCATCTCTAATAATAACAATAATTGCCATTTACAGTTTATTTATTATTTATTTATTTAATTATTGCCATTTACAGTTTATTTATTATTTATTTATTTAGAATTTTTATTCTATCTGTTTATTATTATTATTATTATTATTATTATTATTATTATTATTATTATTATTATTATTATTATTATTAAATTAACCAGTGTAGTGTGGTGATGATGGATGATGATGATGATGATGATGATGATGATGATGAAGAGATAGAATAAAATATTTTAAATAAATAAATAATAAACTGTAAAAGGCAATAATAAATTACCAAAGTAAAAGGAGGGAAACTTCATTCTCCCTCTGTTGAAAGCACTGCATTGTCTTGATAGGTAAAATATGACTCATTAAAATGCCCGAGAGCATGAAAATGTTTTAAAGATCGGCCCAAATGAGCACTGAGAATCTAATGGGAGCCAGGCTTCAAGAAGAGATTTATAATTGGGTCGTTGGATGTGGAAATACTCCCTTTGGTTGCAACACACTTGACCTCTGAGCATCCTGAAAATTGCCTCAGCCAAGCCTCAGTGTTCAAGCAGTTCACATGAGGGGAAAACGCCCCAAGGGCCCTGGACCATGGCAGGCCTGAAATGTCAAGGCCTATATCATAAGCACCCCCATTGGCCAACAATGGAATTTGGGGAGTTGTAGCCCCCAGCCTGATCTTGGCCACTGGGTTTTGAATGGCAGTCTCCAAACTGTCTCCAAGGGCAGCTTTGATTACGATGCATTACGGGGTTCTAAACAGGACGTTAACCGGTGAGTTAGGCATCTGGCTGTGGAGCCCAAGGTAAAGAGTGCCATTTCTCCCTGTGCCTCCTGAGAGGAGCCGGCCTGTGTGGCTTTGGGCCAGCTGCATGGTGCCAGGGCAACCCCCAGAAGGAAGGGATGGGAAACCGCTTTGGGGTATTCTCCACCTGGAGAACCACGGAAAAATGCATCTGAAGTGAATGGATTATCAATTATTATTATTAATCAGGATGTCACCAGGCAGAAAATCCCTGCTGCCCAATGATATCTATCTCAGCGACGTCGGAACTGGTTTGGCTAGCCGAAGCTGGTAAAAAGTGCCCTGTTCCCCCGCACAGCAGTGGATCACAATGGATCAAAGAGGAAATACAATTCCAAGCAAAGTCAACCAACCCCCCCCACCACCACCACCACCTGGATTCTAAGGGATCATCCACCTGCAGTTCTTCAGAACATGAGATAAGCTGATTTGTTGTTAATGGATTACTGACTTCTGTACAGGTCTCCTGTCACTCCACCTAATGACAAGGGGAAGTAGAGAGGAGCCTTCTTCACAGTAATGCATTTTTGTAAACTCTTTGGCACACCTTAATGACCTTTGTTTTTCCCCAAACCCTGAAACGGGAAGAGTCTTGGGCATGTCCCTAGGAAATCCTCACACAGGCACAGCTGTGGTGGTGGTGGTGGTGGTGGTGTGTGTGTGTGTGTGTGTGTGTGTGTGTGAAGAAAAAACATGCTGGGGCCAAGCACCTCTCTCTCTCTCTCTCTCTCTCCCTGCCCCTCCCTGCCCTTTCTGCATTATTCTCGACATGGCCTTGCCTCCCTTTTAACTGTGCTCCGTCTTGAAGAATTGATCTGTACACCCTTCAGCTTGATCAAAGGTTGACACACAGGTATGTGCTTAGCGCTGCCCTGTCACCACCCGTTCTTTGCAGCTTCAATAATTCATCACAGGAGCCTGGAGGAACAGTGCTGGGCCAAAAAAAAAAACCAAGGAAAAACAATCCCCAAAACCGGAGGGGGCAAAGTGGAGGCTCTGGTCTGTTGCAGTCCAGCACAACGGAGAGTTGATACGTCTATAGCTCGCCTGTCAATTCATTAAAGCGGGTCCACCTTAATTGGGTTTTACACGCTGTGTTGCTTCTCCGACAGAGTTTCCCCCATTGCTCTTCACTTAAAAAACTAGAAGCATTGACACTCCCAGTCACTATCCTCCAGTAGTTCGTGAATATATTGGCAGCATAAAATGCCAATTCCTGAAATACTTGGTTTCTCTAGCACCGCTACCATAATTTAAATTTGAAATGCCTTTTCCTTAAAGACAAATTGCCTTAAAAAAATCACTGTCCGCTTTTCAAATAGCTGTTTCTGAAGAGCCCCCTCGGCCACACCCATTTTTGACCGTTGGGTCAGTTTTTCTTGCCACAGCCACTGGGGGGTGGTGTTTTTTAAAATCAGTTCCTGCGCCCCCTTTTAAAGTGATTTTAGTTGTATTTGCGGACATACTATGCCACCTGTTTTCAGTTTCTGCTGTTTCCCTGTCCCCCCGTTTCTGCCGTTTTCCTGTCGTAGTTTAAAGCAGGTCAGCCAAGTGCGAACGGAGAAGCCGATTGCTAAGCAACTGCTAAAGTGTGGACTGCCGAACCGCTGTAGCGACCACGTGACCGCGGGAGGAGATAAGGCAATGCAAAATAAAAAGCGGCTGCTCAAGGAAGTGCGGTAGCAGCCTAGGTTTAGGGCAGGGCTGGATGCTTTCAGAGGGCCTGGGAGGATACAAGCGTTATGACTCCCAGAATGTGTTCCTGTGCCCTGCCCACTTGTTTTTAAGAAGTTTTTTTTTAACTTGACAAAGATCCATTATGCCCTCTAGTGGCCAGAGTTTTTTTAATATACATTTTAAAAAATTGTTTGTACAGATGGTAAAGGTACTGGGGGCACTGAATACATGGGATAGTTGTATCTCATGTCCCTTAGAGGGCACAAACCTTTTTGAGCAAAACTGTTTCCTAAAAAAATTAAATTGGGAGATGAAGTGCTGGCAGGGGGGGCAAAGGGGTACTGGACGGAGGTGGAATGTGGCCCATAAGCATACTGTGCCCACCTCTGGTTAAGGTAATAAAGTTCATGACGGGTTTGTTATGGAACAAGGATAGGCTTTTGAAGTTCTTTTTTCTGTGGTGGTGGTGATGGGGGAGGAGGGTAACTCAGATATGAACCATATGGTTTCCCATGAAGTTACATTGGATTTTCACAAAACAAATCAAGGGGTCAGAAAATGTGGCCAGCCTGACCCCTCTGCCCCCAGGGGCTTTAAGGGGACCCCCCAGTTTTGATTTTTTTCATGCAGCTGGAAGTGTTGGAGGTGATGGGGGATGTGAGAGGCATATACAGCTTCAGAGGTGTACAACGTCCCCATACCCCCATAAATACAGAGGGTGTCAAGCCCCGCACACAGAATACACAGCAAGCCAAGTTCAGTTCTTTGCCAGGAACTTTAGTTGTAATCCAGATTACGAACAAAGTACAGTCCGAATCAAAGCCAAAATACCTTACAGAGCCAAATGCCAAGTTCAAGGGTACAGAGAAACGTGGTAGTCAGAAAGCCGGTCCAAGGTCAGGAAACAGAGAACACCGTAATCAGAAAGCCGGTCCAAGGTCAGGAAACAGTCTGGATACACACAGGAACATGGTGACAAGGTAAGTGACACGTTGCTCCCACAGAGGTTTCAGAGTAAACTTGCTAGCTTTATCCTAAACCAGGGAACACACCCATATCTCTGGCAAGGCTCCTGCTAGAACTCAGGGCTTTCAGATCTAATTCTACGCCTATCATTAAAGATCCTTTCCCTGGCTCTCTTGTTAGTTCTTCTTTGCAGGATCCTGTTCCTAGCCCTCATAGGAGGAGGAGATGTGCCCTCAGCTGCATCCTCAGACTCAGCTGCCTGCTGAGTTGAACTGCAAGGCTCCTCCTGCTGTTCTTCAGCATTTAACCCTTCACATTCAGGTTCTATGACAGGCAGGGTCCTGGCAGAGGGAATCTAGGCTGAAATGAAATGGTGAAAAGGCTATGCAAAAATTAGCATTTTTGATTTGTACAGTATGTGAAAAATGTTATATGACTATGTAAAGTCACTGAAGGAGAAATTTGAGAAGCACAGTTCAGTAAGTAATGCATATTTTGTGAGTATCTCTAAACATCTGTACATAAGAATAATCACCCCTAAGTACCATGGAAGTGAGGCGGGGATTTCTTCTTCTTCTTTGGTGTGTGAGTGGAGCAGGCAGATGCCTGAAAGGGAGAAGAGGCGGTCCATCACTGCAGGTCTTATACTTCCTATGGCCACTTTTGTCCCTTAATTTTCAGAATGTCTTTCTGCCTCTCCATCAGTTTGTACGCCAGCCTGCCTCATGGTCTGTCAGTTTGTCCCTCTGTCTGTCTGTCTCTCCTTCTGTCCATCAGTCCTTATGTCCATGAGTTCATCCATCCATCTGACTGCTTGGTCTTGAGTCGGTCTGTCCATCTCTTCTTCTGTCCTTCCATTGGTCAGTAGGTCAGTTGGTCCATCCTTCCATCTCTCTGTCCGTGGGCCTGTCCATCCACTCATGCACCTGTCCATTTGTCCATCTATCTGTCTTTGTTTTGACTGTTTGTCCCCAGACGGTGGTGTCCAGGGGACCCTGCAAATACACAAGGAGGCTCTGTTCTGGAGGTGGCAGAGGAATGGATGCTCTTTCCTTGGACCACTGAGTCAGTTTGGTGGCTGACTCCGCAAGGGCTCTCACAGTTCTCATTAATCCACCTGGCTTGTGCGTTCCTGGGAAACCTGCAGTGACAGCTCCCTGGACTGGGCTTTATATCCATTCACTTATTTTGGCTAGGTTGGGAGCTAAATTTGCTTTTTGACTGGAGGCAGCATGCTGTTTGCTTGTGCATTTGTGTCCACAAATGGGGTCCCCGAATAATTCAGTTAGTGCAAATGCCCAATCGAACTCTTTCACGCCAGACTAATCCATTTCAAATGGCTATAATCCCTTACTTGCAAGTACAAATCTCATTCTGCACATAAAATCTATATATTTACACAATGTTTGTCATGTTCTTCTGCACCAAAAGAGAGAGAGAAAGTGTAGCCAGGTGAGAGGCTTTTCTTCTCCTGACAATCCAAGGATCAAAACCTAAGTCTAAGGCACCACTGCATGTGTGGTCACAGGGTGGCCCCAAGTGATGTCCTGGAGCAAGCCCTTGTGCGGCCTTTTAAAAGAACTCATGCGTGTGTGAGAAAGGGAGTGAGTGAGACAAGGCGTATTTTCAGTGTTACCTGCTCCGAACCAGATATGGTGGGCACAAATTGTGTAAAAACTCCAAATTTTTATTTCATTTTATTTTATTTTATTTCATAGATGCTTAGATGTTCTCCAGAAATCTCTGAAGAAAAGAAGTCCAGTTGCTATGACTCAATTTCCAGATAAACTCACCTGGCTGACTCAGAATCTTCACAGACATTCTCCAGCAGCTGGCTAGGGGTCCACTCCTGTGGACTACCTTTTGGCCAGCCTTCCATTAAATTATTTATAGTACCTAAGGAGAAGAGAAACAGGTAAGACATTTATTCAGAGACATTTTTTTCTCATGTCACATTCACTCTGTCAGTTCACATTTGATATTCTTTCTATGTATTTAAACGTCTGGTCATCAAATAGTTTGGCTCTTCCCATGGCCAGCCACACAAATTAGGTGGTACTCAAATCTTTGCATTGCCCTTGAAATTCTTCTTTGAGTATTTGGGAACTTGGAAAACACCGCCTTTGCCTTTGAAGCATTTCCAGATTTCACTGTTAGAATTGTGTCTTGGAGTACCCAGAAGAGATCTTGGCTAAAAGTCCTGTTTTGTTTTAATGTTGGCATAACCTAATTGGGGAAATATTGGTGGCAAATAGCCACCAGTTAAGAGGTCAGTGTCGACATTTGCTGTCGTGCACCCGGTTCTGGGATAGGACCAAAGCAGCGAATGTCTAACATAGCTTCATGATTTGTGGCAATCTGCCAGTAGGTTTTGGGTCAACTGGCTTACACCACCAGGCATGACGTAGGATTTTAGTCACTAGCCACTAGTAATTGCTAACACCTTAGTCATTACATTTAGAACACTAAAAGTAGTGGCCACAGGAGTTCCTCTGCATGGAGAGGGTGTGCGTGGGGGTTAGACTGGATGTCCTTAGAGGCCCCTTCCAACATCACTATTCTGTGGTTCTATGAAATAAACCAAGTTTCAGTAATCTGTATCTCAAGAAGATATAGCTGAGTGGCAGCAGAATATGAGAGACAGATAGAGTATCACTGCAGATGATATTCAAGTACAGTCTTCCTTGTCACTGACTTGTTGACCCTGTTGGCTAGGTCGGATGTGATCTGTAGATTCTCTATCCCTGGTGTAGAAGGTCCCAGTTTTAAAATGTACACTAGTTCAAAAACATCTCAGAACTGGGAAAAGCAACATTTTGGATTATAACTGTCAGCGTAAAGCATAGAAACACCTTCAAATAAAGAGCTAAAATCAAATTATTATTTTAAGGAGAAAGGGGGGAATAAAAGTAGCCCTAGGGCGAGATGGGCGGTATAAAAGTAATAAATAAATAAATAAATAAATAAATAAATGGGGGTGAGGAGGCTGCAAAAAGGACAGAAATATCAGTTTCATTTTTAAAAGTGTACTTAAAATAATTCGAGCATAAAATCAGATGAAATATGACCAAATTTTGCCTTCTGTATTCCATATATTCCAACACCGAAAAAGATTTAAGGCCCTCAGTTCGCTCATCAACAGAGGATACCCATTTGTTCTTCCAGGGTCACAGAATTAATTGTTTAGCCCTTCTAAGGCTACAGACTCACAGATAATCTATTTCCTTTGACCATTAGTTAATTTCTGTGAGGCAGTTTAGTAAAATACATGCTCTAGCTGCCTCATAGCGAACTGCTGGGCACGTCAGTGTTTTAGGTAGCATTGAGCCAGAGCCAGGGAGTTCATTTTCCCCATGGGCCCCCTTTGACAGGTGGCTGACTTGATGAGCCATAAAGTGTTGAAATCTCTGGGAGTTCATACAAACAGCGGAACAAGGGCGAGTGTAAAAAACCCACACAGATCACAAATAGAGTCTCCCTTGGACTTGTGCATGCCAGCAGATGAAATGATAGTTATATCAAGTCATAATAAAACTTTAAAAATGTTTACTGAATACCACATTGAAAAAATAAGTATAGCAATAGTACTTGAACATGTTAATTGGTATAAATGTGTGCTTGATTGAGAGACTTATATTTTCATAGACATTTCTTTAAATTATTTATTTATTTCATTAGCTTTAAATACAGTGCCAAGGAATAGGGTAAATGGGTTGTGCAGTACTTTCCCAAGCTTTCTCTAAGGTTGCACAGTTGCCTTATCATTAAACATGGGCACGACTCGGCGAAATTGTTGTTTCCGTTTTCGGTTGTTGTTTCCGTTACATAACGGAAACGGTAGCGATAATTAAGCCGTCAGAACTCGAACTCGAACCAACAAAAGTTGTCGTTCATGGCATCGCAGCGATCGCGCAATGCCATTGGCAAGCAAGCATCACAGAAAAAAGTTTTTAAAAGTAAAAAAAAGCTCTGACTCCCAGCCAAAAAAGCAGGCGAACATATGCCTGCCTGAGGACACCTACCTGAGGGGTGGTTTCTGGGGGGGGGTCCCCGTCCTCCCCCCCTCCTGTCCTGGGCTGCTTGCACGAGGCTGGGGGGGGTCATCCTCGTCGTCTCCAGATGAGTCCATGCCATGCGGTGGGGGGGGATCCAAAATGGCGACCGCAATATTTATTTTTAAATCGTGGTCCAAAAACCCACCAAAGCACAACAGAAACATGTGAAAATTAGGTATTTTAAATGCCTAATTTTTATAGTAGCAGCAGTGGGTTTTTTATAGCAGTAAAAGGTCGCACTGATTTTATTTTATTTTATTTTATTTTTTATTTTTTTAGACCTGCCCATGTGGGCTGGGCATGGGATGGGACCATGCAATTTTTTTGAACCATTCCACCAATGGCATGGCCAGGTTTTGACTGACACTTCTGGATATCGCCCGCCCGCGCCGCCACCCGCCCGCTCGCCCACCCGCACCTCCCCCCTACCGCTGTCGCCACCTGCCCATGGCCCCCTGCCACTGCCGCCCGCCCACACCTCCCCGCCCGCCGCCGGCCCCCCCGCCCCGCCCGCTGCCTAGGGCGCAAAATGGGGGGTGCAGTGTGATTTTGCCTTTAGTCTCTTAGTGGGGAGAGTCTTCTCTTAGTCTCCAGTCCCAAAGATATGCTGGAAACTGTGGAAATCAGCTCGGCCCAGGTCTGTGTTAAGGATCTGTCTCCCCCACCCCTCCCGCGGTTTGGAAGCCTTGCTCTCCAAACGTAAACCAAGCCCAGAGGGACGAACTACCCGCCCTGGGTATGGAGTAACTAACCGCGCATGCAACAGGAAGTTGGGGAGCGTTCCTGTTGTGGGACTTCAGCCCCCGGAATTCTGAAACCTGGAAAAGGAAGGATCCCAAACTGGGGATCCAGTGCAGGGGAGGGGGAGGGGGCGGGTGTGAGGGATGGTGCGGCAAAGAGGGGTCCCCAGGACACTTCCTGATCCACAGACACATACAGAGTCCCAGTTCAGCTCCGCGCCGACTGGACTACACAGCCGGGGGAGCAGGTGGATGACATGCTTGTGGGTCACATTTCCCCCTCGTAAGCGCTGGCAGCG
This sequence comes from Phrynocephalus forsythii, assembly GCA_029282475.1. Classification (NCBI taxonomy): domain Eukaryota; kingdom Metazoa; phylum Chordata; class Lepidosauria; order Squamata; family Agamidae; genus Phrynocephalus; species Phrynocephalus forsythii. Next base: position 27,756,772 of record JAPFRF010000011.1, on the reverse strand, counting down.
GTGAAGAGGCGTCGCGATTACATCCCGCAGAGCCCGGACTATGTTGCCTTGATCTCTCTCTCTCTCTCTCTCTCTCTCTCTCACACACACACACACACACACACACACGCCCCTTGGCGGAGGGACAACGCCGAAGGCACAGACCCGCGTGGAACTCGGAGGAGGGGACGCCAAATGCACATGCAGCGGGCACACGCGCGCAGCACGGCATGAGTGCTAGCCGAGTTCAAGAGGCTTGCTGCGAGCACATTTTGAAATGGATTGGAGGCAATGAGCAGCGGCGGGTTGAAATAAAGAAGTAAAACCCCCATCACTCTTTTAATCTCCCGCCCGGGGATCATTTACAGAAGGCGAGCGCGGGAAGCGGAAAGAGTGGGTTCCGTGGTGGGAAGCGGTAGAGAGGAAGAAAAAGGCCCATTTCTCCTCCCGACTCTCCCCACCCCCACCCCGAAGGACTGTATGTGTCTGGTGGATCAGGAAGCGCTCTGGGAATAAAAGGTGCCACTTCCCTTCATCTCTCCAGGAAGGAAGGCACGCTTCTCCCGCCACCTCGGAGCTCCTTAAAAAAGGACCAAGCACTAGAGTCCCAGATCCAGGCACTGCAAGGGTTCTCCCCCTTCCTCCAGGCTACCAGCCTGCCTGCCCACCTAGCGCCAGCCCTGATTGCGGGACGTCCCCATGCTCCCTGGGACGTCAAATCGCGCTAAATCACAGTGGAAATGACAAACGACAAACGGAAACGACAAATTTTTGAAAATTATCGCGACAAACGGAAACGACCCGAAACGGACCCATCCCGACAAACGACAACTAGAAAAGTAATTTTTTCTGGTCGTGCCCATCTCTACTTATCTTCATGTACCTTGTGGCGCAGTGGTTAAACTGCTGGTACTGCAGCCGTAACCGTGCTCACAACCTGGGGTTCAATCTCAGGTAATCAGCTCAAGGTTCACTCAGCCTTCTATCCTTCCGAGGTTGGTAAAATGAGTACCCAGCCTGCTTGGGGGGTGGGGGAAGCAATGCGTGGCTGCATAAATAAATTGGAAACTGCCCAGAGAGTGCTTTAATCACTATGGGGCGGTATAGAAGCAGCACACTTTAGATTTATTCCTGACATACTGCAACATTAATACAATATACTATTCTGGTTAGTTCACAAGAACGCAATTGATAGAGAGCAGCATACTAATACGGTAGCAGAGAGCAGACAGCACAGGCCATGCTATGTATTCTTCTTCACAGCACAATCTCTGGTTCTGGTAATACCTATGAAAATGGTTTTTTCCCACTGGATTTTTTATTTTAATATTTTTTCTATTTTCAAACCATGGGTAAGTGAATCAGTGGATACAGGGTCTAACTGTATAGACATGCTGGGTTGCACAATTATATGATTCCTTCCAGCCCTGCCGTTCTATGATGATGATGATGATGATGATGATGATGATGATGATTGATTGATTGATTGATTGATTGATTGATTGATTGATTGATTGATTGATTTAAAAAACACTGACCCTCAATATCCCTAGAAATCTGTTTAGTCTTGGTAGAATTTCACTTCTGGAGCCTTTTTTAAAAAGGAATATTTAATGTGCTGATTGAAAACTTCATACAGGATCTTTGACACAAAAACTGCTGTATGGGAAAGTAAATCTTCATAACCAGGGGGCAAAAGGGGAGGGAATAATGTGGGTGGAATCCTGCTGCCGAGCTCGGTCTGCACAGTGAGAAGTGGTGGCTGAGTTACCAGGCAGAAGAGGACTTCACCAAGGCCTTCTGTGTGCACACTGCGCACTTCAACGGACACTGCCTGTGTAGTGCAGGTTGACTGGGTGTAACACTTGGTATGGTGATGATAGTGTAACTTTATGTAAATTTTTCTACCTTTGGTTCCTGGGGTGGGGGTGGGGGTGGGGAGAAGAATACAAAAGTCACACTAATGATATCAGATCATCATTAGCATCTCCTGGAAGGTGAGAAAAGATCACCACGGATAAAGATCATTTTTTAAAAAACAAATTAAATTGATTTAAACTGTGATTTAAACCACCATTTAAATTTAAAAAATAAATGGAAAAATTTAGATGGTGAAAAAAAACTAATTAAAAAAATCAAACTCACCCTGGAAAAGATTTCAAAATGATCAGTGATGTGCTGGGATGGAAATTCAACCTAGATAGGTCGTAGGTCTCACATTTGCTGTCCTGCCAAGGCGATGTCCTCCTATCTCGGGATGGATCTGCCAGCCACCTATTGGTAAGCCGGATGATCAGGGAAATATCATCTGTTCCCTCTTCTTCTTCATCATGGGGAAAAACTGGCCTTTAAGCTTCTCAAGGTTTGTACCCCTTGCTGTAAACAGACCATGAAGCGGTGTGCCCTACATAGCTATATATACCAGAACAGATGACAGAGCCAGATATCAGATGCATAGGAGAATCTGTGGCTGCCTCCTTCCACCACCACCACCACCACCACCACCACCACCAAAAACAACAACAGCAACCATTATATAACTTTAAGGGGTATGGTTGGATGCAGACTTGGAATATGGGATACTGACTCAGAGACAGGGGATGGTCCTTCTATGGAACCGCGGGGCCTGCCCCCGTTTCCTTGCCCAATCAGTGGCTTCTCCAATTTTGTTTTTGCAAAAAAACATGCAGGAGAGACCTTGCTGCATGTGACGTCCCACAGTCTCCATTCACACTTTCTATTTGCAGCTCAATATAATCTCTGCATCAGCTCATGCTAGGCAGCAGTCCTGGAGCTATCATGAACCCCACTGAGGGAAAGGGAAAAAAACCACACAGATGCATCACAAACAGTGACATTTGTATGTTTTCGCATCCAGGCAAGAACCCCTGGCACAGCGCAGGTGAACCTTTAAGACAGAGGTTTGTAGGAAACTTATTTCCGGCTGTGGCCAGGGAGGGAGATGTCTTTTGTCGCTGTGGAGAACGACGTCTCTTAACCAGTAGCATATCTACCACAGGTGGGAAATGAAGCAATCTAGGTGGAGCTCATGGTACTCATAAATATACAATAATGGTTAGAGATTGCTTTCTCTCTCAATCCTCCTGCCCTCCTAAAAGGGTGTTGTGCCATATTGTACCAAACATCTATGCCAGTGATGGCAAACCTTTTAGACACCGAGTGCCCAAACTGCAATTGAAAACCCACTATATTTTTGCAAAGGGCCAATACAGCAATTTAACCTGAATACAGGTGGCTGTGAAGGGGCCATGTCGGGTGCCCACAGAAAGGGCTCCTCTGAGTGCCACCTTTGGCACCCATGCCATAGGCTCACCAACACTTGTCTATGCTGTGGGATCAACCATGTATTTCACCAAAAACCCATTGACCCTGCCTATCAGGTTGCCATAAACGTAAGAACAGAATGCCTATCAACGTGTCTGTGAAGATTCTCAGTCATTCAGGTGAGTTTATCTGGAAGTTGAGTCGTGGCTACTGGACTTTTTTTTCTTGAGAGACAGAAACTTTTCGCTGGTCATCCAAACAACTTCATCAGTCTGACTACAGCTATCATCATATACATATCCTTGGGAAAAAGAACAGTTTTGTCTCTGTCATGGTGGATCCTGAGTTTTATTTGACAGAATGCTGAGGTGTAATAGGCAGAACGTTGAGAACTGGGGTGGGGTGGGGTGGGGTGGGGTGGGGTGGAATATCACAGAGTTCTCAGCTTCACATGGAAAACATGGAGTTTCTGAGCGCTTCTAAGCCAGGTATGATCTGTGAGCCTAACTTTCATCAACAGGTTTTGTGAGGATAAGAGAAGGGAAACATATGTGTTCTACCCCAAGTTCCTTAGAGAAACAGGGTGGAATTAAAATGGCGTGACAGATAGATAGCTAGATAGCCAGCCAGGCAGGCATACTGACTGACTGACTGACTGACTGACTGACTGACTGATTGTTTAATTCAAACACTAGCATGCAGTTGTGGCTGATCAAGGGAAATAAAATGCTAAACTGGGTTGGTTATTTAAAATGCACCGCAATAGGTTTTTGTACCAGCAGAAAGTACTGGCTGAGAATGTCTTCCATCTGCTTCTTCTTTGATGGCATGCTGGCATGCTCTGAACTCAAAGCATGGTTATCAATTTTGTGAGCACGGGCTGGTGGATAAGATGGTTGCCAAAACACCATCCATGTCTTCCTAGAGGGAGTTCAGAGGATTCAATCTTGAAAGTGACGATTCTAGAAAGACGATGTCTTTGCCTGTATCCAGAGCGCCAGATCAGCAAGAGATGAGTTGAACTTTCTGTATACATCAAGCCTCAACCTGTCAAAAAAGGTGCACGTTGAATGGTCCGTCATTTTCACCAGATCCCTTTCAGCGTTCAAGTGCTTTGCAACTGGTTTTATCCCAGCTGTACTGTATCTTGTTTTATTATTGCTCAAGAACTCTTTTGTGTTTTATTTTTTTCATTAAGCTGCCCAGAGAACTCCAGTTATTGGGAGGCCCAGAAGTGAAATAAGTCCAATAAAATGAGGGGAAAATTTTCCTATAGTATTATTCAGTGCAAAGAAAAAACACTTATGCCTTTGCCTCACCTTCCGATCAAGCTTGGATTGGATCTGCGTGGAGCGTTTGTAAACACGCACATTTCAACGGGCACGGACGCTTTCAGAAAAATTGGTGTCTACCAACTGAAAACATTTTGGAACTGCTCAAAGAGAGGTAAAGAAAGGGATACTTTAAGGGAAACAGACATGGTTGTCTGGCTGTTCAAACCCCCTCCAATCTGCCTTCAAAATTAGCATTTCACAGGCATTCATTTGTGCACGAGCTTGGTGGCAAGACGCATGCTTGGCATGCAGAAGGCTGCAGGATCAGTCCCTCTCCAGGGATAAAGAAGAGCCCTGCCTGGAATCTGAACGTCCACTGCCATGTTCATGCTGACAACCCTGGGCCAGGTAGACTCAGCATCTAAGCAGGAGTATCCAAACTTCGGCCCTCCAGGTGTTTGGATTACAACTCTCAGAATTCCAAGCCTGTATTGCCAATGAGAAAGGACTGTGGGAGTTGTGGTCCAAAACATCTGGAGGGCCGAAGTTTGCTTCTAGTGGCTTACTGTGTCCCCGTGACTATCAGTCATCCCAGCAAATGGCAGGGAATGCAGTCCACCCATTCATATGCAGGGCTGGAATCCATGCAAACGTTTATGATTCTCTACACTTTTTGTTTTTTTGAAGTCCAACACATATCCTGGATTGAGTATTTATGTCTATGGAAATCAGCAAACAACTTGAATATACTCCGTTTTACACTATAGTCAACACCAGGGGAGGTTTTGACCAAGGAGATTCTTCGGCATTTGTGTGAAAACCCAGAATTTATTCAAATTGTTATGGAGGAGGAAAAGGATGAAGGGGAAAAGTTATAATACTATTTGGATGGAGTGCATTCATACACATGGATTATGAGGCATATAAACAATGCCTAGTCTATGCAAGATTCTGCTTGTCTAATTTGGCATTGTCTTGGCAAAATTACACACTAAATCCACATAAATAGATCAACAACGTATAACACTATATCTCAACAAATGTAACATTGTATAATTCATTCCACCGAAACAATGGCTGAGGAAGAACCATGTTCATCAATCATTATCCTTCAGGAATTTTTCAGTCAAATAGAAGGACGCATCCTATTATTAAAAATATTCACATGGGCTCAAAGTTGCTGGGTCGCATCATGTTTATGCTTATAGTGCTGTTTGTATTATTCAGAGTCATATTGCCCACCAACATGACTCATTTTTCTATTACAGTATATATTTTGGGATATATATATATAAGAGGAGGACAACGTAGGAGGTGCCAAACCCCCATGGGTCTTGTAGCAGCCTCCCTTGCAAAGGTTGTATTTGGCAAACTTTAATTTTAATTTTAATTAATTTTAATTAATTTTTTTCTCCCTCTTATTCCGCCATCTTGCCGAGTATTTCATGTCATTTTATATTGTTTATTGGCTTACAATAATCAATTCTTTTATATACTTTTTTCCCTTTCTAATATTGTTTTGATTGTAAACCGCCCGGAGTTCTTCCAGAATATGGGTGGTATAGAAATTAAACAAACAAACAAACACACAAACAAAAAACAAAAAACAAAAAAACCAGGAACTGGGGCTCTTTCCGGGCGGCCAGTTCATTTTGACACTTCTTCTGGGCACCTGGAAGGCTCAGGTTAGACTTAATCCTATGGCAGTTCTTTCATTTCCGGCTCTGTTTTTGGCAGATCTGTGACGAGGAAGATCCTGGCAGTGGTTCTCCCAGGGCATCAGTCACAGCCCTGCCTCCCTGTCGGATGTAATAGACAGGTGGACATGATGTCTGACGAGCGCGTCACTCCCAGCCTGATTGAGAAGAGGCCTCGTTGGCACCGAGTGGTGCCGTGGCTAAGCAGCACTGACGCCTGCCAATCTGGCTAACAGATCCCCGAGCGCCCTTCAGGATTGTGCAGGCACCTCTGGCTCAGCCGAGAAGGGTAGGTGGAAACGGGAAGAAATCCAAGGGGCTGAACCCTCCCCCCAACTCCCACTCCTGCTGTCTCAGCACGAGGGGCAGCACAACAGTAGTTGGGCACAGTCAGGTGCCACACCACCAGGGCATCCTGGAAGGACACGTGAATTGTGCTTTTCACTGCAGAGAATGGAAAGCCAGGAGGTGCTGTTGGGACTTTCCTGCCTTAGATGTCCAAATAACAGGACTGGTCAGATGCTTTGCCTATTGGATTGAACGGATGGGGAGCACCATTGCTTGGTCCACTTTAGATTTGGCACAACAGAGAAACCTAGCAGTTACATGGATCACCTCACTGTAAGCCCTATCAAGGGAGGTGGTGAGACCAGATCATTACTAATCTCTCCATGTCTGATGGTGGTTTCTGTTAACAGTCTGCTAAATAATAGATCCAACTGTTACCTTCTATTCTAAAAATGGGCACCTATTCCCTACAACAGCCTCCCTTAACTGCTGGATTGCTCAGTGGCTTAGGCACCTGGCTGGGCAGACAGAGGCTGGGAGTTCAATTCCCTGCTGGGCCTCCTTGACAGGGCCCTTGATGATCCTTAAAAGGAGGGCATCTCAAAGTGCCAGATGCAAGGGAGTGGTATCAGGAGACAGGTATCCTCATGTGCTCCCAGAAGCCTCAGTTGGGACCATGGTGAGATGCGGGATGGTGGACTAGTTGGACTCTTGGCCTGATCCAGCAGGGCTCCATCCTTATGTTCTTAGGTTCTTATCTATAGGGTCGCTTCCCTCTAGTCCTGCAGCTCTAAGATTGTTATTATTATATTATTAGCCTGTTGCCGCCCTGATGTATTGTTCGACAGCTACTATTGTCCCCAGCCAGTATAGGCACTGAAGATGACGAGGCTTGTAGTCTAACACATTTAGTCCAACATTCCTCTTAACATGTCCAATATTATTCTTCCCAGCCTGGCGAAGCTGGTTTGTTGCTTGTTCTCCAGGTCATATAATGCCCATCTTTTAGTGGCCCAAAGGCAAAGGAAGGGGAAGTGGGGAAGGTTGATATGGGAGGTGGCAAGATGGGGTGCTTGCCCAGGGATCAATCAGCGGTGGTTGTCAGAAGGACTCCAGTCGGTTGCCTGAAATGGATGGAAGATTCAGGTGAAGGGGAATCCTTCCCTTCCCTTCTCCTTTGTCTCCTTCCTACATAGTAGAACTCCTAGGATCTGTATTTTGTATTTGTATCTTGATTTGTATTGTATTATGTTTTTCTTATATTTTGTTCTTGTATTTGCGTATGTACTGAGGTTGTAGTTTGGGCAGTTGCTGTTGGTGATGTGTTGTACACCGCCCAGAGTTCCCTTATGGGAAAATCGGGTGGTCAATAAGTACAAATAATAAATAAATAAATAAATAAATAAATAAATAAATAAATAAATAAATAAATAAATAAATAAATAATAACCCTCCAGAGGGTAGGGAGGGCCAATTTAGTTCTATTATGGTGGAATGCTTATGGTGGAATTTCCCGATTTCCTGGAGAGAAAAAAATCCCTCTCTCATTTTATTTGCAGATTTATTTGCCGAGTTTTGAAATTCTGGTAAAATTCCCCTTTGCTACACAATAGTGTAGTTCAGTTAGTACAGAGAGTCACAGACGATAAGATCTACAAATTGCCCCAGAGTTCACCCCTTTCTCATTGAGCGGCACTCCAAGTTTCAATATATATTTGTAAGAGAAACAACAAAGAACATTTCTCCACTTACAGTCGCTTGAAAATTACAGAATTGTGTACGGTGCTTTCCTTACTGCACACATGCTGACAACCAAATGAAGAGATCAACAGCAAATAAACAATTGTCACCAACCAAAACATGAGGGATTCAAAGGCTGGAAGGAACGATTGGTTAGTGCTGAGTGGGCAATTGCCCCAGCCCAGAAAAAGTCCCACCCAATTACACAAAGGGCAAGCAGCATGTCAGGTGGCAAATAAAACTCCGGCATTTTTAACCCCGCATTTGCCAGAGGAGAAAGACCTTTTGTTGGTGCCAGCTGAGTGTTCCTCCCGAACATCTGAGCATCCTCAAATATGCTGCATGGAAGGGTAAGATCTGTTCAACACATCCGCTCTGACATTGTTAACGAGTGTTTCATGTAGTTGGGTCCTTAGTTTGTCAGAGATGCCTCATCGGCCACAGTTAAGTATATGATGCAATGTCAGATCCAACAAAGCCTGCATTTCCCGCCCCTGGCTGGGAATATAATAGCTGGATGTGGGCATGGTGGTGGATTTCAGAAGTGCAGTGGGCCTATGGTCGGCATATGACAGGTTTTGATGGGAAGTGCATGTCAAAAATGGGGCCGAGGTGTGCCATCGCACCTGGGACTGGCTCCTGCCTCGGTTGGCACACTGCTTAAGATGCAGCCGCAGCCGCAGCCGCCACTGCTGTGTCTGTCCTTGTCACTGCCAATTAGGATCAGGGCAATTCAGCACCTCAAGATCCCAAACCATGCTGGAACCGGCATACCCACTGTATGAATATTTAAAAGACCTGGGGAAACTGGGGTCCCCCAAAGAAAGAAGGAGGGAGCAGGAACCGGGAGGGAGAGTCCTGTCATTAATTAGAGCTCTGCCCAACTTCTGATGATTTCCTTAAATCTCACCTGGGCTGCTGTCTTGAGTCACAGGAGCCGCTCCACAGCTTGAGCGTAACTTACAGTACCACCAATGACACACTACTTTTAACGGATTCCATTCTGCAATAGCTAAAAAGCAGGACAAGGTTGCATTGTGTCTTGTGCTGTTCCCTTTTGGACTACCTTGCCTCTTCATAAGACTATAAGAAGAGCCATGCTGGATCAGGCCAAAGGCCCATCTAGTCCAGCTTCCTGTATCTCACAGTGACCCCACCAGATGCGTCCGGGAGCACACGAGACTAGATATCTGTCTCCTGATACCACTCCCCTGCATCTGGTCCTTGAAGTACCCCAGTTTTAAGCCTGGATATTATACATCTCCATCATGGTTTGTAACCTGTGATGGACTTTTCCTCCAGCAATCTGTCCAATCCCCTTTTGAAGGCATCCAGGCCAGATGCCATCAACACATCCTTGGTAGGGAGTTCCACAGACTAACAATGCACTGGGTGAAAAAATATTTTCTTTTGTCTGTTATTACTCTCCCAGCCCTCAATTTGAGTGTATGTCCCCTAGTTCTGGTATTTTGTGAGAGGGAGAAGAGCGTCCCTCTATCCACCTTACTCATGTCTCCCACTGTCACTGGCAATCTAGGCTCAGAATTCTGGGAGTTGTGGTCCCAAACATCTGGTGTGCCGAAGGTTCACCACCACTCTCTTCCCTTGTTAATTCTCCTATTTATATCCCGCTTTCCACCCCAAGGGCTCATAGTTATAGGCACAACTTTCCTTTTCTCCATTTTGTCTTCACGACAATCCTATAAGGTAGATCAGGCTGAGGGGCAGTGATTGGGCCAAAGTACATTATATGGCTAGTCAAACGTGGACGGCTTAGTGTTTTGTGGATAAAAAGCTGGTCCTCACAAACCTTCATGTAAATTGATCCATCTAATGCACAGCTAACCATTAAACCTAGACAACACCATTATGTGAAAAAAATCCAACTGGCTGTGCAGTATTTGGACATGCTAAAAAAAATCCGAGCTTCCTTGTGCATTGTGTAGTCACCATTAAAAAATCAATTTAAAAATGTTAAATGTGATTAAATTATACATTTTCCCCTTAATGTAACCACGTTCTAAATAAGGATTTGGCTAGCTCTCAATCCAAAGCAAACAAATTCCTCTTGCCTCGAAACAATTCTTATTTACTTAATTACTGTACTGATAAAATATAGAACCATTATGTTTTTTTTTTTCAGAGCTACTTATCTGCACTTTAGTGGTTGGAAGGCATAGCCATATATTTACAGAGGCATAATCAAATGGTGTTCCCAGCTGGAGGCAAGGTTTCTATTTTGGAGGGTCAACGCAACCAGTCTGTTGCTTTCTTTTAGAAAATATTTTAATCACCCAAGTTGTCCAAGACAAAATGAGAAGAGGTGGGAGATGAACTGGAAAGGGCATCTCATGAGGAATGGGGCCAAAGATGTCATTTCCAGACAAAAGCAAATCTCGGTTTCTAAGAAGACCCTTCAAACATTTACTGTGAGATTTGTAAATGAATTTTAAGACAACATTCTGCTACCTGCTGATCTTGCAGAATTCCCTAAATTTATAAATCCAACAACATCCTCTGTTATGTGGCATCAACTTATGGCAGCCTTATGAATGAGCTAACTCCAGAATGTTCTGTCCTCAACAACTCTGTTCAGCTCTTTTGAACTCAAGGCCATGACTTTATAGAGTCAATCCATTTCATATCTGGTTTTCCTCATTTCCTGCTGCCTTCAAGGTTACTTAGCATTATTATCTTTTTAAGCCAGTCTTATCTTCTCAGTTTGACCTAAGACTCACTTGTCTGTGAAGATTCTCAGTCATCCAGGTGAGGTTATCTGGTAGCTGAGTCATGGCAATGGGATTTCTTTTCTTGTGAGAGTGAAACGTTTCACTACACACCTAAGCAGCTTCTTCAGTCTGAAACTACTTGGATGAGTTAGCAAAACATTTCAGTCTCACAAGAAAAGAAGCCTAGTTGCGATGACTCAACTCCCAGCTAAGTCTTGCTTATTTGTGTTTCTGGTGGCCTGGTGTATCTGTAAACATTGGCGTAACTAGGGAGGGGCGGAAGAGTGCATTTGCCTAGGGACGGACAGCAATCTGGAGGCGCCTGGAGGGGGAGCAGGAGGAGGAAGCCATGCACCATCCCACCAGTAGTCCTCCTTTCACCCCACTAAGGTTTGGCGATCCTTCGTCAGGGAGAAAGGAGGAAAGGGAAGCACGCGATGTTTTTTTCCCAAGCAGCATCTCTGTCGATTCCTGCCCCTCCTACCCTGCCCCACACACTAAGGCTTGGTGAACGTTAGCCCGGAGAAAGGATGAAAGGGATGCATGCAACAGAGGTGCTGCTTGGGAAAAAAATCCCAACACCTGCTTCCCTCTCCTCCTTTCCTTGGGCTAATGATCACCAATCCTTAGCCAGGGGAAAGGAGAAGGGGGAAGCGTGCTATGGAGGTGATGCTTGGGGGGGGAAACATCGCCTGCTTGGCGCTATCTGCACACTGCGTGGTTTGTACAGGACAGCCGTGTCCGGGAGACCCCCAAAGACGGCGTGAAAAGGAGGGACCTTTCTCTCCCCCCTGCTGTTCCCCCAGGATTGGGCACCCCTTGCTCGATGGGTGAGACACAGTTGGGGAGCAGGAGGGGTCGCAAAAACTGACTTTGTCCCAGGGCTCCAAACTCTAGCTACGCCTCTACTTGCAGAGCTTTACTTCAACATCATCCATAATTAGTATTATTTTTATCAAAAGGAGAGGGGAGAGCATTAAGACAACATATATATATTTTAATCTGTTTCTCTCCCCCCCCATTTGAATTAGCAAAGCTGGCTTTCTCCTCAACCTCTCCTTGGTTCCACTCCTTGGCATGGTGACCACTATGGGATTTTCAGTGATTAGCTGAGATGCCCTGCAGTCCTGGGAAAGAGGGGCTAGCAGGCTCAGGGTGAACATCGTAAATCAGGTATAAGGGGTATTACTGTTCCCAGCTGAGCTTGGGGGGGTAACACAACGCAAATGTCTGGCACAACTGAGGAGCCAGTGAGGAATGCTTGCTTATCTTCCTGTTTTGTCAATCTCAACACAACAGGCCATTTTCCCCAGCAAAACCTAGTCTGCCTCGTTGCATTTCTATGCTGGGAGAAACGTCCCGCCTTTCACATGTCACAGGCAGATATGTGGGTGTCTGGAGGAGGGGAGCAAGGGGTCACTCCCCCCATCCTTAATCGGTTTATTATTTTTAAATCTACACAGATAGAGCTGATGGGTTGCAGAGGTACGTACTAGGGGAAGAGACAGACGGTGAAATACTGTTATGCCATTTTGCTTCCCCCCCTTAACAAAATATGCACACAATAATCCTGTCAGAATTGAACGCATCTAAATTGGCACTGAGACCATGGGCAACACCTGGTAGGGTATAAGTTAGCACCTGCTCATGTAACAGGACTTTGCTGCTTTATGCACCCCCCCACACACACATGCCCCAGTCTTGTTACATAGGGAATAGACCTGAAGGGCAGTTGTGGGGATGGACATGAGGGCAGGATGTATCCATCTAACAGAGTTCTTGCTTCAACACAACCCCAAGCGTCAATTGTTTATGTCCAAGACAACCAACTTTTGCATATACAGTATCTGAGCTAATTCTGTATGAGGCAGGCATGACTTTTCTCATCTTCCTCAGACCCAAATTGGGTAATACGATGAACACATCATTAGAAATGAAGCTCCTTGAAGGGGAAAAAAGATGTCTGATTGTAAGGTTTCTCAGGTCCATTTTTGCCCAGGCCATAGGCACGCCCCTCCAATGACCATTGGCACCACTAGCTGGCCTGAACGCCCAGCTTTCATTTGTCGGTGGGGGGAAATGTTTTAGATGTTGAAGAAGCAGAAATATAGCACAAAACATGTCAGTTCTTTTCTATCCAATGGTTTTGCTAGCAGCAAAATTGCACCTGCTTTTCATGGTGGTTCACCAAAAACAGTTAGAGACTACTATTTTTCAGAGGTTTAGACTGACAAAGGCTTGTCCCATCATTTTTCTGTCTTTGGAAAAATGTTGTGCTCTTGCTACAAAGCCAAGATTGGTCACAGATTGAACCCCAGGTCAGGAGCACAGTTTTAGCTGCAGTAGAGGCATTTAACCACTGTGCCACGAAGCTCTTTTTAAGCAATATCAAAGGGCAGCGAATGGTCAGCAGTTTGGGTTCGGCATAGACGTTGATAGAAATATGCATAACAAATATTGACAGTTGGCCACAGGCATTGTTGAGATAGAGAGAGATGTAAACAAAAAGAGAACAACAAGTACATGAACAAAAGCAGACCATTTATTTCACCACCGGTCATATTTAATCTGTGCTGCTCTAATTTATTTAGCTGATCAATAGATCCAGTTTCTTTTCTCTTGCAAGGGTCAAGATATTGTTTACCTAAAGATGAACAATTTCTCTCTGTCTCTCTGTCTCTGTCTCTCTGTCTCTCTGTCTCTGTCTCTCTCTCTCTCTCTGTATGTGTGTGTGTGTGTGTGTGTGTGTGTGTGTGTGTGTGTGTGTGTGTGTGTGTGTGTGTGTGTGAGAGAGAGAGAGAGAGAGAGAGAGAGAGAGAGAGGATGTCATTTGCACCTCCTGGCTTGAGGCACTAAGAATATGGAACGATCTCTGTCTCCTTCCCCCTACCAGTCTTTTCCAGGGAGACCGTTCCGGCACCTACATTGAAATAATCAGGAAATATAAATGCATCAAACCATCAGCACCTGGGTGGTGGGATAAGGATTTTCGATTCCAGCAATATCGAGGCTGGCCCTTGAAGTAAGACATGAATACGCAGCTGTTCACTAAAAAAGATACAGCGAGGATTTGAAGAGGAAATAAATAAATATATATTTTCCTCCCTTTCCCTAACACACACGCACACAGCTGGCTTTTCTTGATGCTGCCCAGGGACTCCTATGAGCAAGACAACTTGAATGAGGTATAAAGGGCTTGCTCTCAGCTCACATCTCAAAATCCCCAATGCAATGGGCAAGTGATGGTCTGGTGCCTGCCGTGATGGGAGTGTTTATGTCTCTTTCTAGGACAGGGTGCTATTTTGGTGTGGGGAGGAAGGCACAACTGGTCCCCTTTATTCTCATCCAAACCTATGCATGGACTTGGGTACATATGTAAATGCCAAAGGAGGCATTTACTCACGCTTTTCTGATTAAAATAAACAGCCTTATAGCGTCAGGGTCATCCCTACCCCTGGTGGCTTCGTCCCTTGTTGACAAGGATGGAAATAAATTTCTGTGCTGCCGATGGAAATAGAAAGACTGAGTGCATAAGAAGAGGTCCATTTGGCAGCGCCCGAGAACCCAACAGTGCAGGTGGCAAATTCTCCCAAATGCATTTTGCTTCTTCTTAGACACGTCTCTTCACCTCCCTACCCTCATAACTCAAAATCTTTCTTGATTCTGAGCACTGGAATGTCTCTACCAAGTTAAATTCAACAAGCACAGATGCACACACAACTGTACACTTGTGCAGTTGTGTGTGCATGCACCCCACCCGCCCATATATGCTCTGTACCACTCTCTCCCAACCTGGTACCTGCCAGATGTGTTGCATTGCTATCCATAAGCAGTCCAGCACATCTGGAAGGCACCCAACTGGAAAGGTTGATACAGTATATACTTTTAATAATAATGATCACTATCGTCAAGTTAATTCTGATTTATGGCTACCCTTTTTGGGGTATTCAAGGTGAAGAGAACTCAGAAGTGGTTTACCATTCCCCTTTTCTGGGGGTGCCCTGGGACTGTGTAGGTTGCCCAAGGCCACACAGGCTGGCTGTACTCACAGGAGGCACAGTGGGGAATCAAACCTCCCAACCAGACACCTGAACTGCTGACACTTAAGACACAGAGCTATTTAGGCAGAGAGATGCATACGTAAGCAGGGGTGGGGATTCAGCTGTATACAGCCCTTGCCTGTGGGCTCTTCCTCGTCTCCTAGGTTCATGCAGAGCTTTTCTGTTCTCAGGGGGAGCTAACTTTTTGTTGGCCAGAATGACAAAATGTCAAGTGCTCCCTCCCTCCTCCTCCTCCTCCTCTTCCCTTCTTGCTTACTTCATCCTGGTCCTACTCCACTCACCAGGAGAGGCCTTTCTCTCCATCCTGCCACCTTCTCAGGTGTGTCTCAGAAGAACACATGAAAGGGCCTTCTGGGCTGCTGTGCCCAGACTTTGGAACTCCTTCCCACTAGAGGCCCTGACTGCCCCATCTCTGCTGTCCTTCCAGAAGCAGGCAAAGACCTTCCTTTTCAGGCAAACTTTCCCTAAATGGTGAACTACTTATTATGTCTTTTTATGAAACCATATGATCACATAGGCTTTGCATTTATAACCACTTATAACCTTGTGTGATTGTATTGATATTATTTTTTCAATGCTAGTTTTCCTCACATAGCTTTTACATGCTATTTTACTTCTCCTTTTAACTGCTTGCATTCTCTTGTAGCTTTGATTGTAATGTTGTCTTTTAATGCTGTAAGATGTCCCTCAATTCTCTGTTCTCAATACTTAAACATGTTTTAATTGTACTGGGCAGTAGATTGTCCCTCATTAAAGGGATTAATGAGGCCCTCATTAGTGTAAGTCTATCACACGCACACTAAATGCACATGTTGATTTGATGTGTACTTTCTCAAAGACTAGTCATGTGACATTTGATGCGATTGCGAACTTTCCATCCCCACGGTAGCATTTTTTTAATGCTCTATTCATGCATCCCCATGGGCCAAAAGCGCATCAAATTGCTGTTTTGAAACACTAGCATGCCAGGTTTCTAGTTTTACTGTTGGAAGACACGGCGAACGTGTTTTTTTCCTGTACCAGTAAAGTGGTCCCCAGCCCATTCGTGGTTCACATACTGTGGTCCCATGATATCGCCCGGAAAGGGCTTGAGGGAAGGGGGAAAGTTTGGGGGCTTTTTAAATCTTCCCCCCTTTCCCCAAGCCCCCAGCTCCAGCTGATTGGCGCTGCGGTGGGGAAACAAAAGTTTTTTCTCCCCCACCCCAGCAACAATCAGCTGGAGCCTGGGGCTTGCCTCTGGAGGTATCGCACACTGCTTCTCCCCACCCCCTAGGGGTGCTGGCAAGCAAGACACGATGCCAAAAGGGCTTTCGGCCGCAGAGCCGAGCGCTCAGCTCCACGGCGGAGAGCCCTTTTTAAAGATCTCCCACCACCCGCCCGCACCTCCCCGGGGGTGCTGGTGAGTGGCGCGCAATGCCCAAGGGGCTTTCGGCCGAGGAGCTGAACGGTCAGCTCCACGGCCAAGAGTCCTTTGGGAAGATCACGGACACCCACCTGCCCCTCGCTGGGTGTGCGGGCGAGCGGTGCGTGATGCCCAAGGGGCTTTTGGCTGCGGAGCTGAGCGCTTGGCCCCATGGCGGAGAGCCCTTTTTAAACATCGCACACCGCTCCCCTGCACCCCTGGCACGCATTGTTTAAAATTGTGCCCCCCCAGCCTGTATGCATGTCGGGTGGGTCCTTAAGTCTCGAGATAGGCGGGGGCTTTCTGTAATCCACATTTTATCTTAAAGAGCAAACAAATTTAATAAAATATCAATAAATTGAGCAGAATAACAAAAAATGTGCACTAACAGTGCCCCCACTTACTTTTGCTGTGCACTTCAATTCTCTGAAAACACAGATAAAAAAATTACTACTGGAGGGGCTAGGATCAGCAAAATGTGGTGGGTCGCACTTCAGGAGGCGTGGCAGAGGCATGTATTTTTTGAAGTGTATCACAGTGGGGACCAGTACTCTAGATGTGAATTTAAAAAATAAAAAATGCACTTTTTACGTGCAGTGTGATAGATGCCTTAGTCACCTTAGGTCGTTTTCCAAGGAGAAAGGCAGGGTAAAAATACTCTAAAATAAATAAAATTAATTCCCTTGCTGGATGCCAAGGCAGGCTGACAGTCCTGGCGGAAGCACCACAGTCCTGCTTTCATGAAGATGCCGCTGATAAAGCGGACTCAACGCAGCACACCCACGCAGGCCCCTCAGCGCCAGCCCAGATCCCAGGAAAAGCAATTGCAATCTGTCCAGCAGCTCTGTGCTTCAGTTCAGAGTTAATGAGCCAGGCCTGGTCTCCTAAGTCATCCTGCCACCTCTACTGATTCTTCTTGATTACTGTAATGAAATGGTCAAAGGGTTATTAAACAACTTGCTCTCGATCCAGCAACATGACACACCACTATCACGGCATCGCCTCCTCCGCCGCACCCCTGCCTGGCTGTGTAATAAAACAAGCTGACAGTGATGCATCACCTTCGCCCATCCTCCCTCCCACCCACTCAGATGCTGTGCCACCAGACGCCCCACAGAATGGCACCCATAGCCAGAAGGTGACAGTTTTGTGTACACACACACACACACACACACACACACACACACACACACACACACACACACACACAGGCCCACCCTGCACCCAAAACCAGTTTCAGGAACAAGTGTGGACAGAATACTGGACTTAACCCTAGTTCCTGTGGGTTCAGATTTGCCCTTGATCGAAAACCAGTGCATAGATGGATTCAAATGAGCAACCATTCTAATAAGTAAGGAATGATGGAGTTGGACTGACAAATTTTATCTTATCTACGGAGCACTTTTGTTGGTACACTGAGGAGCTGGTTGAAACGAGAACCACACAAGCAATTGCTTTCGACCCATTTTGTAACTGATGTGAACCGTCCACTTTGCTGGGCTGGAAAAATCCAGTGCAGGTACAATGTGGTAACTTAACATTAGACCTTGACAAACAGGATTCAGGCTATTATGAGGTGGTTGAGAGCTTCCTACCCCCTTTAAACAGCCACAACAATAGCAGCAACAACAAAAATCCTGCTGTTGCTTCAAATGATGGGTTGGTTGGATTCAGCAGCCTGATTTCATCCATGAGAAAAGTGTATGTGTGTGTTTTTAACTACAACTCCCACAATACTCTTCTTCGTCACTATAACTTTCCCCATCCAGTGGTGAGAATTTCTCATGGGGAATGAGGACCTTGCTGTATTCCTAGGGGCTTTTGTATCAAGAACGCAGCGGCAGGGAAAGAGAGTGGGTTCCCCACCACCACCACATCCCATCCCACCACTGAAACCGAGGGAAACCGCTGGCTTAAAGTGTTCAATGTTTCCATCCTGGAACTAGTGGCGAGAGCATATCCCCTTCTCTTCTGTTTCCCTTAGGCTCTGATGAGTCATCTGCCCATCAGCTGCTCCGCCGTGATGTAAACTCCTCCGAGATCACTTTGTTGTGTTTAATTGAAGTTGGGAGGCTAAATTTGTTTAATCAGTGCACTGATAAAACATTTCATCTCGGCGGCGATATACAAAGCGTGCTCTTGAAATATTTTTGATTTCCCGCAGAACGACACGTCCCACGGCCTTGTTCCATCTGCCTTTCTCTTTCTGAACAGCTGCTGGGTAGAAAAAGGTAGTCTTTTGAAAACAGAGCGGGAGGGGAAAGTGGCCAAGAGCATTGTCAGGGCAGCTTTCCATTTGGGGGGCTGAGCCCCCTTTCAAAAGGAAGACATAGTCAAAATAAAGAGCACCCTCCTGCCACCTCTGCAATGTCACAGCAAAGCAAAAGCAAAGGATGCTACTTATGTACTGCCCCATAACGCTTAAAGCACTTTGTGGGTGGTTTACATTTTAATGATGCAGGCTACACATTGAAAGCTGGGTACTCGTTTTACCAATATTGGAGGGACTGAAAGCTACCTGGGATTGAGCCCTGGGTTGTGAGCACAATTTTGACTGCAGTACAGCAGTTTAAATGGTGTCTGCCCCTATTCATTCTGCAGGCCACACCTTAGACCTGGTCTTCTGCCCTGGTATGGATATTGGGAACCTCCGGGTAAAGCAACTTTCTATAGTCCCATTGTCATGGACGGACCATTATCTGGTGTACTTTAGGTTTAGTGGAACTCAGAGCTTGGGCAGGGTGGAAATCAGACAAAAGCAATTCGTCCCAGAAGGTTGATGAATCCAGATGGTTTTGTAGCTGCCGTAAGGGGAGTTTCCCACCTCTTTGGCAGATGATTCCATTGAATCCTGATCGCCCCTAAACGTCTCCTTCCTCAAAGTACAGCCAAACTGGTTGCTTGGTTTACCAGGGAACTGGCAAATATGAAAAGGGTGGTCTGTAGAACTGAAAGGTGTTGAGGGAAAACCCAGACTGAAACAGATAAACAGTAAAAGGCCATTGGAAAGCTTATTCCAAGGCAGTGGAAGCAGCAAAGAAATCATTTTTCTCTACCACCATTGCTTTGGCACGGAATCGCCCAACAGAGCTTTTCAGAATGGTCAAAAGTCTGTTACATGCTGACCCACAGGTGGATAACACAGACCACTCTGTAACTCACTGAGAAGAATTTGCACAACACTTTACAGTAGGGGTGTCCAGACTTTGGCCCTCTGCATGTTTTGGACCACAACTCCCAGAATTCCAAGCCTAGATTGCCAATGACAAAGGACTGTGGGAGTTGTGGTCCAAAACATCTGGAGGGCCAAAGTTTGGACACCACTGCTTTACAGCCAACACTTTTCGGAAGCCTTAGTCTACTGAGCCACCACGCCTCCCCCAATTCTCTCTCTCTCTCTCTCTCTCTCTCTCTCTCTCTCTCTCTCTCTCTTTCTCCCACCCCCTTTGGGATTTCCTCACAGCCAACTCACCCAGAAGAAAAATCAGGTAGGGAATATTGCTGACCTCCAGAAATCTTCAGAGAGTATTTCTGAATGCCCGCCAAAATGGGAAATGCCTAGCAACCCCAGTGCAGGAAATGCCAAATCCTCAAGATGATAGCCTTATCAGCTGCCTCTGACTTTTAAAAAAAAGGTATATCTGCAGATCTTGTAGGCAAAACATACATGCAGTATTTGGGCCCTCATTTGAGGTGATTAACCAATCAGAGAAGCCAGTCATTGTTTTAGAGGCTGTCATAAATAGGTAAAGTAAAGAGTAAAATCTTTCAAGTGTGAGCGTGAAGTGTTGGTGGACAAATGTCATTCCTTCAGCATCACTCTCCTGGATTATCTTTTAACGACACGTGAACTGGGCAACCTTTTAAAGAGGATGGCTCCAAGCAGAAGACAGTATCTTGAAGAGAGGACTGTTATCTGTATCTCTGACCGGTTCTTTATCTGAAATAGCTATGGTGTCATATCCTAGCCCTTCACTCATGGCTATTGGCATTCCCTTTTGATTGTCACAACAAACTAGCTAGTTTTAATCTTGATATAAGTTTAGTTGCTTTTTTAAATGTGTGTGTGTGTGTGTGTGTGTGTGTGTGTGTGTGTGTGTGTGTGTTTTAAAAAAAGTTGATTGTTTGGGGTCAATCAACCCTTTCTGTTGGGTCCCCAAAGAGAATTATGGTGGCCTATAAATAGTATAATATAAACAAACAAAGAGGAACCTTTCTGAATGAACTGCTAAATGGTGCACCAGCATTTGTGTAAATCCCATTGAGCCAGTGGGTCTCCTCTGGCTGAGACTAGTACTGAAAGGGTAGCCTTTGTATTTAGATGCCACCCCCCAGTTAAAGTGGTAACTAGCATGCTGTAGCAGACAGAGTGATGGATTGGAACTCCAAGGACCTGGTTTCAAATCCTCCCTCATTCATAGAAATGCGCTGGCTGGTGGGTGGTGTTGGCAACAGTAGAACCACATCTTAAATATCTCACTTGCTGGGAAAACCCTATTACGGTAACTATGAGTCAGATGTGACTGTATGGCATATGACACACATAACCTGTTAGAGCTTAGATGGAAAACTCTGGCTGTCTGCATCAGCTACTCTCAACTTCTTCTTTTTTGCTCTGGCCATATACACAATATGAAAGGAACAAAGGCCAAAGCAGGACTGTGTGTGACACAAAATGAGATGGTGTGTAAATAATTATTTCCAGTCTGTAGCCCCTTTCAAATATGCCAGTGGCCCCACCCCCAAGGGGGCATCTGACCCCTATTGATAATGGTTGGTCTAGACCAGTGGTGGCAAACCTTCAGCACTCCAGATATTTTGGACCACAACTCCCAGCATTCCAAGCCTGTACTGCCAATGACAAAGGACTGTGGGAGTTGTGGTCCAAACAATCCGGCATGCCAAAGGTTTGCCACCACTGGTCTCATTCTTTTTGCATTCCACTAGCTCCTACCTGGTATTCCCGTAAGCCCGAGCCAGCATAGCCAATTGTGGGAAAATCTGGGAGCTGTTATTGGAAACATCTGGAAGGCCACATATCCACATCTGTGCTTCAACATTCCTGCACACTGGCTCTCAGAAACTGATTTCTTATTATGCTCTGGGGTTGAGGAATAAGGAAAAAAGTGGAGAAGAGGCAAAATGGATTAAGACAGGCATCACAGTCACTGACAAATTTTTGCACATGCCAAATCCTGTTCCTTTCTTATAATCATTAATAGAATAGAATAGAAATTTATTCTCATTGTACATATGCACAGTATGTACAACAAAATTAAGTGCTGTTTCAGAACTACACAACCAAAACCAAACAACCGCCCCCCAAAAAAGCACATAAACACCATTTTGTTTAAAATGACCTAAATTGCTTAAAATCTACTTGAAGGCTTAGAATGTTTAAAATGCTTAAAAACTTAAAATGCTAAAAATCTGCTTAAAATAGACACTGAACTGCAGCATTTTAAAAAAAACAGTTTAAAAGAATAAGCAGTTAAATGGTCTTCTCTATTCAATATGCAAAGGAAAAGGGAAAAAAAAAAAATGGATTAATCTGTATTGGAAACATTGGGGTGTTATGAGTCATCTGGGGGAAAGAAAATAATCACAACAGATAATTCGTAACTGCTATGTTTTCGTGACCCAGTCATCCTTAGTACCTGTAAAACAAAGCTGTGAAATAAAAACAAAATGCCCTTAACTAATTTGTAAAAGAAAGGCTACCTGTTTTCCGAGCATACTGAAACAGTTAATTTCCTTGAAATAAAATTATGTGCATATGTGAAAATATTCATTCTTACAAAATGATTAGATTCATTCTTTATCTACATAGAAAAACTTTCTATACTAAGTTGTGTGCATTTGCATGTCATGAAAGTGACTAAAGTTTATGTTAAGCATGGCTTGTTACTTGAGCTATGAATTGCATGGCGGATTATGGAACAACCATGGCTAGAAATGGGCACGAATCAAAAGATGAAGCAGAAAGTTTGTAAAAAATCGCTGCTTTGTTGGTTAAGGTCAGGTTGGGTTTGTGAAAACCAACAAATCCAAAGGAATTAGCTTTGATTTGTTTAGTTTCAGTCTGTTTGCAGTATGTTTGTTTAAAAAGTTGGGAGAGTTTGGAAAGTTTGTAGTTCATGGGTAGCCACAAAACCACAAGTTGCCACAAACTACCATTTCCCTGGATTGTGCCCATCTCTAAGCACAGCTTGTCTTCCCCGATTCTTTGCCACCCATTTTAGCAGCTCTTGGTTTGGGGTAGGCATCTGGGAAAACAAGTCAGGACTCGATATGGTTTGAGGCTCAGATGTTATGACAAGCCACCATTGGTTCTGCTACTGGGCACCTTGGAAGAGAATTGTTCCCTAGCTGCACACATTGATACACAAGAAACAAATCTTCATTTGAGGCACTGCAACACTGCAAGTCAACTTTTCAATGAGCATCTCATTTGCACATGGGATATGCACAAGGCCACAGTCACACTACTCAGTTCAAAGATACCACTTATTTTTAATTTTCTTTAACTCTCTGTCTCTCTGTCTCTGTGTCTCTGTCTCTGTCTCTCTCTGTCTGTCTCTCTCTCTCTCTCTCTCTCTCTCCACACCCCTCAAATCTAACAATTTTGTCTCATCATGCTCATCCTCCTTCCTTCACTGCAAATCCGTGGGTATTTTTATGTAACTATATTTCCCCTCCAGATGCATATTCAGCTATCTGCTTCTACACCTGTTGCATGTTTTCCTCCCAACAGCCATTTTTAGTTCACACCTTTCTTCAAGGTGTGCATGAATGTTGGAGGATGGGTGCAAATCCCAGACAAGTGCAGATTTCTCTGGCAGGGTACACATTGTCCTGTCATTAGCTTTTGTGAGGCACAAAATCTGAATTTTGCTAGGAAAATGCACACCCAGGGGATGTCTTTACTACTCCACTCTTGGCACGAGGCCATGCTGGACACCACAACCTACAGGGGCAGAGATTGTCCACCCTTGTTGTAATCTTGCTGCTTCTTGAAGAAGGAGGCTGAATGGGTACATGATAGCATTTCCAGCAGCCAGTGGCTGGAGCAGTGCCCCTTTCTCCCCATAGTTTCATTTCTATTTTGCGAATATACTGGAAGTTTCACAGCAGTGGTAGGGCAACTGATGTTGGCAACAAGTTCCTTCTCCTCCAGCACCAAGCCAACTGAGATCTTTTTATCCAATTGGAGGCAACGTGGGAAACAAACCAAGAGAAAGTCGCCCAACATGCTTTGTAGCATAGCTTTGGGCAATGATTTCAACACCACGAAGCAAATTGAAGGCTGCACGCCTGTGGACTCTTAGCTGAGACTCAGCTTCACTGAACACAGCAGCTCTTATATATACAGGATTGTGTTGTAAAGGGGTGTATCTGTCCATCGGTCCAGTTTTGTAGCACCACCTTCAATCCTGTCCCCGTTTATCAAATAGCAACAATTACATTCTATCACCTCAGTTCCAATATATGGTGATCTTTTCAGGGTTTTCTTGGTACAGGGTACTCAGAAGTAGTTTACCGTTCTATGGACTGTATAGATTGCTCAAGGCTATAGGAGCCCTTCCTTGCAGGCACAATGGGGAACTGAGCTCCCAATGTAGGGTTGCTACATTTTGATTAGAGATGGGCACGAATAAAAAAATGACGTTTTGTTTGTCGTTTGTCGTTTGGAGGGTCCGTTTCGGTTCGGTTCCGTTTTTCGCAAATTTTTGCAAAAAATTGTTTTCGTTTTCGTTCATTTCATTACCATTTCGTTACCATTTATTTCATTTTTTGTGATTTTTTTTAGCATTTAAAGCAGTTCACTGTATTGCAGTAACAGAAACGAAACGCACGATAAAATTTCTGGTGTTTCTGTTCGTTTCGTTTCATTTTGGAGAGAAAATGTCGTTTCGTTGCGTAATGAAATGAAAAAACAAAAACGGAAACAAAAAATTGTTCGTTTCGTGCCCATCTCTAATTTTGATTCAAAACAAAGGACCTACTACATTGGAATATCAATATGGTATGTGAGTTGCTTGATGGCACAATTTGGATTGGGGACGAGGAAAAGACTTTGTCTGCAAGTGTTTCTACTTACAGTAAAACAATCCATCCTTCCACTTTAAGAGTTGTTGCACAACTTTTTGGCCTGGCAGTAAGACATTTCGTACGAAAGATAAGCGGGGTATAAATACAATAATAAATAAATAATAAATAAATAAATACATGCATTCTTTTTAGCAAATTGGCTGTTCAGCCTGTTCAGCCAGGACATAGCAATCTCCATCAGCTTTAACTTCCAAGTGCTATCATGATGGCTGTAGATTCTGAGGAAACAGAGTGAGAGATAAAGTAGTGGTGGTAGACGATGGAGAGAACAAGGAAAAGAGAGCAAGGAGGCGAGAAGAGAGAAAAATGGAACAGAATGAGGAGCGACAACAATTCACTTCCCAAGACCAGCCATAGACAATCAAGGGAAGCATCTAATTCACAACTGATCAGGCTACAAGGAGTTGTTTGATGTTCAAGGACCAAATGGCACATCGCTCCTCCCACCCCCAATCTCAACAGACCCTTTATAGCCAAACCCACCTCCCACCCAAAGCAGCCAGTATAAACAACTCCAGAGCTAAAAGATGGAGTCAAAGCAGGCACTTGTGCATAACAGTGGGGCTTGACACGATCTGGCACTTGCAATACAGTGGTCCCCCACCATTTCACGGTTCATATACTGAGGTCCCAGTACATCGTGGGACCACAGTATATGAAAGGCAAGATCCCCTGGGGTAAGCAGCATGGGCCTGTTTGAGGCCTCCTACACTTACCCTAGGCTTGGTGCTGCCCCGAACAGGCATCTGGCAGGCTTCCTGGGCTTGTTGGAGCCTCCAGAAGTGATTTCTGGCAAACCAGAAGTGACTTCCGGATCACTGGAAACCACTTCTGGGGCTTCCGACAGCACCAGGCCCCAAGTAAGTGCAGGAGGCCCCAGATAGGCCCCCAGTCCTGACCCAACCCAGCATCTGCATATCGCGGATTTTCCATTATTGCGGGTTGAGACGGGTCCCTAGCCCCCACAATAGGCGGGTAATGGTAGACTACTGTTCTGGCTGCCAGATCTTGACCAAGATATTGTTCCTCCCAGGACAAAGGACAAAATAGGATCCCACCTTCCTCGTCCCCTACCAAAGCTAGATAGACTGCTTGCTATGAAATGGAGTCCGACCGCATATCTGAGTCACTAGACTGATGTAGGGGCCAATGGTAGATTTGGAAGTGGCGCGCAAAGCTCTGTCCAATCAGAAAGGGAGCAGCCCTAGGGAACTGGGAAGGAACCACCAGTGGTTGCCACTGTTGCTTCCCCCCACACCCCAATATTTGCTGCCTGAAGCAGTTGCATCCATTTGTGGCCAACCATGCTGGATAAGTATTGGAGCAGAATTTTGTTTGGCTCAGGCTAGTAAAATATTGGCAACCCCAAATGAAAACAATGCATTGTGGGGGCAATATGGTGCCAGAACAATAGGATAATTGTGCTGTGAGGTTTAGGTGGCACAAATGCAAAGCCTCTGAGATATGCAAGCATCTTTTCCTTCTCTCCCCCGCCCCCAGCATTTGGACCCAAATTACTCAATTACACATTCACTGCCCTCAGTAAATTCTGGATGGATTGTTCATTTACCAACGGGCTTAGATAACTCTTCTTCCCTGCCCGCCTCTTTCCGAGACTCGCCAGGCAGCTTTTAAACGGCAAACCGTTACAATTTTCCACCTCATTTCCCACCTCGTCTACAGTTAATTTTTACCAGCCCTGTCTGCTTATTTACGTGCACCATTGTGGATTGGGGGGGTATATAGTGGGAGGAGGTGTCATCTAGTCATCCTGCCGCATCTGGAGTGGGGTGTGCATTTCTGGAATTAGTGGTGGTGGTGGTGGGAAGATTACGCATTGGGAGGGGACATGAAACTGAAGCCTCCCCTCTCTAAATTTAACAAAGTGAAGAGAACAACTTAATTAGAGTCATATGGAAAATAACAAGCCACGTCAGGCTGCTTCGAAGGGAAGCCAATGGCAAGGCCGGGGCCCAGCTGGGAAGGCTGAATGAGCCACAGGGGCCTACCCTGTTCTCGCCTGCTCTCCCATCACAGTCTGCAGGCTGTTTGCCTTACCCTGTGGAGGAGCAGAGCAGATGTCCCTAATTATAGGCAGGGCCTAATTGGATTTATCAGCAGTTAATAGGAAATTAAGCACTAAAGCTTCAGAGCATGCCTGTTGGGGGAGGTGGTGGTTGCGCAAGCCTCAGGCAGCCATGTTCCTGGGGTTATGTCGCTTTCACACTGCCATTTTAAGAGTTCCAAATCTTTTTCCCCATGTGAATTTTCCTTGCATGCTTTTAACTTATGGCTTGGCTAGCTAAACATTCCCAAGGGACAGCATTTAATTCTTGGCTATGAAAAATGTTTCCTTTTCATTCCTGTTGGGAAAGGGTTAGGAATTCATAGATTCTCACCCCACCCCACTCTTTATATATACACAGTATTAAAAAGTTGCTAATCCATGAGCCAAATCCAATTGTTTTACCTGATTGCACAAAGGCACTCAGATACTGTAAGATACCTGTTTTTCTGAAGGTAGCAATATTAGGTTTTTGGGCTACACTGCCCGGAATGGTAGTCTAGAAGGAAGGTTTCTAAGGTCGTTACTTCATGTCCTTCTTTGTTCCACAACTACTTTTGTACCGTAACAGTGTTGGTCGCGATTACGTGGTTTTGTCCCTATTTCAGTGCTCCCATGGTCATGTGATAACTTGTCTCATGACAAGTGTTACCTCACGGTCTTGTATCGTGACAAACACTGAATTTGTCTACCTTCCTTTTTCCTTTTTCGATATTCTGCTTCTGAAAAGTCCAAAACACACACACACACACACACACACACACACAAAATACCCTGGACACAGTTTTCTGAGAGAAACGAATGTTTTGTTGCATGACAGTCGTTACTACATGGTGTCTTGTTTTGGAACAGAAAGTGGAAACAAAGAGCAACAAGGGAAAATCCTACCTCAGCACCAGGTACAGTACTGTCGCGCTTAGCACCCGTTCCGGGGCCGTGGTCGAGACAAATTTCAGTAGTTGCGTAACGGACGTGAAGTAACAAGTGGAACACTAACAGAGACAAAATGGATGTGAAGTAACCACCTAAGTGGTACTTTTTTCTGGGCTGTTTTGTCTTTCCCTAGTCACCCATGCAAGGGCTAAATCTGCCCTACGTCCAGGCATGCAACCAGACCGGCAACCTGGGAAACACCAAAACTACTTGTGACACTGTTCTTACCTGTGTACTTTCTTCCTGGAGGAAGTTGCTCCATACATCCAATAAAACAAGCTGGGGGGAGATGGCTGGGTTGAGTGCTTGGGGCAGTTTCAGAAGCCAAAAGGAGACCAATTAGACTTCCCAATGGTGAAAAAACCTGGTAGGTTCCTTAAACATTGTGGAACCAAAAAAGAGAACAAAAGATGGTACTGATTTGCATAAAGTTGCATCCTTCGCAGATAATACGTAAACAATTGCATGCCGTTGAGTCATTCTGACTTATAGTGACCCTTTTCAGGGTTTCCAAGGTAGAGGATACTCAGAAGCAATTTACCATTCCCTTCTTCTGGTGCTGTTTCTGGGACTGTGCAGCTTGCCCAAGGCCATACAAGGTGGCTCTACTCACCAGGGACACAGTGGGGAATTGAACTCCCAGCCATTCAACTATCCCTAAGTTACCTAAGCAGCCTGATTCATTGACACAGATGAAATATTAGGAATGAGGTTTATCATTTAAATAGCACTACAGTACACTGCTAGAAACCCTAACATGGAAGACTATATCTTCCCTAAAAGAGAACACACAGCCCTCTTAGTTAGGGTGTCTCTCCCATATATTGCACAGTTTTCCACCTCCCTTATGCGCACCCATCTTTTTGGACAGCTTATTCTGATGGCCAAGAACACCTGGCCCAGCAGACAGGTCTTTTATGCTGCATCTCAGAAGAAAGAGTTTTATGGCACCTTTATGACTGAAAACAAACTAAGCACAAGCTCTTCCTGCCCCCAAAAAAAAAAAAAAATATCAGGTTTATTTCTCATGAATGTGTGGTGGGTCCAGCTGCATAGAATCCACCATTCGAAGCAGTGTCTTGGCCATGTTTAAAATGATGGCTCATTCACCAGCAGGGGGAGGGAATTGTCCAGCTCGCACCAACCATGCCCTAATAAGGGCATCTAGATAATATCTCTTGCTTGCAAAGCCCTTTGTCTCCCCTCCTCCTGTAAACAGGTATCATTAATTTGTATATCAAATGGTTTAGGGAAATTCCAAGCCACTTCCTTAGACTCAATCGCTGCTTCTTTGTCCTCTGTCTAAGCTCCTCATCCAATATATTGCTTGTATGATATGTTTGGCACTATAGCTCATCTGTATAACAAATTGTAAATAATGCAAGTTATCTTGTAGGGTCATAAAAAGGAACACATTGTAACATTTTTCCCTTTTGGAAGTGCCTCAGAAGCAGAAAACCATTTTCAGCGGACACCAGCCAAGCCCAATAGAGGGTGGGCTCAGGAGAGCAGATAAGACTGCAACAATGAGACAATAAAGAAACTCTTAACTTCATATGCATCTGAACACAGTCTTCCTTTAGAACCTTGATCCACTTTGCATTTCTTTGTTTACCTGAGAGCTCACACTATTGGTTATCTTCTGTTTATCTGGAATCACGTCATTTGTCAGTTTGTATTTTTAAAAGTTCACACCATTGGCTAATTCTGTTTTACCTAGAGTCCATCCCATTCATCAATTTGTATTCTGGAAGATTCAGCTGATTGGTTCCATTTTGGTTCATTTTGTATGTTTCCTATAAATCACCCCTGACCCTGTTCTTGGGGGCAGATCTCTGTCTTTCGCCTCTCAAAGGCAGGATCTGTAGTTCCTTTTTTGGCCAATAAATGAACCATTTATTTGAACTCTCTCTCTCATCAGATCTTTATTGGAAACTTAGATCTGGTGTTTGTCCAGAGACTAGCTCTGTGACCCGATAACTGGGGTTTCCCTGACCCAACATGTGGGTGAGTGAGGTGTGAGAGACTACAAAAAGGAAGTCAGAATGGAAGTAGAAAGGAATAAAGAGTGGCAGAAGCACAGGTTCCCTCTGAGAAAAGGCTGGGGGGCAATTACAGCACTAACTGCATGTGGGTCTATATACAGTATATTTGATCCTTTGAGGTCAACTCCAAATGTGAGATGATGGATCCTAAGTCAGATCACTCAGGGGCTCATAAATCTTTTCAGCGGCCTTATATATCAAACCTCCGTTGAATTATCAGGTATCTCTGGCTTGCACAGGAAGGAGTGACAAGAAGAATGCATCAGACCTTGACCCTGTGTCTTGTCCGGGAAGCCTTCGTGGATGGATTTCAACCTTGATAAGACATCTCCAGTGTGTATTGTCCAAGGATGGGGGGGATCACAAGTGTGCTTATAGATGAATGAAAAATATCTTGTGATATTTGCCTCCAGAAGATGTTCTTTTTCTTTTTAAAAACATTGAGTCATTGGGGCTGATTTTACAGGCCAGGATTCCATACATTTTATTTTATTTTATTTTATTTGACTTGTATACAATCAAAACATTCACAAAATGAGCCTGGTGTAACTGGGCTGTCCTTTACAGAGTGTGTGCAAGCAGCTATTCAGAAGTGCCTTACACAAGGGTAAGTTGGCTGTTTGCAAGAAACATCTGAGATGAAACAGGAATTCAGACAGAACTCTCCCCTCGCATAAGGGAAAGGCTTGCACAGGGCGGGATCTCGTGTTATTGCACCTGCTTTGTCGTCCACCTATCTCAGACAGTATTCCAGCCATGGTTTGTATATGTCATGCAAAGACTGGAACTCATTAATAATAAGCTACTTTAACCTGCTCCCTGGGTTTTGGGGTTTTTGGGTTGTTGTTTTTTTCATTAACAACAGCATAATAAATGATTATCAGCATGTTAGAAATGCAAAGCAGGCATAGTGGGGAATCAAACCCCCAACCGCTGACTCCAAAGCCAGCAACCTAAATCAGTGAGCTGCTATTTGACAGTGTTCTCATGAACACCTCCATTCGTTTTTTGTGATACAGTGGACCCTCATACAACAAATGGTTTGTATAACAAAAAATCTGCATGGCATAAAAAATTCCGGAGATAGGGGAAATTTGTTTAGCAGAATCTCCTATGGGGTGAATCTGTACAACATAAAAATAGAATCACTCTGTTTTCAATGCATTCCTATGGGAAATATGTATAAAGGAAAATTTGCTTAACAGAATTTCATTTGGAATAAATTAATTCCTTTATACAAGGTACCACTGTATAACTTTTGTGGTGTAACATTGGAACCATTCTTTTTTACAGTTACCAAAGTTGTGTAGCTTCACTATGTAAGCATTTTGTTACCATTGCCAAGCAACGTACAGCATCCTGATGGGATTTTGTTTTAAAAAAACCAAAAAACCCAATTTCTGAATACCAAAAAGTACAGTGCTAATTTTCCTTTATACAAGTTTCCCATAGGAATACATTGAAAACAGAGTAACCCCTAATTGTGACCAGTTTTATGTTGTACAGGTTCGCCACACAGGCGATTCTGCTAAGAAAATTTCCTCTATCTCTGGATTTTTTTATGTTGTACAGATTTTATGTTATACAAACCGTTTGTTATACAAGGGTCCACTGTAAAAAGTTACTTCCCCCGGTCAAAAAAAAGCAACTAAAAGAGTAACTTGACCTTGGCAATCTCACCTAAAAGTTATTTTTTTCAAAAGTAACCCTCCGGATCCTTCCTAGCAAGTCACCCTCTCCCCTTTGGACTGCAAGCCTTTTTTTTACCCACTGGAAGAAGGTGGTGGCTTTCCCCACCCCTCCCTGACACCCCATTTCACAACCCGAACCCACTTGATTAATCACCCCTATTTCTCCTGACACCTCAGCAAAAGGTCAGGAGACACTGCAGGTAATTGAAAACACCACACTGGAGGCCGATCTATACATCATTAAGGGGCACAATTAGCAGCTGCACTTTGGAAAGGGAATTGCAAGGAGGGAAGGGTGGCAGGTGAGGGTGGCATCCAAGCATCGGGTATTCGACCTCCCCACTCTTTGGAAATGGCAGCTAAATAAATGAATGGGGTATTTTAGATTTGCACCTTAAAAAAAAACCCAGGTAGCTGTTTTTCCATCTCCCTTTCTTAACACGAACACTCCGAATTTATGCTTGCAGAATATTAAGTCTGGAGAGAATTAATTGATTAATTGACGCGATTAGTTGATTGTCACCTTGATGTAGCATGTTAAAAACCAAATCCCGATTTAATTAGAGCTGGCCACCTGCTGGGCTTTCCCCACCACCACCGCAGATGGGGCCTGACACAGAGGAATAGGTGGACAAAGCAGCAGATGAAAAGGGACGCCTCAGCCTCGCCGCTAATTTTGGCAGGCATGTGCCTGCGCGCACTCATGCACACGCACACCCACCAAGTGTTCGGCTCTTGCTCAGACCGCTGCAGATGGAGAACAGGGCAGTGGTCGAGGGCTCACTCATTCATTGAAGGCAAGGGAGGGATGAAGGGCCTTCAGCATAGCCAGTTTGTGAAAGATCAGGGGAGGAGGGAACTAAAAACACACTTTTCTTTTGGGGAGGGAGCTTTTGTGGGCTCCCATGGCTCCAGGACTTCACATCTTCCCACTCCGTTGGGTCAATAAAGACAAGAGTTGCCCACAGACACGTGACTGGTATATCTCTGCTCGCCTACATTTTCAAGGAAACTCTTGTCACATCTGCTGCAAAGCTTAGACAGATGGCAAGCCAGAGGGATGGTGAAATCCATTTTTAAATAACTATTTTGGGGCGGGGGAGATACTTTCCATATAACCTCTGAATCATTTTACAATCGTTTATTTACTTTTGCCTTGTTATGGTTATGCACTCTCCATGTCTTACAGCGACTCTGTCTATCTATTAGTGACCTTCAAAAGTCCATGTATAATTTAAAACTTGCAGGTGATACCACAGTACTGTCAGAAACCAGCAGTGATGTGAAATTACTTCCAATGAAGGTGAAAGAAGACAGTGCCAGAGCAGGACTGCAGTTGAACGAACACTAAGAAGACAAAAACGGTGACTTCAGAAGAACATCACAAGTTAATGATAGCAATGAAGAAAATCAAAATGGCTAAATCATCAGTCCAAGTAAAGAAATAAAGATGATCACATGCAAGGACATAATAAATCAGTATAATAGCTATAGAGTTGGAAGGGACTTTATGGATAATCAATTCCAGCCCTTGTCAAGGAGACACAGTGAGGAAATGAATGCCTAACCCCTGGCTCCATAGTCAGAGACCTAAGCCGCTGAGCTATCCAGTAGTACATATTAATGGAAATCAAGATCATAAACATGATTGTATTTCCAATTACTATGCACAGATATGAAAACTAGACAATGAAGAAAACCAACAGGATAAAACTTGATGCTACTGAAATATTGTGCTGGATACCTTGGACCACTAGAAAAATAAACAAGTGGGTTTTAGATCAAATCAAATGTGAACTCCCTATAGGCAAAAATGATGAACCTGGGGCTGCCATACTTTGGGTACATCACGAGAGGACAAGGCTCACTGGAAAGGACATTAACGCTAAGAAAAGTTGAACGTAGTAGGATAAGAAGAAGGCCATACATGAGGTGGATTGATTTCATAAAGGAAACAAGAGGCTTGCGTTTGCAAGAGCTGAGCACAATTGGTAATGACAGGAGATGTTGAAAATCCACTCTTCCATAGGGTTGCCTTGAGTTGTAGATGACTTGGCAGCAAAACCAGCAGCACCACAAAAGTATTGTGGTTAGCACCATTGTTTGGTATAGCTGATTCAACCCTCCTCATATATTTTGCCTTATTGTAAGCCCTTTTGAGTGCAGTTTGCTGAGAAAGCCGGTTGTAAAACATCAACATGAAATAAATATATTCTCCTACCATTTGAGTCTTTGCAAACACACACACACACACACACACACACACACACACACACACACACACACACACACACACACACACACACACACACACACACACACACACACACACACACACACACACGTACATGTTATGAACTCTAGAATCTCTTTTGATTTCCTGTTGAAATAATCCTATAATGCCTTCTCTACTGAAACAAATGCTAAGGTTTCTACAACAGGTTATCTGGAGAAGGTACACATGTACCCAGTCTAGCAAAGAAGAAACATTAAAACATTCCTTCTATGCTTTTACTGGACAGTAAGAATAAGCAGTAGCCTAGGAGATAAATGCTGGATAAATCAGCATAAATGTAATCTGCATATTCATGATATTTACCGAAAAGCTATGCTCTCTTCTCAAATTAAGTGCCCCCTGGGGAGTGATGAGGATGGTTTTATATGTAAGTGAGGATGCTTAGGGGAACCAAGTGGGCATGGTTAAGATTCCCTAGAAAAGAAGAATGTTTTTCTCATTCTTCTGCTATATGTCTGAAGAAGTGGACATGTCCACGAAACGTTAGATTAAAATACTGTATGAAAGTTAGTCTTTAAGGTGCCACATGTTTTGTGTCTTTTGTTTTGTTTTGTTTTTCTTTGACTTTTGCCTGCAATTCTTGGAAAGTCTAACACAGCTACCCTCTCTGAAACTTCTAATTTTTCCAGGGGTCTGATTTACACAGCAATACATTTGCCTTTATGGCAGAGTTAGCTTAAGCTCAAATATTTTCCCCAAAATTCTGGACTCATGATAACACTATCGAGTGGATTAAAATAACTCATCTGATGTACTCCAGTAAGTAGGATTTGATCCCATCAAAGAGTCTATCTGCTTTTCTGACCAGTCACTCACTACTATTACTCAAAGCAGAACTAGTCACAATGTCAGAAGGATTCTAGAAGACACAGTTAAAAGGAACAACATTTCTACAGTCTGAGTGAATGTATGAATACATACATACAGTGGACCCTCGTATAACAAATGGTTTGTATAACATAAAATCTGTGCCTATGGGGCGAATCTGTACAACATAAAAATGGTCACTATTAGGGATGACTCCATTTTCAATGCATTTCTATGGGAAATTTGTATAAAGGAAAATTTGCTTAACAGAATTTCATTTGGAATGAATTAATCCCTTTATACAAGGTACAAATACACTGTATTTGGTAAATGTAGATGGCTGAAATCCTGCTGAACAGGATCCATGCGCATAATAGTGATGGTGTCACCCACTATAGTAAAGTGTGGGTGATGCAAAGCTTCTTTCAGGGGATTCCATGGTACAAACAACTTGGCTGCACTGTGTAGCAGTCAAATACACCCTAAACCATCATTAAGGAGCCTTGTGGTGCAATGGTAAGGAGCCTCGTGGTACAGTGGTTAAATGCCTGTCCTGCAGCTAAAACTGTGTTCACGACCTGGGGTTCAATCCCAGGTAGCAGGCTCAAGGTTGACTCAGCCTTCCATCCTTCCGAGGTCGGTAAAATGCATACCCAGCTTGCTGATGGGGGGCCAATGTGTAGCCTGCATACTGCAATTAAAACTGTAAACTGCCCAAAGATTACTTGAAGTATTATGGGGCGGTATATAAGCAGAACATTTTGTTTTAATCAGTGGCAATTTCCTGCTAATGATAACGTCATCTCTGTTGTGCATGCAGCGCTGTGCAACAGGATTCCAGCCACTGTCTGCTGGGTGGATTAGCTCAGTGCAATGGAGCAACTGGCTGTGGAACCAGAAGCTGGGAGTTCAATTCCTCATTGTGCGTCTGTGAAGAACAGCCAAGCTTGGAAAGTGTTGGGCAAGTTGCACAGCCCCAGAACACCCCCAGAAGGAGGGACTGGTAAACTGCACATCCTATATAGTACTGAGAAAATGGCTGCAGAGAGTCACCATAAATCAGATTTGGCTTGTAAGCACATAACTAGTTCTGTATTATTATTTTTGGTTATAGTGAACATTTCCACGTTGATAAAGGGGATTGAAAAGGTAGATAAAATCCTATTTTATAAATTTTTCAATGAAGATAAATGTTCCTTTCTCCCCTAGAGGGAATAAATTGCCCCCATTCTGTGTGAATTCATATAATCAGTGGTTTTCATGTCCCTTTCCAAAAGGTGACATTGCACCCGCTATCTGACAGCTGCTGTCATAGCTGACAAAAGAGCTTGGACCAGGAAAAAAACTTTGACGCTCAAGACATGCCACTCAGCAACAACACGGAGTGACCTTTGCTGGCCCACAATCCAGAGTAGCTCAGACCTTGCAGGAAGCAGTGTCACCTGACTGTTAACTGTCAAGCTGAAGAAAATATTTTTCTGTAATAATAATGATAAAAAAGAAGCCAAGTAAGAAACGGACTTTTCAAAATTAAATTAAAATATATCGGCCATAGGCACATACTTTCCCATCCAGATTAAAGATAGATTTTAGAGGTCCAGGAAGTATTTGAATAGAGATTGCTACTGAGTGTCCAAATACTGTAGATAACTTGCTAAGCATGTATTTAGACAGGGTGCTCTTTCAAATAGTCAAAGATGGCTGCTTGTCGCAGCATGTGCCTTTCCTCACCTCTGTAGCTTGCATTTCAGCCTGTTTTGTTTTTGGAACTGGTCACTGGAAGAGAAACATGGGTTCCTTTTTGAGTCATATTGCCCAGATGGGAATCTCTGAAAAAACGGTATGATTGAATGAATCGTAGGCTTGTTGTAAGGAATAAGCATTTCTTCAAACGTCTGGTTTCATCCTGGAGTTCAAGTCAGTTCTGGACCCCCAACAGTTACAAAGCCAACTTAAATGGTTACCTCCTGCTCTTGTAACTTGCTAACATACCTTTGACATATAAAACCAAACCAAATGATTAGATGCCGTTGTGAGCCTCTTCAACCTGCTCAGAATGGCTTCCAGTAAATCTGATTGCTAAGAGATCAATGTACCAGGCAGCCATCTTACCTCTTTGA
Source organism: Phrynocephalus forsythii (assembly GCA_029282475.1). Taxonomy (NCBI): domain Eukaryota; kingdom Metazoa; phylum Chordata; class Lepidosauria; order Squamata; family Agamidae; genus Phrynocephalus; species Phrynocephalus forsythii. Next base: position 27,720,248 of record JAPFRF010000011.1, on the reverse strand, counting down.
AAGCTTCTGGACTTTATGTTCATTAGGAACATTCTCCTCAAGGGCTGAAACCCCCTTTCAATCCCAAACAGAAAATTGGTGTGGTTACTGCTATTCCTATCAAACAGCTTCATTGAAGTGGTTTTGTTGCACAGTTGTTGGGGCAAAGGGGGCTGGGATGGCACTTGCATGGCACTTCACCCCCCCCCCCTTGCGTTTCATGTTTAATTAGGCCAGGTAGAATTCTACTTGATACTGAGTGTGGTGTAGCCAGTCGGATGAAATAGTACAACTCAGGAAACCTGGGTTCAAATCTCGGCTGAGCCACAAAATATCACCACTCCTTCTATATAGCACTTGCCTTGAAAATTGTATTAGGGCAGTGATGGCGAACCTTTTAGAGACCGAGTGCCCAAACTGTGATTCAAAATCCACTAATTTTTCACAAAGTGCCAACACACCAATTTAACCTGAATACAGGTGGCTGTGAAGGGACGATGACAGGTGCCCACAGAAAGGGCTCCGAGTGCCACCTTTGGCACCCGTGCCTTAGGTTCGCCAACACTGTATTAGGGTCTCCATCAGTTGATTCTTCCAGCATGCAAAATTCCTTTTAATTAATTAATTAATTTTGCTTTTGTTTACAGTTTTCTGGTGTGGTGTTTGTTTCATCCTTTTTAGTACTGTATTTGTGTTATCTTTAAATACTGTCTTTTAATGATGGCAGCCACCTTGGGTCTGGTTTTTTTTTGGGGGGGAACACTTTTTTTTAAGGAGAAATGCTGGCTAACAATATTTTAAATAAAATAAAATAGAGTCATGCCTCTTTTGTAATTTTGTTTTTGCTGGTTTTAAATGTTTCTTTGGTAACCCTGCAGATGTCTTGATTGAATCCTGCCACGCTACTGACAAGGCAGGCCAGTCAGACAACTAACTCAGTTGGTGGCCCACCCAGAAGAATTTATGCATTGCAGCGGTGACAGCTCAGCTGTGCTTAAGATAACAGCACAGAGTTAATTAATTGGGCCTAAATGTAGCGAAGGTAATGGTGCCTCCCCTCCCCTCCTGAATCTTCCTACACCTTCTGCCTGAATGTCAAATAATCAGATCACATTTACAAACATCATAAATCTAGATGCAGCCTCCACCTGGAACAGGAGGACTCTTTGCTTCTGCTCTGCATATTGTTTTTCGCCTTCTTGCCCAAGTAAAATGAGGCCTTGTCCTGCTAAAGGTCATTGCCTTGTGATTTCAAGAACACCGTACCCATTAGTAAGGAGGAAAGGGCTTGGGCTTTTGGTATGGCTTCACATTAAGTCGGCCTCCTCCTGCCATGGCTTGGTCCAAGGACAACCTTTCTCAAAAAGTAAAGGGGAAAACTTTCCCAGGGTAATCTTATAGGATTAGGGCAAGGTCACGGTAAAGGTTCCCCCTGCACATGTGTGCTAGTCGTGTCCGACTCTAGGGGCGGTGCTCATCTCCGTATTCAAGCTGAAGAGCCAGTGTTGTGCAAGTCCATGGCCATGTGGCTGGCATGGCTGCAAGGAAACACTGTTTTACCTTCCCACTTTTTATGGCGGTATCTATTTATCTACTTGCATTTACATGCTTTCAAAGTGCTAGGTCGGCAGCAGCTGGGGTTCTCAGTGGGAGCTCACTCCGCTGTGTGGCACCCGGGATTTGAACCAACAAGCTGCCGACTTTGGAAGTCTTAGTCCACTGAGCCACCACGCCCCTGCAAATTAGGGCAAATCTGGCAGGGTGGTGTCAGATCTGGCACCAGCAAAGGATGGTGTGTGTCAGATATTAGTGAGGAAAAATATGTTGTATTAGACTGAATAGGTTTGTCTACAGGTGTTTTATATGTATAGTTAATTGATTTATAAAATGGGGTCCAGTATGTAATACTTAATCATTGTAACCCAGGTATACAAAATAGACATAATGAGTAAAGCTGATGCAAGGTAGATGCAATTGCATGATGTAACAAGTTTTCTGATTGGTTATCATGAGAATAAAAGAGCACCAGAAATCTGTACCATAATCTTTGGAACTTTGGTGAGAAGGTACCCATGTTGCCATGCTTTATGCCCATACTATGTTATGCTGATATGCTATCTCTATGTACTCTGTGATGTGTTGTTGTTATGTTTACATATGTAATATAGATGTTTTTAAGAAACTCTGGCAGTTTCGTGTGTATTTCATCTCCCTGAGTCTTAGCTTCCACTGGCAGAATAAATTGCCAAACTCGGTCAGCCTGAGGGTGAAGCCTGGAAGGTTCTAAGCAGAGCTTAGAAACGGTAGCTTTGGACTACAGTTCCCATAATCCTCATGTTACCAGCTATGCTGTCAGGGGATTCTGGGAGATGTAGTCTGAATAAGGGACAACACCCCCCTCCAGCCCTATTTTTGTCTACGAGAGTGGTTGGTGTCTCCCTGACTTTGCCAACCCGGTGACTAATCTGTCAATTCTCGTTTTTAATTAGCCGAATCAAGAGGGAAAAAGTAACTCTCTGGTTCTCAGCAGTAGTCCACAGTCCGTTCAAGATCCTCTGTTGAGTCAGGACGGATCCTTCCTGGTTTTCCCCGGCTGCCTGCTTGGTTTGGCGTTTTCTGTTCTCCTTTCCCTTGTGTTCCTAGAAAGAGAAAAGGTGCCGGAGGTTTGGGAGAGCCTATATGATGCAAACAGGATTGGGGTGGGAGAGAGGGAGCCACAGCGCCAGGGGGCAATACAAATTTCACCGCCCTGGCACTTAAATCTCAATCCATGAAAGGCCTATTAGTCTAATCACTGTGCTTCCCTGCCTTATATCAGCTGAAATAGCAGTTTTCTGTTCTCCCTGACAGATCAATAGCAGCAGGATAATAAATATGCCCAAGCACTTGTGTCCAAATTTAATTTCCATTACAAGGCTCATGGAAAGCAGAAGTGATGCAGCCTCCGCCAGAGATGGGGCTCATCGCCTTTCGGCGCTCGGATTTTCAAGCTGTTTCATGCCTCTGTGACTGTGTGTGCGGGTTTTATGGCCTCTTTCTTTTCCTCCCCCAGCCCTTCTTTTTTCTTTTTCTTAAAAAAAAAAATCCTTGCCGTTGCTTGCGACGTCTTTATTAGACTCAGAGAAGGGGAAGAAATGTAATTCTCCGGTTGCATCTGGAGGAAAACACAGCTACAGAAATATCTCGCTCCACTAATTCCAAATCCTGTCCTCGGAGCACGCCTCGTGTCTCACCTCAGCGCCTGCCCACACCCCGGTCTTACCAACTTGCACCCTTCCGAAATTAACCGCGAACGAGCTTTCTTCTGTGGTTTGAAATGCTGGATGAAAGCCTGGAGGGTGCTCAGTTGCTCTGCTGGCTAATTTAAGGAGCAGAGCATGGGTTTCAATTGTTATATGGGGGGGCGTGGCGTGGCTCGGACACCAGGAACCCTCCAACGTCCCCTGTCTTTCCAGATCTCAGTCCAGATGATATTTGGAAGTGAAGTGACGGGGGGGGGTCGCTTTGGTCACAACAGGAGTTTCTGTGACCCCATAAACATAGAATCATTGAATCATGAAGCTGGGAGGGGCCTACAAGGCCATTGAGTCCAACCCCCCTTTCAAGGCAGGAATACAAATCAAAGGATATTTGCCGGGCAGTTCTCCACATTTCTCTTGACTGCCTCCAGTGTTGGAGCACTCACCACCTCTCGAGGTTACTGATTCCGTTGCTGTACTGCTCTAACAGTTAGGAAGTTTTTTTCCTGATATTCAGCCAAAATCTGGCATTTTATAACCTGAGCCCTTTATTATGTATCTTCTACTCTGGGTTAATCAAGAACAGATCCTGTCCTTGGGCTTGGGTCGTTGGCTCAAAGACATTTGAAACATTTTCCCTCATTGAGAGAAAAAGTGGGCGTTATTTCAAAGGTCTTTCAGGCACTGAGAGAAGCTGTCTCCATTTAGAGAGGCAGCTTCTGTCAGTGCCTCAAAGCTCAATGACCCTTTTAAAAAAAGGGAGGGGGGAACTCCACTTCCCCCACCACCACCACCATTGGGCGCCTAGAGGGAGATGCTGAGGTTTTTCCTCCCCCCCCTCTTCGGATGCAAGCAATGATGGCAGCCATTAGTGCTTGCATCAGAAGAGAACAAATCGGAAAAAATGCCGCTTCTCCCTCTACGCACCCTATGTGGGGGGGGGAGTGGTGTTTTTTAAAAATGTCCTTAAGCAATTGAGCTTGGTTCGGTTGCTTAAACACATTTTAAATGACCCGTGGCTCCCCCCCCCCAAATTGGGGGGGGTAACGTGTGGGTCATCTAAAGTGGTTTCCCATAGGAATGCACTGAAATCTGTTCCTCTGGAATGGATTAATTGGTTCTCAATTCATCTCTATGGGAAACTGCTCCACAACTTAAAAGATTAGTGCTGTATGGTTTATGTCAAGTTGGACATGCTTGGAATAAATGTTTGGATGCCAGGTTAGTTCAGATGGAGGCCCATGTCTCTACACCAAAGGATCAAATATTTTTCTTTTATTTGTTGATGATTTATGCTTAATTGTTCCAGATGATTCACAAGTAAAATGATTTGTGACAGAACTAGGTGCAACTGTTCAACTTAAACATCTGGGTGAGATTCAAAATTACTTAGGTGTGGATATACGCAAAGATGCCACAGGTAATCTCTATCTGTCTCAAAGTAAAAAATAAAAAAGCTTCTAGATAAGTGTAAAATGGAGAAGTGTAATCCAGTTTCAACTCCAATGGAGGTAAGATTCAATAGAATTCCTGTTGATGGAGAGTTTGCAAATAAGGAAGAATACAGTCTGTTTGGGGATCTTTATTGTATTTGTCTTCCTGGACATGGCCAGATATCTCTGCAGTTGTAAATATTCTCAATCAATATGCTGCAAAACCATTTGATAAGCATTGGCAAGGAATCAAACGTATTCTCAGATATCTACGTAGTACAGTAAACATTCAGTTAAAAATACCTGTTTCAGAAGGATTAAATCTGACACATTATGAAGATGCAGATTGGGCATCATGTTCAGAAACAAGAAGGTCTATTTCAGGTTATGTAATTTTTCTTGGAGGAGCTTTAATTGCTTGGAAGTCAAGAAAACAGAGGTTTGTTTCATGTAGTACTGCAGAGTTGGAGTTTGGATCTATTAGTGATCTTTGTAATGAAATTACTTGGTTTGTTCAATTTCTTAGAGATGCAAGTGTAAGAGTGCAATTACTGGTACAAATATTTAATGATTCTTGTTCATGTATCCAAATAGCACACAAAAAGAAAATTGGATCTAGAAGCAAGAACATTGGAGAGAGATACAGCAATGTGTAAGATTGTGTGTCACAAAAATTCGTGAAACTTGAATATTGTGCCAGTGATTGTAATTGTGCTGATTTGTTTACAAAACTTATGCTTACAGACAAGCTTATAAGTCTGAGATAACAGCTTGGTCTAGTAATCAGTTAAATAGGAGGGGTGTCAGATATTAGTTAGTCAAACTATGTATTAGACAGGTGAATAAATCAATGGTCTATATGTATTTAATTGATTTCTATGATGAAGTCTGCAAATGTGCAAAGTCACAGTGATTCAGTCTAAAGGGTTTTTTTAAATTAGACTGCAGGTGAAAAGAATGGGCTTAAATGGGTTTGGCTGATGCGAGGTGCTGCAACAGTCATGATGCAATGTGTTACCAGATTGGACAGACAAATGTATATAAGTGCTCTGTTAATCAGTGTTCAATGGTTCTTTGTGGGGAAAACACCTATTCTTTGTTTCTCTATGCTATGTACTGATTATGTATGCCATGTATGATGAAATGATGTTATGCTGTTGATTTGTCTCCTTGTAACTTATCTGTGTATATATGTAATATAGCTGTTTGTTTTAAGCATTTTCTGACTTTGTCTGCTTCTGCTTCTGTCTATGCAATTATTAAATAAGTACTGGTATTTGCTTCTCTTGGCAGAACAAATTGCAAAATACTTTGACTTCCCCCTCCTTGCCGCCACTTGGACCACCCTTGCACCCACTGATCGCCAACCTTGGATAACTGAATCCACGGTGGGTGAATCAGCGGATGTGGGGGTCATAAGTATGTCATAACTGTACTGGACTGTATATTGTCCCTCATTACTGTAAGTCACCTTGGGTCCTTTTCCAAGGAGAAAGGCGGAGTAAAAATACTCAAAAATAAATAAATAATAAATAAATGTTAGAAAGGTAGGTCTAGCTAGATGACCCTTCAGAGACTCTTCCAGTTCTACAGTTTGATGAAGCTAGAAGTTGAGATGGTCAGGAAGGTGGGAAGCCCAACATTTCTGTTCTGAACTATAAAAAAATCCTCATTCCCTACTTCTGTGTTTATGGAGCAGAACCCCCTTGACCCTGTTAAGGAAAGATCTTGCTTGTCAAAAAGAAGATCCTGGGTCATCTGAAGAAGAAGAGGAAGAGGGCAGAAGACAGGGAGCCGTGCTCAGAGGGCTTTTTTGATTATTATTATTTTTTGCAAGCTGGTAATGACCAGCACAAAGTCCTGCCGGAGGCCCCTGAGCCTACCACTGAGCTCGTTAAGGAAGTTAATGAAGGATGGAAGCTGGCAAAGCCCCTGGCTATTTGCTCAAATGAGCTCAAGCTTCATGCATCTGTTTACTGGGACTCAGAGCTGTGCAGACTCTGTCTCAGAGCCCCCCCCCCGCCGTCCCGACTTCTTTCTTGCCTGCCATCCTCCCCGCTGTGTTTGCATAACTGTGCAACGGGGGTCCAGAATATTATAGCTAAAAGAGATGTGGAAGGTTATCTGAGTTCACGGGCTTAATTTCCCCCCAAAGCTTGTTTGCTACAGAAACAGTCAAAGTAAATGCTCCCATTGGCCAATGCCCACCAGTTGCAGTGGGTCCCTTATCCCATGCCCTTGGATGCATGGTTGGCAATAAGGAACTTCCCAGCTGTTTTGGACCATGGCCAAGGTCACTGTTGCATAAATTATTGCCTCCAGCTGCAGTTCCTGGGGGTGGGGGAGAGCAGTGGCAGTTCCTGAGGAATCTTGCGATCCAATAGGTGCCACTCTCTGCTGGAGGAGAGAGCAATTTAGTGCCACACAACCTGTTCTGGGCCCCTTAAAACTAGATTTTGACTCAGATATTTGGAAGGAAGCTATCTGATTCTCCATGATGAAGAAAGATTCAACATCTTTCTTGTCAGCAACAACCAATGGACTAGGGAAGGAGCAAAATCTTATTCTTCATTTCAGGCACTAAACATTCTTGAATCAGCCCCCAAACAACACATTCATTCATTCATTCATTCCATTCATTCAATTTATACCCTGATTTTCTTTCAATAAATGAACTCAAAGCAACTTGAAACAACAGACAGTTCAAAATACAATGGATTTACAGTACCAAAGAACAATTAAACCTTAACTAAGATCATGGCCACTGGTCCCATCACCTCCTGGCAAATAGAAGGGGAAGAAATGGAGGCAATGACAGAGTTTATTTTCTTGGGCTCCTTGATCACTTCAGATGGCGACTGCAGCAATGAAATAAAAAGACGCCTGCTTCTTGGGAGGAAAGCAATGGCAAACCTAGATAGCATACTAAAGAGCAGAGACATCAGTTTGCCAACTAAGGTCAGGATGGTTAAAGCTATGGTTTTTCCAGTAGTGATGTATGGAAGTGAGGGCTGGACTATAAAGAAGGCTGATCGCCGCAGAATTGATGCTTTTGAGCTGTGGTGCTGGAGGAGAGTCTTGAGAGTCCCCTGGACTGCAAAGAGATCAAACCTATCCATTCTGAAAGAAATCAACCCCGAATGTTCACTGGAAGGACAGATTTTGAAGCTGAGGCTCCAGTACTTTGGCCACCTCATGAGAAGAGAGGACTCCCTGGAAAAGTCCCTGATGCTGGGAAAAATCGAAGGCAAAAGGAAAAGAGGACGACAGAGAATGAGATGGTTGGACGGTGTCATCGATGCAACCAAAATGAATTTGACAAAACTCCGGGAGGCAGTGGAGGATAGGAAGGCCTGGCGAGCTCTGGTCCATGGGGTCACGAAGAGTCGGACACAACTGAACGACTGAACAACAAATGTTGTAGGGGTTATACTGCAGTACTGCAGCTCAAACTCTGCTCATGATCCAGGTTCCATCCCAGGAAGCCAGCTCAAAGTTCACTGAGTCTTCCATTCTTCTAAATTTGGTGAATTGAGTACTCAGCTCACTGGGGGTGGGGTGGGAGGTGAGGGCAGCAATGTGTGGCCTGGATAATTAAATTGTAAACCTCCCAGAGAGAACTTTAAGAACTATGGGGCAGTATATAATCAGCATGCTTTCCTTTTAAAAAAACATGTTACCTATTAGACAACTCATCTAACAGTACATTTAGAAAGGTGAAGTGTAACATCTCTCATGACTCCTTTCCACTCTTTCATAGTCAATTGTTTATTGCAGTCCCACCTACAAAGAAGAGAAAAATATTTATCTTCCAGTGGAAGAACAGTCAACCTAGCCCTTCAAAGACTGTAGTTTTACAGCTGGGAAAGAGCCATTGGATAGACCCTCTGTTGCTTCCACTATACAGTGGTACCTTGTATAAAGGAATTAATTTGTTCCAAATGAAACTATGTTAAGCAAAATTTCCTTTATACAAATTCCCTTAGGAATGCATTGAAAATGGAGTACTCCCACTTTTATGTTGTACGGATTCTCCCCATAGGATGTTATGTTAAGCAAATTTCCCCTATCTCCGGAATTATTTATGTTATACAGATTTTATGTTATACAAGCTGTTTGTTATACAAGGGTCCACTGTAGTGTGTTCCTCAGCAATGCACTTTTCTGTTGCCAGCTCAAGGTGCCCAACACACCAGGCCACTCTTGTTTTGGCACCTAAGGACACTTTTACATGACCCCTAAGATCCGCTGACAACTTAAATTCGGACCAAAGACCTTGGGGGTTTACTCCTCTTGCTGTGTTCCCACCCCTCCGCACCCCCTCGCTCCTGTCTGCGTGAGGGGAGGGAGAAAAAAAAGGGAGAAAAGAATGCCGGCTCACCTCCCTCTGCGAAGCATTCCAGTCTCTTAAATGGGTGGGGGGCAAAAACAAACAAACAAACAAACAAACAAGGCAAGGAGAGCTCGGCACTCACTGCTTTGCAATCCACATCAGAAATTTGTCACCTTCGGAGACCAGGTACTTGGAAAATGCGCTGCGACGCGCTTAGGTGGGCGTGGTCGTACTTAATTTTTTTTAAAGTCCGGAGCTGGTGGGAAAACAATTTTAAGCTCCCCATCTGGGAGCCTTTTGCCTCGGATTTTAGGGGTCGTGTAAAAGCGCCCTAAGGCACAATAGCCTCTTAGGGGTCATTTAAAGAGAGAGGATTGGCTAGTGGCTCTGTACTAGCAGGCACACACCAGCAGGCAATCCTTTCTCTTTTTAAATTTAAATAAAATAGGTTTATGGGTAAAAGAAGCTGGATCTTACCGTACCCTCTTGATTTCATAAGATTTTCGCATGGAATCTTTCCCAATCACCATAAAATCATCTTCTGTACTTATATAGCTGACAGCCCATCTCTTTCCTGATGGATCACTATATCTAACTGGTACATCATCCATTCCTAGGTCCCACCTACTGATAAGGGAAGATGAAACATTTCTTTTCCAAAAGAGAAAATAGTGTTTTATTTTATTGTTTGATGGAATGCTTACTTGTGTTTTATAGTGTTTCATTTTGTAATGCTTTGTAACTAGAGATGGGCACAAATAAAAAAAAATTGGTGTTTCGGTTTTTTGTTTGTCGTTGAGAGGTCTGTTTGTTTCGTTTCTGTTTTTTGTGAATTTTTGGAAAAAAATCATTTTTGTTTTTCATTGTTTCGTTTTTTGTTTCTACCCGCTTTTTGCGTGATTTTTAAAGCATTTCCATGCGGGGGCATCCCGCAACGCCCCAGACCAGAGGGAAAACACTAAAAAAATGATGCTGGCAGAGACACAGTATAGACTAGGTACGCAGGGAGGCTGCAAAGGCAGCGGCGGGCGTTGCCCAGGGTGCAAGGCAGCCGCAGAGTGACTGCACAGTGGGGCAGGGGAGGGTACTCACCAATAGGTATGCACACACGCACACAGGGAGGCTGCAGGACTGAAGCTAGAGTTGCAGAGACAGCAATCCCACCCTAACTCCCACTGCAAGGAGGACGGGGGTTGCCAGAGCTTTTTATGCCCTCTGTGGCTGCCAGACCTGCCCAGTCTGCAACCTGGGCATGCTATTGGTTGAAGTTTTCCAAGAATTTACATGATCCCATCACATGGCGTGCCTCCATGTTGTGGCTGGAGTGGCGACATCCATTTTGTCATCCTTAAAGGGAAAAGAAAAATACATCGCAATGGGAGAAGACAAAAACAAACGTTTTAAGGACCCCAACCCCCTGGTAGGTAATAATTTCAAATAATTTATCGCATTATCGCTGCATTTTTATGGATGGCCAGGGCGTTTTAATACCCAAGAAATCAATATTAGGCATCTGGGAGTCATTTTGGGTCGATGTCCCCTAACTACCCTTAAAGGAAAAAAATACAGTGATCTGAGAAAAGACATAAAAGCACGTTTTAAGGACCACAACCCCCCCGGTAGGTATTATCAGACAGTATAAATAATTATCGCTGGGTTTTTATGGATGTCCAGGGCGTTTTTTAACATTTAAAACAGCTCATTTCATTGCGCGTCACCATTAACGAAAACGAAACACAATAAACACAATTTTCGTGGTTCTGTTCGTTTCGTTCCATTTTCATCACAAATTTCATTTGTCGTTTCATTACGTAACAAATGAATAACGAATAACGGAAACAAAAAAATGTTCATTTCATGCCCATCTCTATTTGTAACCTTGAAAAATTTCTAATTACAACCTAAATGCTTAACAATTTATTGTTTTTTGTGAAAACTATTGCCTATGTTTTCAGCCAATGACAAAGCAGTGTATACTGCTTATCTACTGCCCCATAGTGCTTAAAGCATTGTCTGGACATTGTGAGGATTGGATGCACTCCACTGGCATATTGGCTCGCCTCTTTGGGACTCAAAGTGTCTACAATTTCTTGCAATACCCCAGTTAAATATGAGAGTCCAGTGTCCCTTTGGCCATTTAGCTGCTACCACCACTCTTTCAAATGTATTAAGATATGCCTTTACATCATCATCCTTAGTCATTTTTTGAATTTTTAATAGGGGCTGCATATATTCTTTACATTATATCCTATAGTCTTATCTACTTGGTTTGCTGTTCCCGTTTGCTGCAACAAAATTGTATTCTGTTCCATTAAAGTCTCTACCAACTTTTAAAACCAGTCTTGATCTCCTTCTACTGGTCCCGGAAATGCCCCACGTTGGGCGCCATTTTGCAAAGATTTGGTTAGAACTATTAACGGTTCTGGAGAAGAAATGCTTCCAGGCTCTGTGTTATTATTAAACTGCAACAAACTTTTATTAACATAACTTGCGTTTACAACGTTTTTTTGTTTCAAACTCAACTGGTTTAACTTGATTGAACAGCAAACTCCCATTAAATGGGTTTTGACCTGAACTTTGATCCATATGACCATCTTGTGCAAACAGATTGTTAACCTTTAGGGACGGGGTAGATGCATTCTCGATAGTATAGGGCCAGGACAATGAGTGCTGCAGCAGTGATGCCTCACCATATCTCTCGAGTCCTCCCATCCCCATTCAGTGATCCATCCTGCTGTTCCTTGATCCCCTCTGTTAATATTAATTATTTTGGAAAATGACAGCTGTTGAGGCGACAGGGTAACAGCAAATCTATATCTTTTGCTGTTAAACTTTCTCGTTCTGTTTGTACAACCTTTTCCCCTAGCCGAACTGTTTTCCGTTCCGTTTGTGTCTCCTGGTGGATCCCAACCGACTCTACTTGAATTCCCGTGTCTGTTAACCCTTTTATCTCCTCACTAGAACCCTCCTGCCTGCTACTCCATGCTTCCCATTCGCTCACAGACATGTCCGTTATGTATAATCCTTTCACAATTGGTTCTTCCTTTTCCTCTATCTTAATCCATCTCATCTTACTCTCTAAACCCTCTTTCCCTTTTGTCACGCTCTTTCCCAGCTCTTTCTTCTCTGCTATTCAAGTCTGTCTTCTCCATATCAGTTGTCGTGTTTCCTCTGTTCACATTTTTATGTTTCTCTTGTTTTTCCTTTCTTCCCAAGGACAGCTCACCACCATTATTCTCACAGGCAGTTTACAAGTAATGATGCGCGGGTACGCATTGTACCATCCTTGGAAGGCTGAGTGAACCTAGAACTGAACTTCAGGTTGCGAGCACAGTTATAACTGCAGTCCAGCAGTTTAACCACTGCACCACAAGGCTCTTGGCCTTATTCTGCCTACAGACAGAGCTGACACTAAGTGTGTTCCTGCCATTCATTTTGCCACTAAAAATGGGTGGGAAGGAAGAGTCCACATATGCTAGTCCTCATGCTTTTGCTGTCCTACCAAGTAGCACATTCAGGAAATACAGAACACAATTGAATAGAGTGGCAGGTATCTCATATCGGTGGGCAGCTCCTAGACCAGGACAAGGTGGGGTCACTTCACCACAAAACTGCCAAGGTTTGCCTCCTTACTTTGGCTAGGAGCTATTTCTGCCTGTAAGTCCTTATTTTAGATTCCAAGACCCAAAATGCATACCAGAGACCCATTTTAAGCACCACGGCTATGCAAATATGGAGGTGTGTGTGTGTGGGGGGGGAGGAATTTCACTTGGATGTCTCCTACTAGGAGGGAGGTGATTTCCAACTCTGCGTAGCCTGCAGAGAAGTTGTTCCAGACAACTCCATTGCCCCGAGAGACCAGATGCATTTACATGTGTTATCAGACCGTGTGGGGATTTTGCATATGCTAACAGGGAGCACTGGTCCCTTTGCCTTCCCCAACAGGCTGCTACTTTTTGATAAGGAAAAGACTTGGAGATAATAATAATAACAACATTAAAAAGACATCTGAAGCCCACAGGTCAGAGCAAATATTGAGGGAGGCAAGATACACTTCCTTGGAAAGACTTCTTACGAATCACTTTGCAGGGGGCCCCCTACCCCCACCCTAGTGCATTCTAGGTTGTGTGACTGTGCATGCATGTTTGTTTTGAGAACACCCAAGACTTCAGTGGGGCCTGGAATAGGACAGGAAAAATGTGGCCAAAATGTTCGCAACTCTTGGAGCATTTGCACCCTGGGCACATTTGTTGAAATTGGCAGCGCTTCCATTGTTGCCAGCAGAGAAATGGCTGCTGCCATTTGGTGTCGCCATTAAAAGGAAAATAAAAGAAATAAGACAGGCAATTTCTCCCTGCCCTGCCCTGGCTGTGTGCTAAACAAGGCCGATCTATCACCCTTCCTCTGAATTTTGCCATTGAATTCTGGCAACATCATTCTTGGTCATAAGAATTATGTGCTGACCAGTCAGTTCTGACTTACAGCAACTATAGATGGAACGAAACGAATAACAAACCTCAGAGTGGATTTAGAACGAAATGAAACGAAATGGGGGGGAATCGCAAAATACCTGGCAACTATCCTAGCCCCACTGGTTAGACTCACGGACCACCACGTACACAACTCAGAAGAGTTTGTTTCTAAAGTCAGGGAGCTCAAACTGGATACAGAGGAAACCATGGTATCCTTTGATGTTACATCACTCTTTACCAGCATACCCACCACTGATGCACTAATAATGGTAAAGAGAAGATTAAGAGAAGACAGCACCCTCACCTCCAGAAGCTGCCTCAACCCAGACTGTAAGGAATTTAAATTTATGGGGGTCCCGTGCCAGCGTGCCTGCGCTTCATGGGCTGCAAAAGACCAGTCTGAGTCTCAGGAGACGAGAAAAGAATTTATTGATTGATCAATCAAGGGACCTCCACACTTTTTGGTGGTGAGAAGTCCACCCAGAAAACGAAAGGAGATATTTTTATAAGGTTTTTCCAGCATTTTTTTTCTCTCCGCCCATCCGAATTTACGTCATATACATTTGTTACATGCATCAAACACTAATTGACATCTTTGGTACACTTGCCTAAAAGTTCTAACTGGTACGTTTGATCTCCTCCCCTCACAACCAGGGAGGGTAGGATCATCCTTATGTCCTTGGACATTTTGACAGTTACGAACACCAGACGCTGAGATAATGCCTCCCTGGTACGCCTTGGACACACGTTAATTGCTAGTGTGTGATCCTCAAAGCTTTGGAACTTAATTGGATCCTTGAATTCATAATTGCCTTAGCTGACTTTGCGGAAGTTCCTTTCTCTATTCTAGCCGGAAAGGCTTGACCAAAGATTCTAAGTTTACAAGAATACACTGTAGATACATGTGTATGTGATACATATATGTCTATCTATATATATATACGTGGAGTGCTTAAGTGAATATAACTACATTATTCGTGTCACTAGTGTGGCTATATATATATATATGTATTGCTTAGAATACATTGTTGTTGAATACATGAGGGCTTGTCCATACCTGTGGTTAGTGAAGCAGCCATATATATTTATAAATATATAATTAGTCAAATGTCCTCCCTTACACTCGGCCCTGAACGGATTTCTGGAAATTTATGCCAGTAAATTTCCCAGAAAACGTCATGGACTTGTAAGGGACGAACAAAACATATCAAAGGTATATGTACAAAAGTGTGAACATTGCGTGAGCCCCCCCTATGTCATTCCTGGGGTGAGATGGTCTTCATGGCTCATGGAAGGACTTTCTATTTTCCTGACAAAAATTCAGGCAGGGCAGTCAGAAAAACATTCTCAGTCCTTTTTCCCCAAGGGGCTTATAGGCACAGTTCAAGAAAATGAATTATCATAAAATGATTTGTGGCGTCTCAAGTCAGGGGGACGCATCAAATAGGTGAAGGCCAAGGGAATACCCCTTAATTCATTAGGGCACTTTCTAGAGTAAAATGTTAAGTTAACAGATGAAGTGTTGCCATGCTTGGGATGTAAGAAGACTTCCCCCTGGTCGGACCCACAGACTGCACTGGATGGATATGTTCCACGGACCACAGCATTTAAGTTTCCCCTGTTGGAGAAATGCATCGTGGTCACAGCAGTATAAGGTGACCTCCCAGGCCATGTTGTACACTTCTCAAGGATCCCAAATTCTCAACTTTTGAAAGGGGGCTGGCATAAGGATTTTTGCTAATATTGTGATAGACTTGGATATCACGATCCCCGTCCCAAAGCGATAATTAAACATGCTTTAAACAGCAGATTTGTTCATTACCTTATTTCAGGACCATCATGAAACCCAAATTAATTTGCCTGCCACAGCAGTGCACATGTGAGATCTTGTGTTTGTGTGTTTGGTAGTCAGGCTGAGAACCCTGAATTCTAACAAAGCACCACACTGTAGGTTCATTTTGCAAACCAAATACTTATAAGGAAAATATGCCCTTCTTAGCCCACCAAGGAAATATGTGGGCCAGGCTACTTTGCTAGGTTTTTCCAACCTTATTTAGGTGTGTGTGGTGTGCATTCAAACTCAGATAATAGCAGGCTGTGCAGAATCACCCAGTTGTGTGTGCATTCTCAATTGATAGACATTTGCAATGATACTAAATAAAGGTAATATACATATCATGAAGGCTGAAAAAGGCATAAGACACATCTAGATGGTGCTTTAGAAAACCCACCTTGCGCCATACATTCTCATGGTAAAGTCATGAATGAGCCGTTGAAATCCAGTCAGAAATGTCTCTGTGGCTGATAGTTTACACACAAAAATCTGCCTCGTAAACATGGGGCCAAGATTAGTTCATCAGTGTCTTTGGTGAAGAAAATAATGTAGATATAGCTACTTCATAAAGCCACTTTTTTCTTAGGTATAAAGGCTCGTGAACACCCATGGGCACCAAAATGTCTCTCATTCAATACAAATTGCATAGAAAGGCAAGTCATAATCTCTGGCACTCAATGCTTTGTGAGTAAAAAGCATTTTCAGTGGCCAAGCATGATCATTACATAAAACGGCACATCCAGAGAAGCACTTCAGTAAGAGTTTTCACAGTGACTATCAATAATAAACAATAAACACTATCATAATAGAGCCCAGGGTAATGTAAATATTTAAAGTTGCTCTGGAGCCTACCGTCACGCAGGAGAAAAAAAAAAGCGCTCACTTGTCGGATGCTGGGAGGCTGGTGTGTGCGTGTGTGGCAACACAAGTTCATGGTGATCCAGGGCACGCGCACAGGCATCAATGAAGGTCTGAAAGCAGTATTTAAACCCCAAGTCTCTGTCCCGGTGAAAAGGGGTTAAATTGCAGACGTGAAGTCTGTTGGCCGCAATCCAAAACAAGAGTCAGTGGCTGTTTCAGACCCACTCTCTCCCCCCCATAAACAAACAGAAAAGAAAAGAAAAGAAGGAAATGAGAGACAGGAAGACAGGATTTTAATCTGTCAACCTGAGTTGAAAGTGAATCCGCAGGCTGCTTTGGGACCCTCCGAAGTATCAAACACACGCTGTCATCTGGGGAAGGATGGGCAAGGATGCGGTGACCACAGGTCAGGTTCATGTTGTCGCCCGCCGTTCAGGGTGAAGTCATCTAAGGCATAGGGGCAATCTACAGCAGAGGGCAGAAGGCGTCACCGGTCAGGCCTCACTCCCTCTCGGTCGCGGGGTACGGGTCAGGCTGGGTGAAAAGGCTGACATCACTGGATCCTGGAGCCCACATCGATCGAATTGGCGGAGCGAAGTCATCTCAAAGAGGACATCACCGACATCAAAGGCATCAAAGGCTCCAGGAGGGATAGCAGAATGGATGGCAAGAGGGTCCCCATCTCAGCATCTACGAAGGCGGTGTCAGCTTGCCAGACCCGACCGACTCCATGATCCAGAAATAAAGAACGGGTGGGCGTTTTTCCCAGAGCAAAAGCCCGTCCTCCAGGAGGTACCTGGGTAAGAGAAGAACAGACACACACAACCACAAACAGACAACACAGAAGACAAACCCCCACAAAAAGGACCCCTCAGCTGTCCTTTTGCTGCCAAGCAGGGTGGTATAGTCTATCTGACAGTCATGACAAGGAAAAAAAATGTTGAAAAAGGCAGACTGGGGCTTTCCTCTTCGCAAGACCAGTACGTGAAGTAAGGGGGCCAAAGTCTATGACGGGACGCTCTGCCCATCAGTAGACATGCACGAGTCCAGCTGGCCCCAATGAGTGCTTGCAAGGTGTAGGTGCTCAGGTGTCCCCAATCAACCACAGATCCCATCCCCAAGTCAAATTGCTCTCCTACACGGGACAGCAAAAACAAAAAAATGTAGCTGGCAGAATATCCAGGAGATGCAAAGTCGGCTCTTAGCTTGAACCAAATTGTTGCAGAGGGGAGTTGGAGCTGGTATGCGGAATGATAAAGTCACGGCTGGCCACACTTCAAAACAAAAGTCAGTGGCTGTTTTAAATCCACTCTCTCCCCCCATAAACAAACAGAGAAAAAAAAAAAAGAAAAGAAAAAGAAACAGGAAGACAGGATTGTAATCTGTCACCCTGAGTTGAAAGCGAATCAGCAGGCTGCCTCGGGGACCTTCCGAAGTGTACGCTGTCATCTGGGGAAGGATGCCTCAGGACGGAAAGTGTTTCCTCCAGCGTCTTTCCGAGTGGGAAGAGACAGACAGACCGAAACAGACGAACAACAAACACACACACAAAAACGGCCACGCAATCTGCAGATCATGGCCTCGTTCTCCAGGTGTGATAGTGCTACATGCAGTACACTGTGTGCAGATTTCTATGGCACAGTGTAGCGCAGTCTATCTGAAAGTCTGAAGAAGGGAAAAAATGTCCCAAAAAGGGCCATAGTACACAGCTGCAATTTAGTAGTTTTTCACAAGTTCAGCTGGAAGGATATTCCATGGTCATGCCACTAAGCTCCCCGTGAAATTTGTACCAAATTAATAATGTGCACTATAGAGCCATCCTTTAAAATGGGGAATCTTGTCCTTTACATGCGGGTGTCATGTGGACAAAAAAAAGGAAAAGAAAAATCGTTAAGTCCATATTGGCTTCTAAAAAAAAAATAAACCTCAATTTCCTCAAGAGAGGGGGGGCTTCTGAGACCAGGCGTGGGTTGAAAGCAGCACCAACACGCTATGTACATCTTACTGGCCAGGCAAGCCTTGTACCGCCTATGGCAAAAAGATAATTCTTATATTCTTAAGAGTCATTAAAATCGCAAGTAAAATCACTATCCCAGTAGCGTTTGAACATATCTTCTAAAAATCTCATTAAGAAAGCAAGCAAGGCTCTTCTTAAGTTCTAGTGTTTAAGCCTGCCTTAACTATAACGCTTTGAGATTGACTTGTAAGTTACTTCAAAGGCAAAAATAAAAACATGCTTGCAGGACAGCTTGCAAAGAGGGGAGGGGGCTTTGTGTGCTGTCACATCCTAAAAAAAAAAAAAAAAAAAAATAATCAGGTTTCTCTTGTGTCCTTTTTCCGAAGAATTCTTTTATTCTAAAGTTTCTGATAACAAGATTTTCACCTCTTATTCTTTGGCAAAAATACCTGATAGGTGTGTTTGATTCCAAGGGTTTAATTAAATTAAAACGTGACGTTTTGGGGCCGAATTCCTGGATTCTCTTCTAAACAATAGACTCCCCTTTCCCTCTCCCCCTATCCAGGAGAGAGAAAAAAAAATGCTGCAAGTCGGCTAGAAGCCACCTCTTTATGCTTTTAAGGCAGCACGGAAAATTGTGGTCGTTCCCGTAAGTGGAGAGGAGTGACCTTCTGGCCATTGCCTGTACAATTTACTGGCTTATGGCTTTTAGGGGTCAGTTTATTCCCTTCGCTATGCATGCATTGGGTTGATGTGTTCAATGTAAGTTTTGCGTCCAAGCCCTATCAAGTGGCTTGGGAGAGAAAGGAGGGGTTGGGAGTTGTTATCCTGCCTTGCCCTGCAAGGGGCCCCGAGAACAGAAAGGGAAGGAGGGGCTGTCAACTTTTAAATTCCCCCGCGGCTGCCTTTTACAGCCTGAGGCAAGCAGATAATCTCCTGTAATTACTTCTGTAATGTATTAGGTGTGAAATGCCCTGGAACAAAATGGGCAATTTCACCCTTTCAGTGGCTATTGATCTTGTTGTTGGCTTAAGCCTAATTTGAGAAGCGTGGCTTTTGTAATGAATACACAGAGCTACTTAAATCAGGAGGGAGAGAAAAAAAATCTTAGGTGAACATGTAGACTTTCTCTCTCTTCCGTCACCCTTATATCTCTGGGGAGGCAAATAATGCCTAGATCGGATAGAGAGAGAGAGACTAAGATCTTCTCCCCCTTTTCCTTCTAAAAAAAAAAAAAAAAAAAAAGGTAGACTTGTGCAGTAGGATAGTTGTTGGCAGTTTGGTCCTGAGAATCTCCCTGTGTTTGAAATTAAAATGCCTGGTCTTTTATCAAATGTTCTTAACTACTTCTGGAGAAGGGAAAAAAAAAAAAGGCATTGATTCTACCTTCTGTCGTGGCCAGCTGCCAGAAGGGGCTCAGCCCCTGATTTGATTTCCTGCCTTTGATTATTAATAGTTCAGAAATAACGTCCCTACCTATCTCCTCATGCGGTGCATAGCAAATCTTAGTTCTGTTTAAAGCTTCCATATTCAAGGAGTTGGGCATTGGCGTAGCGGGGTGGAAATACCTCCTGAATGCTTGAATAAGGCAATTTAGAAATGCACATCTCCCGCCTAGCACTTCCTATCCCCTCAAGGCTCCGTGCTCTCTTTGAGTTCTCTCAACTTTATACGTATCCATCCCCACTTCTGTCTTGCCGCCTTCCCTCTATTACACTTCCTCTTCCCATCTGTCCCTTTCCATACTTCCGCAGTCCACTGTCCTGCCTTCCTGCTCCCACACTTCCTCTATTCAACTGTCTTTTTCTACACCTTTTTCAGTTTACCATCCTACCTTTCCTTCCATCATCTTTCAGGTTTCCTACCCAGTTTTACTAAAAATGCATTACTCAGATACCCTATGCTGTTTTCCCTGTAAAATGTCCCTCCAGCTGGTAAATCTTTTGTGTGACCAACCAGTCACAAAATACATAGGATGTTGTTTATCCATGAGTACTCAAAAGTACTCTTCTCACTGCCCATTTTTCCCCTGGTGTTATTAAAATTGCTGGCGGGGTCTTCTAGCTGGCAGAGTATTTAGTCTCTATATTATTTAACTAAGCACGTCCTTGTACATTCACACACCTCTTGCTAGCAGGTCATAATTGGTCTGTCCTCCCTGAGGGCTAGAATCTTAATTTGAGATGGTAAAGTCCTGCCTCATCTTAGTTAGAGGGGTTCTTCTTAAAGCTTACTCATGTTCCATTTAATACTAAAATCATTACTTCTTGTGGCAGAATTCCAATGTTACCACATCGCACATCAAAAAGGGGGTGCATAAACTGCACTAATTTATCCCCATAGGCTTACTTTAAAGGTCTAACTGTGTTCCTATGATTTCTCCCACACAAGCATCAAACGGACTCACACCTCAACACTCAAATGCCCATCATACACGCCAACATGTGATTCAGCAACCATACACCACTCTCCCACATTTCTGTTTCCCCAGTTAACTGCGATCCCTTGCCTAAGAATAGATCTTTCTAACTTCTCTAAAATCAAACGAAGATGGTGGAACTCCGTTGGTATTGTGGGGCAAAGATTGCCAGTCTTTGCCCCTGCTTAAGACACAGGGAATGGCCACTTCCCTATGGTTACCCAAAAAGAATTCAACTTAACACCCACATATATATTTAAACATCAGTAAATCCTCTGAGGAAGCCAGAGCAGTGCTCTGCTTCTAATTCTTCAAACACTTGGGGAGGTGGACGCTAGGGCTACTGGGCCTACGCCCTTTCCACCCTTGGGGATTCCAGGGTCTTTCAACCCGTCCCGTCCCCTGGTCCTTGGGATGCTAGGGACGCATTCGTCCCCTTCTCGTCTCCAGACCTCCCGGGGCCGACTCATAAGAATCCGCAATCTTCTCCACTCCACAGAGCTGTTAGATTCGAACTCACGCCACCCCACAACTAGTTTTCTCTTCTTACCAGATTTCTTTTGCGCAGTCCTCTTACAGTTCCTCCGTTGTTCTGCCGGCTTTGTTTTCTCCTTAAATAACAGTATTGTGTCCAATGCTGATAGAACAAGTCTCCTCTCAAAATCAGAGGGTCCGGACTAGATTTGTTCAAGGGTCAGCATGAATTCTCACTGTGATTTAAGTCAGACTCCCAAGAGCGCTGGGGCAGTGGCACTTTTCCCGGCATCTCCACCAGAAATGTAAGGAATTTAAATTTATGGGGGTCCCGTGCCAGCGTGCCTGCGCTTCATGGGCTGCAAAAGACCAGTCTGAGTCTCAGGAGACGAGAAAAGAATTTATTGATTGATCAATCAAGGGACCTCCACACTTTTTGGTGGTGAGAAGTCCACCCAGAAAACGAAAGGAGATATTTTTATAAGGTTTTTCCAGCATTTTTTTCTCTCCGCCCATCCGAATTTACGTCATATACATTTGTTACATGCATCAAACACTAATTGACATCTTTGGTACACTTGCCTAAAAGTTCTAACTGGTACGTTTGATCTCCTCCCCTCACAACCAGGGAGGGTAGGATCATCCTTATGTCCTTGGACATTTTGACAGTTACGAACACCAGACGCTGAGATAATGCCTCCCTGGTACGCCTTGGACACACGTTAATTGCTAGTGTGTGATCCTCAAAGCTTTGGAACTTAATTGGATCCTTGAATTCATAATTGCCTTAGCTGACTTTGCGGAAGTTCCTTTCTCTATTCTAGCCGGAAAGGCTTGACCAAAGATTCTAAGTTTACAAGAATACACTGTAGATACATGTGTATGTGATACATATATGTCTATCTATATATGTATACGTGGAGTGCTTAAGTGAATATAACTACATTATTCGTGTCACTAGTGTGGCTATATATATATATATGTATTGCTTAGAATACATTGTTGTTGAATACATGAGGGCTTGTCCATACCTGTGGTTAGTGAAGCAGCCATATATATTTATAAATATATAATTAGTCAAATGTCCTCCCTTACAAGACCAGATAGGCCTGCTCCTGGACCTGTGTCTGAACACCACATATTTCATGTACAGAGGGGACTTCTACAGACAGAAGCATGGCTGTGCCATGGGTTCCCCAGTTTCACCAATTGTAGCAAACCTATACATGGAAGAAGTGGAGATGAAGGCACTCAACACCTTCCCAGGGACAACACCATCCCACTGGTTCAGGTATGTAGATGATACCTGGGTTAAAATAAAGATGCAGGAAGTACAGGCCTTTACAGACCACATCAACGCAGTGGATCCTAATATTAAGTTCACTAGGGAAGACACCCAAGACAACAGGCTGGCTTTCCTGGATTGTGCAGTCATCATCAGACCTGACCGTGGCCTAGGAGTAGAAGTTTACAGGAAACCCACCCACACAGATCAATACTTACTGTTTGACTCCCACCATCCATTACAACACAAACTAGGAGTCATCAGGACCCTAAGCCACAGAGCAGAGAGCATCCCCATCTCCTCAGAAGCCAAGAAGAAGGAAGACAGGCACCTGAAGACAGCACTTAAGGCCTGTGGATATCCAAGGTGGGCCTTCAACAAAGCAGTGGGCCATCCCAGAAGAACAAGGGATCAGTCTGAGACCCAGACCCGACGGAAGAACCTGGTCATTCCCTACATGGCGGGAGTGTCGGAGAAGCTTAAAAGGATTTTTGGCAAACACCACATCCCTGTTTATTTCAAACCCATTAACACACTAAGGCAGAGACTTGTCCACCCAAAGGATCCGATACCAAACCATAAAAGGAGCAAAATAGTATATGCAGTCCAATGCAGTGAAGAGTGTTCAGACCTCTACATTGGAGAAACTAAACAGCCATTAAACAGAAGAATGGCCCAACAGAGGAGAGGTAACAGCTCAGGACCAGAATCAGCAGTACACCTCCATTTGAAGGAAAAAAGCCACTCTTTCAAAGATGAGGATGTACACATATTAGACAAAGAAGAGAGGTTGTTTGAGAGAGGAGTAAGGGAAGCCATACATGTTAGCATTGAAAATCCCTCCCTCAACAGAGGTGGTGGGCTCCGGCATAGTCTATCTGCTACTTATCAGGCTGTACTTTCCAAAGTACCCAGGCAAATCAAGGAGCCTTCACCACCAGGTCACAGCTAACGACCCATTCTTGATGGGTTTCAGCACCTTAGGCCATTGTTTACCTTAAGGCCATGGACACTAATGTCTCCCTAACGAGCCTATTCAGGCTTTGTTCATCTTATGAGCCAATCAGACCAGGGGACAAGAGGTCAAGCTGACTATAAGAAGGTCTCTTGCACTAGCTGTATTCAGACCGATGAAGCTGTTTGGATGAACAGCGAAACGTTTCTATCTCTCAAAAAAGAAGTCCAGTAGCCATGACTCAACTCCCAGTTAAACGAACCTGGATGACTGAGAATCTTCACAGAGGGGGGGGGGGATGGTTCGTTTCATTTCAGTTTGTTAATGGCGGCGGAGATGTCTCCTACCTGGTGCTGGTCCTTCTGGCCCATGGGTTGCTGAATCGGTCCGGGGTGGCAAAAGTTTTTTTTAAAGCTGACCCGGCAGTAAAAAAAAAAATTACAATCATAATTTTTTTTAAAAAAGAGAGCACTGACCCGGCCCCATGGGTGGCTGGGTTGGCATCCTAAAATAAAGAAAAATATATATAAAAATAAAACCAGTGCTGACCCGGCCCCAGGGGCTGTGTAGTCGGCACTTGAAAAACAAAGGAAAAAAATTTAAAGGAGAGCTGACCCGGCCCCAGGGGTGGCTGGGTTGGCGCCCTAAAATAAAGAAAAATAAAGAAATAAAAGAAGCGCTGACCCAGTCGGCGCTTGGAAAAAAACACGAGGCACTGGCCCCAAGCCAGCGCCTCAAAAAGCCCCTGCCACAGGGGCCAGGATCGCCCCGCCCCTGCTGCCACTGCCGCCCAGTAAGAATGATGTTATGAATGATGATTGAAGAGGATGAGGAGGATGAGGATGCTGCCAGTCCAGTTTGTGCAGTTGTTGTCAACATCTGTTTTTAATTAATTTTTTGGAATGTTTTTTCCCCGCGTGCGCGCTGTCAAATGGATTAAATCGCGCAAAGTGGGGGAAAACAAATGATTCAAAACGAACAATGAAACTAATATTTGAAAAAAAATCGTTAACAACAAAATGAACCAAACCAAAACGAATTGCCATTTTTTCAGTTCGTGCCCATCTGTAACAGCAACCTTTTTCTTGGTAGCCAGTACCGAATTTCAGTAGTAGTCAAGCAGCCCCTGCTAGGTTGGAATCACAAGACAGCCTTGCAAAGCTGGGGAGTTTCCAAGTCTCATTCAAGCTTTCCTATTCCAGTTTTCTCTAGACAAGTTGGATTCCAATTCACCACGTGCACAAAACTGTGGCTTGGTTGCCATTAGCGTCGGATGCTGCTTGCGTCCTGCGTTCAGCCTTTCAGGGATCTGAGAATGTTCCCATTGTACAAAGGGCAATTAGGTAAAACAATCTCAGCCAAGGCCGTAGAACAGTCTCGAGCTGAGCTGGGACTTGCAGGCAAATCTGCAGCTTCTAAGGGACATTTTTTTATCCCATTAGTTAGGTTGAACTTATTCAGCAACTGGCAGGATAGCTCAGTGGTTGAGAGCTCTGTCTGGGGAGCCATAGGCTAGGAGTTTGAATCCCCAGCTGTGCCTTCTGGGAAAGCAGCCTGATCAGGAATTGTAAACCTCTAGAGGTGGGTAGGTGGTTGGGGTGGTTGGGCAGACTAGATGAAGAGAACAGTAAAGCACTTCTGTGTATTCTCTACCTAGGAATATGTCAGAATCCACTTGTTAGGATGCACTTGTTCCTAAGATGCAGAGTGGTGGGGTTAGAAAGAATGATTTCTCTCTTAGTCTTTGTACACTTGGATAATCCAAGTGTGGCCCAAAGCAATTTTTGTGGACCCCAGATTCCTATAAAAATCCCCGGACCCTTGCCTGCATGAATGACAACCAAAAATCAACAAAAATTGATACTTCAGCTTTTTCAGCTTTGGAGCAACAGGACAGGCGTGGCATGGCATGGGTGGACACAGGGTTGTTGTGACTCAAAAACGTAAACCAAAAGCAGGTCTCTGAGACAGCTGCACTTCTGATAGGCATGAGTATGCTCCATTTTGTATCCCAGTGACGACTATGGTGGGTGTGGGGAGGCATGTGAAATTTTGACTTCAAGTTGCCTGCCCCATCAAAAACCTGCCTTGGCTTCTGTCCTGTGGGAGTTGGAGGTGGGAGGAGCACCTTTCCCAGAAATCTTAAAAGGGGAATGTATTTAATGTGGGTTTGAAATATAAGGCCTGCCAGCTCTCCAACTGTTACGTGAGGCGTCGTCTAGCAACTGGGGTGCCAGTGTCAGGCCGGTCTCCAGGCCAGCCTTTGGTCTCATTTGAAAGTGAGTTTGAATAAAATAAAAAGCCAAAAGGATCAACCTTTTGCGGCTGGGAAGTCGGCTGCCAAATCCCTTTTTATTCCACCCAGATCATAGAATAATCAGAAGCTCCTGCATATGGCCATTGCAATTCAGCTCGACCAACGCAACGCGTCGCCCCCCAGTTTCGTGTGGATTGGCAGCTTCTTTTTTGCTGCCACCCTCCCCACCGCTCTTCTGCAATACGAACGTAATTGTTTTTTGTCCAGAGGGGAACGGTGAGAAAATAAGAATCTGAGGTGACCGCATATGCTTTATTTGAGTTGTTATTTTTCCTCGCTGTTTTCAATGCATTAAGAGTAGCATATTCGTCGCTTCAATAATCTCCCTCTATTATTGGAAAAACCATGGTGTCGGGTCCAATTACGTCAAGAGAACCTTTTGGTGTATTTCCACACACACACACACTATACACACCCCTTCCTTTTTGGATGGAGGCGGAAGGAGGTGGACAAAGAACTGAGAGATAAAAATAAATGTTACATGAAATAAACCCAGAAACGCCTCCCCTCTCCGGTCTGATCCATATGCTCACTTACCAGGGCCTAAAAGTGTACAGGGTGGGGGTAGGGAGTGACAAAAGCATTTTCACAATGGTTGGGCAATGTATTAATCTCTCGGTTTTCTCCATTTCTCTTCTCCCTCTCTCACAATTCCCATTCAGCTGCCCAGATACAACACCCTAGAAAACATCCCCTACTTGGAGGTTATCTACACCTCGTAAGAGTAACAAGGAAGCTACGATAGGAAATGAGATGAATTTTGGGTTGTTTGTGGGTTGAGCGCAATTGGATACACACAGCCTTGCAGGGATGGGGAATTGCGATCAGTAGGACACAACTAGCACGCATGTGCGGGGGGGGGACCTTTACCTTTACCTTTAGATCGAGGAGGACTAAAATATGTGGGTCTCAAAGCAGATTTTGGCATCTTGCCCTCCCTTAATTCTCTCTCTCTCTCTCTCTCTCTCTCTCTCTCTCTCTCTCTCTCTCTCTCTCTCTCTCTCTCTCTCTCTCTTTGAAACCAGAAGGCAGGCCCCTGTGATGTCAGAGTGGTGGAATTTTGTGATGTCACAGAAGAGGGGCAGGCAGGGATTGCGAGGAGGCTTCTGTACACAATAGGGGTAGGAACACACACAAGGGAAATCTTGGTAAAACCCGGAGAACTAGGCATTATGGCAACTCAGAGCCTTTTGGTGGCTAGGTAGCAGTAGTTCCTCCTGGAAAACGGGCGGTATATATAAATAAATAAATAAATAAATAAATAAATAAATAAATAAATAAATAAATAAATAAAGGTGCCTGGGTGTTAAAGCTGCAAGATATAGAAAAATCAGAAATTCTCACCCTGGCATGTTGATTGCCTTCTCCTGATGACAAGACAGTTCCTTGAGACATTAGTCAGTAATCAGAGAACTGGCCACCCTATGGAGGTCTTTAAAGAACTCCACAGGAGATCTAAAGAGGCAGCTATGTGAATCTGTCTTTTTGTCAACCTTTGTTCTGTTCATATTGGCTCAACACATGCCCCTTTTTTGCTTTCTGGGGAGTTGGGAAGATTCTTTATGTCCCCCAAAGTAGACCCTGGTCAAATCTCTTGCAAACAGGATACAGTCTTGGACAAAGACCCAAAGGAGCAAGGGTTGCCAATCACCACCAGATCAATGGATGCTAAGGCCATAAACTAAGTAATATTTTAAAAGCCTAATAACATTACGCTAAACTGTGAATCTTGCTGTCTCTTGGTCTCATTGAGAAACTGAGGGTGGGGGAAGCCCCTCTTTTCTATTTGCAATGAGACTTCTCTGTGTGAAGTGCTGGGTTGGGTTTTTTTTACATTTTCAGTGGGGTTAGGGGTTAAAGAAATTGTGTTGAATTTCTTGGGAGTTTGGGGACTAGCTAAAAGCTAGAATGGAATGGGTAGGAATGAGGGCTTCTTAATAAAAATTAATGCCCAAATTTGTTGGATATGATGGACAAGCATCAGATCAGAACAGTACTTCAGACCTAAAATCTGATGAATATTATTTTTTTCATTGTTGCACCCCCCCAATCCTGCTGAAATGGAACACAGTGTCCCAAAAACGAGAACTTCTTAGTAGGATAACCAAACAAATTTCATAACACATACCTCGTATGTGGTTAGACGAGATAGATGTCACCAGCTACAACATTCCCTGATTTGGGAAGAAAAATGATATAACGAGAAACAGCTTAGAACCTCAACATCTGCGGAGAACAGCCCAACAACATCTACCTCTCTCATTCAACTACAGGGGACTGATTCAATCAGCCACAAAGTGCCCTCAGGAACAATAACTTTCCAGTACCTGTTCAGGGCAGCAAATCAATAATGTGAAATATAGTTTGGAACAATGTCTTCCTATTAGGACAGCCCAACAAAATTCACTTGCCCCATCCGACTGGAGGAAAATGATGTAGCAAACCACAAAACACCCCTAGGAACAACATTCTGGTACCTGTTCTAGACAGAAACTCATTATAGTGGGGGAGACAGCCGAGAGCAATGATTTCTGAGCAGGACCGCTCAACAAAAATCCCCCATTGCAGGAGACAAAGGCAACCAAAGAATGACAATCTTGAACACACAGTACAACAGTGTATATAATAATCTTAGCGCTGTATAGCTGGAAGGGACCATTGAGTCCAGGCCCTGTCAAGGAGGCACCAATGCGGGAATTGATCTCCTGACCTCTGGCTCCTAAACCCACCAAGCTATCCAGTATGTCCTCTCAGTCTTCTCTTCTCCAGGCTAAGCCAAAGTGATGGGCTTGGGAAGGCAGGTAGAATGCATACACCCACAATGTGTAATAACAATTCCTAATGTTCCTGATAATTCCTAATGTTTTGAGTCCCATTTATTCCTATAGATCAGAAAGTAAAAGGCTAGGTTTCTACTTGCTAGAATAAGAAGGGAAAGTGAAGCCTATTTTTCAGGCCTCCTGGAGTTATTTCTTGAGAAATGAAATTTAAAGACACTCTGGCACCAAGGGTGCAGGGGCAGAGAACTCCGTGTCACCTGATCCGGGTTGCCATGGCTTTCCCAAGGGAAGGGGGCTGTGGTGAGAACAAAACTTGTAAACCCCATCTGTCTGAACCAGTGCAATCTAGAAGAAGCAGACAGAAAAAGCAATTTCTTCCACATTGGCTCTTTCCAGGTGAATGATGAGCATAATTGCTGATGTTTGAGGTGTAGTGGCTCAGCAAGCAAGAGCGTTGAAAACTGTCAGCTGCAAAGTCAGCAGCTCAGTGGTTCGAATCCTGGGTGCCATGCAAAGGAGTGAGCTCCCGCTGTTAACCCCAGCTCCTGCCAACTTAGCATGTAAATACAATACAGTGGTACCACAACTTAAGTGCAGCTCGAGTTAAGAGCAATTTGACTTAAGAGCGGAAAACTGTTAGCGATTTAACTGCCACCTTACAAATTTTAGATATGGTCTGTTCGACTTACTTTTTCCCCCTTTTTTCATTTTTAACTTTTTTTAAGTTTTAGATAGGTACCCTGACTTAAGAGTAGTTCCACTTAAGAGCATGCATTCGGAACGGATTAAATTCGTAAATTGAGGTACCACTGTAGATAAATAGGTACCGCCATAAAAAGCGGGAAGGTAAACTGTATTCCGTGCATGGAAATGTGTTCAGCCATGCCGGCCACATGGCCACGGACTTGCACAACACTGGCTCTTTGGCTTGGAAATGAAAATGAGTACCGCCCCTAGAATCGGACACAACTAGCACACATGGGGGGGAGGGCTTTACGTTTTTTTTAGTTGCTGATATATCCCCTGAGCATTTGCTGTTAGGATATGCCCTGATGCCCATCTGCACTGCAAGAGTTATCTCAGTGTCCTTTTCTGAACCTTTCACTTTAGATTAACTTTCTCTACACCTCATCTGTGGTGCACTTAATATTGTTAGGAATAAGATTTATGAGTAGTAGTAGAGATGGGTACGAACCGCAGTTTGGCACTGAGCAGGTGTAATGCGGGCACTGCCCTGCCTCCTCTGTGTGACGTGTGCTTGCCTCTCTGCCTCCCCAACAGGCCTGCCCACTCAGGGGCTACAGCACATGCTTCCTTCCCTCTGCCGCTTCCAGTAGCTGCCCACTTAAAAGGCAACCCTGCAGCTTCCCCCTGCCCTAACTCCCGGTCTGAGTGGGCAGAGAGGAAAGAAGCGTGAGCTGCAGGGAGGCAGGGAGGGGAGTATGCATCCACCCCAGAATGGGTGTGTATGCCAAGGAGCCAGGAGAGAGGAGTGCATGGAACCCACATAACACTTGTGCAGGCACGGCGCCAAACTGGGCTGAACTGCTGAACTGTGGTCCGTGCCTATTTCTAATTAGTAGATTCATAGATTAATATGTTATATATAAACAGGGAAAAATTATATTAGCCTTCGGCCCCTTTGGGTACATCAGGCACGGAGGAAAGATTTTTGTCATGTATAGGCTGCTACATTAAGCAAATGGATGTTGTGTTGGTCTCAATGTGTGATTTCCATTTCAAAGGTCTGCGTTTGTTTTCCTTATTGGCGGTTACTTCACATCCTTCCTCGTTCCGCGATTATGTTCATTCCGGGACAGCGTTGTTCGCGGTCACGTGGTTTTGTCCCTGTTCAGTCCCTGTTTTCGTTTACCCACAGGCGTGATTACTTGTCTCCTGACAACTGTTACTGCACATCCTTGTTTTGTGACAACTACTGGATTTCCCTGGCTTCGTTTAGCCTTTTTTTTAATTGTGGGGCTTCCATTTTTTGATATTGCGAATCCCCGCTGTCGGGCGCGCGGGCTGTCTTGGGAATCCTGGCAGGAGGAGCCAGACGAGCCCTCATCACTTGCCGCGAGTGAGCACCGTCATCGTCGTGGGTGGTGGGCGAGACACCTTCACCCTCAACTCAGCAGTCTGCGGGCTGGCAGGCGAGCAGACAAGGAGAGCTCAGCCCCGCCTCCGGGACCCAAGGAGGACAGACCTACGCCTGACAGTGGCTCTCCACCTGTCCCTTCAAGAGCCACCTTCTCCTGCAGGGACAGACAGGCAGCCGAGCCTGGCCTGGCGCAGGAGTTCCAGTCAGCTTTCTCGGTTGTCGGAGTATTCCTAGAGTGAAAGGGGGGAACAGCCATTGCTGTTACTTCACGTCCCTTGTCTCGGAACAGGAATGGGGAACAAAGTGCGACAAGAGAATTCCCCAGCCCAGGGGCAGATATGGTTTGTCACGCTCTGTTCCCGGTTCAGGGGGCGTGGTCGAGACGAGTTTCTGCTGTCACGCTACAGACATGAAGTAAGTTTTTTTTTCGTATCTGTCCCAAAGCGGGACAGCAAAGAGGGACGAAAGGGATGTGAAGTAATGGCCATTGTGAAGGCTAAAATTTATCACATGTTGAGCCACCAACCCAGGGAAGCAGAGAGGTAGATGGGCCAATAGTAAGAGTTGAGATATATCAAATGCTAGACCCACATCTCAAGGATAAAATCTCAAGGATAAATTCCAAGCTACCCTTGAAGGGGTGCAGGAAAAGGAAGACCTTCTGCAAATGCAAAAATGCCAAGATTACTGGTCACCTAAGGGAGATAACGGGGTGTGGTGGCTCAGTGGACTAAGGTCCCGAAAACTGTTGGCTGCAAAGTCGGCAGCTCAGCAGTTCGAATCCTGGGTGCCACGCTGTGGCATGAGCTCCCTCTGACAACCCCAGCTCCTGCCAACCTAGGCAGAGAAGGAGGGTGGTTTGGGGATGTCTGGCCGAGGTGGCTGTGGGACAGCTGTCTTGCCCACCAACCAGAAGTCCACTTTAAGATGTTTCAGATCTTTTAAGCTGAACCCGGAGAAGACTGAGGTTCTGTTCTTCGGTGCACGCTCGTCCGGGTACAATGGCCCCCTCCCTAGCCTGGGGGGGGTTTCCCTCCAGCCTACGGACAGGGCCAGGAATCTGGGCGTGGTCCTGGATTCAGCCCTCTCCCTGGAAGCCCAGGTAATGGCGGTCTCCAGGGCCGCTTTTTTCCACCTCCACAGGATTGCCCAGATCTGTCAGTATCTCGATGAGTCCTCCCTGAGGACAATTGTGCAGGCCCTCATGATCTCGAGGATCGACTACTGCAATGCCCTCTACGTGGGGTTGCCCTTGACCCTTGTCTGGAGGCTCCAGCAGGTGCAGAATGTGGCAGCCAGACTGGTGGTGGGTGCTCGCAGATTCAAGCACATCACCCCAGTTCTGGCATGCCTGCATTGGCTGCCCGTTGCCCTCTGGATAAGGTTCAAGGTCCTGGTTTTGATTTTCAAAACCCTCCACGGCTTGGGACCAGAGTACCTGTCGGAGCGTATCTCCCAGAGGTCAACTGGGATCAGGCCCACTAGAATGGCGCAGGCGCGCTCACTTAGGGTGGCCACACCCAGGGAGGCATGGAAATCACTCACGCGTAACCGCACCTTCTCTGTGGTGGGCCCCACATTGTGGAATCATCTTCCTAGTGAGCTGTGCCTAGCACTGTACCTGCCCGCCTTCAAAAAGGCTCTGAAAACCTTCCTTTTTAAGGAGGCATATGGCAACCTTTTCATTTAATTCTTTTTTTTTTTTGCCCCCGCCGCCTCTTGTGGAGGGTTTCCCCCTCTTTATCCTATTAGTTTTTTTCCTTCTGTCCCTTTTCCCCTTACTTGTTATACATTGTTGTTTTATTCTCGTCTGTAAACCGCCCAGAGTTCCTTCTGGAACATGGGTGGTATAAAAATGCAACAAATAAATAAATAAATAAATAAATAAATAAATAAATAAATAAATAAATGGTGGGACTGCTGTCTTGTCCAACAACCGGTGTGAAAATGTTCTCTCCAGCATGGGATGACGTCAGTCCACACTGCTCACACCTGACACCTGGATCTAGAGCAAAAACTGTTTTTTTTATGGTTGACCTGCCGTGGCTGGGCTTCCCTGAAGTCCCCTTTAAGAAATGCTCTGCTCGCAGTTCTAGGGATGCCAATGCTTCTGTCTGCTGCCCCCCTCCTTCTGCCTCTTTCCTTCTTCCAACGGGCTGGTCCCAGGCTGTGCTCACTCACTCACCCCACTGTGCTGGGCCTCCTGCTGTTTGGCTCAGCTCCCACCCGCCACAACTTGTCTGCTGCTCCCATCTGCCTGCCAGTCTACAGTCATTTCCAAATGCTTAGGGTCTGCTGTCTGCTGGTGTGCATCCTTTATTAGAGGCACGCCATTGGGAAGGTGTTGGGGGACACAGGGAAATCCTCTACAAATGGTTTGCCTGCCTGTTTTTTTTTAAAAAAGGGTGTATGGGGGTAATGATTATATTGTATTAATATTGACTGTAAAGGAGTTCCAGATACTGTATCTGGAAATTCTGAATTTTGAAAATTACAAATTCCACATTCAAAGGGCTGTAATTTATTTATTTTGAATTTTTCAAAACCCCGCCTTTCTCCTTGGAAAAGAATGCAAGGCTACTTACAGTAATGAGGGACAATATACAGTCCAGGGCAATTAAGACATGAAATTCAAGTTCAAGAACAGGGAATTGAGGGACATCTTACAGCATTAAAAGACAACTCTAAAGCTACAAGAGAATGCGAGCAGTTAAAAAGAGAGAGTAAAAATTCCATGTACTGTAATCATGCATGGTAGACTATCCAAAAAGGAGATATAAACACAAAGTTATAAGTGGTTATAAACACAAAGTCTAAGTCAGGCATGTCCAAAGTCAGGCATGGGGACCAAATGTGGCCCATTTACAAATTTCGAGTGGCCCGCGGCCTCTTCTCCCCACCAACTCAGCCTGTCATGCATTCCCGCCAGCTGGCCCTTCCCCATACCAGATGGAGGCATCAGCTTGCAGTTTTATGTTTTGCCTGCCCTCCCTGCCTCTGTCCACCACCACCCAGCCACCTTCCCAGCCTACCTGCCCCCTGCCCCCGTTGCTGCAGCATCCTCCCTTCCTCCTTGCATGTAAGACTTGTCCAAAGTCCAGCCTGTGGGCCAAATGCGGCTAAATGGTTGGCCCACACACATTTTCACTTCGCCAGATATGGCCCTTCTTGCAAAAAGTTTGGACACCCCTGGTCTAAGTAATCATGTATGGTAGATTCATATAAAGACATAATAGGTAGGCCATCATTCAGGGAAAGCTTGCCTGAAGAGGAAGGTCTTTGCCTGTTTCTGGAAAGACAGCAGAGATGGGACAGTCCTGGCCTCTAGTGGGAGGGAGTTCCAGAATCTGGGCACAGCAGCTGAGAAGGCCCTTTCATGGGTTCCCACAAGACATAGTTGTGAGGGTGGTGGGATGGAGAGAAAGGCATCTCCTGATTACCTTAACACCCGAGATGGTTCATACTGTGAGATTCAATCTTTGGGGTAGCTAGGACGCAGGTTGTACCATGCTTTGTAAGTTAAGTTCAGCACTTTGAATTGTGCCTGATATCTTATTGGTAGCCAGTGGAGTTGCTTTAATAGGAGTGTAATGTGATCTTTGTAACCCACCCCAGTCAGCAATCTGGCTGCTGCATTTTGGCCCCTTTGAAGTTTCCTGAGACTTTCCATCAGCAGCCCCACATACAGCGCTTTACGGTAGTCTAGCTGGGACATCACTAGGGCATGAGGAATTCCAAATTCCAAATCTGAATTCTAAATCCAAATTTTGGTGCTGCTACATCCTAAGAAATATTAATTGGGCTTGACCTCTAAAAGATTGGTTATCACATCCTACAAATTTTGCATCATTTTTTTAAACTAAGAAGCCCCAGTTCTATTCTGACTTTTATCTAGTCCTGAAGTTTTGTGTTCACCACCCAGAAGAAACAACAGTTGATGCTGAATTATTTGGCTCTCCATGCAAAATGGCATCTTTCTCAACAATAATTCCTTGGGAAGAGCCTTGACGTGGGCAGTTTATGGTGCCAAAGAACAGGTGGGAAATTGCAATGGGGGTACTGAGAAAGTACTTGGAGTCTCTTTTTTGTAGGGGCTTAAGAAATCCTGCTGGCTGAGGGAGAAGTCTCCCATATGGTGAGAGCTGGAAAATCATAGTGGGGATAAGAAATTTTGGGAATGTTCTTCACATCTCTATGAAAATGTATATACATGTAACATTGTTTTGTTTTTGTTTTTGGTATCTAAATTCCATTCAGGAAAGTCCTTAAAGAGTAGCTCACATAGATTATAGATAGTAGTCGAATCATAGAATCATAGAGTTGGAAGAGACCTCAAGCGCGATCCAGTCCAACCCCCTGCCGTGAAGGAACCCTCCATGAATGCCAAAATATGTCCACCATGCAGAAAGGTGAAACAGTCTGCTTCAAGGGATACCACTTAAACTTACACAGGTAAGGACACAACTTGATGTCTGGATCAGGCTGATTCTGCTAGCTGTGAGATTTGCAGAGCCATAATCCATAGAACGAACTTTTCCGGGTTCTGGTCTGAATGCTGCAGCCAGACTGATGTTTGTTGACAGAGAACATGCACCTCCCCTGTTATAGCAGCTCCATTGACTACCAATGCATTTCTACTAGATCAATTCAAAATGCTGGTTCTGCCCTAAAAAAACCCTAAATGGTGTGGGTCCAGGCCATCTGAAGGTCCATATATCCCTGTATGGACTTTCTTGGTTTTCCAGGTCTTCCAAGGAAGTCCTTCTCTCATTCCCGCCACCCTCTGAGGTACATTTGGTGGGGGACAAGAGAGGCCTTTTCTATGGTTGCTCCAGTTGACCCTCGCACAACAAGTGTTTTGTTTAGCAGAAAATCTGTTTAAAGGAAAAAAATTTCCAAAGATCGGGGGAAATTGCTTAACAGAATCACCTATGGGGTGAATCCATACAACAGAAAAACTGTGTTGATTAGGGACTAATCCATTTTCAATGCATTCCTATGGGAAATTTGTACAAAGGAAGATTTGTTTAACAGAATTTCATTTGGAACAAATTAATTCCTTTATAAAAGGTACCACTGTAGTTGCCTTCCTCGTGTTTTTCCTCTGCAATAGATGAAGGCCATACTTTTCAGGAAGTTTTTAAACAGCTGATTGGACAGTGCTGAATTTAGGTGCTGCGCATGACCTTATGCATGTTTTAACATCCTTTAAAACTTGTTTTTTTAAATGGTTTTAATGGGTTGTTTTAATGCTTATGTGTAATTTTTTTTTAAAAAATCTAACTGGTTGGCACTTTGAATAATGTGTGAGCCACTGTGGCTGCAATCATTGGGAGAAAGACAGCATAGAAATGAAGTAAAATTAAACAATTAGGCCAGCCCTTGTTGGCTGTAGCGTGGGATTGTGGTAATTGTAGTTCAACATGTCCAAACAGCCCCAAGTTAGAAAAGGCTGTCCCAGCCATATTAAGCATATTTCTGCAGGGGGCTTCTTCCTTAAAATGGCCGCAGCAGTCATGTAAATGAAAGTCAAGTCCATGGCTCACACAGACACACACGAATGATCAGAATAAACATTTATATCGAAGAAGAGGCCACCCTGTGACCCACAGGTCAAAATCCTCTAACTTTCGTAGTCCAGCATTAAGTCAACAGGACACAAATACCAGCAATAAGTTACTGCTAGCAAACGTTGCATTCTTTCTTATGAGCCAGGTAACTCCACTGCTGTGTAATGAAGAATACAGTCCCCTTAACTAGCAATAATTTTCTGGTCAGGTGTACCCCATTAGGCTTAACACTGGCACCAGCAAGTGCCAGGATTCAGGCCACTGTTTGAATGACCTCCTCCATGGTCCATGTATATGTGAGTGTGAGTTTTGTGAGTGGTAACACAAGTCCCCCCCCAAAGGGGGCTTGGGAAGTATAGTGGTGGTTAGTGCTGCTGTACCTCTTGTAATTATTGGAAGAAGTGTGTCATGGGTCCCGCAAGCTCCATCTATCAAAGTTATTTTATCCGCACAGCTATTAAAGGAGCAGGGGCCTTGTGTTCATCTCCATCTGCCTACTCTGGATGCCAAGTATTTTGTGAACCCAGAACCCCACCCTCCTTCCTGCCAGTTGGCGCTGAGAAAGCCAGTTTAAGCCCTTGCCTAGTATCCTTAATCTCTCCCTCCTCCTGCCTCTTTTTCCCTTGCGGAGGTGGGCCCTGGCTCCAGCTGCTGGTTACAGTCTGATTTCTGCCTCCACAACAAGATGCGCAAACAGGAGCCGACGCACGTGGCAGGCCGTGTTAATTAGCTAAATATTTGGAGATGGTTAGAGGAGGCGCCTTGGAATCGTAAGACAGACAGTGCCAGGATTGCGAGTGCCACTGGGGAACGGGCGGGGCTTTCAGCTGTTTGCTTATGTCTCGATTTTGCTGGGGGTGGCCAGGGACCTGATCTTAATTAAAATCAAATAAGGTGGTTTGTGTCTTCTCACTGCTCAACATGCCATGATGATGAGACTGTCATTAGAACACCTTGTGTGCGTATGTGTTGTGTGTGGGGTGTGTGTGTGTGTGACTTCATCCCATAAAAGAGCATTACAGGTGTAAAGTTTCTAAAAGCCCAGCCAAGAGCAAAGAACTCAAAATAAACCAGCTGCACAGGAAATCCACGGTTATGCCTAAAAAGGGGATTTGACTCCGAAAGCTCCCATCAAAAGGTACCAGTTTGTCTTTAAGGTGCCACAACATTTTTGTCTTTTCTTTCTTTTTCTCTTTTCTTTTCTTTTCTTTTCTTTTCCTTCCTTCCTTCCTTCCTTCCTTCCTTCCTTCCTTCCTTCCTTCTTTTGCCTGACATGAAATCTAGTCATCTAGCTGACAGGACTTGGTGTGGTTCCACTTCTGAAGAAAATCTGCTCAAGGCCTGGGCGGATCATGAACCAAGAAAGGTGTTTGCGAGGGAGTGTGTGTCCTATCTACAGAAAGGAGGGGAGCAGACATTTGGCTCACCTGTGCCTTGTTCCTGGTCAATTCAGACAGTAGTTCCTCTCACTGGTTGCCTTCCAGGTGTCTTTTTAAGCTAGAGTTCCCGATACCACAAGCCAAAAAGGGCTGAGAAACACACTGCGAGTGGGATGATGGGAGGTGTGGCCCAACATTTGCCTTCTCTGTGTGGAAGGTGGAGCTTGTTGTCTTAAGTCTTCCGTCTTCCTGATGGAGATGAGATGAGTGCCTGAGAGAGCCACGTGAGTCCACAGCAGAAGACGTACAGAGAGAACAGAGTGTCTTAAACCCTCAGGTTGGGCAGATGGCACACCCCAGCCAAGAAGCAACCGAAAGTGTGAATTAAAGGGATGCGGGCGAGTGATATTCTTCCCCACGATGATGTATTGGCTGCGCTCGTTT
This sequence comes from Phrynocephalus forsythii, assembly GCA_029282475.1. NCBI lineage: Eukaryota > Metazoa > Chordata > Lepidosauria > Squamata > Agamidae > Phrynocephalus > Phrynocephalus forsythii. The sequence continues at coordinate 27,682,416 of JAPFRF010000011.1, read as the reverse complement.
TTTTGCAGTCAGCTCCATGGCAGCAGGAGCTGAGGCTGCAAGGTCCCCAGTCTACACAAAATCATTATCTGAGGATTTAAATAATGGAAAGCTGACAGACAGAGCTCACCTCCCCTGTTTCTGCCATTTCAGCCCATGCCGTGTGAACTAAATCCATCCTAATTATGGCTGATTTGCATGGGGAGATGAAAATTAATCTACCCTAAGTTCCAAGCATTTAGTGATTCCACTCGGGGTTGTTGGAACAAAAGCAATGTGATGTTGCCAAGAAGTTGTGTGTGCATGGGTGTGTATGTGTGTGTCTATGGGTTTCATTGCATACAGCAGGTGTTGGGCACCCCCTTAGCTTCCATCAGAGATCAATCCCTCTTAATTTCCCCAGCGAGCAGTTCTTCCAAGAGGAGCCAAAGACATGTTGCACGCAGATGATCAACACAGAGAAGGATACGGTCCTTCTGGGAGCAAGGAGTTATTAGGAAAATCATAGACGCTGGAAGGAGGAAGGATAGGCAAGGTTGGCTCAGTCCACCAGGCAGTCTGGCATGGAGGTGCCAACCATGCCATCCCCACCCTCACCCTTGCCCTCACAAAATCAAGGGAGCACTCAAAGCCGGGCCAGAGAATGTAAGGCTCAGTAACATAGGGAGCTGCCTTCTACTAAATGAGACCATAGGGGCACTAAGCCTGTTATTCTTGACACTGACTGGCAGCAGCTTCCCAGGGCTATAGGCAGGGGTTTTCAAGCCCAGGCATGCTGGAGGTTGAACCTGGGACTTCTGGGGTGCAAAGCATGTGCTTATCTATGTGTAGCCTGCATAAATAAATTGTAAACCAACCAAAGAGTTGTTGTGAGTTTTTCAGGCTGTTTGACTGGAAGTTTTTCTTCCTGATGTTTCGCCAGACTCTGGCTGACATTTTCAGAGGGTAAGGAGATCAGGGAACTAGGAGTTCTTTGTGCTCTGGGATATATCACTCTGTACCTAGTTCCCTGAGCTCCTTGCCCTCTGAAGATGCCGACCACAGACTCTGTCGAAATGTCAGGAAGAAAAACTTCCAGAACACGGCCAAACAGCCTGAAAAACTCACAACAACTATCAGATCCCAGCCGCGAAATCCTTCGAGAATACATTCAACCAAATTGTGCTTTAAGCACTGAGAGTTGGCATAGAAGCAGAACGTTTTGCTTTGTTTTGCTTTATTACTGACTGATAACTTTCTTTTGGCCCAGATCAAAAAATAAAAAATCCCACAAATGCAATCCCTTTCTCTCACATTAGGACGACAGAGACAACAATTTAAAAACGTACAGTTTCACAACACAATTGGCAAGGGGTTCCAACATGCTTTACCTCTTTCCCCCTCTTTATCCCAAATATCAGAAAGCATTTGGGAGCAGATGTCAAGAAACGCTTCTCGGTCCCTTTCTGTTATCTCACAAGAATATAAGAACATAAGAGCAGCCTTGCTGGAACAGGCCACAGCCCATCCAGTCCAGCATTCTGTAAGAACATAAGAACATAAGAACATAAGAAGAGCCATGCTGGAACAGGCTAAAGGCCCATCTAGTCCAGCTTCCTGTATCTCACAGTGGCCCCACCAAATGCCTATGGGAGTGCACGAGACTAGATATCTGTCTCCTGCAACCAGTCCTCTGCATCTGGCCCTTGAAGTACCCTGGTTGTAAGCCTGGAAATGATATATCTCTCTCATGATTTGTAACCCGTGATGGACTTCTCCTCCAGGAATCTGTCCAATCCTCTTTTGAAGGCATCCAGGCTAGATGCCATCACCACCTCTTGTGGGAGGGAGTTCCACAGACTAACAACACGCTGAGTAAAAAAATATTTTCTTTTGTCTGTTCTCACTCTCCCAACCCACAGTTTGAGTGGATGTCCCCTAGTTATGGTATTTTGTGAGAGGGAGAAGAGTGTCCCTCTATCCACTTGACTCATGCCCTGCATTATTTTGTATGTCTCAATCATATCCCCCCCTCAGGCACCTTTTTTCCAGACTAAAGAGTCCCAAATGTTTTAGCCTTTCCTCATAAGGGAGGTGCCCCAGCCCAATAATCATTTTAGTCACTCTCCTCTGCACCTTTTCCAGTTCCACTATGTCCTTTTTGAGATGTGGTGACCAGAATTGTACACAATACTCCAGGTGCGGCTTTACTATTGTTTTGTACAATGGCATTATAATGTTGACTGCTTTATTTTCAATCCCCTTTTTAATTATCCCTAGCATGGAATTGGCCTTCTTCACCACTGCCATACATTGGGGAGACACCTTCACTGAGCTGTCCACCAATACACTAAGATCTCTTTCCTGATCCATCATGGATAGCTCAGAGCCCATGAGTTGATAGATAAAGTTTGGAATTTTGGCCCCAATATGCATTACTTTACATTTGGCTACACTGAAACGCATTTGCCATTTTGCAGCCCATTCCCCCAGTTTGGAGAGATCCTTCTGGAGCTCTTTGCAATCTCTGGTTTTTACCACACGGAAAAGTTTTGTGTCATCTGCAAACTTGGCCACCTCACTGCTTATCCCTGTCTCCAGGTCATTAATGAACAGATTGAAAAGCACCGGACCCAAGACAGATCCCTGGGGCACACTGCTTCTCCCTTCTCTCCATTGTGAAAATTTCCCATTGATACCTACTCTTTGTTTCCTTGATCATAACCAGTTCTCAATCCATAAGAGGGCCTGCCCTCTTATCCCTTGACTGTGCAATTTTCTCAGCAGCCTTTGGTGAGGGACTGTGTCAAAAGACTTCTGAAAATTAAGATAGATAATATCCACCGGTTCACCCAAATCTACATGCCTGTTGACCTTTTCAAAGAATTCTAAAAGGTTTGTCAGGCAAGACTTACCCTTACAGAAGCCATGCTGATTTTCTCTCAGCAAAGTTTGTTCTTCTGCGTGTTATAAGATTTTCTCTTGGATGAGGCTTTCCACCATCTTCCCTGGGACAGACAGTGGCTCACCATTTGCTTCAGGGTACTTCCTAGCAGATTTCTTCACCTGCTTATGATTCCCCACAAACAGCATTGAGAGATAGCCTGCCTATCTCTCCAACCTGGAGGTTGTCCGTAGGCATCCATCATGATACCCATGGATACCCTTGTTCTGCTCCCTCTCACCTCTCCCAGAATGATATTCCATGGGATTATTACCACCTTTTATACTTTGTGCTCCTTTCTTTGTTTCTGTAAGGGGCAAGCTTCCTGCCTCTTCTCCAAGACTGTGGTCCCTATCCCATCCCACCCTCACACCTTCCTTTTAGTTAGAAATAGGATTTTCTATCTCACATATTACATTCTCAACCAGCAGCATGATCTCAGAACAGCAGAGGTGGAAGGGACCCTAATATGTTTCATCGAGTCCATCCCTTGTCAAGACGGCCGAGCGGGGAATCGAACTCCCAACCTCTGGCTCTTCAGCCAGAGACCTAAGCCACTGAATTAATAAAGCTAGCTTTTTTTGGTTTTATTTTAGCTGCTTCATATATAATTTGTATGGGTCTGTATTGGGACTGACCGCCCCAATACCTATGCTGATCTAACTCCTCTAAACACAAACATGCAACAACAACTACTCTGTAAAATGATAGGTCTGGCCCTGAGGAAAAAATGTGGCATATATTTTCTCAAGGAAACACTGTGCTTGGCCATTTCCGCATACTGTACAAATTACTCCCAATACAAAACCAGTTACAGTCCTTGAGGAATAAAACAAGATGACAGCCCAGCAATCAGGTTACAGTACTTTATTCTTATTCTTATTCTTATTCTTATTCTTATTCTTATTCTTATTCTTATTCTTATTCTTCTGGCTACAGTTCAACAAAGGAATCTGCAAGCATGTCATCACAGAGATTATCCTGGACTAAAATACAAGCAAAAATTTGAGAAAACATTAGGATAGAGTCCAGTTGGATGAATAAAACTGTATGGCAGCGATAAAGGAGATGGTTCAATTAGCTCCATCCAGAAATTCTGCTCCTTTTATTTTTGAGGGTAAAGCATATTGATTTTAATTATGTGGGAACTTCACAGGTGCTGGACAAAATGTTCTCTAAACATTGTCGACAGTTTGCTTCAGCCTCGCTTTATTTACAGTATACAGAAGTAATAATGGTCATAGTGGTTCAGTTAAAAATACACAAGCTTTTTGGATGTCTGTAGTGTAAGGGAACTGGTTGACTATTGGTTTGTCAGAGGACATGTGTTAATAACAATATTTATGTGCTGTCAAGTCAGTTCTGACTTGTGACAACCCTTTCATGGATTTTCTAGATAGAGAGTACTCAGGAGTGGTTTGCTCTTTCCTTTTTCCTGAGGCTGGGCTGCTTGCCCAAAGCTACATAGCCTGGTTCTTTCCTACATGGCACGCCAGGGAACTGAACTCACAGCCTCTGCCTCCACAGACAGGTACCTAACTCACTGAGCTGTCCGGCAAGCTGCAGACATTGTAACCAAGAAAGAAATCATGGGGAAGAAGAAGCAACTTTCCACCATGGCAGACCAGGGCTCCATCCAGCTCAGCCCTTCTGCCTGTTTCTGCAAAGGGCACACTTGGCTCTCTGTATGATGTGGACTTCCCTGCTGACAATCACATGTCACAGACAAGCCATTCCCAACCTTGGGCCCCCACATGTTCTTGAACTGAAACACCCAGAAGCCTTCACCACTTGCTGTGCTGGGGAGGATTTCTGGGAAGTGTAGTCCAAGGCCACCTGGGAACTGGAGGTTGGAAACCACTGTGACATAGACCAGGCTGAGTAGTGTTGAGGCCAAGTTTGAGGCTAAGACATCTGGGGAGCTCCAAAACTCTTCACCCAGGTCTGTCTTGACTCCCAATGACTGTTTTGAGCATCTGGAAGGAGATGGATCCATCCCTCCCAGAATATGTCAGGGGTTGAGCCTAGCACCCTCTGCACCCAAAACCAAAACCGTACCAGTCGGCTACAACCAGGAGTGGTTTGAGCAAGCCATTAGTTCCACTCAAGGGAAGGGAGAAGGTGATGTCTAGAAATGAGCCAGACTGGTGCAGAAGACTTGAACTGCAACACTGGAAATGGGCAACATCCTTCTTCAACACATTTGAAGACAGCAGGGTAACTGGAAGGGAAGGAAGCCTGGCGCCTGGTACAACAGGTGCACACTGTTGTGTTCGCATCTGCTTCCCACCCTTCTGCACCTACCGACCAAGGCAGCTGCCTCCTCCACCATAGGGCCAGGCTGACTGCAACACTGTCACTTCCAATCTTTGGTTGGAAAGGCAGGATATACTGCCATTCAAAAGAGCCAACAAATGAATCAATTAAGCCATCATTCAGTCAGTCAGTCAATCCATCAATCCATCATGAAAACACTACTCTGTCATTTCTTCGTCAATCGGCTTCTGTTAGTAAAGGAAGATAACGAAGGGGGTCTGTCTAGCTGGTTGCCTAAAGCCTAAAAGCAAGGCAACCCCCCCCCCATTTTAAAAAAAGCTTAAATCAATCCCAGATCCCCAAAGCACCGGCAATCTGATTCATTGATTTGATTTGATTATGTTTGATTGTATTTGATTTATAACCTGCCTTTCTCTCAACACTGCGGCCGAAGGTGCCTTCCAACATATATATATATATATTTAAAGTAGAACAAACAAGCTACAATATTAAAAGACAATTTAGTTAAAATGGTTTTAAAAAACATCTTGGTTTCAATAATTATGAAGCACTCTCTCTCTTGAAAGGAAGTGTGGTGCAGTGGGTAGAATGTTGGACCCAAGCTAGGGAAACTTGGGTTCAGATCATGAAACTCACTGAGGGTGAGCAATAGAAAACCACTCATTCAATCTTTCACATACCAAGGGGTCAAAAGCAAGTTGATGGTGCACGATAACAACATTTTGCCTTTTGTTGCTTCACGTGCCTCCTTATAACAGGACCCTTAAAGTTCCCAATGCCGATGTGGAAATGTGTTGTTAAATCCAAGATAGCTGCTACTACTGCGGGTTGGGGTGGGGTGTCCAGGTTGGCAAGCCTGACCATTGTTGGCCACATCTAGCTGCTGATGGAATCGTATCGGGTCCAGGTAAGAGATCTGTCCATCATTTCACTTGTACAGAAGGTGGGAAATGTTTTGAATTAGGCAGAGTCTGGCCGTCTCTTGGAATCCCTTGGCAATGCAGCACATGGGCGTAGCAAAAGGGGTGACATTCTTTCTTCTAGGTCAGTGTTTTTCAACCTTTTTTGGGCAAAGGCACACTTGTTTCATGAAAAAAATCACGAGGCACACCACCATTAGAAAATGTTAAAAAATTTAACTCTGTGCCTATATCAGTCTCTAAAAGGTTCACCATTGCTGGTGTAGGGAGAAGCAGTACAGAGGGGCCACAGATTGAGGCAGCCCGCTCTCTAGCACCCAGTTCCCACTTACCTGTGTTGTTTTTTTAAAGACATTTTGCCCTGCATGGACTTCTGTGTCCAGTGGAGACCTGAGAAGGGGCACTGACTCTCCAGGAACACAAATAAGACCCAAAAGCCCATCTTGCTCTCCACACTGTGGCCAAGGCAGATGCCTTCAGCAAGTCCAGCGACAGGAGGGGAGGAGGATGAAGGAAGGCAGGAAGGAAAGAAGGCAGAAAGTGTTCTGCTTGTATACCGCCCCATACCACTTCAAGGAGTCTCTGGGCGGTTTACAGTTTTAATTACAGTAGGCAGGCTGCTAGACATACACATATGCAGGCTAGAAATGAGCACGTTTCTATGAAGAGGGGAAAGGGTATGAATGGAAAGAGAGGTGGGGGAAAAAAGAAAGAAAAGACAGAGAGAGAGAAGAGGGCAACCCAAGACAGAAAGAAACGGGCAAGACTTCAAGGAACCCATCGCGGGGCCCCTCAGAGACGGCTCTTCCCCTCCCGGACCCTAAAGGCTGGCCGGCCGGCCGTCCAGCCGTGCCGGTAGCCCCCCCGCCCCCCAGCCCAGGCCCGGCGGAGGCCTCCTCCATCCCATCCTCCTCGCATCCCTGCCGCGGTGCTTGTGGGGCAGCCAGGCACCCCTCCTCCCCTTCCCCTCACCTGGTGGTTTGTTCTGGGCTGGGGCTCCCGGGCCGGCTCGTGTAGGCGGGCGGGCTGTCGGGCGGCTCAGTCCATTGGTAGCTCCCAGGAAAGGGGTGGTAGTGGTCCAGGGTAAAAAAAGGAGGGGGGAGAGGGAAGCGAGCGAGTCGCAGCGGCCGCGGCAGGCACAGGGCAAACACTAAGAGAATGAGCAGGGCCAGGTCTGGCCGGGGAGGAAGTGACGCCAGCACCGTGGGCCTCGGGGGGGAGGAGCCAAGCTGGCCCTTGGACACTATTTATAGCGCATCCCAGCTGTGGGCCGCCCGCCGGTCCTGGGTTGAATTTCTTTAGAATTTTTCAATTTTTCCCACGGCACACCAGGCAACATCTCGCGGCACACTAGTGTGCCCCGGAACAGTGGTTGAAAAACGCTGTTCTAGGTGTTGTGAACTTTATTACAAATTCAGGTGCTCACGAAGAGGACACGTTGTACAGAAGTGTGCTCTGTTCTACTGCTAAAACAGGCTGCCAACAAAGGTAACAGAGGTAGGTTACTTCTATTCTTCCATGGATGTGTCATGTGCTGTTAAGGGGGAACTGACTTATAGTGACCCTGAGGGCTTTCACAATACATGAGAGATACCCGTGCTAGTTCACCAGCGAGTTTCCATGGCCGAGCAGGGATTCAAACGCAGCTGTCTTGAGTTCAAGCCCCTCCATCTTTACACTTCAGTGCAGTATGTATACCAGGTGTCACACAGGAGCCAGCATTAACGTGGGGTTCCGTGGCTTTCCAAAGACCTGCCCATATTTGCGAAGAATAGCTATTCCAAGGGTAAAACCAGATGAAAGGGAAGTCCAGGTAATCTTGTCAGTTGTACCAACACCAAGCAAAAAGGAGGCAACAGCATTTTGTGATAGGGGATCTTCCTTTGATTTGGCATCCTTCCGTGTGTCTGACAGCACAAATCCTGTCATCCCTAGACCAGTGCAACTAATGGACATAAGTGAGGGGGCTATAGCGCCAAACCATCAGACTGGGTACCAGAGTCAGGGAGACTGCTATAGCACCTTGGAAGATACTTAATGTATAATACCAGATCAGACTAGAGATGGGCACCTTACAAAAGACGACATGCTGTTTTGTCGTTTTTGTAAGCTTTCGAAACGTTACAAAATGAAATGGGAAATTGCTTCACAACAAAACAAGACACTTCTTTTTCCCTTTGAAAATGAAACGTTTCATTACTCTTTAAAATGCCTCCCTTGTAAAAAGCTACCCACCAAATTTGGTGCCCCTAGGACCCAGGGGAGCTATTTCATAGAGTAACAAATCGTTTCGTTATCATTTCGTTTCATTGCAATAGTTTTGTACAAAAATTCATTTCAAAAAGAAACCAAATGAACCACTAGTAGAAACAAAACTCTATGTTTCTGTTTCGTGCCCATCTCTAGATCAGAATCCTGGACTATCTAGTGCAGTCAGCAGCAGTGACTGGCAGCAACCCTTCAAGAAGAAGCTGTTTGGATGAGCAGCAAAGCATTTCTATCAAGAAAAAGAAGTCCAGTAGCCATGACTCAACTTCCAGATAAACTCAGCTGAATGACTGAAAATCTTCACAGACATTTCGAAGAAGGACTTTTTTGAAAGAAGCTGCCCTAGACCTGGTGTGTTGTTTGCCTTTCCCATCCCTCCGCCCTCCATCAGGTAGAAAATTAGATCAGGAGCCAGGCACTTGGAGTGATTTTACCTAGATTCTACAGGACAGCACCTTACACATTCCAAAGAGGAGGCCGGCCGGAGGGAGGAAGGGGGGGATGCAGAGAGGAAGGAGACGGCAGTACAACAGAAGTGGCATCTGGCCCTGCATTCTAAGTAGCTCGCCTCCTGCTTCTAGAAGTAGTAGGGACTGGGCTGCACCCTTTTGGGGGACCTTTTGGCAACTGGAAATATATGCACTTGCGTTATTAGCTCCTTCTCTGTGCTGGGTGGGTTTTTGGGTTGTTGTTTTTTTAAAGCACTTCATTGGTATGGGATGCAGGCACCCGGGCGCCTGGTGCTGTTTATTATCATAATATGCTTCATGAAATATTAACCAGCAGTGGGGAGAGGAGAAGGAGGGGGCCAAAGGGAGGATAGCATTTGCTGGAGTCCACCCTTTCTGCCTGGGGAAGAGAGATGGCTTTGATTGTGGTGATGACAGGGTGGAAACATGGAGCTCGGCAGGACCCAAAGGGAACGGCTCTTGAAGCAGGGGAGTGGGGGTTGTTTAGGAACGAAGACACCTCTGGTGCAGCAGAGGGTAAGCAGAGCCACAGGCCAAGGAGAAAAGAAGAAGTGAAAGTTCTGGGGAAATTGAGCAAGTTGCTAATGAAAGAAAACTTGAAGGAAGGAAGGAAGGAAGGAAGGAAGGAATATTAAAAAGTAGTAATCGACAATGGTGTGGGGTTAGGGTTAGGAGCCTCGTGGCACAGTGGTTAAATGCCTGTACTGCAGCTAAAACTGTGCTCACGACCTGGGGTTCAATCCCAGGTAGCAGGCTCAAGGTTCACTCAGCTTTCCATCCTTCCGAGGCTGGTAAAATGAGTACCCAGCTTGCTGGGGGGTGGGGGGGTGCAATGTGTAGCTTGCATACTGTAATTAAAATTGTAAACTGCCCAGAAATGACTTGAAGTGGTATGGGGCGGTATATAAGCAGAACACTTTGCTTTAAACAGCTTTGGCGCTTGGTGAAGAATCAGACTAATGAATGTTATGCCACACCGCAGTGAAATGTGCAAAGCCAGAGCTGGTTCTTGCCAAACCTGATAGTCAGCTAGATGTAACGCAGAAGGTGAACTTTTTTCTCAGAACAGAAACTCATTTATTAAAGTGAGCACAGATGACCCCATAGCCATTTTGTTGAGATTTTGTAAAGGGCATTTTCTCTGTATTCCTTTAGTCATATTGCTATGTGGTTTTTGTCCTGTTTGCAGTGTTCCCACCCTCCCACATTCTGATTCTATTGCTTCAGTCTGCTGTGAGGGGAGGGAGAAAAAAATGCAGGCTCACCTCCGCCTGCCCTCGGCAGCAGCTAGTTGTAGTAGGACAGGAAGCCTGTTAGGGATTCCTGTCTGTTAAAAGGGGGGGGGACAACAAAAACAAACAGAAGGCGGAGGAGAGCCAGGCATTCACAGCTTTAAAATCCACATCGGAAAAAAATTTACCTCCTCAAGACCAGGTACTTGTAAAATGCGCTGGGGCGCGCTTAAGTGGGCATGGTTGTACTTTATTTTTTTAAAAGCCTGCTGCTGGTGGGAAAACAATTTTATGTTTGTGAGGGTTCACGGAATAACACAGGTGGATCTCTGTCACAGACGAGACTGGCAAACTCGTGGTCATCAATAAAAGGATTTTTATTACTCACAGATGAAACGTCTCTGTGTAAATTCTTATCTTCATTAACGGACAACTTTGAACACAACTTATTAACATCGTCAAACATAACAGGTTCCATGAAACTAGACTCGAACGGGTTAGTTGAGGTATTCATCTCCCCTAGGGAAAAGGGGGAGTTGCCTTTTCTTGGCCTGGACATGGGGTGCCACAGCATGGATGTCTCGCTCACTGGGGCATGGGATTGGTCTCCCATTCCCTCCTCCATCTCTGTTGGAACTTGGGGGAGTTCTCGGGCCACTTTAATGGTCTAACTGTGACCGCCCAAGTGATCTCCTCATTCCCCCTCCGAGGGATCAGCCCCGTCCTCTCCTTTACTCTGCTTTCCAGCGTCTGAGTCCCAACAGTCACTGCCTGGCCTTTCCAACTGTCAATTTCCTCCTTTGCCAAAACTCTCCTCCCACTCGTCATTCAGGTCCTCTATCTGCACAGCTGGCCCTTCCGTTCCGCGCGCACCCCCGTCTTCCTCAAGGACTATTTCCCTTATTCCCTGTATGGGCAAGTCCTGGTCCCTTTTGTCTCCTGCGTCTTTGTCACCCTTCTTCTCGTCATCTGTCACTCCAGACGGCACACCTCCCATTTGTGTAGACGTCTCCTCCTCTGCCTCACAATCTGCAAGCATTTTGCAGCGGATTTTAGGGGTCATGTGAAAGCAGCCTGAAGAGGAGGGGTTGATAATTGGGTTGGTCCTCAGTCCTCAGTTTTAAAAGCTTTTCTCACCTCCTTTTGGAGTTGCCTTCTATTTGAACGTCTGTCCAGTTAAAGTGAGGAAAAGGGACAGTGCTGGAAGATGAGGCTCCAAGGGCAGAAGCCATTCAATTGGGAAATAGCAGAAAGAGTAGTGGAAGCTGACACACTGCTGAAGGATCTTTTTACAGACACTGGCAGGGGCACTCAAGCTAACAGTTGTTAGTACATTACTACACAAAACAAAGAAATATAGTTATAAAGGGGGGAACCACAAACCTCAGCAAGCCCTCTTGTTTCCAATTAGTAACATTAAACACAAGATTTTTTTTTGCAGGAAGCTGCTGCTTCTTTTCCTGTGAACTGAATGACTTTGTACTTCCTAAAGACAAGAGCAATGGCCCTCAAAAGGAAGACTTCTTAAAGGGAATATTGCAGGGGTTCAAGCATTGTAATCCCAGCCTCCTTGAAATACAGAAGGACTCCTGTATCCATGAGATTGGTATCCATGGTTTCAGTTACCCATGATTTACCACAGCCTTATATACAACATGTGGCCTTTGTCCTGTCTCTTTGTATGTTGTATATAGGGTTCACTACCATCCATTAGAGATGGGCACGAAACAATTTTTTTCGTTTCATTATTCATTATTTGTTTCGTTACATAATGAAACGAATAACGACCCTAGGGGCAAATTTAACACGAACCGAACCGAACCGAGAAAAATTGGTGAGGTTAGATTTGTTTCGTTAATGGGGGGTGGAGATGTCTCCTACCTGGTGCTGGTCCAGAGGTCCTTTCGCGCCGAGCTGCACGGAGGGAGCACGCACTTTGTCAGTGCCATCGAGGGACGTGGCGGGCTCGAGCCTCAGCCCAGCCCCGGGAGGAGAGATAAGAAGCACACCGCGTTTAGGTGGCCAGAGCAGCACGGCTTCGAAGCCGCCCCCTTGCGCCTCCCTCCTGCGGCCCATTATTGTGGGGCCGATCGGGAGGGGTGATAAGAAGGAGGCCGCGCTTAGGCGGCCAGAGCAGCGTGGCTCCAACGCCGCTCCCCCTCTTTATTCCTCCCATGTCCATTCGTAGGCATCCCCAGCTCCGACTGGGCCTCAGGGGCCGCGCAGTGGGCGCTGGGGAAAAATCAGGTAAAAACGAATAACAAATTAATGAAACAATGAAAAGAATTTTTTTGCAAAAATTCACAAAAAAACGAAACGAAACAAACTGAACTCCTTAATGAAAAGAAAAGAAAAGCCATTTTTTCGATTCGTGCCCATCTCTACTATCCATGTTTACAGGCCTTCACAGTGGATTGTAGGACAGATCCCCATGGATACAGGAACCCCAGAAGATTTGGCTTGTATTTGTTTATGTGCTTTGAATTTTCTTGTTGAACTAAAAATGTCATCAGTCCTCAACCTTGTGATTTTTTTGTTTCTTTGTTACCTTCCTCGTCCTTGTTAGCTCTCTAAATCCACCAACAGGAATATAAACATGCACTTAGGGCCGGCCCTACCTTTAGGCAAAGTGGAAGACTTGTGGTGTCAGAAGAGGGCCATAAAGAGTCTTCTTGCAGCACCGAAAAGACTAGCAGGTATTCTTTAGCATAAGCCCTTGCGTACCATCGCCCACTTGTTCTGAAGAAGCAGGTTATGTTCTGTGACTGGATACAACTTAGCTGAGGCCTGAGAAGATGAGTATCTTTGTATGGGGAAGAGTTGAGCAGAGACCTTCTGGAGTTTCCTAGACTGCCATTTCCCTCCTCTGATCAGGGCTGACCTTCTTTCAACCTGACCTACTTATTATTCAGGTTCTTGAGGTCACTTCCTTCCTTCTTACACTAGTCTCCCCCCCTACACACACGCACACACACGCACACATGCACACGCACACACACACACACATGGAAGGGGACATCTTCCATTTGTTCTCTAGGGATGAAAAGGGAAGCCTTGGCACCTTCCACTTAGCTGGCTGGAAACACAGTTTCTATCCCCTTTCCTATCGCAAGCGTCTTTGGCTAACAAAACACAAGCTGTCTTATTATCTGAGAAGCACACCGTTCCTTCACAAAAGGGGAAGGAGTCTCAGGTGATATTTCCGAGTTCCAAAAGGCTGAATCCACAAATTAGCATTGCTCAAATAATATTTGCCGCGTCGTCCCTGGCAGTGTAAAGCCCACTAAAGTGTCTGCCAAGTGCCATATTTTTCCGTCTATAAAATGCCACCAATGTATAAGGAGACCCCATTTTTTCAACCCAAAATTACAGTTTTGTAAGTGCACAGGTCTATCGGCAGCTTACTTCCATGTATAAGAGAACCCTAATTTTTTTACTCTAACAGTTTTAGGAAAAAAAAATAGTCTTATACATGGGAAAATACTGCCATTTATTTATTTATTTATTTATTTATTTATTTATTTATTTATTTATTTATTTATTTATTTCCCACCAGATTTTCCCAAAGGAACTCAAGGCAGCTAACCGATACAAAAGTTCCACAGTACAAGACTAACAAAATAAAAATAAAAATACTAATAATAACACTAACGTTAAGATGGCGAAGAAAAATGGGCAGACATAATAACTCAGATCCGTGCTCAAGAGTGTATCAACTCCCGAGGTCACCCAATGCAGCCCTAAAGAGACAGGTTTTTAATAGCTTCTTAAACGCTGGGAGGGAAAAGTGGGACCAGTCACTGAGAAGGCGCGATTCCTAGTAGACGTTTTGCGCGCCTCCTGGGGAGTGGCAATCTGAAGACCAAAGGATTGGGATATTCTATTGGGTCGGGCCGATGTTGATCTTTGGACGATACGCTTCATCAGATATTAGTTTTGCTAAAGTGCCATTTGTTACTTTTGGAGGCCACAGAACTATGAGAACCACAAATAGTTGGTTTCTGAGCCACAACTAAGACAGTGACCAATGAGGATGTAGGATACTGATATTTCAAGGGTGCAGAATTGAACATTGCAAGTGCATCAACCCACCGACTCTGAGTACGAAGACTTCCTCCAATGGCTCTTCCTCGGGCAGAAAGAAACTCAAAAGAGGCAGACTTAAGGTAGAACCTTTACGGTCATCACGCCGCTCCTTGGAAGTCCTCTATCTTCTTCCTGGTGTGCCAAAAATGTGTGATCCAAGCTAACAAGAGGGCAGCAAGACCTGCTGGTGCCCAAAGGCCTCCTTATGGCCCTGTCTGCCAGCAAAAAAGAGAGGTGCTTTTAGAACTTTTCTGCCTTTGTGTGCCAAAAGAACTTGGCTGGCCGTGGGCAGGATGTGCTTTGACTTGCATGAATGGTGGGGGTCAGTGTTTGTTTCTTTGCATCAAGCCACAATCGGAATTGGGACTGGCCTTGTGTGCATAATTAAAGCACTCCTGAACCCAGGAATTTGTTTCCATGGGTGAAACTTAATTGAGTTTATTTATTTATTTATTTATTGGATTTTTATACCACCCATCTGGCAGCAAGGCCACTCTGGGCGGTTAACAACAATTAGTCAACACAGTCGGGTACAATATGAACACATAATTCATACAATAAAATAACGAAAGTAAAAAGGCATTGCGGTGGGGGGTCTGCATTGTGACCTGCCCAGGGCCAATGGGTGTGTGTGTGTGTTTCACAGGGAAAATTCCTTCTCAGCACCAATTCAGGCAACCCGTTCATCCTGCACGTCCCGGTTAAATGCTGGCTGGGAAGCCCTAGGTCTCCTCTTCAGAGAGCAAAGAGAGGGTTGTAGATTGACACTTGCTTCTCTGTCTCTAGCCAGCCGTGGATCCACTTTTGCTCAGGCCTTGAGCTGATTGAGTTGCCTCTCCTGATGGTGTCATTCTAGCTCCACCTGGCTGAGGAGATTGTTGAAGAGAAACATCTCATGGACTATTTTACTAAGCACAATCTTCAAAGATGGCTCCTGGTCTCTCTCTCTCTCTCTCTCTCTCTCTCAACTGAAGTGACTTCTTGATATATGAAATCTTGGTGTTGAGGTGGGCACGTAAGTTGTTTTAAATCTGAACAGGCCATACTGTGTTTTCCGCCTGCATCTGAGTGCTGCCCACGGGCGTCTTTTTTCTCTTCTTAATGGAGCTTAACACTGGTCCTCGGGGGGTGGGGGACCACTCCTGGTTGCTCTTGGCTTTCTTCATGTCAGCTGTGTAATGGCACTGAAGATGGGAGTTGTTAGGTTAGAAATGAGAGCCAGAGACCATTTCAGATTTTGCTGTGTTTTCTACAACTGTGGGAGAACAGGAGTTAATGGTTTCATAAGCTAGCTTGCAGCTTATCAGTAAGGCTTGCCATGCCAAGGTGCCATACCAAAGAAGCTTAGGTCATGATGTACTCTGCGCATGCTCTAGGAATACAAGTGCTATTGTCTTAGTTATCTCTGGCTTGGCCAATGGTATCAGCTAGATTGGCTTCATGCATACGTATTGTGACCTAGTTTTTTTCCTAATAAAACAATTGCCGTGGGGGGCACACGGTAGAGAAAGAACGTTCTCCATCTTGCCCAGATATCAGTCTGCAGACTCCAGTTATTTCTAAACCGCACCACACTATAAGGGGGGCTGGCTTTCCCCCCACATACAACTTGTCCCAAAAACCTATTACAGAGGAAAAACAGGCACATGCAGGTCAACAAATGACCAACAAAGGCAGGCGTGATGATAGATACTGTAAATACCCAGGTGGCCTGCTGGAATGCTGTCCTGACCTTATATTGTGCTAGATATCTCTCAAAGCTGTCTAGATGCCCTAAGCACACCTGATCTCGCCTGATTTCGGAAGCTAAGCAGGGTCGACCCTGGTTAGTACTTGGATGGGCGACCACCAGGGAATACCAGGTGCTGTAAGGGCCTGAAGTAGGAACTGGCAAGCCACTCCAGTATTCCTGCCAAGAAAACTCCATGGACATGGGAGTCACGAAGAGTCGGTCACGACTGTAACGACACAACACACACATACGCACAGATACCTCTCAAGACCAAGTTAAGCCAGGGTTCTGTGCACAATTCTTTGGGCAGGTGCTTTTGAGCATGGATGTAATGACATGCCGAAGTCTTCCATCACTGAGCAGAGGTCTGATGGCAATCTGGAGCCCAGGGCATCATCCTCACTCAGCTGAGTTCTGAATGGCTTCAGCATGTCAATCTACAGATTTTTTTAAAAAGAAACATTCTCAGTCTTAGGCTTGGAGGTCTTTGCACGTTTTCTGCTGTGAGTTGGGTGCCATCAAAAGTTGGAATTGACGTACAGTGACCTTGATTGCGCTTTCAAAGTAAGTCCAACATTTAAGGGGTATTTCTACCAATTCCACCATCCCACAGAGTTTCTATGGCTTAGCTGGGATTTCAGCCCACTCTTCCTGGGTCGTGGCATGCTACTCCATCCACTACACTGGGTATCAGAGAGACCTTTGCCAGGAGGAGCTTACTGCTCTTTAGTGACTGAGTCTTACCTTCTGCTTCTAGGTGTCCTATGTGGGGGTCATTTTCTCCTAGCACTTTCCTGTTCCATTGTCTTTCTTGTACGGGTTTTTTTAAATGTGCTAGTTTCATTTTATTATGATTTGTAGTTGGATTTCATTGCCGTGCAGTTGCAAGTCCTTAACAATGCAAGTCAAAGGCAGGAAAAAGGAGCAGGATTCACTCCTGCATCCTTATCTATTATGTGGCAATTACAGACAATTCCTCATTCTGCTTTGAATTCTCAAATTGGAAAAGCCATTGTGTGCCATACCATAAAAAGCAATTGTCTGAAGACTCTCTATTGGCATAAAAATAAAATAATGCCTATCCTCCTATGGTATCTTTTAGTATTATGCATGGAATGAGAACGACAGGTTCAGAACTGGGAAGTTTATTGCTAAATGGCAATTAGCCACAGTTTTCCATCAAGGTAAATAAGTAGCTCTTGTCCTAGGGCATAGTCACATGCAAGGGAAGAAACCCAGTTAAACTGATTCCAAATTTTTTTTTCAGCAGCCATGTGGTATACAGATCGACAAAAGCGTTTTGATTGGTTTTAACTCTATTGATTCATTTCTTTCTATTTGAACTGTCGTAGCAGCCAACACTGCTTTTATTTTTGTGTCAATTCATTTTCTCTACCGTTTCTTAAAGCAATAAGGCCCCTCTGTCCTTTTAGAAAAACATAACAAACGTGGCATATAGACAGAGCAATTTGCACTACTCATCTCCTCTCTTCTATAGGAAAACAGATTCAATTTAAACATTAGGGGGAACTTCATGACAGAGCTGTTCGGCAGTGGAATATGCTGCCATGGAGGGTGGTGGAGTCTCCTTCTTTGGGGGTTTTTAAGCATAGGTTGGATGGCCGGCCATCTGTCGGGAGTACTGTGATGGGGGTTCCTGCATGGCAGGGGATTGGACTGGATGGCCCTTGAGGTCTCTTCCAACTGTATGATTCTATTATTCTTTTTCGCTTCCCTCCTTTACTTAATCATTCCCTTTCCCTTATTATTTCCCTGCATATTCCTCCCTCTAAGTTCTTGCCTTTCATTTTTCTTTTTTGAATCGAGTTGGGAGGAAGAAGTGGGTTTTAAAAGACTTGCAAATTATTATGAAGAGCAGGGCTTAAAAATGCAACATTCATTTATTTACAATTCAGATCAAGACGTCTGAAGCCATCTTTCACCTGCAAGGGAGTGGGGAAAGCTGTCTCTTTCTGAGCAGTGTATGCATGTGTTTCTATTGTTTTTGTGGCAGTGGCAACAGCACTGCCTCCAGTGGATCCTACTACTGATTTGTCAATATGCCTTTTAAAAAAACCAGGAAAAAAAGGATGCATGAAGTGATCACAGTGCCCAGAAACCTGACCCCTTTGCAAAGGAAATAAACTAACAGCAACGTTCACTTGGGCTGAAATGATAAGGAGTGAAGTGATGTATTATTGGTAGAAAATAAAACCTTATTTCCCTTTCACCTCCTGGTGAGAGGGAAATAAACAGCTTGCTGGGGCAAGTGAATTGATGTTGGCCATGCACCATGTGAATGGAACATTACGAAATGATCCAAATTAGACATGGGCACGACTTGGCGAAATTCTCGTTTCCGTTTCCGTTCCTCGTTTCCGTTACGCAACGGAAACGGTAACGACAATTAAGCTGTCAGAACTCGAACTCGAACCGATAAAAGAAAAATTGGGTCTGATTTGTCGTTGTCATTCATGGCATCGCGGCGATCGCACGATGCCAAGCAGCACAGAAAAAAAGTTTTTAAAAAAACCCCGATTCCCGGCCAAAAAAGCAGGCGAAAATATGCCTGCCTGAGTGAGGGCACCTACCAGAGGGGTGGTTTCTGGGGGGGGGGGTCCCCGGCCTCCCCCCCTCTCCTGTCCTGGGCTGCTCTGGTGGGGGGCATCCTCGTCATCTCGCCATGCCATGCGGTGCGGGGGAATCCAAAATGGCAACTGCAATATTTTTTTTGAAATCGTGGTCCAAAAACGCACCAAAGCACCACACAGAAATATGCGAAAATTAGGTATTTTAACTGCCTGAATTTTTACAGTAGCAGCAGTGGGTTTTACTTGCAATAAACATCTGTCTCCAATCCCATTGATTTTATTTATTTTTATTTTTATTTTTATTTTTTTTACACCTGCGCAATGATGGGCTGGCCATGGGATGGGACCAATGGGACCATTCCACCAATCGCATGGCCACTTGGCCAGGTTTTGACTGAGACTTCTGGGATGTGCCAGTCGGGCATAAAAAGCCCACTATAACCCTAGCCCTAACCCTAACCCTAACCCATACGCCAGTACACTGTCCTTCTTAGTGGGTCAGAGGCACCCAGAGGTGCAGCCCACTAACTCACCCTAACCTTACCCATAATAACCCTAAGCCTAGCCCTTGCCCTAACCCCAACCCTAAGCCAGATCTGTACTCGCATTGCACTACACGCAAGTACACTGTCCTTCTTAGTGAGTCAGAGGGCGCCCAGCAGAGGCATTCTTCTCTCACCTTGCTCACAGTCCAAAGTTCCAAAAAACTCCAAACCTGTACGCCAGTATGCTGTCCTTCTTGGTGAGCAAGAGGCACCCAAAAGAGAGGTGCCTCTGCCAGTGCCACTTGGTACGCAATGGCTACACGGTCATGTACCCTTCCTTTTCCCTTTGTAGGGGGCCAGAGGAGGCATCCACCCCAGAGAGGTGCCTCCAGGAGCCTGCTAAATGCCTTCCCTTCGTAGCGAGCCAGAGGAGGCACCCACCCCAGAGAGGTGCCTCCAGGAGCCCGCTACCCTACCCCCCTAAACCAGTACTAACGAAATGACAAATTTTTGAAAAATTTCGCAACAAACGGAAACGAGCCGAAACGTCATTTTTCCTGGTCGTGCCCATCTGTAATCCAAATAACAGCCAGTTCAACAGGGGTTCTTTTGGCAGGTGTGACTGAGCCCTTAATTCCATTGAAAAGCCTCCTTACATTCCTATTTCCCCAAAATAACTAAAATGTTTATCTTTATTTTTACTTTTAACAAGCCATGAAAATGCAACAAGTGAGAAGTCCTGTGATGCAAAATGCAATCCTCTCCTGCTCACCTCTTTGTTACCTCAGCACCCACAACAAAGTGCCAGGAAGCAACCCTTGCATCATGTGATGCCATTCTGCCCGCCTCTAGTCACCAGGCAACATTTTTAATTGGCTGTAAGCCAAACTTCAGTTGGCTTCTACATGGCAAATAAACCCACACTTACCTCAATATTCTGAGGGAGATTTCTTTGTCCATGTGCGATCTTCTCCTCAACTCCAGACAAAAAGGAAACTTGTGTTCTAAAAACAAAGGTTGAGGGAGTGGAGGCTTCTGCACAGTGATGGGCTGCCTCTGTCTGGAGTACTTGAGTGGACATCTCCAACCATGTGGGAGCAGGGGTGAAGCATTAAGCCAGGGGTGTCCAAACTTTTTGCAAGGAGGGCCAGATTTGGTGATGTGAAAATGTGTGGGGGCCGACCATTCAGCCGCATTTGGCCCCCTGGCCAGACTTTGGACAAGTCTCTATAACATGCAAGGGGGCAGGGAGGATGCTGCAGCAATGGAGCTCGGGGTGGGTAGGCTGGGCAGGTGGCTGGGGGGTGGGATGGACAGAGGCAGAGAGGGCAGGCAAACCATAAAACTGCAAGCTAACACCTCCATCCACTATGGGGAGGGGCCAGCTGGCAGGGACGCGTGACAGCCTGAGCCGGTGTGGAGAAGAAGCCGCGGGCCACTCAGAATTTGAAAATGGGGCGCATTTTGCCCCCGGGCCTGACTTTGGACATGCCTGCATTAAGCCATACCCCCAAAGCCCGCCTGTAACCAGCGGTAAACTCACTTTAAGTGGATGATGCCTTGCAACATTAACCATACATTTCTCGAACATTCTTTTATGATTTTTCTGCACAACCCCTTATGTGACTGGTGCCTGCCTGAGGAAGGGATTTTTAAAATTCGTGAACGTTTTTACTGATTCTTTAATTTTTGTAGTGGTCTTTTAAAGTTGTCATGTTCTTCTGCACTTCTATTAGGGTTACAGGGCCTGTCTTCTGAATCAGAAGGGTTCTTCTGATGTTTTTATACAGAGGGATGGGAAAACAGAGGGCCTTTTCACACGACCCCTAAGATCCGCTGGTCCCTTAAATTCGGACCAGAGATCTTGGGGGTTCGTTTCTGTTCCTTTGTCCCCACCCCTCAGCACTTCCTGCTCCTGTCGGCGTGAGGGGAGGGAGGGAAAAAAAGGACAAAAGAAGCCTTTACTAACCTGCCGGTCGAAGTTGCCACAAGCCCCGTTACTTCCTGGTTCCTTCTCAAGGGGCTCTTAAAGGGGCGGGAGGCAAAAACACAACAGACAAGCGAGGAGAGCCCGGCACTCTTATCCGCATCAAGGAATTTTCATCTGCTGAGAGCAAGTACATGAAAGGTGCGCTGGGTTGCGCTTATGGGGGCGTGGTCACATTTAATTTTCTCTAAACTCCGGAGCTGGTGGTGAAACATTTCTAAGCTCCGGAGCTGGGAGCCATTTACAGCACAGCTTAGGGGTTGTGTATATTCATCATCCGGAAGGTCTTATTTGAGGGCATAATACAACGGGAGCCAACCAGCCTGGCCATTAGCTGAAGTGAAGTGGTCACCTTGGGTGATGGAGTGGTAGGGTTGATGTTGGAGCAGGGACATTTTATAGGTGAGAGAACGCTAGGAATAAATGGAGAAAGACCTCCTGTTGCACAGGCAACAGCGGTAGAGGTAGGCTGCTTTGAATCACTGCTCCCTGCCTGGTCACCTTCAGAACATGGCGGCTGTGAAGGAGGCTGTTTGTCTAAAACCTCAGTCTTTAAGTAGACAGCCAGCTATGCAGCAACTACATGACCAGACACTAGATTCAAGCAACATATCACACAGGACTGCTTTCCCAGTGAGAAAAAAATATGGAAAATATAGATGGTTCATTCCATATTAACAAACCGAGTCTGTGGCCATACACATGTTTGTCCCTAGTTCTGGAAACCTCTCTCTACCACACCCTGGCATTTAGATGGGCACCATGTTTAATTATATCCCCAGAAGGTGCATCTGGAGTGTCCCTATATCACACAGCCCCATTGGCCTCCCCCTTTCCTGCTATAATCACCCCCTTCTTTTACCCACCCCCTTCACTGGTGACCAAGACTCGCATTCTTTTAAAAGGTTTACCAAGTGAAACGGTGCTGAACTGACATGACACAGCAAGCATTAAAATCAGGGCATCGTGTCAGTGCTAGAGAGAGAGAGAGAGAGAGAGAGAGAGAGAGAGAGAGAGAGAGAGAGAGAGAGAGAGAGAGAGAGAGTTGATTAAAGAAGTATAATTCACAAATTTTATTGTATTGCAGCTGCAATCCTGGCCAGTGCAAGCAGAAGGCAGATAGAAGGCAATGAAATTGCAAGTCCTACAGGCTGAAGAGTTTTCCTAGGGAAAATTCCACAGTCTCCAGTCTTATTCCCTCCATCTGTCCTGGATCGGGAGGTGGCCCCTTCTCAGCCTGTGACAGCAGATCCCTGCCAGCAAGGGGCAAAAGAGACTCACTCTCTTCTGGGGTCCCTCGGGCTTGTGGGGTGTGTCCCGGGTGGGTCTTCCTTGGGTCCCTCGTAGTGACACTCTCCGGCGTATATTCTTTCCAAAAGATCAGATCTGCTTGCACTTGGTGTTCATGTTAATCCACAGAAGAACCACAGAAAGGAACAGTGAGACGCACGGAACAAACAGTGGGACAAATACCCCATCTAGTTACTCTCTAATGTGGCTGGAGGGGCAGGGACACTTTCACACCAGGCTATTCCAATATATCATGTGTGTGTGTGGGGGGGGTCTGCATCATGTCCTCTGGAGTGAAAGAAGTGGAGGTCTTTTGTGCACTAATGGCAGCCGAAGACACACTCATGCTTCCTGATGTTGATGATAAGGTTATAATAATGATTACTTATCAGCCACACTTATGGCATGTCTCCCCTCTCCCCTAGGGGGAGCTCCGCACAACAAACAGACAGTACAGTAATATACATAAACACCGGAGGAGTCCTGCTTTAGCAGCGGATCACACAGGTTGAAATCTGCAGGCAGGCAAAGCGGAAAGAAGAAATCACAGAGGGTGAAATCATCCTTCAGCACTGAGGCACACAGCGCGATGCCAGGAATAAGCTGGGTTCCTTGCTTACCCTGGTTTCACGTTGTGACCTAACTGTTAGGAACTGAGAAGAAAATGCAAAGAGGCTATTTGCCTCCTTCCAGTGCTTTTTAAATCATGTTTGATCACATTTCTTTATTGTGTGCAATTTTTTTCACTGTTGTACTGTGGGATATTTGTATTTTATCGTGTTGCGGTTTTGTTATATAGTAATTATATAACCATGGATGGCTTCTGGAGTGTGTCAGGGTGGGGTGGGGGTGTGCTGACCCCAAATTTCAGAGATTCCACTGCCCTGCTCCCCCTGCTGTGCTGGTCATCAGCTTAAAGGTCCTTATGCCCCCCACACACACACATCCCAGTTGAGAGGTGGAATTAGAGATGTGTTTGATGGCAAGTAGATCTACCTGGATGTCTTTGGATTGGGACTGAACTCACAGGGTTCTGGGTGGATGGCCAAGGGCACACAATTTACTTTTTATTTATTTATTGAATATTTCTTTATTCAAACATTTTTTAAAAATCACACTTGTATATAACCCAAACCATCCTGTTTAAACCTGTGCAGTTCCAGGCAGAATTGTGTATTATTCTGGTGCAGAACTTTGAAAATATCCTGTTTTTGGGGGGGTGGGAGAGAGAGAGAGAGAGAGAGCTTGAGAGAGAGAGAGAAAAAAAAACCCGATTCTTCCTGTCCAGGGCCTTGCTTGCTGAGGGACCATGTGGGAACAGAAGTCCAAAGAAGTAACAGTTCTAAGAATTGGCAAAGAGGCGCTTAAGCAAGATCTGCCCACCACACCAGCCAGGCCTCAGTGGGAAGCGGACACTATTACGATCCTTGCTCTTTGCCTTGAAAGTAAACAGACCTGAGGGGGTTCTGATGAGAGTGTCAAAGATGATCAACGGTTTGAGGAGTAATGGCAGGCAAGCAGAGGGGTGGAGGTGGGGAAAGAGAGAAGGAGGATCAGAGAACTAGACACCTTTCAGTGGAAATCACGCAGAGAACGGGCAAAGCCCAGTGGAGTCACTGCTGCCGGAGAAGCAAGAACGCAGACCAAAGGCAGGTTCATGCTTCATCCCCAGGTCCTAAAATGCAAATTCAAATCTATCCATCCCCGTAATTCTAGATTCTTAACAGTTATATCATCAGAGTTTTAATTCAGAAGTAAATCTCATAGTGGTCAGTGAGGTTTCATCACAGGTAGGTGTGAATTACCGATGATTCTGTTTTGGTGGGAATTCTATCTAAGGCCTATTCAAGCATTGTCCCCGGGTTCTTGGAGCCGGTTACATTGGTGGTGTGGTTCAGAAGCCTTGCCCCCACACATCTCCCCAGCAATCAGCAGGGAAGCTGGCAAGCCTTCCCCTCCAAGCCCCAAGGCTCAAGTTGGAAGTCATTTCTCCCTCAACTCCGAGGCTTGTGACTGGGACCCCCAAAGTGCATGGGGGTGCAAAAGTGTGTGTGTGTGGCGGGGGGGGAATCAACAATTCAGAAAATGGTTCCAGATTGCGAGATGAGTGCAAGTCCCTGAAAGAAACTCGAGTCTGAATTGAGTAGGTGGTGCAACATGAGTTGAACTTAACAGCAGGTCACATGAGTTGTGTCCCCATTCCTGCCAAAGATACGAGTAGAAAGGTCAGGGGGGGGAAGCTTGGGGCTGCATTCAGGCCAGTGCATGTACAGAGCACCTGCGATTGAGAAACCTGCCTTATTTGGGCTCCTGGTCATGAGATCTTTGTGAAAGCATTTAGAACAACCTTGGGTTGCTAGATGTTCTTGGACTGTAGCTTACAGAAGCCTTCACTCCTACCTAACTGTGCTCTTTAGGATTTCTGAGAGTTGTAATCCAAGGCCATCTGGGACCCAAGATTGGGATCCACTGATTTAGGCACGCCCACAAGCTTTTCTTCAGACATTCATCCTCAGTGCAGGGTATGTCAGCTGGGGATTTGGGGATATTGTAGATCTTAAATAGTGATCAAACACACACTGATAGAAAGGTAAAGACAGGTGCACAGAGTTTTGCCACTCCGCCATCTTTGTTATTCCATTCCATTAGTTTAGAATCAAAGAGTTGGAAGAGACTCAAGGGCCATCCAGTGCAACGCCCTGCCATGCAGGAACCCCCATCACAGTATTTCCAACAGATGGCCATCCAGCCTCTGCTTGAAAACCTCCAAAGAAGGAGACTCCACCACCCTCCGTGGCAGCACATTCCATTGCCGAACAGTTCTAACTGTCATGAAATTCTTCCTAATGTTTAAATTGAATATCTTTTGCTGTGGTTTGAAACCATTGCCAGTCTCTGAAGCCATGGAAAATAAACTAGTCCCTTCTTCAATTTGGCATCCTTTCAAATATTTAAACATAGCTGTCAGTGTGGCTTTTCCTGATCCATAATACCTAACTGCCTCAGGTATGGTGGAAAACAAAGAAAACAAAACAAACAAAAATCTATGCTAAAATGTGAACAGTTCTGCTTTGAGCCTAGTGAGCTGCTGGCCCAGAATGGGGAAAATAACATGCCATTTCGCCTCAGGCAGCGAACTGAGCCAGTAATGTCCTAGGAGAAGGCCTCTCCATCCGGGCCGCATGATTCCTCCATGGCGACTTGCCTCACAGACTGAGGCGCCAGGCCTAGCGAAGCGTTGCCTTGCCCCACGCCTCAGGTGAAGGCGCAGGGCAGGTGCTGGGTGGGAAAGAGTCGTTCTCTCTCCAACCTTTCCTCCTCATCACAGTGATGGCGCCGTGGCATCTTGGTTAAACCTGACTGCACCTGCCAGTCAGCGGGAGAAAAGGACATGCAAGAGCCACCAGGAAAGGTGAGCGAGGTGGACTGCTAAGTGACAACCACCCTCAGGAAAGCCGGCAATTGGGGAGGGAGAGGGGCAGCGGATTTCAGCCCGGCTGACAGGCACCCAGACCTTTGATACATACAACAGCTGTAGAGATCGGCATTAGCAAGTCAAATGAGGGAAGGCTTTAAAAAACGATGAATCTACAGGACAGCAGAGCCAAGGGGTAGTGCTTCTGCCTGGGACAGAAGTGAGCGGAAGGGCAAGCAGACGAAATGGACAAGGGAGGAAAAGAAGGGGCAAAGAAGCCGCCCGAGAGGCTCGTGTCTGAAGCAAAGCTAGGGCAATGCAATGGTTGAAGCGTCACGTTTGCGAGCAGAGAGAACAGAGTTAAAACCAGCCGTTCCCTGATGAAGCTCACTGGTGACCTTCGTCCAGTCCCAGTCTTCATTTAGCTTTTCTCACTGCTAAACAGGAGTCCTCCTGTTCCATTATTTCTAGCTGGAGTATTCCGGCAAACTCCTGCCTTCCACCCAAGCCTGCAAGCCTGCTTGCATGTCATGGGTCTGAAGATCCATTTATTTCTAAGGCCTGCCTTGGTCTTCTTGACGATGCCAGGGAGATCCACACTCTCCCTTCATATCTGATGCTCTGAAATGGCCCATAATGTTTGTAAGAGCTGCCCTGGAAATAAAGCAAAGCAAAGTGTTCTGCTTATATACTGCCCCATACCACTTCAAGTAGTCTCTGGGTGGTTTGTAGTTTTTAAATTACAGTATGCAGGCTACACATTGCTCCCCCCAGCAAGGTGGGTACTCATTTTAACAACCTTGGGAAGATGGAAGGCTGAGTCAACCATGAGCCTGCTACCTGGGATTGAACCCCAGGTCATGAGCACAGTTTTACCTCCAGTACAGGCATTTAACCACTGTGCCACGGGGCTCCTCTCATGGACACCTGGACATAGAGGTGTCTTTTATACCTTGGACATTCAAGGGAGTTCTACTCACACACCCTCTTCATACCCAAGCCCGATATTTAATTCTTGCCTGCCTGCCTGCCTGGTGGAGTGCAGTTCTGATACAGCCCAATGTGCCTTGGTGGGATTAAAGAGAAGAGGAAGAGCTTGTAATTTTTAGGCTGCTAGATACCTGGGGATCAGTATTTTCAAATACTTTAAATTACAGATTTTGTTTCCTGGGAGCATCCATTTGGAATTGAATAACTTGCCCCCCTGGACCTCAAACCTCTCCAAATTGGGGGTGCTTTAAGAGTTTGAGGAAGCTCCTCTGTAATTTCCATGCTGCTAGATGCCTCGGATCAGTATTTTCAAATACTTTTAAATTACAAATGATTTTTCCTGGGAGTACCCCTTTGAAGTTGAATAACTTGGCCCCCTGCACCCCAAACCTCTCCAAATTAGGGATGTTTCAAGAGGAGAGCTTGAGGAAGCTCCAGTGTAATTTCCACGCTGCTAGCTGCCTGGAATCATTATTTTCAAGCACATAGCATTGCAATTAGAATTTCTTTTGGGGGGCACACCATTTGAAGTTGAAAAACATGGCCCCCTGATCCCCAACTCTCTCTAAATTTGGAGGGCTTATAGGGGAGAGTCCAAGGAATGTACCCACCAAATGTGGTGCCTTTAAGACCCAGGGGACCTATTTTATAGAGTAATAAAGTTCATTACTGTTTCATTTTGTACAATTTTTTTAAAAAAAATAATTTCTAACGAAACAAAATGAATCACGGGGGAATGAAACGAAATGAAACAAAACACAATTTTTCCATTTTGTGCCCATCCCTACCATAGAGATGTTCTTGGGCCATTGGTAAACTGGGAAGAACCACTAAATCAGTGATTCGTGCCCATCTCTAGTGTATTGTGTAGTGTGTTGTTAATAGTCGTGACCGACTCTTCGTGACCCCATGTCCATGGAGTCTTCTTGACAGGAAAACTGGAGTGGTTTGCCAGTTCCTACTCCAGGCGCCTACAGCACTTGGTATTCCCTGGTGGTCTCCCATCCAAGCACTAACCAGGGCTGACCCTGTTTAGTTTCCAAAATCAGGTGAGCTCAGATGTGCTTGTTACTTGATTGTAATACCAACCTGGCTGAATGTGATTCTGTTGTATGACTAAATTCAGTCACATCCAAGTTTTATACTTAGAAAGCCCATGGTCTCTATTAATTATGCAAATTTAGCATATCTGCGCCCTTTCTTCTGTGGCTATTTTTGCTGTGTTGCATAATTTATATGGGTTTTGCTGGTTATTGGGACACAGAAGCTCTCATCCAGCTACTTTAAAAATGTATGTTTGCCTTCTTTGTGTGGGAGATTTTGTGAAATACTGTTCACGTAGCTTCAGCCTTATGGACTAGAAACCTGTTCAGAAAGCTAATGAAAGCCAACGTTTAACTGGAAGATGGATGTGTGCAGCCAGTGCTTCATTTTGTGCTTTTTCCCCAGCAGTTTGACAGATCAGAGGTACATATAAAACTTTGTTTTTTAAGTTTTCCCATGCTCTAAACATATCCGATCTCACCTGATTTCGGAAGCTAAGCAGGGTCGGCCCTGGTTAGTACTTGGATGGGCGATCACCAGGGAATACCAGGTGCTGTAGGCGCCTGGAGTAGGAACTGGCAAACCACTCCAGTACTCCATGCAAGAAAACTCCATGGACATGGGGTCACAAATAATTGGTTACGACTATAACGACAAAACACACACACACAAACCTGTGATGGGGAACCTAAAGCTCTCTTGACATTATCTGACACTAAGTCCCATCAGCCCCAGTCAGTAGATCATATGGGCAGGGATAAGCAGAGCTCTGTTTCTGTGGCATTTGGGGGATGCCATCACCTTTGTCCTGGGGCAGAAGTGGGCGAACCTTTGGCATTTCAAATGCTTTGGATTCCCAGAATCCTCAGCCTGTATTGGCAGTGGCAAAGGACCGTGGGTGTGGTTGTCCAAAACATCTGAAGTGGCAAGCACTCACTGTCCATGCGCTAGAGATCCGATGGCTCATCTTGTTGTCCAATGCTCTGCAGCAATGGGTCCCCAGACTGCAACTCCTAGGAGACTTCGCCACTAGCTGTGCAGGTGGCCAGTATTTCTGGGAATTGTCATCCAATAATATCTGGGGACCCAAGGGTAGGAAGCACTGCTCTTCTACAGCAGAAAAACCGGACCTCAGGAGACTTCGGCTTCTGCAGAGGGACACTGGGCAACTGCAGTGCTGTTTTGCAGGGGTGGGAGGGGAGAGAGAAACCCCCTCATTTTTTTTTCAACCAGCATGCTTGGGAGAGCCGAGCCGGTGATGGATGAGTGGTGTGGTCCAGCGTGAGCAAGTATTTAGAGAGCCAAATAATTTTTCATTTGACAACGAGGCGGGAGGAAGCAGTGCAGAAATAAATGGATCAATAAGAGGCAATATTAGGTGACCAGGAGATGGGATTCAAGGAAAAGGTGAATCAACAGCCTCCCACCATCCTCTAGCCACTGGAAAGAATGAGCCGAGTGCCTCGGCCGGGGATTTGGATGATAAATGAATTTACAGAAAAGACGACACGGGACTAATTCCAGGGCCCCTGGAATTTTGGGGGCCAACCATTGGGTAAGATGACGTGAGCCCCAAAAGGGGAGAGTCAGCAAATCCAAAAGACTGTCTCTTAGGAGGATATCACACCAGGAACCCTCATTGGATGGGAGAGTTCAAAGACGGAGGAAGACACTTGAACCCAGACGGGGTCTGCAGGGCACAAGACAAGAAAGGTGCTTGAGAATGCAATAATTAAGTGGCCATTCAGTCTTGCCCTAAGCACATTCAATCTCACCTGATTTCGGAAGCTAAACAGGGTTGGCCCTGGTTAGTACTTGGATGGGAGACCACCAGGGAATACCAGGTGCTGCAGGCGCCTGGAGTAGGAACTGGCAAACCACACCAGTACTCCTGCCAAGAAAACTCCATGGACATGGGGTCACGAAGAGTCGGTTACAGCTGTAATGGCACAACTCTCTCTCTCTCTCTCTCTCTCTCTCTCTCTCTCTCTCTCTCTGCCATTCCCAAAAGCGGTCCTGCTGGCATCAGGAACCAAAGCTGGCAAACCTTCAGCGTCAACAGTCCTCGTAGTCAGATATGATCACGGCCTCCCTTTCTGCTTTTGTTCAGCGCAGCAAGGCCTCAAATACAACTGTGCACAGACACACAACCAGGCCTTGATGTCCACCAACTCCTTTCCCAGTTCAGTCCCTCAGAGATGCAGCCCAGGGCTGACACCGCATCATTTTGCAACTTTCTGGTTCCCACTTTGCAACCTACCCACCCGCCTGCCCGCCCGCCCCACCACTGCAAAATGTCAAATGTGCAATTAGACGGGTTTATACACTCAGTCTTTTGTGCTTCTGCCAAATGATGTGGCAGCCGAGGGAGGAGTGGCGGAGTTTTCCGGGATATTAGAGCTTTTATTTTTCTACTGCTTTCTCTCCCTCGCTTCCCTTCTCCACCCTCCACCCCTCCCACTTTGCCTGTGTACCTTCAGTAAACACTCAATTAGGACCATAGTACTGTATCTGTCTTCCAGTTGCTGCTGGTAATTATGTAGGTTTTCCATGTCAGCACAGCAGGAAACTGCTATTAGAGCTAATTAAAGTGTCTCCCAAGCTCAGGGGGCCCTGAATTTCTGCAGCTGTATCTGGTGGCATTGTGCAAAACAGCTGCAAAAACACTGTCAGCTCCATCATCCTTCCCTCCCGGCATCCCACTCCTCCACCCTACACTGCCAGCCAGCGACACAGGTTTTAAGAACTGTTCAAAGACATGGACCTTGGGAAGCATTTCCTCCCACCTGCTAGGAAGACAGACATACAGAGGGGGCCAAACGGTTCAATAGATGTTACCCATTTTAAGCAGGACAGCACCTTGAGAGAGCCAGCAAAGGGCAGGGCTTGGCTGCCCCATCGGCCTTCAGAACAGGCCCCAAGAAGAGATCGTCTTCTTCTCATTCCTCTATAGTTCATTCTCCACCAAGAACGAGCAATATGGTCAAGAGCAGATCAAAAGAATTAGGGATACATTCATTTCCCAGACCTTACATGCACAGAAAAAGATGCATACTGCCTATAGCTCTAGCCAACAGCTTTCAAAAGAAGCTTAAAACAAATACATGGGTGGTAGTGGGGTTTTAAGGCAAGCTTGGTGCCTTTAAAGTGTCCTCAAAATGCATTGCTTTCTTTGCCTTCCTTAAGAACACTCATTCTTTAGGTCAGCAAAGCATTGTGTTTCTAAAAACAGCCATTGCTCATAGTGTTCTTTGCTGCTGTCGCTCCTCCCCCCATCCCTCCCAGGATCTCTGTTTAGAATGGCTGCAAAGTCCCCCCCCCCAAAAAAAGCCAGTGTTCTGTTGCTAGCCTCAACTAGAGTTGATCCCTTGTCATTGTTGATTTAGCGCTGAGCCACTGATTCAGCCAGTCCTGCCCTTCGTTAGCATTAAAAACAGGGTATTGATACCAGAAGTTTTGGAAGAGGTAGCCGTGCTAGTCTGTGCAAGAATTTCAGGGAAAAATCAAAGAAACAAAACAAAACAAAACACAAAAACATGTTGCACCTTATATACTATTATCTTTTAATGTAAGCTTTTGTGGATCAGGTCCACTTCTTCGGACATATAGTAGCAGAAAGAGATGTTCAATGGAATATACAATGGAATATAAGTTTCATAATAAAAGAATGGTTCTACTATACAGTACTGTTACTATATGAAGAAGTGGACTTGATCCACGAAAGCTTACATTAAAAGATAATAGTTTTTCTTTAAGGTGCCACTTTTTTGTCACACAACCTGGCTCCATCCTTCATGCAGCAGTTCTTTAAATACTTGAAGCTGGTTTTCATTGCCACTTCTCAGGCTCTTTTTCTCCAGGATAAACATACCCCGAAGCATTAATTGGTAGCACTAGCAACAAATCTAATGGTAATAATTGTGAACCATCCGTGGATCCTAACTTGCCGATTTTTAAATTTATTTTAAAAAATTTGCTCCATCTTTCTCCTTAAAAAGGACCCAGTAAGAATGTGTGTGCTAAAAGGATCAAACGAGTATCAGATGAAAAGACAATAAAGCAAGCTGTACAAAACCACATTCAGTAAGGTACGCCATTTAAAAACTCCATACAGGCAGCCAGTCACTCAGGGAAAGTTTGCCGGAAGAGAAAGGTCTTTGACTGCTTGTGGAAGGACAAGAGGAGGTCAGCCTGGTCTCCTGTGGAAGGGAGTTCCAAAGTCCAGGAGCAGTAGCAGAGAAGGCCATCTCCTGTGTCCCCACCACACACACCTGTGAAGATGGTGGGATCTTCCGGATCAGCGGTTCTCAACCTGTGGGTTCCCTGATGTTCCTGGACTGCAACTCCCAGAAATCCAGGCCAGCTCAGCTAGTGATGAAGACTTCTGGGTGTTGCAGTCCAGGAACATCTGGGGACCCACAGGTTGAGAACCACAGTATATGGGTGATCTTAACAGTTGAGGAGCCCTTTAACTCAAGCCATATAGAGTTTACTAGATTAGAACAATCACTTTGAATTGTGCCTAGGAATGGATCAGCAGCCAGTGGGGTGGCTGTAATAGGGGGCTTATGTGCTCCCTGTAACCAGCCCTTCTAAGGGTTTTATACAACACTCCGAAGTGGTTTACATCTTTTCCCTTATGGGATCACACTGCTTGCCTGAGGCCACTCAGCTGGCAGAGCACATAACCCTTCTGTCTAGTGAAACTAGCTCTCCTTTCTCCCAGGAGGAACACTGGAGACTTGAACTCACAATCACTGGCTCTGTGGCTATGTGCTCCAACCCAGGGAGGTATACCAGTGGCTGCAACAACCACAACAACATCCCTTGCATTTATACCTCCCGTGATCGCCAAAGATCTCAAGGTCATGGAACCAAGTTCTCTCTGTTCTTCCAAACTGATCCCTCCAAGAGATGGATTGAGGTAGTCTAAGAGATGGGTCAGCAAGAATGGGAGGCTGGTCTAAGGTCCCGTCTCACCCCATGGGGTTCATGACCCAGTGGGTTCTTCAGCATGGATCTACACATCAAAGTCTAATATTCTACTAGCCATAACACCCTGTTGCCTTGTCATCTTTCTCTGTTTTTCAGAAATAATTCAAAAAAATCAGGTGAGTGGTGGAGGGGCAAGTAGTCAATGCATGGATGTCCTCATCCTGTCTTTGGTGGACAGGTAATGTATCCAGATGGATGAGCTCTTCCTCTCCTTGATCAGGGGACTCCATTTCGCCACATTTAAGCACCAGATTACATTTCCCCATCAGCCTGGTGGGACTCATCACTGCTGGAAATGTTTTTGCCCGTTTTTGATGCATGTAGGCATACTTATTATTTCTGCCTGTGTTTCGGAACCAAGGATAATTAAAATAAATTGCAAGCCCGTCTCTTTCTAGAGGCATTTCATGGGTTTTATTCCCCAACAGGGAGAACGGACAGTGGTACTTGGCCTCCCTCAATAATTCCAACATCAATTTCCTTTAAAGAGAAGAAGAACAGTGTCCCCAGATTTCTTCAGGAATTTTTGCCATTGGCTCAGGACTGGGGGTGGTGGTGGTGGTCAGAAAACAGCTCCCAAGAGGCTCGAGGGCCCCTGCAGACAATCAGCCAGGCATTTCTGAATCCGCTTTGTTGGGCAATGGCTGCAATAAAGCAATGTCCACAATGCAGGACACGGAACCGTTGACCTGATGAAATCCCGGGATGGGCAGGCAGCAGGGGGTTCTCCTCCCCCACCCCACCCCCGTTCATCAAGGAGCATCATCTTATGGAGTGTGCACATAGGAGCAATTTGCTGAGCGGAAGAATATGCACAGCTCCCTCGTCCTTCAGCCCCTGAGTGCCAGCTCAGTTTTGAAACTAGCTCTAAATGGCAGGCTTTCGGGGTTCTAGTATACTAAGGAGACCTCTTCCACTCCCAGGCCTAACTGGCTTACCATGATTGTAGGCAGGCCAGCGTTTGTGGAGGCAAATGGGACTGCAGCTCCTCCAAGTCTCCAAGCTGCATGGCCATCAGCAACTCTTCCATGCCTTGAGATCAGCTGACTGCTGCTGCTGCTGTTATGGGCCTTCAAATGGCCTGTCCTCAGCCACCTTGCCCAGCTTTTGCAGACTCAGGACTGTGATTTATTTTAGGGAGTCAATGCATATGGTATTTGTTCTTTCCCTTCCCTTGCTGCCTCCCACTTTCCCCAGCATGATTGCCTCTGGCAGGGAATCCTGCCTTCTCCTGATGCACCCAAAGTAGGACAGAGCACAGAGAGAACTCCTAGTTCCCTGAGCTCCTTGCCTTCTGAAAGATGCCATGCACAGAGTCTGGTGAAACGTCAGGAAGAAAAACTTCCAGAACACACCCAAACAGCCCGAAAAACTCACAACTATCAGATCTCGGCTGTGAAAGCCTTAGAGAATACATAGGACAGCCTCTGTTTCAACAGATTTGTCTCCAGAGATGGTCCAAGCTTGATTTGATGTAGGACCCACTTGCTTGCCTTTCAGGCAGGGCAAGGTATCCACAAAGCTCTCATCCAGCACCACATTTTAAAATGGATTAATTCAGACACACACAGAGAGAGCTTTCGACTTTCACACCTGTGCACGGCGACTGGAAATGCAAAAGGGCGTGGATGGTCTTGGTCTTGGTCTCCAGGGACAAATCCTGACACTTGATTATCTTTTCTAGTTCCTTCATTGCTGTTTCTCCGAGTCTCCGTTTCCTTCTGGTTTCTTGTCTCCATTGGGTCTGAGGATTGAACCAAAGGTATAAGAACATCTCCACCTATTTCAGTTTCATCATTGGCAATGTTAAAGTTGTGCAGTTATTGTGTAGTCATGATTTTCGGCTTCTCCATATTTGGCTGCAATCCTAAAAATCCTGGAAACTAGCTAGTAGTAGTCACTAGTGCGACGGAAACTCCTGTCCCCGGTCAGATCAGCTTTCCCATTTCGATGTTGTAGTGCAGAACACCCACTAGGGGGAAGCACCTAATAATAAACAAGCTCTGACATAGCCCCTCATTTCCCCTAAGTGAAAATGGGGTGTAAAACAGCTGCCAGGAGTACTTGCAGTAAGCAACAAGTAGGAGCCAATCGCATTGCATTATCAATGCACAGTCTGGGCATGCGTAACCATAGCCTTGGTCTGATAATCAGTGACAGCACTGATTTGTTGTTTGGGATGGAACTGAACTAAAGCCACCTCCGTTCTTGAAAAACAGGTCATCACTATCTCCCTGATGATCTGTCTAGGTCAGGAGGACTACAAGTATATATATATATGCGCACACAGTTCCGATTGCTGGATCAGGCCCCAAAACTTCAATCCCATCCGCTGTGTGCACACATACCTCCTCCTCCAGATCAACATGTGGATGCTGCAGTGTAGATGGATCAGCAGGAGAATGTGCCCAGAGCAGAGGCTTTGCTAAACATACCAAGGGGGAATTAGCTCATATTTTGGACACCTTGTGGTTTTGTCTAGTGCAGTGGTTCTCAGCCTGTGGGTCCCCAGATATTCCTGGACTGCAACTCCCAGAAGCCTCCACCGCTTGCTGTGCTGCAAGGGTTTTCTGGGTGTTGCAGTCCAGGACACATCTGGGGACCCACAGACTGAGAACCACTGGTCTAGTGTGAGCCTATATACTGTGGCAATCAAACAACAGATAGACAATAGTGTTCTGGCCTGACCCCAACCTGTTGCCAATGCTGTATTATTATTATTATTATTATTATTCCGTTTATTCTGGTTTATTGTTATTATTATTATTATTATTATAAGAACATTATTATTTATTTTCATCATTAATGTTAAAGTTGTAGTTATTAATAATAATAATAATAATAATAATAATAATAATAATAATAATAATAATAATAATAATAATAATAATAATAATAATAATTTCTGCAGCAGAGGGATTCTTTGTGTGTATGGGATGGTTGAAGTGGAAAACCCAGAGGCTTTAATGGGGTAGATCAATACACTACACAGCTTCTTCACGTTGGATCCAAGATCCACTTGGAAGTAGGAAAAGAGAAAGAAAACGGTGTAAAAGGCTCAACTGGCAGCAATGGAGAAGCACGCGGAGCTGGATTAAGACCCTTAGAGGGGCTAAGCACTTTAAAAAATTGGTGCCTCCCATATATGTGTAATAAAACTATATTTAAAATATTAACCATAAAATAAAATGTTATTTATCAAAATTAAACAAAACTTACACTAAGATGGAAAAGAATGTTTATTTTTGTATACTTTCACTTTATTTATATTTGAAAGCTTTTTTGTTTCTATTTTTTGCTACTTTCCCTTATAATGCGCAGACATGTTAGCAGCGTTGTCAAAAGATTGACCCCTACATTTTGAAAAGTTTAGCCCACAAACTTCACGTAAGTACTGCAACACCTGATTTGCTATTTCCTCACCAGTATAGCCTTTCATTTCCAGAAAAGTTCAGAAGCGTTCAATAGGCTATCCATCTATTAAGTACTTAAGTACAACACTTAACTGATCGATATGTGATAGATCTGGTATTGAATCAACTGACAAACTAAAATAACAAGAAGATTTTACTTTTGTGCCATTAGTTGAATGAGTTCTTCACAGGTGGTTTTGGACAGGTAAGAAGGATTTCCTTTGACATAATTTCCATATTTTGAAATGTGGCCTGCTAAAATGAGGTTCAAGCAACCTTTCTTCTATTCCTCGAAAAGCCAAGCCATGTTCAGCTATGATACAAATAACAGCTATGTATCAAGACTCAAGGCATGTTCCCACTAATCACACTCAAGACATGTTCCCACTAATCACACTCTTCCTGAATTTGTTTCTCCAACTGTTGCCCCAACCCCACACCTTCTCTGTGAGGTAAGTATGTTAGCATAGACTCTCAGTGAGTAGTGCTTTTTTCATGATTACAAATTATAATAGTATTTCGGCAGTCAATGAACCCTCGTCTTATAAGAAAATTCAAGAATCTTTTAGGAGGAAACAGTTTGCAAGCAAAACAATAAACTGATCTTGTTGATGGTGAATACAGTAACCACTCTCTTTTGTATTTCTCACCATTGGCTTTTGTCCCAACAAAAAGGTTCTGCAAACAATATCTTACTGGTTTGCCACTATTGAAATGCCAGTAAGACTTGTCAAATGGCCCATTCTGGTGCTGAGAGTAATTGGGTTCCACAAGCAATCCAATAAGCCACATCATCAGCAGAGAAATCAAGCCATAACCCTGGATCCTTTGCTACATAGTGATTTACTTCATCTTTTGCAGACAGGATAATTTCATTGCCATCACCATGGTCCACTCAACGTGCATTTTCAGCAATTATTTCAGCCACAGAATGTATTGTAAAGTAATTTGAATCAACATTTGCAGTAGAGGTACCAATAGAATTTACAGGCAAAGTGAGATCAGTAATAAAACGTGTGCTAGATGAACCTGCTTGTGACACCTGTGTGACTCTAATGTTGTCATATTTTGATTCTGAAGTTATCAAAGTGGTATTGAATGTATTTATGTCCACTTCTGATGGCGGAGATTGGTTTTGATCCGGAATAGGCATATCATGTTGTGGAACTTGTGTGAAGAAATCAGACAGCTTTGCAGTCTTGGAACAATAAAGTTGAGAGGCAAGGCAGGAGCAACAGGGCAGGACCAAGGATGGATACACAGGCTTTATCACACATCTAATTTTCAGATAAACCGTTTCCAAAAATCTTGTCCCCACGGCCACTGGGCTTAAAAAAAAAACATCTGGAGTGCCAAAGGTTCGCCACCACTGCCCCATAATTTTCCACCTCCTTCTGTTCTCCAGATGAATAGAAATGAAACTGCAGAATTCGGGCCAGACTCCTTCACATGATTTCTGAGCTGCGCCACATCTATGAATTAATGAGACATCCAGTGTGGTGCAGTGGATAGAGTGATGGACACAGGCTTGGGAGGCCCGGGTTCAAATCACTGTTTGGCCTTGGAAACGTACCTCAGGTGTGTGGCTCTGGCAAAAACCACTCCTTAAATACCTCACCTTGAAGCTATTAGTGTCGCCACAAAGCAGTTCTGACTTGAGGGCCCATAACTAAATATGAATTAATGACCACAAAAAGGTCCTTTCATTAATAGACCTGTTCAAGTCTCGCCCTCTGTGGTTCCCCTTATTAAGTCAATCCAGCTCACATTTAATCTTCTTCATCTCTTGTTGTCTTTCATATTTCCTAGCATGGCTCTTGTTTTCCAAGTAGAATAATGGAACCTGAATAAATCACTTCAGTTTAGTAATTTTCACTTGTAGTGAAATTGAGTTCAGGCTCGATTTAATCCAGAACCCATTTACTGGTATTTGTCTTTTTGGCAGTCCATTACACCAGGAAGACTTTCGTCCAACGTCACGTTTTCAAATGAATCACTTTATCCCTTCAGTCAGTCTTCTTGACTCTCCAAGTTTTACAACCATAAATAGTGATTAGGGATACCAGTTAACACGAACAATCTGAGCCTTGTTCTCCAATGACACATCCTTAATCTTAAGGACTTTTTAGCTTTTTCATATCTGCCTTCCCAAGTCCCACGTTTTCCTCTGATTTATTGGCTGTGGTCTCCAATTGGATTGATGGTTGAACCACAATGTAGAATATCTTTAACTACTTCAGTTTATTCACTGGCAATATTAAAGCTGCGCAGTTCCTCTGTAGTCATGATTTTGGTCTTTCTAGTGTGTGACTATAATCTTGGTTTATTTGTTTAATTTATTAATTTATTAAAGATATTTTTACACTGCCTTTCTCCTTAAAAGAGACCAAGGCAGCTTCACCAGCAATCATTGCTATTTCCCACCAATAATATGGTGTCATAGCAAATATTAAGCTTCCTTGGGTTCTTTTTAAGGAGAATGGCGGGGTAAAGTATTTTAAATTAAAATAAATAAATTATTAATATTTGTTTCTCCAGTTTTGATCTCCGTGTTTATTGGAATCTAATCCATCTGTTATAATAATAATAATATTATCTGTTATAATAATTCCTCATGGCGTAGTGGTTAAATGCCTGTACTGCAGGTAAAACTGTGCTCACGACCTGGGTTCAATCCCTGGTAGCAGGATCAAGGTTCACTCAGCCTTCCATCCTTCCGAGGTCGGTAAAATGAGTACCCAGCTTGCTGGGGGGGCAATGTGTAGCCTGCACACTGTAATTAAAATTGTAAACCGCCCAGAGACTACTTGTAGTGGTATGGGGCGGTATATAAGCAGAACACTTTTGCTTTGCTTTATTGGAATCTAATCCATCTGTTATAATAATTCTGGCGACTCTTCTCAGGGTTATTCAGGTAGAGCAGGGTTGGCGAACCTACGGCACGGGTGCCAAAGGTGGCACTCGGAGCCCTTTCTGTGGACACCCAACATCGCCCCTTCATAGCCACCTGTTATACAGGTTAAATTACTGTATCGGCACTTTGCAAAAAAATTAGTGGGATTTGAATCACAGTTTGGGCACTCGGTCTCTAAAAGGTTCACCATCACTGATTTCCCATTCCTTTCTGTGAGGGAGAGGGCAGTGGGACTGTGCAGCTTTCCTAAGTCCACACAGGTTGCCCTTACTTGCAGGAGGTGCAGTGGGGAATCAAATCCCCCATCCTCTAGCTCAGGGGTCCTCAACCTAAGGCCCCCGAAGGTCCTGAATCCGGCCCCCGGGACCAATTGCAACCCCCCCACCTACCCTCAAAGCCAGCCTCCACAGCTGCTTCTATTGCTGAAGCAGTTCAAAGCAGTGGGCTATGTCACTTCTCCCACTCCCCCCAACTACCACCCAAATGATCAGCATGCTGGCTAGTGGGGCATCCAAAGTGGGAGGGCTATGGCATGAGGGGCCTGAGTTTGCCTGGGCTGCCTCCTCCTTCCCAGCGCAATGAAGGAAGGAAGGAAGGAGAGCCGCTCCAGCCGCTGCCTCTGTAGGAGGAGGAGGAAGAGGTGCAGCAGAGGGATCCCAGCGCTGTCACCTCAGGATGGTGATCTAGAGCAGGAGGCATTGCTGGAGCCCAGCAGACACAATTGTGTGTGTGTTGAGTCGTTACAGTTGTGACCGACTCTTTGTGACTCCATGTTCCTGGAGTTTTCTTGGCAGGAATACTGGAGTGGTTTGCCAGTTCCTACTCCAGGCACCTACAGCACCTGGTATTCCCTGGTGGTCTCCCATCCAAGTACTAACCAGGGCCGACCCTGCTTAGCTTCTGAAATCAGGCGAGATCGGATGTGCTTAGGGCATCTAGGCAGCTGCAGACACAATTATCATGGGTCAATCATGGAGGGTATCATGGGTCAATCATGGAGGGCTCTGTCCACTTGCCTCCCTCCCCCTTTTTCCATGTCAGCCTTTTTTTTTACTGTGGTCCGCCCCCCAGTGGTGTCTGGGGTGTGGTGGACCGGCCCACTGTTTGAAAACTTTGAGGACCCCTGCTCTAGCTCCACAACCAGATATCTCAACTACTGAGCTGTCCAGCATATAAAAGTTTATGTTAGAGTTTATGTTAATGTTAACCCCCACCCCCATTTATTCTTGTTGTGTTCTGTATTTTATGATGTTGTACACAACCCAGAGTGGCCTTTGGGCCAGATGGCTTTTGCAGAATAGAAATCAAATCAAACCAACCAACCAACCAACTAATCAATCAATCAATCAACCAATCAATCCAGGGTTCTGCCTAATGACTTTGCCAGTACAAAATGTTCTGCTTCTCCATGTTCTGTCTTAATTATAGTCGCCATTATTTCAAATTGTGAAGCCTTCCTGCAATGTTTCTGATTTCAGTCGAATTGCTGGTGGCTAATAAAGTCACCTTGGAAACACAAATACAGTGGTACCTTGTATAAAGGAATTAATTCGTTCCAAATGAAATTATGTTAAGCAAATTTTCCTTTATACAAATTGCCCATAGGAATGCATTGAAAATGGAGTAATCCCATTTTTATGTTGTACAGATTCACCCCATAGGCGATTATGTTAAGCAAATTTCCCCTATCTCCAGAATTTTTTATGTTGTACAGATTTTATGTTATACAAACTGTTTGTTATACAAGGGTCCACTGCACTGAGCCTTTGCCCATGAACACAAACCACTCTGGTCAAGCAAATGCTTCCCACCACTAAGAGCTTGTCCACATGGTGGCCCTGTCCCTAGTGGCTCTGGTCCTCTTTGTTGAAGATTTGAACAAATTAACCCAGAATTTGCTTGCAGTAATTGTTCCAGGTTGTTCTGGATGGTCCCAGTGACACCTTTCCAGGCACATCTGGAATGGTCCCTCAGCATCAATCACCCTCATGTGTGCTGCGGGTTAGAGTACCGCCCAGGGTAGCCATGCAGCTAGATGGAGCAGTATATAAATTTAATAAATAAATAAATAAATTCCCTGTCCTAACCCCACCCACTTTTTCTCCTGCTCCTTTGGTTTCAAGCAGCCAAAATTCCCAAACCTTCATGCCTTCTCCTATTTCACTGCTTGACAGTATTTCCCATTTTTAGTTCTTTTTCCTTTTCTTTTCTTCCATTTTCCCCACCTATGTGCTACATTGTTCAATCAATGTTTGGTAAATCGTGACTTTTCCCTGCTCTAAATTATACCATCTGCTGGTGAGTGAAAATTTAGAGCACCTAACAAGCCTATTCAGGCCATTGTCCTCCTAATGAGCCTATTCAGACCAGGATGATGTGAAATCAAGATGAATTATAAAATGAAGGACTCACCAGTAACCTTCCTCAGACTGATGAAGCTGTTTGGATGGGCAGTGAAACATTTCAATCTCTTAAGAAAAAGAAGTCCAGTTGCCATGACTCAACTTCCAGATAAACTCACTTGGATTGATTGAGAATCTTCACAGACCTATCCAGTTCTGCTCAGCCATTTCTGCAGTTAATGTTCCACTTCGGTTCAAGGACTTCAAATCCCATCCCTTCCAACCTTTCCTATAATAGTTCTTGTTTTCCCCCTCTCCAGTGCTGCAGGGACACCCGGCAGACATGCATCGCTTTCCATTGTCCTTTGGAGGAAAATGGAGGATTTGGATCTCCTGCTCAGCCGTACTCCCCATCCTCGGAGAGGGAGACCTTCATCTTCACCTGGGGGGGAAATCCAGCGAATCACAAATCATCAATCTCAGTTCTCGGCTTCAAATTTGGAAAAAAAGAAAAAGAAAAAGAACCGGGATTTCCTTTCCATGGCTAATAAACAGAAAATTTCACTGGAACTTAAGAGAACCCACGTGCACAGGGTGTCTTTGTAAAGGAAGCAGTCGTGGTTGGTTTTTTCCCTGCTTTCCTTTAAAGCCGATGATTAATTGGCACCAGTTCCCTTGGTGGCCATGGGACAGCCTCAGGTAGTAACAAAGCAGTCCTTTTAAAAAAGGAAGCTGCATTTAACAGGCTAATTGTCCCATAATTATTGCTTGGGAGTTTAAAGGGTTGGGGGGGGGGTCTGGGGCTGGCTTTGGCAGCTGCAGAGATGAAGCAGCCTCGTTTAGAAAATACCCCCCCCCGCTTGCCTTCTCCTTGCACCACTGGAGGTGGGAGGTGTGTGTGTGTGTGTGTGTGTGTGTGTGTGTGTGTGTGTGTGTGTGTGTGTGTGTGTGTGTGTGTGTGTGTGTAGCAGCACAAGATGATACAATCAGAGGTGCGAAAATGTTCCATCCGCTAAGCAGTTTGTTGCTGCCTGGGCGCCCGCCATGTGACAGAGGTGGCTGCTTGCTCTGAGATGCTAACACGGGTGTAATAGCAAGCAGAGCTGTGCCGTGCAGTGGAGCGCCAAGGCCTATGCTGCGGGTTAGAGTATTACTCTTCAGCAGGTTTCTAATCCTGCCCTTCTGTTGAGATGATCAAGATGAGATGGGTTCAAAGGCCAAACAGGTTGATGCCCGCTCTTCCGTTCCACACTTTGGGACATCTACCCTTTTGTGCCTCCACAACTGCTTAGCGACTGGTTGTCGTTATCATTGTTGTTTTGACTAATACACTGCCTTATAGTGCTAGAGCCCTATCACCACCACCACCATCCTCCTCCTCCTCCTCCTCCTCCTCCTCCTCCTCCTCCAACTACAGGACTGGTCTTGAAGGGGCCTTATGGATCATCAGGTTCAACCCCTATCAGGGAGACACAGTGAGGGATTCGAACACTCAAACTCACACCTAAACCAAGGAGCTATCCAGCAGTTCTCATGCCTCTTTTGTTTTGGGTTTAACAGGACAAAGGTCGTGAGGTTCTTTGTGTATATTTTGACACAAAATGTGTGTCCTCTTGTACGCATGATGAAACCGTGTGCTTTGCTTGCATGTCTTCTCTCCCTCATTGACATAAAGGTTGTGTAAGAATAATTTGTGTGTGTTTGAAAGCCACTCATTCTCATGGGCATTCTTCTCCAATGGGGACATTTTTTTTCCACCAACCCATAGCTGTTTGACAGAGTAAAGATCCACAAACAGTCCTTTCCGGGAATATAGACAGAGACAAGCCCATCACACACAGGACTGAAATTAAGCTCCTTGTTACACCCTTACTCAGGACAATGAGCTCGTGTTTTCCTTGCCGTTCTTTCTTTTCATAACAACCTGACAAGGTAGGGAGAATTCCAAGTTGCAACTTCAGAACTTTCTGTAGTTGTTGTCGGTGGTGGTGGTGGTGGTGCAATATATTAAAGAGACCAGTGGAGTCAATTCTGATCAGAAGTTTCTTGCAAAACGAGTGGATCTTTCTAATCTAACTCCACCAGCAGCTGAACAGATGTGGTTATATTTGGAAATAGATGTACTGTATGGAAAAAGTGAAGGGCTCAGAGGCAGGTGCCTTCCTATGTGACGGAAGAGCTCTGTATCTACATAGTGGTTGTGCAACACAGAATCAAGCATAAATGAAAACAAATTTAAAAAGTCACTTAAAAGGGAGAATGCAATCCAAACCAGCAGTAGTAAGAAATGAAGTGTGTAAATTGAAAAGAATAATTTTTAAATGAAATAAATCAAGGCAGAGAAGTCTGCTAAGAAAAGGCCTGAAAGAAACCTCACAGGAGAACAAAGAAACCTCATGCAATTAGCACTTGCCTAACTATTTAAAGCAGAAGAGACAATGGCCTGAATTGGCAGGAATTTGCAAATCCAGCTAGTAGTAGACTACGTCATCCGCCTTCAAGTCACTCCTGACTTGCAATGACCCTAATTAAAAGTTTGAGAGATGTTTTAAGGAGTGGTTTTATCCTTGACACTCTGAGTGAGTTTCTATAGCCCACCGGGGATTTGAACTCAAGTCTCCTAAGTCTGAGGCAGACACTCTGTCCAATGCACCACACTGTCTACCTGCTGGTAGGTATGTGAATAGGTTATGAACACCAGATGCCACACTGGAGAGGTCTTACAGGACCAGCTTCTCAAGCCTCCCTCTATGACTCATCCATCCCACCTGCCTTTGATTTTCTAGAGCGCCTCCCCCCCTCCCTCCCGCAAGTATGACCCCCGCTCCAGGGAAGAAATTATCAAAGCTCTCTCAACTCACAGATCTGAGCTGGCTCCTTTCCTTAAACCATGTTCATATCCCACTGAGATTCAAGATTTTTTTTTTTTAGGCAGCTCCGCAACATCCGTCCTCCTCAGAATCTGTTAGCACGACAGGTTCTTGACTCAGACCAAGAAATAAAAAATAAATGGCAAAGCAAAGACAGCTCCTGCACTTGTAAGTACCTCTTAATGAGAATTTTTCTGAGGGGGGGGGAGCTGTGTTTCCATTCAGCCTCTTTTCTAGGGAACCCAGGCCTCCGGAATCTACATCTCACCAACCTCACAGAGCGGGTAGAGTCAGGGGAAGGTCCCCTACAGATCTGGTGTCTCTAGGGGCCTTCAAGAGGGGGCATTTTATAGCCTGACTAACTGATGAATCCAAGATTGCCAAAAACTAATCAACTCATTTAGTATCAATTCATACAAATACAAAGAGATGAATTACAACCCAAGCTTCTCGGGGTGACAAAGGGTTGTTTGGTAAAGACTAACAGATTCATTCATTTTTTTGTCATCCCGAGAATCTTGCAGAGAATGTGACTTATTATAAATATATGTTTCAAATGTCATGACAATGACAGCTTACAGAGATTCCCCATCTGGCCCAAGGAGGTCTGCAGGCCAAGGTCCTCCTTTTCACCAAGTGTCACCTTTCTTCTGGGCAGCCCAAAATGGGATCTTTACTCTCTTTGATCATCGATCAGAGACAGATGGCATTTCCTTCTTGTCTTTAT
This sequence comes from Phrynocephalus forsythii, assembly GCA_029282475.1. Lineage (NCBI taxonomy): Eukaryota > Metazoa > Chordata > Lepidosauria > Squamata > Agamidae > Phrynocephalus > Phrynocephalus forsythii. The sequence continues at coordinate 27,637,466 of JAPFRF010000011.1, read as the reverse complement.
TCTTCTTCCACCTTTTGATACAAAAAGTGAATAGAAGTAAATGGTTGGGTCCTTCCTTCCTTCCTTCCTTCCTTCCTTCCTTCCTTCCTTCCTTCCTTCCTTCCTTCCTTCCTTTTTTTAACAATTTGTAAAGTTTTCAGAACAATTTCATTATTTCAACAGGACCCCTCAGTTTACAATCCACAAAGAGGAAAAGAAAAGGAAAAACAAAACTAAGCAAGACTTCAACTAGCTGCACACCAAGGGCTATAAACACTTGGCTAAGACACCCGGCAAAGTGTGTGTATATGCGTGTTCAAAATATATGGCTATATACTGCTGTTAGTTTGGTTCTGGAACAAGCCGTGCTGGCTGTGTTTAATTTGCAGGTTTGTGACACATGCTGGGCCCTTTATACTTGGAGAAAGGTTGGGCGCAGTTAAAATAACCTCGCAAAGAGAATAAATAGAATTGCTGTCTTCTGCTGAACTTCTAGTGAAAGGCTTTATCATTATGATTCCAGGGCGAGGCTGAAACAGCCAACTGTCCCTGGGAAAGGACAGGATCTCTGCTGGACAAACACATGTGAATGCACACACACACACACACACACACACACACACACACACACACACACACACACACACACACGCGCACACACACACACACACACACACACACACACACACACACACACACCAGCTTGTAGTCTGACTCCATTCTAAAGATGCACGGTTCTGTTTTCACATGACCACTAAAATCTGCAGTAAACTTTGATCCAGATCACACACACACTGGAGCAGTCACGTGGTTGGTGTTGCGGATTGGATGTTCCCATGGTCACATTTTGAAAATGTGCAACCATTCTGATCCCACAACTGAGAACCGCAGCAAAGAGACCATAACAGGGGTGAAAAGGTTTTGGTGTGGATTTTCCATGTTCCCACGGACTCAAGTAGCGGTTTAAAATCCGCATCGGAACAGCGACAAGGATTTTACCACCTGAGACCTGGTACTTGTAAAATGTGCTGGGTCATGCTTAAGTGAGCATGATCACCTCCTTTGGCTTAATGGTTACACACACACACACACACACACACACACACACACACACACACAGAGAGGGGGGGAGGGAGAGAGAGAGAGCCCAGCTTATTAGACACCTTTCTAATGCAGGGCTTTTTGGTTAGGCTGGCAGGGCAACAAAGGCCATAGGTCAGAATTCCTCTCTTTTGGCTTAATGCTTCACCACACACACACACACACACACACACACACACACACACACACACACACACACACACACACACACACACACACACACACACACACACACACACAGAGGGGGTTAGAGGGTGGCAGCAAGGCGGTGGCAGACCCTTTCTTTGTTCATGGACTCCAAGGCGGTGGCAGACTCTTCCTTTGTTCATGGACTCCATTCTCTGCTTGAATTTTGTTTCTCCTTCGAGTCTCTCCCTTGTTCCCTTGGGGAGTGAGGAGTGCGGGGGGGGGGGACTCAATTGTGGGTGGTGGTGAGCCCCCCGATGAGCCAGTCACACTGAGACTCCCCATTGATTTCCTATTATGAAGTTCAGTAAGAAAAATGACATTATCTCGTTACGGAACCCGAGCTCTGATTTGTTGCCTTCCATTCGTGTCCTGGCTAGAATAGGAATTGATTTTGCAGACTCCGGTGCCATATTACTCACGAGCGGAGTAAGAAGCGCCTGGGGAGAGGGGAGGAGACGGAGAGGGTCATCCAGGCTAACTGTCCTCATTTGTGGATAATGGAGACCACGAGTGACCCCCAGCAAAACATTGGTTTCATGCGCTTTAGCCAAAGGCCCCAGAGGGCTCTGTCTGGGAGAAGGGGCAAGAACGTAGGCTGAAAGCAAAGGAACTTCAGAGAGGGTCATGTTTACAACAGCACGTCTGAGTTAAACTGGTGTGTGCAGGAGAAATACTGCTTGCCAACCACAGAGTGCTTTTTAAAAAGCAGCATCACTTGGGTTCTGATTCTCCATAGAGCTGCTTTCTAACAAATCATATCTTGGAGCTTGAAGATGCTGTTGCTTTTTTTGGAGGGGGGGACTACAATCCCCATGATCCCCCCCCCAACTAGGCTGGTCGAAAATGTCCTAAATGTCCACTAAAGTAATTTTTTTCCCCAAGCGCTGATCACACACTTGCTTGCTTGACTACTGTAATGCCCTCTACCTGGGGTTGCCTTTGAGACTGATCTGGAAAATCCAACAGGTCAAGAACGTGGTGCCCAGATTAATTATGGGAGCTACACAACACCAAACACATCTCCCCTATTCAGGCTGCCTTACCCTGGGGTAACTGTTTTCATGTCAGATTCAAGGCACTGGTTTTGACCTATAAAGCCAAAATGTTCTGGGATCTCACTACACGGTAGAGTGCCTCCTTCAAAGAGCAGCTGCTCATCTTACCTATACCTCTCAGGCTAGGCACCTGAGGATGTTTGCCTATGGGTGGCCAGGAAGGAGAAAAGAAAAATAGTGTCTTCTGGGTGGTTGTTCCCTCTTTGTGGAACAATCTGCCACCTGAGGTTCATCTACCCCTCCCCCCGCCCAAACGACTTTTAAGAAATCTTTAAAAACCTCTCTCTTTTTTTTCTTTTTTGATAGATCTTCAAAATCATGTTATCTTCTGAATGCTCTGCTCTGCGTCTGCACTTGCATTTCATATTCTTCAGCCATCCAATTAATTTTAGTACAATTATATTTTGTACTATTTAGATATTTAGATATATTGTGTTTTAATTGTATGCACTTCTGGATTGTTTCCTTTTACTGTAGTACACTGCCAAGAGTGACCACCAGGTTGGATGGGTGATCTAGATGTCAAACCAACCAACACTGACCAACCAACCGACCAACCAACTTGCAGTTTGCTCTAACACACTATTCCCCACACAGACTGTCAATGGCTCTTGAGATTCTGAACGGGTGTGTTTTGCATCCCAGATGTGAGGAACACATCTGGTTCATAGAACACTAATCCACAGGACTCATGCAAGAATCAGAGATATGCTCCACTTTCCTGGAGAAAACAAACCAATCTGCAGATGTCTTCTGAAAGTGAAGTGGGCTAAAAGAAAAATGTTCTTTCAAAGGCCCCATGTAAACAGAACCTGGAACTGTTTGCCTTGGGAAAGTGTGTGTTCTACCATTCCGCATTTGGCTTTCATCTCTTCTGCTATGTACAACGGGTTCCGTTGTCCACGTCTGTTACACACTCAGGACACCCCCTCCGGTGAGCAAGATGGTCTCCCTTATGAGCCATCTGAGTGACTGTTCTGATCGCAAGGACAACACATGCAACAATTCCGCCCATGAAATCGCCTCAAAGTGTCAATGTCCTCCAAGGTCACCGTGAACATTTTCTAGAAGGCTGGTGCATTTTTTTCCAGAGAGGATAGCAAGAGGTCCTTGAGGACAGCCAGGAACATTTGCTCAAAACAATCACTCCAGCTTGTCACCGAGCTGTGTGGGTTGCTTTGAACTATCTATAAGACAAATCAGCCTGGCGTGTCCTCCTCACATCTCTTATTCCACTGAATCCTCTGGCGGACAAATTGAGACAGCCAGAGGGAATGGGGACAAGGCAGAGAGCAGCCACATGGGAACTGGCTGTGTTTTCTGTCTCACTTCTTACTCGTTAGACAGAGTGACTGGAAGTGGGCCAATGCTAGGTAGGTTTATTTATCACTTGACTAATTATTGTCACATGTAGAGATGTATGAAGAAGGGTAACCAATCCTTTAGACACAGCTGTTATGCGGAAGCAAGCACCCATCCACAGGAAGAGGAAAAACATATGATTGGAAGGGCCAGTAGGCCATCCCAAATGAACACCACTGCTGTGTGGAAGCAAGAATGGTACCATTCAAGTCCACGAATGGATCAAACAGAGCAATGGTCCCTTACCTTGGCTGGCCAGATGTTCTTGGACTACAACTTCCAGCAATCCTGGGCAGCATAGCTAGTGGTGAAGGCTTCTGGGAGTTTTAGTCCAAGAACATCTGGGGACCCAAGTATGGGAAACATTGAAGTATAGGTCTATATATGGTACAGATAAAGCAATAAAAGAACGCAAATGCAAAGCATAAAGAATATGGGTGGTGTGTGTGTGTGTGTGTGTGTGTGTGTGTGTGTGTGTGTGTGTGTGTGTGTGTGTGTGTGTGTGTGTGTGTGTGTTAAGGAGACCAGTAAAAAGCAAAATGCTCCACCAAATGGGTTACAAGTGCTTTCTCAGCTGGTGAGGTCAAAAGGCCTGCCTGAATAAAATGGGGATACAAGGGTGAGTGTGCAACTGGGAAGCCAGCTGGGTCTCCCTTATTAGAGCTGACTGGCAACCACTGAGAAAGCCAGAGAAAACCTTGGGACCTCTGAACTGTTTTTAATGTTCACATCATGCTTACCACAACCTTGTAAGGTAAGCAGGGCTGGATTTATGTATAGACTAAGTAGACAGAAGCCTAGGGCCTCTAAATCTACCCAGATTTAAATCTAAATCTACCCCCCCCACACACACACAGACACACCTCTGCCCCACCCACCCCGGTGGGCAGCCTCCCCTATCCCAAAATTGAAAACTCAAGACTTCATGCGAGGGCAGGGCAACTCGGGCCCAGCAATTATGAGACTCAGGGCAGTTGGCTCTTTTAAATGGCTAGCATGGATTGTTGGATGGGAGTCGGGTGTTTGCTGCTGCTGAAATTATTAGTTGAGAAATTATAGTTACCGTATTTTCCCATGTATACGTTATTTTTTTCCTAAAATAATGGCACAAAAAAATTAAGGGACATCATATACAGTACATGCAAGTAAGCCTTTCCGGGGGTGGGCGTGGGGTAGGGGAGAAGCCAAAATGACCTTGCTGCTTCTTTTCTGTGTTCTGAAGACTCTGTTCTGCTTTGTTTTCGCAAAGGCTGGAGCTTTCATTTCTGCAGGGAAATGCTTGGGGGTGGAGCAACCCATTAAGAAGTTCATTTTCACAGAAAAAGAATGGTCCGATCCTACAAGAACAAAACAGAGAGGAGGGCAATCAAGTGCCCCTGGAAAGAAAAGAAAACAAAACAGCAGGGGTGGGAAACAGCAGGGGGTGGGGTGGAGGAGAAGTGAAACAGCCAGGTCTGTTTGGATTCTCCTGTTTCACTCAATCCTCAAAGAGGATTTATTAATTTTCTTAATTTGGGGGGAGGGAGGTCTTAAAAGTGGGGGCATCTAATATACAGCAGCGTTTTATAGACAGAAAAATACAGTAATTATTAACCTATGTTTTTGCATCATTTTCAAACCTCCTAATTGAATGTGTCTTGGAGAAAACTATCTTGAATCCTTTTGGCCATTTTGGGAGTTTATAAACTTTTGAAAATGTTTAGATGGGGGATGGATGGATGGATGGATGGATGGATGGATGGATGGATTTATATTTCTATACTGCCCTCTTAGTGAAAACTGCTGTGATGATGCTGGGCTATAGGGTTGGCTTGTTTAATGTGACAGAATAGACTTTATCTTGTGTTTGCTTTAGTTTAGGTTGTGTAGTTTAGTTAAAATGTCCACCCACCCTGGGAATTAGGGCAAAACTCCAGGGTAGGCTTACAAATCCAAAATACCTCTATGACCCAAAAGTGCAGGAAAACCAGGGGTCAGAGTCATAAGATATAAATGCTCCATCCAGCCTGGGAGGGTGGAGTCAACCTGCAACCCTCAGAGAGGCCAGGAAGCTCTTGCTACAAATTGCCCACAGGCAGGCAGAGAGGCCTTGGTGATCAGGAAAGGTAGCATTGGGAAGGGATCCTCAAGGGATCCAGAACTACCTACAGAAGGCAGGAGGCCAGGCTGCAGGTTGGTGACTGAATGTCATCCTGAAAAACTCCAAAAAGGTGCAAGTGCCAACCCTCCAGGAGAAACCCAAAAGTTAGGGGGGTTTCATCTCAAACTCCAGAGGGGTCTCACCAGCCCTCTTAAGAAAGGCATAAGGAAGTCACTGTGGGGTGGCAGCCACTGAAGAGTGACAGAAGCCCATATTACACTTCCCAGGCAATATAGTTTGTATAAACTCAAGTTGTTTTTTAAAAAATAATATTACACCTTCATTTTCCTATAAATCAATGCTTAATCCACAAAAGATTGCAAAAGTTTTCCTTGTTAATTTTAACACATGCATTTTTTTCAATCACTATGATTGTGATTGCAATAATTTAAATACCTGTCATTATCCATGGCTTCACTCAGTTTTGTTTATAATACTCTTCCATTTTCTTGTTCTGAGGGTGGGGGGATTGGGAGGGGCTTCACAAGTGGAGGAGCCTAGGGCCTCTCTTCATCTCAATCCAGCCCTTGAAGGTATGAAATATTGACTCCTTCACATAGCCATTTCACAATGAGCCCCACCCCCTGTAACACACACACACACACACACACACACACACACACACACACACACACACAGACAGAGAGAGAGAGAGAGAGAGAGAGAGAGAGAGAGAGAGAGAGAGAGAGAGAGAGAGAGAGAGAGAGAGAGAGAGAGAGAGAGGATCTTCATTAAAGGAGGGGATTTGAAAATTATCAGTTTCCCCAATTTCAGACAGGGCTGTAAATGAAAGTCAGGGATGAACAGTGGATCCCTCTTTCCCTGGCCTTGGTGTGATCACAAAAGAGGCACCAGACACAGGGATAAAGAACTAACAACTCACTCTTGAAACCCATGGGTATCTTTGCTCTCATTACTCTTGGAGGGAGGCTAAATCTAGCACAGGACTAATAGTTCTGAATCTGACCTCTCTTTCCTTAGTTCTCAATCTGAAAATGTGAGCGGACATGTGGGGTTGCTGGGAGAATGTACCTTGTATCATGCATGCCTGATTTTTTAGTTACAAGATGTGGTGTTGCAGGGCTGGGCTGATAGAGGGATGAGCCTTGTTGTGTGTGTGTGTGTGTGTGTGTGTTGTGTCGTTATAGTCGTGACCCCATGTCCATGGAGTTTTCTTGGCAGGAAGACTGGAGTGGTTTGCCAGTTCCTACTCCAGGCGCCTACAGCACCTGGTATTCCCTGGTGGTCTCCCATCCAAGTACTGACCAGGGCCAACCCTGCTTAGCTTCCGAAATCAGGCGAGATCGGATATGCTTAGGAGCCTTGTTACAGTCCCGCAAAACTGAATCAAGCCATGTTCCTGGTTTGGATTTTTCAGTACCAAGGACAGCACTGTCCATTTGACAATGCTGGTTTTATTAAATGCAGCGTGCAACCCCAATGGCTAAAAAAAAAAACTCAGGGTTCAGTCAGCCAGACAGGGAGGCAGATATAGAGGGAGACCCAAGGTTCATACAGCTGTTGCAAAGGTCTTGGGGTTTTGAAATGCACTTTCTGGCTCCAGTTCTACCCTAAAGCCATCATATTAGAAGCAATACGCTCCACTCAGAATGTCAGCTCTGCCTTTCCAATAAATAATATCCAGAAACTCCAGACTTGCACAACCCTTGAATGTTAGTAGATGTTCAAGAAATGAATAGATAGACCAATATTGATTTTGGTGAAAGTCATATATCCACAATCCTATTGCCTGCAGTAATATTTCTGAAAAAGCTGGCTGAGTATCTGTCTCATCAACCCTGGTGGTTATTTCAAAAATTCAAGGTTTACCAAGCAGACAAGGAATTTCATGCTTTAAGAAGCTGGAGTCTAATCTAATCTGGTCTAATCTAATATAAACAGGGGGGGGGACAGAGAAAGAGGGAAACATAACTCTGGTAGCATCAGACATCCTTGCTGTTTTTTTTTTTTTTAAAGGGCACCTCATGTACATGTGCAGGGGAGCATGCTAACAAAGTACCCATAAAGGTCAAGAGCACCCGACATGCTAATACATGCAACACAAGACAGCCCCATTGAAAGGAGGGTCCAGGCATGTGAAATATCACACATTTAAGTGCATGGATGTATGCATGGCTTCTCTCACATGTAAGCTGATCTCCTGTGACTGGTTGTTGTTGTTTCCCCCTGAAGTTGTTCCCAGCTCTTGTGGGTGTAGAGAATAGGCTGGGCACTTCAGGGGAAAAAAAGAAGAGAAAAGAAAAGAAAAGAGAAAGAGAAAGAGAAAGAGAAAGAGAAAGAGAAAGAGAAAAAGAGTGAGGTGTATTTAGTAATCAAGAGAGGAGAATTTTTAATTCTCATAGGTTTTCTCCATTATGGTCACTTTATCCTGTTCTGCAGTCCTACCAATGCCAAACCTTCACCTCTTCCATTCTCTGCATGTACAACCTCCCCCCCTTTTAAAAATGAAATCTAAGATACAGTGCTCATCCCTTCCTCTTTTTTATCCTTTTTGGATGACAATACTGCCTTAAGTGCCATCTATATTATTTATTTATTATAAATAATAAATACACACATACTGAATTTATTTGCATAGTTCAGAAACTGGAATTACCCTAGCGCAGGATTGGAAGTTATTTATTTCTCTGGATGCAGACAGCTTTCATTACTAATAAGTCTTTCAGCAGACAGCTGGATCACCAGTCCCAGAGGACCAGAGATACAAGAGTAGATGAAATGAGAATAAAAATAGGTTAAATAAGACAGGACGGAAAAATAGAAAAATCTTAGATGTGGCTAGGAAGCACACTCATACCATTCACTTATAACAGCTTGCTTTTTTTCCTGACACATGTTTAAGGTTTTTATTCTCCCTTCCCAAGAAAGAATTGGACATATTGGCAAGCACATTTGAATAATCTGAGTCCAGACTGAAGGCCTGACAAAACAGAGCTGGACTTAGCCATGAACAGAGAACACACCAAGAGAGGTTGATACACAGCAAAGGAAGAACAGATCTCTTTTAACTGTTATATAGTAGCTTAAGCAGCAGAAAATGTCTAGGCCAGTGTTGGCGAACCTATGGCACGAGTGCCAAAGGTGGCACTCAGAGCCCTTTCTGTGGGCACCTGACATTGTCCCTTCACAGCCTCCTATATTCAGGTTAAATTGCTGTATTAGCACTTGGCAAAATTAGTGGGTTATGAATTGCAGTTTGGGCACTTGGCCTCTAAAAGTCTGTGAAGATTCTCAGTCATCCAGGTTCGTTTAACTGGGAGTTGAGTCATGGCTACTGGACTTCTTTTTTGAAAGATAGAAACGTTTCACTGTTCATCCAAACAGCTTCATGGGTCTGGCCTCACTATTTAGCAGGATGGAGACTTGAGTTGTGGGACTCGCTGTCAAGTCAGGCTTAACCAGTTGATTCAGACTTGACTCAGGTTCCCTCCCTTTTGAGTTGGACTTGACCTGTGACTCAGAATCCACCCACCTCTTCTTTTTGTTGGGGGAGCTTTTTTTTTTTTTAAAAAAAATAGGGATTCAGAATTAGGGCTTGTTACTCAGGACTTGGTACCAAAGACTCAAACCAGGATTTAGGAGTTGGACTCAAAGACTTGCCAACGTCTCTGCTATCTAGTCACTAGTCAGCACCACCCTACCTTTGCACCCGGGCTTCCTCGTTTGAACCCAAGCTTCTCTATAAGCATGGCATTGGGATGATTCGTGCTAGTACACAGGCCAGCTGCTGCAAAATGAAAAGAACAGGCTGACTTCTCCCATTACTTGCCACCAGTATTCCTAATAATCCTCATGAGCTTGCATACTCCTGTAGGAACAGATATTGATCCAGCAAAAGCGGTTTCATCTGTTTTCCATCACTTACAATGCATTTAGATGTGGAGGTGGGTAGTGGAATCAGAGCCCACCCTACCGGGCACTGCAGGAAGGAGAAAAGGGGAACCTATAATAGTTTCTGTGGTCTCTCTGCCTCTTGAGTAAACAGGACTCTGCAACCAGCTTTAAAGGTTGCATGAGGAACTGGCTATGGCCAGAAGTGATTATGGTATTGGCCACCAGGCATAACCAGAGAAGTACCTATTATTCTGATCTGAAGAGTTGCTGGTTCTTCGTACAGTCTTTAGGTAGTGTGATAGGCCTTCTGATGTCTCCGGTACACCTCTTCATATTTATTCTTCCCTGGTGCCAAGCCATTTTCTGCTTAAATCAGATTTGCATGGTTTCAAAGACCATAATGTCCAATATCCTATCAGAGCAAAAACCATAGCAGAATACACAAAATGGACACCTCGGGTTGGGCCGATGATATCTCTGTTAAACCCCTTATATGCCCTCTAGTCAAGAAGCTGGATCCAGCTCTGCGTTCATGGCAAACAGTGGCGGAGACGATGTAGAGAAGGCTGGTTTGTGCAAAGGCGACCTTGGTTGGGCCGAATACGATTCCCAGCTTCCTATTATTTATCAGGTTTCTCATTATTTTTAATTTGCCATCAGGGCCTCTGCGGATGCCAGTGCGCGCGACCCCTTGCGATGCTGAGCAGAGCTGTTGTGGCAAGGTGCAAAGAGTTAATTCTAACACCCAGTGCAGAACTTAGAAATGGAGTTATCTGGAGTTAGTGCACATTTTTTTTTCTGGGTGGATGTGATGCTCTTCATTTGCAGAGCTCGGGAAACAGTAGCAAATTATCACACGTAAGGAAGTGTGGGTGGGAGGAGAGTGTATAGAAAAGAGGAAATAAGACAGCCACAGGGAAGAATTTATAAACTGGGAAGAGGTTGAGAGGTCCTTTACCCCTTTTTCTTCTCCTTTTGTTTCATAGCATATAAAGACTGTCAAACGAAGTAATTAATGGTGGAGGAAAGGAGAGATTTCTCTGCATGCCTGCAATTGCTGAGAGGGAGGGGGGAAGTATTTTACTGTCATTGCAGAGTCCCAGGCATGGAGGTAAAGAGGCTCCTTCCCCCACCATAATAAGCACTTGCAGAGAAGACCTAATTGCCAAACAGGATGAAGGTTATTTGAAGGTCGCTGTGGAATTCAGGACACTTTATCAAAAAGAGGAATGAATCTGACATGCTCTCAACACATTCCCCCTTACATTAATCTGGTGGCATCCTTTATATGTGAACCAGAAGGAGAAAAAAGGGCAACCAAAGTAAAGTGGTAGTAGCAGCAATGTCTGGGCTCTTACTGCAATGGGTTCACCTGCTCTGCGTACAAATTCAAGGTAGAATGCAAATTCTGGGGGGCAGGAAGATATGAAACACGCAAATCTGCCTTACGATGCTGACTTCTGATGGCAATCACTGAAGCATCATTTGGGGTGGGGTGGGGAGTACAACATGGCCCTCTCCCATATGCAAGTAATGAGCCTCTGGCAGTGAGTGGGATGAGAGGAGCAGGAGGTTGGAATTTTTTACAACCTTGCATGCTGCCTGGAGAAGGTGAGGCTGGAAGGGACCTTTCTGGGATGGGGGTGATTATCATTCTATCCAGCACTACCCTACAGTATAGTTCCTTCCCTGGCTCTGAATTCAAAGAGAGGCCCACCTCCCTGCTCAGTGCTTTTTCCCTCTCTGGGGTCCGTGGAAGTCTGTTGCTGAAAGCAATAATGCTTGTCAGTTTGCAGTTTGATTGGCTCAGTTTGTAAGTAATGAAAATTTGTCATTCTTTGTCCTTCTCAGAGGGAGTTATTGAAACTGTAAGTGCCAGCTGATGAGAAAAAGAGGTGTTGTCTTCTAAGGAACTTGAATCTATTCTCTCTGTATCCCTGCACTTCTGTTGTGCAGCTAGAGGAATTTAATCAAAAATTCAAAACAGTATGAGTGTGGATCTATGAACTAGGATTGACTAACTTATATAGACTACAGATGGGCATGAATTTTTTTGTTTCATTTTTTGTTTTTCATTTTGTTTTTTAACACCAAACAAAACAAACTGGGAATTTTTGTTTTGTTCCATTTCCCTATTTATTTATTTTTGAGAAGTGGTGCGCGCCGGCCACCCCTCCCTAGTGCCGATCAGCTGGAGGGGGCAGCTATTTATTTATTAGATTTATTAAATTAAAGGTGGCCTCTGGGTTCGAAATGGTAAAAGGTTACTTTGACAAAAAATCTCCTCCCCCCCACCCATCCCGTTCAGTGGCATTCCAATGAAAGGGCCCGGCTGACAGGCTTTCTGTTCTGATTGATTGGACAAGAGTCAGTGAGGCCGGGCTTCCCGTTACCCAATCAGGACACAAAGTGAGTGAAAGGATCTAGGAAAGAACCACAGCTCTCTTAGCGGCAACTCCTTAGGGTGGCCTTCCTCTTATTTGGAGAATAAGTGGTGATTCAGAAGTATTCCTCTGAGAACGGATCATAGCAGGCTGTCTGTGGGGCTGGAGGTGTTGATTTCAAGGAGATGGTAAATTGTAGTTTGATTGCCACCACTCATAAATGTAGTATAATCCCGGCAGGACTTGAAACCTCTCAATTCTGACTGGAAGAGAAGGTTTATTTACTCTGTGCACCAAAGGAAGGAAAAACTGTTAGGCTTTTATTTGCAACCTCGCATGCTGCTTATGGAGTGAGTGACAGGGAGCAATCCTTCTGTCCTGCCTCTGATCTCAAAAAGAGACCCGCCTCTCTGCTGGGTGTGCCCTTTTCCTCTCTTTAGTCTGTGGGAAGTCATCATTGTTTGTTTGCTGTTGATCTGTTCACAACTGCCAATAATGAAACTTTGTTCGTCTTTCTCCTACCAAAGTGACTTGTTGAGAATCTTAAGTGCCACTTAATGAGAAAGAGGCCAATTATCTGGGGAGCTTGTAGCTATTCTCCTTTGTGAGTTTCTGTACTTCTACTACAGTATATAGCACAAAGGAATTTTATCAGAAATTCAAAATTCTTCCACGAAAACAACATTACGGGGAACACAAATGAGGGCCTCTTCTCCTCTCCACCGCCTCCACTGCAAGGTTTTGTTCAAAATGATAGAAGCAGCCCAAATTTCTTCCCTATAAAAAAAAAGAAAAGAAAAGAAAAGAAAAGAAATAATGAAAAAATGGAAAAATGAAAAAAAAAATGAAAAATGAGACAGGCTCACATTCCTGATAGACAGCTCATGAGATTCTTTCCAATTCCGCTCAGACAGCAAAAGAAGAAAACACACCGATGCATCCACATCTTAATTCTGCAAACAACACAGCAACTAATACTTCAGGATGAAGAAGATTTACTGGATGGTTATTTCACAAATTAAATTTATCCTAGGGAGCCCTCTTCAAAACAATCTTATTTCCACAAGTGCTTTGGCTGGATCACACATATTAGTTTGATGCCCTCGCTTCTGGGAGTCACTGACAGGTTCTACTCAGAGTAGTGGGTTCTGTTTAAATAGCGTAAGAGTGGTTACTTCCAGACCCTGTAAACCGACTGTTATCTTTTATCTAAATTAAATTAATCTGGATGTTTCTTTCTGTTGCGTAATGCATTATTTCACCTAGCACAGTTTGGAAGTAACTGATTAATTGACCTTAAGTAACTAGGATTTAACAAGTGCAAGACTAGGCTATATAGGTGATACCTTTATAGGTGATACCTCATCTAAGGCAGATATGCCTGGCAAATATCATCTTGCCAAGAACTTTACATCTAAGAATCATCTCCCGGCAAACCACATATTTTGCCACGTTTGGACTTTTGGTACTTGCTTTGAAAAAGTGGATATTGTTCATGAAATCTTGCAATGATTTTTCCCCTTATTTTTCATTAATGGCCTATGAAAGTATCGCCTACAGCCTAGTCTTGCATTTGTATTTTGTAACGGCTACATGGCTCCCCTTTTTATTTCTATGATTTAACAACTAATTATTTTTGAAGTAATCTCATCATTGAATGTTAGCGAGAGATGACCTCATCACTTTTGCAATGCAACAACCATTTTTACTGTTACGCAGCGGTGGCCACATTAAATGTATAGGGGAAAGAGCACAAGGTCAAGGGTTTTGTTGTGGGTGTACAAGCACCAACAAGAAGGACAGAAGGAATGTGTGTTTTGTACCACAGGCCAGATGTTTAAAGCCAAGCAACAACAAAAAGTAGCTATTTCTGTTACCTACTTTGGAGAAACAGGAAAGTAACAGAACACCAGAACTGGCAGAAGCCTGTTGCTCTGCAAACAGAGTGGTACAGTGTGCCTGTGTTGATCCATGTAGTCTCTGGCTGACAGCCATGCAAGCAGAAATCAGGCGTGTTACCTGCTGCCAAGTTGATTCCAGCTTTCAGTAACACTAGAGCATTTTTAAATGCTCTAGTGTTACTGAGAGACATCTAAGGAATGGTTTGCCATGATCACTCCGCGGTGAATTTCATCCCGAGTGGGGATCTGAATGCAGGGGACAGGAGTCCTAGTCCAACACCACTAGACTACACAGCCTCTCCAAAGCACAGACTGGCCCACTGGAAAGAAAGGGGCTCATGCCTGTCCATGGAAGAAATGCCATGGACAAAGTGGGCAACCAGATCACAAGAACAGGATTCTACCCTGCTAATATGACAACTGAGAAAACATTTCTTTTCATGCAGGGTTTTCCATAGTGACCAGGTCCTAGAAGATGATAAACAGTATGTGTTATATTTTATTACCTCTCAATCTGTTTTTGTCAGGCTTTTACCCTACATTTTTAATGGGATGTTATTAATTCTACTTTAGCTGTTTGAACAATTTTCCGTTTTTAGCTTTTAATGTTGTGTTTTTAATGACGTAAACAGTCTTGGGTCCTTTTCTAAGGAGGAAGGCATGGTAACAATATTTTAAATAAGGCACACATCTCACAGCAGAGAGTTCACTATGAGCCCATCTTAGCGCTTTCAGGCTTGGTGTGTCCTTGAGAAGTCTGGACTTTTATTGGGCTCTTCGGTTGTTGCTTCCCCCAATTTCTCTGTTGCCATCAAGCACCAAACCAAGTGCTGATACGAAAGACCTGTTGTGACAGCATTCCTAGAGCTGAATCATGGACTCACCCTGCCCTGTAGTTGCTCTGGAATCCTGCCAATATCCCTGTTCCAGTCTGGCTTTGCACATCTGGCCAAACACAGTGCATAGACCGAGAGAGACTATCTGGCTACTCCTTCCTCCACCAGCCTTCCACCACATCCCACCCCACCTCGCTTGGCATTGTTGCTCCCTTCCTTCCTTGTGGAGATCTAGCTATGTGCTTGACAGCATTCAGCTGGGCTCCTGTGGGTGGAAAATCATGTGTGGGTGGGGTGGGGTGGGGTGGGGGTCAGGGTGATAGGAGGATTTGGAACAGATAAATAGGAGAGAGAGAAACGCTTAAACACTGACTTTCCCTATTTGGTCCTTGCTTCCCAGATCTGCTTTCCAATGCACAAAGCAGCTATCAGGGCTTTATTTTTAAAAAAAAAAAATCCAATCCATGCATTTGTATACGGAACATCTGCTTTGGCCCTTGGAGGAGGCTGTGAAAGAAATAGAAAGCTTATATTTAGCTGGGCCAATTATTGAAATAATTGTTTTGGGGAAACAAGTGAACATACTGATCTTGTTTTGTCTGTGAATTTTATCTTACATTAAAAAAATTGTAGTACAGTATTCCATGGAAGCCTTTTATTTGAATTTCTGATGCATGCTCTCTCTCTCTCTCTCTCTCTCTCTCTCTCTCTCTCTCTCTCTCTCTCTCACTCACACACACACACACACACACACACACACACACACACACACACACACACACACACACACACACACACACACACATGCATGCATATGCATGTACATGCATATGCATGTACATGCATATATATAGTTCTGTAGCAGTGGCAGGAACACATAGCACACAGACTGAGTTTACTCCACACACACAGCTGTAAAACATCTCGTCTGCCTCCACATTTGCAAGGGTTTTAAAGAAAATCACACCCTCTGTGTTGTGAGTTCCTGTTTGAGAAAAAGTGGTAATGGTCCTGCAAGAGAGGAACGCGGAAGTGGAAAAAAAAAAAGCTGGATCACCGCTGTGAGCGATTCCATCCTTGAATATCTCAGGGCATGTGAATTTGCATTATCTTTAATACATAAATGAATAAACATGTGCACCTGTTTAAAACCATGGATTCTGTTCTACCCATGGAACAGCTGCTCTCAACTTCTTCACTGGGTATTTTGCACCTGGGTAGGACAACAATTCCCATCATAACAATGTGTAACCCTGGAAGTTATAATTCAATTCATCTGCAGAGTATCGGGTTAGATGGGAAAACACAGGTCCCTCGAAATCTGGGTCGAGGGGGGCACATTCTCCATGTTAGAGCCTCTGAAGTTGGTGGCTTCAGAGGGAGATGGAGTGTGCTCAGCGGTTGTTCAAATCAGGTGGTGGGAAGGAAAATGACAACCACCCGGTTTACATTGTGTCTCGCTGTAGCCTCCTCAACACTATACTTAAGAAGGCCACTGCAGAAAGCAAGAACGGAGCCACTGAACTAGCCTTGAACATAGTAATCATAAAAGCAACAGAAGACAAAACCAAGGAATACTTCCTTAACCACTAAGGATTGATAAGAGGATTGCATAAGACTGGAAAGTGCGCTGAAAATGTTTTGAAATGTCCTTAATAGTAACATTTATGTGTCTAGGTATTACCGTCCAATTTTACGTGAAAATAAATAAATTTACAATTACTTGTTTGGTTATTTGTTATTGACTCAATCAGCAAAGCCACCGCTTATGATTAATAACACCTGAAAAAGATTAATACCATCATTTATTTAATATTGGATGCCAATAGTTCATAAGATCATCATGCATCGAAAATTATTTGATGCCGCCTCACAAAAAACCACTCCTTACAGGTAATGGTGTGACTTCCCACTGTTTTCTTCCAAACCCTCGTGTAATGTCAGATTCCCATGGAATCCGTGGCCCTCCTTTAATTCAGCACCACACACTTGCCAAAAGAGATGGGCACTAATGTCACTACAGGTTCTGCACATTCCCTCCTTGCCCCCTGGACTGGCTCCCCCACTCACCAACCGGCGTGCGCTGCTCTCTTCCTCCTCCTTATGCAATTGTGCAGTCATCACAGGAGACCCTGCTTCCACCCTCCGCCTCCTCTTGCAGCCATCCACTCAGACAAAGGGACGGGGCAGGGATTCCTGCAGCAGTGCCTTTGAATGGGCAGCAGTTGGAGGAGGTAGAAGAGGGAAGCACGCCATGCTCTTGCTGTGATTAGCTGATTATGCAAAGTGGAGGGAAACAGCAGTGCACACCAGCTGGTGAGTGGAGGAGCTGGCCACAGGGTGGGTGTAGAGAACTGGCATGAATCTCTAAACCATGTGCATGCCCATCTCTCCTTACCATTCTCCTTCCCACCATCAATTTCCCTTGATATACAGTAGGACCCTGGTATCTGCTAGGGATCAGTTCCAGGCCTTCCCATCGATAATGAAAACCATGGATAAGAGAGAATGCCACCCCTCCCCCCCCAAAAAAATGCTATTTTGTGACAGTAGCTTGCTTTACGGCTGCTGTTTTACAACAGTAGCTTGCTTCACAGCTGCTGTTTGTGACAGTAGCGTGCTTTGTGATTGCTGTTTGTAACAGTAGCTTGCTTTGCAGCTGCTGAATTAGTTATTTACTGGTAATTATTTCCTCTGCCAACTCTGGATAACTGAATCAGTGGTTAATGAATCAGTGGATACAAGGTTCCTACTGTATTGCAGTAAGTTACTCTGCCTTTTACCTCGCAACCTTAGCCAAGAAGTGGTTTGACGCAAAGTATCCGTTTGTGGGTAAACGTTAAAAAGAAGGGTTTGTGAGCCTTACTGAGGTCAGTGCTCCCTTCTTCAGATGGTTGGCAGGCATCAGAACACTTAAAAAGGAGGGAGCATGCTGGTTGGGCACTAAGGGAGTGCTTTTGCAACACGACATCCGGAGTGCCGGCAAGGACAAAAAAGGTTTCTGGTTGCTGCCAACGGCAAAAATGTGTACCAGGGAGCCAGGAGGGAGGGAGATTAAAAAGCTACTTCTGTGCGAGAAATCCCAAATGATGAATCATGGTTCAAATATTTTCAGTTGCTCAAAGTGGTTTAACTGTAGTAAGCCTTTCACGCGCACCGAGTGTTTTGAAGTGTTTTTTAGATGCAACATTTAGAGCCGTTTACATTGGACGACCTCCTCAGGTCATCTGCAACAAAATATGTGCATGCAAAGAAGCACAAACATGGGCTGAATGTTTATAGCTGTTATCCTTCCCTGGCTTCTTTAGGTAACTTCAGGGACTGCTCTTTACAGGCTCGTTCTCGTTATAGCCAGAGAAGGTAGCAAACCGACCAAGCATTTTGGAATATCGGTTTATTTCCTAGCACACCAGTCTTGTATGTGGAGTGACATGAAACGTTATTAAGTCAGCATCAGTCCCTCAAAAGCAACAGCGTACGATTGCCACCAACTTTGAAAGTTGGCTTTAAAATAAAAATAAAGTTCGAAAGTTGCTCAAACACAGACTTTTCCTCTGGCCAGAATCAAATCAATATTGTGTCCTTTATTCCATAACCATAGAGCTGTCTAGATGCTCTAAGCCAGGGGTGTCCAAACTTTTTTCAAGGAGGGCCAGATTTGGTGAGGTGAAAATGTGTGGGGCTGACCATTCAGCCACATTTGGTCTCCAGGCTAGACTTTCGACAGGTCTCTATAATAGTGGTGGCAAACCTTTGGCACTCTAGATGTTTTTGGAACACAACTCCCAGAATTCTGAGTCTAGATTGCCCATGGCAAAGGACTGTGGGAGTTGTGGTCCAAAACATCTGGAGTGCCAAAGGTTCACCACCACTGCTCTATAACATGCAAGGAGGCGGGGAGCATGCTGCAGAATGGAGCCAGGGGTGGGTAGGCTGGGCAGGTGGCTGGGGGGATGGACAGAGGCAGGGAGGGCAGGCAAACTATAAAACTGCAAGCTGACGTCTCCATCCAGTATGGGAGGTCCAGCTGGTGGGGATATGTGACAGGCTGAGTTGGTGGGGGGAAGAGGCTGTGGACTGCTCGAAATTTGAAAACGGGCCACATTTGGCCCCCGGGTCAGACTTTGGACACGCCTGCCCTAAGCACGTCTGATTTTGCCTGATTTCGGAAGCTAAGCAAGGTCAGCCCTGGTCAGTACTTGGATTGGAGACCATCAGGGAATACCAGGTGCTGTAGGCATCTGGAGTAGGAACTGGCAGACCACTCCAGTATTCCTGCCAAGAAAACTCCATGGATGTGGAGTCACGAAGGGTCGGTCATGACTGTAACAACACAACACACACATAATCCATAACTACAGAGGTGAAAGGTGAGCTTTTAACAACTAATCACTCACCTTTTGGAAGCTTTCAAGTAAATGTTGGATTCTCCATCTGTCAAGGTTACATTATGGATTGCCTCCAGCATGAGATTGGATCCTATGTCCCTGGGAGGCCATCCCAACTCTACATTTCTATGATTCTGTGAAACAACACAATAGTCTTCCCATTATACAAATTACAGGATGGGTCTCCATGACAGACAGACTAGATCCCTCGTGCATGGAATGTTTCTTCTTGTTTAGAGACAGATCCCTCCTCATATTGTAATTTTAGCATCGCTAAAGCCAATGCAAACTGGGCTGCTTTCATACCGCCCCATAGCAGTGAAAGCACTCTCTGGGAGGTTTACAGTGCAATTATGCAAGTGACACGGGCTATCATTATATAGGAAGGAATCAATTTTAAATGAGCTACTGCTTCGTCATCTGACCTGAAGACATATTTGACTCCGTGTCTCCTTCTCCTGATATCACAGAACAAGTATTCCATTGCAGGCCAGCTGTGTCATCCTGAAATCCCATTTCAGATGCCCTCCAAGGGAAGGTGTTTTCAGGGATTCTTGGTTATCCTATTATTAGCTCAGCGGACTAAGGCTCCAAAAACTGTTGGCTGCAATGTCAGCAGCTCGCAGTTCGAATCCCGGGTGCCACGCAGCAGAGCGAGCTCCCGCCGATAACCCCAGCTCCTGCTAACATAGCAGTTCGAAAGCATGTAAATGTAAGTCGATAAATAGGTACCGCCGTAAAAAGCGGGAAGGTAAAACAGTGTTTCCTTGCAGCCATGCTGGCCATGTGGCCATGGACTTGCACAACACTGGCTCTTCGGCTTGAATATGGAGATGAGCACTGCCCCTAGAGTTGGACACAACTAGCATGCATGTGCAGGGGGGGAAACCTTTACCTTTACCTTTACCTTTACCTTACTCCTTCGTCATCTGACCTGAAGACCCATTTGACTCCGCGTCTCCTTCTCCCAATATCACAGAACAGGTATTTCCAAAGCAGACCAGCTGTGTCATCTTGAAATCCCATTTCAGATGCCCCCCAAGAGAACATGTTCTCACAGCTTCTTGGTTATCCTATTATTAGTTTACTCAGGTACCCACAAATCATCCTTTGCTCCTCATCATTTTACTCATTTCTGATTAATATTCATTCCATATACCATGTCCCTTCCCTTGGAAAAAGAAAAGACATGAAGGGAACATTAATCAAAAGGTAAACGTGATGAAGAAAATAAAGATTTTGTGAATATTAAATATCTCTGCGACAATAAAGAGGTATGGGCAGAACATACCACTCCCCTCCAAAAGTAAGCAAAAGAGAGTATCTCTTCCTTAATGAATTGCAATTGCAAACTACATCCAAGCTGTACCCTAACTCTGGTCTAAAACTCCAATTATACTAAAAAAAAATTAACAAACGCCAAACTCTTGATTTCTTAAAAGCACAATAATTCAGACTGATCTGGACGTGGTATGCATTAAACTGCAAAGAATCAAGGGGATATCTAAAAACTACACCTTGAATCTTCTCAATAAAAAAATAGACACTCTAATTGTGCAAGTGGTTTCCTCTCCTGGTTGGGTGTCTGTCATATAGCCCATTTTGCTACCATTGTGTACCCCCAAAAAGAGAAGAGGAAGAAAACCCTAATGTGATAATTGGGACGCAGACATGATTTTCAAACAGGTTTTGGCATAACAAATTAATTGGAGCCCTGAACATAACATTGCCTGTCCTGATATATGAGTAAAAAACAGGGTACTTCAAGGGACAGATTCAGGGGAGTGGTATCAGGAGACAGATATCTACTGGTGGGGCCACTGTGAGATACAAGAAGCTGGACTAGATGGGCCTTTGGCCTGATCCAGCACGGCTCTTCTTATCTTATTGTGAGTTTATTTAAAATTAAAATACCCCCACCATTCTGTCTTAGGGGTGGGGTGGGGGAAGTGACTCACCCAATGACTAACAGATACCTGCATGAAGCATGCCTTGCTTCTGCCTCAAGATGTGTGTGTGATTTTGCTAGATACTCATGTTCTTTTAAAGACATTCTGTCAGCCCTTGAGAATGGTCAATGCGGGGAATCTTTGTCACAGTTTTCTCCATTCCTGTCCCTATATCTGTGGAAGGGAAACATGGAAGACAGAGGTACATGACAGCAAGCAAACTCTCGGTACCACAACTATGACCACTTTGGGGGGAGGTTTTTTGGGGGGGTATCTCCCATTCTCCTGGAAAGGGTCTCCTGGATCATAGGCTCTATGAACTCCAGAATCTCTTTGCTGCTCAAACTGATATTTAGTAGAAAAGGGTCATGGGAGAGTCTTTTACAGGAATATAATAAAAAACAAAAATATTACAGATATGAACATAATTGAAACAACATCATTCTAAGCCTGAAATGGGGAAGCACAGTGAATCTAGGGCAGTGGCGATGAACCTTTGGCACTCCAGATGTTTTATACCACAACTCCCACAGCCCTTTGTCATTGGCAATACAGGCTTGGAATTCTGGGAGTTGTGGTCCAAACATCTGGAGTGCTGAAGGTTCGCCAGCCCTGGGCAAGGGCCCAAAATGAGGCTTGGGGACCTGGATGCCGTTGAACTGCAGTCCCCATAATCTCTGACCAATAGTTGTTTTGATTGAGGCTGAGGAGATTTGTAGTCCAAAAATATTTGGTGGGGCTACAGGTTACACAAACATCAGCTGAGCATGTTTCACAAAGAAGCTGCCAACCGTGGGTTATGGCTCTCACACACAAAATCCTCATAGCTCCTGATACCATATTAGTGATGATACTCATGACTAGAGCAGTAGGATCAGGACCTGTTGCCTTTTTGAGCTTTTATGCATAACTGATGTAATATTCCAACAACAAAGCAAACCAACCTGATTCCTCACTCCCCTCTAACAATAGAGGCTTACAAGCTTTGAGCTATTAATGTGTCTAATTAAAACAGCACTTGATTTCATAATATTAGCTTGTAATTCACCATCAAAGTGGTGTAATTGATTTGAGCTTTATCACACATTCTACGATGGGGATTTTTGAGAATATATTTACAGTGAGAACAAGAAACAATGGTACAGCGCCGCAATGATATTGCTACTGTGAGGATAAAGGATTACAATGCAGCAGTGCGCCAGAACAAATCAATCAGTTTTCTGACAACAGCACAATCAAATTACAAGATTCTCTAACTGAGTGGCTGTGGCTTGACCGTACATCAGATACATACTAATGTACAAGAAGACATGTGATGTGCTCCTTAGAGTAGCCAATTGCATTATCACTCATGTGGTCCAGTTACACACTCACTTTACCCAATGTATGGGCTATGCATCCAATGAGGTGATGATACACATGCACAGCTTTGGTTGGCCTTCCATTTCTTGAGGCTCTAGCTGGCACCACTAACGGTCAAGGATCCTGGTGGTGTGCGGTCATATAAGTCTGAGTATGTATTCTCTTGAATTCTGAATCTTTTCGGATGCAGTATCAGGGATGTGACTGGGGTGAGAAAACCAATCTCCTTCATGGACTCTGTTGATTCTTCAAAGTTTGGTTCTAAATTTGCTTTGTGCATTATTCTGACATTCTAATGGGGATGCTAAGGGAAATGTGCATTTAAATACATATGAAACCCTATCCTTTAAAAAATGTTTTTTGTTAAATACAGTTGCAAGTCCCCATTAAATGAATGGGACTTTACATTAGTACTGGCTTATCAAGTCCCAGTTGATTTAAACAGGCATATTCTTATTTGAGTTCGTAACTGGATTTACCCTGATTTCTCTCATTTCTTCTCTTTAAGTATGCATATTAAGAACATATTATTGTATTTTAATAAAGATAATACTGCAATAAAAGGTACACATGCAAATAAAAGGAGCAAGAAGACAATTATACTAGTGCTACTTATGTTCTTTTTTTCAGCATATACATAATATAAATACCTCAACAGGGCATTTGTTAGTGTTTAGGAGCACCCTGGCAGTTGTGAGAATGTTCTGGTATTTGCTAACATCAGGGCTGCAGTCAGGGAGGGCAACCTGGACTTTATCAACAGCAACAACAGTAACAGCAACATCAGCAGCACAACAACAACACAACAACAAAACATCAATTACCAAGTGAAGGAAGCACACTGGGGAATCAAACTCCCAACCTCTGGTTTGACAGCCAGGGACTTAAGCCACTTTCATCCCCAAGTGCCAAATTTAGAGGGTGTGCTACTTCCCCAGCTTCCTGTAGTGCATCCCTAGTTAAACTTCAAAGATCAGCCTGGTCTCCTTCCTTGAAAAATATGGCACCAGACCTGGCCTATGACGTAACTGGTAATGAAGGATAGACAATTAGTATACCACCAGGCCCTTGCTGAAGTGCTAAGGTTTCCGTTGCTGTTTTATTTTTCACATTATGAATTACCAAGTTCAGCTGAGACCACTTTTTGGCCTGCTTTGCTCCAGGAACCAGCATAGCTAAAATCTTCTATGTTTCTGCTTGCGAGGTAGATGGAAGAGAGGAGAGACCTTCATTCTTCCATTTTCTCTCTCTTTCTCTCTCTCTCTCTGGAGTGGGGAATGGTTTCCTGCTAATTGTGAGCCCTTGGGCTGGTCTAAATATGATATGGCCTTCTTTTGGGGTGTGTGGCTGAGGGCTGAGAGAGCTTTGGGTACTATGCATCCAGAGTTCTCCTGACTTCTTCCATGCCTTGTCTCCAATCTACCCACCTTCCTTCCCTGGAGACCTTGAGATTGCAAGTGGTTGGCACTTTTTAAAGTCTGTAATATTCTTGTGAATATATAAAACAGATATATTTTTGTACTTTTTAGACCAATAATGGACCATTATGGAAGCAGGAGAGCAGCGATACAGCTGCATCCTGATCCTTTGTTTGAGTCTGGGAAGAATGGACCAGATCAGTTCATGCCAGAATTCTCTTCCTGAAGATCAAATTTTTAAGCCATCCTAAATTTGCACAGTCCTGAAACACCTCCAGAGGAAGGGAACAGCTATCAGGATTTAAGCAAAATATATAATATTTAAATGTGTTTGGCACAGAGCAGTGCAGCAGTAGCGTGCAGATAAAATGTCAGTATTGATATAAAGTATTGCAGAGTTAGGTTAATGGAAGACAATGACAATGGGTAGAGTAAAAACTCATATATTCATATATACATCAAAATTATATACACAGCATAACATCCAAGCAATATATACAAACAACAGAGTGTGGGGTTCTGTCTCTCACCATAGACAGACCCACCTAACATATGGCAAGCTAGTGCTTTTATACAGTTCAGCACCCATCAGATATGAGTCATCACTAATTACAATCTGATGCAATCTGATGTAACCATTATGTTATAAATTCTTCCACCTGTGCTTCATCACTAACATGCCTGTGATTACTTATCTCTTACACTTGTGGATTAACATCATGAGACTGAAGAATTTAACTGCTTCCATTTTACAACTCTCTTTCCACTATCTGTTAAATATACATAACATATATTTTATCAACTTTTACATATCTTGACAACAGCCAACCACTTCTGAGTGCTCTGTAGCTAGAAAACCCTAAGAAGGGTTCTCACCAGTCAGAACTGACTTGATGGTATGCATTGTTCTTAGGTTCTTAAGGGAAGGATCAACAATACCTTTCAAACAATGGCTAGTGTTTTCCTCAGACCCCGGGGAAAGGGTTACTTTTTGGGCCAATCCCCTCCCTCCCCTCTGTGCTGGCTGGGGGATTCTGGGAGTTGTAGTCCAAAACAGGAGCATCTCCAGGCTCTGCTTCTCCTGCATTTTCTAGGTTTCTCCCCCCCTTTTTTCTTTTCTTTTCTTTTCTTTTCTCCCCCCCTTTTTTTTGCATTCTTCTGCTCCTGGGTACTGTTAGCAGTACCCTAAATCACTCTCTCAGCCCAGAAGTAATGGTGAAAAAAGCCCAGCAAATCTAGCAAGGGCTCTGTAACCTGCTACAAGTAAAAAAGTTCCTTGCAATGGCTTTCTTTCTGCAATAACAAAGGGATAATAAGTAGTATATTCAGGAAAGTCTGTTGTTACAGCATCATCCTGTATGATTCACTGAATTTTATGGGGGTTCACATATGATTGTCCTCCCCTCATTATTATCCCTCCTTTCCATTGTTCCTACTACTGTATCTTGTTTCTGACCAGAGGAAAACCATTTGTTTCGGATTGCTAGCATGAAGAATCCTCAGCCTGGAGAAGCCTGATGCTACATTAGGAATGTAGCTTCTTTTCTGATGCAATTGTTCCAAGCTTTAAAATTAGGTTTTAAAATTACTGTACAGTCATGTGTGGTCATATTACTAAAGGTGAAATCGACCCAAACCTTGTAGCTTACAAGTGTTTTTGCAACTTCTGAATGATAAGCATATAGTTACCTTTTAAAGTAGAACTGCAATTATATTTGAAATTAGCATTGTAACTGTAACTAGTTGCATGTTAGCGGTCAACCAGCTACTACTAAAAAGTAACTTTGCAGGCTCTGGCAGTGTCTTGTATGAACAACACCATATGTTGTTCTAGAGAGGTGCTTCCCAAACCTTGGGTTCTCAGATGTTCTTGGGGCTACCACTCCTAGAAATCTTGACCAGCACTGCCAGTGGTGAAGGTTTGTGGGGGCTTTAGTCCAAGAACATCTGGGAACCCAAGCTTGGGAACCATTGATCTATTATACAGTATCCCATTTCTTGCTATGTAAGGCTAACCCTTCCTTTCAACGCACATGTATCACAACAAATTTCTGCCTCAAATTTATATTATCAACCTTCACGTTGCCTTTCCTTCTCTTCCACTTTCTGCTCCAAGTGACTCTCATGGTGCCATCTTGCTTTCTACCCATGTCTTCCTCCTCCTCTCTCACAGGGGTAGATGGTATATAATATAGCAAGTCTTTGGCGTAAACAGCAGCAACAATAGAGAGGCAGAGTGAGGGGAAGGAACAGGAAGTGAGAGGGAAGGCATGAGAATTTGGTGGACAGGGCTAGCAGTAGGAAAATGGCCGACCTTCTCTGTTGCATACAGCTGTTTGTTTTGAGCGGAGAGCAGCGCCCCCCCCCATTTCACTACACGTATCGCTTGAAACAGGTGGGATAGAGCATCGGAAGAACATGCCGCTGTGGTTGTTTTTAATACTAAAGTTGTTTCCTCAATTCATATAAACGGCTCTGAAAATATGGAAGCCCATCTAAGTAAACCTCCCATTGCAATCATCCTTGCTTGAAATTATGTGAAAATAATGTCTTTCATAGGCGGTGTGTTCTGGAGTTTATGTGAAATTGCAGTTGCATCCAGCTAAAGTGGTCATAGGTACATCACAGGCCTTGTGGTAGTCTGAGAAATAAAAATGACTTAAAAAAACCACACACACACACGTATAATTCCCTGCAATAAAGAAGTGAATTCTAACAAACCTACAAGGAAGGGATCATAACTGCTTAAAAAACTCACACAAGGAATTGCAAAGGGCAGCCAAATGCTTAGTTGCTTTATTATTGTTGTATATTCATCTCCGTGGGCTGGTGGGAGAACTGTTTTCAGCAGTCTGTGTTTCTTTTAATTGCTTATGTATTTATTAGTTAGCTATAGGGCCAGCCTGTGTGGCTTTGGGCGAGCTGCACAGTCCCAGACCACGGGAATAGTCAACCACTTCTGAGCAATCTCTACTTGGGAAACCCTGGAAAGGAAGATCCCTTTTTCTCAATTTCATTTTAAGCAGCTACAGCAAAAGCACAGCCTACCAGCCACATTGGTTCAGTCTCAACAGTCAGATGTGCTGGAACTGCTGCAAAATGGAAGGACTGGACCGACACGAAAGCAACCTGAGAGCCAGAAAGGTGTGGGTCAGCATTGATCAGGGGTAGTCCGGCTATCTGCAATATATAGTTCTAGCCTTAAGGTATAGGATTCCCTTTCATGTTTGAATAGCTCAAGCAAGCTAGCCAAGTGTGATTATTTGGCTGCCAACAGTTGCTTTGTGCTACCTATTTCTCTCACACACTCGCTCCTCTCTCACCCTCCCCTGCCAACAGATAGAGAGGTCTGAATGTTGAAATCAGGGCAAAGCCAAAAGCTGTATGTTTCCCCACCTCAATCTGTTTATGCCTCTCATTTCAATCTGCTAGACCTCAGTGGTTTGCAATATGGACTGATGCTCTGATAAGTAGTCTTCATCACCTTATCTCCAGCAAGGACTGGGATGAACTATGGTATTTCAGATTGCAAATTGAGGGAGTGTCTTGTTTTTTGACTCTCTCTCCATGAAATCCATTCTCTGCACATGTTAAATTAGCAAATTTGAGAGGACACATGTGAGAACTCTTCCTACTGCCCTACTAGCAAAGGCGTTGTGATATCATGCTGCTTTTTTGTTGGCTTGTTTGCCTAGGAAAACATCCACAAATACGAGCCCTTTGAAGGCAGGTCTTGAGAGGAGACATTCCTGTCAGAATTGTACCACTTCATAAGGTTGCCTAAACAGGGTACAAGCAACACATGTAAGAGAGGTGAGGTGACACTCGCCGGTGAACCACCTCACTCCATGACCACCATTTTGTGGAAGGGAGCGTACTGAAGGGGTTTCTCTCACTTCACTCAAATGGAAGTAGACCGACATTTCTTCCACACAACCATGAACAGGTCCTTTCTGTCTTTCAAAAATCATTTAGACGTCTCTGTTCATCACTGGGTGTGGGGTCTGAGAGGGTGGGTCTATAGGTGGAGGGCCTTGGTCCCATCGCTGCTGGTGCCCTCTCTCAGGCCCAATCAGTCTGTTCTTTATATAGTTTTTTAATTAACATTTTAATTAATTTTAATTAATTAATTTTTAATTTAATTTTAAAAAATACAAACAATCAAACAAACAAACAAACAATAATTGTGCACCCCCCCGGCCCCTGGGACCATCCAGTTGTTCCTTTAGCTTCTTTTTCTTCTTCATCTTCTCTTCTTCTGACATCCTTCTTAAAGTCCTTTTCTCCAGAACTGTGTTGGATTATAAATCGGTTCTTTCCCTTTCCCTTTTAGTAATACATAGTCTATAAATTTTCCCCAAATATCCTTCTTCATTTCTCCTCGCAGAACGTTTAAGCTACAAGACAATTTATCATTTAAAGCTATATCCCACACTTCATTATAACACTCTTCAATCCTAAAATCTAGGTTTGATTTCCAGTTTTTCGCTATAATCAGCCTTGCTGCTGTCATAAGGTCTGTAATTAATTCTTTTGTTTTTACATCATATTCGTTAATAATGTAAGCCGGAAACAGCATTGTTATCACTATCACTACTACCAGTCTGTTCTTTATAACAGTCATCAGAACTGTTCTTGCCTCACTCGGAACCATTGAGAAACAAGAGGTTGGTTCTCGGGGAGGCGCCAGGCAGCACTCTGAGGGAATATCTCTGCTCAAAAAATATATTTTATGCCAGGCCTTATTGAAGGGAGCAATTATCTTGGGATGCCGGGTCACATGGCTGCTGAACTACCGAATCTGACCTCACTCAGCTCTGTGACCCTCCCTCTTCTCCTTCGCTATCTGCCTTAATTCCACCTGCCCCCAAAATGAACACGTACGCCACTCAGAACAGCTCATTCCTCGAGGGATGAGGATCTTAGTGACATCCCGAACAGACACCGTTCGACATCCGGTTCCCAGTTCAGGGAATGTAACAAGCCTCAGTGGGTTTGACTGGGGTCTGGGAGTCAGGCCTTCTGGGTTTTCTTCCCGCCTGCGCCCTGAACTCCTGTTTGACCTCAACAGGCTCCGAAGGAAGAGGAATAATAAAGAACTGCTTCTCCAATGTTGGGCGGCTCAGTTTTGCTAATGAAGTCTGTGAAGCACTCGAGCACCCTCGGGAGAGCGGGAGAGCAGGAGGAGAAGCCAAGAGTTAGCCTCCGCTATTTATAGTCAGTGCATTTGCATAAGCACTTCCACAACTCATGGTGCTAGGAAGGCTGTCCCAGGCGGGCGTCTTCCTGGTGCCCTGCTATGGTGCCGTTGGTGGCCTCTCTCTCTCCCAATCTTCCGTGATAAATAAATATCTGTATACATGCTTGTGATTCCATTCCCCCTTGTGCTGGTCCATCAACCCTGCTGTCATTGAGAGAAGAAGGAAGAAACATGACCCAAACGAAACTTTTGAAATGAATTGCACACCTGGAAGGGGTGTTTTTGGCAGGCAAGCGACAGAAGGGAAGAAAAAATGAAATACACACATGCGCAATCAAAGCCCCACGTATCTCCTTGTTTGGGGGGGGGATGTTTCCAGAGCATGCGACAGTGGGGAGCATACCAGAACTAGGGGACATCCACTCAAATTGAGGGCTAGGAGAGTAAGAACAGACAAAAGAAAATATTATTTCACCCAGCGCGTTGTTAGTCTGTGGAACTCCCTGCCACAGGATGTGGTGATGGCATCTGGCCTGGATGCCTTCAAAAGGGGATTGGACAGATTCCTTGGGGGGAAAGTCCACCACAGGTTACAAGCCATGATGGAGATGTGTAATCTCCAGGCTTAAAACTGGGGTACTTCAAGGACCAGACACATGGGAGTGGTATCAGGAGACAGATATCTAGTCTTGTGCGCTCCCAGAGGCATCTGGTGGGGCCACTGTGAGATACAGGAAGCTGGACTAGATGGGCCTTTGGCCTGATCCAGCATGGCTCTTCTTATGTTCTTATGTTCTTATACTGGCCAAAGCATTTTAAGCCAAGATACCTGAAAGCAGGACAATAAATGTGGGATATTAAAGACCCAGCATGCCTGCATATTGAGGTTCTGTGATTAGATCCTCTGCTGGTGTCTGGGTTTTACTGTAAAAATCATGGGAAGAAGACACATTATCCTTTTGCCTCTTTCACTGCCTGAGCATAAACATGACCCTTGGGGAAAGTTTGATGTGATAATGGATAGTATTAGACCAGGACCCAGAAGACCTGGGTTCAAATCCCTACCGGGGCTTAGAATGTCACCAGGTGTGGCAATGATAACCCATTCATTGAACATCTCACGTCCTTCAAAAACTCTACACATGTCACCATAAGTTAGAAGCTACTGGAAAGCACATAACACACACACTGATCTGTATTTTTGAATAGGGATGGAAGGATGTGCTAGCGTATGAATGGGCTTCTGCATCCCTCTCAGCGTTTGCCAGGACTTGCTTCATCGGCAGGCACTCACTCGGATGCACCTCGGCAGATGTTGCATGCACCCTGCCTTGTCCTCTTGTCTACAAGGGAACCTGGCTTTGTAATGTTCTGCCTTCCCGTGCAGCCGCCGTGTGCTCTGGTTGGCACCAATCTCTTTCAGACACTGCTTCTGACATATTGAAGGAAGAAGCCATTATGTTTATTAAATTGTATTGAAGCAACATTAAAGCAATTGGCAGCTGGGAACCTTGGTTGTTTATGAAATGTGCATCAGGAATTGCAGCTCGCCGGACTGAGTTTTTGCTTCAGAGGATATGGAGAATGGCCGTGGGCGGGGGTCAATTTTACCAGCCACGAGGCAATTGGGTTTTAATTTGATATTCACTTACAGAGAACACACCTGCCGATTTCTCTTGATACCAACAACAGCAGCTAAATAAATGAAGCTGCCCTGGTCTGCAAAACACCCTCCCTCTCCCACAAAACCTTGTGAATTCAATTCTTCAAAACAGAATTCTGGTTTCTGAATGTCTGATATACTGCTTCTGCCTATACATTTTAAAGTGCCAGAAAGTGTTCCAACGTTGCTGCACAATACTATGCCCACATTACTGGCAGGAAAAGAGGATGTCAAGTTTTACATAGCAGAGGGCAGCCTCAATGTTGACAGCACCCATGGCAGCAGTCAAGATAGTCTACACAGGATACCCTCTTTTGCACACTACCATTTACGCTTGTTGAAAAGCAATTGCTTCATGTTTGGGTGAGAAGTGGCTAACTTATTTTTAAAAAGGAGTCCATTTTTAGGATTTCCAAGGCTGTCCTGTTGACCCTCCTAAGTACTCACATGGGTATAATAGACATTCAGGTTTCCCTTTGCTATTAGAGATGGGCACGAAACGAGCGATTTTTCATTTTCATTTTCAAAATTTTTAAAACAAAAAAAATGAAAATGAAACGAAAATGAAAACGAAATGACCAAATTTGCCGTGTTTTTATTTTCGTTGCAGCAGATGCATTGAACTAAAAAGAATGCTAACGAAACAGCAATTTTTGTTTTTGTTTTTGTTTTTTGGTTTCGTTACCTAACGAAACAAAAATGAATTTTTTTGCAAAAAAGTCACGAAAACGAAAACGAACTGAAACGGACCCCTAAACGACCAAACGACAAATGAAACACCATTTTTTTGAGTCGTGCCCATCTCTATTTGCTATGTAAAGCTTGACAGCCAGAAAGGCAAATAAGTGGGTGTTCAGTTAGGTCACACCTGAACACTCACTAGAGCACAAATGAGTACACTCAAGCCAGCAAAACATGCATCGATAATGAGAATATAGAAGTGACCAGAAAAAAACATTATTGCTGAGGAAAGTTTTGGGGGTGGGGGTGGTGAGCAGGAACAGTAGGAAGTGAGGAAGACATAACACAAGACAAACTGCCACAGTAAAAAAGAACCCACAGCATTTAGTTTGCAGGACTTGATCAGAATTTACTTGAAAGATCAACATTTGATGGGGCAATAGAAAGAGAGAACATCACACGAGATGCTGTTGGTTTGCATTATTTGAGAAGAGTTGTTAATGATATGACATTAGTAATTAAGTCACATAGTTACCATAGAGCAGAAGTGACTTAATGGCATATAACATCTTTGGAAGGTTTTTAAAATCACTATTTATATAATATATAATTGTATAATGACAAGATGAGCGGAACAGTTGAGACTATGACATGATATAGGCACCAAATCTCTGCTAACATTGTGTAAAGACCATCCCTAACAAGGAAATAAAAAGCTAATTTAATAGGTCAAATGACTGAGCTTTTGAATATTTATTGTCTGTTATTAAAATTTATTTTAAAATATTTTACAAATGGACACATAATCTCTTTGCAAACATGAATCTCAGTTTTGCCAGGAAGGAGGTAAACATATAATTGAGTCCTGATTGACAACTTCAAAAGTTCAGATTATCCCTGACCTTGATCTGATGTTTATTTAGAAAACTTGTGTCAGGACCATGGTCTCAGTAATTCTGAATATTTACTGAAAACACTCAAGGATGGGACAAATACAACTGCTCAGCTTTTGTGATGTAGAAACATTATGGGTATGCATTATAAAATTGCATGCTAATTCCATGGAGATGCATAGCAAAATGTCCCTTTCTAAAATACTATAACTTCATTAACATTCTTTGCAGCAAACACTTTCTTTTACTCTTCCAACAAAACTCTCCTTTCAACTCTGCTTCTGTAACCTGTAATTGCCCTAAGCTAATAGCAGGACATAACCAGCCAGCAAACAAGCCAAACACCTGCAGGTTCACATGTGAGTAAGAAAACTGGCGTGTCTGGGGTTATGCTGGTTGTGTCACATATGGAGTGCAGAGTCCACTTTTCACATTTCATTAGCATGCATGAACTATTCAGATATTGTACCCTACCCCCAATTGTGGTGCCAACAATTCTCTTTCAAGATAAGCAAGAATGGTACAGTATTTTCAATTTAAATCTGGAAACATTTAATGTTTTTGAATGGGGTGGGGAAGCAAATTTACTTTCAAAAATCATAACTCAAAAACCCTTTGCCCAAAATTTCCCCAAATTTGGCTCAGAGCAAGAGCAGACTGCTGTTCTGAATGAGTTTAAAAGTTATGATTTTTCATTGGACTTCCCCATTCTTAACATTGCCTTATAGAATGTTGATTTGTTCTACTAGCCCAAGATCATTGCTGCGCTCACATGCAGCAATAAGAGCTCTTTGATATGTCTCTTTGGGGCTTCTGTGCTTCTCACCCCCCACCCCATCTTGTAACACACGCTGCTCAGAACTCGATCCATACTCTTCAGTCACAAAACACAACACACACACACACACACACACACACAGAGAGAGAGAGAGAGAGAGAGAGAGAGAGAGAGAGAGAGAGAGAGAGAGACTGGATCAAGGTAGGCAGCTCAGAATCACTTCCTAGAGAATAATAGTGCTCTTCTCTTGGTTCAAAAAAGAGAGAGAGAAGGACCCTGGAGGAATTGAAAATGTATTTTCACAGCAGTAATTCACAAACAAGAATAAGTTAAACACTATAGGCCCAACATATGGAGCCCAGGCAGGCAGAAGACAAAGAGTCTTAGGTTCTCAAATCCTGAGCTCGGTTTGGTTTCCTATTAAAAGGGGAAATTGCACTGATCTTGAACAACTTTTGCTCCAGGGTCCCCCACTTTCTGAACCAGAGAGAAAGTAGATTGGAATAGTAATGGGAAAGTGTGTGACTGATAGGTGGATATTTTTCTTTTTGCTCAAAGCAAACAAAAGCGGTCACTTTCACACACGGGCACATGTGCACACACATTTTCCAGCTGAGCAGGGATGTTTCTAATCTTGGAACAAGAACCAGGCTGTTCCTTGTTCCCCATGCTCTTGATCTCCTGGGTTTGGGTTTGTGGCAACAGCTGAAGTCCCTCTCACAATTCCAGGGAGATCCAGGGCCAAACTATATCTTTATCTCTTTTTTTTAACAATAAAAATCCATTGACGGGGGAAAACATATTTACACTGTCTGGTTATGTTTTGTTGCAGGGCCCCAGACCACAACATTTACTGTCACAATGCCTTCAAAGGAAAATCCCAACCAGGGTAAGAACAAGACAAGCCTTTTGTATGGGCATATACCTTGCATTTGGAGCCATTTGGGGCACCGTCTGGTGTAAGTAATTTCATGATGGTCCCATGAAGTCCAGGGGACTGCAAAACAGTCAGACCAAGCTTGACCTTCTTGATGTGGCAGGAGGGCTACACTAGTGATCAGGCGGGGACATTTCCTTCTCAAATTTTAGGGTCACTTTAAGGGAGGTTGCTCCCAGCATAGTGAGCTTTTCCACCGTAATGAAGACACAATCATTTTTCAGCATCTGATCACACCCTAAGAGCCTTGTGGTACAGTGGTTATTTGCCTATACTGCAGGTAAAACTGTGCTCACAACCTGGGGTTCAATCCCAGGTAGCAGGCTCAAGGTTCACTCAGTCTTCCATCCTACCAAAGTAGGTAAAATGAGTACCCAGCTTGCTGGGGGATGGGCAATGTGTAGCCTGCACTCTGTAATTAAAACTGTAAACCGCCCAGCGACTACTTGAAGTGGTATAGGGCGGTATATAAGCAGAACACTTTGTTTGCTTTTAAGGGGAAGGAGACCAATTCGAATCAAAAGTGCATTGCAGATTAGACTCAAAGCTGCTTTGGTTCCCAAAAAGAAAAAGGGGAGCTGAAGCATATTTATTTCCCATTTGTGAATACATGTTTATGATAATAGATGGTTGGCTCTCGGCTTCTGTGTTCACAGATTTTCCAGACTATCAGCTTGGAATCGGTATTGAATTTGCTGTGTGGCACAGATATGTAGTACATTACAGTATTTCATGAATATCCCATCACCAGCTTGGTAAGTTCCATGAAGATAGAGTCACATCCTCCGTTTACACATCAATTGTTCTACAAGTAGCTTCTCTTATCAAGTTAATAGTATGCACTATGCAAACCTGATCAGAGGAAGAGTTTTCTGCCACTTGCCTGTAGCAGCTTCTCCCTTAACCTTGGAAAAGGAACATTCTCCATTTCTTTGGCCAGTTTCAATGTAGGGAACTTAGGCTACAATGATACTTGCTTACAAAGTCAAGGAGTATTCTGCCTGCCATGATAAGGATGCCCATCCATGTGGTGTGTGGCCTCAACCAGAGCATATGCAACTAGCTTCATGGGGGCTCCCCAGCATGGGAGGTCATCTCTATATTTCCTTTTGCTATACTCTGTTGCACTATAATCCATCATCCATCTGTACAGCAAAACCTAGAAGGTCCTAGTGTCTTTCCATCTTCACTGGGACTCATTAAACCCATTGGGGTTTGGGCTAGTCTATAAGTTCCTATCAACATGATTTAGATAGGCTTGAGCGCTGACTTGACGCAACAGCATGAACATCAACAGGGATAAATGCAGAGTATTGCACCTAGAAAAAATAAACCATACAGACAGTTACAAGATGGAGGATATGCAGCTCAGCTATACAAGTGAGAAGGATCTTGGAATTCTTGTAGATCTCAAGCGGAATATGAACCAAGAGTGTGACCTGGCTAGAAAAAAAACCAAATGCTATTTAAGGCTGCATTAAAAGAATTATAACCTCCAAATACTGCAAAGTACTCTCTTTGGAACAGATTAGGTATCTTGAGTACTGTGTCCAGTTCTGGACACTGCATTTCAAGAAGGATGCTAGCAAATTGGAACAAATTCAGAGGGGGGATAAAGATAATTAGATGACTAGAAACCTAGACTGGTGAGGAAAGATGGAAAGAACTGGGGATGTCTGGCCTTTGTAAAAGGAGACTGATAGATTTGGTAGCACTTTTCAAATACTTGAAAGGCTTGGATACAGAGGGGCAGGATCTGTTCTCAATCAACCCAGAGTGCAGGTCACACAACAATGGGCTCAATTTGCAAGAACCCAGCTTTTAGCTGAATATCCGGAAAAACCTTCTAATGGTTAAAGCAGTATGAAAACTGAAGCAATGACCTTGAGTGCTGGTGAGTGCTCCAACACTGGAGGCATTCAAGAGAAATTTAGACAACTACCTGGCAGGTATCCTTTGGTTTACATTCCTGCCTTGAACAAGGGGTGGACTAAATGGCCTTATAGGTCCCTTCCAATGTCATGATTATACAAACACAAAATCCTCATCACCGCACCTAAAGCGCCACCAGTTTAGCTGGCACCAGCGACGCAGAAATGACTGTTGACACTGGCCTCCTCCTCCTTCCATACCCTTCTCAGGATAACGTACATCCACGAAACCCCATCTCCTGCACTGCTCTTCCAGATGGAGGAGACTTTGCAGTCTTTGTATCATATCAACTTACCTAGGATGATATCGTTATGAAAAGTATAGATTGACGGTTGCACTTTGACAGTGAATTCATCACGTTGTGATCAGACATACAGTTTTCACTCCAGGATGCAGCCTTCGAACTCAGAGGAAACCACTTTTCTGGTTTAAAATCCAGCTGTGCACAGCATTAATTGGCTCAGGCTTGTGATGTCATAAACCTCCTCTCTTCAGGGCAGTCTTAGCATTAGAGAAAGAACTCCGGTGGAGTTATAAAAGGGAAATAAGGTTTAAATGCTGCATTTTAAGAAATTTCTTTTGAAAGGGTTCCCTAAATAAAGTATGGAGAAACAAGACAAGTGGGGAAATATGGGCATTT
Source organism: Phrynocephalus forsythii (assembly GCA_029282475.1). Taxonomy (NCBI): domain Eukaryota; kingdom Metazoa; phylum Chordata; class Lepidosauria; order Squamata; family Agamidae; genus Phrynocephalus; species Phrynocephalus forsythii. The sequence continues at coordinate 27,600,823 of JAPFRF010000011.1, read as the reverse complement.
GATACCTAGTAGCTACGCATGATAAGTTTGTAAAGGAAAGGGAAAGTTGAGTCTGCCTCATAAAAAATCATTACAGTAGGACCCCCGTATCCACTGATTCATTAACCATTGATTCAGTTATCCACAATTGGCAGAGGAAAAATTAAATAAATAACTCAGCAGCCACAAAGCAAGCTACTGTCACAAACAGCAGCTGTAAAGCAAGCTACTATCATAAAGCAGCAGCCATAAAGCAAGCTACTGTCACAAAAACAGCAGGTGCTTTTTTTGGGGGGTAGTGTTCTCTCTTATCCACAGTTTTCGTTATCCACGTGAAGGCCTGGAACAGATCCCCAGTGGCTATTGGGGTCCTACTATAATATCTTCTGTTGTAAGGTACATCTGGACTTCCATATGCAACTTGGCAGTGGCATAAAGGAGAGCTCTGCCAAGTTGCATAAATAAGTCCATCCTGACTGCTGGATCAGAGTCCAGAGGTTACCGACTCCAGATTCCAGTGAAAGACGGATGTAATGTTATGTTTGCCCAAATGTCATGCAGAAGGGCATAGTGCTCCCAAATCTTTGTAGCAAGATCAGAGTCTGGAAACATAATTATTATCTTGGGTTTAAAAACAACAACAAGGGCTATGCTGGCTGGAGAGTTCTAGAAGTTGTAGAGCTCCCCAACCCATCCACCAAAACGGTCCAGTTTCAGACTTCTAGGGAAGACCAAGACGTCAGCATGTCACAGGTCTGACGTACTGCAATATTTCATTGGCAGACCCTTACTTTCTGGACTAAACTCACACTTCAAAATTAAAGCAATGTTTTCTAAAATGCAAGCCTACCAATAGATTAAGAACAAAACCCTCCTCCTTTCTCTCAAAAGTAGGGCCGTTTGGGAAGCCACCCAATCTTGCTGAGGCAAACTTTCCACATAACTTTCAGGAAGTGTGTTAACACAGACTTGCACCACCACTGGGATTTTGAAGGTGGTTACAGAGTAGCAGGCGATCTCCCATACAAAAAAGTGTATACGTGTCTAGGTCTACCATTGGTCACTGGGAAAGGATTCACTCAGGTTGCAGGTTTGGGTTGTGATGTATGGGTGGTAATAACAGCAGCAGCAACAACAACAACAACAACAACAACAGTATTAGCAGCAGCGGCAGGAGCAGCAGTTGTTATTGTTATTATAAGTGGTGAAAATGGAGAATAATTTGAAAACAAGAGAAGCAATTTGTTGTTTTTATTTGTTGATGGTGCTGTCGTCGTCATCATCACCCTTAATAAGAAGTGGAAAAAGCTTTGAAGGCAATGTATGAAAATTCACACAACCAATCCGATTTTTTCTGGCTTGTGTTTGCCAGTGATTATAAAGATGGAAGGAAAATATAACCACCATCAGATAACAAAAGGCACACTTTGGGTAAATGTGTACTAATAACGCAATCATAACACACTTCATTAGTAAACATCGTTATGGGTGCCACAAATAGCTTCAGGAAATGAAAGCTTTTGTTTTTGCTTGGATTTTCAGAGAGATTGGCACTTGGATTTCGCCTAATGGGAAGCCGTTACATGTAGAGAGAGAGGAACACACACACACACACACACACACACACACACACACACACACACACACACACACACACACACACACACACACACAGACTATTTTGACACATTGCTGCTTGGTGGTTTTCCTCCTAAGAAAGAGGTCCCTGGCAAAAAGAAGAAAGGAAGATCAGGTGAGCTGACCCAGGTTCACAGAAATCTAAACCACAGCGAGTTGTGTTGGGACCGGAGTAGAAACCCAGGGGGATGTTGTGCTCTCTTCCGATGCTGGCTTACTCTTGCTGCTTACATTGTTCAGAGAAAATGCAGAAGAGAGCAGGCAAAAGCAATACAAGTAACTAATTTTCATCTATGCAAAAGCATTTACAAAGCCTTTCAGTCTGGATAGCTCAGTGAGTTAGGGATCTGCTGCTGAACCAGAGGTTGGGAGTGCAATTCCCCACTCTGCATCTTGGGAGAAGAGTTGGCCTGTTTTGCCTTGAGTGAATTGCACTGTCCCAGGACACCCACTGACAAAGGGAAGGGTCAACCACTTCTGACTACTGTCTACCTGGTAAACTCTAAAAGGGTCTCCATAAGCCAGAACTATCTTGATAGCACACAATTGGTCAAAGGACTAAAATGGGCATGGTTGCAGAAGGTGATCTCCAGAATCACCCTCTCAGAATGGCCACTGGGGGTTTATGGGGATTGCAGTCCAAAAGGTAAGTTTTCTAAGAGCCACAATTGTTAGTCATGTATCATAATTTGTGGGCAAATGTGGAAGGGTTGTAATATTGTTCCCTTCTTTTGAACCAGCCCCCTCACCTTTTCAAGCCACCCATTTGCAGGTCCACCATAAGTTGCAGATGACTTGGTGGCACACGACAACACAGCAGTGTAACTGTACCTTTCACCATGGTCTCTGACCAGTGGAAGTTAGCACACATTTGCTGAAGTGGCACCTCCGGGCTAGGAGACAGGTAGACTGCTTAAGATGAATGCCAGTAAAGCTGTATTCTTGCCCAGAGATACTGTTGTTTGTAATTAGGACTCCAGAAACTATGCTACAGTGGCTCCCTGTCCCAAAGAAGTGTGAACGGGGTGCTACTTAAATAAGACTAAGGAGGAACCTTTTAGAATAGCTGTAGATCCAGTCAGACCACTGGTGCATCTAGCTCAGTTCTGTCTATACTACCAGCCATTGGCCAATGAGTGGCACATTATATTGGGCTCCAGCCTGATCTAGGGTGCACGCCACCAACAGCACCTGTGTTCTGTTTCTGCTTAGTGTTCTGCTTATATACCATCCCATAGTGCTTCATGCACTCTCTGGGTGGTTTACAATTTAATTATGCAGGCTACACATTGCCCCCCCCAACAAGCTGGGTACTCATTTTACTGACCTCAGAAGGATGGAAGGCTGAGTCAACCATGAGCCTGCCACCTGGGATCGAACCCCAGGCTGTGAGCACAGTTTTAGCTGCAGTACAGGCATTTAACCACTGCACCACGAGGCTTCTCATAACATTAAAAAAATGGCCAAAAAACTAGGCAGCAGGGCTCCAGATATTGTTTGAAAGGTTCAAATCTGAAAAAATATCAGGACCTGGCATTTGCAACAAGCAACGTGTGCACTGCATCAGCTCTGCTCTCCTGCTCCATTGTAGTCATCTGGACTCCCACAGTACCGATTGTCTGTTATGCTAATTTGTTGCCCAAAATTAAAAAGAAAAAAATCCTGATGCTCTTGACATGACAGTGTTGTTGCCCTGAAATATTAGAATCAGTGTTCATTCCCTACCCATGGGGCACAGGCTTATTTTAAAGACTGCTAATGGCCCATTTGGGAAAGGAAGGAAGGAAGGAAGGAAGGAAGGAAGGAAGGAAGGAAGGAAGGAAGGAAGGAAGGAAGGAAGGAAGGAAGGAAGGAAGGAAGGAAAGAAAGAAAATATCAAGCAAAAAATTTCTGGCAATGCCTAATGTGGCAGGACTGAGTAGGTATACATGTCTAGACTTCAATGTGTGAACAGGTAAAGGTGGAGTGATGCCATTTATGGTATGCTGGCAAACCAAGTATATACAGCAGTGGTGGCCAAACTTCAGCCCTCCTGATGTTTTGGAACACAACTCCAAGAATTCCAAGCCTGTATTGCCAATGACAAAGGACTGTGGGAGTTGTGGTCCAAAACATCTGGAGGGCCAAAGTTTGGCCACCACTGACATACAGTGTTACCATCAGCAAAGGTGACTGTGCCAGTGGAGTGGTGATCTCACTCTGAGTTTTAGCACAGAAGGAGCTATCCATGGTGCTGAACCCACTTGGGGAACTACTATTAAGCACAGTGGGCAACTTATTTTGAGGCAGAAATTAAAACCTGGAGTGGATTTGCAGCTGACTGACCTTGAGATCCCCCACTGAATACATGTAGATCTTGTTCATCCCTTTATGTGCATGTGTTCCAGCAGCATAAATATAGCACAGCGAGTTTAATAACGAAGGCAACTCCATTACACAGACCGACCAATAGATGTCACTTGGCATTACTGAAAGACCTGACCATTTGTTAAAACATTTTCATTACTATCATCATAAACAAAGAGATGAAATGTCCATATGGGCAAATGTATTCATTCCATGACCCTAAGCTTGAGGTATGCAGGGGAAAAGAAAGTCAAGGGCAGGAAGATGGAGAGAAAGGAAAGATGAGGCAAGCAACGAAAGCCATCTAGATGTCCACAAGGAAGGATGGGTGGGACCAAGATGACCCAAAAATCCATGGCAGGTATCACCAAATGTAGTGTTAGCCAAATGTCATTTGTAAACTAACCTGTTGTAAAAAAGTCAGACAACCAATGCACATTTATTATGCAGCTCATGGGTATTTCTCTCAGGCACTGGAGATATCTAGTTTCCCTCAACTTCTGACTTTTTGGGAAAAGGGAGAACTCTCTGAAGGCCACTCTCATTGTCAAAACTGCCAATGTGCCCTGCCTGAGACCCTTCCACTCTCCCAGCTTTCCACAGGCCCCTTCCTCTCCCTGGCCATGCCACCCAACCCATTATCCTCAAGAGAGCTCTGAGTCTTACTAACCTACAGGTGCCCTGTGCCATTTAGGCAGTCCAATTAGAGCTGGATGCTGCTCCGAGGTGTGGCATGTTGTTTGGGGGTGATCCTTGCATCCACATGATTCTGGGGCTGGAAATTACACGGCAGTTCAAAGAGCCCCCTTTTAGCATCCTCTCCTGCCTCCTCATCCAGAGGAAAATTGTGTAATTAGTTGCCATTAAAAAAAAATTACAGGTAAGGGGCTTGCCACCAAGAGACAAGGATACCACTGGATTTTAAAGAGAATAAAAGAGAGTGATGACAATGGCAACAAAAATAGGCCATCCTCCCATCCTTTTCTGTCTCCTTCTGAGAGTAGGAGAAAAATTCATTCAATGATTCATTCATTCATTCATTCATTCATTCATTGTTGGTACATGATATATTACTAATATGAGGGATCTGGTTAAGTTGGTCCCAATGATCTTATAATCTGAAAACTGGATCAAACTGGAGCTATTCTACCCATACTTAAACAAAACAAAACAAAAACCAAATCCCCCAAACATTAGTTCCTGACAAGGGTTCAAAAAAGTGCAGAAGGCATGACAAAGGATTGGATTGGTACACAATTCCCAGAATGTCACATAGATGGTGAAAAATGGACTGAACCTGGCATGTCAAAAGTGGTCCAAAAGGCCAGGATAAAGAACTGTCTTCTTTTCCTCCCAAACTTTCTTGATCCCATCAAAAGTTCCAGCAGGGTGAAAGGTAATTCTTGGTCCTGTGCATCGTCTTCCTTGAATCGCCAGGCAGATATTCTTTACTTTAGCTTCCCTTTTTTTGATATCTGGATTTAAAGATGCCAATCAAATGGGTGATGTAAAAATAATGGATTACACCTCGAAGCACATGGCATCTCTTTCTCTCTGAGTTTTAGAGAGTTGAAGGTCCAGGCAGGAGAGGAAAACAAGGGGAGGGGGGCAAAACAATTAGAGGAAACATCCCCCCCACGTTTTCCTCAAGGAGAGATTCTCAGTTTTGTGGTGATTTCTTTTTTTTGAATTTTTATTTATACTGGTATCTCACAAAGTAAATAAACAATTATACACTTTTACAATTCCGATCCATAACCGTTTACATAAATTGTGAAATATTAATGAAGAGAAGAAAAAAGAAAAAAGAAAAGAAAAAGATGGAAGAGAAGAAGAAAAAAGGGAGAAAGAAAAGAGAAAGGAGGAGAAAAGAGATAGGGGGAGAAGGGGCAGAGGAGCGAAGAATTCAGAAGATGAAACAAAACAAGTAATATGTAAGGAACCAGGATACAATATTTACATGATTACATATATCATTGTAGTAGTTCCGTCTATATTTGGTCTTTGCTTATGTCTTTGTCTCATGGTTATAATTCACCTCCTTTTTTATATTTATATTTAAACCAATCATAAAATAAATTCCAGATTTGTGCAAATTTGCTTTCATCTTTTTGTTTTAAGGTCATAGTCAGCTTATTCATTTCTGCACATTCCAATATTTTTGCAATTATCTCATTGTCAGTCGGTGTAGCTTTAATTTTTCATTTTTGAGCCCATGTTAGTCTGGCTGCCGTTAGTATGTGTACCATCAAATAAAGCACTTCCCTTTTTAAATTGTTGGCAGTGATTATTGAATACTTGTGGTTGTTTGCTCCTTTTTTGCAATAGAAAAGTACACTAACCCAGCATCCAATCATGAACTTCTTGGTGGTCGCCCCTTGACTGGGAAACCTATTGCCCTGGGCAGCCATTAAATGGACATTGAAAACTTGGCTTTTAATTCCAGCCTTCCCCAAGTCCCAGTCACAACTGCACTGATGCACTGCATTCAGTTTAAGACCCACACTCCTTGTGCCCCTTCTTAATAGCTATTGTTGCTTGTTCTTTTTCTGTTTCGGCTTGTTTTTATTTTGCTCACACTGTTGTTTTATATAATGTTGTCTTATTTAATAATTACTTTTGCTTTCTTGTATTTCTTATTGTTGTAAACTGCCCAGAGTAGCCTTGTATCTAGTGTGTGTGTGTGTGTGTGTGTTGTGTCATTACACTCGTGACCGACTCTTTGTGACCCCATGTCCATGGAGTTTTCTTGCCAGGAATACTGGAGTGGCTTGCCAGTTCCTACTCCAGGCGCCTACAGCACCTGGTATTCCCTGGTGGTCTCCCATCCAAGTACTGACCAGGGCTGACCCTGCTTAGCTTCCGAAAATAGGCAAGATTGGATGTGCTTAGGGCATCTAGGCAGCTTGTATCTAGATGGGCAGCATAGAAATCCAATAAACGAAATCAAATCAAATGAAAATCAGAAACTTGGGGGAGATGAAAGGGTCGTCCTTGCCCCACCTACAGTAGGTCCACTGACTCAACAGGATTTATTTAAGTGGTGACTTACTTCTCTGCAATTGATTCAATGGCTTCCTCTTCAGCTGTGTTTGCACAACAGAAATGCCTCTCCTTTATCTCACAATTTCCCCCTTGTGGTACGTTGTGAGATCCCGTCACGAGATTGTTATATCATGTCAAGAGTTCAAATGCCCATCATTGGTCCTGCATAGCCAGAATTACATTAAAGTTTCATTAAACGATTCAAAGATGAGTCAATGCACCGCCAAGCTATTTATTAAACAAACAAGTAAAGGTGTCACGGCCCAGTCTGTGTCAACCAGAAGACTGGGCTGTTGACCGACTGGAGATCAGCAACATCCATATCCCAAGACCACCAACTCATACTCTAGAGTGGGCAAAAAAGGTGGGCTATAAAGCAGGGGGTGTGGGGAGGAGTAGGTCCCTGACTTTCAAGATTTGCTGCAGATTTTGCTCAACTGTAGTGGGGTGGGTGGGTGTTGTGAGATCCCATGTGCATCATCTGAACCCAAAAGACCAAGCTGTCCCTCAGTGACTGTATGTCTGAAAGGGTTTTGTTTTTAATAGATTGTGGCACAGTGCTGCTTTGAATGTGTTTTGGAGCTCCTTTTGTTTAGTGTTTTTAGAATGGCATTTGCTTATACTCTCTCTCTCTCTCTCTCTCTCTCTCTCTCTCTCACACACACACACACACACACACACACACACACAGAGAGAGAGAGAGAGAGAGAGAGAGAGAGAGAGATGGACGGACGGACAGACGGACGGACGGACGGACGGACGGAAGATAGATAGATAGATAGATAGATAGATAGATAGATAGATAGATAGATAGATAGATAGATAGATAGATAGATAGATAAGATGCATATGCCAGTTGAACCATAGAATGAGAGACCATATTTTAAAAGCATATAACATGCAAAGCTGTATCTAGTGGGGTCTGCCCTCTCATGAGAGGAGGAAGAGGGCAGGTCGGAGGCATTGCAGCTCGTGACCTGCTGCTTGTCTTCCTCTGTGGTGAAGAGTGTTCTAGTTTCATGAAGACACAACAACACAACTTCTGTCCAGACAACATGCTTTATTTTTTTCTCTCCTGGAACATCTGTGCTTTCTGCCTATCTTCATGTTTGTCCCTTCTTTTTGCTCAAAGGGCAAAAACTAAAATCCATGTGGTGGGTGATGCAGCTCAGAGCTTGCCATTCTCTTTTCAGTACAGGCTGTGCTCGTAGTTTTGCTGGTTAAAAAAAAAACCAAGGCTTTAAAAAATGTATGCCATATTATATTGATTTTGTAAATTACCAATGATTTTATTCTTTTCAGTACCTCTCTCTCACACACACACTGAAATTCCCTTGAATCAAGTAATGAATAAAAGCTTTTCTATTGCTAAAGTATTAGTTTAAGCTTGATGGGAAAATATGTACCGTAGAGCATACATTTTCAGTTCCCACAAAAATTTCCATTCCCCCCTCGCCTCTCAGGGTTGGGAGTAGTAGCGGTGGTTATGGGGGAAGTGGGTGCAGGGCTTGCCCCTCGTAGCTTTAATGTCTGCAAATTTTATCTTTCTGCTGAGATCTCTATTGGGGGATCCCCACCACCGGGAAAGTGGGTTGTCCCCGGACTATCTTGAGAGATTCCTCTGCCATGTCAGTGCCCCTTGTTTGTGCTACGATGTGTTTCATTGTCCTAGAGCCATCAGGGGGTTGCCCTGTGCAACAGCACGATGCCAGGTTGAGCTCCTATGATGAATGAGTGGAATTACTCTGATAATAGCCCTTTAAATGAATGTGCCACTTGGAGATGATGTATTTCTGTGCACAGATGAAGGATGCAGGTGGATTCTACTCCCCGTTGCCAGAAGCTGCTTGTTCTAGTGAAATGAGGGATCAACCAGTAGGTGCATTAACAGGCACTGGGTGGGAATACCAGGTCTGGAGATCCCCCCACCCCGAGCCTGGACTTGACAGAGACAATGTCACAATATGACAACACAGGCTGACAAGACTGCTGAACGACCACTGCATAGGGATAGGAGTCCTTCTTGCCATTCAGAAAGGCAGTGATACAACTCATACTTTATTTTTCTTTTTTTACACTTGCATGATCTCAGCGTTGTTTCACAGCGGTGTGAGAACTGCTAGTGTGACATAGCCTCTGTGGCAGAGATCCCCCGAGGTCACTGGCATGTTTAGATAGAAAAGCATCACCCACCTGCAAATATGATGTCATGTTATTGAGGTTGCCTGGTGATTTTGTGGACCTAGGGTGGGATAGCAGAGCCATCAGCACAGAGGTTAAGAGATGACACCACTGAGGCATCAGATACTCCTTGGGGTGGTCCCCACAAGTTTCAAGAAGGCAGGCCTGGGAGGAGGACAACAGGATGTGCAGAACAAAAAGACATGAGCAGAAAGGGACATATCACAATACGCACAGGCAAGCAGCAATTCAAGAGGCAGTGAAGCACAAACTTTTGGTTGGTGCCAGTTCCTACACCAGGTGCCTACAGGACCTGGTATTCCCTGGTGGTCTCCCATCCAAGTACTAACCAGGGCCGACCCTGCTTAGCCTGATTTGGGAAGCTAAGCAGGGTCAGCCCTGGTTAGTACTTGGGTGGGAGCCCACCAGGGAATACCAGGAGCTGTAGGCGCCTGGAGTAGGAACTGGCAAACCACTGCAGCATTCCTGCCAAGAAAACTCTATGGACATGGGGGTCACAAAGAGTGGGTCATGACTGTAACAACACAATACAAACACAGGAAATAAATACTTATCAACAACTACTTACTTGTAATTAACCCCATCTGCAATAACCAAAGACACAGGCTGCATAGAAATTATTACTTAATGAGGGGGTCGCTTCAATTCCCTTGGGGTGTCGCTGTGACTATGAGGGTCACTTCCAGAGTGTCAGGGGTCTGGCATCAGTAAATAGTGAAGGTGATTCAGGCAAAAGTCCATAGGATGCCAACGGTGGTTTGTGCGGTGCCTGGTGCTGCCACCTTGGTGAGTACTGAGGCATCAAGGAGGTGGATGGGAGGAGAGTATATTCTGAAACATAGGAAAGTGGCTTGCAATATTCAGAAGCAGCTTTTTAAAAATAACTAAAAGGGGGCAGTTATGCTACTTTTGAGGAAGAAAGCAAAAATTCTCTCCCCCCTTCCTTTAAAATAAAGCTTAATATTTACAATAACTAATTGGTTCTTGGAGAGCTTGTAATGAAATAAGCCATCGATTCCTTTTTAAAGTAAATTTCCAAATTCGGTTTAAGTAAATTTCCAAATTCGGTTTAAATTCTGGGGAGAAATGGAAAGCACTACTCTTGATCATCAGATTTTGTGATTAGGACATTTTGCCCAGGTATTTCTGCATATTGGCTACATGAGCTCAGCCAAGGACAAGGGCAGGTACAATTCTCATGACTTGAAAGAAATTCCATGCTTAAAGTACTTTTAGCTTGCTACGATATGTGTGCATGCATGAAAAACAGCAGTGGAAATTTGCATGGATATTTTTTTAAAAATCAATAGGTGAGCATGCAAAACAATGTATTAGCAAGTACATTGCAGGTTGTACGTTTTTGCAGTATCTCAGAGGAACAGATCTGTTCCATCTGAAATACTTTTTTATTTTATTTTCCACCTTGTCCCCCTGCCCTTTTTACAAAGATTCTGCAAAGAATCTTCTCAGTTTCACAAGTCTGTATTATCTCCCCTGACATAAGGAAAAGTTGTGATGGTTAGCAACACCAGTTTCCTTCACTGTTCAAAGCAGAGAGGCTAGGGGAAAAACAATATGTCCCCTGAAAAACATTTCCTCTATCATTGGAGATTAGAACAATTCTATCAGGTCGGAACACTGAGATGCTTATTATTACTATCACAGAGGAGAACTAAACAGGGCAATGCCATTATTGTAATTTAATTTATTAATTTATTTTTATTTTAGAGTATTTTACCCCACCTTTCTCCTTGGAAAAGGACCCAAGGTGGCTTACAGTAATGAAGGATAATATACAGTCCAATACAATTAAGACATGTTCAAATATTGATAACAAGGAATTGAGGCACATCTTACAGCATTAATGGACAACATTACATTAAATCTACAAGGTTATAAATAGTTATAAACACAGAGTCTATGTGAACCCATAGATTCATATGAAAGACACGCAATAGGTAGTTCATCATTCAGGGAAAGCTTGCCTGAAGAGAAAGGTCTTTGCCTGTTTCTGGAAAAACAGCAGAGATGGGGCAGTCCTGGCCTCTAGTGGGAGGGAGTTCCAGAGTCTGGGAGCAGCAGCTGAGAAGGCCCTTTCATGTGTTCCCATGAGACATATCTGTGAGGGTGGCGGGATGGAGATAAGGGCCTTTCCTGATGTCCTTAACACCCAGGTCGGTTCATACTATGAGATTCGATCTTTAAGGTAGCTAGGACCCAGGTCATACGGTGCTTTGTAGGTCAAGGTCAGCACCTTGAATTGTGCCCGATAGCTGATTGGCAGCCAGTGGAAATGCTTTAATAGGGGTGTAATGTGATCTCTGTACCCCACCCCAGTTTTCAGTCTGGCTGCTGCATTTTGGACCTGGTGAAGTTTCCTGAGACTTTTCATCTGTAGTCCCACATAGAGCGCATTATAGTAGTCTAGCCAGGCCATCAAATATGTGTCTTCAAATATTTTATGGGACAGGATATTGAAATGGGCAGGTCTCAGTCCCACCCTAATCTCAGTTGGGGGGGGGCAATTAGAAATAGGGTTCTGAAGCCTTTTGTGTTCTTTTTTCTGTTTGTTTACATCAAATGTCAATCCTTCCCCTTCTCTCTACTTACTAACAGGGCAATGCAAAAAGCTTAACTGTTTCACACTTTCCACCCACTTTCTTCGCCCCCTGTCTTCAAGTCTCTGATGACTGGATCAATATTTTTTCAGCACAAAACAACGAGAGTTCACTTCTAAGGAAAAGAGCACCCTCCTTTGTTGCCCTGAGTTGCACTAACATGCAAGATCAAGGAGGGTGTTGCTCCACCCACTGAGTGCCTCTGGGCTTATTTGCCCTGCCCTAGAGTTCAGCCAGAGATGCACAAATTTGCTTGATGTGGTTAATTTTTCACATATTTGTCCAAGCACAATGCACTTTCCTAATATTTACAGTATATGGGGGGATCTCTCTCTCTCTCTATCTCTCTCTCTCTATCTATCTATCTATCTATCTATCTATCTATCTATCTATCTATCTATCTATCTATCTATCTATCATCTATCTATCTATCTATCTATCATCTATCTATTTATCTATCATATTCTGACTTACTTGAGACAAATATCCCCTTTCCTATGGCAGTCAAATATAAGGACTGGAGTTTGGAAGGGAATGAGGCTCAGTCAGAAGTTTTAGAAAAGTTTGACAGGTGAGAACCAAGTAAGCAGGCAAGTGTATCCAGAGCAGGAGGGTGGGAACACAACCCCAAAATTTTCTGATTGTGATGCAAGGAAAGGTCGACAAGAACACAAGAACCTAAGAAGAGCCATGCAGGACCAGGCCGAAGGCCCATCTAGTCCAGCTTCCTGTATCTCACAGTGGCCCCACCAGATGCGTCTGGGAGTGCACGAGACTAGATATCTGTCTCCTGATACCACTCCCCTGCATCTGGCCCTTGAAGTACCCTGGTTTTAAGTCTGGAGATTGCACATCTCCATCATGGTTTGTAACCTGTGATGCACTTCTCCTCCAGGACAGTCCAGTGCTGTCTTTTTTTACAGGCCTAGATAATCGTTCTCCATTTATGTTCTGCTCAGGGAGCCATGCACAAGCACCCAAATGGGGTGGGGTGGGGTGGCTCCAGGAGTTTCCATCAAAACTCAGTACCACTATTCCCTGCATTTCCTCCATGACACTGCCCTGCCCCCCATCCCACCACCTTCCAGCTTTTCCCGAAGAAAGGCAGGGGGAGAGGGAGAGATTTACAGAAGCGAACGGCAATTTGATGCAGTACCTCCGCCTCCGCCTGCTGCGTCGCCAGGATTGGAATAAAGAATCCATTAAAATAACAAAGCACAAAGCGAAAAGGGGCGCCAGAGAGAAAAACAGATGTGTGTGCAGCACAAACAATAGTCAAAATTGGATTTGAGATAGCAACGGGGCACGCGGGCAGGGAAGCTCTGGGTGCATCAAGGCGGGGAAGGAGAATGTGGAGGGGAAAGAGGAGCTCGAAAAGCACGTTTCTTCCCGGCGAAGGTGGCCATCGGACCGGCCTTCCCATCTGGAGATAACAGACCACAAGCCCTTGAGGGATTGGGAACCGTCTCTTCAATCTATAATTATATTTGTATGTATAATTGTGTTACCTTACCCTGAGCCTTTGGAAAAAGAGGAGAGGCTTACTGGTTTATGCACCCCACCCCACCCCACACACACCTTCTCCATCCCCAAGTGTGTCCCAACCAAGACACTTGAAATGGAGAAGCGATTTAAAAGCAAACACAAAATTCAATTAAAACGACAAACTGCCTCAACAGATGCTAAACCCCTCAATCTTCTATGCTCAGTGAATCCCAAAAAAGGACAGCTAAAAGAGAAAACATTTCCAGGCTCTGACTTTAGAGGGTCTCCAGGACAACGGAATTCCACATGTGTGTGGTGGGGTGTTCTAGGAGGTCTCTCGGCATCCCAGTGATGCACGGGCAGAAACCTCAAGGAGGAGCTCTTAAAGCATTTGTGTCTCTCTTCCTAAGGTAGTGGAACCGTCAGCGGCCAAGAGGACCAGCAACAGGAACAGCACTTTGTTCAAAAGATTTGTGCTGCATGAGTGGACAAGGAGCCGCTGTTGTTGTGGTCGATGGTCGTTCATCTTGATAATCCTCCTAACACTCTGCCTACTAAGGTAGTCCAGAAGCGATGAGTTACTTACATCTACAGCCTCACACAGGGAGATGACAATCTCTTCCAAATCAGGATGAAACCGGGCATATTGGCTAAATATCCGAGAGGAAGTCACAACTCAAGTAGGCCCTCCGATCAGTTGGGGTTTGGTGAGTCAAGGCCTCTGTAAGTCCTATGGGTTCAACAGGCCTAAACTTACTGTTGGATGTCAGCCAAATGGTTTTAGAACAGGGATGGAAGAGGGTTTTGTTTCTGTCCTTTTCCTAGAGGAATTTTCTAAAATAATCTCTCTCTCTCTCTCTCTCTCTCTCTCTCTCTCTCTCTTTCAGCTGAAAGTTGGTTTCACACGACCACTAAAATCTGCAGCAAACTTTGATCTGGATCATCCCCCAGAGCGTTCACGTGGTTGATGTCGTGGATTGGATGTTCCCATGGCTGCATTTTGAAAATCCGCAACCGCTCTGATCCCACAACTGAGAACCACAGCAAAGATATCATAATAGGGGTGAAAAGGTTTTAGTGTGGATTTCCCATGTTCCCATGGACTCAAGTAATGGTTTAAAATCTGCATTTTAACAGTGACAAGGATTTTACCACCTCGAGACCAGGTACTTGTAAAATGTGCTGGGTTGCGCTTAAGTGGGCATGGTCGCAAGTCCGCTGCTCTTGGAAAAACAATTTTATGCTCCGCATCTGCAAGCACTTTGCAGTGGATTTTAGTGGTCGTGTGAAAGCAGCCTTAGACATGTTTTTTAAAAATCACATGCAGAAGAAACTAGAACTGGCAGGCTCATCTAACTGGACTGAGAGGAGAAGAAAAACCCTGACCTTTTACATTCAACCAAGTTTGTTCTGGATGAGGGCTGCTTGATTTTTCTGAAATGCTCCTAATGGTGAATACTTTCTGTATGTTTATTTATTTATTTTTATTTATTCGTTACAGTCATGACAAGGACTCTTCAATCAGAATAAACAGTTAAAACTCCCATGTCCATGGAGTTTTCTTGGCAGGAATACTGGAGTGGCTTTACAGTCAGGTCCTACTCTTCAGGCACCTCCATGGAGCTTTCTTGGCAGGAATACAGCACCTGGTACTCCAGGCACCTACAGCACCTGGTACTCCCTGATAGTTGCCCATCCAAGTACTAGCCAGGCCCAACCCTACTTAGCTTCTGAAATCAGTCCACATCAGATGTGCTCAGGGCATCTAGGCAGCTACTATGGCAGGCAATTACAAGGCAGACGTCTCTTTGGGTCAGGAGTAGCTACCCCAGTTGACCTGGCCAATGCCAACTGGAGAACATTCAGTTCCAGTTAATTTGGGAAGCACTGGCCAAAGCTCCTTACAGAAAGAAACCAGACTTGGAAACTCTCGAATTCAGGAGAAACTAAAATGTCTGTCTTTTCAGATTCTAAAGTTAAAGCATCATATCTAATCTGGAAATACTTACACAGTATTAAATCCAAACACACTTTCCCCTCACATGGATCAATCTTCCATTCAAGAGGAAGGAGGGAGGGTGAGACCACATTTGAGATGGCCAACTCTGCAAGCTCCTAGACAAATGATAGATGTAATCAAGAAAACGTCTTCCCTCCAGCCTCATCAGCAGAGCCGTTTTCCACTTTTAAAAAGCCCCCCCCCGCCCTGGTGTTAAATTAGTCTATTAAAGACGGAGTAGCTAGATGGATAAAAGTACACATGGCACTTTTAATGATTAAAAAAGACAGGGCAGCTAAAGAATTTGGGAAGGGTTCCGATTGACAGATGAGCTGGCATTTCAGCGGTGTGGTGGGAATGTCCATCTTTCCATTTTGAAAGGCAGGAGGCACCTGAGCTTTCCTTGCAACTCAAGGTTGTTATCAAAAGTCCCTTTTTTTAAAAAAAGAACAACTGATCACATCTCTCTTCATCTTCAGGCTGCTAACTGCCCCCAAATTTCCCCGGTTGGACTCAGAACATATATTGGTCCCCAGCCAGGAAGAAGGACCCCACAAATGGGTGGAGTTGCAGGTTGGGAATGGTCCTTGTTTAGATTACATATCTCAGGACCCCTCTCCATGAAGGCTGATGGCTCCGGAGTCAAAATGTAACACCAATGAGTGCCTTTCACATGACAAAGTGACCGCCTCTATATTGGCCACCAGGAGCTGCCGTCATTGTGCCTCTTGAACAAATGCACCTGTAGTTATTTATGCTATTTCCCCTTCCATCCAAGATCATGTAATTTGTGCAAGTTCTGTCTGGATAAAACAAACTTCCTGTCTCTTTGACAAGCAAAGTGTGTGGGGTGGTGGGTGGGTGGGGAGCACACACGCATGCATACATGCACATGCACACATGCACACGCACACGCACACACACACACACACACACACACACACACACACACACACACACACACACACACACACATGCAAGCAGAAAGCAATGGGGCAATTGTTTTTTTAAAAGCAGCAACATTCCCTTCAGATGCTTGTAATCCTTAAAAGATGACTTAAACAAAGCGGTAGTTGTCAACATTTTGCACAGTTTGGGTGAATGTATTGAAGCAAAATTCAAACATGCTTGGAATTATTCAGCTCTTCCCTGACTCATTCAGATCCACACAAATGTCAGTCATACTCCAACTGCTGACTTACTTTGACCCCAGACTCGAAGTTCTGTAAGTGCTTTTGAGAAACACTTGTAATTTAATATTTCTTGTGCCACACATTTATATTAATCAGTTTGCTTTTTAAAGGGCTTCTTTTCAAGTGCCATTTAACAAGGCTGCAATTACTCCTCTTCCCCAAAGTGCGGGGTGGTGGTGGTGATGAGTAACCACTCCTTGATTCAGTTACTCAGCAGAATATAAGAGAATGATTTAAGCACAGTCTAACCTTGTATTGCCTATTCTAACTTGCAGCAGACTGCCAGCGGGTTCGACAAAGCAAAATCCCACACCTGCCCAATGATGTCAGGGATCAAACCTCCTGCATCCAAAGCAGTTCTCCCAACAATGAGCGAGAACAGCTAACTTGTTGGATGGTACCCAATTGGTGGCTCTCAGATCTGGCTGGAGCAGAACAAGCAGAAATTGGGAGAATTCAGTTTCTTCCTTTTTTAACAGGCTGGGATGAAGGATCTTTGTTTTTTTCATGAGTTTTGGACTGCATTTCCCATCAAATGCAACTAGCCTGGTCAATGGTCAAGGATTATGGGAAGGTCCTGCCTGGAATAAGCTGTGGATTTTTGTGTTGTTGTTGTTGTTGTTGTTGTTGTTGTTGTTGTTGTTGTTGTTGTATATTTTTAAATTTTAAACTTTCTTTAAATATTAAATAATTTTGAACTTTTTTTTACATTACTCTTGTTCTCTGACTGGAGAACTCATGACCTGTGCTGGGATTCTAAATACTGTACAGTAGTGCCTTGTATAAAGTAATTAATTTGTTCCAAATGAAATTATGTTAAGCAAATTTTCCTTTATACAAATTTCCCATAGGAATGCATTGAAAACAGAGTAATCCCTAATCGCAAATATTTTTATGTTGTATGGATTCACCCCATAGACTATTCTGTTAAGCAAATTTCCCCTATCTCCGGAATGTTTTATGTTGTACAGATTTTATGTTATACAATCTGTTTGTTATACAAGCAGGGGGACAGCCACACTCAACAATGCTGTAGCTCATTTTTGAGAGTCTGGAAAGGACATTCCCTTCCGTTTTACTTGTCGCAGAGCCTGGACTCACATGGTTGAAGTTCTGGGGTCCTTTGAGCACCAAGACATGGCATGATATGCTACCATCAGCTAAATACAATGGGCCCACAATTGTCAGAGGAGCTGAAATAAAAATGGACCCCCACATACACAAACATGATATTGTTGCAAGCTGTTCTGTTGTTAGGCCAGCTATTTGAGGGTGGTTGGATCTTCAACTGGTTAGTAAGAGCCAATTGCTTTACAAAAGACCTGGTTTTCTTTCGTTGATGTGGACTGACCCAGCGTTCTGTGTGGATTTTTTTTTTAAATTTGGAATTTTGGGGGGAAGGGGAGACAGGGCACTGATTACAGAGATTGTCAAGAAGAGTGCCCCAATTTTCAAATTTGCTACCATCCCATCAACTAGAAGTGGCTGGGATGGCCCATGATGAGTTCAAGGTGGTTTTCAGAAATGACCCCAATTCTGCCTGGGGAGGTTCTTTCCTAACCCAGATAGACCCAGCATCTGATTGCATATAGCACAACTTTAAAAAACCCACAGCTGGACAAGAAGGAAAGATTATTTACACTGCTTAGATTATGCAGATTGAGCAATCTGTCTGCTTGCAGGATTGTTAGCCAAATAATAAAAATAATAGTCATTAGAAGGGTATTCAAAACTTAATGATCGTTGTATGCTTAACTGATCAAACAAATGAAAGTGTAATTCTGAATGCACTGGGCAGGAAAATATTTAATATTAGAATAGCAATGCTAATGAGTACTCAGCCCAAACAATAGTTAATGTAAAACCAATCATTCAAGTCTGTATTGAATGAGAAATTAATTAAACAAACTGCACTAATGGATATCACTTATGGAGCTAATGAGCAGAGAATGCCAGATTTGCAGAATTAGGCTGTCAAGATCACAGCAAAATTCAGCCAAAAAACCCCAACAGGTGTAGCTTTTTATACCACAGAAACACTAGCAGAGACGGAGGTGAGCTGCACCTGGTGAACTCCTGTCAATGATGCTCTTCTGGCTGAGGTTAGGGCATGCGTCATCAATGTGGTTCTGTTCATAAATAGGGTTCTCAAACTGAACCACCCCTTCCTCCACTTACCCTCCCCCTTCCCCACAAACACACACACATGCTAGAGGGAGGCAGCAGGTTTAAATCTCCCTTAACTTCAAAAAAAAAAACCACCCCAAACAACAACACATTTCTTATCAGTACTACTCTGATGACAGTAGTGCAAAAGAAAAGGAAAGCAATCTCACCTCCATCCTGTCCTGGGTTGACCCATAATGGCCAAATAATTCTGGGAAATGTGATTTTTCCCAGGTCTCTTGCAGGTAAACATGGAAAAACTTACTTTTTGGGGCAGCAATGCCCAGAATCTTCTAGCCCCATATGCTCAGCAGCCCTGCCGGTTGGGAGGGTTGGTGGGAGTAAATTTTCCCTGCCTCTGATTAAGAGTAACCTTGGGAAAGTTACATTTTGCACAGCACCTACTAGGAACTAGGTCATTGCCACATCAGTGCTACAGAGTCAGTAGCAGGAGAAAGAACAAGAAAAAAAGTTAGTGCTGGTCGGATCCTTTGATACATATAGTCACGTATACAGTAGGACCCCTGTATCCGCAGGGGATTTGGTTCCGGGCCACCTTGTGGATAATGAAATCTGTGGATAAGAGTGAACGTTCTTATCTGAAAGTGATGGCAGCAACAGCGGAGGCAGAGGTGGTCATGGTAGCTTTATTGCAGTAAACAATCAGAAACATCAAACAATTTAAAATAAATATAATTTGAAACTTGAAGTAGGTACAAAATTATACATTCTTCCATTAAAATCATAAGGGGTGGTGGTGAAAGTGGTGGCGCAGCACTGTCCAGGCTGCCGTGGGGCCCAACGTTTCACTCCACCCTGTCCACCATGCAATGCGGCCCTTCGTACTGCTGCTCACCAACCATGGATAACTGAATCCATGGATGGTGAATCAGCAGATATGGGGGTGCTACTGTAGATTCTCTCTCTCTCTCTCTCTCTCTCTCTCTCTGGATCCCACCACGACTTACTGCTTTTAAAATCATTCTGGGGGCCAGAAGTAAAGTGAAAGAGAACCTTATTGTTTGGATAAGGAAAGCTCCTTAGGGATTCTTCAGGAGCAGAGGGGCTTGTCAAGGCAGCCTCCATATGTACAGTTTGCTTGCAACCATCATGGACAAACCATGTTCCGCTCCCTCCTCCTACCAGGGTGTGGGAAGCAGCAGCAAGGGGCCAAGAAGGAAGTGAGCCTGAGAGTAGCAGTCTAAACACAGATATAAAAAAGACAAGACATTGGGGGGTGGGGAGGAGGTGAAATAGCTGGGCTGTCCCGTATGCTCAATGCTCCCCACATATTGCTTCCATTCGCTTTCTACATGTGTCAGTGTTCAATTCCAAGGTGTGACTGGGTAGAAGGATGTTTGGAACAGGGAATATTAGAAAGCAGGAATGCTTCTCCAGCTCACATTGAAACCCAAGCCAGATACTGTAAATACCAGTACTTTGTAGCAGAGTCTTAACCTGCATCATCTGCTATGCAAGGCAAATGGCATAAGTCTCTTAAGGAAACACACACTTTGCCCTGGATGGCCAGCCTTAGAAATGACAAATACCGACCCTGGTCCTTTCCCTTCTGGACTGCTGCTTCTTTTCAGGAGAAAAACAGCCACATGTTTCTGCCTCACTAGCCTTTGGTGCAATCTGCAATTTGTTCAGTCCCCTAGAGTAATCTAACCTAATTAAAATCACATAACAATAACTACTCCATTTTATAATGATTTCAAAGTACAGACCCAGGGGCTTCCCACTAAACACAAACCCCCACCTATGTCCAATTCTAGGGAAACTTTCTTCTCTTCACCCCTTTCCTCCTCCCTAGATGAATAGGTAGCCCCAAAAGAGTCACAGAATCATAGAATCACAGAGTTGGAAGTGACCTCAAGGGCTATCCAGTCCAACCCCCTGCCATGCAGGAACCCCCACCACAGTATTTCTGACAGGTGGCCATCCATCTTCTGCTTAAAAACTTCCAAAGAAGGGGACTCCACCACCCTCCATGGCAGCATATTCCACTGTCAAACAGCTCTTTCATGGGACAAGAAAGATGTGAAACCTTACTGGCCTCCTTATTTATTTGTATTTATTTTGAATATTTTCCCCCACCCTTTTCCTTGGAAAAGGACCCAAGGAGGCTTACAGTAATGAGGGACAATATACAGTCCAGAACATTCAAGACATATTCAGGTCAAGAACAGGGAATTAGAAGAGGCATCTTAGAACATTAAAAGGTAACACTAGAGCTATAAAGAGCATGCAAAAAGAAAAGAAAAATCTGTTATGAGGGGTGGAAAGTAACATGGAAAACAATGGTGTTCTTACAAAATCAGTCAATGCAATCATGCATGGTAATCCATCTAAAAGTCACATAGTAGGTATTCCCTCATGCAGGGAAAGCTTGACCTGAAGAGGAAGGTCTTTGCCTGCTTCTGGAAAGACAGCAGAGATGGGGCTGTCCTGGCCTCCAGCGGGAGAGAGTTCTGGAGTCTGGGAGCAGCAACAGAGAAGGCCCTTTCATGTGTTCTTCTGAGACGTACCTGTGAAGGTGGTGGGATGGGAAGACCTCTCCTGATGACCTTAGCACCCAAGATGGTTCATACTGTGAGATTCGATCTTTGAGGTAGCTTGGATCCAGGCCAATTTGTGCTTTATATGTTAAAGTCAGCACCTTGAATTGTGCCCGATAGCTGATTGGGAGCCAGTGGAGCTAATTTAGTAGTAGGGGTGTAATGTAATCCTGCCCCAGTCAGCAATCTGGCTGCTGCATTTTGGACCCATTGAAGTTTCCTGAGACCTTCCATTGGTAGCCCCACAGAGAGCACATTACAGTAGTCTAGATGGGAAGCAGGGTGTGCACCAGAGTGGCCAGAGCAGGTTTCTCAAGAAACGGGCGTAACACTTGTGACACTTCAGGTAGTCTTCATAAATAAGATCAGACCAAGAATGGGGAACGGGCTAGGGCTTGGCTGTATCACTCATAAGGCTGACTTGGCTTTAGGCCTTGGGGACCTGCAGGAACGATGGGGCCGTCAATTAACCAGGGTCAGGCTGCCACTTGTAGTGGGGTAAAAGACTGAAGAACTGGAGCTGCCCCCCCCAAAAAAATACCTTAAAGCCTAGGGGCCTGACCATGAGTTAAAATGGACCCCCAGGAAGCTGTTGCTTGGTTTCCAGCTTTCCCTATAGGTGCCACTGTCAAGGACGATGGGATCTGTAATCCAAGGGCCACCAGGATTCCCATTCCTGGGAACCCATAAGAAACTTGCTTTCTCTTTTCTTTTGCAAGGTTGTGTTATCCAGGGAACATTCTGGTTTCCGAGATCCCCGTGAGGATCTCTTCTGGGTGCGTCTTGGTAATCACGGGATCCTTCCGGATTCCTTTTTTTTGGGGGGGGGGCGTCCATTTCTTGCTGGGTCAGCTGCTCAGTGGGGCCCGCATCTCCTATGGGCCTTGCAACCCTCCCATTACCGCCGCCGTCCCAGCCTTCTCCCCCGCCCCATTTCCCCCACACCGGCCCTCCCGCTCGTCCCTCTCCGGCGAGGCCTTTGGGAAGCTCGGCTGAATGAATGCGCCTCCTTCTCCTCCTCCTCCTCCACCACCACTACCCGCAGCCGCTCATTTCTCTCTCCGAGCGCCGGTGGCAGCTCGGGAATGAAGCCCCGGCGTCTAAGCAAGGGCAGACTCATCAAAACGACTATAATACGGACATAGCGCGGGGTGGCGACGAGGAGGGGGGGGGGGAAACCAAGAAATATTAGCGCTATATAATAGCCAATTCCCCGCGTGAAAGAGGAGCCAGAGCGGGCGGCTTTATGAGCTCCTGTGGGATGGTTGTGTGTCTGTGGGGGGGCTGCCTGTGGGACGGGGGGGGAAGGTGGGAAGGGAAAACAAATCGCGGTTAATATGATATGCGCCAGCTGGGAAAGCCGGCGTCTCCCATCCTGTGGGTCCAGGTGTGTGTCTGGGGGGGTGGGGGAAGCGAGCGAGGCCGGCAGTCCTCGGGGGCCCTTCTCGCCCACCGGCGGCCGTCCCAGGAGTTGGCCCGCGGAAGGCAAGCAGGAAAGGGAGAGGAGGCGAACTCACGCACGCCCGGAGACTCCTGCCGGCCTCGTAATATGTGTGCATACTTATTCCTCCCCTCCCCCACACCCCTCCACCCTCCGTGTTTGTTTGTTTTTAAGCATCCACTGTTGCCCTGGCCTCTGCCCACCTTTGGCTGCAGCACCCTCCGCTCCACCAAACACCAAGTTCTTGGCGTGATGTGGGGCCTGCGGGTGGTGGTCGCATCGGGGGGTCTCCCCCTTGCAGCCCGGCTTCAAGGAAAGGGCATCGAAGTTGGAAGATGAGAAGCAGGATGGGTTCCCTGGAAAGTGGTTTTATTTTTTTATTTTAGAAATACCATCTGCTGTAAGTTATCCTTCAAGGAAAAATAGACCTCCGGGCGTTAGAAGAACATTCTGGCTTAAGATATTATGAAGTCCATGGTCGGCAGTGAGCACAACTGCTCTGTTTATATTATTTTAGAATAACCTTAGATAGAAACGAGTTCAGGCTCCTGATTGCCAACGTTCTTTGAGGACATGGCCCTTGAAGTAGAGGAAGTCTCTGATCCCTCAGCAGTCCTAGACTCCTCAGCCTACTATGCCATACAAACACAGGCCGTCCACCCCCCCTAAATACAGTGGTACCTCAATTTACGAATTTAATCTGTTCCGAATTAATGCTCTTAAATTGAACTACTCTTAAGTCGGGGTACCTATCTAAAAAATTGAAAAAATAAGTTTAAAATATTTAAAAATGAAAAAGATAATATTTGTATGTTGAGAAGACCATATCTAAAATTTGTAAGGCAGCATTTAAAATGCCAACAGTTTTATTTATTTATTTATTTATTTACTTACTTACTTACTTACTTACTTACTTACTTACTTACTTATTTGACTTTTATACCACCCATCTAGACCAAGGGCTACTCTGGGTGGTTTACAGCATGTGATAACAAACAAAGGAATACATTTTAAAAACCAAAATACAAGGTACATAATAAAACAAAATATACATAAATCAACAACAAAAAACTAAAATGAAGATAAAATGAAGCTAAAAATGGCAAGAGATTTGATAAAATGGGGGAGGGGGAGAGATGAGAAGAAAAATGGCTTTAAAAATAGTGCCTTGCTAAATGTTTGAAGAATCAGGGAACTCCTTTCCATAGAACCAGGTCTTCAATAGTTTTTTAAAAGTTTGAAGCGAGGGTGCCAGCCGAATTTCAGGAGGTAGATGGTTCCATAACTTGGGAGCAACCACGGAGAAGGCCCTACTCCTTGTTACAGCTTTCGGGCCTCCCTCGGGGTTGGGCCTCCCAGGTGTCCTGCCTGGCTGGCACGGGTGATCCTGGCAGTTCTTCTTGGGAAGAGCCACTCTGTCAGATCCTGAGGTCCCAAACCGTTTAGGGCTTTGTATGTTAACACCAAAACCTTGAAGTCAATGCGGTAGCGTACCGGCAACCAGTGCAGGGCTGCCAGCACGGGGGTAATATGTTGGTGCCTTCTTTGCCCCGTTAGAAGTGTGGCAGCTGTATTCTGCACTAGCTGCAATCTCCACATTAACCTCAAGGGCAGCCCCACGTAGAGAGCACTACAGTAGTCTATTCTCGAGATTACAAGTGCATGAACCAGCATAGTTAACGCCCTGATGTCAAGGAGGGCCCGCAGCTGGGCAATGAGCGGAACGGACCACTGATGCCACCTGGGTTTCCATGGTAAGTGCCAGGTCCAGTAGGACACCCAAACTGTGGACCCCATCCTTCGCGGAGAGAGTCACCCCCACCAAAGTGAGGGAGTTCCCCAACCCACAGACATCAGGGGGGCCCACATGCAGTTTTCCACTCTTAAGTCGAGCAGCTCTTAAGTAAGGGTACCATTGTATTTTTTTTCTCTCTGCTGCAGTTCCATGTACATACAGTACACAAAAGCTTCCCCGCTGCTAGTGCAATAGGACTGCAGTATCCACGGGGGATCCTTTCCCAAGCCCTCAGTCCTGCGGAAGTACCCAACGCTGTCTATTGCATTGTCTCTGGCTCCCCCTAGGGGCCATTTTTTATAATTATACCTTGGAGATATATATAAATAGGCATGGGGGAGTTATTAGTAGACATGGGCACGACTCGGCGAAATCCTCGTTTCCATTTCCGTTCCTTGTTTCCGTTATGTAACGAAACGAAGAACGACAATTACTCCGCCAGAACTCGAACTCGAACCGACTAAAGAAAAATTGGGTCTGATTTGTCATGGTCGTTCCTGGCGGCATTGCAGCGATCGCGCGATGCCAAGCCGCACAGGAAAAAAGTTTTAAAAATAAAAAAACCCCGATTCCTGGCCAAAAAAGCAGGCAAAAATATGCCTGCCTGAGGGCACCTACCAGAGGGGTGGTTTCTGGGGGGTGTCCCCGGCCTCCCCCTCCTCTCCTGGGCTGCGAGTGCCTGCGCATGCACATCCATTCCTCGTCGTCTCGCCATTAACTCGCCGTTCGCCAAGCGGTGTGGCACAGAAAAAAGTTTTTAAAAAAGCCTGATTCCCGGCCAAAAAAGCAGGCGAAAATATGCCTGCCTGGGTGAGGGCACCTACCAGAGGGGTGGTTTCTGGGGGGGGTCCCCGGCCTCCCCCCCTCTCCTCTCCTGGACTGCGCATCCATTCCTCATCGTCTCGCCAACTCGCCAATCGCAGTGCCATGCGGTGCGGGCGGGGGATCCAAAATGGGGCGACCGCAAAATATTTATTTATTTTGAAATCGTGGTGGTCCAAAAACACACCAAAGCACCACAGAAACATGCGAAAATAGCTATTTTAAAACTGCCTGAATTTTTACAGTAGCAGCAGTGGGTTTTTCTTGCAACAAAACATCTCCATTGATTTTATTTTATTTTATTTTATTTTTATTTTTTTACACCTGCGCAATGATGGGCTGGCCATGGGAATGGACCATGCAATTTTTGGAGCCATTCCACCAATTGCATGGCCACTTGACCAGGTTTTGACCAAGACTTCTGGGATGTGCCTGTCGGGCATAAAAAGCCCACTAACCGTAGCCTGAACCCTAACCCTAACCCTAACCCATATGCCAGTATACTGTCCTTCTTAGTGGGTCAGAGAAGCACCCAGAGGTGCACCCCACGAACTCACCCTAACCTTACCCGTAACAACCCTAAGCCTAGCCCTTGCGCTAACCCCCCTAACCCTAAGCCAAATCTGTACTCGCATTGCACACACGCAAGTACAGTTTCCTTCTTGGTGAACCACAGAGCGCCGAGACTGAGGAGGAGCCTTCCCCCAGTGTGCACACTGTGACACTGCAGTTAGCAGTGGGCCTGTGGTCAACAGAGAGAGGCACCCAAAAAAGAGGTGCCTCGAGTCTCAACTTGGTATGCATATCCAATTGGCTATGCATGCCATTTTGTAGCGGGCCAGAGGAGGCACCCACCCCAGAGAGGTGCCCAGGAGGCTTTCCCTTCATAGCGGGCCAGAGGAGGCACCCACCCCAGAGAGGTGCCTCCAGGAGCCCGCTCCCCCCCCAAACCAGTACTAATGACAGACGAAAAACTGACAAACGAAATGACAAATTTTTGGAAAATTTCACGAAAAATGGAAATGAGCCGAAACGGGCCGGCTCCGACACACGACAACTCGAAAACGTCATTTTCCCTGGTCGTGCCCATCTCTAGTTATTAGTATTTTTGGCCAGCTGATATGTGAATCAGCTGATCCTGCAGATGGGAGGGTCCTGTTATATCTCAAGTGGTGTAGGACCCAGGGGGTGGGAGTAAACAGCAGGTCATCAAGAATGAACAAAATACACAAAAAGAACTTCATCAGCCTTTTAGCAGCCCCTTCCAGGTGTGTTTGACTATAACTCCCATTCTCCACAGTCAATAGCTGAGGACAATATAGCATGTAGCCTTATAGTGTAATACAAGAGGAAGGTTTCATCTTATGAATAGTTAAACTGGTTTTTTTCTTTAAAAAATGCTGAACTAAAATCTCATGGATGACTACGTCAGTTTGTAATTATCCAGTAAATTGTGTGCTTCTCATGTGTTCCAGTACATTTCTTGGTTCAAAAATATATCTGCCTGGCTTTCTACCTGTCTCTCTAATATTCATGCTTGTTTTCTTTTTCTTCCACTGCAGATCGATACAGAAATTCAACAGAATCTGTCCATGAGTGAATAGTGAATGATTTTTTTTTTTTAAAAAAAAAAGAAAGGGGTGGGGAAAACATGGAATGGAAACACACTGATTCCTCTGGTCCTTGGTGGCGTTTAGAGAAATGCATCTTCTCTGAATGCGCATTCATTCTCGTCCAAATCTATTGGTTGACCTGAAAATCAATTCTATGTGGGGCGACATTTGCACGCCATGAAGACTCATTGGCACAAGCAAGGAGCAACTTTTCCACAAAGGGTTGGGGGAGAGAGAGCTTCAATTGGCAATAGGCTGCAACTGCCTGTGAGGAGGGCAGTTAAAATTAGGGCTGGCTTGTTCCCATTCTCTTCCATGGCAGAGACCTTGAGAACGTTAACTCATAAGCATTGCATCACAATTGTGTGTGTGTGTGTGTGTGTGTGTGTGTGTGTGGCGTTGTTACAGACTCTTCATGACCCCATGTCCATGAAGTTTTCTTGGCAGGAATACTGGAGTGGTTTGCCAGTTCCTCCTCCAGGCGCCTACAGCACCTGGTATTCCCTGGTGGTTTCCCATCCAAGTACTAACCAGGGCCGACCCTGCTTAGCTTTCGAAATCAGGCGAGATGGGATGTGCTCAGGGCATCTAGGCAGCTTGCAACACAATTACAGAGCAACTAAAACCAAGGATGTTTCTTGCTCAGAAAGGTTGTGCACTCTTTGACTCTGTTTTATGCTCCAAGAAAAATCTGTTGAGTTCACATTTCTGCGCTGTACCACCTCAGGTCATTGCACGAGATAGGCAAAGGTGGTTAATTACTGTTTGACTGGCTGTGGGTAAATCACATTAGAAAGGCAGAGATGGAAGGGACCATCTGGGATCATTGAGTCCAGCCCCGATCGAGAAGCCACAGCTCCACAGACAGAGAGACCTAAGCCACGGAGCTATCTAACTAATGTGACACGGATTAATTCATTTTCTCTTTCTTTCTTTTTATTGATCCCATGATGCAGTGACCCATTTGAATCAGCCCAACTCTTTGGGCTCCTGAGGCAGTGTTATGTTTCTTTACCACCTGGAAGGGGGGAAGGGTCTTCTACCTTTTTCAAGCAAGAACAATTTGAATGGACTTCCCCCTCTATGGTCAGTTGTTTCGTTCTCCAAAAGTGTGTGTGTGTGTGTGTGTGTGTGTGTGTGTGTGTGTGTGTGTGTGTGTGTGTGTGCGTGTGTGTGCGCGTGTGTGCATGCAAGTGTGTGACAGAGAGAGAGAGATAGACTAGCTGGTACTCGGGTGATGTGCTAACTTAAGCTGGGTGTGATATTTTGGACAGCAGGAATACCCACACCCATGATCTGTCTCCCTAGATATCCTTGAAGCATTATTTTAAAAAAACACTATTGAACTTAGCTCTAGATCTACATCAATGTTAGTTTAGCATCAGGTCCCCTCTGCTTGGACAAAAAGAAAGAGAAGAAGATAAAAAAAATTATATGAAAAAGGAAAAACTCTGACACCCTATAGAAGAGTAGTATGTTTGTATGTGTTTGTAGGTTTGGGGGAGTTGTGGGAAACGGGTCCTGTTCCCCAGCATCACACAACACTTTAAGCAGCCCACTGGCTTCACCCTGAACCATGAAGGGAGAGCTAGAGATCAACAGAGGGGCAGGATCAAAGGAAAGGCAACTGTGGCAGAGGCCACACTGCATCATACTGGAGGGCAGGGGTCAGTATGAACATTGACACTGCAACAATCCACGCTCTCCATGTGATCATCTAATCCAAACTGACCCCCCAAAAAAAGGCTGTGGTGGGGCCAAATCACTCCAGTTTGACTTGCCAGTGTAGCTGCAAGCAAAGTAAGACACGTGGGTTACGTTCAACATTGTGGGCCCCATGAAAGGAGGGTGAAGGTGTAGTCTCCGAGTGGATGGAAGGAAACTCCCAGCGTTCCTAACCACTGCCTATGCTGGCAGATTTGTAGCCGAATGATTTTTGGAGGGTCAGATGTTGCCTATCCTGCTACAAAGGAAAGGGCTTGAAGTGTCTCTGTCTCTGACATGTATTATAATACGGACTCTACTCCACCCCACCCCAGTCCACAAAAGGAACCCATTTTGCAGAAGGGGCCAAGTGAGGCACTTGGGGGTAGTCCAGTGGTCATGAGAACAAAAAGAATTGCAAAGGGTATTGGTGAATGGGCCAAGCAGGTGGTGCGTTTCCAGCCACTAGCATCAGGTGTTGTTGTTAAGGCATAACAGGAAGAAACGACTCATCTTGCTTCCATCTCTGTCCCCATCCCTCAGCCTAAATCATCAATCAAAATAAATCCTGTTAATTCACTGCTTAATTACTGCGTGCTGCTTTATTGTTTGTTTGCATTAGTTCCTATGAATTTTTTATTCTTGGGAGACAGGAAACAAGCCTCCAAGATTTACAGGACAGGGATCTCATTCTGAAGTGAGCCAAACTAAATAACGGTAGGAGACAATCGGAGGTTCGTTATACAGAAGGCAGAGGAAATAAATAGTCATGAAACGGAACCCATGGCACGGAGCTTGAAATGTTTCCACAGACGCTGTGAAATGCAGAGATGTTCTTTACGGATTAAGCACTGTCAGTTGTGTGTGAGTATTTGATGCCTCTCATTCAGAATGCCCCAATTGTGACTAGGATGTGACAGACATTTTCTAACTTGCTGCCATCAAGGGGATCTCCTTCCAAAGAACAACATGATGGGGAAAGTGTATTTCTCTTGTGTTAGGCTGCTCTTAAAGACATAAGGCTTGCCCTAAAAATGGCTACCTTCCTAACTCTCAAGCTGTAAATATCATACCCAAAGAAAGCTTTTTGTGGACTAGCAGTGGTTCCCTAATGTCGGTCCCGAAATGTTGTTTATCTGTTCTCCAAAGCCCCGGCAAACAAAGACAAATGGGCAGGAGATGTATTATTTGCCCTTTGGGGCTGTAAACCCCTTTATTCTGCGTACATTTTCTTCTAACGACAATTGAAGCTTTGTACCTGAATGTGTGCAACTTTTCATAGTGTAAAATTTGTTTAAGAGTATGTTCTTAGAGGGTAAACCATTACATTTTTCGAGTGTATCTGAAACATTCCTCAGTGTTCTTTTTTACCCTCAAAAGAAGAATATCATAAAAGACATTCTGCTTCTGTATTTTAGACTTATGTGCTTGCCGACAACTTAAGTTCTGTTTTCATAGCTGCTAAAGTGCTACACTTTCAATTTCTTAAACTGTAAGGATATTTTGGCAAGCTGAAGTGACACACCTGTGGCTTCTCAAAGGTCACATGTTTTTGACACTTTGGGATTTCATGTTATGTTTACAGAACATAGAAACAATATAGATAACTCTTTAAAATATGACAAGCTGGAGTTTCCTAGCATTTTTGCAACACAGAAAATACATAAAGGAAGATATCCATGTAAATTTTGAAATGTTTGTTAATGATTGTGTACACACTTACCTCCCCCCCCCACACACACACAAGTTGGCAGGTGTGATTTTACTCAGAAATTGGTAGAAATAGCTATCTTACTATTTTATTTTACCTCTGAGTGGAATTGTAAGGACTTATTGGACACATTGTGCCTTTGTCTAGAATCTGTTAAAATTTTCACATAGGGTAGCTGGAATACACATACAGATCTAGCATATTGGCTACTCCAGTGTTTTTCAACCTTTTTGGGGCAAAGGCACACTTGTTTCATGAAAAAAATCACGAGGCACACCACCATTAGAAAATGTTAAAAAATTTAACTCTGTGCCTATATTGACTATATCAGGGGTCTGCAACCTTTAAGATATAAAGAGCCACTTGGACCCGTTTCCGACGGAAAAAAAACACCTGGGAGCCGCAAAACCATTGCAACATTTAAAACAAATATAACACTGCATATATTGTTTCTTACCTTAATGCTAACACTCTTCTGAACCTACTGTCTTCTCTGTGGAGCCATGGCTGCTTATTTATATACAGTGGACCCTTGTATAACAAACAGTTTGTATAATATAAAATCTGTACAACATAAAATATTCTGGAGATAGGGGAAATTTGCTTAACATAATCACCTCTACAACATAAAAATGGGATCACTCTATTTTCAATGCAGTCCTACGGGAAATTTGTATAAAGGAAATTTTGCTGAACATAATTTCATTTGGAGCGAATTAATTCCTTTATACGAGGTACCACTGTATTTCTGCAGGGGGGGGGGCGTGTCGGGAGAAGACCAGAGCACCCCCACTAAATCAAAATGTGTGTGTGTGTGTGTGTGTGTGTGTGTGTGTGTGTGTGTAAATCACCAACATTGCAATCTACAGAACAAGTGGCTCCAGATTCCCTCGCTCTTCCTTTCTCCCTTTCCTTGCACTCAGCGTGAGGCACAGAGGGGGCTCTCTGGATCTTGGGGTAGCAGCAGCACCACTTCCATCTGCCACAGCCAAGGAGGGTGGGGTGGAAGGCTCGTGGGCTTTGTAGTCCCACCGCCCCTGGAGGGCCCCCCCCCGAGCAGGACCATGAGAGTGGAGCATGGGGGCCTCTTTGTGAGTGGGTGGATGGGGGTGGGGTCTGGGCGCCGCTGCCCCCCCGCTCCAAAGGAAGGGCCCCGCCAAGGGCGCATCTTGTGGCAGGGAGTTCCACTCGCCCTCGCCGCCGCCCCGGAAGTCCTCACCTCGCCCCACCCGTCCTTAGCGGGTCCTTCCGGAAGTGGATGCCGTGGACGTCGACGTGGGCCTCCCCGCCAGCGTTCACGGCCCAGACCACGTTGTCGGCCAGGCCGGCCCCTCGGGCCACCCCGTGAGGGCGACGAGCCACCAGCAGCAGCAGCGCCAGCAGGCGTCAACCCAGAGCCGAGCCGCCAGAGCCGTCCAGCAGCAGCAGCAGCAGCACTCCCGAAGCCGCCGCCGCCATCTCGGGGGTTCCTTCCTGGCGCCTCGCCGCAGTCCCGTCCCACCGCCGCCGCTGCCGTTCCTCTTGCTGCTGCTGGTGCGGCGGCTGCTCTTCTCGCTCGCCCGGGACCTCCGGGGGCGCCGTCTGCGGCTGCTGCTGCTGCTGCCGCCGCCGTGCTCCCATCCTCCCTTCCAAGAGGGACGGTGATGGTGCTGGCTCCTCCCACTCCCACGCCCTCGGTGGGCAGCAGCAGCAGCTCCTCGGTTTAGCACATCGCTGGCCGCGGCCCGGCCCACGGGTGGGTGGGGGTGGGGGGCGCGGGGGTTCCTTCCCGGTGCCTCAGTTCGGCCGCGTTCCTGCCCCCGCCGCTTCCTGAGACACATCCCGCCCGCCCGCCAGCCTCCGCTGTTTAATCGCCGCACCGCTCCCAGGCCCCGTGCCTCCCCGTTGGCTGCCCCGGGGCCACTATTTGAATTCCGGCCAGCCCGCCAGCCCGCCACCTCCCGGAGCCGCGGCAAAGGTTCCAAAGAGCCGCATGCGGCTCCGGAGCCGCGGGTTGCCGACCCCCGGACTATATATAAAGTAATTTTTCAATTTTTCCCACGGCACACCAGGCAACATCTTGCGGCACACTAGTGTGCCACGGAACAGTGGTTGAAAAACACTGGGCTACTCAATGGTCCCATTGCGTTCAGAAATGTGTTTGTTGGGGTTACAGGAAAAAGCCTCCTCTGTTGCTGCTCCTAGACTCTGGAACTCCCTTCCACAGGAAGCCAGGCTGGTCCCATCTTTACTGTCCTTCCACAAAGCAGTTGAAGACCTTTCTCTTCAGGCAGGGTTTTCCTTAGTAACTGGCTGTCAAAGTGGGGCTTTAAAATTTGGATGATTAGTATTTTGGATGATTAGTATTTTTTACCTTTTTACACAACGTTTTTATTTAACATGTTTAATATAATGTAATTGATTTGTTTAATATTTCAATAATTTATGGTTTTTATCTATCTCTTTTATTGCTATAAGCCACCTTGGGTTCCTTTATTGATATAAATATTTATTCGAAAATATTTAAAGATATTTTAAATGAAATAAAATGCAATAAAAGATGCAAAACAAGCCCTTCAGTAAATCTAACACTGACTTTGAGATCGTGCCCATTTTGATCCAAAGAACTTGGATCCCTGAAGTTTGCCCTTTTATGTCAACAACAAGGTGGTGTTGTACAGAAACAAATAAAGGTTCCAGGGTGGTGGGGGTGGCATCCTTTTTAGGCTATTGAGAAGCAAAGGCCTGGCTAATCCTGCAGAGCCAGCCGGAACATTTCTCAGCCTAAGGCAGGGCAATCAATGCTGCCTCCCTTGGCTCCCTACATCTGTCAGATTATTTTTGGTGCATGGGACAGAAAACCAACAAGTGCCTCTCACCATCTGGACCGTCTTTTTCAAAACAATGACAATAATAAATAAGTAACCTTTGCTGCCGTTTCATAGCATTCCAAATGTACTTCCAGGCAGTTGTTTACTTTGCTTCATGGTAGGGCTGGCTGAGAATCCCTATCGAACCCAAGTCTGGAAGTAACTCTCTCACTATGGGCCTTTTTACACGACCCCTAAGATCCGCTGGCCACTTAAATTCGGACCAGAGATCTTAGGCGTTCGTCGCTGTTCCTACCTTCCCACTCCCTCCGCACTTCCTGGCTGCTGGCTGCATGAGGGGAGGGAGAAAAAGAGAAAGAAAAGCATGCTGCTCACCTAGTTCTGCCTCTCGTCTCTGTAAAAGTAGCTCTTAAAGGGGCGGGAGCCAAAAAACAACAAACAGAAGCAAGGAGAGCCCCGAACTCACTATCGTTACACCGGATCAAATAATTTTCACCTCCAAAGAGCAGGTACCTGAAAGCTGCGCTGGGACGTGCTAAAGTGGGCGGGGTTGCACTTAATTTCCTGTTAACTCCGGAGCTGGTGGGTAAACATTTTTAAGCTCCGGAGCTGGGAGCCATTTGCCCCGGAGTTTAGGGGTTGTGTATAAACGCCCTCTGCCATGCTGCCACCATTTCCACTTCTTCCTTCTTCCTGTCTTCCTGAAAGGAAGTGGCTGAGGAAAGAGGTGAGAGACGGCCATACCGCTGCATTTTATTTCACTCCCACTTCCCCAAAACTTTTGGAAGAAAACATCTATGACACCACAATACATTTGATTGTTCTATTTTCCCCTTCCAATTGTTGTTTTTTTGTTGTTGTTGTTGTTCAGTCGTGTCCGACTCTTCGTGACCCCATGGGCCAGAGCTCTCCAGGCCCTCCTGTCTTCCACTGCCTCCCGGAGTTTGGTCAAATCCATGTTGGTTGCATCGATGACACTGTCCAACCATCTCATTCTCTCCTGTCCCCTTTTCCTTTTCAATCTTTCCCAACATCAGGGACTTTTCCAAGGACTCCTGTCTCCTCATGAGGTGGCCAAAGTATTGTAGCCTCAGCTTCAAAATCTGTCCTTCCAGTGAACATTTGGGGTTGATTTCTTTCTTCCAATACTTCTATTCAGAAGTACAAACTGAACAGCTTCCTAACTTGAGAGTAGTTTAAAAAAAATAGAAATATTGTCAGTTTTGCTAAAGGCACATTCACCCAACACTTCCCTTGTGCAGGCAAACACTTGGCACATATTTACAAGCAGTGCACCTTCAAGTGGTGAAAAAGATCCATTTGTCATTTCAGTGCTTTCCCTAGCCTCTTTGTCTTCCTGCATTCAGACATACACTGCTGTACTTCTCTCTCTCTCTCTCTCTCTCTCTCTCTCTCTCTCTCTCTCTCTCTCTCTCTGTGTGTGTGTGTGTGTGTGTGTGTGTGTGTGTGTGTGTGTGTGTGTGTCTGGTCTCTGGCATGCAAAGACAAGCTTAATTAACAAGTTGGATTGCAGATGTCCTATTGTTGGAAGAATAGACAGACAGACAGACAGACAGACAGACAGACAGACAGACAGACACACACACACACACACACACACACACACACACACACACACACACACACACACACACACACACAGTATATGATAATCCCAGGAAATACACATACTCAGTCAATTTCACCCATTGTTAAACTGTCAACAGAAATCTTCATAGCCTCTCAGTGCTGTAAAAGGTACCAACATGGCTGTGAGTTTCTAGATTGGCTCAGATCCTGAGGTAAATTCATTTAAGGCTCCATAGAAGGAAGGTTTCCCATTTGCTCCTTTCTCTCCAAGGAGGCTTTATGGGGGTTGGATGGGAGGGGCAGGGACTTTTCTTTTGTAAATTTAATGTTTTAGGATCCATGCAGTTGCATTGGCCCCCATGAGTCAGCATGTGAGGGTGGCCAGGATTTAATGGTTTGCACACAGGCCAGTATTGTGTGAAGAAGCTTTAAAAAGTAGTAGGTGAGGAAAGAAAGGGGGTGCTGTGCCTACCCATGAGGGAGTCAACACCTTTCTGAATGAACCTCAGTCAAAGACTCAACTAAGGTGATACTTGTAGCAGGCTGGGGGGCAGTGGAGTCTGGGTTCAAGAGGCCAAACCTCTCTAGGACTAGAGATGGGCACGAAACAAACAATTTTTCGTTTCCGTTTTCATTTTTTCATTTCGTTACGCAACGAAACGACAAACAAATTTTGTCTTTAAAATGAAACGAAATGAACAGAAACACCAGAAATTTTGTCGTCCGTTTCGTTTTCGTTACGGCAATACATTGAACTGCTTTAAATGCTAAAAAAAATCACAAAAATTGAAATAAATGGTAACGAAACGGTAACGAAACGAACGAAAACGAAAATGAAATTTTTGCAAAAATTCACAAAAATGGAAACGAACCGAAACGGATCCCCTAAACGACAAACGACAAACAAAACACCATTTTTTTATTTGTGCCCATCTCTATCTAGGACATTTTGAGTAGAAGGACTATAGCAGTGATGGTGAACCTTTTAGAGACCAAGTGCCCAAACTGCAATTCAAAATTCACTAATTTTTCGCAAATTTTTGCTGCCCTCCTCCTGACTTCCTCTGAAGTGAACTGCAGTTCTGACACCTGAGAAAGAGATTTACCCAGAAATAGGCTATTGGTGCAAACTCTCCTTGTATTACAAAATATTTGAGGCTGATTTGCTCTTGAATGTCCAATTAGGAGCTTTTCACTTTACAAAGCTCTGCTCCTTGTTTATATGAACTGATCTACTTGCTGTTGCTGGCATTTTTGGCTCTCCCAGAGAGAACTGTCGTGATTACTGTCTGCAATTACAAATTTACCACTGCTCCTCTGGTGGTCACTTTTATGTTTCCAATTTTCTCTTCGTTTTAACAGTTACTCTCCTGTGGAATATCCTCCTCATCTCTGTGTGTGTGTGTGTGTGTGTGTGTGTGTGTGTGTGTGTGTGTGTGTGTGTGTGCATGTGTGTGTGCACGTGTGCAAAATGCTTCTGTAGAGGACATGTTACCTTTCATACTGTTACAAAGTTTTGTCCTGAAGAACATAAATCCTTCAGAGCCCAATAAGACTTGCCAATGAAGCCCGTGTTAACCTCCTGATGACCCATCACAAATGTGTTCTCTGTCCCCTTCCTGCTGCTGCTTCATCTCTCATGCATTTGCAGTATATGCAACACCAATGCTAAGCTGCTGGCTGGTAAGCAAAGCGTCATAGGCCAGAAATTCCAGGAAGCCATTCAAGCAGGAGTAGGCAACATGCTACCCTCTAGTTTTTGTTGGGTTGCAGACCACCACCACCACCACCACCACCACCACCACCCCTCACCATGCTAGCGAAGGTTGATGAGAGTGGCATTCTCACAACATCTGAAGGACCACAAGTAGCACCCACCGGACTCCCAGGGCAAAAGCTTTGTTGGGAAGTCTGAATTCAGAAGACTCCCTGAATTAAGAAGTGGGCACGAGACAAGGTAGAGTTCAGACGGCAGGAACGTAGGGGTTCTCCTTGCTCCCTGGATCTTGCTGTCTGGTCTTCTCCTTCACTGCTCATCTCCACCTTTCTGCCTCTTGTCTGTATCAAAACCATTTTGCAGGAGTAAGACAGCGGAGTTTATGACAGTAGTCCGAGGAGCTGGGGAGGGTGTAAGGGGAGCCCCCTCCCCCCTGAGCTTGCACTTTGCTGGCCAACTCTCTCTTAATAGAAAACCACTGTGCTGTAAAGGGAATCCAGCTTAATAAGCTTTGGGGGATGAGAGGCAGGCGGGGGCTCCTGTCAGGGTGGAGGGAAGGGTTCCAGGACAAATGAACGTGTGGGGATGTCAGGTGTCGAGGAAGCTGTTGAATCAGCCAGCATCTGAGCTACCGCATCTCCCATTAATGAAGCACTTCATCATGGTGCAGCGAGAGGAGTCCCAATTCAGGATGATATATTCCCAGTGAAGGCCTGGCGCCGGCACGAGCAATGATTCTCCTTCATCTTGAATAATATTTTCGGAGTGACTGTAAAACATGCCACTCGGAAGTGGCTCCGCTGAGAGAAGGCGGACGGCGCTCCTGAGCTCAGCCCCAGCCCCAGAGAGGAGGACGTGGTGGTGGTAGCAGTGACAACATTTGAGTGGGCCAAAGGCTTGGGGGAAGGGGACGGGAATAAGGGGGATGCCAAGGTTAATGGTGGTGGTGGAGGCGGAAGAGGAGCAGGAGGTGGGGATTGCTACACCAAGGATCAGCTACACCGAAGAGCCATTGGAAACCTCTGGAACCTTTGCCAGCCCACTGTGGAGTTCAGTCAGAGAGTACCTGTATTTTTCCACCCATAAAATGCCCCCATGTATAAGACAACCCCCACGTTTTTCAACACCAAATTACAGTTTCACGGCCATGCAGTTCTCTCCTCGGCTAACTTCCATGTATAAGACAACCCTCAATTTTTAGTCTAACATTTTTAGACAAAAATATAGTCTTATACATGGTGAAATACTTACTTGGCACTGCAGAAGATCCCAGAGTCAGTCTCCAACACTGCAAAGTAGGGGTTGGGAATAGCTCTGTCCGGAACCCATGCTAAATGACCAATGGCTAATTGCCCCTGAGGTTGATGAGCCACTGGTCTTCCTTGACCAGGGACACTGGCAAGGAGAGCCAAAAATGCCAGCAAATGGGTCAGTGGATCCAGGTCCCAAGTCCAAGTGTTCGGTACCAAGTCCTGAGTCCCAATCCACAAGTCTGAGTCCTATGAAAAACAATCTTTTCCCCCACAAAAAAGGAAGGTTGGGTTCTGAGTTGCAAGTCGAGTCCAAGATACTGAAGAAAACACTCCGAGTTGATTCCAGGTTGAGTCACTAGTGCGAGAGACAGTCTCACAACTCAAGTATCCCATCCCTTACCTGAAACCCTGGTGAGATGCCGCCAGCTGGTGTTGACAACATGGGGCTGGATGCAACGGTGGCTTAACAGAGTAAGTAAAAGATAGATTCCCATTGGAGAACACAGAGCATTCTATGCAGTTGGTATGAGAATTCTACTAGGCAGGGTTCACTCTCCAATCTAAATGGTGTTTTAAGTATTCAGCTTTGAAATGACTCTAAATGCCTCTCTGTCCGTGGAGCCTCATATTGGCAAGATATGAGCAATAGCTAAAAGCTAAGTGCTTCAACAATCGCCATCTCTCTCTCTATAGATATATATATATATATTTTAAATGACACTATGAATGGACCCTAGGGAGCTACTGCCACTTAACACAGAAACGCTTTGAATAATTGTTTCTTATTATTGCACAATGATATGTTGCATCCTCTCTTTACCTCTGGTTGCTCTGGGCCGTCTAAAAGGCTCTCATCTTCACTGTTGTCCCCTCAGCCGTAACCCTGTGAGGTGGATCAACCTGAAACAGAATTTGACCGCAGCCAAGATCACTTGGGTGAGTTTCATACTCCAGCAGGGATTACAACCTGGATCTATGAAACGGGACTAACTCTGACAATTTCAACACATGGGCCCTCATGTGGACAAGGAACCTCAGCAAATGCTGGAAACTAGAAGGGTTTACATCCTATTCCAAAACCCAATGGCCTTCCACAGGCAGTTAGGCTCAAGGGCCATCGGGGCACCCATGGGCCACACACAGAGGACTAAGGGTCCCAACAGCTCCTTTGAGGGAGAGGGTGAATAACAAGAGTAAATAAACCCTGCAGCCCTCCCCCACCCCACCCCACCAATGTATTTATTTATTTATTTATTTATTTATTTATTTATTTATTTATTTATTTATTTTGCTAGTCCCAGTTAATCCCAAAATGGTTGTTCGGACAGAATGATAGTTCTCAATAGCCATAACTGACTCTTCATAAAGTCACTGCAGTGGATCTGTCGTATCACGTCAAGACAGAAACACTGGAAACAAAAAAGAGAGAAACTCTCTCCTCACCCCATCCCAAAATCTACTGCTTGTGAGATTCTGAGAATTGTAGCGGGGTTTTTTTTTAAGGCAAATATTTTTTTCTTTTCTTCCTGGAAAGTATAAGAGCAGAGGTGAGGAGCACTAGAAGTCTCTAGAGATATTGTTCCTTCTCCCTGCAATAAGTCGCTCGCTAGGATTCAGGAAGGGGGGTCACAGCAGAAGAAACTGATGTGAAACTGACAGGGCCCAAGTGCTGTGAGGCTTGATCACTCTGGCCTCTCAGTCCATCATGTCATGGAGGATGCTTTGCTTACTGCGTTGATCATGAGAAATGTGGCAAAGCCCACCATCCAGTGTAGATGAGTAGGAGCCAATATCATGCCTCACTGGGTAAAATGAACCCAGAGGAAAATGCTCACAAGATCAATAATGGCGGAAGCATGGCAAATTGCGGTAACTCACCCATCCTTATGCTTGTCTCAATTTTCCTCAAGACTCCAGGGTTGTACGCTGTTCACCATACCATTGTAGACTACTATTTAGAGGCCTCATGGAATGGCTAGACCAGTGGTTCTCAACCTGTGTGTCCCCAGATGTTCCTGGACTGCAACTCCCAGAATTCTTCATCACTAACTGAGCTGGCCAGGATTTCTGGGAGGTGCAGTCCAGGAACATCTGGGGATCCACAGGTTGAGGACCACTGGGCTAGACCAAGTGGTCACTAGCCACGGTCCAAACCCAGCCTT
Source organism: Phrynocephalus forsythii (assembly GCA_029282475.1). Taxonomy (NCBI): domain Eukaryota; kingdom Metazoa; phylum Chordata; class Lepidosauria; order Squamata; family Agamidae; genus Phrynocephalus; species Phrynocephalus forsythii. The sequence continues at coordinate 27,560,973 of JAPFRF010000011.1, read as the reverse complement.
CCAGTATTTAGCTTAAAGTGCTGAACCTCATCCCAAAGACCCTTATCAGGCACCCCAGGTTCTTTTTCCTGAGTAGATGCCCAGGTGTGTAATTTGTGCGCGCACACACAGCACTAACAATGGGAGGCAGACAAATTTGCCTTGTTGAATGTCTAGTAGTGGCATCGGGTCACTAGACATGCAGTGAATGCACTGAATCGGTTGTATTGTGCGCATGAAACAACATGGTGTCTCTTCTGCTTCATTCTGACATGTCGGTATACAGTGTCCGTTGTTATGCGCTATGCAGATGTTTCTACCTTTTGTGCTCCTATGGATGAGCAACTTCCACAAAGTCACTGAAGGCTGTGGTTTCCTTTATTGAGTGGATCCCTCTCATGTCAAGTCTTCCTCCTTTCTTACTCCCCTCGTCTTTTCCTCTTCGAGACTGCCTTTTCCAAAAGGTCTTGTTTTCTTGTTTTGTGCCCAATGCACAATAATGCCAATTTAGTCGTTTTAGCTTCTAGTGCAAATTCAAGGTTGATTTGTTCATTTTTCTGGTGGTCCACATCTGTGCAGCTCTTCTCCAACACTGTGTTCAAAAAAAGTTTTTCCTGTCACTTTTCTTCATTGTCCAGCTTTCACATCCCTATATTGTTTCCAAGACTGCCTTTTTCCATCTTCAACAGATCGCCCAGATTCGCCTGTATCTGGATGGGGAATCCCTGAGAACAGTTGTGCAGGCGCTTGTGATCTCGAGGATAGATGATTGCAATGCTCTCTACATGGGGTTGCCCTTGACTCTTATTCGGAGACTCCAGCGGGTACAAATGCTGCGGCCAGACTGGTGGTTGGTGTGGGTCAATATGACTGCATCACCCCGGTTCTGGCTCGCCTGCATTGGCTGCCTGTTGCGTCCCGAATACGATTCAAGGTCTTGGTTTTAATTTATAAAACCCTCCACAGCTTGGGAACTGAATACCTGGCAGAGCAGATCTTCCAGAGATCAACTGAGGCCTGTCCTACAAGAATGTCGCGGGCGCTCTCACTCTGGGTGGCCATACCCAGGGAGGCAAGGAGAGCAGTAACCCGCAACTGAGCCTTCTCTATGGTTGGCCCCTCACTTTGGAACCACCTTCTGAGTGAGTTGCGCCTTCCACAGTCCCTGCCTGCCTTTAAAAAAGCTTTGAAGACCTGGCTTTTTCGTGAAGCATTTGGCGGCCTTTTTCTCCCCAATTCTATTCCGCCATCTTGCCGAGTGTGTGTGTGTGTGTGTGTGTGTGTGTGTGTGTGTGTGTGTGTGTGTGTGTGTGTGTGTGTGTGTGTGTGTGTGTGTGTGTGTGTGTGTATAGATATAGATATAGATATAGATATAGATAGATAGATAGATAGATAGATAGATAGATAGATATAGATATAGATATATTCCAACTTTATTTTCAATTCTATTTTTATTCTGTTTCATTATTAATAATACAGCCCATATATACTTATTGTACTATGTTATATTGTTGTAGTTGTACCTGATTCTACTTATGTTGTTAACAGCCCAGAGTTCCTTCGGAAGATGGACAGTATATAAATAAATAAATAAATAAATAAATAAATAAATAAATAAATAAATAAATAAGGAATACCACAATAGTGGTGATCTTGGCTTGGGTCTCAAAGGACACACCCTGACACTTAACAGTATTTTCTAAGTCCCTCAGGGCTGTTCTTCTCAGCCTTCTTTTGATTTCTTGGTTGCGGTCTGCGTGTTGACTGATGCTTGGACTAAAGTACAGAAGCCTCCTGTGTGTTATCTATTTACATAGTTCACATCAAGAATCTTGTATAGATCCATAATCATCTGTGGTATCTCCTGTATGTTTTGTGGCCACAGAAAACATTCCTACCAGGGTTGAAAAATTTCCAGGTGCCTTGGAGTCTGAAATATTTATTCAGCCTTGTAGGGCACATAAAATGTTGAAGGTTGGTTTCTTTAAAAATTGATGGTGGCACCGAGGGATTGGAAGTGGTTTTTGAGCCCTGATGATTATGATTAGGAATTTCTCATATATTATATCACTTTTTATGTGCTAGTGATTCCTGTCAACATGCCAGAGAAGCAACGCTTCTAGTTGGGTAGGTTTTGAGAATGAGGTTTGGCTTGTGTGTGTGTGTGTGTGTGTGTGTGTACGCACGCGCATTTTAAAATCCCCTTATGCAGTAGTTCTGCCCCCTCCCACTTGCAAAGAAAAAAAGCAGAATATTTGGGAGACAAACCCCTGCTTTCTTCTCAAACCCAGAATATAATTTCTACCTCCATGAACACTGTGACAGAAACATCACAAAGTCAGCTCACATCCGCTCAGTTCCAACATTTCTCCATTGTGTCTGTGTGTGTGTGCGTGCGTGCACAGGGGGAGAGGTCCGTGCACCTGTTTCATGCCATTATTTTCTCTGTCATTTTCTCCCTCCCCCCCGTAGTCCCCCTCCCCCAACACCTCCAGAATCATTTCCCTGGGAAGTATATATTTTACCTTGACACCTCTTTTTTATTTATTAGCCTGCGGCTGGTGGTAATAATAACATCCCTTGGCCGTGTATGGCTCAGGCAAGTGGAGAGAAAGCAATGCAGCCCCCGGTCTGGTTCTTTAAAAATAATAATAATAACATTCACGGTGGCATTTGGTAGTGGAGGATCAGAGAGGAGGTCAGGGGAGGAGAGGACTTATTCTGCTTCCCCCCCCCATACCTTTCATTTCCTTCTTTGTTTCGTTTCACCATGCCGCCCACCCACCCGCACGTACACACACACACACACACACACACACACACACACACACACACACACACACACACACACACACACACACACACACACACACACAATCATTTCCTTCTTCTAGGACCAATTTGGGAAAGCCCATAGAACTTGGACACAACAAAAGTCTCCTTTCTGGCACGGGTTCCATTTGATGTGTCTTTTCATGTGAACCTGCAGATCTGAGATCCTGGCAAAGAGACCCCCTGTGCCATTTGCTAAGCACAAGCAAACTGCACTGCATGCTGAAGAAGGTTCAGTGGTGCAACAGATAATGCCTGCACTGCCAACTGGAAGAGTTGGCACAGGGTTATCCCCTCCTGCTACATCACCTCTGTTGAGCTTGCTGCTTTTCCCAGCAGCATATGCAGCTGGCTTAACACTAATCCAGACCATTTATCCAAGCCATATGCAGTTTGCTTTGACCACTAGCAGCTGCTGCAGCTGCAGTGATGCAGTTAGGGATTCTGGGTGCAACAGTTTTACAAGAGGCAAGACATCAAGAATAGAAGACCCTTCTCAGTTTTACCATTCCGGGGAAAGGATTCACACCGAAGTTACCATATCATCAAATGATGGTGGTCCATGGAGAGAAGTGTGACCAAACTCTTTAAACTAGGCAGGCTGGATTTGGGGCCCTGATAGGATGAGCCCCAGCCCTGGTTTTGATGGCAATAGGACTGCCAGACCAGCAACATCTCAGTTCTGAGATTTATTTATTATTATTATTATTTTGCATTAAAACACTACAAACAGGAATGGGTCCTTGTGATCTTAACAGGAATGGGTCCTGGTGTTGTCACAGGGGAAGACCCTTTGGCCATGTGTGCAAAATCATGTATGTTTGATATCATGACAGACAGAAAGGCAAGGGCTGTCATATCAGTGGCACCCCATTCCCTGAGATTTCAGGGCCAAAAACTGAGACCAGGAGATAAATGGGAGTGGGACACACAGGTGGACCCTTGTGAGGTCACAGAGGTGCGGCAGGCAAGGCTTGAGAAGAGATAGGGAACTGTTTCTGGCCAGTTGGTTGTAGAAATGGGGCTGAAATGAATTCAGGAAAATGGGCCCAGAAGTAAATCATAGCTAAACAGAATACACGGCAACCCAAAGGCATGAGAAAAACCCACACCCCTATTTTTTTCCAGTTAGCAAAATGCACCCAAGAGCTATGGTGCTTGCCACTATTCCCACTAGGGCTCTCATTCCACATGGTTTTACCCATAGCACATTCCTGGGGCTCCCTGCCAACCCCAGGGGAGTTCTTCCTTTCAGGCTTTCCACTGCTGCCAGTGGAGATTGTGCACCAAGAAGACTCATGAGTTGTGGTGCTGGTTCTTCACTCCCTGTCTTGTTTCAAATGGCATGATGGACCCAAGAACCACTCCACTGTCTACCTAGTCTCTTTTTCCTTCCTTCCTTCCTTCCTTCCTTCCTTCCTTCCTTCCTTCTCTCCTTGTTCCTTTGTTTTCTTCCTTTTCTCTCCTTCTTTGTGTGTGTGTGTGTGTGTGTGTGTGTGTGTGTGTGTGTGTGTTCCAGTGTTACACAAACATAACACAACCTTGTCTCAAACTAGTCAGCTCTGGCATTAAAAAAGCAAAAAAAAGCAAAGTGTTCTGCTTATATACCGCCACATATCACTTCAAGTAGTCTCTGGGCGGTTTACAGTTTAATAATAGTATGAAGGCTACAGATTAATTAATTAATCAATATCTCAACCTATTAGTAACTAATTAATTAATTAATTACTAATAGGTTGAGATATTGATTATTTGTTATTATTTATATATAATTTAATTATCTCTCCTTTAGTGTGTGTGTGTGTGTGTGTGTGTGTGTGTGTGTGTGTGTGTGTGTGTGTGTGTGTGTGTGTGTGTGCCACTGCTACAAAAACATAACACAGCCTTATCCCAAACTAGTCAGGGATAAAATTCAATTCTCATTAAATGAGAATAGGTGGAGATATTGGTTGTTCATTATTATTTATGTTTTATTTAATTTATATACCACCACACTGGTTCTGGAGCACTGTTCAAGGTGGTTTACAAGCAGTTAAAACCAGAGTAAAAAAAATATAAACACCAAATTACAGCACAAGTAGCAATAGATGCTCAGGCTAGAAAGCCACCTCACACACACACACACACACACACACACACACACACACACACACACACACACACACACACACACACACACACACACACACACACACACGGGGAGAGAGAGAGAGAGAGAGAGAGAGAGAGAGAGAGAGAGAGAGAGAGAGAGAGAGAATCATTTCTTGCCCTCAATCACCACACACCCATAGATCTATCTCCCTGTCTGGAGAAGTAGAAAAGCATCTCAATTCCTTGAGACTCCCATCAAGAACCTGAGAACAGACAACCCTAGATGGAAGCACCGTCATGAATATAATGGCCCCCGAATGAATAATGAACCCCCAAATCAGATTGGAGTTGAGAGGCTGTCAAAATTCCATTCCTGGAGATCAGAAGGCTAAGAGCCAGAGAATGACTTCCAAAAGCATAGTGTTGGGACCCAAAGCTTGAGATTTGACAACCCTAGACAGCAGTGCGATGGCTACTGATTTTCAAATATAAGTGACCCCATGAAATGTTTGGGAGCTCTCCTGCTCCTTCTTCTGAGGACCTTTGTCCTCAAGTCCTACCGTGATGGCAACACTGGCACCCAAAGCTCTCAGTACCTAGAGATCCCATGGGCTGCTCAAACCTGGCCCTCTTCTCCCTGGAAAGTGTGAGATTTGACACCAAGTTATGAATGCCCCTCAACCCTATTTGGGGGAACAATTTCTCCCTTCTTCTTCTGGGCACATCTGGATGGGGGGGCTTGACTGGAGCTAAATGAGCACCACCACCCCACACATAACCCTATAATATATAGATCACAACCCAGGATTATGGCTGTCATGTTTGGAAAGTCCTTTTCTGATTCATCACCAGGGAGAAATCGAAGGAACACAATGGGAAATCAACCCCAAATGATATCACCCCCATTAGTACAAGGAGAAAGAGAGAGAAATGGGGTAGAAGTGGTGGGTGCCTCCTCTTTGGCCCTCTCACAGATCCCACTCAGCAATAAATCATTGGACCATGTCCACAAGAAATCACTGTGCTCATGTACAGTAAGAGTGGGTGTGTGCATGTGCGTGCATGCACACTAGATTGTGCTAATCTCTTAGGAATACTAGTCAAAGAGGAGAAAGGTAATTTTTCAATCTCTTTCTCTCTCTCTCTCTCTTCACACACACACACACACACACACACACACACACACACACACACACACACACACACACACACACACACACACACACACACACACACACACACACTTGCTTGCTTGCTCACTCATACACACCCCATGTTGGGTCTGCCAGGTTTTAGGGGGTGGGATGAAGTTTCAGGGACTCACTATCCTTCTCTGAGTCTCCAAGCAAAAAGATCTTGGGACAAGTGATGGCAAAGAAAGAATTAAGTCTTTCCCTCTGTGTGAGTGTAAAGTGACTTTGAAGCCTGGGTAATGGTATCCATCACCATTCAGTGCTCACTCAATGCCTGTGCTCACGGGCTCAGTAGAAAAGTCTCTCCCTGTGTGTGTGTGTGTGTGTGTGTGTGTGTGTGTGTGTGTGTGTGTGTGTGTGTGTGTGTGTGTGTGTGTGTGTGTGTGTGTGTGTGTGTGTGTGTGTGTGTGTGTGTGTGTTGCACCTACTCCAAGTTTGTGCACCCAAGAGTCAATAGCAAGGAGGGGAACCACTAAGAGGCCCAGTGGCTGCATGCAGGTGAGCCCATCACACCATTTGGAACACAGCAAGGGTTATAGGCTCTTCCAAATTCGAGGAAATTTCCACAGGTAGCCCCTTCTCCCATTTCTTAAGGAGAGATCACAGAATTTTTTACTGTGATTCAGATCCAAGCCTGAGAGAAAAGGCCATTTCTCTTAAAGTGACATAATCCTTTGAATTATTTTTTTTACCCAATATGAAAGAAATTCAACTTCACAGCAGGAACTTTTCCTCTCTATACAGTACTGCAGCTACCTCCCATACCCGCCTGTAGCTAATTGAAAGCTTGATTGAAAGTTTCTGACTGGGACTCTGTAAGGTAGAAGTGAATTTCCTCCAGGAAGCACTCCGGGGCTTAAATCCATCCACCAGCATGAACTAGATTTTTAAAAAAAAGTCTCGGACGTGGACAAAAATACATGCCAAGTCCCAGATTTAGATACTCTTTGAACTGTGTCCAGCCTTACATCATCAGGATGGCAGGAAAAATACCGATGCAATCCGTGTTGAAATCAGATGCTGTACAATATGGAAAAAATGAATGCTTTGTTGCAGAGAGCCTTGGAGCGGCGTCATGATGACTCCTTCTGAGCCTTCTTGTTGCTGAAGCTCCGATAGCACATCGGTGCAAAGCTTGGATAAAAAAATTCTGTGGGTTGGGATGTGACCTCAAGAGGTTAACTATGGGTCCATCAGCACAGCTGAAGACCTCGCCCAACCCTTAATTCACCACTGCACCATTATCACATGTCAGGAACATAAGATATCCTTCTATCATAACCTTTCCCAAGGGGCACATTTTATGGTTCCCCCTAGGAATTAGTTGTAGCCATTTCCATTTTATCTCCCCCCCCCCCCATTCTTTGGAAAGCTCAGGTGAAAGCCAAGGGAGTGGAGCCATCGCTTCAGCCCCAACCGCTTCATCTGCATCAACCTCCTTCAAGGATCTTGATCACATTACAGCAGTGACCCAGGGACTGGCTTATATAGATCTCACAGCCACAGCCACTTTTTCATTTTGTAGTAATCCTGCAGGTTATTTAGTGGCATTTTGTCATTGTCTTTTTTCTTGTCTAGGAACCACTTTAGGAGAGGAGGGAGGGAGAGGGAGAGAGAAAAGGTCCCTCCGCTGCTATGAATACTATTGATGGCGGGAATGAAATCAAATGACCCTGGCCAAATGGCATACACTTGAAATCCCATTGATCAGGGCTATTATTGGAGGTGGGGGAAGGGGGGAGTTGTGTTTTTTTGGCTCATCGGTTTGGTATCGAAATGACACCCACCCTAAATCTATTTTTTTCTGGCTGCTCTCTCTCTCTCTCTCTCTCTCTCTCTCTCTCTCTCTCTCTCTGTGTGTGTGTGTGTGTGTGTGTGTGTGTGTGTGTGTGTGTGTGTGTGTGTGTGTGTGTGTGTGTGTGTGTGTGTGTGTGTGTGTGTGTGTTGCTGAGGTCAGGCACAGTAATTCTTTCATCTCAAGGGGAAAATTCTCAAATTGTCTCTCTCTCTCCTGTTTTTACCCCCCAAACTGCTGAGCCATCAGATCTCAAAAGTAACGCGCGAAGCTGGGAAGAGCATCCATAAAAGAACAGGAAATTCAAACAGATTCCGTTTGGCCTGTTATTTATTGCATTCCATATTTAGGAAGAAGGGGGGAGGAGGAGGCGAGGAACAGAGAGAGGGAGGGAGAGAGAGAGGAAGAGAATTTGCGTATTTTCCCTCCTCAGTCGTTTCAAAGTTGAACCGTCAAAGTTGCTCTTGAAAGCATTTCTCTCCCAAGGAACCAGAAGACTCAAACGCTCCCCGCCGGTAATTAACAAAGAGAAGGCAATGACGGGGCTAAATTAAAGCAGATCTTAATTATAATAATTAACAATGGAGGGCACAGCTGCCTGAGGTGGTGGGTTAGCGCACGGAAAATACAGGCTGCTCCTCCCGCGGGTGGAGAGAGAGAGAGAGAGAGAGAGAGAGAGAGAGAGAGAGAGAGAGAGAGTGTGTGTGTGTGTGTGTGTGTGTGTGTGTGTGTGTGTGTGTGTGTGTGTGTGTGTGTTGCGGAGGAGTGATTTTTAAGTTCGTATCACTCCGAAGTCGGCTCCCGGGCGTCTCGTTTTCTGCCTGTCTCTTCCCCCCGCCGCCCCCTCCAACCCCATTCGGCCTCGGAGAGTCCCCGAAGCCAGCATCTGTCGCGCGTGCGACACCCCGTGCGGGCACCGGGCCACCTCGAGGCCCAGGGAGGCCACTCAGCCTGGGCTGGGCTCCAACTTCTGCCAACCCGCTCCCCGCCGACCTTCAGCGCCTTTGCCAAGGTCATCCAGAAGTTTTTTTTTTCCAGGCGCCGCTTCCTTCCTTCCTTCCTTCCTTCCTTCCTTCCTCCTTCCCTCCCACCGGCCCACCCATCCAACACACGCTTTCTCCGCGCGCCCCTTCCTCCCTCGGAAAGCCGGTCCCTCGGTCCCCGTCTGGCTCTCTGCTGCTCCCCTCCCCTCCCCTCGACTATTCAAATGGCTCAAGTGTTATTAAAATATATTCCCCCCCACCCCACACACCGCCAAAAAAAGGGGGGAAGGGGAGTGGGGAAGGAGGCCAGGCAGCCTTTTCAGCCGATGCTCCCTTTGTGCCTCTGAGCGGCGGCGGTGGCCTTCTTTTCCTATTCAACTCTCCCAGCCGGTCTGTTGTTTCTTTCCCGCCATCCCTGGAGGAGCTTATTGTCTTAGGATCAGGCGGTTTCCAGGCTGCCAGGAGCATTGTCTGGCCTTTCTCTCAGCCCCGCCAGGCGCATCTTCCTGGGAACCAGCGCACCGCCCAAATCTGTTCAGTTGGAGCACCGCGTTCATCCATCTGTTACCCCTCTCCCCCTCCCCTCCACCCTTCATATTTTAAATGAATAGCTGGACCTGCATCAGGATGTGGCAGCGGTCCGGATCCTGGCCTGACAGCATCTTCTTTTCCAGGACAAATAGGGAACCAGAGTCTTAATACCAATGAGTGTACAAGGGTAAAAAGGCCTGTAAAATTATAGCAGGAGAATCTTTTGGGGACAGGAAACACCTGTTCCTATTCTAGTTGTCCTCTGGATAGCTATCATCCCCCAAAATGATGACAATGAGAGGGCATATATTTGCATAAAGCTTACACTACATTATGAAGAGATGAATGCACCTTTGGAAACATGAAATATAATTCTGATGGAAATATAATACCCCTACCTGCGGCGAAGAAGACAGTTGACCGCATGCCTGCTGGCTCAGCCAACTGTCCCGTTAACTAAATATTGGTTGGCGATTTCAGATTTTCTGATCTCTCTTCTTAGGGTTAATTACCTCTATACTCGATGTAGATGTGCACAGATGGGTTCTTATGGGAGGGAGCATAGTGGTGGTGGGGAGTTAGGGAGCCACCATCAGAACTGTGCAGGGTATGGGAAGATATGGTGGAGACAGCAAGTACAGCATTCTGTAAGAGGGAAGGACAAGAGGTTATGGGTTGCCATTCAGGTGCCATCAAGTTCCCCGGGTTGAAAGCGCTGCTGCTAAATGTCAGATCTGTAAATATGAAAACACCAGCCATCCAGGACTTAAGAACATAAGAAAAAAAATAAGAAGAGCCATGCTGGATCAGGCCAAAGGCCCATCTAATCCAGCTTCCTGTATCTCACAGTGGCCCCACCAAATGCCTCTGGGAGTGCACGAGACTAGATCTCTGTCTCCTGATACCACTCCCCTGCATCTGGCCCTTGAAGTACCCTGGTTTTAAGCCTGGAAATTACACATCTCCATCATGGTTTGTAACCTGTGATGGACTTTTCCTCCAGGAATCTGTCCAATCCCCTTTTGAAGGCATCCAGTCCAGATGCCATCACCACATCCTGTGGCAGGGAGTTCCACAGACTAATGACTCCCAGATGAGCATGTTGACGTGACTTGCATTGCAGAGACTTCATTGGATGAGACTACAGATGTTAACCTCACTCAGCGTCATCCACCAGGGTTTTCAGTGCTGCAGCAGGCAAGACCAGGGTGGAGTGGATAAGTGGAGTTGCAGTGATGTATCATGAAGACTGGAAGAACTGGGCATAGAGAAGAAGAAGACTGAGGGGCAATGCGGTAGCACTTTCCAAATATTTGAAGGGCTTTCATACAGTGGAGAGGGCAGGATCTGTCTTCGGTCATCTCGGGGTGCAGGGCACAGAACAATGGGCTCAAGTTAAGAGAAACCAGCTTTTGGCTAGAAATCAAGAAAAAACTTCCTAGCTGTTAGAAGAGGAATGGAATTTACACATTACCGAGAACAAAATTAATCAGAACTGGTGTCCCTTTCTAGGAAGAGAGTACAGAGAAGTGATTTTCCACTCCCTTATGTCAGTAAAGATTCTCAATCATCCAGGCAAGTTTATATCTGGAAGCTGAGTCATGGCAACGGGACTTTTGCCATGACTCCACTTCCAGATTTCCACTCCTTTCTTCTTGGGGTGTCCTGGGACCGTGCAGTTTCTCTCACGAAGCACGGTGGGGAATCAGACTCCCAGACTGTGTCTCTGCAGTCAGACCCCCATGGACACAGGATCAAAGGAGTTGGCTTTGGCTGCTCTGGAGATAAGGCCTTTTGTGATCTAGTTCAGTGGTTCTCAGCCTGTAGGTCCCCAGACGTTCCTGAAATGCAGCTCCCAGAAAGCCTCCACCACTCGCTGTGCTGGAAGGGATTTCTGGGAGTTGCAGTCCAGGAACATCTGGGGACCCACAGGTTGAGAATCACTGATCTAGTTGAAAGGTATTTTCTATGAAAATGACATACCGAGAAAGCATGAAATTAGAGCCAAAATGAAACGGAGAGGACTACTCAAAATGATTTTGCCTCCCCCCCCAAAAAAAAAGTTTCCCACAACAAGACAGGGCACACATTGTGAACACTAGCCTCTGTTAAATGGCAGCAAACACTCCTGTTCACACCTGGAGTTCCTGACATCCTCCTCCACCCAGCATGGTCAGTGACCACAGCTGTTTTACCCTCTGCTGCACTGGGTGATTTCAGAGCCGTTTAAACATAACTTGTCTTTGCATCAATTAACCCCAGTAATCAAAACAGGCTGAGATTAATCACATCGTTTTTAATCAATAGATTAATCAACTAAATATGTAATTAATTGGCGAGGGGACTCGAGTGCAGGAGCTACACAGCTAAGAGCCCCCCAGGTGGATTGTTTGGAGGTGGCTTGGGTTGCGGAGTGAGTGTTTTGCGGTTCTCCCAGGGAACGTGAAAGCAAATATGAAAGCTGGCCTTTCCATTTAATATTGAGCGATAGCTTTTGTTTATTAAGTTATCTCACACTTCCTTCAATATTTTGAAAAAGTGCCTACCTCTGTTGAATACAGATGCCATCTGCAAATATTGGAGGGAGTTTACCGAGGTTGAGATGGCATGCAAATAGACTTCAATTTAGATTTTAAATGTAAAAAAGCTCGTTGATGGGTTTCCCCAAAAAAGAAAATAAAAGAGCCAGAAAGAGGCTGTGCCTACCATGGTCCAAATACCACGAGATTTGCTCTGCTTATAAAATAGATGAGTTTGAAGGGGCTTTTTTAAGAATTACCATACAATGCAAAGGCTGATTTGAAATAACTGGACTTTTTTGCTCTCAACAAGAGCTTTTTTCCTCTTCCACCTGGGGGCTTCTCCTTTTCTTTCATGATAGAACGGATTCAAACTTTCCCCCACATTTAAATGTGTTAAACCTTTGGTTCTTTCTACCTCCAAACATGTGATTTGTGAATTTGGGCCAATGTTTCACAAATGAACTAAAACAAAATTTATCTCTCATTTTCACTGGCAATATTTAATATACAGTATATTGTACCTGGTGATGTGTTATGTGAATAGTAACAAAAGAGAGTCTAAGGAAAGGGAGAAAGAAGGGAAGGGAAGGGAAGGGAAGAAAGAAAAAGAAAGTTTAAAAAAGAAGAAATTACAATCAAACTTCAGCATCAATATGAGTGAAAACACAGGGTTTTAAATCCCAAATTCTAAGTACTCAAAATCTTGGGTGTGGGTGGCAAATCAAGTCAGGTTCAGTATACCTCACATTATAAAACTGTCTCCATTCTGAGTAGGAAGAAAAATTTTGAACCTTGGAAAAATATTATTGAAAAGTCAAATGGAAATGAACCTTCCTTCCTTTTGCGTGAAGGGGATATGGGCACAGGATGGAAATGCCCTACCAGAGGCACCAAGATCACGCCCAAGTATGAAGATACTGTATTATATTTTGCCTCACTTGTGCCATGCGAATTAAGTTGTAGGTCCTTTGTTATCTCAAGATTGCCCTGCGCCTCATGGCCCAGTGCCTAAACTTGCAGTGGTGCAACCAAACGTCTGCTCACCTGGGTTCAGTTCTAAGGAGCTACCTTGAGGTTGACTCAGCCTTCCGTCCTTCTGAGGTTGGTAAATTAAATACCCAGCTTGCTGTGGGGTGGGGTCTATCTATGTGTAGCCTGCATAATTAGTAAACCTACCATAGAATGTGTTAAGCACCATCAGAGGGTGTGTGTGTGTGTGTGTGTGTGTGTGTGTGTGTGTGTGTGTGTGTGTGTGTGTGTGTGTGTGTGTGTGTGTGTGTGTGTGCGTGCGTGCGTGCACGCACCTGGACACAATTGTGAGAGCCTCGGTTGCAATTTTCTGTAAGTAAATTCTACCACCACAGCTGTTCCAATACATAACAGTGCCATCTATGAACAAGTTGTGTAAAGAAAATCTTGAGGAGGGGAGAAATACACATACACCTTATACTACAATGTGCCGAATTAATTGTCCAGCCTAGCACAACCAGCACTGAGAAAGATCGATGATGCAGTCCAACAGTCTTGTAGACAACCAGGATGAGGAAGAAGCTACTTTAGATGAACATATGCCTCACAACACGAGCTAGCAGCCACTGCTAAATAACAAAACCACACAAGATAAAAAGAAAACACCAGGTCTTTGGGACTTGACGCATCTAGCCTCCTCCCAGCTGCACAGCCAACAAATCTCAGCCACATAGCATTTCTTGCCAAGATTAGAAAGACCTCTGGGTCCTTTGATGACTAGAGATAACCCAGTGGGCTCTTGGGGAAGTTAGGACTAGAATCAGATCTTGGAAAACGGATCAAAGCGGATCAAAGTCTGAACCAAACACTAGAACTAATAGTTCCTGTTGCAAGGACATTGCTGTAGCTTTACTGGTGCCGTGATATATTGCTCTGTTCTATACCAGCTCGAGATGAGTGTTACTTTCAAGAGGAAGTGAAGATTCCCTTTGAATCCCGGGGGGGGGGGGGATCAAGTATTTTCTCCTGTTGGAGAACACGTGTGTCTGGCCCTGCCTGATTATCACCGGTGGGTGGTGCCCTCTTTGGCCAGTGGGCAAAGATGTCATCACAGCAGGTGATCAGTGGAGTCAGGGGTAACAAGAAGACAAAGGGCAAGCAAGTATTTACATATAGGACCAGCACTGGCTCAGACGGTAACTACAAGGTCAAAAACTATAGGATTTGTGCCACTTGTAACCAGTGGATTCAAAGTAATTTTTAGAGATGGGCATGACCAGGAAAAATTACGTTTCGAGTTGTCGTGTGTCGGAGCCGGCCCGTTTCGGCTCGTTTCCGTTTTTCGTGAAATTTTCCAAAAATTTGTCGTTTCATTTGTCAGTTTTTCGTCTGTCGTTAGTACTTGTTTTTTTGGGGGGGGCGGGCTCCTGGAGGCACCTCTCTGGGGTGGGTGCCTCCTCTGGCCCGCTACAAAATGGCATGCATAGCCAATTGGATATGCATACCATTAAGTTGCAGTTGCAGCAGGCAGAGGCACCTCTCTTTCGGGTGCCTCTGTGACTCACTGCCTGCGGTGCACTTGGGCTGGGGAACGAAGTGAGAGAGGACCCCTACGGGCGCCTGCTGTGACTCACTAAGAAGGGAAGTGTACTTGCTGTAGTGCAATGCGAGTACACAGATCTGGCTTGGGGTTAGGGGTTAGCGCAAGGGCTAGGCTTAGGGTTACGGGTAAGGTTAGGGTGAGTTACTGGGGTGCACCTCTGGGTGCCTCTCTGACCCACTAAGAAGGACAGTGTACTGGCGTATGGGTTAGGGTTCGGGTTCGGATTCGGGCTAGGGTTAGTGGCTTTTTATGCCCGACTGGCACATCCCAGAAGTCTCGATCAAAACCTGGCCAAGTGGCCATGCAATTGGTGGAATGGCTCCAAAAATTTGCATGGTCCACTCCCATGGCCAGCCCATCATTGCGCAGGTGTAAAAAAATAAAAATAAAAATAAAATAAAATAAATTGGAGACGTTTGGTTGCAAGAAAAACCCACTGCTGCTACTGTAAAAATTCAGGCAGTTTTAAAATAGCTATTTTCGCATGTTTCTGTGGTGCTTTGGTGTGTTTTTGGACCACGTGATTTCAAAATAAATATTGCGGTCGCCCCATTTTGGATCCCCCGCCCGCACTGCATGGCATGGCGTGTTGGCGAGACGACAAGGATGCGCAGCCCAGGAGAGGAGAGGGGGGGAGGCCGGGGACCCCCCCCCAGAAACCACCCTTCTGGTAGGTACCCTCACTCAGGCAGGCATATTTTCGCCTGCTTTTTTGGCCGGGAATCTTTTTTTTTTTTTTTTTTATTACTTTTTTTCTCTGCCGCGCCGCTTGAGTTGGCGACTCGACGAGGATGCGCACTTTGCGCAGCCCAGGAGAGGAGGGGGGGAGGCCAGGGACACCCCCAGAAACCACCCCTCTGGTAGGTGCCCTCAGGCAGGCATATTTTCACCTGCTTTTTTGGCCGGGAATCTGGTTTTTTTAAAAACTTTTTCTCTCTGCTGTGCCGCTTGGCGAGTTGGCAACTCGACGAGGATGCGCACTTTGCGCAGCCCAGGAAAGGAGGGGGGTAGGCCGGGGACCCCCCTCCAGAAACCACCCCTCTGGTAGGTGCCCTCAGGCAGGCATATTTTTGCCTGCTTTTTTGGCCGGGAATCGGGGTTTTATTTTTATTTTTAAAACTTTTTTCCTGTGCCGCTTGGCATTGCGCGATCGCTGCGATGCCAGGAACGACAACGACAAATCAGACCCAATTTTTCTTTAGTCGGTTCGAGTTCGAGTTCTGGCAGAGTAATTGTCGTTCTTCATTCCGTTATGTAACGGAAACGAGAAACGGAAACGGAAACGAGAACTTTGCCAAGTCGTGCCCATGTCTAGTAATTTTATTGTCTGCATGACATACAAGATTGATTCAAATTAGTTCACCCTTCTCACTGTCAAAGTAGTTTTTTTTTCTCTGTCTCTAGAAGTCTTCAACTTTTTCTTGCTAGAAAAATTTGATGGGGCTTTTCCCCCTGCAGACATTGTTGCAAAGATGGGGGCATGTTTGTATCACCAGCATTCACCTCTTTCCATAAAGCATCTCCTTCCTCAAGTCACTTCTTGAAAAAAAGATAGCTTCCCACCAGGGCTGTGGAGTCAGTAGATAAATGTTCCGACTCTGACTCCTAAGTTTTTTGTACTTCTGACTCCGACTCCAGGTACCCCAAATTTCCTCCGACTCTGACTCCTCGACTCCGACTCCAACTCCGACTCCCAGCCCTGCTCAGGGCTGTGAAGTCGGTAGATAAATGTTCCGACTCCGACTCCTAAGTTTTTTTGTACTTCCGACTCCGACTCCGACTCTGACTCCAGATACCCCAAATTTCCTCCGACTCCGACTCCTCGACTCCGACTCCACAGCCCTGCTTCCCACCCAGGTAGACATGATGTATAGGAGGAGAGGGAGGAACATGCAAAAGCGTTAAGATACTTTCTCATGTAAAGCTTCTCACTACATTTCTGAAAAGCTTTTCTATAGAAATAGAAACATAATGTGGAAAAACGTTCTTCATGGTCTCAGAATACAAAAAATCAGAAGTTTGAACAGCAGTTTTGCAAAAATCATGATTTTCACAACTCAGAATGTTTCAATTTGGGATCCGCTTGTTCCTGCCATTCATCTATACTCCTTACTTTCAAGTAACATGTGCAGGAATTACTGATTTGTAGTATGATGATATCCTGTATACTCTGATATACTGAATCTGATCTCTCTCTCTCTCTCTCTCTTTCAATCTCTCTAACACGCACACGCACAGAGAGAGAGAGAGAGAGAGAGAGAGAGATGAGGCCTAGCATTCAACTGTAGATGGATACAGATATCATGTGCTCCCAGAGGCATTTGGAGGGGCCACTGTGAGATACAGGAAGCTGGACTAGATGGGCCTTTGGCCTGATCCAGCAGGGCTCTTCTTATGTTCTTATGTTCTTATGTTGTTTAACAGGCAGACAGAAGCAGACAGGCTGGAACACTCGCCTGAGGTGGGGCAGTGCCCAATTTATCCTAAGAGACCAGCTTCTTTGGAACTGTTGTTGTCCTCCCTCCTCCCAGGGTTCACAGTTAATTTGCACTGTTGATTTGCTCTCACTTGCTCCTTTGATCACTTGTACATAAAACATTGAGACTGTATTAGTCACCTCACTGGTGCAACAGGACCTCAGTTGAATTGGTCAAGCAGGGCCCATCACTACTACTTTGGTGTATTAAGGATACACTTTTCTGCCCAGTAGGATTATACTGCCCTCTTCCATGACTTATATTCTTTTTTTTTGTTTAGCATTGTTCACACATTGGTTGCTGCCCGTCACTGAGCCCTACCTCTACATCATGCAGTGCAGCTCATTGCAAAAGCAGAATTTACTTACTTTTTTTTAAAGACTGAAAATCAAAATCCAGATTTTACACAACTTCAAATATTGAGCTCGAATGTAGCATACAAATGGGAGGCATTAATGCAAACAAGCAACTGTGCACACATTCTGCACAACCTCTTCTCATACATTACCTCTTTCTTCCTTGGCATGCTGCTGTCTGGGCTCGTCCCGTCTCAGTGTCTATGTGTAGAACAGCCACGTAGAGAGAGGGGGCTCAGTTTTTCTCAGGAAGAAGAAACACAGGCCCCTAAGATGTATACTAGAGCTGTGAAGCAAGTTTAGCCAAATCCTGAAATACTAATGAGACCTGGACCTATTAGTATGGGCCTGGATTAAAGGTGATGGCCAGACTCAGTTCCCGAGTATTGTGAAGAAAATTTTCCAAATCAGTTTGGAGCACAAATCACTTCAGCCTCCTCCTCCCTCCTCCTCCTCCTCCTCCTCCTCCTCCTCCTCCTCCTCCTCCTCCTCTATTTGAAATGTACCTACTCCAGAGATCCCTGAAGCTGACTGTCCAACAGCTGAGAAGCTTTCTCTCATCTTAAGGTCTATCGCAGTGATGGCGAACCTATGGCACGGGTGCCAAAGGTGGCACTCGGAGCCCTTTCTGTGGGCACCCAACATTACCCCTTCATATCCACCTGTATTCAGGTTAAAATACTGTACTGGCCCTTTGCAAAAAAAAATTAGTAGGTTTTGAATTGCAGTTTGGGCACTCGGTCTTTAAAAGGTTCTCCATCACTGGTCTATCGTGTCTTCAAGTTTTATATATACTGTACCAGAAGAAAAACAAATAATTTACAGCTGCCTTGGTTTCTCGGCCAAAATCAATGCAGATTTACGAAATGATGACTGGAACCAAATTCACTTCAGATTGAATCAGGACCCATTCTGAAAACCCACGCTGGTCTGAATTTTGAACACCCTGCATTGCTCTAGGTATATTTGTTCCAGGGTACAGTATTAGTGATTTGGTACATGGCTGTAATGCAGCTGTAGATTTCTAATACCTTGTCCAAGAAATTTTGTTTCCTGAAGCAAAAGGTAAGCTGAACTTTGTCCTCTGGTTTAAGAAAAGGGAAGCAACTTGCCTAACAACTACATCTCTTTATGTCCAGCCCCCTGCTTCCTAGCCTCTGCCACTCGGGAAAGTCCCCTCACTCTGCCAAGTGGTAGGGCCAGCCCTGCATGTCCTCTGGATGCAGATGAGCAAGTGATGACAACTCATTAAACTAGAGACAAGTACTCTGGGTTTTGGTTTGGGAGCGCTGGAAGATAAACCGAGCCCGGTGCCGGTGGTCCTGAGAGGGCCCATGTCACATGGGGTGCTAGTCATGGCAGGCAGAAACGGTAGAACACAACCAATCAGACTTAAAATTGGAACTTTTTGTTCTGTAGCTGAGATTGGCACCCAGGGTCACACTGCACATTGAAATGAGTCCATCATTAGAAGGTGAAATCCATTATGATTAGAACCATGATTCCTGCTGATCATTCTGTCTGACTTATAGACAAAGGTTGCATGTCCAACCAAAGACCAATGGCAAGACAGAACTAGCTAAGCTGCATGCAACAGAAGTTCCTTATGTGGTAATTATTTCTTATTTTATTTATTTTGAATATTTTTACCCCACCTTTCTCCTTGGAAAAGGACCCAAGGTGGCTGACAGTAATAAAGGAAAATATACACCACTGTTCTCAGCATGTAAGGAACTTGCTCTTCTATTGACAAGGTACCTGTAATGTACCACTGACTGTGAGGGTCCATTGATTATCACTAATGGTTCTGAAGTAGAAGGACTAGTCAGCAATGGAAGAGTATTAAAATCTAATAAACTTTTATTCATAACTTAGGTTGATATGCGTTCAGTTTTGTTCTCTTCTGACTTTTTAGTTTCATTCAACAACATTCAAAACCAGTGTTCTTTAATATAAAACTTTCTAACACATCTTTCCTCATTAATGGTAACTCTGCTTGGAAATTTATTTATTTATTTATTCTTGTACTTATTGACCACCCGATTTTCCCATAGGGAACTCTGGGTGAGCGACTGCCCAACTACAACTACAAAACATATCCCCAACAGAAATAAACAGTGAAAACCTAACAAGAGTACCAATCATTATACAGATACTATATAAAAATAATAAGACAAATGACAGATAAAATAAACATAGCAAATGACAGATGGGGCTAGTTTTGAGTTCGCCCTGCCAACACAAGGAGTCCCACAGCAATTGTGTCTGGCTATGGGTAGTTGATCTTCCGAACTCCATCCAGGGATCCATCCCTTGGGTCCTGTTCTTGTGGATACCAAGCTTATACCTCTGGCGACTGGGTTATGGTACCGACTCGAGGTATTGGCAAAGGCAGGTTTAGCATATACTGTAGACTGAGTCATAGATGCCTTTTCAATCTTTACAACAGGCTGCCCATCTTCCACAGTCTGAGACCCTCGGTCCTGCTTCTCCAGGTCAGCCGGAATCACCTCATCAACTGTCACTCTTTTATACATTCCTCCTTCCTTCTCTTTCACCTCCCATTTGCTCACCTTTTCTGACAATCATCCAGAACCCCTCAACTATCACTCCCTTCTCTCTTAACTGCTATCTCCCCAGTAACCTTCCCTTCTTTCTGTCCAGCTATCTTATCACTTTCTTTTCTATTCCTCTTCCTTTTATGTCTACGTTTTTCATTTCGATAGTTGTTGTGAGTTTTTTGGGCTGTTTGGCCATGTTCTGGAAGTTTTTCTTCATGACATTTCGCCAGGCTCTATGGCTGCCATCTTCAGAGGGCAAGGAGCTCAGGGAACTAGGAGTTCACCCTGTGCTCTGGGGTATAGAGTGAGTGAGACTGTGGTTTTTTTTTAAAAGTTATGGGAAAGAGGAAACTTGTCCTATGCAGGAGAATAAGTGTTAGTCAACAATCTGTTTAACAACCCAGTCACTGAGGGAACGGAGGGCTCCACCATATTGTCTTTTGCCTCATGACACAAAATGACTTTGGCCATGTCTGACCAGCATGGACTGTGTCCACTTCTGATTTCAAGAACAACCCTGCCATTCTGAAGACTTAAGAGGTTGGCTGAAGGAGGATTTTTGTTGGTTTTACATAAGCTAGCACTACCTAACCCTCTGAGGATGGTTCATCTGTACTCTGTTCGCAACCACTTGGTCTCTTGAGCTATGAAGGCCAATGGTCAGTCTCCTATGTAGCAGCACTGGAAGATGGTAGTACTAGCTTAGATACTAGCTTCGATATCTAGCTAGTACTAGCTGGAGTACTAGCTTAGATATCTAGCTAGTACTAGCTGCCTAATGGAATATCAGTTTCAATCAAAGCTACCCTTCCTATTTACTAAGTAAGGCATCTGTTTCAGGCATCCTAATTTTCGATATCATAAAAGAGAAGCAAGTAGCTATTCTGTTAATTTACCAGTGAGCTGCAGGACTTTTCCTCAAGTTGGGCATAGCAGAGTGGGAAGAGAGAAAGAAAAATCTAGAAGTCATCCTGGTGATTTGGTGGAGCGATATAATCCATAGTTAAAATTCTACGATGGAGAGGCCAGAGTTCAAAGAATCCGATGGAGGTGTGCAGACGTGGCGTTTTAATAAAGGCATTGCTGTTTTTCTGCTTTTTGTATGTGGAGAAAGATCTGATGTCCTTATCTCCCCCTTCTCTTTCTCATTTGCATTCCTTTGCTGGGGAAATGTCTTTGTTAGATCTTTTCCCAGTCTTCGTGCACACTTGCACTACCACTGCCGTTGCTCTCCATTATTATTATTTTTCTTCCAGAAGGAAAGGTATCATACCTCAGTCATTATACTACCTTTGCCTTTCATAGGTAAGTGCCTTTAGGCTGTCGGTAAAGCTTATCTGATTTGATAGGGGAAAGTGGGATTTGCCAATGGCATAAGTCATAGACAATTGACTGAAAGGTGGTGGTCCACCCTGAGGAAACTCGGTGCATAATAAAGGGTGTAATAATCCCTATTTATAAGAATGAATAAAATGTTTATATTGGATAGGAGGTGTTCAGTGACATATATTAAACTGATAGGCTGTGAGCCAAGAATGACTTGCCAGGCGCAGATGGACGGATGACTCTTCTTTCTGTTCATTCTCAAGAAAACAGCTCCCTAGCCCCATAGCATGCAAAATTATTCCCAACTATCCTGATGAGGGAGGGACTGGTAAGGTTGTCCTTGGTGGCAAGCAGATGGCACAGTGTGCGACCACCACTTTTTTTTTGGGGGGGGGAGGGAGGGGTCACACAACGCCAGCGTACAGATGGTGAGAGGCCGGCCGAACACAAATGGGTCCCATAAACTAATTGATTAGATGGATGGAAATCAGAATAAACATCTGTGCAATGCTTTTGGTTATGTTTCCCCATTAGTTTGTGAATCGAGTTTGTTATGATAATGGAAAAGCAGTTGCTGTACTGTGCCTCTCAGAAGAACTGTTACTGCACCAGGAGAAAGAAATTCATTAAAGAATGGCCGGCTCCCCTGAGCTCAAAATGCTTCCCCACAATAGAGGCTGCCTGCTGTTTCTCTGTATGTTTCCTGGTGCTGGCCTTGACTTCTTTTTACTGAACTCCACTGGGAGACCTCTTTGGAACATGCAATTATTTCCAACGCAGAGATACACATCAGAACTCCCCACAGCTCAGTGGTAGAACATGGGATGTGCTTAGGGGTTAAAGATCCAGATTTCATCTCCTGATGTCTCTGGGTAGGTGTGGTAAAACTGGAGAGCCCCTGCCTGCCTTGAACATCCACAAATACTGTACAGTACTGGGCTGGGTCAGAGCAATGCTCTGAGTCAGCATAAGGAAGATTCACATATTCCTAATTACCTACCCTCAAAGGAGGTTGCCTGTTGCATCTCTGGGTGAGTAGTTGTGCTGGCATTGTCTCTTTGCAGTCTGGAGGTGAGCATGAAATAATAATTCATGCTTAACACTGAGGATGTGGAAGGACTTGAGTAAGAGCTTGCCAAGGTGCCCCTCCTCCCAGCAAGTTTGTAGTGTCTCCTTGATCTTCTTTGGGGGATGGAATGTGCTTCTCTTGCTGGAAGATTTAAGACATGGTAGCAACCAAATACATACCTGTTGGGTTTCTTATAAACATGGTTGTTTTGCAGATGGCCAAGGGGTTCAATGCACTGCATGGCCCAAAAAAACTAAAGCTAATCATACTAGAGCAGTGGTGGCCAGCCTTCGGCACTCCAGAGGTTTTGGACCACAACTCCCAGAATTCGAAGCCTAGACTGCCAATGACAAAGGACTGTGGGAGCTGTGGCCAGAAACATCCGGAGTGCCAAAGATTCACCACCACTATACTAGAGAAATACTTTCTTAGTTAGATACTCTATATGCCATCAAGTTGGAATCAGCTTATGTAGCTCAACAATGGGATCTCCAGTCACAGGACTTGCCGTCAAATTGGATTTAAGTTGCACCAGTGACTTGACCTGGATTCAATTTGGCATTGTTTTTCCAAAGTCTCAGACTCAACTTGTGATCAGAACCCACTCGACCCTCCCTTTTCCACTTGGTACCAAAGACCAGGACTTGGACTTGGAGCGAAAGACTTGCCAACATCCCTGTTGTGACTCTCAAGAGGGCTTTCAAGGCAAGTGAGTTTTTTAAGAAGTGGTTTTACTGGTTGCACTTTCCCAGGGAGTTTCCACAGCCAAGTGGGGATTTGAACCCAGACCTCCTGAGTCTTAGTCCATCACTCTGTCCACTACATGACACTGGGCAACCTAATACTTGATCAGACTCATCTGAAGTTCTTGAAACACATCACGTAGGTTCTCCAGCACTGTTGATCTCTCTTTATCAGCCTTTAGCATGCTCCAAATGCATTAGCTTAGCCTTTTGCTGAGCTAATGTGCCATGTAGCTGTGCTGCCTGCGATGATGGGAGTTGTAGTTTAACACCTCTGGAGGGCTCCAGGAAGGATGATAAACCATGCTGGCCAGTGTGGAAACCAAAGATTTAGTCACAGTTCTGGACAAAGGGACATACCCACAGAAAGCAACAATGCTTCAGTGCAAGCATCCCGGGAATGCCAACGGCACACAACCCTGTCAGGAAGAAAGGAGAAGCAGTCAAACCATGCCTTGGATCTGAGGGGGGCATGGGGGGGTCCCAAGCGAGACCACAGGGCCCCAGAGCTCAGAAAATCCTTTCTCAGAACTCCAGCTCTCCAAATCCTTGGCCATCCTGCCTGAAAGACAAAACCTTCCTAAGCTCTGGATGTGGCCAGAATCAGAATCAGAATCCAGCAAAATTCCCCCACGTGCGCGTGGTGGCTCAGTGGACTAAGGCACCAAAACTGTAGACTGCAAAGTCGGCAGCTCGGTGGTTCGAATCCCAGGTGCCACACAGCGGAGTGAGCTCCCGCTGATAACCCCAGCTCCTGTCAACCTAGCAGTTCGAAAGCATGTAAATGCAAGTAGATAAATAGGTACTGCCGTAAAAAGCGGGAAGGTAAAACAGTGTTTCCTTGCAGCCATGCCGGCCACATGGCCACGGACTTGCACAACACTGGCTCTTCCGGCTTGAATATGGAGATGAGCACCGCCCCTAGAATCGGACACGACTAGCATGCATATGAAGGGAGAACCTTTACCTTTTACCTTTTACGCCCAGCTGAAATGAACAGAAGCCACAGAAGAAGGTGGTCACAGCGTATAACACTTTCCTTTCCTGCAGCCCTAATATAAGTATTATGCAGCCTGTCAAGTGCACAAGCCATGCTGATGAGACCTCCAGTGTGGCCCCTAGAGGCCGCTGTATGGAAATATTTCTTCAGAATCTCATCTTTACCTCTGTTTGCATCATCCTCTTAGTCCAGAGAGTCTGGTAAGGCTTCCACTGTTCTGTGCAAGTGTTTTAAGAAGGGGACTCTCCAGTTATAGAACAAGTGCCACCTAGGGAGGAATACTTAAAGACTTGGTCCTTTCAAAACACCAATACAGACCAATTCAGTTCACAGCTTTGGCACAGTTTTTTTTTTAAGCCTCTGGCCGAGAGATTCTGGGAGTTACAGAATGAAAAGGTAACACTTCTAAACTTGGGCTCTAAACTGGACACGCTACTCCCAGAATTAGTGTGTGAATAAGTATGTTATCTACTGACTTTCAGAATTCCTGACTATTTTGGTGTGCCATTACTTGCTGTTAAAAACAGCATCAAAATTGCTTAATACTATTTTGAAATAATACACATTTCAATAGATGTTTAATATACACACACCCCCGTCAATGCAGTTTTGTTTTAGAATGAAAGCTGACTGCAAGGACAGATGAAACAAGTCAGGAGGGAACACACAGAAGCCAGTGAGAGCTAGTTATGGTGTAGTAGAGTGTTGGCGAATCTATGGCACGGGGGCCAAAGGTGGCCTTCGGAGCCCTTTCTGTGGGCACCCAACATTGCCCCTTCACAGCCTCCTATATTCAGGTTCAATTGCTCTATTGGCACTTTGGGAAAAATTAGTGGGTTTTGAATTGCAGTTTGAGCACTCGGTCTCTAAAAGGTTCACCATCACTGGTGTAGTAGTTACAAGAGTAGGCCCAGATTCAGGAGTCATGGTTCCTAAGGCATTATGTGAGAGCCACATAAGACAACTCGAGCTCACCTGCGGAAGAATGGCCTACCAATGCGACCAAGGGCATAACCAATAGGTCAAACTAGCACAAGCCGAGAAGAAGCAGATTCGCCTACCCCAGGTGAAGAAATGTTGGCTTTCTCAATGTTGTCGGACTACACCTCCTATCAGCCCCAAACATTGCAAAGAATACTAAGGAATGGTGAGAGTTGTAGTACATAACATCTGGGAGGCCAAAGGTTCCTCCTTACATTTGTTCCACAGAGACATCTGTTCTCAAAATCCTTCTGGAAGAGAATAAAACACCAAACAAGGAAGAGGGAGGTCTTGTCCCCCCTTTTGTGCAAACACTGTTGCTTACACACTGTACAAAAATAAGGTGGATGTACTAAGGATTCCTTCCCAACGCAGGGCCAGATCTATTTCTTCCCAACCCAGCAATAGATCTATCTATCTATCTATCTATCTATCTATCTATCTATCTATCTATCTATCTATCTATCTATCTATCTATCTATCTATCTATCTGTCTGTCTGTCTGTCTGTCTGTCTGTCTGTCTGTCTGTCTGTCTACTCAACCAATTAGGAAGAGCTCCTAGTCCCATCACATGCAGACATGATAGGAGCCCCCACCACCTCCACCCCAGTTGCCAAGCACAGCTGCCAGAGCTAAGAAATATGCACCTTGTTCTGCCTCTGTTCTCCCCCCCCCAATATTGCCCACCATGTTTTGTTTTGTTTTGGTGTTTTTTTTTTTCAAGTGGAAGGAAAGATTGCTGTGCACGCAGATGATTGCTAAGCCCCAGCCTCTGCAGTCGAGGAAGGAAGGGAGGCAATTTGTCTTGGGGAGTGGCACTTGATCAATTCTATTTCAAAACTCTAATTATATCAACAAAGGGCTCTACATGGCGCCGCTGGCTAGGATTCAAGTTCTTGTTTATTTATTTCCATGCACATCCAAGAAGTTCTCGCCTTTTGTCCTCCCTCCCCCACCCCTATTTTTTTTAAAGAGACTTTCTGGAAGAAATGAGGTCAGGTTTGAGGTGCCTCAATGTAAGAGCTCATGTGGAGGAAAGGACTGGGGCTTGCTGAGGGCTGTAAATATGGATAGGGTGAATAGTGGGTAGAGCTGGTATATGATCGGGAGGGGGGGAGCTGGAGGTTGTGACAATAGGGATGGAAATAAAGGGACTGACAGTCTGAACTAGGATTATAGGGCAGGAGGGCCTATGCCTGTCCCTTTATTCCTGGTAGCAAAGCTCCTCTGTTTTCTGCATGCACAAAGGCCCTGTTGCAGATCTAACCCTATAGAAGTCTTGTGTAAATGAGGTTGGTTCACACACTCAGCATCCTGAGAGACAGTGGCAAAATATCCAATGTAAAAAAAAAATGTAAGGAAACCTGAATGCCTCGTGGAAAAGGAAAGTGTTACCTTTGATTCCAAAATGGGGTCATGACCAAGTGGGTCTCTTTCCGTAGGGCAGTGGTTCTCTCAACCTGTGGGTCCCCAGATGTTCCTGGACTGCAGCTCCCAGAAGCCTCTACCACTTGCTGTGCTGGAAGGGGGTTTCTGGGAGTTGCAGTCCAAGAACATCTGGGGACCAACAGGTTGAGAACCACTGCAAGGACAATCTAAATGTCAAATCAGAGAGGCCACCCATCCTCACCCTGCCAGTAGGTGCTTGGTTCCCCACCCCCACCCCACCCCATTGTCTCCAGGAACATTCTTATCTGATGAATATTGCCCTTCCCTGCTTCAGAAAAGTCCCAGAAGGGAAACTAGAAAGCTAGCACGGCAAGGGACACAATGCTCTGTTTGCAAAGCTGCTGAGCCTGCTCTCCTGATTTGGATTTCTCGTACAGATAGGCACTACTCAAGGTGGGCAATTTTGGGGCAAGGCTGGGGGCCAGGTTGCCTAGAATCTGATATGTGCTCTACCAGGTCAGGAGATGGAAAGGGAGAAGAGAAGAGAAGAGAAGAGAAGAGAAGAGAAGAGAAGAGAAGAGAAGAGAAGAGAAGAGAAGAGAAGAGAAGAGAAGAGAAGAGAAGAGAAGAGAAGAGAAGAAAGCAGGAATGAAAATTAAAAACTCAACCCATAAATTACTGGATATCCACTTGGGCTTTTCATTTGGCGGTTGTAACTTGCTTGGTTCCAAAACAGGTGCTCTGGAATATTTCTTTGTGTATGTTATCTCTCTTTATATTTATCTCTGTACTTATCTATAACTGCATCTATATTTTCTCAGGAGACTATTGCCTGGACTTTGCACAGGCCTGTAAAATAATATAACTGTGTGCTGCCCAGTCCGTTCTGACTTATGGGGACCCTTTTTCAGAGTTTTCTAGGTAGAGGGTGCTTAGAGTGCTCTGATGTGATTTCCCCTTCCCTTCTTTGTGGGTCACCCTGGGACCGTGCCATTTGCCCCAGGCTACACAGGCTGGCTCTTCTGCACCACAGAGAACTGAACTCCCAACCTCTAGCTTTGCACCCAGAGAGCTAACTCACTAGGGGGTCACAACAAGGGGCTTGACGACAGTGGCGGACCATGGGTGACAATTAGCTACCTCTTTCCACTAATCCATCCAGTCACTCACCACCAGCCCACAACGTGTTCCCGACCCCCACCCCCACTCCAAGACCAAATTCCTGATGCTGATCTGGTTATGCCATCGCCGATGCACGCCTTGCAACACACCAGGTGGGAGGCTGTAGGAATGGCAGGGGCAGGGGCTGCTTAGCTCTGCCTCCTTCCCATCAAATGCTGTCCCCATTCCCATGAACAAATGCAGCAGGGTTCTGTCAGCTGGTTCCTTGCCATTTAACATTGTAAGGAGGTGGGCAAACATCTGAGTCCTAGTCCCACGTTGGGTCCCAAGTCTTAGTCAGTGGACTAAGATGCGAAAACATTCAGCTGCAAAGTCGGCAGCTCAGTGGTTTGAATCCCGGGTGCCACACAGCGGAGTGAGCTCTTGCTGTTAAACCCAGCTCCTGCCAGCCTCGCAGTTCGAAAGCATGTGAAATGCAAGTACAGTGGTACCTTGTATAAAGGAATTAATTCGATCCAAATGAAATTATGTTAAGCAAATTTTCCTTTATACAAATTTCCCATAGGAATGCATTGAAAATGGAGTAATCCTGTTTTTATGTTGTACAGATTCGCCCCATAGGTGATTCTGTTCAGCAAATTTCCCGTATCTCTGGAATTTTTATGTTGTACAGATTTTATGTTATACAAACCCTTTGTTATACGAGGGTCCACTGTAGATAAAATAGGTACTGCTGTAAAAAGGTAAAAACAATGTTCCCTTGCAGCCAAACCGGCCACGTGGCCACAGACTTGCACAACACTGGCTCTTTGGCTTGAATAGAGAGATGAGCACTGCCCCTAGAGTAGGACATGACTAGCATGCATGTGTGTGTGTGTGGGGGACTTTACCTTTTTAAAAACCTAAATCTTTGGTAGCAAGTCTTGAGTCCTATGCCCCAGTCAGAGTCCTCATTAAAAACAATTTTTTCACCTCCAGGAAGAAAAGGTAGGTGGTGTGCAGGTTCCACGTCAAGAGTTGAGTCTGAGTTGTTGAAAATACAACCAAGCTGAGTCTGAGACACTGGTGTGACTTACGTCTGACTTGACCTTGAGTCCTACGACTTGAGCCCCCGTCGCTGCAACATCGTGGTACCAGCTGGGCATTGGGGGCAGTTCTAGGACAGACAGTGTGGTGCAGTGGTTAGAGTGTTCAGAAAAACCCGGGTAGAAATCCTCGCCTGGCTGCGAAACTCACTGGGTGACCCTGAACTCATCAGCCCTTTTTAGCCCACTTGGCCTCCCTGGTTTGTGTGAATATGGAGAGGAAGGGAAAGCACCATGTATAACACCGTGAGCTCATTGGTCGGTTAATAAATGAAATACAGTAAATAAGAACAAATGCACTAGTTGGGTAGCTGCTTAGTGGGAGAGTGATTTTTATCTGAAAATTGCCATCCCTCCAATGGTTTTTTTGATCAGATGCACAGGCTTCCCCAGCTATCTCTCATTCAGTACCAAGCTAGGATGATGGGAGTGTTATGTAGCACTGCTAGCTAGTCCTTTTTCCTCCACAAGGTCATAAATAGACCTAGGACATTCATATTTCATGGACTTCAGCCCCTAGAATTCTGCAGGAATCCCCCCAGCTAGAATTTTAGGGGCTTTCATCAAGAAATCAAAGTCTTTACAAGGTGTTTTCATGTTCCTGTTGCTGTGTGCCGTCAAGTCGGGACTGACTTATAGCAGCCCTGATAGGGCTTTCAAGGCGAGTGACATGATTAGGAAGTGGTTTTACCCATTCCACACATCCAAGTGAGCTTCCATGGCTGAACTGGGCTTTGAAACCTGGCCTTTTGGGTCCTAATTCATCAGTGTATCCCAGTGGTTCCCAAACATTTTAGAGTTGCAGCTAGCTTCATTTCACCCCAGAGCCTTCCCAGTACCAAAAGGGTGACACCTTGGATTCTTCTTGGCTCCAGGTGGGTGTCTGGAGACAGGGGTTCAGCTTTCTCTGAGATCAGCACCTGGTCATGGGAAGAGCATCGGGCACGATCCTGGCCATCCTGCAGGGGATGCCCCGGCCAAGGAGAGGGAGGTGTCAGCAAAGGATGAGGAGTCTATGTTACCCCTGGCTGGGTCTGAAAGCAGCCCCGAGCACTGCAGCACCCACTTTGGGGGGCACTGCTCCATCCACTCCCATACTTGGCATTTTCGTGTCCTTGCCAGGGGTTCATTGAAGGTCTGGCAACCATTGTTGTGCCATGAAAAAGACATTCAACTTTGTGGAAGCCGGTAGGAATTAGGTTCTAGTAGTCCTGGGATGCTGCCTAGATGCCCTAAGCACATCCAATCTTGCTTGATTTCGGAAGCTAAGCAGGGTCAGCCCTGGTTAGTACTTGGATGGGAGACCACCAGGGAATACCAGGTGATTGTAGGCGCCTGGAGTAGGAACTGGCAAACCACTCCAGTATTCCTACCAAGAAAACTCCATGGACATGGAGTCACGAAGGGTCGGTCAGGACTGTAACGACACAACACACACAGTCCTGAGGTGTGACTCATGTCATGGAACAGTCTGCCATAGAACGGAGAAACAAATATCGCCCAGAAGGGAAACCAGATTTCAAGGAGAAGTTCCTTGAAGATTTCAGAATCCAGGTATGAGCGAGGTAGGATGACCTTCCCTGGCTTGCTACCTGATTCTGTCCTCTGTTGACTCATGTCCACCTGCGATGGGCAAATTAACAGATGATCTTTGGTGTATTCCAGTGACTGGAACAGACGCAGCACACACATGCTCCAGCTAAAATCACTGCGCCTCCTCCCTCCCTCCCTCCTTCTCATCCTATTGTAAATACCCATTAGGAGATATTATCCGACCCGCTACACAGAATATTAAAAAAACTAATTAGAGCTACGTTTAAAGCCCAACCGGGCCTCTGTTCCTTGCTTGTATAATGGTTTAACAGCCCTCCTTCTAGGCACACATTCTGTCAATCTACAAATCTTTTGTTAAGAGTAAATGGATACAAATAGCTGTTTTCCATATGCACAGCAACATCTGTTACTGCCAGGAAAATTTGCATGGCTAAATGTAATTTGTGTATTATGTCATTTATCAACATAAAAGGGGGGATGGGGAGATGGGAAGGGGAGAAAGGGGTGGGGGTGGGGGTGGGGAGAGATCAAATGCTGATGAGACAAACAGAAGGAGAAGAGGCTGTCCAGAGAAAGAAGCAGGAAATAACCTTTGCGCTCCAAACAAGTCCTTATGTCCTTCCCTTGAAGATCTGAGTAACGGAAGAATGTTAAACTATGGGTCACAGCAGCGCAGAGATTAAACACATATAAGCAGAAAGGATGGAAGGGGGGGTGAGTTCCCACAGGCACATTCAGCACTGCTGAACTGCAGCACCATACGCTGATTTACAGAGGTTTATATTCACATGTTACATGAAACACGGGTTTACGTGGTATATAGAACTCATTCTGGTGACTGTGAGAATCTGCCTACATATCTTCATATTTTATGACTGCTGAGTTACTCAGGGTAAACCTGGTGCCGAACAAGTTCTGTAACTGTCCCTGGGCTACAGAAATGCATAAATGGCTTTCTGAATTGTGAGAAGGCAGAGGACAGAAGGAGCAGATTCTTAAAAAGATCCCCCCCCCCAAGGTAATTCAGAAGAAGGGGTTCCTGCATGGCAGGGGGTTGGACTGGGTGGCCCTTGATGTCTCTTCCAACTCTATGATTCTATGAAAAAGAAAAGAAAAGAAACCAAGTATTCTGCTTCTATATCACCCCATACTCCTTAAAGCATTCTCTGTGTGGTTTACAATTCATTTATGTAGGCTGCACATCCCCGCCCTTCCCCAGTGAGCTAGGTACTTATTTTACCAACCTTGGAAGGATGGAAAGTGGAGTGAACCTTGAGACCGCTACCTGGGACTGAACCCCAGGATGTGAGCACAGTTTTGGCTGCAGTACAGCAGTTAAACCACCGCACCATTTATTTATTTATTTATTTAGCCGCCCCATTACCAAGAGGTCTCTGGGGGGCATACAACAATGTATTAAAAACTATAAAACTATAAAATTATTAAAACTATAAAATACAATACAGTTAAAACACAATACAATACAAATTATAAAACCCTGATGCTCATGTGTCCAGCCAAAAAAATCTAATTAAAATGCTGGCCAAACAGGAAGGTCTTTGCCTGGCACCAAAAAGCCAAAAGTCTTGGTGCCAGGCGATTGTCCGTGGGGCTCTCAGGCCATAAGGAAAAGAGAGAACCCCTGGAGGGAAAATGGTCCTTTAAAAGTACAAAGGAGGGATACACGGGGGATGAGAGAATTCCACCCAGTACTCTCCCATGGTTGTCATCTAGTTGCAGCTGCGAGGCCACGAGTGGCTGTAGTAGACCTACAGCTGCTTAGCAACCTTGCTCATCTCCTTTCTGGCCAGTGGCAGAGCAACTGTAGGGGAATCAGCTGGATCCACATACAGTAGCTTGCACTGATCATGTATGCAGTGCAAGTGCACGAGATTGACATGAGGTCATGGGAAAGGGGCTGTGAGTGCAAAGAGTAAAGGTGGGGGGGGTGTCAGAGCTGGTACACGGGGCAAGTGAGGATCAGCTGTTCCTCTTGAGTACAGAGGGTGGATGAGAGAATCTGGCACGACAGTTGACTTTCTTCTCAAAGTCAACTGATACTATACTTAATATTGGCCCAAATGTGACATGTCTCTAGCAGCCAGCCATTGGCACTATGGGACGTCCTGCCCTTTCCCTTCCTCAATAGTTCTCTGCTTTGTCTCCAAACCTACTCCAGAGGATTTCCAGAGGATGCAGAGGACATGGTGAGCGAGGAGGAATGAAAGAAACCCACCACCGTTTCTGTTGACGGGGGATCCTGCAACAACCTCATTGCTTCCTGGCTTTTATATTAGTTGTTGCTCTGTGCCATAGAGTCACCTCTGATTTATGGTGTGTCGTCCAACGTGGTCTGTCCTGAGCTGCCCTGCTCAGCTCTTGGAAACCCAAGCTTGTGTCTTCATTTGTGTGAGTACTATCAACAAAATCCCCATATTTTCACTGTTCTCTCTGTCGTTGTTGCTCTGTCTCTTCCCCCTTCCCTCTCCCTCTCCCCCCCACCACAATCTGTGTATATATTAATGCACCAAGGTTCATGTCTCATAAGAGCGGAAGAGGGTTCAGGCCACTAAACCATGATCATTACTAATAAGGGCTACCACATTTGGTGGTTAGGTCTCTCTCTCTCTCTCTCTCTCTCTCACACACACACACACACACACACACACACAGAGAGAGGGGGAGAGACAGAGACAGACAGACAGACAGACAGACAGACAGACAGACAGACAGACAGAGAATGCCCAAGTGCAGCTTCTGACTTGTACTAGTCAAGTATGCCCCACATAAGCCACTGCTTTTGGTGTAACTCCTGTGTAAGCATCTCTGTGTCATTTTGCCCCAGTTTGCTCAGCTAACTATCCATTTCCTCTACTTCTCAGCCCAGTGGCTGTTTCTTTCTTGCCCACGCTTCTCTTCTCACTGAAACACGAACCGTCTGAAGTATTGTGGAGCTGGCGCAACGCTTTTAAACTTTGTTCCCTCTAGCGTCCCCTTCAGCTTCATCCACAGGTCCACTGGGTATGTAACATCTCCCCCCTCTGCATCCCTGCTGCTTGGCTCCCTATTTTGCTGAGCTCTTGTCCTAGTCCTCAGCTA
Source organism: Phrynocephalus forsythii (assembly GCA_029282475.1). Taxonomy (NCBI): domain Eukaryota; kingdom Metazoa; phylum Chordata; class Lepidosauria; order Squamata; family Agamidae; genus Phrynocephalus; species Phrynocephalus forsythii. The sequence continues at coordinate 27,527,712 of JAPFRF010000011.1, read as the reverse complement.
TTCCCTTTGTGGATTTAAATAAATAAATAAATCTCATCCAAACTGACAGCTTTCTCTTCCCTCACAGAAACTGACAAAAGCTTTGTTCCCCGCTCCTTTCTGAACTACCAAGCTAGCTCAGCCAATCAGTGTCAAAACGAAACTTCACCACTGCGTGTAGACAGATCACCGGCACTTTTCAGTCTAGGTTACAAACTGCTTCGTGATTTAGCTTCCAAACACACCCACAGGCTAAGTTAGGCCTGGGAGCTAATGAGATGTTCAAGGACCTCTGTTGAGCTTCATGGGTGAAAACAGGAAGTGATCGTTGGCACTTAAATCAAATCTAGCTACTTCACCTATAAGGCTGTGATCATTTATTCTGACTCTTAACTCTTTCCACAGTTTGTTTCTGTCCTATAAATTGGCCTATGAATCCAGAAGTGTTTCAAGACAATTTCAGGACGCCCTCATCTATCTATCTATCTATCTATCTATCTATCTATCTATCTATCTATCTATCTATCTATCTATCTATCTATCTATCTATCTATCTATCTATCTATCTTATATTATATCAAGAGCTAGGGAAGTAGTGTTTTTTAAAACAATTGATTGTTTATAGTTCTATTGACAAGACTAGCTAATTACTCTGTGGTATTTATTTATTTATTTATTTATTTGTTTGTTTGTTAGACTTTTAGACTGCCCATTGGGCAGCAAGCAAGGTCACTCTGGATGGTTTACAACAGCAAAATATTAACAGAGAAATCCTATTTCACAAAAGTGACTAAATACATGTAGTTATGGGATAGTTTTTTTAAAAAATTGAAAATGCTACAGGTTGTTGCATCCTCTCCCATAGTGCAGCACAAGATATTAACTGGAGCACCATTTAGGAAATCAACATTCCATCTAAGCTGCGTGGCCACACAGCCACGGGACATTGTATCTGTGCCGTTCACTCACAGTCAGCACCGCCATCGACCTGGCGACGGTCACGGTTTTTGCAGGAGCAAGGGGCGGAGTTTTAGCTTTAAATAGCTGCTACCAGCAGTCTCTCAGTCCTCTTCTGGCAGAGCAGCAGAGAGGAAGGAGCTGGTCAGAGGAGCACAGAACAAAGGGCAGAGCTAACTTCTTCTTTTTGCAGGAGCAAGGGGCGGAGTTTTAGCTTTAAATAGCTGCTACCAGCAGTCTCTCAGTCCTCTTCTGGCAGAGCAGCAGAGAGGAAGGAGCTGGTCAGAGGAGCACAGAACAAAGGGCAGAGCTAACTTCTTCTTTTTGCAGGAGCAAAGGGCGGAGTTTTAGCTTTAAATAGCTGCTACCAGCAGTCTCTCAGTCCTCTTCTGGCAGAGCAGCAGAGAGGAAGGAGCTGGTCAGAGGAGCACAGAACAAAGGGCAGAGCTAACTTCTTCTTTTTGCAGGAGCAAGGGGCGGAGTTTTAGCTTTAAATAGCTGCTACCAGCAGTCTCTCAGTCCTCTTCTGGCAGAGCAGCAGAGAGGAAGGAGCTGGTCAGGAGCACAGAACAAAGGGCAGAGCTAACTTCTTCTTTTTGCAGGAGCAAAGGGCGGAGTTTTAGCTTTAAATAGCTGCTACCAGCAGTCTCTCAGTCCTCTTCTGGCAGAGCAGCAGAGAGGAAGGAGCTGGTCAGAGGAGCACAGAACAAAGGGCAGAGCTAACTTCTTTTTGCAGGAGCAAGGGGCGGAGTTTTAGCTTTAAATAGCTGCTACCAGCAGTCTCTCAGTCCTCTTCTGGCAGAGCAGCAGAGAGGAAGGAGCTGGTCAGAGGAGCACAGAACAAAGGGCAGAGCTAACTTCTTCTTTTTGCAGGAGCAAGGGGCGGAGTTTTAGCTTTAAATAGCCGCTACCAGCAAAAAAAAAAAAAAAAATCCGGGTTTAATTGAGTTCCCAAGCCAAGCAACTCCTCAGGAGGTCCTACACTTCCTGACGTGCTTGTAGTTGGAGTAGAGGCACTTTAGCGGCCCCTACACTGTTAGATTTTGACTAAACAATAAAAGAAGTAAAGAGTCTTACTAGATTAAAAAAAAATCAAGTTTACATTTTTGAGACCTTGAATACATTTTATTGTAATAGTTAAAATGGAGTTGCAGGGAGCAGCTGTAGTTACCTGCAGTACTTGTGCCATGTTTGTTATCTTGACAGAGCGTGTGCAGAACTACATCTGCTGCAAGTGCAAGCTGGTAGCGCTATTGGAAGAGAAGGTCCAGCAGCTAGAGGCTCGCATAGTGGACCAGCAACAGATTAAGGAGCTTGAGCAGTTCCTGGACAGAGCGGAAGAGACTATCCAGGTCCAAGAAGAGACAGGGCACACTTCAGAGGAGGAAGTCACTCCCCCAACTCAGGAGGTGGACGGGTGGATGAATGTGACTCAAAGGAGTAGAAGGCCAAGGCATTGCTCAGAGAGTCTCATCTTGCACAATCAATTTGAAGCTCTTTCCCTCAGCACACCTCATGAGGCACACACGGAGGATCTCCCTCATCACTATTGATGAGATACAAGATCAGGTACATGTTGATGAGCAGGCTGCAGGAGAGAAGCTCATTGTGCTAGGGGATTCTATCATTAGAAATACGGAGGGATGGATTTGTGAGGAGCATGATAACCGGATGGTCACTTGCCTGCCGGGTGCAAAGGTTGCAGACATCACCAGAAATATAGATAGCTTCTTAGAGAGAACTGGGAAGGAGCCAGTGGTCATGGTACACGTCGGTACCAATGATGTCGGGAAGGCCAAGCGGTCAGTCTTGGAAGCCAAATTCAGGTTGCTAGGTAGAAGATTGAAGTCCCGGGCTTCCAAGGTAGCATTTTCAGAAGTGCTAAGGTCCCGCCAGGCAGGCAGAACTCAGAAGCCTCAATGCGTGGATGAGGCGATGGTGTCAAGGAGGGCTTTAGATTTGTCAGGAACTGGAGAACATTTTGGGACAAGCCAAACCTCTTCAGGAGGGATGGGTTGCACTTGAATCATGATGGGACCAGATTGCTGGCACTCAACCTCAAAAAGGCAGCAGAGCAGCTTTTAAACTGATAACTGGGGGAAAGCCGACAGGAGCTGTGTGGCATCCGGTTGAACACCTCATCCTCGGGAATGAGGTTGGAGAGGGTAGAGAATCACATAGAGATGACATAGCAGGTATTAATACTGGCAGAATAATGGAATGTGACAGTTCGTCTACTGAAAATAAAAGCTGTGGGGGGAGAAGAACAAGGCAGCAGCTGTTGCGGGACCCACTGTACAAGTGCTTCTACGCCAATGCTCGAAGCCTCCGAGCAAAGATGGGAGAACTTGAACATCTGGCAGCTAGGGATAACATTGATATAATAGCCATAACAGAAACCTGGTGGAATGTGGAGAACCAGTGGGACACAGCAATCCCAGGCTATAAACTCTATAGAAGGGATAGAGAGGGGCGGGTTGGAGGAGGAGTGGCCATCTATGTCAAAGAAGGCATAAAATCCAGCAGAATGGAGATTGACAGAGGGTCTGACTCCGCCATAGAATCACTGTGGGTTAAACTACCAGGTCCAAAGAGTGATATGATAGTTGGAGTATTCTATCGTCCACCAGATCAAAAACTTGAGGGGGACCTTGAAATGAGGAGAGAAATCATGGAGGTGGCTAAGAGGGATAGGATAGTAATCATGGGGGACTTTAATTATCCCCACATTGACTGGGCCAATGCGAGCTCCGGGCAAGAAAGAGAAACTGGGTTTCTCGACTTGCTGAATGACTGTGCCTTAGAGCAACTTGTCATGGAGCCCACCCGAGAACAGGCAACTCTAGATCTAATATTGTGTGATACTCAGGACCTCGTCAGGGATGTGAATGTCACTGAGCCTCTGGGGAACAGTGACCATGCTGCAATTACCTTTGCCATGCATGTCGGAGGAAGAGTGTCAACCAAATCAGACATAAAAACCCTTGATTTTCGAAGGGCAAACTTCCCTCAGATGAGGAAACTAGTTAGAGAGAAACTGAAGGGGAGGGTTAGAAGAATCCAATCTCTTCAGAGTGCATGGAGCCTGTTTAAAACAACAATAATAGAGGCCCAGCACAAGTGCATACCACAAAGAAAGAAGAGCTCATTTAAGTCCAAGAGGACACCGGCATGGTTAGTGGAGTTAGAGAGGCTCTAAAGCACAAGGAGAGGTCCTTCTGTAAATGGAAATCCTCCCCAAATGAGGAAAATAAAAGGAACACAAACTCTGGCAAAAGAAATGTAAAAAGATGATAAGGGAGGCAAAGAAAGACTTTGAGGAACGCATGGCTAGCAATATAAAGGGTAATAATAAAAGCTTCTTTAAATATGTTAGAAGTAGAAAACCTGCCAGAGAACCAATTGGGCCTCTGGATGGTGAGAGAGGAAAAGGGGAGGTTAAGGAGGACTTGGACATTGCAGAGAAATTGAACGAGTTCTTTGCGTCTGTCTTCACGACAGAGGACCTTGAGCGGATTCCGCTGCCTGAGCCGCCCCTCTTGACTAAAGAATTAAATCAAATACAGGTTAAAAGAGAGGAGGTTTTAGGACTAATTGATAAATTGAGGATTAACAAGTCACCGGGCCCAGATGGCATCCACCCAAGGGTTATTAGGGAACTGAGAAATGAAATTGCAGATCTCTTAACGGTAATATGCAACTTGTCTCTTCAAACGGCCACAGTGCTGGAGGACTGGAGGATAGCGGATGTCACACCAATTTTTAAAAAAGGAAGGAGGGGGGACCCAGGAAACTACAGGCCAGTTAGCCTTACATCTGTCCCAGGGAAGATGGTGGAAGGCCTCATCCAAGAGAAAATCTTAAAACACATAAAAGAACAAACCTTGCTGAGAGAAAATCAGCATGGCTTCTGTAAGGGTAAATCTTGTCTTACAAACCTTTTAGAATTTTTTGAAAAGGTCAACAGGCACGTGGATTTGGGTGAACCGGTGGATATAGTCTATCTGGATTTTCAAAAGGCTTTTGACACAGTCCGTCACCAAAGGCTGCTGAGAAAATTGCATAGTCAGGGGATAAGAGGGCAGGTCCTCTTATGGATTGAGAACTGGTTGAGATCCCGGAAACAAAGAGTAGGTGTCAATGGGAAATTTTCACAATGGAGAGAAGTGAAAAGCGGTGTGCCCCAGGGCTCGGTCCTGGGACCGGTGCTTTTCAATCTGTTCATAAATGACCTGGAGACAGGGATAAACAGTGAGGTGGCCAAGTTTGCAGATGACACAAAACTTTTCCATGTGGTAAAAACCAGAGAAGATTGTGAAGAGCTCCAGAAGGATCTCTCCAAACTGGGAGAGTGGGCTGAGAAATGGCAAATGCGTTTTAATGTAACCAAATGTAAAGTAATGCATATTGGGGCAAAAAATCCAAACTTCATCTATCAACTCATGGGCTCTGAGTTATCCGTGACGGATCAGGAAAGAGATCTTGGTGTGTTGGTGGACAGCTCCATGAAGGTGTCTCCCCAATGTGTGGCAGCAGTGAAGAAGGCCAATTCCATGCTAGGGATTATCAAAAAGGGGATTGAAAATAAAACAGCCAACATTATAATGCCGTTATACAAAACAATAGTAAGGCCCCACCTGGAGTATTGTGTACAATTCTGGTCACCGCATCTCAAGAAAGACATAGTGGAACTGGAAAAGGTGCAGAAGAGAGCGACTAAAATGATTACTGGGCTGGGGCACCTCCCTTATGAAGAAAGGCTAAAACAATTGGGCCTCTTTAGTCTGGAAAAAAAGGCGCTTGAGGGGGGATATGATTGAGACATACAAAATAATGCAGGGTATGAGTAAAGTGGATAGAGGGAAGCTCTTCTCCCTCTCTCAAAATACCAGAACTAGGGGACATACACTCAAATTGAGTGCTGGGAGAGTAAGAACTGACAAAAGAAAATATTTTTTCACCCAGCGCGTTGTAAGTCTATGGAACTCCCTGCCACAGGATGTGGTGATGGCATCTGGCCTGGATGCCTTCAAAAAGGGTTTGGACAGATTCCTAGAGGAAAAGTCCATCACGGGTTACAAACCATGATGGAGATGTGTAATCTCTAGGCTTTAAACCAGGGTAGTTCAAGGGCCAGATGCAGGGGAGTGGTATCAGGAGACAGATATCTAGTCTCATGCGCTCCCAAACGCATCTGGTGGGGCCGCTGTGAGATACAGGAAGCTGGACTAGATGGGCCTTTGGCCTGATCCAGCATGGCTCTTCTTATGTTCTTATGTTCTTATGAACTCTGTGTGCACAGGCAGGGTCCTGAATGCAAAGGAGGTGGAAAATCAGAAGGAACATTCATGTAAATTAAAGTAAGCCAAAGTTCCACTTATTCCATAAAAGCAGTGTCAGTATCGTTTACCAAGTTGGGTTTATAATTCAGCTACCTGGCCATTACTAGATAAAGGAATCATTGGCAAGCATCTTATGGTATCAAGCAGCTTCCAAGCTTTGACCCCAAGTGCGTTGCATCACTCTACGATGGCCACTTATGCAGGAACCAGAGTGCATCTCATTACTTACTGACTGACTGACTGACTGACTTACTTACTTACTTACTTACTTACTTACTTACTTACTTGCCTGCTCCAATCAAAATCCAGCAGATCCTTAAGCTACTGCAGGAGAAGCATTAGCATCTGGCAGTTTTGGGTCCCTTGCATCATGGAAGGTACTGGAGGAGATCCCCATGCTAGGCTTGGGTTTTGTTTTTTTAACAGAGAGGAACACATGCATATAGGATAAGACAGCTGCCCTTGATCTACATTTTGCTCTGGGGCATTTCTAGAAAACTGACGTGCCCACCCACTGTTGGATATGTTGCCCATTGTTGTATGAAATCTGGATTGTATTAAACTTCCAATCCCCCCTCCCCCATTTTTCTTGACGATAGATTTCACTTCCTTTCCTAAGCTCCTATGTTGTCATCTACCTCAATTTCCCAATTGATTAGAAAATCCACATAGCTCTCTGCCCCCTTTCCCTCTTTCTGTGCTTGCCCTGAACTAATGAACAGCTTGTAGTATTCAGAGGTTTCCCCCTGCCTTTCCAATTTGAAAAAGTAGCCATTTAGTTACTTTTGAGTTTTGAGAAATAGAAATCACTATTTAAAAATGGCGAGCCAAGGGTGTAATTAGTTGCGTTGTGTAGTGTCTGCTTTTTAAATGTTGCTTTCAAAGCGCTTGATTTGGGGACACCAACTTGCAAATGACGTCACCTCTCTTTCGCCTCTGCATGAGACACTGGATTTCAATCTCCACCTGAAATTGCCAATCCCTCTGATCAAAAGCACACATTGCTTCTTGGGGGGTTGGAAATAAGATGTAGAATCTTGATTTCCTCTCCCACCCCCAATCTCTTCTCCACACATTTTTGCTCTCACCCCATTTTCCTTTCAGAGGCTGGAACCTAAGACCTCCCTAGTTCCGGCCTGCTCTAACCACTACACTCTCCAGTCTCTACGAGCAACAGCAAGCCTACTGTTCACAAAGGAAAGGTTTGTTTCCACCCCAGCAATCAGAGACAAGGGAAATAAACACACACCCACACCCACACACTGCATCACGTATATAAGCAATGCAGGTTGATGGCCCCATCAGTACTAAATGTCACCCCCACCTAATGCGAAATGTAGGGACCCAGCAGCAAACATACCTGCATTTTGTTTGGATGGAAAACAAATTGATTGCAGGCTGGCATATGGTGGAGAGACGTGCTTTTTGCCAGCCCTGGCAAATATCTCCGGCTCAGCCCTGCGAGGGGCAAGGAGAAGGAATTATGAAAATGGTAGATACCAGACGGTTGGGATGAAACACCCTCTTCATCACAGAACATTCCCATGCAGGGAAGATGGGGCAAAGATCCGAGCGGCATGGCATGCCAGGCACAAAGCACACTGCTCCTTTTTCCTGATGTGCAGCTGGGCTCTTGTCTAGAAAGTGGTGTGTGTGTCCCCATCTGTCCCAGGGAAGGGCTTGCTTTGCCACCCTGTCCAGTCCCCTTCCTTTAGGAAACATAAGCAAGGCCACTGATTGCAAGACAAGGGCGTTGGCGGAACTATACACTGGACAAGAACCGGGCTGGGGATGCCATAGGCCAGTGATGGCGAACCTTTTAGCGACCGAGTGCCCAAACTGCGATTCAAAACCCACTATTTTTTTTTTTTTTTGCAAAGTGCCAATACAGCAATTTAACCTGAATAGAGGTGGCTGTGAAGGGGCGATGTTGGGTGCCCACAGAAAGGGCTCCAAGTGCCACCTTTGGCACCCATGCCATAGGTTCACCAACACTGTCATAGGCTGTGGTCCCCAATGCATGCAAGGATCCAGCCTTTCACAGGTATGGAAACTGCTCTACTGTATTCTTATCTAGTAAGAACTATCCGCATGTTAATTTTTCAGACCAGGATGTGATTCAGAGATCGATGTGTCCCTCAAACATTTGGGCTGTCATTCTGCTGGCAAAGGCTGATGGGTGTTGAAATCCAACAACTTCTAGAGGGCTTCAAGTATTGGAGGCTTTTGGATCTTGCCACTGAGGGCCTCATGGCGCAGCGGCTAAATTGCTGTACTGCAGCTATATAATGTGCTCACAACCTGGGGTTCAATCCCAGGTAGCCGGCTCAAGGTTCATTCAGCCTTCCATTCTTCTGAGGTTGCTAAAATGAGTACAGTATCCCGCTCATGGGAGGGAGGGGCAATGTGTAGCCTGCACAATTACTTACTCTCTCTTTTGAGTCTGTTGAGTTATTTTGCTGAAAGGAGTTGTGTTTCTCTATTTGCTGTTGATCTGTAACTAAATGAGATTTTTTAAAAAAACTTTCTATTACTAATGCCTCAGAGTGTGCTATTGAGACTGCAAGTGCCAGTTAATGAGAAAAGGGTGGTTTGATTTAGGGAACTTGAAGCTATTCTGCTCAGTGAATCCCAGCACTTCTTTTCTGCAGCTAGAGTAATTTAACCAGACATTCCAAACACTGCAGCCTAAGGTTCTCTGTTCCTGCTCTAATGGCATGGAGGATAATCCAGGCTTCCCAAAGATTACAGGGTCTTGCATCCACAGAAAGTCATGGCAGAATCTCTTTTGAGGCACATAGAAACACCTTAGGAAGCTTTAGTAGTTTCCCTTCCTGCTGGAGCTGGAGGCTTCTATCAGTTTCATAAGCAGCTTGATGCTTCTAGCTGTGAGGGTAGCAAGCATGTTACTCTGGGGCAGCTCACAGATTAGGATGGGAAAACCCTCACCCCAATTTTTCAGAAAGGGAAAGCAAACACGTTTACATGCACCTTGGTGGTGGTGGTGGTGAAAACTCACTTTCGAGTACCCATGCATTGCGACTGCACTGGGTCATGAACCAGGAAGTTCCTGCTAGAAATGCCACCCCCCAAGTGGCCTTCTAGATATGCCGCCACCTCTCAGTTCCAGTCTCCCATCCCAGCTGCCTAAGGAGTGTCATTACAGGCAGACTTGGGAGCAGAAGACAAGGCTTCCTGTTCACTTCAATGACACCCCCTCACATTTATCAGAATGGGCTTTCATTATTTAAATGGTGGCTCAGCGGACTAAGGCTCCCAAACTGTTGACTGCAAAGTCAGCAGCTCAGCAGTTCGAATCCCAGGTGCCACACAGCACAGCGAGCTCCCGCTGATAACCCAGCTCCTGCCAACCTAGCAGTTCAAAAGCATGTAAATACAAGTAGATAAATATGTATTGCCGTAAAAACTGGGAAGGTAAAATAGTGTTTCCTTGCAGCTATGCCGGCCAGGTGGCCATGGACTTGCACAACACTGGCTCTCCGGCTTGAATACAGAGATGAGCACTGCCCCTAGAGTTGGACATGAGTAGTACGCATGTGTGGGGGGAACTTTAGCTTTACCTTTTATAGTCTAGTGGGTCATCCGTGAATCTAGAGCCTCCAGTTAACGAAGCCCCATTCATGCCTGTACTATGACTTGAGTTATGGGGCTCTTATAAGCTGCATTGAAATTACTGAAATATCAGAGACTGTGAGAGCCATTGTGGCGTAATTAGAGCCATGGATTGGGACTCTAGAGAAATAGGTTAAAGTTCCCTATAAACCATGAAATGAGCCATTAAACCTGTTGTGGTGGTTGTCATATGGCTTCTTCACCCTCTCTCAGCATGACCTACCCCACAGGACTGGGGTGAGGAAAGGGGGGGGGAGGAGAATGTCAGCTCCAAATCCAGTTGAGATTCTATGCTTTTACTAGCACTTCTTTTAAGCCCTTTAACATTAGGTAAACAAGCTGAGGGCTTACACAGCTTCCAACCCAAATGCAGCCCATGTAAGGGGAGAAAATGCAAGGGGAGTGGGGGAGGTTACAGATCCAGGGATGGGCCCTTTCAGCTACAGTATAGGATCTGCAAATATTACTGGGGTTGAGGGAATAACTTTAATATCCATAGCAATAGCTATCATAGATCGTTCCACTGTTCCTTGGGGCCTAGGAACAGGCCAAGCTTTTATTCCTGGTCATTTGGCAAAGAGGGGTTATACCTGGTAGGACGGGGTGCCTGCAGAGGTCTAGAAAGGGTTTAGAACACATTGGAAAGAATGGCAGTCATGACTGATCCCTCATCTACTTCCCAACTTTCTCCAGCCTTTCTCTCTTTTCACTGGGCACCATATAATTTACCAAGTGCTCTTGAATCCACATAGGAGTCTGTGGCAGAAGTGAACGGGCATGTGAATCCACTCTGAGTTTTAACCTGTACTTTACAAGATCTCTCTAAGGTGCCAACTAGAGATTATGCACTTGTACTACAACTCCCAGCTGCCTGGGGAAGCCTGGGAGTTGTGGTCCAAAAACACAAAACTGCTCACCTCCAGAGCCAACTCCATACCCCCCCCCCCAAAAAAAAATAGGTTCAGCATCTTGAATAATCCTGATAAAAATGCAGACTGAAATTTGGAGTTGATTTGCAACACTCCACCTTCCAAACTTGAGACAATAAATAAATAAATAAATAAATAAATAAATAAATAAATAAATAAATTCTTTACTCTCCAGTTCTCCTCTGCAACACCCCCCATCCTTCTTTGATGAATCTTTAAGAGGCCCATGGGGCAATGGTTAAATTGCTGTACTGCAGCTAAAACTGTGCTCAGACCTGGGTTCTATCCCAGTTAGTTGGCTCAAGGTTCACTGAGCCTTCCATCCTTCCAAGGTCGGTAAAATGAGTACCCAGCTTGGGGGGTAATGCCATGTGTAGCCTGCATCCTTATTTTTATTTGTGAACTGCCCTGGGAGTGCTTTAAGCGCTATGGGGAGGTATATAAGCAGAACACTTTCTGCTTTTGTTTTTAAGGGGACTCACATATACAGTATCTTTCCTTCCTCCCGTTTTCCAATGGAACCGATCCCAGTCCCACACCGGTTCAGAATTTGGAGGTTTTTCGGGGGGGACTGTTTCCTCCTCTAACTACAACTTCAACAGCTCATAGGAATTGTCGTCTCCCCCCCCCCCAAAAATAATAACTTTGCCAAGTTCCGCATGGACTCTCTGGGCGGCACCGCCAGGACGCGCAGAAAAGCAACAGGTTAACCTGGTCACCTGCCGTTGCTTTCCAAACCACGAGGTGGACGGGAGGAGGAGAAGCACCACCGGTTGAACTTCCGCCGTGTCCGCCCTGGGATTCCGCCCCACCCCCCACCCCAGTAAAGACACCCCCTGTCCCACCCGACGCTAATCCTCCAGGCAGCGTCTGTGTGCGGCGGCGGCGGTAGGTTATCCTGCGGATTTTCTTGAATTTAATAGTCCCCTTTTTTTCAAAGGGACCCTGTTCTCCCGTGTTAAGGAAGATCTCTAACAGGTGCCCTCTTTCACTAAGGTCCGGCCGGCCTCGAGGCGCGTAGGAGAGCCCTGCTCGCCCCCCACACGCCCACTTCTGCCGCATCAGCTCCAGGGGACAAACTTTTCTCTGGAGTTGGGTCCCTTCTCTCGACTTTTCCTGGCTTCAATACACACACACACACAGAGAGACACACACACCCTATTCCCACCCCATCGAATGAGCTGCACCGCCTTCCACTCAAATCCAACCTGCCCCCAAGACCCAGAAAGGGTGGGAGGAGGAGGAGGAAGGCGAAAGGGGTGGGTGGGGTGAGCCATCCCGACTCCCCCCCTACACACCTCCCCATCCCAGAGGCGGGAGGATCTCGGCCAGTAGGGACGTGGTGGACAGCTCCTGGCGGCCACAGTCCAGCCGAGAAGATGCGAGTCCAGGAAGCCTCAGAGCCCCGTCCTAGAACCCAGAGCGTCCCGGTGAGGGGCAGGTTGTTGAGCGCCCGGGTCTTGAAGGCGAAACCAGCAGTAAGTCCTCTTCCCCTGCCCTACCCCGCCCCCCCCTCACGGCGCACCACGCAGCCCCCCCCTCGCTATCGACTTTTTAGGGAACCCTCACTCCGCATCCCCTCGCCCGCTGACCCCGAAAGGCCCTCTCCACCGGAACCCGCCTTGCTTGCCTGCTACCAATACTGCCCCCTCCCCAACAGGTGTAACTTGGGAAAGGGATACAGGACCGCTGGCTCTGGTCCTGATTGCCCTGTGATTGGAATTGGGGGAGGCTGGCTTAGGGAATGACATGATGATGATACTACTATAGAGGGCAAAGGAGCCCCTTTCGGGAATTGGGGGGAGAGAAGGGTGGTGGCAATAGAACCCTTTCCAAAGAGACGTGTCCTGGGACACTTTCTTCCACTCCCCAGTGGTCCCCATTGCATTCCTCATGGAACACTGTCCACTTTGGAGCCAGCCCTGCCATTAGGAAGGGTTCTCTCTGGCAGCAGTTCCAGCAGGGTGGTGGTGGTAGGACACCCCTTGGCATTTTACCTCTGAAGAAGGAAAAGAAGAGTGGTGGGGTCCAGGCAGCCAACCCTGCTGCTTCTAAGCTGGGGTGACTGTCCTCAGGTGATATGGGAGGATGCTGTTCCACCACCACCAAAACTGGAGACGTGTTCAGGGAATGCCTGTCCACGTGCCTTCTGCAAGTGGAATAAGCAGGGTGTCTCATTTTGTCCAACCAAATTGTTTCTAGCTGCCCTTTTAGTATATTATTATTATTATTATTATTATTATTATTATTATTATTATTATTATTATTATTATTATTATTATTTAACCACACAGCTATCTACGCTGGATTTTATATTAGCAATCACTAGTCGAACGCTTCCCAAGCGTTTAGGACTCAGTGATGTATTGATGAATTGACGAATTGTGCGAGCAGATCCCAGTAAGGTGGCTTTCTGCATCTGACTGATGGTGACTTTGTCAACTCCAATTTCTTCTAAATACTTGCTTAGCTCTTTGGGCACCACACCCAGCGTGCCAATTACCACTGGGACTACCTGTACTGGTTTATGCCAGAGTCTCTGAAGTTCAATTTTGAGATCCTGATATTGGGTAATTTTTTCAAGTTGTTTCTCAGTGACTCTACTATCTCCTGGTATAGCAACATCAATGATGCACACTTTTTTCTTCTCCACAATCACAATATCTGGGGTATTATGCTCCAAAACCCTGTCTGTCTGTATTTGGAAATCCCAAAGTAATTTTGCATGCTCATTTTCATGCTTATGGTCCCACCAGTTCTTTGCTATGGGCAGACGATAGGTCTGACACAAATTCAAGTGGACCATTTGAGCAACTACATTATGACGCTGTTTGTAATCAGTCTGAGCAATTTTCTTGCAACAACTCAATATATGGTCGATAGTTTCATCTGCCTTTTTGCAGAGTCTACATGTGGGTGATTCAGCTGATTTTTCTATTCTAGCCTTAACTGCATTTGTTCTGATAGCTTGTTCTTGAGCTGCAAAAATCAGGGCCTCTGTCTCTTTTTTCAGTGTTCCATTGTTGAGCCATAACCAGGTCTTTTCCTCATCTACTTTTTCTTTGACTTTTTCGAGGAACTGCCCATGCAGCGCTTTATTATGCCAGCTATCAGCTCGTATTTGCATTGTTGTTTTCCTGTATTGACCCTTTGTTTGATTTACTTTAAACACCTCCCTGTTCTTAACCTCCAATAATGCTGGCTCTGTACTATTTTTACATAATCTGCCAACACATGCTTCTCTTCTTCAACTGTCTGCTTCACTTGCAGAAGACCTCTAACCACCTAATTTTCTAGGTAAATACAGCCTGTCAACATCACTGTGTGGATGTAATGCATAGTGAATGGTCATAAGTTTTCTTGTTTTCCTATCTAGAATATCTAGCTCCATCTGAGTCCAGTTTATAATGCCAGCAGTATACCTGATGACCGGTATGGCCCAGCTATTAATGGCCTTGATGGTGTTACCACCATTCAGCTTACTTTTTAATACTTTTCTGACCCTTTGGATATATTCTTTACTGACCACATTTTTCACTTGCCCATGCTTGATATTATCTAATTCCAGTATGCCCAGATATTTATAGGCTTCAGACTGATGATACTTAATAGCTTCTCCATTTGGCATTTCAATTCCTTCACTCTCAATTATTTTTCCTTTTCTCAGTGCCACTGTGGCATATTTGTTTAGTCCAAACTCAATACTAGCATCGGTACTGAAAATTCGGGCTGTGTTGGTGAGTGTATTTCAGTTTCTGATTTTCCATACAACTTTAAGTCATCCATATACAATAGATGAGAAATTTTCCCTGAATTTTTTAGCAGTTTGGTACCCTAAATTTGTCTTCTGCAAAATTATTGAGAGGGGAATCAGGGCAATAGTAAATAGCAGAGGTGACAAAGAGTCACCTTGAAAAATCCCTCGTTTGATGCTAACCAATCCATAGCTTTCATCCTTGACAAAAATTCTGTTTTCCAGTTCTTCATCGCATTTTCAATTAGGGCACTAATACTTTTACATATTCCAATTGCATCCAGGCACTTAATAATCCAACTATGCGGTACTGAGTCAAAGGCTTTTTATAGTCAATCCAAGTCATATATAAATTAGTTTTCCGGGCTTTACAATTGTCTGGGATCATTTTATCAATGAGTAACTGATCTTTTGTGCCTCTACTTCCCCGTTTGTTCCCTTTCTGCTCTACTGGCATGAAGTTATTTGCTTCCAAATAATCCTGGACTCTGTCAGCTATGATGCCTGTTAGCAGTTTATACATAGTTGGTAAACATGTTATTGGCCTGTAATTTTCAGGTATTGCTCCTTTTGTTGGATCCTTCTGAATCAAATAGGTTTTGCCAGTTGTTAACCACTCATTAATATAACCTGTCCTCAGCATTTCATTAAATGGTTGGGCCATTTTTCCATGCAGACTGGTCAGGTGTTTAAGCCAAAACCCATGCAGTTGATCATTGCCAGGTGATGTCCAGTTTTTGACTCTTTGTACTCTTTTGGTGATCATATCAGCTGTTATTTCTAGTTGGTCCATTGTGCACTTGGAGAATTTCCTCTCAAAATCTTGGAGCCATCCAGCATTTCTATTATAGTCTTTCTCAGCCCCCCATATGTCTTTCCAAAACTGAATGGTTGCCATTTTTTCAGGCTTTTCATCTTTTATACCTATCTTCTGATTTAAACTCTGATAGAACTTTCTTTGATCTGATTGAAACAACTGGTTGTCTTTATACTGAGTAAATCTAGCATCATATCTTTCAATTTTTCTAGCTGTTGCTGTTATTTGCTGCTTCACTATTTCCAATGCTTCTCCAATTTTCCTTCAACTTAGCCAGTATTTTTAGTCAAATATTTCTTGATCTTACCATTCTTTGTCCTCCTGCAGATTTTTTAAGTTACTCGCATCTGCTCGGAGTCTTTTGATTTTAAGCTCCAGCCTGATTTTCCACCATGGTTTCTCAATGCATTGGGGGGGGGGCTCAGTTGTGGAATCCGTAGTTCTTCTGTTACTATTACTGCTGCACTATAAGCAAGCTGATTTATCTCTTCAATTGACCTTATCTGGATTGTTGCAAGTGCTGAGTTTACATCGTTCATCAATGGTACCAATTTTTTTCTAGGCACAATCTTTAAAATCGGGAGCCTTCCCCTCTCTTCATTTAATGCAGCATGTGTGAGTATTTTATTCTTCAATTCTTGCTGCTTAATAGTGAGCTCTGCTGGTGTTCCAATCCTATTTGAACCTTCTTTTGGTTGAAAGTTTTACGCAACATCCATATTTTCTTCAACTTTTGACTGTTCAATGTCCCCAGGTGTTATTAATCTATTTTTTCCTCCTATTTGGATGATTTGTTGACCTCCAATTTCACAACTTCTCTGTATTTCTTCTAGTTCAACTTTACTAAACACCTTGTTTCTGATAATATATCTTCGCTGATCAGCTAATCGTAATTCAGTTATATTGGAGTTTGGATATTCTTGTTTCCATAACTGATGCATCTGCTTTTGGTAGCCACGTTTTTCAGGTTCTGCTCTATAATAGCATTTCATGATTGTCCGATTCTCTGGTAGAGTATATTTCTGCCGTTTCTGAGATAGTTCAGCTTCCAGTAACTCTACAGGCCCATGCCCTGGTTGCTCAGCAATGGGACCCATGACCTGTAGCCCATTTATCGATGGATGTCCAGGTTCATCAACACCCATCGCGGTCCTTGTTAACCCGGGCGACGACCGAGCCGGTATAGGCTTCTTTATATTGTAGTTCACCATGATTCATGGGTTGTTGGGTGCGCTTAGTTCTGTTCCTCAGTCAAGACCTCTCTGGTAAGGTTGGACCTACTGGAGCAGTTAAGCCCCCCGCCACGACAAGGCGGCACCCTTGGGGGGGATCATCATCATCATCATCATCATCATCATCATCATCATCATCATCATCATCATCTGTCAAATGAATTCTGATTTATGGTGATCCTTTCCAGGGTTTTACCCTTCTTTTCTTCCGAAGGCACTGTATAACTTAATAGCTTGCTCAAGGCTACACAGGCTGGTTCTATCCCTGAGAGTCACAGTGGGGAACTGAACTCCCGACCTTTGCCTCTGCAGCTGGGCACGTGCCGCTGAATTTATGTGACCTCAGCTTCTATCCCCATCCCTAGTGACACCCACGCTGGCCCGTTCAAACCCGGATCCTTAGTTGCACTTCAGAAAAGCACCCATCACTTATCCCAGCAAATCTCCTATTCTGGCCCATGAACACGCCCTCTCCATCCTGTCTGTGTCCCTAGGTTTGCTCGCCGTAGTCAAAAGCATGTTACTCTTTTCAACCTGCTTTTCCCTTTACGCTCAGGACTGAAAAGACATAGGCTAAATGCATTGCAGAAAGCCACATCTCTTGCCTGGTCTTCTGCCTTACATCAAAAGCCTGGAACACACACAGAGAGAGACACACAGACACACAGACACAGACACACACACACCTCATTCTCTTGTTTTTTAACTGCAACTCCCAGAATCCCCAGGCAGTGGTCCCACTGCCCAAAGCTTTGTTTCTATTTTTACTGGACAGGAGACCATTTCAAAGGGTGTTTCTGCGTTTTACAGCAAATATGCTCTAGCGGCTGCTTTAAGACATTTGTCTATCTGTGGGGAATGTTATCAGTGCAGGGGATAAAGTAAAAGAGAAGAGACAACAGTAAAATAACAACCATAAGCATGACAGCCGTCTTGTAGTAGTAAAGTCTTGAAAATGTTATTTCTACGCATCCTATCCAAAAGGGTGACCAGGAAGGGAGTATTAGCTCACAACTAAGTGGCCCACCTGAAATTTTGTGGTGAGGCACTCCTCTTCACCAGGTCTAAAAGTTATCCAGCAGAAAATTCAGGAAGGAGCCTATTTTGACATTGTTGAATTGATCCCAAGTCAGCAAGTTTAACTCGAAAGGCCTAATTTTAGAAGGAAGGAATCAGTGTCTCAAGATCCAGCCTACACCTTTTCTTTTGGAAAAGGGATTGCTAACTCAAGGTACGTATGAATTGACTCTGTAGTTATTGGGGGAGAGGGGAAAGCACTCCACACATGTTCAGAAGTGGCTTCACCTACACTTCTACTGTGCCTTGGGAGGACTATTTTCCAAAGTTGTATCACCTTGGTTTTTTTAAAATAGAAAATTAAATCCCCCAAAAAAATTTATTCCAGCATATTTTGAAAATATTTGTTCTAGCAAACATTATATACAGTTTATAATAGTCAGACCAATGATGCTCTGATAGGTACCAACATCTCAAACTGTTAAGGGCTTGAAGGGGTCAAAAGGAAGCTTTGCTCATTTTGTACCGATGCCTAAGATTTAGACCCAGTCAGTTGTTCACTCTGTGTGCAAAACCATTGAGTCTGCATGAAATATTATTTTTCCTCCTTAGGGATAATCATGGGTGCTGTCGGATACAAAAGGGGAAGATGGATTCAACACCATAATTGCCTTCTAATTTGGCTTGTATGCCAGGGAGAGGCATCCTTTTGGGACACATTCTGTTTTATTTATTTGACTCCTTTCAGGAAGAAAGGTGGGATAGAAATATTTTAAATCAATCAAAATTAGTTAGTTAATCCATGTGTTTGTTTGTTTGTTTATTCATTTGTTATTAGATTTCTGTACTAATCTGGGCAGGTTCGAACATGCAATCTATATAACAGAACAATAGCAATAAATAAGATCAATGACACAATATTGAACAAAAATAATATTAAACAATAAAAACAATGTGAAACAATTACAGTACTTAAAATCTTAAACCAAAAGGAGATGGCTGGAGCTATGTCCCAGACTCAGGGAAAGCTTGCTTGAATAACCAAGGTTTTAATTTTCATTTAAATATTCCCAGTGAGGGAGGTCAGGTGGATTTCATGCGGTAGTACATTCAACAGATGAGAGGCTATGACTGTGAAAACCCAGTTCTTGGTTTTTACTTTTGGGGCCTCCCTTGGGGTCAAGGCGCTCAACTGCCCTCCCTGGGAAGAATGGGGAACACTGGCAGTTCCTGGTGGGAGGAGACTCTCTGACAGGTACCAAGGTCCTAAACCATGTATGCCTTTGTATATTATTGAAGTCAGTGCGGAAGTGAACTGGTAACCAATGCACATCAGTCAATGTAGAGCAGGGCTGTCCAACTTTGAACAAGCCGAGATCTACTTTTTCCGGACAAAAGTGCCCGAGAGCTACTACACTAAAACCTCTACTTATGAATTTTATCTGTTCCGAGCATATGCTCATAAGTTAAAAAAAAATTGCAAGTAGAGCAGCAGTTTCCCATAGGAACGCATTGAAAATCAATTAATCCTTTCTGGAGGGAACATATTTCAATGCATTCCTATGGCAAGGCTGACCATGCACATGCCTTCCTTACACCCGTTCGAGCTGGTGTGGATGGGTGCAAGGGAGGCGCGTGCATGCTTGCGCAGATTGCCCCTTCCACTTGCCCAGGCTGCTGGAAGACTTTTTTTTAAAAAGGTGCACTTTCCCTCCCAACCCGTCTGGGGCCTGACTTGACTCTATTCCTCCTGTTTTCCCCCTTCTCCCTTCCAGCCCCCTCGCTGCCACTGCTGCTGCCACCCATAGCTCTCACTCATCTCTGCCACGTTCTCTGTGCAGCTGGGATGGGTCAAGCCAGCAGCAGGGCAATCACAACGCCACGGCAATGCAAGGAGGAGGGAATGGCTCAGAAGGGGAGCAGGAGCAGTGGCAGGTCTCTCTGAGGCAGCTGTGGGGGTGGGGGAGGAGGATGAGGATGGGAGGAAGGAATTCTCCGGGGGAGAGAAAAGGTGGACATCACCATGCAAAGGAGATGGGCACACCCATGACCCTGCCCTCGCTGTCCCCCCACCTACGTTCCTCTGCTCTGCACCAACAACTCAATTGGTCATGAAACAGTGGCACGCCAATCATCTGGCCAGAAGGGAGAGCAGGGGACTGTGCCATCGCCCTTGAACTGCCCCGCTCGGCTGAGACTGTGGGCTGGCAGATCCAGAGCTTTGCTGGGGCAGTGGTGGTCCTTGGGGTGGGGGTGGTAGAGATGGAGAACTTATCCCCTCACATTTTTATTGATGGCTGGCGGGCTATTTTTGAACCCTTCATGGGCTACTGGTAGCCCCCGGTCTACCTGTTGGGCAGGCCTGATGTAGAGGATACAAGATGGTATCACCTCACCCCAATTAGTAATCTGGCCATTGTATTCTGGACCAGTTGGGGCTTCTGCATTAGCCTGACATAGGAAGCCCCACGTAGACAGCACTGCAGTACTATTCTGATCTCAAGATTACCAGTGCATGGGCCAGCATAGTGAGGACTCCGGTGTCCAGGTAAGGATGCAGCTGGGCCATTCGCCAGAGATGGAGATGAGTGAAATGGGCCACAGACACTGCTTTGGATTTCAGTAGGATGTCCCAGCTGGGAACTTCAGCCTCAGTGGTGAGAGTTATTCACCCAAAAGAAAGGGGGTTCCCAACCCACAGACACTGCCCCCCATGCAGGATGTCCATCTTGGCCTGGTTCAACTTCAGTCTGTTTGCCCTCATCCATGCCAGTACAGCTTCCAGGCAGGCTCAAGAGATTTGCTTTTTTGCTTTGTCTGTTTGTTTTGTACAGGATTAGATCCTGGATGAGCTGAGCCTTATTAAAGGCAGACCTGGCATTCAACAACACCAGAGATAGTGTCCTTATTCTATGGCCAAGCTAAGCCCTAAAACTGTCTGCTCCTCACTCAAAACTGACATCCTTCCAAGGGTGAGCCAGAGAATCACAGCCCTGTGCTCTTGTAACTACTACTCCCACATGGTGCTCTTGTAAGGACCCCTGACCCATCCCAGAAGGGATAGATGTAAAAGTAACTTTCTGTCACGATCGGTTTAACCTGGCATCTACTGATGACTATTTTGGACTTTGCAAAAGTTAGCTTCTTAGGGCCACGGGTCCCAGAATTCCCTACTGATCCAATGATGGTGATTTATATTCCTCAGGCCACATCACTTCCCCCTGAGACTTTGCCCGGGATCTTACCTGGCTCTCTTAGGGTGTCGACTTCCATCTGTACAAGAAACCTTTGTTTCACACAAAGGTAATGATCAGTTATTCCACTTGTTGTTTTGTTATTTGGAAAAAACTGGTTCTATTTCCATCGGGGTGGGGGGAGCTGTTTAAAATCACTTAAAGGCCCCACATGTAGGAGTACTCTTTCTCTCCGCCCAGATGCTTGGTAGTTTGTTCACTAACCCTAAGATGTCTGCAGCTGGCTTGCGTGCAGTTGGAAAGGGAGATATTTGATGTGTTGTTATTTACCTTGGTATATCTGATGCACCAAGGGTCTTTCCCCACCCCCCTACGCTATAGGAATAAATCAACACAGAGAACAGGTCTCTCAACCCTCCCTTACATATATGTGTACCTCCCAAATTCGAAAGCCACCTTAACGTGTGTGTGTTTTCTTTTTTCTTTTTCCCCTCCTGTCCTGGGTGATCTGACTGTTCCCCCTCCCTACACACACACACACACACACACACTTCACAATTTCAGTGACAGCCTGGAAGGCTTACAACCCACCCTCCCCTTTCTTCCCATCTCCCAAAGCCATTGTCTCGCTTTCCATCAAAAATTCATGACAAGGATTTTGTTTACAAATATGAATAAACCCAGATAAATTATATATGCCCGCGAGGCCTTGATATAAATACAGTTTCCCCTCTCATAGGCTCAAGAAGGGGAAAGGGAGATGGCCTTATTTTAGCAAGCTATATGAACACACACACACACACACACACACACACACACTGATACCCCACTGCGTTTTCATTCTGAGAAGGTGACATGCATAAAATTCATAAAGCCAGATCCTCTTCAAGGTATTCAAGATATTTTAAGGGATTTTTTTTAAAATGCACATAGTTCAGGGATGGAAAGGTTCCCTCCCCCTGCCCTACACACCCCATGTTGCTGGGCGGCAGCTTTATCAGCCGGGGCCACATGGCTAATGAGGAGGCATGCTGGGAATTATACTCCAAAAAGATCTGTAAGGCCACACATTTCCAGACTTGATCGGTAGATCAACAGATCACATCATCTAAGAAGCAATTGTCATTTAGGTATTGACAGTAGACAATGCAACCCATCTGGAATGCTCACAACAACTAGATGTCAATGTAGACCACAGCCACCATCACAAGTAAGCACCTTGAGAGTAAGGCTATATGAGGAATGGGCCATACAGCTCCTCCTGATGTAGAACTGCTGATCCCATCAGCCTTTAGCACCAGAGCTCATGATGAGGTATGCTGGGTATTGCAGACCAACAGCATTGTGCTTTGCCTATCACTGGCGTATATATTTAATTGATACTACTTTGGACTGTGTGAACCACTTCTGGCATAGTCTCCTCATTCCCAGACACTTGTGTCCTCATGGCTGCTCTGACTGGGACCAAGTGGCTTTAAACAATAACACTCTGCTGTATCCAAACCAGTCTCCAGGGTCATAGAGTAAATACATTATTTTCCATAACAACATGTCATCAAGTCTGTTTGGCTTATAGGCGATCCCTTTCAGGGTTTTATAGATAACGAGTATTCAGAAGTGGTTTACTATTTGATCAGGAGTGCATTTGCACAATTAAAACAAGTGTGCCACCTGCACCCATTCCTGGAGAGGTCTGATTTGGCCATGGTGACACATGACTCAGTTACATCCCAACTGGATTACTGCAACACCCTCTGTGTGGGGCTGCCTCTGGCAAGTACTATATCAGGAAACTGTACTGGGTCCAAAATGCAGCAATCAGCTTGTTAACTGGGGCTCGTCTTAGGGATCACATAACCGCCTATTGCAGCAGCTCTTGTGGCTGCCGATCCATTACCAGGCAAAATGCAAAGTGCTGGTGGGAGTCCTTAAAGCCCTACATGGTCTGGGTTCAAGCTACCTCAAGAACTATGCCTCCCTTGATGAGCCTGCTTGGGTGTTAAGATCATCAGAGGGGGCCTTTCTCTTGGTCCCACCACCCTCACGGGTATGTTTGGTATAGCAGTCACAGAGAAGGCCTCCCTCCCATAGGAGGCCCAGTTGGTTCCATCTTTGCTGTCCTTCCCTCACCAGGTGAGATCCTTCCTTTTAAGGCAAGCTTTCTCTCAGTATATATTTCCTTCCTTCTGGTAGCACTCCATGTACATACAGAACACATTTCCTTCCTTCTGGTAGCACTCCAGGACTATGTCACTGCCCACCACTATCTGGAAGTTGAGTCATGGCAACTGGACTTCTTTTCTTGGGAGACTGAATTTTTTCACTACACACCCAATGAGTTTCGTCAGGCAGCTAACGACCCTTGCCTCTAGCTTTCCTCAGACGGACAAAGCTGCTTGGATGAGTAGCAAAACGTTTCACTCTCACAAGAAATCAAATGGCCATGACTCATCTTCCAGATAACCTCACCTGGATGACTGAGAATCCTCACAGACATGCCTACCATTGTGAAAACTGATTCCTTTCCCAGGAGGCATGGTAAAAAGTCAAACTCTTGAGCTCTGGTTCTGTAGTCAGGTTGACAACTGATTGAGCTCTCCAGTCACTGCACTTCCCCCCAATTTATGTAGCCTGCACAATTAAATTGTAAACCGCCCAGAGTGCTTGAAGTGCTATGGGGCGGTATATAAGCAAAACACTTTGCTTTCTTTTGCTTTATTTACCTTAAGCCAGGCATGTCCAAACTTCGGCCCTCCAGATGTTTTGGACCGCAACTCCCACAGTCCTTTGCCATTGGCAATCTAAGCTTAGAATTCTGGGAGCTGTGGTCCAAAACATCAGGAGGGCTGAAGTTTGATCATGCCTGCCTTAAGCTTAAGACAAGTAGTTGGCTCCAACCACCTATTTCTCTTGTGTTTTTTTCAAGGACCGTGACCCAAATAGTCTCATTTTCTGGTTTTCACAGTTTATGATTTTCCAGAGTTCATGGATTTGCTTTAGGGTGTTGCTGGTGGCCACCCTCTTGAACCAATCGATTGTTAACAGCTTGCCCATCGACAATTCCTTAATCTTTGTTTCTTGAAGCCATTCTGCATGCAGCAAACTACCAAGTCAAGGGGGACAATTCAGAGCAACTTTTCCCCTCCCAATGCTGTTTTTCTTCCCTTGCAAACTGGTTGGCCACTGGTGCTTCTGCCATCTCCCCACTGACTCTGTGGGCTAGGCTCACGGAACTTAACACCTCAGCCACATTCGGAAGGACATCCGTTCCTCACTCCTTTCATGTGAGAAGAATCGACCATATAAGGAGATTAAAGGGTGGGTGAATGCACTGGGCGTGCCTCCTTGTTACCCTGCATAGCTTATCTCTCTTTATACAATTAGCCAGAGGTAGATCTAAGCGAAAGAAAAGTGCATCTGGTTCTGTTGGGCCGCTTTATCTGGGGCCTTCCTTCATGCAGAAATTGGGTCTGCCTGTATTGCTTAATTTGTTTATCTCAGGGCACACATGATATTCCTGAGCTTTAGTGCATTCCAATGGGCATCTTGAGAAGGCTTCCTACTGCACCATCAGAACAATCCGTAACAATCTGTAATCCGTCCCTCCATCCCACGGCAATTACAGCGGAAAATTGACATTCCCCACCAATTTAGTGCAAACATGGTGAGATTGCCCTCTGCCACCACAGACACGTAAGAGGGCCTGTTGGACATGCATGCACACTCAATTTTCACCCTCTGGCACCACACGCCTGAAGCCAGTGCACTTTCTCACATCTCCAGCCTTTTGTACGTCTATTCTAATTTTACTCCTATTCTTCTCATATCAAGGATTGTTGCCAGAGCACTTATCTGGTTACAGAGCATAGCAAATTTACCCTTCCCATTTTCAGCATTTCTTTCATTCGTACTCCAGGGAGGGACATTTGGAGTGAAGGGTGCAAAATTCATCAGGAGGTCAGCTGCTGCTGCTGCAGCAATAATTTCCCCCTTTCATGCATGGGAAACAGTCACACACAGCCCAAGAGGTTGTTGGACTACAGATCCCCTCACCACTTTTTGCTATACTGGTGAAGCTGATGGGGGTTGTAGTTGGTACCTTATGTAGGACCACGTGCCCCCCCAGTGCTGTCTTAACATAAATCACACCACCCCCCTGGGACTAGGAAACACTGGTGGGCACTGTCCAGCATCCACCCTCTCCTCTTCCAGAATCCAGTGTGTGGGATACTCTAGGTCAAGGGTCCTCAAACTTTTTAAGCAGGGGGCTGGTTCACTGTCCCTCAGAAACTGTTGAGGGCCGGACGATACAGTGATATCTCGACTTGTGGTTGCTTCAACAACCGAATGATTCCACTTAGGACCGCTGCTGTCCACTCCACATGACAGATGACTTTGACAGAAGTCAGCTGTTGTGTGGAGCAGAGAGCAGTGTTCTCTGCCCATCTCTGCCACCATCTCCTTCTTGGTTGCTTCAATCTCTGCAAAAGAGATGGAAGCAACCAAGAAGGAGGAGGAGATGGCCATCATGCTCCTCCTTCTTCCGCCATTACCGGAAGGAGCTGGTGGGGCACAGTGGAGCCCCAAAAGGTTTACTGCATGGGGCGGGTGGGGCTTTCTCTTTGTGGTTACTGTCAGGAGTGGGGAAATTTTGGCTGGCTGCCCACTGTGTTCCCTGGAGCGGCAGATGACCCACAACTGTGTTTCCCCCCCTCCCACAGCCAGCAGTGCCACGCAATCACGGGCTGTTTCTTGCCAACAAACAAACTCCCAGCCCTGGTCTCTTCCTACCTGTGCGTGAATTCGAGCAACCCCAGCTGTGTGGCCGAACCTCTACCTTGCCTGCTGGAGCTTCAGGCAGCTGCCCCCGGCCTTGTGCAGCCTTCGGGACAGAAGCAGCAGCAGAGGCCGGCTCGCTCGCTCACTCGCTTTCAAAGCGATGTAGGGGTGTGGGGGAGGGCTGCAATTGCTCCTGTGGGCTGGATTCAGGACCCTGGGGGGCCATATCCGGCCCCCTGGCCTTAGTTTAAGGACCCCTGCTCTAGGCGGAGAACGGTGGGTGGTAGCTATTGAGAGAAGTCAGATCATTAAAAGAAGTCAAACAGGAAAGAGGATAAATGAAAACAGGACTTGTGTCAAAACCACTCCTTATGGTAGCAGCCAACCGTACAAATTTTCTTTGAGAAAATGTCAGTCCCTCCTCAAACTGGCCCTGCACATGCCACCTTTCCCCCCTTCATTTCAAGACCAAAATCTTCATCTGAGAATTTTACAAGTCATTCTTATTTAATCTCACCAGTGTACCTGGGGCCCATTGTGACTGGTGGGTTGGAAGGCACGACAGCCAACGAAAGGCAGAGACACAGATGTCACCCTGCTGGTTCTGGCTGTTCCTTCTCATTGCATGAAGCTGAATAAGGGACTGGGTGGACTCTTAACATTGGCCAAGGCCCCATTTGCTCTCAGAGACCAGCCGGCAGCCACCACTGGCTGTTGCCATGCAAATATTGAACAAGAGTGATACTTTCAGCAGTTGTGGGGAATAGGCATAGAAAGATATCCACATTACCACCTTGTAGCACAGTGGTTACACTTCTGTACTGGAGCCAAAACTCTGCTCAGGACAAAGGTTCAATCCCAGGTAGGTGGCTCAAGGTTCACTTAGCCTTCCATCCTTCTGAAGTCAGCATATTGAGCACTTGGATTGCTGTGGGAAGGGGAAGAGAGGCGAGGATGTGTAGCCTACTTTAAGGGCTATGGGCTATGGGTGGTATAGAAGGAACACACTTTATAAAAAATATAGTCCCAAAATTCTCCCCCAAAGGCAATGGGAAAGATACACATGTCAGGAAACAAGACAACTTGCTAGAACAGAGGTACGCTTGGAGGGCACACAAATCATTTTAGCTGCGAATGCCATGCCATATGCTTATAAAAGAAGCTTCAGGGAAGATGTTGGTACTAGAGACTGGGCTGCAGAAGAGGATTCCTGGCACACCATCCATTGCCTGCAGTCAGCTGTTTTTTGCACCGTCCGCATAGATCAGCATTTTCACCTTGCAACAGCTTCTCCTGCTGCTCTGCGGTTATGCTTCCCAGGGTACCCAACTGCATCAGCCCTATGATTAATGCCAGCTCCACATCTAATGCCAGCTGGGGAGGTGGGAGGGGGGATTTTCAACTTCAGAACTTTGCTGGTGGACCAACAATGGAACAGCAAAAGGCCGATCCCAAAAAAGCAAAGCTTGGGCATGCTGTGAACCTGAGGACAGCATAGACGTGATGGGTCTCTAACACCAAGGTCGGTCCTACAGTTGCAAAAAGCAACGTGTTCTGCTTATATGCCTCCCCATAGTGCTTAAAGCACTCTCTGTGTGGTTTACAATTTAATTATGCAGGCTACACATTGCCACCTAGTTGTAGTGGGGTGAGTGGGGATCAGAGGTAGCCATCTTGGCTATATAACAAATTCCTATCATGGGAAACCAAAGAGGCACAAAAAAGCATACAGTAATACCTTGGTTCAAGAGTAACTTGGTTTAAGAGTGTTTTTGCAAGACATGCAAACATTTCTTCTAAATTTTGCCTTGATCAACAAGCAATGCCTTGCAGTACAATATACATCTCATATACAGTGGTACCCCGACTCAAGAGCAGCTCGACTTAAGAGCGGAAAAAAGTTTTGGCATTTTAACTGCTGCTTTACAAATTTTAGATATGATCTGTTCAACTTACAATTTGTTTTTAATTTGTTTTAATTTTTTAACTTAGTTTTTCAATTTTTTAGATAGGTACCACGACTTAAGAAGAGTAGTTCGACAAGAGTATGCATTCAGAACGGATTAAATTCATAAGTTGAGGTACCACTGGATTAGTTTCACCTTTTGAGCTGACTTATTGAAATAAATGAACATTGGCACAATATTCTAATTTTTCGAGTTTCACCTGTATGCAGCAGGTTCCTGTAGATACACTCTTAGTCGACAGATACACCCACAGGAATGAGGCTGGAAAGAATCAAGAAGAAAATTACACTTCCCTGGGTCCTTTCTGTTGTTCCCTAAGGTCATTTATCTTACACCAGAGATTAAATGAACTGATTCTCCATGGCCTGGACTAATATATTATTGCACTGTACTTTCCATGGGGTTGACAGTACCATCAGCAACTGTCCTCTCCTACCACACGCACCCTATATTTTCCTGGACGTCTTCAATTTTGTCTTTTAAAATCAATTTGCTAAGCATCTGTTTTCGAATCTCAGAACCGCAGAGCTGGCAGGAACCCCAATGGATCATGAAGGCCAGCCCCTGTCAAGGAGTCACTGTGAGGAATGGAACTCCCGACCTCTGACTCCAAAGCCAGGTCCTTAAACCACTGAGCTACCCACAGAAATTGCTTGTGGTTTGAGCAGGCGGGTGCCTCAGGGATGTTCCTCATGCTCAGATGATGAGCTGCCAATGGGAATCCAAGCACAAGGTTCATCCTGAGTACCAGACAAACACTGAGAACTCCATTCTGAGAAGCATCTATTGAAAAGATTGGTCTGTGAATTTGAATAGTAATAAATTAAAATCACAACCTTGGAAGCAGACTTCCTTATTAGATTATATAGGATAGTGGTTCTCAACCTGTGGTTCCCCAGATGTTCTGACCGCAACTCCCAGAAACCCCTTCCATCACAGCGAGTGGTAGAGGCTTCTGGGAGTTCAGTCCAGGAACATCTGGGGACCCCCAGGTTGAGGACCACTGATATAGGTATTCTAGACTTTATTTCCATTAATTCCTGCCCACTGGCCATGTTTGCTGGGTCCTGACATAAATTCAGTCAAAAATAAGAGGAAATTAGGCTGGACAGTACTTCAGAGATCCATTCTGCCACTGCAAGAGACGTATTAGATAAAGCCACAACTTGGGAAAGCAACATTTTGGACAACAATTCCCAGTGTCCGTCACAGCCATGATTATTTGGTCATGCTGGCTGGGGGTTCTGGGAGCTGTGGTTTAGCTGTTCCATCAAATGGATTGAGGAGAATACGTATTCCCTGCAATATTGGATAATACGAAAGCTGGTGGAGATAACTCCCCAGACACAGTTCATCTGCACTCTGTATGGTGCCTATCCTGGCTGCCATAAAGCTATTGCCATCTCGTTCTAGGTTGCAGCCAAACTCATATGTTTATCCCCAGTGACTTGACCATCCTCAGATGTTTCCCTGGCATTAATAACTCAGAAGGTGCCAGCAGCAGATGGTAGAAGATGTCTGTAAACCCTGGTTCTTTGCAAAGGTGCCAGCAGTCTTTGGGATGGTGGCGTCACTCTTGATTAATCTGGTGTATTTCAGCAAGCAACCACTGCCAGGTCTTCCTGGCATGTGGCAGGCACACAGTACGAAAAAGAGGGGAGGGGGGAATCATTATTTTCTTGACACGTCTGACTCCTTAAATCCCAGTAAGCATCTGCTGCTTGAAACAGGAGCATACCCAAGGAGGTCATGTAGGAAGATAAGATCCTGGACTGGTACTAAGCATACTAAAGCATTAGGAGACAATTTCAAAAGAGGGCACTGGGATGCAGGATACAAACACACTGAAGGGGTCTGATTTTTTCCCCTAGCTTTTATAGTTACTCTCCCAGTAAAAGGAAAGGAGATTGAGCATAGATGGGAATTCAGAATCCCAGTCTAGTCCTCTCTTGCCCTCAATTAGAGTTCTCTCCACTTCAGTATCTACGCTCCGCATGCATCGTGCCAGGTACTGTCCTTACCGCTTAAGCCCATTTGGTGTATCCCTTTTGCCTGGCTTTCGTCTACATCAGTGTCAAGATCCTGGTGCCAAAACACAAAAAGATTTGGTCATCTGGTTATTGTATTGCTGTTCTTTCAAAATTATTACTCTGATATAAATTGGGGGCTTAAAACTGCTTTGGGAAACTACATGTGAAATTTTAAACCATTTCATGAACCAGAAGTTTGCAGCCCACACTACTTCCATTTTCACTGATCTTGATCCATTGCCAATGATTGCAACCTTCTCTTTCCCATTTGTTTTCAATATTGTGTAGTAATTCTTTGGTTTTCAGGCATCCTTTGGAATGCTTCTCTCTCTCTCTCTCTCTCTCTCTCTCTCTCTCTCTCTCTCTCTCTCTCTCTCTCTCTTTTAAATAATAACATTTAAGTGCCATAGTGCTACAGTGATATAGTGCTATATTTTTAAAATAAAATTATTTCAGATGGATTGACATTATCCAAAACCCATGACCACCCATGAAGGCAGTATTTAATATGATGGACATTCACATTGCTAAAAGAAATGAATAAAAAACTGATTTCACAGGTTTGTTAAATTAAAAAGCCCTTGTCAGTGTCTTCCACCCACACCTCTACAACACTTTGTGGCAAGAAAATAAATTATAAAAAGAGCAAACATGATTTTAAATAAGTAAAAACAGATTCAGATATAGTACTTGTTGTTCATGTAACAACGTTCTCATTGTAGAAGTGATCTCATTGAGATGAAAATTGTTTCTGATGACATCAAAGGAATTAGAATCAGCAGTTTGCACAGCCAGATTCTTTGGGAACGGTACGAGCTGGAGTTCAGAAAAGATAGGAGTGCAGTGAGGATATTTCTGAAACAACCCCCTTGATATAAAAATGTTTCTTTTGTTTTCATCTAGTAAGTCCAGTCAGTTGTCTTTGAGAGTTATTTGGTGAGTCCTAATGCTGTATCTCTATAAATAGCTCAGTGGTTTAGCTGGAACCAGAAGTTGTGAGTTCAATTCCCCACTGTAGATCCCAGAAGAACCAGCCTCTGTGGCCATGGGTAAGCTGCACAGTCCCATGGCGCAATACTGTCTACCTAGAAATCGCTGAAAAAGGGTCACTGTAAGTTAGAACCAATTTAACAACCTATGATTATTATTACTATAGATCTCAAGAGAGAATAGCTTCAGGCACCTGGACTCTCAGCTCTATCAAGTACCATGGAGCAAAGTATAAAACCCATAATAATCTTTCCCCAGTTAGTTAACATTAGCATGGGCATTTTGATCCTCCCCACCCCTTTTGGCCTTTAAATTGTGTTCTAAGGCAGGCCACATTTTGCTTTTCTTTTATGTCCACAGTTAAGATTATAAACACCTGGCTATTTAGTTTCCTAACAACAGGGGTTGAGGGGGGGCGGTGCAGACAGGAAACTTCATTAAGCTCCAAATACCCGGCCAGGCACGAAGGGCCATTGCAATTTGGGGAAGGTCAAGTAGCGGCTGTATCAGTTTAGATTGAGGCTTTGCACCTTCAGCCTTCTGGGGATTCATAGAACAGGCTGGGAAGGAAATTACCTCGGAATTGGATACAAAAGCTCTTGGTGCTCAGGGTGGCTTCGTTAAAAGAAGGATACTCGCTGGAGCCTAAGAGTCAAGTAAACAGAAGTGAGTCTGTATTTCTCTCCTTCCCCTCCCCCTCTCTGTCCCTTTCTCGCACATGGAGGAGGTTTCACCATCTCCAGTAAGATCATATCTGGTGATGGGAAGCACCAACCCAAATCTACTTATCAAGGAGGTCATGATGAGATAAGAAGCACAATGGTCGGTTCATTCTCTTTCACACACCATTTTCAGCAGCTGGTCAATTGGCATGTTTGTGGGTCTGGGTAAGCATGGACAGGTAATCTGTTTCTAGTCTACTTTTCCACTCAAGGCTAACAGAGCAATAAACCCTGCCCCCATCGTTTAGCTGTTGGGGATGGGAAAACATTTGAAAGATGGGGGTTAGTAAGTCTCCCACACCAACACTCGAGTGTAGACAATAGAAGGCTGGAGCAGCGTTTGAGTGATCCAGGTTCTTCTCCGTGAAGCTGACGGGGGGATGGTGGTGGTGGTGGTGGTGTTGACTGTAAGATATGGAGGAGGAGAGCTATATACACAAACTTGACTTCACCGGAAAGAGAAGATGGGTTAAAAGTGAAACAAGCAAGCAAGCAAAGAGAGAATACCCTTCTTGTTATATCAAGTATTGACATTGACCATGTGTGAAAAGTTACTAGAGGGACAAAGGAACTATGGAACTATTGGGGATATGATTGAGATGTACAAAATAATGCAGGGCGTGAGTAAAGTGGATAGAGGGACGCTCTTCTCCCTCTCACAAAATACCAGAACTAGGGGACAGCCACTCAAACTGAGGGTTGGGAAAGTGAGAACAGACAAAAGATTATTTTTTTTACCCAGTGTGCCACAGGATGTGGTGGTGGCATCTGGCCTGGATTCCTTCAAAAGGGGATTGGACAGATTTCTGGAGGAAAAGTCCATCACAAGTTACAAACCATGTGTAATCTCCAGGCTGAAAACCAGGGTACTTCAAGGGCCAGATGCAGGGGAGTGGTATCAGGAGACAGATATCTAGTCTCATGCGCTCCCAAACACATTTGGTGGGGCCACTGTAAGACACAGGAAGCTGGTCTAGATGGGCCTTTGGCCTGATCCAGCATGGCTCTTCTTACATTCTTATGTTAGGATCATACTCCCGTATAACTGGACTGATGCTGTGGAATGTGGAGGCACAGATGGTAATACTGTATGACGGTTTTTCCCCTTTCTTTCATTGTACAGTACTAGAACTTGGGGTCACTTGGTAAAAAAGATGGTCAGGAGAGACTAAAATAAAATAAGCACTTCTTCACCTTGAGAAAAACAAGGAACTATGCAGACATTTCCCATTGCCAGGCCCTAATGCCAGGATCTTACAATTTCACCAGGCGTTATTACACCATTTAATCAAAATAGGATTTTTTTAAAAAAGCTGAGACCTCTAATTTTGAAAATGACTTCTGAGCAGAACTTGAAAGAACTAAAATTGCCACAATTGTTTAGCCATCACAGGAACACTAGGGGATTCTGGGAGTGGTAGTCTACCAAAAATTGTGGGGGAGGGTTGTCCAAGCTCAGCTGAGTTATAACAGGATGGAACGTTCTTGTAGAAAATGGTGGTCCAGCAATAAGTATTCACTTACTGATGGCTGAAACATTAAGTGATGTTGAGAAGGAAAGAAAGAGATCAAAGGATGGAGGAGAATTCAGGGAAACAAAGAAAGGTCAACAGGAGGAAAGTGGATGGAGAAAGATGCATCTGATTTGGATGAAGAGGTTCTCAAGGCAGGTAGTTGGCTGCACTGTGACAAATAAAGGCTTCAGTCTAGTCAACCAAGGTGCTCATGACTTCATCTCCCAAGCCGGTCATGAGCATGATCTGCCACTCTGTCATGCTCATCATTGGTGCCTCTCCCATGTCCCCATCCTCCAAGAGCCCAGCAGGCCAAGGGAACTGGGGTACTTTATCGTTCACTCACCTTATTGACTCTCCAGTACGAAACTTGGTAAGCCCCTGCTCTTCACTCATCCTGCAAGGTAGGAGGAGTGGTAGTAGTGGGGAGGGGCTGATTTATTTCCCCATATCCAACTGCTTCCTTTTTCCATGGAGTCCCTCAGACTGACAGCTACAAGCTGGTTGTCTCCCCCACCCCACTGTAAATTTCTCAGTGTGTTAGGTCTCCCTGTCACTCTTTGGTTCTCCTGATAAATATTCAGTTTATAAAAAGTAGTGGTTTTTTTAATTAATTCTCTTTTTCTCCCTTTTATCTCATTGTGTAGATCATTATAGTCATTGGCGTCATGGGACTTGGATTGGGCGGTGGACTCTTCTGCCTTCTGAGGTACGCCATTTACAGCCCTGAATTAAGGTATGTTTCTATGTCCAGAAGACGGTTACTCTCATATTGGAGGAAGAATTTATGTCAAGTTTGCAATAGAAAATCTAGCATCTTTTGATCTAAGCTCCAGAGCTCTGTCACAGCATGCTCCAGCCATTCCTAACCTGGTCCCCCTTCAGGTGTATTTTTGGCTTACAAGCTACTGTCACCTCGGGTGGCATTTTATGAGGGGTTGTGTTCCAAAACATTCACAAAGCACCAAGATGGCTGCAGAAAGCTGGCTGAAGCCCCAAAAGAAAGCTTGTAACTGGAACAGAGGAGAGGCAACATCTCCCTTCCAAATGTTGAGGTGAAGTGTCAATCTCTAGTTCACACCCTAGACCAGTTGTTCTCAACCTTGGGAACCCACATGTTCTTGGACAGCACCTCCACATGTTGACATACTTGAATCTCCCTTCATCCATGTCTTTGACCTATGCTCACTATGGGTGTTGGGAATCACTTGGTGGGGAGAATCTGGAAATGCTAGCGTTAAAACAAAAACGAAACCTCGTGCCACATTGTCTCTCCACTGCGTACAGTTCAGAAATAAATAAATAAGCCAATAAAGTGCCAATGTAGATAATATTTAGTTGCTGAAGCAGGAGAAAACCCTACAGACAAATCGTACAAGACAGGTTCCTCTTGGCAGTACCTATTGCCATGGGCAAAAGTGAGCAAATGTGGTTAGAAAATAGAGTATCAACATAAATTTTAGCAATGTTTACACATTAGCTTTAGAAAACTGACAGGAAACTGAAGCCTGGTTCTCCAAATGTTCTCTGAGACAAAGAGTAGCAGGCCTAAATTTTGGAGGGGAAGGAAGTAGCAGGAATAGTTTTTGACCAACATTTCCATGGAAACACAGTACAATCTTTACCTCAGGAAGGAAAACCCTCATTCTAAGCATCCAGTTGTGCATCGCATAGAGATGGACACTTTGTCATCCCTCTAGAGACTACCCTCCTTAAAGTAGATTGGCTGGACATGCAACCCTCAAGCTCCTTTAGATAAGATACCTTCTGCATGCTTCCAATTAAGAGTACTTACATAAGCACAAATCCAATGTCATGTCTGTTTTGGCAGCTGAGGACCCCTTTCTACAATTGAGGCATGGGAGATCCCTCTTCACAAATTCCAGCATTTTGTTCTGATTGTACTAATCAATGTGCCCCATGTATCTGAAGGGAGGGACAGTTCACCCTTTCTTCCAGTGCCATCTTACTCTAAATTACTTCTTCCCCCAAAATTGGTATGTCTCTGTTTTTGTTGGAGAACACACAGTTTTCCCTGTGGTACAAAATAAGAGCATCGAAATACAGTAGGGGAAATTTAGAATGGAATGGGGAAAGAGTTTATCCCTGCCCATCAACCTGTCCTATGCCCCAAATTGATCTATCTAGGAGGGTCAAAAGTGTGGCTTTGAGGTCACATATGGCTGCCAAGTCTGTTTTTGTAGGCTCATAGCCTCTTCTTTTGGGGGAGGATAGGGAGTTGTTGAGGTACCATATAGGTCTCAGAAGTCTCTTAAGAGTTAAGATTTACCTTTTAAATAGTTTGCATGCACACCTGCACCACATAATGCCCTGAAATACATTTTTTTAAAAGTGGAAGCAAATATCTAGTGACCTTCCTTCCTTTCTTCCTTGTCCTCTCCTTTATTTTTTTTCTTTCGTTTTGATTTTTGAGTGGGCATTTTTAGTAGTCTGTGCAGCCCCTGGAATGCCCCAGGAAATTTGTTCCACAAGCGCCTAACCCAATCTAGATTAACTTGGGTGCTTTTACATTTGGGACAAGAATGAAATCATGAGAGGACAGTTCATGAATCTCTCGCTGTCACCAGTACGTCATCTTTGATCCAAAGTTTAAGGAGGATGTGTCATTCCTGTAAACGATCTGCATCATTCCAGTATGTCTCACCTCTGTCTGGAAGTTCATCAGTACTTATGCTTTACCAAGCAAACCAAGAGATAAAGTAATGCCATATCGCTCCACCTACCTCCATTGTGCCTCTGAATTAGTTCCCTTCACATGTCTGCACAAGCGGTAGAAGCATCTGTAGGAAGGAGACCTAAGCATGTTTACCTGGAAGTACATTAACCTCCAAGTGAACTGGACCTCCACACTATCAGTGCTCCAGTTCTCGTGGGGCAGACAGCAGTTAGTGCTGCACATCATGGTGGCCCCCACAGCCAGACAGCCCCAAGGAAAAGTATTGGCATCTGTGATGACCCATATGAAGTAACCAGTTCTAGCAGTTTACTTTTTATTCTCTACCAGAAGCACGGATGTTATATTTGGCCAACATTTCCATGAAACGCAGTACAATCTTTACCTTAGGAAGGAAAACCCTGCTGCCTCATTCTAAGCATCCAGTTGTGCATTGCTAAGAGATGGACGCTTTGTCATCCTTCTAGAGACCACCCTCCTTAAAGTAGGTTGGCTGGACATGCAACCCTCAAGCACCTCCAGATAGGATACCTTCTGCATGGATTCCAGACCATGTCAATCCAAGAACCTTTTCAGTCCCAACAGGGGTACCTCAAAACAATATTGTGGCAGAACCGCAGAGTTGGGAAGGTTCCAAAGGCTTATCTAAGCACCTGTCAAATCCACCCCCTACCCCTTCTCAGACAGGATAACAATTTCAAGTTTACCCTATGTCAGACATGTCCAAAGTCAGGCCCGGGGGCCAAATGTGGCCCGTTTTCAAACTTCGAGTGGCCCGCAGCCTCTTCTCCCCACCAGCCCAGCCTGTCACACATCCCCACCAGCTGGACCCTCCCCATACCAGTCAGAGACATTAGTTTGTGGTTGTATGGTTTGCCTGCCCTCCCTGTCTCTGTCCATCCCCCTAGCCACCTGCCCGGCCTACCCTCCCCAGCTCCGTTGCTGCAGCATCCTCCCCGCCTTCTTTCATGTCTTAGAGACCCGTCCAAAGTCCGGCCCGGGGGCCAAAAGGGCTGAATGGTCAACCTCTAAACATTTTGACCTCACCAAATCTGGCCCTACTTGCAAAAAGTTTGCCCTATGTGCAAGAAACCAGGGAGGCAGCATCAGGTTGGTCCAGGTCAGTTCAAAGTTTCCTATGGCAATTCAATGGCCATTGTAATTCACGTGCCACTTATCAAGTGGCTCTTTCATCCATCCCCAGGCAAATCAAAAGTACCTCACAACTCTATCAGGAAGGCCAAGGCTAATGACCCGTACTTAATGGGTGTTGGGAAGGGCTGAATGAGTGGGACTTTCATCCACCCCAGGCCATTGTACATCTAATGTGTCTATTAAAGCCACAGTCCACCTAAGGAGCCTATTCAGACCAGGGTGGCTTGAAAGCAAGGTGAACTATAAAATGGAGGCCTCGCTACCAACTTTTCTCAGACTGGCAAAGCTGCTTGGATGAGCAGTGAAACGTTTCGCTCTCACAAGAATTCCAGTTGCAATGACTCAACTTTTGGATAACTATCACCTGGCTAACTGAGAATCTTCACAGACAATTCACATGGAATGTTTAATTATCCCAGTCAATTAGGGGTGGGGGTGGGGGTAAGAGTCCACTCCGTATTTCAAATTGCTGCAGTTCTCATGAGGGTCACTGGTTGCCCACTCTTCCCTTTCATTAGCGCTGCCTTCTTCACCTCAACCTCTGAGAAAGGCTTTTAAGCAAGTGACATAGCTCTCAACTGAAATAACAATTGCAAAACTGCAGTGATTATCTGATGCAGTGCTATAGGGAGAAATTATAATTTTTTTTGGGGGGGGAGTTTAGCGATGGAAATAAGTACTCATTTGAGTGGGATGTTCACACTTTATGGTTATACCCTTCACTTCAGTACGGTATGCCACTGTAATAGGAATATTCCCCCTCAAGTTAGTGCCTCATTTGTCTCCTCCACACATGTAGTAGTACCCTGACTTAAGAACAGCTCGACTTAAGAAAAATTCAATTTAAGAGTGGAAAACTCTTGCCATTTTAACTGCCGCCTTACAAATTTTAGATATGGTCTGCTCGACTTACAATTTTTTTTTCATTTTTTAATTTTTTTAAAACTTATTTTTAAACATTTTTAGATAGGTACCTCGACTTAAGAGTAGTTCGACTTAAGAGCA
This sequence comes from Phrynocephalus forsythii, assembly GCA_029282475.1. Classification (NCBI taxonomy): domain Eukaryota; kingdom Metazoa; phylum Chordata; class Lepidosauria; order Squamata; family Agamidae; genus Phrynocephalus; species Phrynocephalus forsythii. The sequence continues at coordinate 27,490,001 of JAPFRF010000011.1, read as the reverse complement.
TGCATCCAGAACGGATTAAATTCGTAAGTCAAGGTACCACTGTATTTATTATGCTTGTCCAATTGAGCATTATGTCAAATAATAAGCAGTGCAGTTTCACAATGTGTTACATCAATTGAGTGTTATGCCACTTGAAAAAAAAAGTAATATATGCCCCCAAATCGATGTCACCATAGGACACACTCAGTGGTGCAGAGCCCATTCACATATTCAGCTACAAGCCACGAAGGCCAGGTAAGAGAAACGTGGCAATGCAGTTCCTTGTGCAAAGTAGTGTAAGTCATGGAAGGGCAGAGAGGAGGTAAATTCAATATCATCCACTCAAATCTTTGGCAGCCCCAGCAAGTGGATCATAACAACCAGCTGATCCAGTCTGAAGCAGGGATCTTGTCATTCAGGCACACCTCGGTGTACAGCCTGCGTGGCACAGTTCTCATAGGCATTTTAGGCTAAGAAGCGTGCCTGGGATTCCCCAAAGGAAACTTCCCTTGGCAAGCTTGTTTTTTAAGTTACAAGTAGAGATGGGCACGAAATGAACAATTTTTATTTCCGTTTTCGTTTTTTCATTTCGTTACGCAACGAAATGACAACCGAATTTTGTCTCTAAAATGAAATGAAACGAACAGAAACACCGGAAATTTTGTCGTGTATTTCATTTTTGTTACGGCAACACGGTGAACTGCTTTAAATGCTAAAAAAATCACAAAAAATTGAAATAAATGGTAACGAAACGGTAACGAAATGAACAAAAACGAAAACGATTTTTTTGCAAAAATTCACAAAAAACAGAAACGAACCGAAACGGACCCTCCAAACAACCAACGACAAATGAAACACCATTTTTTTTATTCGTGCCCATCTCTAGTTACAAGTGCAAAGGACAGGATTCTTCCATCCTTAAACAAGTCACTGGTCTTTTTTAAAAATTTACCCACCCACTGTAATCTTTGGAGTTAGTCTCTGTTCACTCACATGCATAATGCCAAGGAAAATTGGTACAAAATGTCCGCACTTTACTTTTAACTTGTAGAGAGGATGGTGGAGAAAGGATCAGCAAAAGGGAGCTTGGCTCCTCATTCTTCTTTCTCAGTGGCCCATGCCTGTCTGCCAAACTAATAGTCTAGGGTGCCTCTGGCAAATGCACCACATGTCACCCTTTGAAGACACCTAATGCTTTTATAATATCTATTTGCTCCCGCTAAAGCAATCATTGATTCAATTTGACACCAGCTGCCCAAGGCACTTAGCACAGCAATAATCAGCTCTAGAACTCCTGTGCTTCTCCCTGGGAGTCAGCGTCACACAGCACTGGAACATAAGTCTGGAGATGATCACCAGCCTTCTGACGGTCAGTGGCAAAGTCAACACTGGGTTTCTATGGGGCCCTAGATCTCGGGGGCCACCTGGATCCATTGTGGTCCTAGACGAGTGATGGCGAACCTTTTAGAGACTGAGTGCCCAAACTGTGATTAAAAACCCACTACTTTTTTTTTTGCAAAGTGCCAATACAGCAATTTAACCTTGAATGCAGGTGGCTGTGAAGGGGCAATGTCAGGTGCCCACCGAAAGGGCTCCGAGCGCCACCTTTGGCACCTGTGCCATAGGTTTGCCAACACTAGACAGTGATGGTGAACCTTTTAGAGGCCGAGTGCCCAAACTGCGATTCAAAAGCCACTAATTTTTCGCAAAATGCCAACACAGCAATTTAACCTTGAATACAGGTAGCTGTGAAGGGGCAATGTTGGGTGCCCAGAGAAAGGGCTCCGAGTGCCATTTTTGGCACTTGTGCCATAGGTTCGCCAACACTGACCTAGACAAAGGAAGACCTTGCCTCTGAGACCATTCAAAATCCTTTCCCTTATCACTGCACTATCACCAGCAACCTCTGAATAACAGAAAAATAGGAGAAGGTGTTTCCCAGGTGAGTGCTAGTGTTTCCACCCATTCAGTGATCTGTTTTTGACATTTCTGCCCATAAATATCACCCCCAAATGACATGGTTTAGTAGGCTCAGAGTATCAAAGTCCAAGTGGGCAGTCCGGCAAGGATGGCCTACTTAGCAGTCAGAGTCCCTGCAAAAGCTGAATAATACTGGTATGTCACATCACAAAAAGGTGTATGAGAGAGCACTGCAACCTCAAAACAAGAGGGGGGATGGGAGAAATACAGATTTGCATAGCATTTGCATATATAAATATTAATTTATAAAAATATTAATTTATATAGAGAGATGCAGATTTAGAAATAATCTCTTGGATTTAAATAGTAAAACATCTATCTATCTATCCAGCCATCCAGTCATCCAGCCAGCTATCTCTTTATACAGTAATTAATCAGTGTTGGATTCAATGCATATCACCCTTCAAATATCTTGTTCTGCATCTGTCACAGAGTTGAAGGCTATGACTTTTATGCTTGCTGTGAAGTCAAGGTCCTTATTGTAGGTGGGCAACATAAAGACTCCTCCCTGCTCTCTCCTTCCTTATTGGTCTTTATCTCAATGTCAATGAGTCCTCCATGGCAAAGATCCTGTGGCTCTCCTGCTGTTGTTGGGCTGGTACTCACATCTGCCTAAGGCAATGGTGAGAGATGATTAGAGTTACATTGCTGCAACATCTGGGAAGGTGGGCCACACATTCTCCATTCTTGACATGGGGTGTGTCTCCCAAGACAGCAATGGTCCTCAGCCTGTGGCCCTCTATTCTAGATTTTAGCTCCTAGAAGTCCTAGGCAGGCAGGCAAGCAGGCAAGGCAGCATTTCAGGTGGTAAGGCATTCTGGGAGTTGACTTCAGAGGGTCAGACATTGAAAACCATTGCAATGCAGAATTATCTTCTGGTACTAGTACTACTAGTATCACTAGTACTACTAGTGCTGTTAGAACTACTACTACTACTACTACTACTACTACTACTACTACTACTACTACGACTACGACTACTACTACTACGACGACTACGACGACGACGACTACTACTACTACTACTACTACTCTACTACTACTACTACTAGTAGTAGTAGTAGTAGTAGTAGTAGTAGTAGTAGTAGTAGTAGTAGTAGTAGTAGTCGTCATCGTCGTCGTCGTCGTCGTCATCATCATCATAGCCCCAACGTTTTAAATTCTTTGGCAAAGTTACCTCTCCTCCCTTCTCTCCTTCTGGATCAAGAAGGCTCTAGTTCCAGATAGTCGGATCAATTCTGACTTATGGCAATACTTTTCAGGGTTTTCCAAGTAGATAATAAAAAGTAGTTGCCCATTTTTTTGGGGGTCCTTCAGATCAAAGATTGCCCTTTATAGAGGGCACACCATCACTCCAGTTGGAACAGCTCACAGGAGGTGGGGAAGGAGCCGAAGTAAAACCCAGAGGTGAAATTGTGTGAGGTTACAGTTAAGCTCTTGTGGTCTTTCCATGCCAAAGCAGGCAATTTAATCCATCACTTCCCAGTTCCCACATGGAAAGTTTGGTCTCTTGTTTCCTGCCTTAGGCCACAGTATTGGTGGAGGAAGACAGCGTCCATCAGTGTGTGAGAAAAAAAAATTCTCGTGGGAACTTTCCTGGCCTCCATCTCCAAGACTCCTGCTTTTTCCTTCCCTTCTGGCTTAATTCCCTTTACTCGCCACCCCCCAAACCCAGTCTCATTCTCTACCCCTTAATGGCCTTTTTTTGCTCAAAGACACCTCCAAGCTTTTGTTTACATTATGAAGTAATGACAAGAACAAAAACCCACAAGGGATGAAATGATAAACACAGAGTTCATTTTCCCCCAGACACAACTTCTCCTGTTGCTTGAAAACTCACCAGCCCCATTGAAAGCTCACAGCCACCAAGGTCAGCCCTGTTTCCATCATAGACAAATAAAAAACGACAAAAAAAAACCACATCCACTATGTTCTTGTATGGACCACAAGGTCTCCCCTTTAACCCCCTCTTTCTTCTTGGTTCACATCTATTTTATGGCAGAGGAGTCATCCTGCTCTCCCACTAATAAGACTTTGGAAACAGTTAAAATGCTCCCTTGGGGAGCCACTCTTTCTCCCACAGATCTCAAGGGGTGGTGAAAAGGAGTAAAGAATCAAGAGGGGTGCAACAGTCCTGACTTCCATTGTCCAGGCTGCTAGGGATTCTGTGAATTGTAGTCCAAAAGATATAGCTTTCCAAACTCTGACCCAGATAAAGTATGGGTGTAGAATGAGATGGAGGTGTCCTTGCTGCAATTAATTCCCTCAAAATTGATTTCAGATGAGGACACTGAGGGGTGGGGTGGGGATAAGATTTAATGTAAACTCCCAGAGGGAAAAGACTTGGCAATTCCTCTTCCCCTAGTCAGGATGAGTCATAAGAACATAAGAGCAGCCTTGCTGGAACAGGTCACAGCCTGTCCAGTCCAGCATTCTGTCTCACACAGCGACTCACCATTTGCTTCAGGGTATTCCCAAACAGGTGTGTTCACCTGCTTATGATTCCCCACAGATGGCATTGAGAGAGATCCTGCCTCTCTCTCCAACCCCGAGGTTGTTCTTAGGCATCCATAATAATTCATTCATTCATTCATTCATTCATTCATTAAATTTCTATACTGCTCCATCTAGCTCAGTGTTGGTGAGCCTATGGCAAGGGTGCCAAAGGTGGCACTCGGAGCCCTTTCTGTGGGCACCCAACATCACCCCTTCACAGCCACCTGTATTTAGGTTAAATTGCTGTATTGGCACTTTGCAAAAAAGAATTAGTGGGTTTTGACTCATAGTTTGGGCACTCGGTCTCTAAAAGGGTCACCATCACTGATCTAGCTGCCTGGCTACTCTGGGCAGTTTATAAGGTAGAACAAATATCAATCTAGACACACAATAAATAAACAATCCAATAGTAAAAACTTAATAAGTAATAAAACAATATATATCAGAGCATCAAACAGGAGCAAGATAGCCTAAAAACAAACAAACAAAAAAGTGCATCAAAAGTGAATCCTTAATAGCATATATTAATACACAGGGAAAGCCTTTTCAAATAGCCATGTCTTTAGATGTTTCTTAAAGACTTTGAGGGAAGATGCCAAACAAATCTTGGGGTGGTGGTGGTGGTGTCAAGGAATGCATGAGGAGCTAACCTCAATTAGCAGAGCTGCAGCAATGTCAAGGATTAGAGGCAAACATATGACGGACTCCGTTGCTGGTTTTCTATTGCAGTCTATTTGCAAAATATATACAGGTTCCATTTGGTTTCCAGACTTACATCCAGTAGCATAAACAACCCAGCTACTCTTCCTGTTCACAGACAACACATCAGGCTTACTGGCTAAACAGCCCTGGTTAAACAGCTAGAACATATTGCAATACATAAGGTATATATAACATTTCTTTCCAATCAGTTCATTACTTTCACATCACATGTTACAGTGCTTCTCTCATCCACGCTTCTGAGCTATGATCCAGGTACATTAGTCTTCTTGTCAAGGCCACTTTACAGAGCTTGCTTCGGTCCACAGCTGGACTCCATATCTCTAATTGCAAGTTGAAAAACTCACAAGAATATTCTTGACAGGGGGGAACAAGTCTATGGAAGCAGTACAGAATCTACCAATTCTATCACTTGGTATCATACTAGAAATGAGTGGGGGTTTGTGGTGAAGAAGGGCCTTGCATGTAGAGTCGACCTTCCCACACTAAAGGCTTCTTTCTAGTCCAACTGGACTCGTCTTAACTAAAGCCAATGTTGTGGTCTTAGACAGTGCCTCTTATGCTCACCTCCACACATGAGGTCTCCTGCACACTTTAGTTTTGAGTATCAGAAAGGAAAGTAAATGAGATAAAGGTGTTGTTCGGCCAGCTTGACACAAATTGGCCTCCTATGGCCTCTCCTGCTAAGCCACTGCAATCTACAGGGCAATTCCCCAACTTAGGAAAAAGAGGCTGTGAAGGAAAGGGGAGAGGTTCAAACTTCTCTCCTTTAACATGTGGATCTCATTATTCAGTTTGGTGGGTGAACAACTTAGGGCTTGTCTACAGGGGTCCTTTTAGAGCAGGCCATTGAATGTGATTCTCAAATCCATATGGCATATCAGAGCTCAAGCAATCCACTTTGGTTTGGTCCCTTCCAATATGAATGGCTGATATACTGAAGTGTCTTAATAAGCGAGCCACTTCACAATATCAGCAAATTGAACACACTTCCTTGGCTCCTTGACAAAGGGGCATGGTAAGTGATTTTTTTTTAGACTGTACGTAGTAGACAATTGCTGAGGCACTGCATCACTTATATACTTTCATTTTTTTTAAATTACTAAAGGGCCAGTTAAGAAACTGCATGCAGACAAATCTGTGGATTTATCTTGAGCTGTGAATTTGCTCACACTAGCAGCATGGAGGGTTGAACTAGCTGCTGCTAGACCCAGAGGTTGATATGAGGGTGATTATGAGCAAGAGAAGAATAGCAATGGCGAACAGGAGGAAACACTATCTAGCACTGATGCCAGTAGGAATGGGGAAATCCATCCATTTCACTTTTTTCCATGTTTTTAAAAAGTTATTTCTGTCCAAAATCTGAAACTTGTGAATTTTGATCAATTCTTTTTTTAAAAAAATTAATTGAAACAAGGCCTAAATACTTAACTGTTTCTAAATGACACACTGCCAAGGTTGGAATGGAATAGCTATTATGGGAGAGGATGAATCTGAGAATCATCATCGTTGCTGTTCTCATTTTAAACTGAAGTGCTAGAAGGGACCCATCATCAAGTCCAGTTCCAGTCCAGGAGGCACAGTGGGGTGATCAAACTCCCAACCAGACTTAAACCACAGAGCAAGCCAGCAGCTCTAAGATATACAACTACTCAATGAAATAGCAGAGGAATGAATTGTGCTAGAAGTGTCCGCTTCTCTGTCACTCTGCAGGAGTGGCTGCCCTTGCTGACTTGGAAGACAAGGGAGGATGGAAGTCAACAGCTTGGGGACAAAGTAGGAGGTTGCAGCACCCAGGGCCAACCTGACTTCCTGATGCTCTTGCCTCAAGTTCTGCTGTGGTATCTGACAGGCAAGGCCACAGGCATGACAAATACCCTGTAGAGATGCTCCATCGTGATGAGGCATGACAGGTTGAACTATGTCATGGGTCCCAAGAGGTGCATGATCCATTTGGCAAAATAACCCCAAGAGGGCATGGAGGGAAATTTTGCCTCAGTGCATAAGCAAAATGTGTGGGGTTGACTCCACGGGCTTTCTTCCTTGGGATATTTGCTCGTACAAACCGAGCTCTTGCTGCTGTGCTGTGGGAGCCTGGGATTCACTTCTGCCATTGCCCAACAAGGCTAGCCTTTGGCAATGTGCTATTTCTTGACCTTATTCTGTCCACTTGTGAAGATGGAATATAATAATGACAAGCCACAGGTATCATATGAGAAGCAAACTGAGGTCATCTGTGATTGTGTTACTGTCGTTGTGATCAGCCACGGAAAACTAATTAGGAATTTGTCCCAGCCTCAACTCCAAAGGTTATGTTCCTTGTGGGTAACCTCAGCTAGTTTAATGCAGCAGGACCCAAAGTTTGGAAAAGTTACTTTTTGGGACTCCCAGAATAGACCTTCTATTTGAAGCCATGTTTTCTGAGGGATTCTTGAGAGCTGTAGCACAAGCAGTAACTTTTTAAAGCTCAGCACTGTACAGTATACAATGTGTACACATGTGTAGATAAACAAGCAATACCCAGAAGAGACCAAGGAAACATCTTCCAAATGCCAGCAGAACAAAACACTGTTTTGCTTTTATGGGTTAATCCACAGCCTGATATGCAGAAGTGAAAACCTGAACTTCCTCACAGCACTGTGATAAAACATTCTCACCTGGTAATCTCTGCAGATCTTGAAGCTATTAAAGACACACTTGGTGTACAAGTTGGCCACCGTACCTGAAGGGTTTGTTGCAAAGGTTACTGATGTGTGTCAGGGGTTCTCTGGTTTATGCCCTCCCAGTGGGTTTTTATTTATTTATTTATTTATTTATTTATTTATTTATTTATTTATTTATTTATTTGAGGTCAACTCTCAGCATCCATAATTATCAATTACACTGAGACCATTTCTGGAGCTGGAAGCCCCAAAACACTTGGAAGGGTCAAATATTATGAACTACTTAGCCATATGTAGTGGACCACATCATGTAGGCTGAGCAATTCTTTCCATGATACTCTTGTGTTAAACCCAGATAACGTGGTCAAGCACGTTACTCTCCAGATACTTGAGGCTGTACCTATTGTAACTGGGACACCAGTGCCCCCATTGCTCTTCATATGGGAGGGCATCAGGAACTGAGCCTCTGTTATGTGTTCATTTTATATGCCAACAATTCAAATCTGACGTATATTGACCCTAACAGGATTTTCAAGGTAAGGGAGATATTTAAGGAGTGGTTTATCCAGTTCCACTATCCCAATTGCTTTCCATGGCTTAGCATGGATTTGGAGCTAGATCTCCTATGTCCCAGTGTAGGGGTTGTGAACGTTTAGGAACTCCAGATGTTTTGAATGACCACTCTCAAAATTCTTTATCATTCAAATACAGTCTGGGGATTCTGGAAGTTGCCTCCAAAACATCTGACATGTCAAAAAGCCACTGCTCTTCCCTAGTCCATCTCTCCCCACTCACTATGCCACAATGGACTCAATGCATTGCAAATATATGGACTTGGAAGGAATTAAGGATGAAAGCTAGATAAATAAGCATTTATGATATGTGTTGACTAATCTCTCATTATATTTACTCAGAAGTAAGTCTCATGATTCTAATAGGACTTGCTTCTAAATATGCGTAGGACTGCTGTCAAAGGTAGATAAGATATAGAAGAAAAAATTCTTTATTGATATGATGCTGGGGCTAATCTATCACTTTAACTCAACCTTGCTTTGGACATTTGCCTGCCTCACTACTCTGCTAAGAGACTGAATTTAAAAAAGAACTGGAAGGTGAATTAAAGACTACTGTTTAATTAGTTAAATTTCCATGACAATTGTAGCGCTGTTGATACCAAGTTAACTTTATGACTGCTTCCTAAAGAATCCTGGGAATTCTCTGACCTGTGGAGTTCACCAAATTACAGAGCCATATTTCAGAAGTTGTTGGACTACAGTTTCCATCAGCCCTAGCCAGCATTGTAACGGCAGGGAATACTGGCAGTTGCAGTCTGGCAATATCACTTGACCACCTCTGTCTTACAGGTATTTAAAATACTTATAATAAAAGCACCAAGCTATGTTTTTAGGAAGAAGGGATTTTGGAAGTTTCTGGCTTTTTAACTAGTAGCTTGGGCAGATTAATTTTTGGATTCCAGGTCCCACAACCTGCCTGCCAACATAGGCAGTGGCTTTTCCAACTGGGGGAATCTGTGAGTTGCACTCCAAAAACATAAATTTCCCAAGATCTTTTGTTGGTAACTGCTGGATAGCAGTTTAGGTATCGGGAGTGTGATTCCCCAGTATGCTTCCATGACAGAGTCTGGACTCAATTATCCACAGAGTTCTTTCCAGTTCTGCAGTTTGATGATGATGATGATGATGATGATGATGATGATGATGATGATGATGATGATGATGATGATGATGATTGATTGTAGCGTCATTAATTACTCATACACGGAGTTTGGGGGTACAATCATCTCTGGTCCCAGGCTGCGTGTCTCTGTGCATGGGTGGCTGTGTTTGTGCTTGTGTGTGAGTGTGTCTCTCGTTGTCTCTGCATGTCTTTGTGAGCTGCGCCTGGGACTCAGACCTTTATTGATAACAGTAACACAATAGGAGGAGACAGAGGAAGTATGGTCTTTTGGTCATGTAATTAATAACGTTACAGATGAGGAGGAGGAGGAGGATATTACAGTAAGGGAGCTGTAGCTATTAAAATGTCCTTTGCCATACCAATCTGTGAAAAGTATAAGAAATCCTGCCCTCCTCATTTGTACCTGCTCACTGAGTAACATTCCTATTGCCTGTGTCTCTTCAGAAGCCAACACCAAAGCTTTGTCTGAAAGACCATGCAGGAAAATGAGAAGAAACAGAGGAGGGAAATAGGATGTTTGGTGGGCAGAACATACTGTAACGTAGGACAATGCCCAGTTTTATCTGTCAAGTCACAGCTTTAACTAAGTAAACTAAGAACCCCTTTGGGGTTGCTCAGAGTTTAAGGAGCAAACTTTAGAGAACAAGCAGTAGCTGATAGCTGTGTTGGTCTGCTGGGCCACAAGAGAAACCAGACATCTTCTGGTTACCAGACCCTTTTAAGGTAAACTGATATTTAAACTTATTTTTCATCAGCTTTTGTGTGTACAAGCACACTTCTTCAGATGAACGGACTGGCTATGTCTCTGCTCCAGTGGGATAAATCAGTACCTACTTTCTGTTGAAGTTCTTCTTCACCAACCACCAACATACTCTATTGTAGTCCTCCCCTGGCGCGTCCTCCCTGCCAACAGTTTTAAACTCCTCCCCAAAATACACAGACACTGCATGCATCTGAAGAAATGTGCTTAGACACACGAAAGCTTATGAAAAATCGAAACCCAGTCATCCTACAGGCATTCTGGCTTCTTTGGAGAAGTATTTTTGTGTTGTTCTGAGACAGGGGAGGGAAATGGTGGGGAAGCATTTGTGGGGAAGTGCACAAAACGGAGCAGAGGACTCTTTCAAGAGATTGGAAGCATGAGGGTGAGATCTTAATTATAGCCTAAAAAGCATACACATAAATACATATGTGGCAGACGAGACATATGGACAACAGAACAGCTGGAGAGGTGTGTCTGTGTGTAAGAGAGTGAGACACACAGAGAGAGAACTATTGTGGTTTCTTCAAGGGGCCCACATGTGTGGTTAAATTTCTCTTCTTGGATTCCCTGCTAGACGCAGCTGGAGTGTAGATGAAGTTCTAACATGGCACCATGCCTAGCAGTCTCCCCCGGCAGCCAGTTGTCATAGCTACAGGAGTTCACTGGAGTCTCACAGGTTTTCTGTGGGGTATTTTTAAAGTGTTAATTGTGAAGGCTTAATTCCATCTCTTTAAGCTTTACACATGGATATCTCATTCTTGTTCTCCTGCTTCTCCCTGTGAAGCAGCTGGAACCTGGCTCAGAGCAGGAGGGGGGGGGCAGCGGCTGCGGAGGCTGGACTCAGGTTTCAGGAAGATAAGGAACAAGAGGAAGGGGAGTAGGAATCACTTTGCTTAAAAATATCTCCTCAGACTTCTCTCCTGAGAATGGGATATTCTCTGAATATTCAAATTATTTGCTGGATTTTTCACTTGGCTATTTGATATCGGTATTAGAGACTTCACTCTATTCCCTTCTAATACTAACACTCTGAGCAAGTGGAGTTAGAGTCCCTGTAGGTTTCTCGGGGTTGTAGTGTAAAAAAATGAGTAACTTTTCTGACTGTAGGTCATTGTTTAAGTTGGAACTATTCATTTTCTTTTTCTCTAGCCGTTTTCCTTGTATGTGTGGGTTGTTTTGCCTTCTAAAGACAATAGCTTTAAGGTTAAGTAGGAAAACGGGAGGCACCAAAGTGCTGTTTCTTTCAGGGCTGTTTTTCTGTAATGTTGCTTGGCTGTCAGAATTGGGCCAACACATGGCACCCTCCTGTTCCACATACAGAAGCTCCCTGGGTAGAATGGGTTAATATCTTTCATTGCACCTGAAAACTGCCAGGTAGCTTAGCCGAGGTGGAGAACAGGCTGCATGCCACATGGGAGGGGAAGGGAGTTTATCAGCACTATGCAGAGGAGAGGGGGTGGAATTTGGAATATTTTATTTATTTATTTATTTTCAAATTTGTATACTGCACCTATTTCCCACCCCTGGATGCACTGCACTTAATATTTAAAGTGACTTTCTATTGATACAACCAGTTGAAAATGGGCCAGGAGGGGCTTTGCAATCACCAGCATTGCAGTCTCCCCACCCCCATATTTGTGTTCAATTAACATAGCATGACATCTGCAGAGTACTCGAATCTTCACTCTACCATTAAAAAGGCAGCAGATTCTTTTTTAAGAACAGAAAGGGGAAAGAAAAAGCTGGGGTACAGTCATCCTAGTGCCATGGCACGTGTGGAGAGGGCCACTGGTGATATTAAGGTACAATACTTGATATGAACTACAAGTGGCCAGGAAAAAGGTAAAACCACGAGAAATATAATAAATAATAAAATGGACACCAGTCTGTAAGCAGGAGCCTGAACAAACAATGTAGTGCAGTAATCAGTGACTCAGATCCTGTTTCAGTTGTGCCAAAGTCGTAACTTTTAGCATCAAATTGCTTTAAGTTCAGAAACTCAATAACCACAATCTGTTGTACTATAGTTAGTCAGTTACACATTGACAGGCCTATGGAGATGTCTTAACATACAGCAGTTCTTGAGATGAAAATTACATCCTGTACGTAAATGGATTTTGTACAGAGCATTCAGCTTACCTTAGGGAGAAATGGCACACCCACTCTTGCCATGAGGTTTATTGCGTGGCCTTGACGAAACTTCTGTTTCCCAGCTTATACCCACCTTACAGGTTGCACGGATTATATGCGTCTTCATTTTCCTTGCACTCCCTGAGTCTTGCCTCCTTTTGCTTTGGACTGTATCTGACCATGTTTGGATTGTTTGGTCTTTTAATCTCTGAGAAGCACCTAGGAAATTAAGATACTTTAAAATGACACAGTATTAATACTACTAAGATTTTTTCTGAGCTCCTTAGAAGAATGCAAAACACGCATCATCATCATCATCATCATCATCATCATCATCATCATCATCATCATCATCATCATCATCATCATCATCATAGCAGCAGCAGCAGCAGCAGCAGCAGTTTTAAGCTCTTTGGCAAAGTTCTCTCCCCCTTCTGGATCAAGAAGGCTCTAGTTCCAGACAGCAATTTTCTCCATTGTATTCTTTTATGAGTGTATTATATTTTAAATGGTGAGATCAGCTCAGCATTGACCTGGAGAAGAGTTAACTCAGCCCCATTATAAGTGAGCAGGCCTGCAGCTGACAGGCAGCTTTCCATCCCCTGTCAAGCCCCAATATCGTGTCAGTCTGTCAGTCCTTAGCCTGGATACTCATTTAAATGGAAAGATGCAGGTTATTTCCCTCAGGCACCTCACCACAATCTGTGGCCATTGCCTGACAGGTAAATATACATTAACATGCCATTCTTCAAGTCTAAGCCCTACCTGGCTTAAGCTGGCCTCTATTTTTCTAATACCCAAACACCTTAAAATGTTTCAGCCTTATTTATTCTTTTGTATACTGTATAAACATCCAAAGCTCATCCCCTTATTCCCAATAAGTGGTTGAAAAGCTAAGGCCTTGAAAAGCTTTGGGCCCCTCTCCCACACCTTATCTTCCCAATGCAACAGTCCTTTATTGATTGGTTATTTATCCTTTCATTTAGTTTTATTTTTTTTTTTTTTTGGCCTGGAATTACCCATGAAACCATCTTATGTCAGATAATGCTGGCAGTGCTAGCTTATGTAAAACCAACAAAAATCCTCCTTTAGCCAACCTTTTAAGTCCTCAAAATGGCAGAATCGTTCTTGTTTGCAACCCTAGTTTTCTCTTGTTGCCTTGTCACAATCTTCTTGAAATCAGAGGTGGACATGGCCAACGTGCATCATGAGGCAAAAGACAAGATGGTGGAGCCCTCCGTTCCTTCAGTGACTGGATTGTTAAACAGATTGTTGACTAACACCTATTCTCCCACATAGAACAAGTTTCCTCTTTCCCACAACTTTAAAAAACCCCGCAGTCTCACTCAGAGTCTGGCAAAATATCAGGAAGAAAAACTTCCAGAACATGGCCAAACAGGCTGAAAAAGCCACAACATCTATCAGATTGTTGTGCCTTGATGCTATGAATGTATATTTGGTGTTCTTTTTGTTGACTGGTATTTGACCCTATGGTATTTAACCCTTTCTAGTATTTGCATACTTATTGTTCTTGTCTTTAAATATTGTCTTTTAATGTTGTAAGCCGCCTTGTATCCTGTTTAAGGAGAAAGGCAAAAGAAAGGGAGTAATTTGGAAATAACATTTCACAATTAACAAATTCCCCTCAGTGAGTTTTTTCTTTCTAAGAAGAATTTAATAAAATTAAATTTCTGAAGTAACAATCATAAGAGGAAATAATATTAAGTCTGGATATGTCTGTCTAATGAAGAACACCTTCCAGTTTTTTTCCCACCTGGTTATTTTTTAAGAGACATTTTGTCATTTGTCATTTTTAAATTAATTCTATGTTTTTCCCCAAAGATGTCATTTAAAAATATTCTGGTTTTTACACCATCAAAAAGTTAATACATATGGTGAGGAGACATGCTACTAAAATGGTGTTACGTTAACAGTAAAATATTACTTGGGTAGAGGAGCTGCTTCGTAATGAGCAGCTTAGTTAATTACCTTTTCCAAGCTGTGGGGGAAAGGTCCCCTACAACTGCTGAGTTAAATTAGTGCTAGTCTAGTTTAGGAGGTGCATGGCAAGCTGAACGCTGAATGGCATTCACAACTCTCTTTTCCAGAAGGAGGGAATTACTCTGGACTCAGGAGGCGTACCAGGGGAGCTCCCAGTACTGCCCCATGGCATCAAGTACCTGGGGTGATTGCCTCATTCATCAAACCATAAAGTTAGTCCCTGTATACTAAGGGCCTTTTCACACGACCCCTAAGATCCACTGGCCACTTAAATTCGGACCAGAGATCTTAGGGGTTTGTCGCTGTTCCTGCGTTCCCACCCCCTCCGCACTCCTGGCTGCTGGCTGCGTGAGGGGAGGGAGAAAAAAAGGAAGAAAAGAATGCCGCTCACCTCCTGTTCTACCGTCCCGGCACTGCATTCAGATCTCTTAAAGGGGCGGGGGCAAAAAAAAAAAAAGAAGAAAGGAGAGCCGGGCAGTCACTACATTATATCCGCATCAGGAATTTTCACCTCCAGAGAGCAGGTACCTGAAAAGTGCGCTGGGACGCGCTTAGGTGGGCGTGGTCACACTTAATTATCTGTAAACTCCGGAGCTGGTGGGGAAACAATTTTAAGCTCCGGAGCTAGGAGCCATTTGCGGCAGAGTTTAGGGGTCGTGTGAAAAGGCCGTAAGCTAGGCTTTAGGTGTCTTTTTTGATCCAAAGAAATGGGAAAAAAAGAACTAGGCATGTTTCACCTCGAGAAAAAGAAGACTGAGAAGAGATATTGTGTCAGTTTTGAAATATTTGAAAGGTTGATATAAAGAGGAGGGCCGGGATCTGTTCTCGGTCATCCTTGAGTGCAGAACATGTAGTAATGGGCTCATGTTGCAGGAAGCCAGATTTCAGCTGAGCACTGGGGGAAACTTCTTAATTGTTAGAGCAGTACAGCAAAGGAATCAATTACCTCAGAAGGTAGCGAGCACTCCAGTGCTGGAGGCATTCAAGAGAAAATGGGACAACTACCTGCCAGATCTGCTTTGATTTGGATTCTTGCATTGAGCAGGTGGTTGGACTTGGTGGAATTATAGACCCCGACCAATTCGGTAATTCAGTGATTCTGTCTTAACTCCTCATTAAGTTCAGGCGCATCTTGCCAGAAGCTACATCACAGTGACACACAGCCCATATACATTAATCCAAGTGTAGGATTGCTGTATCACCAGCTCTACCTAGGAACATTATCGTAAGCAGCTCTCTTAATGATGGTTGCTTCAAGCAAGGGATAAAGCCACATTAAGGGAAGAACTGTTCCAGCAGAATGCCGGAATCGTTTCCATCCAGTTGGCCATTATAGACAATGAACCATGTTCTCCCCCTTCTTTCTTCCCTTAACCCGTTGTCGTTTCTTTAGTGTGTAAATCTGAAGAGCGTAAACTTGTCATGCAACAGTCAGATCTCTAAACCAGGAGAATTTCTTGGGGAGTATTTTAAAAGATTGGCCAAATTCATATATAGATGAAATGATGAGACCATTAATCTCCCATTTGAAGCATTTGGGGGTGGGGGTCTATCAGATCTTGGGAGTGACCAATTGAAGTTGGATGGTTCCATTATTATCCTGTGGCTTCTTGGATATTTTCCTGAGCTTCCTGCTCTTGGCCAGCTCCAGAGGTTACGTACTGAGGTCAGAAAAATGTATGGTTTGATCTGTGGAAGGCCTTGTATTTTCTCACTTGATTTGCTCTCAGACCATCTTTGGGTGCTGAGCATTTCTAACACAAAAAAAAGGCTGTGAAGTCACAAAAGAGATGAACAAGAAATTCACCTGAAAGAAATGTGACCTTGTACGCTCAGCAGCAACCTTGTGTATTGCACAAGTAATAACTCAGCATCTTGGTTTTCCTTAACTTTTTCAACAGAGTGGGCAAATTCTTGCAATGAGGCTAGTAATCTCCTCCTGGGCTTCATTTCGCTCTCTCCTTTTTAAGTTATTGTGCAGTTCTTCTCAAACGTATATTCTCCACTGACTCATCCAACCTTATGTTTTCACAACATCAGCCATCATTCTAATCCAACGACAGTTCTCATACCATCTTCGCTGCAGACCTTTTTAAAAAAAATTCTTATCGTGAGACATTTCTTTCCAAGATTCACTCTAATATCTTGTATTCTTTAAAGCACACCAGGACAGATCAGAGCACATCAGCAGATACATGAAATTTTGCCTTTGCAAAGAATTGGTCCGTATGAAACTGCCTTGTACCAAAGCAATACCTTGCCCTATTTAGTCCGGAATTACTGCTTCCGACAAGGAGCACTTCTGGTGCTCCAAGCAGATGTTAGCTAAGCAATATTCCTTTAACAGGGTGGTAGCAGGGGCTAAATTGGGGTGGGTGCGGTGGAGCTGCCTTCAAAGCACAAGCCCTCTCTCATGGAACTCTACCACATTGGAAAAGATTATTGTTCTGTCTTGCTTCCTATTATCATTCTAGCCACTCAACTGGCAACAATTATTCCAGGTTTCATGAAGAATATGTTTCTTTACAACCTTGCTTCTTTTATATTTTCAGGCCTTTACAGATCCAAGTAGTATAGTCAGCCTCTAGCCCACCACTGGGGAGCCTAAAATTACAAAGATGTTATTAAACTCCTGTCCCAGTGTGCCCTAGGTCGCTTGCCCAAGAGGGAGGGACAATGGGCACAACATACTATATATTTCAGTAGGGGAATTTGTATCCTGATATGATCTGTGCCATTGGTAATACAGTACTGTACAGTACTTATATTCTGCCCACCAAGCTCCAGGCAAGACACAGACAGGACTATTCTCCTTTGCAATTTATCCTTACCAAAAGGCAAGTCCAGGTTAGGGATAGTATAATATAGTATGACCACTGTATCCATGGGATCTTTATCCATAATTTAACTTGTCCATGGTCTGAACATTTTAAAAATATTTCAAGGGGGAAAATATTTTCACATGTATTACCAGAACCTGCCAGTAGGGGGGAGCCAGAAACCATGCTATGAATTACTGGAAGCAAATTCTTCTAGTGGCCAGTTCGGGTAAAGCATGTGAAAAAAATTCTGATTCCCCCCCCTTTTTTTTTTACTATGCTCTCTCTCTCTCTCTCTCTCTCTCTCTCTCTCTCTCTCTCTCTCTCTCTCATTTGCTATTATCCAAGGTTTTCAGTGTCTGTCGGGATGTTGAATTAATCCCCAGTAGATATGGGGGTCCTACTGTATCTTATCTCTGGTCTTCCTGTGGCTAAGTGGGCAATTGAACCAAGATCTTCAAACTCCCTAACTAACTCCAAAGTAGTACATCACCACTGGACCTCCAAAATTAAGGTTATAAACATCTGAAGAGCAAAAGGTTCCCTGCCCACTAAACATCCAGTCTAATGCATGGAAAATATTGGAATTTAAATTATGTGGGAGATAATTCTCTAGCAAAAAAAGAAAAAGTGTTCTGCTTACATACCGCCCCATACAACTTCAAGTAGTCTCTGGCTGGCTTACAGTTTTAATTACAGTATTCAGGCCACACATAAAGAAGACAGGCAGGCAGGCAGGCAGGCAGAGATTGGCTTTCTTTCTTTCAACACTGAGCTAGCAGAAATGGATGTTCTTATGTACAATGGAGCTTTCCTGCTCTCTTCTTCCTCTTCCCACTTGAATGTCTGTTGCAGAGGATTTTCCAACTATCCCCCGGAGATTTTTGAAGACACACAAGCAGTGGTTTGGACGGCAGGAAGGCTTCCCACTGGTTCTGTCCACACAGTAACACAGTTGGCTCAAACCTATGGCTGCTATGATCATCCCCAGCCTGATTAGCTACCAATATATACTGTATATACTTTTGCTTTCATTTCTTTCTTCCCGCAATATTCAAGGAAATCCTGCTAAGGAGAAAGGCAAAGTACAAAAAAGATTTTAAAGAAATAAAATGAATACAAAGATTTACCATTATGGATGCCAGAAACTGAGGCTGTCTCACTTTTAAGGCCATCGTGAGAAGGCATGCTTTCTCTGGAAAAGACAATAAGGCTAGGAAAGGTTGAAGGCAGGAGGGGGAGAGGAAGACCAATCACAAGAAGGATTGACTTCATAAAGGAAGCCGTACTCCAAACCATGGCAAAAAGCCACGAGAGCTCACCAAGGCTGTTTGAGGAGATCACTCCTTCATAGGGTGGCCATAAGCAGCAATTGGCTTCAATGCTTGGCAGGACGTCAATTTTGTGCAAAATGGATATTTGGGCTTTAGAAAACTTGCCTATCACCACTAAAGCGCTGCTCAAATATCTCACCTTTCATAATTTGCCCTATGAAACAGGTTGTGCTTTATGCGTGCCCTTTTGACGATTTATTGATGCTGGGCTTTAATTTCCCCTGCCTAGAAAGACAGTACTGGTGTAGAGTCTTCGAGAGAAGCCATTCTACCCTCTTTTACTGAGTTGTATCTAATTGTATCTCCTTCACTTCCAGTGCTTTCAAACTTCAAAGGCCAATGTTGGAATAATAAAAAAGCAAAACAAAAGATCCTCTCTCTTCGCATTGATTATATAGCCGAGTCTAGTCGACAAAAGAGAATTGTAATCAGCCTTGGCAGTTTGCGACTTGCAACCATCATCTTGTTAGCAGCACATGGCATGACTTGCTAAGGTCACCGCTATAGAGCAACTACCTTGACGTGTGCCCAATCGCCGAGGATAAGGTGAGGCAGGGATGCCTCTAGGGACTGGAAAAGATGCTTTTCCAGATGAAAACTCTCTGAAATGCTGCAGCCACAGGCTGAACATCAAACGGTGGCCTTGCTGGCTAAGAGAACATGGGAGTTGTGGCCCGATAGTGGCCAGTTTTCTAAGTCTTTCTGAGATTTTTGTGGTCTAGATTTAAACCCTACTTTTGTTGCCACCACCACAGGCAAAGTATTGTAACTTGTAAAAGGAGACAACTGAAAATTTTGTTAGACCTTGATCTTCCTCCTCCTCCTCCTCCTCCTCCTCCTCTTTTTTGTCATCTTCTTTGCAATAAGTTTTCAAAAAATTGCAAATAGCTTCATAATGTTAACTGAATAAAACTGCTGTTTTAAAAAAATAACATTGGAGGAAATGAAATAGACAAATTCATCTGTCTAGCTAGGCCAGTGGTTCACAACCTGGGATACCCAGATGTTCTTGGATTAAAGCTCCTAGAAGGTTTTACTAATAGTTCCACTGGCCAGGATTTCTGGGAGCTGGTAATCCAGAAACATCTGGTGACCCACGGTTGGGAACTTTGCTCTAGATAGTGTTTTACCTGCTTCATTCTTTAAAGTCCAGGTGCTGAAACATGTTTAGAATTTTGTGACCTTTTTCCTGACTACTTCCTCATCTCTAATAATTATACAGCAGCCAGAAACAACGTAATTCTCTCTGAAACTGGAAGATCTATACTTATTGAATTTGGCTGGCATTTCCAGTCAAGGTTTTAATCCAGTCCACTTTTGTTGGGAAAGTGCCTTCATTCACATATCTCTTCATACATTTGCAAATTCAGCGTCGACATTGCAAATTTGTTCATCAGAAAGAATTTGGGATGTCAAAAGTGTAAAACCCGGAATAAATAGATAGCTATGTCCACTCTTGTTTATCAAGCAACCTTAATAAGGGTTATACTTTTAAAAAGCAACACAATGTCAATAATTATCAATGTCTAAGGAAGCTTATTTCGCATGGGCCAGCCTTTGCAATCTGAGAAGGGGTGTGAAGGGTCTCGGTCATCCAGGTGAGGTTATATGGTAACTGAGACATGGCAACCTTTTTTGTGTGTTTGATCAAAACATTTCAGTGCTCATCCCAGTAGCTTTGACAATCTGTGGAAAGTTGCTGCAATGCCTCCAATTTATAGTTCACCTTGGATTTACACCACTCTGGTCTGAATAGGCTCATTTATGTGGACAGTGGCCTGAGGAGGGCTTTTGGTGCCTCCCCCTCCAGTCAGATTTTTGTGGGTACTTTGAGAGTCTATAATGCCTGGGGACGTGTGATTTGAGGATCCTGCTGTGCCCTTTGCAGGTATTGTTGCATCAGTGTGCAGGAGTGGGGACCACATGAAAGAATATTTCCTGTATGGACTGCATGTAAAAATTCTTACCCACAGAGCAATGGTCAACAGTATTAGGTGGAACCCCTCTCAAGGCGCTATTTCACGACCGAAAAATGCAGTGATTGAGAAACTCTGGATTTTGTTCTGCATTGGTCACGTGATTGCAAGATAAGATTTCAGAGATTCCATGTACAGTGGAACCTTGTATAAAGGAATTAATTTGTTCCAAATGAAATTATGTTAAGCAAATTTTTCTTTATACAAATTTCCTATAGGAATGCATTGAAAAGAGTAATTCCTAATCACGACCATTTTTATGTTGTACCGATTCATCCCATAGACAATTCTGTTTAGCAAATTTCCCCTACCTCCAGATTTTTTTATGTTGTACAGATTTTATGTTATACAAACTGTTTGTTATATGAGGGTCCACTGTACGTTCTATTATTTTCTGCATCTGAAATGTTCCCACGGCCATACCCCACTTCAAATCTCCTCCAAGAGGAGCGGCCGTGAGATGGAGATGAGCGGGCATGGAGGAAGGTTTGGTGCATGAGCCTTCCACTCTCTCGCCAGGGTGAATGGCGGGTGAGGCAAGATACGTAAAGTGGAGCTTTCACACACTCCAAAGCCGAGTTCTCCCCTTCTCCAGTGCGCAGACCCCAGCATTTAAACAGACAGCCCTGGTACAGTGTTCCCCCAACCTTTCGCGGTTCATATACTGTGGTCCCGCTATATCGCGGAACCACAGTATATGAAAAAAGGCCCCTGAGTTAAGGGGGGAAAGGCCTGTTTCAGGCCTCCCATACTTACCCCCAACCTGGCGCTGTCCCGAGTGGGCCTGCGAGGGCCTTCCCAGGCCTTCTGGAGGCCCCCAAAGGGCCTCCCTGCGAACCAGAAGTGACTTCCGGTAAACCAGAAGTGACTTCCGGATCACTGAAAATCATTTCTGAGGCCTCCGGTAAGTACAAGAGCCCCCAGCTAGGCGCCCCAGGGCTAACCTGACCCGCGATGATTGAAAATCTGCGATATGCGGATGCAGGTCAGGTCAGCCCTGGGGCAATAGGCGGGGTGTCACTGTAGTGAGAAAGGCTGGGGCTCCTCTGCCACACACACCCTCCTCGTCCTTTCCCTGCACTGTTTTGCAAAGAGCTGAGGAAAGGACATCCCCTCCCCTTCTCCAGTGTGCAGACCCCAGCATTTAAAGAGACAGCCCTGGCAGTGGGAAAGGCTGAGGCTCCATTTGTTGGATAGGAAGGCTTCCGGAAAGTCGAAAGCTCAATGGTCAGTGGCATAGTGACAAAACGGGGAGAAAACCTGGTCTATATGTGCCCCCACAGACCTGCCACAGGTAAAAAAACACACGGATCAAAAAATACCCACCATCACCCTTGGGTCTTGGAAACCTCACTAGAACCTGTTTAAGTGGGCATTACTGGGTTTGTTTTTTCTTAATAAGCTCCTTGACCATGGGGGCATGATTTTTGAAGATGCATTTTCGGTAAGTAAGAACTGGATCAAAGAGGTCATGAGATAGCGCCCTTAGGGTGAAACTACACAGAGAGGAAAAGACATTGAATCCTCTCTGACTCATGTTTTTTTTCCAAAATGGGTTTCTATGGGTGAGAGCTCTGTAGGGGATAATTTGTAAGATTTAGCAGGGCCAGAGGCAGAGCTCTGAGTTCACATGGACTTCAGCACATGAAACTGCCTTTGACAAGGTGCTAATTGGCCATTTCTACCTCTTCTTAAAATGTACCTTTTCCAATTCTCCTTGCCATTGCAGGCATGTCCAACTTTGTCCTTCCAGATGTTTTGGACTGCAACTCCCACAGTCCTTTGCCATTGGCAATCTAAGCTTAGAATTCTGGGAGTTGTGGTCCAAAACATCAGGAGGGCTGAAGTTTGGACATGCCTGCGTGGCATACTGTGTTCCAGCACTATCATGAAAGCCTTTAAAACACACACACACACACACACACACACACACACACACACACACACACACACACACACACCACTATTTAGACAGAAGGGGTGATATGGGGGGGGGAAGCAATATCAGCCCAATCAAAGCAAACTTCAACCATCCCTGCCAGCTGAACAAAAAAAAGATCAGTTCACCCCTAGAAATAGATGATTTCACAAACAGCCTTCCCCATATTGAACTACATGCTGTGTAGTTGCCTGGTTTTAATTCAAATTCATCTTTAACTAACTCAATGCAAATTGCCAATGCAATAACCCCTGATTCTGGAAAGTGAATGAGGCAATAGTGGCACTTCCAAGTTGTGGTAGTGAAGTAATAGAAACAAGAAAATAATAAAAGGAGACTAAAGAGAGGAGGTCATAAAGTGAGGAAAATAATAAAACCAAGACCGACTACATCTTTTCTTTGATGGCTTTTCCTCTATCATGCGAGCAGTTTAAATCGTAACACTCTTCTGCAAGATTGTTTGCATTTCTAATTAAAAGCTAGAAGTTGCACTTCATCTGGCTGAAGGTCTTTTGTTAAAGCTCAGTGTGTTTTACAAGTTGAGCATAATGAAATTGGAAATAAGCAGCACCGCTGCGTTCAGTGAAGCTTCCTCCCAGGATTGCAGTGAGATGTTATTAGTGGTTGGATGGCTTGGGGTATCTGTTATTGTGCGTGTGTGTGTTTTAATGGTGGAGCTTTTAGACAGAGTGGTTATACGTCTTGTCACAATCCATCCTTACAACATTTGCCAACAGCAATGAGTCTCTGTTTCTCTTCGTACCTGCTCTAAACCAGCCATTCTCAAGAGGGGCCATAGGGCTCCCTGAAGGCAGAACTGGCATACTTGAAGAGGTCCACAAAGGGCCCACCCAAGTCATTTTGCTGCCTGATAATATGGAACAACCAATGTCACCCCACCCTCCTAAGTTAAGGCACATGATACAGAGAGCCAGACAAGTGATTGTGCTACATGGGACTCAGGCAGCCACCTCTATCAGCACAGAGACACGATATTAATACATTGAATAAGTAACAATTTGTGGATGTCTTGCGGCATCCAAAATCTGCAGCTGGAGGCCACCGCTTATTTTCTCTGACCGTATGGCCAGCCTGGTATTGGAGACCTGAGCCTCTTCTGAAAGTTAGCCAACAACGAGAGAAGGGATTCTATTCAGAGAGATTTGCAATGTCACCTGGGAAGGCAGAGGCAAGCACACGAAATCACAGGTTATCCTTCCTTCCCTTTCAAGTTGCGACATTTGCATTGTATAGGAATGCCAGTGGATGGGCCAGACCCTGGAATTAATAGCTCAATTAAAAATTAATTTGTTAGGGTAATAGACGTATTTAAATGTATCTTTTTTATTGCTGAAGTGGCAACAATTTTTTTTCAGGTGAGGATTTCACAGTACAATACTTCAGTTCATATTGGGATATGGCTAAGTGGAACATTTTGCTCATTTAGAATTATTGCTACCCATTTAATGATAATCAGTGTTACTGATGATTAACAGACGGGAGGGCATGCAAAATCATGTATAGGTTTCACCTAACATTTTAAAGGTTTGGTGAGTTACCGTAATCATTTCCTTTAATGAGTTGATGTTAATGCAGCAGGACTGGCATTTCTAAGCTTTGCGCTGGGCCTACAAAAGGGTTTTCTTCTGGCATTGGATGGGTTGCAGTCAGAGGCAAGGCATCCTGCGTCAACTCAAGGGAGGAGAAGCCAGGGTCCTCAATGAAACATCACCATTTAAATGCTTTTTCAGTGTAATTTCTTTTTCTCCTCCCCCCCTTTCCCCGTTACTTCCAGTTGGAATCGGAAGGATTCAGAAACATCTGATGAGCATACACCTAAGGTACTTGAGAAATTGCTTGCTCCACCACAGAACCAAAGGAATAAAGAACAATTCCTATTCTTCCTAGAACAACTAGTGGCATCTCCCAGTGTCGTGAAGGGTACTCTTCTCTCTCTTGTGGTGTTTTTCACACAAATGGTCCAACAGGCTAAAGCTTAGAGTGTGAGGCTCCCAAGCATGGCAGGTGCCCTGTGAGCAAAGCCATAATAAACATGAAAAGGTCAGCCGTAGAACTCTTTAGGTTTTAAAGAAGGCATTGAAAAGAAAGCGAAGGGCTGTCTCAGTCCATGGCTCGCCTGATGGCACCTTCCAGAGCCCATGTACAAAACGTCAGGCAGACTGAGAGTTGGATTGTCCTTCTGGTGGAACAGCTTCTATTCTATACCCAAAGGCAGAGGGCTAGGCAAGCCACGTGGCTTCTTACCTGTCTGCTTCTTTACACACACACACACACACACACACACACAGAGAGAGAGAGAGAGAGAGAGAGAGAGAGAGAGAGAGAGAGAGAGAATATGCCATTTAAGACATCTGTGTCGCATTTCCATAATAGCAGAAGGACAGCCTAGCCCAGTGGTGGCGAACTTTTGGCACTCCAGATGTTTTGGACCGCAACCCCCAAAATTCCAAGCCTAGATTGGCAATGGCAAAGGACTGTGGGAGTTGTGGTCCAAAACATCTGGAGTGCCGAAGGTTCACCACCACTGGGCTAGCCTAATGGTTAAGCGTTTGGGAAAAGATCCAGATTGCAGGCCCTGTTCCCCCATGAAACCCATGGGGCGACCTTGGCCTGGGCTCTTAGTCTCTTGGCCCACCCTACAGAGCTGTTGTGAGGCTAAAATGAGCGGGGGGGGACTTTGGGGACCAGGTGGGGTGTAAATGTAGCCACAACTTGTTCTTCCACAGTTCCTGGGTCTCACCGAGGATTACAGCACCCTGAAGAGAAACCGCTAAGACTTCTGAAGGAGCTACAGCCACGTTTTTCATCCAGCTTCCTGCCATATTCCGGGAAGGTTCACTTGATTTGCTGCTTTGCCTGGCCCGCATCTTCCGCTCCCTGGCTGAGCTTTTTATGTGCTGCTCCTTTGTATGGTGTAGCTACCAATGGATCACTTCTCTTTCCTACTTGCCTATATGTATGACTAGACACACCCTGACGTTTGCCCACAAGGTGTCCAAAGTCAGTCTAGATGAGCAAAAAAAAGAGGAACTATTAAGCCATTTCTCCTTCTGCAAAATGCCTCCAGGAACTGCAGTAATAAACAGCTCATTTAATCAAGGTTGACTGACCATAAGGGAGGGAGGGAGAGAGAGAAAGAGAGAAAGAACCATGTGGTTCCATTTGAATCCCGCAGAGCTTTCTTAGTTCACTGTTTTCCACCCCCTTCCTGTGAATGTCCCTGACCTGTATTTGCTGCGTTTCCTGTCTCCCACGCTCCAAGTCACCATTCTCATGGAGAAAGTGCCGCACCAGTAAGTAGACTGCAAAGGGGGTCAACCCGGCTGGCCCGCTTAGGAGAGATGCCCTCTATCAGACTTCATGTTTCCTAAAACTGGCCATGCCAGGAGATCTTCGAAGGCAAGTTGTGTATAAGAAGAGATCCAAGCCGAGGTTTGGGGGAAGTGAATTGGTGGTAGATGATGATTGTAGACCATTAAGGCTCTCAGACCATTGTATGGGGCTAACCTGGGTTCCTATGACAGTTGTGGGAAGGCTTCAATTGTATGGATGTTTGCACGCGCAATTGTGATGTTACGCTTATGTACCTGAGTGCTACTATATGGACTTCTCATTAGAGTGTACGTTGTTAATTTATTCTATAACATTTCTGTGCATCTCCACCCAAAATGATTTTGGCACAAATTAATTTGGCTCCAAATTTGACACAAATATCATTCTAATTACACTGTGTATGCGTCCCCGAAGCATTTGCACTGTCCAGTATACCCAGATGTGTACAATCAGGATGGATAAATACATATGCAATATCAGATTTATTTTTTGTTTGTGTGTTTCATTTGAGCCATGACTAACCAAGACTTAACGCCAAAAAAATCCTTTTTCTATGCCTGGTCACCCCTTGGGTTATTTTTAAAAAGGATAACAAGGGAGTTCTTCTGAGAACTTGAAGGATAGCTTTTACACACTGCCAACTAATGGAATATGTTGCCACTGAAGGTGGTGGAGTCTCCTTCCGTGGAGGTTTTTAAGCAGAGGCTGGGTGGCCATCTCTCAGGAGTACTGTGATGGGGGTTCCTGCATGGCAAGGGGTTGGACTAGATGGCCCTTGAGGTCTCTTCCAAGTTTTTGATTCTATGATTCTATGATTCCAGGCTGTCTTGATCCATATGAGATTAAGAAGAATGAGCTACTGGGACAGAGAAGATGGGAGGTTTTGGTACCCATTAAGCCCTAGCATTTCCTTTTCTGCATAACATATGCGTACATATGGCTTTATGCTTTATGTGTGTGCTGGCGGGATTTATGTAATGCAAAATTAAATAATAAAAGATGAAGATAACAGCAACCATGATGAGTGGGGGCTTCTATTTACAGACATATATGAGTGGAAGCTTCCCTGCATAGACAAAACCTCCACAAAGCTACTAAGCAAAACTCAAAATCAACAAGCAGCCATAGACCTTGAGAACCAAGTGAAATTTCACACAAACACGCAACCTTTCAGGTTTTCCAGATAACATCAAACTTTATTTTAAATACAGAAGTCATGTAATACCTATCAGACTCCCTGGTTTTCCTTTTTCTTAAGCCTTTTTTCCATGTCTGAAGACACTTCTTCAGAGGAATACAGAGGCTGTGTCTCTGGTGGGATGTATGAAACTGTTTGCAGCATAAAACTAGTAGGCTGCTGTTCTAAAGTGTCTACAGCTTTTAAACCCCCCCACACC
Organism: Phrynocephalus forsythii; assembly: GCA_029282475.1. NCBI lineage: Eukaryota > Metazoa > Chordata > Lepidosauria > Squamata > Agamidae > Phrynocephalus > Phrynocephalus forsythii. The sequence goes on along the minus strand of JAPFRF010000011.1, from coordinate 27,462,752 downwards.
TCCAAGACACTGACATTGAAGAATAATGCTTGGACACACAAAAGCTCATGAAAGATAACAGTTATTAAGTCTCATAGCTGCTACATGATGTCTGGTTTCTCTTTTGCTAGAACAGACTAACACCACTATCTTATGTATTATTAAAATAAAATAGACTTTTCTGTATGTTGGGGGGTGGGTGGATGACAGAGAAGCCCAAAAATGTACCTTAATGTTCCAGAGAAGTCCAAAAATGTCACTTAATGTTACTGTGGCCATGAGACCTGCCATTAAACTTAGTCTTAAGATGTTTTACACCAGCCACCTAGATGAATCCCTACTAGCTAGTGTAGAGGAAGTATTCGGTTACACCTAATGGTAAATTCTGGGCTAGAAAAGAAATGAAGATCTGCCTCTTGTTTGCAGCCGGAACTAGAGATGAGGATGAGTCGGAAAAATTGTGATTCGTTTTGATCTATGATTTGTCGAGGGCAACACATCACAAAGAAAAGAATTTATGATTTTCTGATGAATTGACAGATTAATTTGCAAATTCATTTATTTATTTTACTTTAAGCCCCTATATCAGAGGTGTCCAAACTTTTTGCAAGGAGGGCCAGATTTGGTGAGGTAAACATGTGTAGGGGGCGACCATTCAACCTGAAGGGTGGAGAAAGGGTGCGGGCCCGCGCATACCTGCAACAGCCACCAATGATCCGGTTTCAAGGCGCCCCAAGGGCCAAGTGGCTGTTGCACAGCCTGGGAATTGTCAGGCGCGCACCCAAGACACACCACTGCTGGTATATGCTGCCTTCCCTTGTAAGGAGGCGGGGAGGATGCTGCAGCAATGCAGCCAGGGGTTGGGTATGCTGGGTGGGTGGGTGGGGGTATGGAAAGAGGCAGGGAGGGTAGTCCAACCATACAACTGCAAGCTGATGGCTCCAGCCAGCACATGGAGGGGCCGGATGGTGGAGATGCACGACAGGATGAGTTGGCAGGGAGAAAAGGCTGAGGGCCGCTTAGAATTTTAGAATGGGCCACATTTGGCCCCTGAACCGGACTTTGGACATGCCTGCCCTATATAATTGGCCTGCAAGGCACCAAGAGACACTAAATTTGCAGAGATGTTTCTCCTGGAATATCACTACAAGTCCAGCAAAATTCATGAGGTTTGGGTTCTGGGTGTATGTGTTATTCACACACACACACACACACACACACACACACACACACACACACACACACACACACACACAAATACTCCTTCTAGGAAAGTGCCCTTTAGCAACTAGCTGGGGAAATACAGTCTTCACCAACACTTGGAGGGATTGTACAGGACAGTCAGAGCAAACTTTCTCTGAAAGTTTGGTGTCTTTAGGTACCTGGGGGCGGGGAACTTTCCTGGGGTGGTCTTTTTGGGGGTGCATAACTCAGAAACCAAAACATCCCCAGACTTGGAGGGATTTAGATAAGAATCAAAAGAATGCACCCTGGTGTCTTTAGGTGCCTTAGGGGCCATATCATATAGCCTAATGGACTGACAAATCAAAAATCACTTTTAAAAATTGCCAATTCGTACTTGTGTCTGTGTGGGGGGATATATTTGTGCCAATAGGAAATGACAAATTATCAATTTTAAATGAATTTGCAATTTGTGTTTTAATTTGTGCCCATTTCTAATCAGAACACATTGGTTCCCAAAGTGGGACAGAGCACAAATGGAGAAGAAAAACATAGTCCTCCTTACATCAGCAAAGCTGGCCATTACATCTTCTCTGTTGATTGAGGTAGAAAATTCCAAAGAAGCTGAAAGCTAATGAAGTTTATTTGTACACCACGAGTCACAAGAATTAATTTTGTTCTAAAAATGTCTGAGTAGCTAGAGAGTGAACTCAGACCAGGGCCCTTCTGTCAGTTTCTTACTAAGCTGAAATCTGCATCTCACTTTCATACCTCAGTCCCAAACAGCCCAGCAACTGCTCTAGTACGCAGACTAGCTGAGTGGGTGGGTGGATGTGTCCTGAGTGGGAAAGCAGAACCATGAGCTTCACACATGTGCTGTAGATACCTGCAGATATGCCAGGATTGGTATATACCTATAACATATAGTGGAGAAGGTTAGAAATAAGTGACACCACCCCCAGGCATTATTGGACTGCGGCTAGCATCAGCTCTTGCTCGCATAGCCAGTGGGGGTGATAGGTACTGGAGTCCAAAACTGAAAGGGGCAGCATTCGCCATCAGTCCTCTAGAGTCTACTAAACCTGGAAACAGTTTTTTTAAGTTGAAGGTGATTTCAAGCCAGGTGATGAATATAGCTACATGTTCCCTGTTGACTCCTTAAACTGGTCTTCTAGGTTTTTGAAATAAAAGAACTTGCAGGCCTAGTTGGCAAAATTGGGACAACAGAGTAGGAGCAAGAACCATCCTCTTCCGTTCTCTGGAGAAAGTATTATCTGCCTCCCGTCCGGATTATTTGTCTTGGACGCAGGAGCAAAACACAAACACAGAACAGATGTGAAGACTGGACAAGAGGACGTGCCGCTGTGCAAGGAGCGGCTCAGAGCTCCAGAGACCACTAGCAGCTATTTGAAGGAAAGTCCGCTACTCATCCCCACCCCACCACCACCCTCTCCTTCTGGGACTTTAGGAAGTCACCAAAATGCAATCACTTTCTCCTGTCGACTTCCATACAACAGATGTCGCCTGCTTCTAAGAGGAGGGAGGAACATCAGAATTGGAATTATGTTTATCTTTTAAAAGAAAGACAGGCTGGGATGTTGCTGCTTAGGAGGAAGGAATGTTTACCTCGAGCCTTGGTCCCACGTTCCAAACACCACACCGTTATTAAACAAAGGCCGGTCTAAGATATTATGCTGCCTGAGGCAGAAAAGCCCAAGCTCCCCCCTTCACCTTTCAGTATTTAAAACCAGCCGTGTTATTCTCACACACGGGGCAGGGAGAAAAGACATGCCTCCCCATCCCTGGCAACACAAATAACACAAGACCACAAAGGAAACCATGAATATTTTTCCACCTTGTGTCACACCCCAGATTGGCCCATCTGAGACTTCTGTTTCAGCTGGCATCTTCTAGCTCTACTAGGAGCAGGAAAAATGGGCAAAGAATACAGACACTGCTCTCTTGAGATACAAAGGGGCTGCACTTTGGGAAGTCATCATTTTGATCAGAAAAACAAAGGATTTTAAAACCACCTCCTAGTGGTTGCTCCAGTAAGCATTTGGAGTGCAGTCTCAACCTCACTTTAGGCTGTGTTTTTTTAAGGGATGGTGCATGATTCTTCCCCTTCTTTACAGCCTCAGGATTCATCACATCTACCCACTATTTATATCTCTAATTGTTCTTTCCAATTAACCCAGAACAGTATTACATGGGCTTCTTCTTCCTCACCTGACCACTGCAATGTGGCAGGACAGGATGAGACCAAAATTGGATTGATCTATGGTCACCCTAAACTTTAGGGTTTCAAGGCCAAGTACCCAATACAAATCCACCCTGGCTGTGCTTTTGGCTTGGGCCAGTGCTCTGATCCCCTTCTAAACTTCAGACTTCTTCCAGATCCATTCAGCCACATTTCTGGCCACTGGCTGCCCTCCACCACTAGCATCCCTTCTCACAAACAATTTCATGTAAGTTCTTCTATCATTCTCCATCGCTGCCGTATGACCACTGGCGTGCTCAGGGCTTGAAGGCTGCAGTCACCTGTGTTCAGAGTCTGTAGTTCCCTGGACCACCCGATGCTGTGGAAGCCTTCAGCTACTTCCTTTGTCCCGGCACCGAGAAGTTCTTGTTGCTGAAGAAAAGGAAGCCACAATAACTAGACGCCTTTGCTTTTACACTGGTGAACATGCTTGGGCCTGGAAGGATTCAGACCTGGTAATGCTGTTATTTCAGCACAGTGCCCCCAAAATCTGGTCCTACACCAGGGGTTCCCAACCTTGAACCCCTGGATGTTCTTCAACTAAAATACCCATAAGTCTTCACCACCAGCTGTGCTGGCTAGGATTTCTGAGAACATCTGGGTACCCAAAGTTGGGAAGCAGCCCACTCCTCCGCCACTGATCTCTCCCTCTCTCTCTCTCTCTCTTCCCCTAAAGCACTTCTGCCTGATCTACAATGGCCACCTGAGCCCCTGTTTTTCCTGCTAGCTCGCAATGCTCCAGCTATGGAGAGACGGCAATCTGTGGCTCCCTTCTGCTCCCTTAAATCTCCATTTTTCCACCACAGCCCTCTAGGATCAGATTATTGTTTTGCTTGGCCTGTGGAGAGAAAGGCAACATTCGCTATTATTAGTGACCGCCGCCCACCCACCTTCTGCTCCCCTCCCTCCCTCCCCCGCCCCACACCCCTCCCCAACAAAGCCACACAGGCCGGAGGCAAAATCCAATCGGGTTGAACAAATCCAATTTGCAGTAGCAGCTAATAGAGTTTGTTGCTGGTTTAAGCGATGGCAGCGTCAGAAATGCTCCGAAAAGCCTCCAGGCCCCCAAGCCAAGCAGAGAGGAAGGAAAGGGGCGAGCGGCTGATCCTGACACAGGGGGGCCTAGCTAAAGTTTGTTCCTTAGTCGACTATCCTCCAGAGATAATAAGCACACAAAAGAGGGGATGGTTTCCATACCGCACCATCTGGCACCAGTGTCACTCTGGGCAGTTTAGAAAAGTTTTGACATAAATAATAACATGCACAATATTGAAAATAAAACAAACATAATAAGCTGTAATTAGTTGTTGTGAGTTTTTCGGGCTGTTTGGCCGTATTCTGGAAGTTTTTCTTCCTGACGTTTCGCCAGACTCTGTGGCCGGCATCTTCAGAGGCCAAGGCTGGCCACGGAGTCTGGTGAAACGTCCAGAAGAAAAACTTCCAGAGTATGGCCAAATAGCCCAAAAAACTCACAACAGTAATCAGATCCCGGTCGTGAATGCCTTTGAGAATAAACTGTAATTAAATCAAAAATTACCAAATGAAAATAAGAATCAAAGACACCCTGAAATACAGAACAGAGGCGGATTAAGTTATCAAAGCAGATCAGCAGCAGTGGTCATCAATAGAAGAATTACATAACTTTAATGATGGCAAAGAAGAAATCAAAATTGTTACAGGCTTTCTATGCCCTCGGTTCAATCTTCAATCCAAATGGAGTCTGCAGCCCAGAAATCAGAATACTATACTGAGACTTGGAAAGGCAGCCATGAAGGAACTGCCACCAAGCCCATGCTATTCTGGATTGCACCATGCAGAAGAAAAAGCTGGATGGAGAATAAAGCTGTCAGGAAAAATCAATTCAACGAAAAATGTAATGTTAGAGGTGAGCTTTACAGGTACCATAGACCAGTGTTGGCAAACCTATGGCATGGGTGCCAAAGGTGCCACTCAGAGCCCTTTCTGTGGGCACCTGACATCACCCCTTCACAGCCACCTGTGCTCAGGTTAAATGGCTGTATTGGCACTTTGTGAAAAATTACTGGGTTTTGATTTGCAGTTTGGGCACTCGGTCTCTAAAAGGGTCACCATCACTGCCACAGACTGTCAGAAAGACAAATAATTTGAGGTTAGAACAAATCAAACATATGATCTCTTTAGAAACTAAGATGACTAAACAAAGGTTATTGTACTTGCTGCACGTGGTATGACAAGACTCAGTGGAAAAGACAATACTGCTAGGAAAAGCTGAAGGCAGTAGGAAAGCAGGATGACAAAACATGAAATGGTTCGACTCAATAAAGGAAGCCACTGTGTTTTGTTTGCAAGACCTGAGTAAAGTCACTAATGATAGGGCCTTTTGAAGGTTATTAATGCATAGATCGATATATCCTGTTGATTACTTACTTTGACAGAAGGCAATGGCGTAATTTGCAGCAGCAAGTGGCTGCTCATAGCCACCGCTTGCATGGACCCCTGGCCATATGCAACAAGGAAGGAATCCAAGCAGGAAGGGACTCATTAATTAGCAGCAACTTTTCACTAGGAATTGGGCCATTAGCCTTCTACCAGTGTAACTATACAGCCAAGTCTTGGCTATAGGGTTGCCATATGTCTGAAGCAATGTGACAGCACATTATACAACTGCCAGGAATGGAGAAAAGTGGCATTTGGGACTTTCATCGTGCATAATAACCAAGCTGGGTTTGGAAACAGTGCTTTTTCCTGACACCTGGGTTGGTGGTGGTTTGAGAGCTGTTGGCTGCTACTCTGCCTCAGGCAGAAAATTGCCCTGGGTCAGTCCTAAGGGAGGGGAAAGAAATGAACCACTCACACAGTTCAGTGCAGAGTCTCTGGCAACACAAGGGCCAGTGAACAAACCTGTCTCTCCTATCTTTGTCAGCTTTGGACTTACAGTGGATCCTCGTATAACAAACGGTTTGTATAACATAAAATCTGTACAACATAAAAATTGCAGAGAGAAGGGAAATTTGCTTAACAGAATTGCCTATGGGGCAAATCCGTACAACATAAAAATGGTTGTGATTAGGGATTACTCTGTTTTCAATGCATTCCTATGGGAAATTTGTATAAAGGAAAATTTGCTTAACATAATTTCATTTGGAACGAATTAATTCCTTTATACAACATACCACTGTACAAGGAAACAGCTGCTTCCCCAAACCAATAGCTCTTGACCGAATGGGCCACTTCACACATTTGCTGGAATTGTCTTATTCAAGATGCTATTCACAACATAAAATAGTCATGATTAGGGATTACTCTGCTTTTTTCAATTCATTCCTATGGAAAATTTGTATAAAGGGAAATTTGCTTAACATAATTTCATTTGGAATGAATTAATTCCTTTATACAAGGTACCACTGTATTTATTTTATTTTATTTTATTTATTTATTTTTATATTTGTTGACTGCCTGACTTTCCCTTGGGAACTCTGGTCGGTGTACAACAAACCACCAAATAAACAACTAACCCCAAACAACCCCAGCAATACATCAAATAGAAAGATAATAACAAACAACGAACAACCACAAAACAGGCAAAAGTAAGGCAAGAGAAGGCCAGGACATATAATACAGACCAACTGGTAAACATACCATCGTGCACTCAGCGATCACCGCAAGCTTTCCCTAAAAAGCCAGGTCTTTAAAGCTCTCCTGAAGGCCAGCAGGGACTCAGCCAGCCTTAGCTCTGATGGCATTCTCTTCCAAAGTGCCAGGGCGGCCACTGAGAAGGCCCGATTGCGGGTGGAAACACTTCGGGCCTCCCTCAGAGTGGCCACCTGGAACGAGAAGGAGAGCGGGGCTCTGGTCAGTCGGGACAAAGCTGGCCTCTGGGAGATCCGCTCAATGCTTCAGCTAAGTAGCTTCTGCCAAAAGATTATTCTGGCTAAGCATTCCATTCCCAGGCACACAAAACTTCTACTAGGAATCGCGCCTTCTCAGTGGCTGGTCCTACTTTGTGGAACTGTCTTCTGAGCAATATCAGGACTGCAGAATCCCTCCCAGCATTCAAGAAGCTATTAAAAACCTGGCTCTTTACACCTGCGTTCGGTGACCTCGGGGGTTGATACACTCTTGAGCAGGGATTTGAGTTATTATGTCCACCCTTTTTTCTTTGCCATCTTACGCTAGTGTTATTATTAGTATTTTTATTTTTATTTTGTTAGTCTTGTACTGTGGAACATTTGTATCTATTAGCCTTGAGTTCCTTTGGGAAAATCTGCGAGATATAAATATAAAAATAAATCAAATAAATAAATCAAGAGAAATTTGACCAATCACCTGGCTGATCTCCTTTGATTTCTATTCCTGCCATGGACCGGGGAGGTTGAATTTGATGGCCTTATATAGAGCCCTTCCCACTTCACTATTCCAAGGTCCACAAAGCCAGTGGAGGAGGAGGGAAAACTGAACAAGAACAGCTGGAAGTGGAAGCTGGAAGCATTTCAATGAGAAACAAGGCACCAGTTGTCGTCACAAGGGAGTGTCATTAATCATCAAGACATGCTGCTAAAGGATTGGGCACCAGAGGAATAGATTTACCTCTATAACTTAACAACTCTCGAATGAATTATGAACTCTCACCATAAAGGCAGAATTCAAGTGGAGTAGGAGGATGCAGTAATAAAGCACATGGAAGAAGAGGCATGTAAAGAAACAGAAAGGAGATGACTTTTGAGACCATTCACTGTTTATCCACAAGCAGAGGGAGGGATGAGAAGCAACAATGGCTGCTGGCATGCATTCAGAGCCATTGCCAGCTCTTCAGCCTCAAAACGTCTGCTTTGACTTTTTTCCTCCAAGTTTTATGAGCCGTTTTTAAAAATTGAACTTGGCAAAACCCCTCACCAAAATAGCTTTGCATGCAAAAATTCCCAGGACCAGTATTCAGTATCCCCATGTTGGGGCTGGGAAAAGGCTGACAAAGTTCCTAGTCCAGTCTACAGAAAGGTTGGTGACTCATTAAGGCAATACTGTGTATCTTTTGCTGACGGTTAGGAAAACCCCCACAACTGTTGCCCATTGACCAACATAGTTTATCGGGGATTGGAACACTGGCTTCTAGAGTCCTTTTTAAGAGATGGGCATGAACAGCCAGTTTGACAGTTCATGCTGGTTCGTTTCTCAGCCTTGCTTCCTCCGGTGGGTACCCACTCAGCGGTAGCACCCCAGCTCCTTTGGCCCGCCTCCTCCAGCCACTGCATCTCAGTGGGCAGCCAGAGGTGGAGCTGAGAACTGGAGATCACCTCTTCAGCCAAGAAACAACCTAGCAGATACCATCAAAGCAGTGGTTCGTGCCCATCTGTAGACCCAGTGGGAAATCCAGTCCACTACATCAGTGCTGCTAACCCTGGGTCCCCAGATGTGATTGGACTACAAATCATGGCCAGCACAGCTAGCGGTGAGGCTTTCAGGGAGTTTTAATCCAAGTACACCTGGGCTCCCAAAACGGAGAACCATTGCGCTTATACCACACTGGATATACCACACATGCCTACCTGCATTTATGATGATGCACACATATGCAGACAAAAACGTGCATATCTAGTTGCACCTGCAGCCATGTATATTCACCAATAAGGCCTCAGAGAAAAGAAAGATGGGCTGCTCCAGGGGGAGTCTTGCCAGACTCCCTGAAATCAATTTGGGGCCCTTCACATGTTATGCATTGCAACCTTTATCAGCCCTAGTCAACATAACCCAGTCAACAATAACCAGGAATCCTGAGAGCCACCACCCAAAACAGCTGGAAGACGTCATGTAGGGAAGGCCACTCTAGGCTGTTTGAATAAAGACAACACAACCTTCCAAGAGCCTCGCTGTGTGGTGGTTAACCTGCTGTACTGCAGCCCAAACTGTGCTCACAACCAAGGGGTTCAGTCCCACGTAGCCAGATCTAGTTTGACTCACGCTTCCACCCTTCTGAGGTTGGTAAAATGAGTAATGGGCATTGTATAGCCTGCATCATTAACTTATAAACCACCCAGAGAGTGCTTTAAGCACTATGGGGTGGTATATAAAGAACATGTTTTTTTAAAACACAAAGTGGTTGGCTCACTGCCTTCTTCCAAAGAAAATATAATTATATGTACTGTATACCAGCTGCACGGTCCAGGCAAAAACAAATGGTAAACCATTATACTGAGAAAACCCTATAAGGGGTTGCCAGAAGTCAGAACAGACTTGAGAGAACGTTTATTATTATTATTATTATTATTATTATTATTATTATTATTATTATTATTATTATTATTATTAGTATTATTATTAGTAGTAGTAGTAGTAGTAGTAGTAGTAGTAGTAGTAGTAGTAGTAGTAGTAGTATTTATTTAATTGATTTATATACCACACCATCTAGCAACAAGCCCACTGTGGGCAGTGCAGTAGTAGTAGTAGTAGTAGTAGTAGTAGTAGTAGTAGTAGTAGTAGTAGCAGCAGCAGCAGCAGCAGCAGCAGCAGCAGTAGCCCTTTAGGCCCCCAGACTACTGTACATGGTTATAAATAATTTATCCAGTGATCAAAAAGCTCTTTGCTGCAGAAACCATTTCTGTGATGGGTAGGGGCATTCCTTCTGACATACAAAATATTAATGACCTGTGGCTCCTATGCCACTTTTAAATCCACAGACACAGCAGGTGTGGCCCTCTGGAGGATGATGTTGAACTGCAGTTCCCATCCCCACCCATCTTTTATCATCAGTGGGAGCAGAAGGTGGCTCTGGACAGAGGGCAATTCGCCACGTGGTCACTGCATCTGTATGACCATTTGGGAAGCTGGTTATCCACTGTGCCTTGCCGGGTGGGGAGAAAGCCCACCCAGCCAGAACTGTAAGAATGACAGGGGTGGTCACAGATTATTCTTGCCAGTGGAAAAGGTAGTGAAGGAGCTTGTGAAGGGAGAAGGCACCACTGTTTACAATGAAAAGAATCAGCAACAAGTTACCCGGGTGCACTGGAGTACAACTCCCACCATTCCCCAGCCAGGTTTGCCCAGCACAGGGGGCAATCCCTAGGTCGAACAGGGAAAGCTCTCTTTAAAATAGGAAGGTCTATACATAAACCTGCTTTTTTTCCATAAGATATTCCTGTGAAAATCTGGACTTGTGAATCGTAGGCCTTCGTGTCCAAAGGGAATCCCTACTTTCTCTTTAAAGAGAAACTATTCCAGCAGGCCTTCCATGCCATGAATGAGACTACACAGTCACCATGAAACTGGGAAACTCACAGGGACCACATTACATATCAGGGAGGCACCTCTGCACCACTACCACCCAACGCCATGAGAGCCTTCATAGGACTACACCTTCCCCCGAAGGGCAAGGAAGCATTAAGTTGTGTTTTGCTATCATTGCCAAAGGGTAACAGAGAGAAAAAGAACCTTCTTTCTGTGTCCTTGCATTGGACAACTTCCTCAAAGAAGTAACTTTTTCTCAGTCAGTAACTGGACTCAGTGGGTGTAATAGCTCTGGATTCAGGAGCTCCCCTGTCACCACCGAGAGCTGAATGCCTAGATAAAGTTTTGGGCAAATTAACATAATCCAGGGGCTATAATCTGTCCCTAGACTCAGAAGCATTATGAATATCAGCAGCTAGGCATCAGAAGCATAAAAGCTCTACAGTGGTTATGCTCACGACAGGTGGACCTCTCCTAAGCAATTGCTAATGAGAACCAAGATGCTGAGCTGGCTAGATTTTAGGAATCTAATCCACAAACTTTCTTCTAACAAAAAGATTATTCATCCTACTCCTTGCGTGGTTAAGACAGAGACTTTTGTGTGCATGTATCAGTGATGGAACTAATAAAGGCAGGCAAGACGTTTGTGGAGGTACCCATGTATACAACAGGAATGCAAAGGACACGGAGCTACATTAAAAAAATGCTGAAACATTCTGCACTTCCATTCAGTCATGAGAATGAGGTGAAGAACTTTAATTCTTAACAACCCCTCTTGCATAATGAATGAGCCAGCAAGAAAATTGCATGTGGGGCCATGGGCCAGAGGCTCCTTCTCCTACCCAGTAAAAGGTCAGTTCTTTTGAGTCCCTAGAAAATCAGCGGCTGAAAGGAAGGAGAAGTGGTTGAGGAGGAATGTCCTTCTGGAGGAAAAGGGTCCTTCTGGATGGCTCTCAGAACCTTCTCGCATGTGGCCTCTTGCATGGCCCACCCCACCCCACCCCAACCCAACCCCCTCATCGGAAGGCCGCTATGTGGCAGTCTCTGCTGGGGCGCCATCTCAACGTTCGTCAAAGCCGGGCATGGGGAAGGCACGGGCAAACGTCTCGACACGCTGCCGGAGGTCTGAGAGCTTCTCTTCCGTCTCTGGGTCAGCCAGCAAAAAGGATTTGAAATCTTGCAACTTGGCTTTGGGAGGAAAAGAAGGAAAGATTGGAGAGGAGGCATGTCAATACACTGGAGCATGAGAAGGACATGAGAACACTCAGGCAGAGAAAAGATAGAGCGGAACTGGAAGGGGACAGAAGAGAGAGCGACTACAATGATTCCTGGGCTGGGGCACCTCCCTTATGAGGAAAGGCTACTACAGCCTTTGGGGCTCTTTAGTTTGGGGGAAAACAGTGACATGATTGAGGGACATGTTTGAGGCATACAAAATTATGCAGGGGGTGGATAAAGTGGACTGAGGGAAGTTCTCTTCCCTCTCACACAATACCAGAAGCAGGGGTCATCCACGCCAATTGAGGGTTGGGAGAGGAAGAGCAGACACAAGGAAATATTTATTTACCCAGCGTGTTGTTAGTATGTGGAGCTCCTTGCTCCAGGATGTGGTGATGGCATCTGGCCTGGATGCCTTTAAAAGGGGATTGGATCGATTCCTGGAGGAAAAGTCCATCTTGGGTGACAAGCCATGATGGGGATAAGTGTTATCCAGCAGGGCTGTTCTTCTGTTCTTAATAGAGAAACTACCTCAAGAAGGCACTCTACCAGAATTAGGCCTCAGTTCCCATTCTCTGGATATCTCCCTCCCTGATTTCCTTTCCATCAGCAGGACTACAAGCTTCCCAGCACCAGCACATTTTTTGCTCATGCCCCTGGAGTCCTATTCATTTATTTTTGCTTTCTTCCAAACACTAAAAAAATAGAGCCCAAGTCTTGCCATTTTATCTTCCTTCTGCTATCAGGGGACTACATGTTGGAAGAACCTTCGGTTGTGCCATATCTCCCTGTTAAAAGCACAGAGCAGGGCTCAGAAAAGAGAAGGCAATTCCATCTAGAACACATGCTTTTAAAAAAATCGCTCAGGTCTACCCGGTAGCAAATAATCTCATCAACTGGACTATATGCATGCAATGAGTTTATCACACAGATTGGTGGTATAATCTAAGAATATTGATTTGTAGCTGTCTGAATCCTCGCTACACCTTAATGACTGCCATGGAGCATAATCTGTCCATGACATGACACATCACTGCAATCTGCTTGATTCCCATAACACACCAGTTACTTACAGGTTTTCTTTTTGACATCTAGTCCAATCTGGATTCCTTCATCAATAAACTCAACTACTTTCTGGAAATCAGCTTCCCGGAATTGTCGGGAAGTAAGCGCAGGAGCCCCTGCAGGGGAAATGGAGGAGAACTGGATTCAAAACTCTAGCCACCCAAAATCAAAGTTATGAATCGACAGATCTGACAATGTTGCATCTGATCACCAAGACAGAAGGATCTCTCTCACACACAGGCACCAAGTACTATCACAGAAGCGACTGTCAATGCTCCTTCCTCTCTGACGCACTGTTACCGATGGACTGTTTACACAAACATTTACCTATCATGCTTTGGTGGGACCAACTGACACAGCGGTCCAGCAAACAAGAACTGATTTGTCCAAGAATGTGTGTTTGTATGTCTGATAATAAGTATTTCAAATGAACCTACAGAGAAGATAGTCTGCCAAATCCTGCTTTAGGTACAGAAGATGCCAAAAAGGGAAAGAAAAGACACAGCACATAATGGCCAGACTCTGAAGAGCTGGAAACGTGCTCATTAAAAAACATTAAGATTCTTAGTGCGCTGGATTATGGATCCCATATGACCAGGCATGTTCATAGAATATGCATTGCCCACCTGGTCCCACATTTCCATATTCCTTCCCACTGTTCCCTAGAGAGTTTAGTACCCTGGAGAGCTGGATGGACATCTCAATGAATTAGGTACTTGGCTGCAGAGCCAGAGATTGGAAGTTAAATTTCTCCCTGTGCACTCCCAGAAGAGCCAACCTGTGTGGTTCTAGGCAAGCTGCGTAGTTCCAGAGTACTCCCCCAGAAGGAGGGAATGGGACACTTTTGAGTATCTCCACCAAGAAAACCCTGAAAAGAGTCACCATAAGTCAGAATTGACTTGATGGCACACAACTGAAGCTGAATGATGAAAAGGCATGTTCAAAGACTAAGCATAGCCTTATGGCACCGTGGTTAAGCTGCAGTCCTGCAGTGAAGACTCTGCTCACGCCCTGAGTTCGATCCCAGGCTCATGTAGCTGGCTTGAGGTTCACTCAGTCTTCCAACCTTCTGAGGTTGGTAGATTGAGAATCCAGCTTGCCAAACTGGGGGGGGGGGCTGTGGAGCAATGTGTAGCCTGCATAATTAAGTAGCAAACCATCCAGACACTGCTTCAAGCACAACTCTAAGTGTGAGAGACAGCTGCACAGCACACTTTAAGAGGTCCGTCTTACCAAGCCGCAGGCCACCGGGTGTGAGTGCACTCTTATCGCCAGGACAGGTGTTCTTGTTAGCTGTTATGGACACCAGCTCCAGGACTCTTTCAGCCCGGGCTCCATCAATGCCTTTTGGCCTCAGGTCCACCAGCACCAGATGGTTATCCGTGCCCCCTGTCCCAAAAAGAGAGAAGGGTTTATTCCCCATGGCATCCTCAATGGATAGCTCTCACTTTGGGGCCCAACCCCAGTCATGACAACGGCAGCAGCTTCTGCTGGGTCCCACAACAGGTCTTCCTAGTCCATCATGCCCTGGCTGGAAACTGTAGATCACCTCAATACGACAGCATCATTTCTGCACGGATCGCAAATGAAGGGCCAAGGTGGACGTTTGCTTAGTATGAGGAGTGGTGAACTTTTTGAGCTATCAGAAGCTTTGGACCCTCCACGCCGAGCATGGGCAGCCATAAGGAATTGCGGAAGTTGAGAGGAAAACGCCTGGAAGGCCAAAGGTACCCCCCCACCTTGGACTTGCTAGACAGCATGCAGCTGTGTCTTGTGTTTGGGTTCCTTAACCAAATTATAATATGCCTCCATTTTTGATAGGCTTCCTCACCTTGTATGATGCCTTTCCAACAACATCCCTCCCTACAACATATGTAATTATTTGAAAATGGCCAGCCTACACGGTTGAATGATGAGTACTTTGCGAAGAGCTAGAGTGTGTCCTCAACAACCTTCTTCACATCTTTAAGACCATGCCATCATCCTATGGTTCTTGATTGGTCTCAACCAATCCACAGACCCATCTGGCCAGAACAGAAACCAGATGGGGTAATCATGCAAGCAGTCACCTCGCTGGAGCAAAGCTGTTCTTCCTGTGAGCTGGCTGCAGAAACTGGTGTGTCAACCACCAGCCCATCGGGGGAGAAACTTGCACCTTTGCCTTCAAGCAGAATCCCCCCCCCCCAGGATTCTGGTCGATACGTTTTGAATCTCACAGCCCTTCTGATTTCACTTAGCCTTAAAGGCAAGCCTCTGCCTACTATGACACTCCCCGCTATGGGTGTATCCTCGTTCGCCAACATCCACCTTCCCACTGCCTAAAACAAAGTTATGAGATACAGGGGTTGAGTGCATGGCTGGAACAATCAAACAGGGGGACATGTGCTAGGCTATACCACTTCCACGGGGAAATTCATGGTCTGAGTTATAACCCATATTAAAAATTCCACTCAAATAAATGAAACCAGCATGCCGTGGAGAAGCTAGCCTAGATTTCTTCACCTCTACCTAGTTATTAGCTGACTGGACAATTCAACAAGGTCAGTTTCTGGCTGTGGAGCCAGAGGTTGGGTCATCATAAGTCAAAATTTACTTGATGGCATACACTTATATTTATTATTGATTGCATATTAATTTCCATATAGAGTGTTTGCTGGGTACTTTCAATACGGCCCTAAAGCATGCCATGTTCAGCCTGCATCTGAAAGGGCCCAGCCCAGCAACGCTGCATGCAAATGTTCTTTGGATCGTGGGCTTTCAGATCGGAAGAAACAGACGATGTTCTTGATACCTGAAACCAGAGTATATCCCCGCTGCAGCAAAGCCTCCGCCATGGCTTTGGCGTTCTTCAATATCTGCTGGCAATACTCTCGGAACATGGGTGAGCTGGCCTAAAAATGAAGAGAGGGATGTGAGTCAGAATCCCAAACTCAGCACTGCTCGTTTAAGCAATATACACCAGCAAGAGGAATCAGGGGATACCAATGTTTTAATCGCACTCCCCGCTCCAATTCATCTACAGGGATTTTCACCAGGATCCACCACCACAAGAACATGAAACACAAAAAAAGTTGACCGGCCAGTGAAATTGACCAGAGGCATCATGAAATGATAATAGCCCTCAGAGGGTGCTGATCGCTGTTTCTTAACCCTTGGCCTGGATTTCATCTCCTACAACCCCATAATTGGCTTGTCTCCGAGTGGGAATCCAATAAAACATCTGGAGGAATAATGGATGAGAAACACTGGCCTTGAAGAACAGAGTGCAATTTCTCCCAGAAGCATGAAAAAGCTACCATGTCAAGATCCAAAATGGAGGACCTCAAGCTCCATGGAACCTGTGGCTGCTGATACCAAAACTTGAGTGTGGGGCGAAACTACGTTTTGGTTTGCCTGCTCCTGAATCCATTTATATTCCATTTCAAAGGTGCTGGCAAAAGTCTGAACAGGGAACACAACCTCTATATAAATCTAGAATAGCTGCCCCCTCCCTCCAACAAGAATGAGGGTAAAGGGGTCTACAACGCTGCCACAATGTTATTCTTGAGTTGCACGTACGAGAAGAGTGGGCTATATTAGCAGTAAAAAATGGCTAACTGCCTTCCACTGTGGCTAAATAACAGCCTGAAAACATTTGACTGGTCAGCCAGCAGGCATCACAACATTAGGTCTACTACTATCACGACAGGTCACACTGCTGGAAGAATGGCAGACACTGGACCAGGAACAGAGGGGTGAGATTGAACGCAACACAGAAGCTGGTCCGGTCTTGTCAGGGAAAACAAGACATCAAAAAACAGAGGTAGATCAATATCAGTCAACAGACTGAAAAGATCTTCAAAATGTTTTAAGAGTTTAGCTTCCAAGTAAAAATCTTTTAATACAGTTAAAAGATCAAGCTTTCGGCATGCATACCTCTCATGCTATCCTCAGGATTACAGAAACAGCAAATGCTAACTGCACTGCACGTCGGATACAGCAGAATATCTATTGCAGGGGTCCTCAACCTAAGGCCCCGGGGCCAGATGCGGCCCCCCAAGGTCCTGAATCCGGCCCCTGGGACCAATTACAACCCCCCACCTAACCCGTTTTATGAGCAAGCCAGCCTCCGCAGCTGCTTTTGGACTGTGATCCAGCCCCCAGTGGTGTCTGGGTGGTGGTGGACCAACCCGCTGTTGGAAAACTTTGAGAACCCCTGATCTATTGTATAGATATCAAGACAACAAAATTCCAAGAAAGAAGGAATTTTCCTTAATTTGTCCATTTTTTTCTGTAGGAACATGCAGAAATATGCCTCCTACTATGGCACAATAGCTCTGTACACAGTTTGTACCTTGTACAATTTTGTGACTTCAGGAGCGCATCACAAAATTCACTAGGCGAATTATAAACCACTTTCAGAAAGAACAGCATGCTCTTCTTTTTTTTTTTAAACAAAAGAAGACATTCCTGTCTGTGGCCCACTGTGTGAACGCCTAGGGTCAAAGCTGGAAGACAAGCAACCTTTCATAACAAGATGGCCATCTCTACAAGATGAGAACCCTCTGCTCCCAGCAATCTTCTTAACTCAGGAACCGGCAGCTTCCTTTTGCAAAGGCTGTTGGGAGTCTGAGGTCCTCCAAGGTTGAGCTGTGCCTCCTTTGGAGCCAGGGACGCAGCTGAGAGGGCCTTGCATGTAAATAGCTAAAACCTGCCACACGCGTGCACCAATTCCACCTTCTGCTTTCCCACCTGTTTCAGGGCCACGGCGACCGCAGCGATGGCATGGTTATGGGGCCCTCCCTGCAGAGAAGGGAAAACAGCAAAGTTGATCCTCTCTTCCAGGTTGTAAGGAGTCTCCTTGCCGGTTTTCTTGTCCATGGAACGAACGCCTTTGCGGTAGAAGATCAGCCCGGACCTGCCGATAACGAGGGACGGAAGCATCAAAATGCAGAGCCTGTCACTTTCAGGTACCTATTAGGAGGACAACTCAGATCCTGGGTTCCAAAAGACCAAGGATCAATGCACTCTTTTTGAACCTGGCACGCTAAGACAGTTGCCCTTCTTAAAAAAGGTCCTCTAGCAGGGCTGTGTGAATGTAGCAATTTATTTCAGAGAAGCTGGAGGGGGGGGGCGCGGAGAGGCAGCATGGTAAGAAGAGTCAAATCAAGCTTTTGGGACACTTTGCACCCTTATCACCATGTCGATGGACATCAATGCATTTCAGCAACCTTTTCCACGGCTCCTGGACTGCAGCTCCCGTCAGCCCTAACCTGCCCAGCGAGGGGAGGATGATGGGAGTTGTAAGACATGTGTCTCCTGCTTGCAATCTGGGCAATGGAATTTCAGGAACCTTCAAGGGAGCTGAATAGGGTTTCCAATTACTGCGGATAGATATTTCATGTCATGCCATGAATAGCAAAGCTAGAAGAATTTATGCAAAAACGCCAGAATTATGCAAGATAAAAAGATTGTGGAGACTTGCTCAATTTGCATGAGTTATAAAGGAGGGCAAATCTGGCTTTCTTCAGGCAAACAGATTTTTAAATATTTTTCTTATAGGAAATCCTGCCCTCCAGCAAGCTGACATCACGTCATCTCTTCCAATGGTCAGGATCACCGCCCTCTCCCTTCTCAGGAGCACTGTGTCCTCTGTTTTCCCTTGCCATCACACTGCACAAAACGGACTCCCGTTTCTATGAACGGGAATGATGCTGAAGATGCCTCATCACCTTCATGGCAGCTGCTGGTGGGGACAACCTATAGGTCTGGATAACAGGCAGCACCTTGACTGCTATCCTGGTTGTAAATGTTTATCTTAGTTCTATGTCATGGGCGAAGAATCCTGTTGCATTGCGGTGTGTGCAGAAGGCAAATGGCCTTAACTTTCACGCATGGTGAGCGGAGAACCGAGTCCGTGGTGGGATTTTTTTACCATGTGCCAAGCCAGAATCTTAGCAGTGACTTGTTAATTGCCGCTCAGAAGCAAAGGGAAGTTATACCATCTGCCTTCTGCATATGCTGCAATGCAACAGGATTTCAGCCACTGCTTAGTGAAATATCTGATGCTTCTGTGAGCAGCTCCAGGGGTTCCTGGATGAAGCAGCTTATCTAAATCCACTTCAGGTACAGGCCCAGTTATGGAACAGAGATGGTTTGGTCATTTTGAGGGATGACCTATCCCAGGAACTGGTCAGGAGTCATCTTACTGGGATGAGTCCTGGAGGTTTCCAATGGTTCCAATCCTACTTGGAAGACCCGACACCGAAGGTAGTGTTGGGGGAAGCCTTTTTGGCACTTTGGCCATTGACCCATGAGTCCCCCCAGGCCTCAGTTGTGTCCCTTCATTTACAAGAGTTCAACCCATTTGGAGGAGTACAATTTCCCAGCCCTTGGAATACACAGCAGTGATGCTTTCCCGACGCTTCAGCTGCGTACCTGGCTCCACGTAGCGTCTTGTGAGTCGTACTGGTCACGAGGTCAGCATAGTCAAAGGGAGATGGGATGACTTTGGCCGCCACGAGGCCACTGATGTGAGCCATGTCAGCCAGCATGTAGGCCTTCACTTCTTCACACACCTGACGGGGGGGGGGGGGGAGGCAAACCAGCTCAAGAGATCGCAGGCAGCTTCCTATGAACAACACGTTACTTACAGCTGGCACCTTTTTTCAACAGCAAAGGTCTAAGTAAGTTACACAACAGTGGTGTCATAACAATGACTCACACCACTCTCTTTGCTGTTTTACAGTTGTTTTTATAGTTAAGGGCGTAAGTAGTCTCATTGCTTATTTCACAAACCGCTGGCCCGTGGCTTTCCATTGCTTGTATCTAAAAGGGACGGAAAGGCACCCATTTTGCTTAGACACTTTTGCCAGAAGAAACAAAGAGAACTGCTCTTCTTATTTTTCAAAGTAGCTCTAACACTAACTACTTCAGGGACCCTTGGAACCGTAACGGGAATAGCTGCCTTTTAAACGTAAATTCCAAAACTCTACCCCTCCTTACACTATCTTGCCCTGAAGTGGCCAGAATACATCCCTTTCATCCTCCCTCGTCACTGGTGAAGCATACAGGGGAGCTGCAGGTCAGGGCTTCCTGGAGACTGAATTTTACCCATCCTGACCTTTCCCATTAAACTCGGCCACGTGGCTTGAGCCACAGTCCCTTCCCTAGAGTAGCCCAGAGGCTCTCAAGATCCAGTGCCTTCCATTTGAGGCCCTGCTTCCACTGAGCTTGATTACAGACTGCAAAGGCATAGGCCCTGCCTCTGTCTATCTGTCCCCTAACTCAGCTGCTGTCTGTCCTCCCGCTGCTCCCAAGGGGTACCTTCTTGATACGGGCGTAGTCGATAAGGCGGGCATAAGCGCTGGTGCCAGCAATGATGATGCGTGGGCGGAAGAGTCGGGCAGTGACTTCCAGCTGATCATAATCTATTAGTCCAGTTGCTGGCTGCAGGGAGGGGACGGGGATGGGGGACAGAAGAGACAAACAGCGGGTCAAGGCATGGGAATTAGCACTGTGCCATCGTCTCCCACAGGCAGGCTCAAGTTGGCATAAAAATACCCATGCATGCCTGTGCATCGAAGAGGAAATGTCATCAGCATAGCAAGGTCAGCAGCTGGCGGCTTCCACATCCAATCTGGCCCACATCGCAGCACTGGCAACCTTACACTTCACTGGCTTCTTGCCCAAAGATTTCTCCATGGGCTTTTTGGTAGACACAGCCCGACGTTCCTGACTTTCAGAGAGGGAAGAGGTAAAACAAGGCAGGCAGGGTGAACCCTGCAATTCAGCAGAGTGAGGCGACCTTCACAGGCAGAAGAAGTGAGGCCCTTGACTGTTCTCCTTATACTTCCTTGCCATTCTTGCTTGTTTGGAATAGATATACCACATACAGCACGGTCTGTCCTGAAACACTTTGACGTGTTCTGGTTCCCGTAGGCCCAGAAAAGGGAAATATTCTAATCCTGAGGACCCTCAATGTTCAGCAGCCAGCCCAGTCCTGTTCTGCACCTACAAGGAAGACGGTACTGTTTGTTTGCTTCAGGCTCCCCCAAAATGGGCTTCCCTTCCCATGCTCCAGCTGCAAAGTGGCTTTTCCTGGCTACAACAACATGCAGGCTTATGCGATCCAGAGGTTTCATGAATTGAAAACAAATCTGGGTGGAGTGAACAGGATAGATTTAATGACAAGGAAGAAGTTTGACCATTGTACGGCTTCCCTTGCAACCACTGAATTGGCTGTTGACCATGGCAACAAAGCATGGGAAGCAATACGTCCTGCTCATAGTATGTCCCCCTCTCAGAAAAGACAACGGTGACCGTGTGGATTGCTCGCCTTAGACACCTTTAAGGAGCCTGGCAGTGGCAAGCAAGGAGTGGGCTGTTGCGACCAAGAATGGGCTCCTTTGGAAGAGGAGAAGAGGAAGGGAGGTCTTCCAGCATGCCCGGATGGGTGAGAGGATCCTACCTGCAACGGTGCTCAAAAAAGCAACCTGGCAATTTCGCCTATGAAAATCCCTGTCCATAATCTTGGGCCAAGGATAATCATTGAGCAAAGGGCAAGGACTTAAGATCCTGGAGTTTAAATGGCCGGAATGGCACCTGCAAGAATTCTTTAATGCCCACCTTCAAATTCTGCCACCCGAACACATGACACAAATTCAACACCTTCCTCTCTTGGGTCCTATAACCCACCTTTTTACTACTGGGCATGTTTTATTTTGCCCGATGTCGTGTAGTGGTGGACAGAGTGATGAACTCAAGAGGCCTGGGTTCAGATCCCCTCTTGGCCACAGAAATTCATTGGGGGAGTTTCCACCACGTTTATGCGGGTGGATATTAGATTTCCTATCAGCACGTTTCCAATGGGTCAAGATGGGCTCTCGCGTCTCTGCAGATCTCAGTATAAATATGGGAACACCGCAGGGGTGTGTGTTGAGCCCGCTCTTGTTCATGCTCTACACATATGATTGTGTTCCCAACTACCCCAGTAATAAGATCATTAAGTTTGCAGACGATACAACTGCAGTTGGTCTGATTACTGCTGGGGAGGGGGAGTCTGCCTATAGGAAGAAGGTGGAGATGATGACGGAGTGATGTAGAGAAAATAATTTAATCCTCAATTTTAAAAAAGCAAAAGAGATCATTGTGGATTTCAGGAAATGCAAATTGAACATTCAGCCACTTATTATTGAAGGAAATTGTGTGGAACAGGTTTCTGTGTTTCGGTTTTTGGGAATGGAGCTGAGAGAGGACGTGACATGGGGAACAAACACCAAAGATCTGATGAAGGGAGCACAGCAGAGATTGTACTTCTTGAGAATTCTCGGGAGGAATAATCTTTCAAAAGATCTGCTGCTGGCATTCTACCACTGCAGCATAGAGAGTCTGTTAACCTATGGTCTGTTTGTGTGGTTTGAGAGTTGTATAGTTAGGGAAAGGGTAATGCTGTCCAAAGTTGTAAAGACTGCGGAGAGGATGATTTGGTGTACTCTTCCTACTTTAGATCAATTGTATGCCTCCAGATGTTATAAGAAAGCCATAGAGATTGTGCAGGATCCCACACACCCTGGAAATGATCTTTTTCAGCTTCTGCCTTCTAGAAGGAGGTATAGATTCATAAAGACCAAAACCAGCCACTTGAAAAATGGTTTTTATCCGAAAGCGGTTATGGCCTTGAATGCAGGGAAATGTAGGTTTTGAGGGAGTTTCTGTATAAATGTGGGGTGGGGTATGTTTGTGGGGTATTCTTCTGTATGGATGGTTTTTGAGCGGATACAGACATTTCAATTTTGTTGTTCTCTAAACTTTGTTGTTCTGTATCGGACAATGACAAACAAAGTTTTATCACATCTTATCTCTTGTCTGATTGAATGATTCCTTAAATATACAATACTTACATTGGAAGACCTATTAGGGTTGCTATCAGTTGATAGCTTGATGGCACAGGTTTATATTTCATTTTGCTTGTTGACAGTCATGGGGAGGGGCACAGGGTTCTGAAACCTGCCTCACTTTCCTCTGAATGAAAGTCTTATTCAGCCCAACTTCTCTGGCTTCTAACATGATCCCGGGCATTATCGCATCTGCTTTCGGTCGTATCTTCAAGCAATACCATGCCACCCAGAGGTGTTGCCTTCCCACATCTGAGATGTATATATAATTAAAATACACATAAACACACCAACACTGTTGCAGCAGCACACACTATGCACACAGAACACAGCACCATCTCGTTTCTCCCCTCCTATGGGGGGGAAAATAAACTTTTATTAGGGATGCTTTTCATATAAGCTTGAATAGATCAGATCTTGTCTGATTTTGGAAGCTAAGCAGGCCTGGGCAAGGTTAGTGTTTTCATGGGAGACAGCCAGAGCACACAAGGGATCTTCAGGAAGGGATAGGAAAGAATCCCACCCAAATCCCCAGAGACACTGTTGCCAGGCGGAGGGGTAAGCGCTACTGAGCTAGACAGACGGCTGGTCTGGTGCAATGGGAGGCAGATTTCTATACAGTGTTCCTACGTGTGCACTCAAAAACACCAACGCAAGCACGGAGAACCTGGAGCCCTCCAGATGTTGCTCGACACTCACCAGCCAGTCAACGGTCAGAGATGACAGGCACTGAATTTCAACAGCAATCTGGAAGGTCACAGGTTTGCCCCCTGTGGGCTACAAGGACAACTGAGACTTGCAGGAATCCCACCTTTCTGCACACCAACAAAATCAGAAGAATCAAAAGCATACAACTTGGGGAAATTGCACGCAACACAC
Organism: Phrynocephalus forsythii; assembly: GCA_029282475.1. Taxonomy (NCBI): domain Eukaryota; kingdom Metazoa; phylum Chordata; class Lepidosauria; order Squamata; family Agamidae; genus Phrynocephalus; species Phrynocephalus forsythii. The sequence continues at coordinate 27,439,097 of JAPFRF010000011.1, read as the reverse complement.
AAGAGTCTTCCAAGAGACAGCTGTGTTAGTCTGCATCAGCATGTATAAGTGAATGAATGAAGAAATAAATCATGAAAGCAAAGATATCAGGGTGTCTTTAAGACTACAGATTTATTACCACATGGATTAAAATCTGGCTTCTTGTATGTAAAGATTCTCAATCATCCAGGTGAGGTTATCTGGAAATTAAGTCATGGCAACTAGACTTCTTTTCTTGTGAGATCGAATCTCAGAAGAAAATAATCTTGTAGATCTCACGAGAAAAGAAGTCCAGTTGTCATGACTCAACTTCCAGATATCTGGTTCCTTAAACATCTGGAGTAGGATCTTTCACACATATTTGAGGCTAAAGTGTTTTACACCGCATAGCTGAAGGCGTAGACTATAGGCACAGAGGTGACACCTTATTTCTGTTCACTCACAATACTTTCACTTTTAGTTTTTGTTATCCAATGGCTGAAAGCCTTGGGTAAGTCCCAACAAGAGTGGGTCCACTGAATCCATGGAATTTACAGAGAAGCCATCTAACTAAAAAAAAAAAACCCTTGTCCAACAGGCATACCCTAGTTGCAACTTACTACTGGATTACTACCACAGTGTGAAAGAACTTTTTCAATGTATTATACAAGGCTATTCGGTTCAAGGTCAGAATAACCTCTCCAGCCCAGTCATCTCTTCTAGCTGGCAGCAGCTTTCCAGGGTCTGCAACCCAGGTCTTCTTACCCACTTCCTCCTACTTGGGGCTTTTAAATGGAGATGTCCGAGATCAGCCTGGGACTTTATGCAGAAGGAGCCTGGTGGTGCTGCCGTTAGACTGTAGTTCTGTAGCCAAGACTCTGCTCACAACCCGGGTTCAATCCCAGATAACCAGCTTGAGGTTTACTCAGCCTTCCCGTCTTCTGAGGTTGATAAATGGAGTACACACACACACACACACACGCATTGCTGGGAGGTGAGGATGTGTAGCTTGCAGGCTTAAAAATTATAAACTGCCCTGCAAGTTCTTTAAGCGCTATGGGGACATAGAGAAGCCTCAGACTATGCTTTTACTTATATTTTTGCACCTTATGCACATAAACAATGTGCTTCTTCATTAAGCTATGATCCTGTTTCCAAATCCACTGGCTTCACATCATGCATACATGTACAACAGCTTCACAACTTCATACGTTAACAGGCAGGTGCAAGCAAAACAGTTCAGGTAAACCAGCTCCTAGTAGCCCTTGTGCAAATGATACAGATATTGTCTCTGCGGGCTGCCTGTTAACCCAAGAGTGTTCTTCCTTCCCACCTCAACAAGAACAACCAACAGCAAGCAGCAACACACACACACACATCGGAGGAGACACTATTTCTGTTCACTCACATTTAGTTTGTAGGGCATGGATTCAAAGAAGATGGACGTGGCCGAGATGCGCTTGACGTCAGACATGTACCCGTGGGTCAGGCTGCCAGGGAGACAGAAAGGAAACCATCAGGCCAAAATGCAGGCTCCAGGCCTAGAGAAACTATATGAGTGGGTTGTGCCCCTCCAGCAGAACTGTTGCCTGAAAGTTTGGAAAGGAGAGGAACTCGGTGAAAGAATTAGTTTTTTGGCAAAAACAGAAGGCACAGTGTCTCTCTCCTGCAAGATAAAAGCCATGCTTTCTTTGCTTTTTCCTCATGAGAAGAGATTATCTAGGCTAAAGCTAAAACAGTTGTTGAAGGTTTTCTACAAAACTATTGAATGAGGATGGACAAGTTGTTTTAAAAGAAATCTTTGCCCTTTTATGAAACCCATCTCCGCTTTACCAAACATAATCAGAGAGAAATGATTTCCACCCAAAAGGTCCTATTTCAGTAGTATAGGGTTACTTCTTTGGCCTCCGTAACCCAGTACAATTAATGACATTTCCTTCATTGATGTCTTGGTTTGGCCTGTCATTTCTCCAACTCCCATTATTCTTCCCCTTTCCCTTTTTTGTTCCAGTTATTCCAAATGTAATAGCCCCCACCATATACTTTTTTCACTTCAGTACCACCCTTCTTCCCCAAGCAGGCCCATCTCTAGATGTGTTGGACTACAACTCCTATCATCCTCAGCCAGCACATGCCAAAGACTCTGCATGATGTTGGAGGTGAGCTGGGTGTCATCATGAGAGTGTCCGCTTGGGAAAGGCGGTCTCAGGTACCTCAACACACGGAAACAGGCCCCCCTCTCCCCCCCCCCGGTTTCCCTTACACAAGTTCCCCTCCCTGGTCGGTACGTACTGGCCCCCGTCAGGCAAGTCCAGGCCCATGAGACGCTCATGGGGCTGCAGCAAAGCTGTGTACGCTGCAAAATTGGCAGGGGAACCCGAGTAGGGCTGGACATTCACCCCCCAGCGCTCCGGATCCAGGTCAAAAGCTTCAAGGGCACGACGTTCACACAGCAGTTCAATGCGGTCCACCACATCCGCCCCACCGTAGTATCTGCGGGCAGGAGGCAAATGGAAAAGAAGCATTAGAAACAAACAAGCGCTCACCCACCATCTTAGCAAAAGCCTCCAAACCAGGGAAGAACAACAGAAAAAAAAATCCTATCTATCTTGCCCAGGCCAGCATCAGTATAAAAGATGTTGCCCAGGCAATTCGGCCCCTAACAAAGGGTCCTGCCCAGCACTTATCTGTGCACAAACACTCCATAATGGATTTCTCCAGAACCCACCCTCTCATTATGATGTTCTTTTCCCTAATGGCAGACGCCCCATCTTCTGCCTCCCTCCAGTGCTAAAAAATTAATCCTCGTACGGCATGCTTCTACAGCTGGCATCTGTGGCAGATCGCTGAAGGAAGGGGCAGCTGAAGCCCTTCATACTAAGGCAGAGATGCCCCCCCGCCGCCATCCTTTGCTGAAGCATGCCCAAAAGGAGGACTCATCTACATAACAAGCAGACATGGAGGTACTTGTGGGGCAAGTTTGGAGGGGTGGTGGTGGCATCCCCTCCCTTCACCCTGAAGAATGAACCCCCCCCCATCCAAAAGGTGAATAGGAATAAAAGTTGTATCACAAGGAAGAGAAAAGGGATCTCCTTCCTCCCTATAATGCCAAATATGGATTTTGTGAACATTCATCCTTGTCCAGCCATATCCACTTTCCACAAAATCCCCCCTTTCTTTGCCCCCTTTGGTGATGTTATTAGATGCTTTTATATATTGGTTTCCTTGATTTGCCCTCTCCCCCTTCAAAATGCTCAAGGTCACATGCATGGCCCTCCCTCTCTTTATGTTCCTCCTCACAACAGCCCTGTGCGGTGGGACATATTGAGAAATTGTGATGCTGGCCGGTGGGATCCATAAGCAAGAAGGCATTTGAATCTGGGTCTCCGCGGACAAGCCCAGCATTCCAGCTACTCTCCATTGCAAGATCCACTTTTTCACAGGTCCTTCCCCGCACCACAGCTGTGGAATACGTCAGCACTGGACACTTTTACCTCAGTCATGCTTCCTCAGCCTAAATATGCTGGAAGACAACTCCCACAATCCACCCCAGCTACCACAGGGACTAAAGGATTGATTTAATCACTTTGAAATTTGGTCTCAGGCGTGTCCAAATTTTGGCCGTCCTGATGTTTTGGACCACAACTCCCAGAATTCTAAGCTTAGATTGCCAATGGCAAAGGACTGTGGGAGTTGTGGTCCAAAACATTTGGAGGGCCGAAATTTGGACATGCTTGGTCTAAGTAATAACTTTAAAGCAGGCGCGGGGAACCTTGAGCCCGCCAATTGTTTTGGACCTCCACTCCCAGAAGTCCAGGCCTATACTGGCAATGACAAAGGATTGTGGGAGTTGTGGTCCAAAACAAAGGTTCCCCACTCCTGCTTCATAGCATAAGAGCCCAGTGAGTGTTTCCATCTCCCTGCTGGTGGGCTTTTAAAACATACAAGACAGCGAGAGCCCTGAGATGGAATGGCAGATGCCAAGTGACAGCTGTTCTCTATAAATGGCGCCTCTTACTTGCCTCCAGAAGTCGAACTTAGCGACACTTTCTACTACCACCACCCCTGCCTTCTTTTACTCACTTGTTATCCCTGCCCCCTTTCGTGGCTCTTCTTCCCATCTGCCATTTTTGTTAAATAGGATGAAGCCCACAACAAAATGCACAGGCATTTTTTTTTAAATCCTGCTGCCTGGCCTAGTATACTTTAGCTCTCTTCATTTCCATCCCACTGACATCTTTCCAATAAGGCCATATGACTTCAGAGACAGTGTGGTGTAGTACATAGAGTGACTGCCTAGGAGTTTGACCAAAGCCTCCATTGACCCATGGGCTGTACGACCTTGGGGTTTCTCTCTTCCCACCTGATTTACTATACAACATTGTTGAGAGGATAAAGTGAGGGGCTTATTTCCCTTACACCTACTAGGGAAAAGAAGCAACTTGAATTTATTTTATTTATTATTTTATTTTAGAGTATTTTTACCCCGTCATTCTCCTTGGAAAAGGACCCAAGGCAGCTTACAGTAATGAGGGATAATATACAGTCCAGTACAATTAAAACATGTTCAAGTATTGAGAACAGGGAATTGAGGAACATCTTACAGGATTAATAGACAACATTATAGGTACAAGCATTTTATAGGCTGGTATCAGTTCATCAGTCAGTAAATGGATCCAGTCCCACTCTACTCTGATCTACTACTTAATTCTTTCACCCACAACATCCTTTTATAAAAAGGCACTACCTTTTGCCAGGATAACCCTCTGAATACTTGTTGTTGAGGCAGGAGCCAAGGGCCTCCAGCGCAGCTCGGCTGCAGAAATTCTGAAGTGGGATTGAAAGAGACAGACAGAAACACGAGAAGGAGTGAAAACCTAAGTCACACCTGAGGGGCAGGTAAAAATGTCCACCACATAACCCCCCCCCAAAAAAAGGTAAATAGCAGCCATAGAGGAGGAGGAACCTGAACCAAGACCACTGAAGAGATGAGCAAGAGTGTGTGTAAACCTTTCTACTGAAACACATTCCCTCCCTTCCGCCATTTCCTGCCATGCTGAAGGGTGATGACAGGAAAATGTTGGCGAAATAGGCAGACCCCTTCATTCCCTATCAGGTGTGGTCCCGATCCAGAGGCATACTGATGAAGAGGGCAAATATTACTTTTAAAAACCTGGAATAACAATCATATGACAATGAGTCTGTGAAGATTCTCAGTCATCCAGGTGAGTTTATCTGGAAGTTGAGTCAATGGCAATTGGACGGCTTTTATTGAGAGATTGAAACATTTCGCTGCTCATCCAAACAGTTTCGTCAGTCTGAAGAAAGCCAATTTATAGTTCACCTTGATTTCACATCACTCTGGTCCGAATAGGCTCATAAGTTAGACAATGGCCTGAATAGGCTTGTTAGTTTGACAATAGGCTGAATAGGTTCATAGGTGGACCATGATCTGAATAGGCTCATTAGGTGGATAATGACCTGGGTTGTGTAACTTTTCCCAACACCCATCAAGTATGGGTTGTTAGCTATAGCCTTGCGGGTGGAGGTGTGAAGTGCTTCTGATATGTCTGGGGATTGATGAAAGGGCCACTTGATAAGTAGCAGACACATTGTGTCTGAGTCCCCCACCTCTGCTGAGTGAGGGGTTTTCAGTACACACATGAATGGCTCCCCTAACCCTTCTCTCAAACCACCTCTCTTCTCTGTCTAATGTGTGTCATCTTTGAATGAGTGCCCTTTGTCCTTCAAATGGAGGTGTACTGCTGATTCTGGTCCTGAGCTGTTGCCCCTCCTATGTTGGACCATCCTTCTGTTTAATGGCTGTTTAGTTTCTCCAATGTAGAGGTCTGCACACTCCTCACTGCATTGGACCGCGTATACTATATTGCTCCTTTTGGGATTGGTATCGGGTCCTTTGGATGGATGAGATGAGTCACTGCCGTAGTGTGTTTGTGGGTTTGAAGTAAAGCGGGATGTGGTGTTTGCCAAAAATGATCCATTGTTCTTCTGGGTCAGGGCACAGCTTTGTTGAAGCCCCACTTTGGATATCCACAGGCCTTAAGTGCTGTCTTCAGGTGCCTGTCTTCCTTCTCCTTGGCTTCTGTGGAGGTGGGGATGCTCTCTGCTCTGTGGCTTAGGGTCCTGATGACTCCTAATTTGTGTTTTAATGGATGGTGGAAGTCCAACAGTAAAGTACTGATCTGTGTGGGTGGGTTTCCTATAAACTTCTACTCCCAGGCTACAGTCAGATCTGATGATGACTCCACAATCCAGGAAAGCCACCCAGTTGTCTTGGGTGTCTTCCCTAGTGACCTTAATATTTGAGTCCACTGCACTGATGTGGGTCTTGTCCCTGAGAAGTTGTCTGCTATTTATCAAGCAACCCTTTTATGAGTGTTGGGAAAAGTTGCATAGGTGGGACTTTCACGCACCCTAGGCCTTTGTCCACCTAACAGGTCTATTCAGATCATGGTCCACCTATAAATCTATTCAGGCTATTGTCGACCTACCTATTCAGGCCATTGTCCAACTTATGAGCCTATTTGGACCAGGGTGATGTGAAATCAAAGTGAACTATAAAATGAAGGACTTACAATTAGCTTTCCTCAGACTGATGAAGCTGCTTGGGAGAGCAGTGAAATGCCTCAATCTGTCAAGAAACGAAGTCCAGTTGCCATGACTCAACTTCAAGATATGACAATGAGGAAAAAATATAGAAGTCACCATGACTTCCACCATCCTCCAAATTACTGCAAAGAAGTATGAGGCGAGTGGGGGGGGGGAGTAAACACACATTGTTGCATCACTTCAACTATCATTACACCATATTCACACTATCCTACCTATGTAGTCTGTATTCACTGATTCATACTAAGTATCAGTTCCAGCTTTTGTGACCCTTCTAGCCCTATACCTCCAAACATCAAGCCAAATGAAAAATTCTAACCAATTTAACTTTGCTATTTCCTCTTCCAAGACACTTAGGAATCTTGAAAACTCACTCTCTCTCTCTCTCTCTCTCTCTCTCTCCTCACACACACACACACACACACACATACACACACACAGTGGTACTTCCACTTATGAGTGCCTCTACTTACAAGCAATTTAACTTTAGAGCAGGTATTTTAGACGTGATCTGCTCTACTTACAATTTTTTTTATTTTTTCAAAAAATTATTTTTATTTTGTAGATACAGCTGCTCTAATCACAAGTTGTTTGACTTATGAGCATGCATTCAGAATGGATTAAACCCGTAAGTAGAGGTACCACTTTATCTATCTATCTATCTATCTATCTATCTATCTATCTATCTATCTATCTATCTATCTATCTATCTATCTAGTTAGGTAAACATCTAAAATATGTTTTCTATTGCAGGTTTAATATTTTGTACTTAAACAGTGGTGGATGACATTGGGGTGGATGACACTGGTAATACCATTCCTTACATACCTCACTCCCTTTGAAAGCCATGTTATTGTCTGTAAGTCAGTTCTGACTTGATGGGACCTAACATGCATTGCTTGCAAGTGCCCCAAAAGCATCATACTTGGGCATGGTCTGCTAGACCACAAAGGGTTCAAGAAGAGTCTTGCTCAATTAGAAAGACATGTTTAAGGGTTAGTGTGTGCATAAAGTGAGACTGAGCAACCTTGTATTCCAGGTGGACTTCAACCCCACATTGCCCGAAGCAAGCAGGACCAATGGCCAGATAAGGCAGGAACAGCAGCTCATGATCCTTGGAAGGATGGTAGATTACCCCCTCCCAGATGTACAAGGACCTACGCATGCACTTTTGACAATTTCTTGTGGCCAAAGGAAGGAGGCAGCCCAATATAAAACACGACTGTGCCTTCGCCCACCATTTCAAGGCTATGGAACGAAACACCATCCTTCTGCCACCCACCTCTGAGGCGATGAGTTCCAGCCCCCGGCACTGTCGATCCTTCTCTTGCTGCACCAACTCCCACATCTCAGGGTCGCTCTCCACCAAGCTCTCTTGCCCAGTCCAACCCAGGGTCTCCTTGGCAGATATTGTGGCTGCTTTGCTATGTTGGGCCCGCAAGCTCTCTATAGACTGGCAACATCTTCGAAGAGGCTGGATAACGCAGAAGAAGAAAACCCAAGTGGCTCTTTCCACACATATTATAATGAATACAGAGAGGGCACATCTGTCCATTAATAAGATGTCTCACATGTCCTCCTTTCCCATAGCGACACCCTGCATGGATCTTGAAGGACATCTCCCATCATTCTTGGCCAGCAAGACCAGTGATTAGGGATGATAGGAGATGGAGTCCAACCAGATCTAGAGACTCACCAAGGGCTGCTGTGATTGGCTGTGCAGAGAGACTACCTGGAATCATGAAATTAAGCTTCACGGATGGAACCTCAACTTCAGTCCACCATCTCTGCAGCCCAGCTCCAAAATGTCCTTCACTATTTGCCAATCTGGCCCTCAAAGTTGCCCAATGGGGTCTTTTTAAACAGCTAGATTCCAACTAGAATCAATCTATTATCATGCCAGCCAGAGGCATGCTCAAGAATGTACATTCTGTATTTTGTAATCTGTAGCCGTTGTTGAGCAAATGGATAGGTTCTATCATTTGGATAGGCTGGGGGATAATCAAATTAAAAGACCAGAGCAATTAACTTTTTTAAAAAAAATTAACTGAGGCTGCAGAAATAGCTCAAATTTCTTCACTGCCTTCCTAAGCTGCTCCAGTGGATGTGTGTGTGTGTGTTGCGTCAGTACATTTGTGACCGACTCTTCATGACCCCATTTCCATGGAGTCTTCTTGGCAGGAATACTGGCATGGCTTGCCAGTTCCTACTCCAGGCACCTACAGCACCTGGTATTCCCTGGTGGTCTCCCATCCAAATACTAGCCAGGGCCGACCCTGCTTAGCTTCTGAAATCAGGCGAGATTGGATGTACTTAGGGCATCTAGGCAGGCTTACAGAACAGTATTTGCTATCCTCACAGGTGCATAGCCCAACATGTGGGCTTCCAGTTGTTGCTGGACCCATCATCCCTTCCTACTGGCTATGCTGGCCAAAGCTGGTGGGAGATGCGATCCCCGCAGGGCATTTGGCCCAGCTTGGCATCCATGGGGTCACAAAGACCGCAGAGCCAGCAAAAGGAATGTTGAATTCTCGTCACTCCAGCAAGTTGAACACATTCAGAAAAACAAAACCAGAGGGGGTGAGGAATGTAGCTCATTTCAAGGCCGGCTGACAACAGAGGCGGCTTTGTGTCAAAGCGGCCAAGGCACCAGCTTCTGCAGCTGAGCGCTGAGCTGGCAACTCTAAGCAGGGAAGAAGTTTTCAAAAAGAGCACCAACTTCATACAGTCGTTTCTTCCTTTCTTTGTTATCCCTCCCCCACCCCCAATTCCAGGGCAACTTCCAAAGGAAGCTAATTGGCTACCACTAATGACAGACCACAGCATTTAAAAGGAGTTGGCTTCCTTTCATTTTTTTCCTATTAAAAGTTGGGGGGGGGACTCATCTTTGCAGCAGATGATGTAACTGGCTCATCAGGGTTGCATCAGCAAGGAGGGAAAACTCAAGAATGCATGAAGTTTGCCATAGGTCACCAAGAGAAAAATGTTACTTTTTAAAATTATGCTTTGTACATAAACAGCAGCCTTTTCTTTTCAATTCCGAATATTTGGGGTTTTTCTTTTTAAGCGGCTGGGGTGGATTTGTTACAGAATCAGAGAGAAAGAGAGAGCCCGCAACAGCGAGAGCGAGCGAGCGAGCGAGCCAGCGAGAGAGAGAGAGAGAGAGAGAGAGAGAGAGAGAGAGAGAGAGAGAGAGAGAGAGAGAGATTTAAGTGTCATGGGTGAAATTGCACAGCGGGGCTTTTCTTTTTTCTCTCACCCGCTCGCCTGCCCCCCCTCCCCCAGCTGTAATTGTGTTGCCTAATCCAAACGCTTAATCTGCAAATCAGAAAGCGATTTTCAGGTGGGCAGGTCACTTTGTTGACAAGATCCAAAGAGCAGGAATCGACAGAAACCCGAGAGCAAAAATTCTGCCAAGCAGACTTTGGTAAAGTGATAAAGCAGCTACCAAAGTCCCTTTTCTCCTTGTCTCTTCCCCTTATCCATTCTGAAAGCCTTTTTTTTTTACGGGGGAGGGGGCTTAATTTCTTTCTCTTTCTTCCCTCAAAGCTGCGATGTCAGATAGGACAAAGGGGAGGGAGGGGGAAGAAGACGCTACAAAAATTAGCCCATAAACGCCAGCCAAGCGGGACGGATTGCCTAGAGAAGGTTCAGGGCTGATAATACCGTCTCCGTCGTGAGCACCGAGATAACTATTTTGCCGCGCTCAGTAGTGCCGCATCCAAGAGCCATTAGCCAGAATTAAATAACAATTGAGCAACTGAATGGCAAAAAGAGACAGAGGAGAGAGAGACAGATTTGTTCCGCTGTCACATCCTCTACTAAACCCTCAGGCGGGTACATGAACTCTTTACCCAAGAAGCTCGGGTTTCTAAAACTTGAGCGATTAAACACTTCCAAGTGAGAAGGAAAGAAAAAGAACAGAAGTGTGTGTGTGTGGGGGAGAGGACCTCAACTTTGGGGTTGTTGCACTGGTGGCTGGCGGGAGGGGTGCGGGATCGGAGACTCACGGGAACCGAACTAGCTTTGCAAAGCAGCTAACCCAGGCTTCGCTCCCCACCTACCCCAAAAGCCGGCAGGAACGGGAGAGATGGGGTCCGATCCCGTGCTACTTTGCACGTGAACTCAAGCACGCTTCCCCGGGTCTCCTTCTTCAAATGCCAAAGGCCACCGACCTAGAAGCAGCAGCGCTGGGGGAACGCAAGCCGCCGCCGCCACCCTCCGCTCCTATCTGGGACCCCCCAACCCAAATTATGTGCTCCAAGGAGGCTGGTCTCCTCTCTCTCTCTCTCTCTCTCTCTCTCTCTCTCTCTCTCTCTCTCTCTCTCTCTCTCTCTCTCTCCAAGGGACACGATGGACCAGCAGCATCTGCAGCGCCCGAGACGCTGCCGCCGCCTCGTCTTACCTTGGCAAAGCGTCGGAAGGGAAAAGGCAGCATCTCAGTCTGGACGGCGCCGGAACGTGGTCAATGGGGTTGAGTAGCGGCTCGCGTTCGAGGGACTCCCAACAAGCCCTTACAGAAACCTGGAGGGAGACCCGGGCAGGCGGGGAAGCCGAAGAAAGGGAAGCACGTGGCTCTGCCTCCGCCACTGACAGCTACTACCGGGTGCAAAAGGCATCATGGGAGATGTAGTTTTTTCTCTCGGCTCCTTAAAAAAAAAACAACCTCATCCCTGGCTTCTTCTTCTTCTTCTTCTTTTTTTTTTTTTTTTGAGATTGAAAAACTTTTCGTTGCTCATCGTTGCCGCGAAACGTTTCAGTTTCTCAAGAAAATGAAGTCCAGTTGCTATGACTCAACTTCCAGATAAACTCGCCTGGATGACTGGGAATCTTCACAGACATCTCTCGCTTTTATTTCATTTTTTTTCTACTTAAAAACAAAACAAAACAAAACAGGTAGCCGAATGGGTCGCTGCGGGTTTTGAAGCGACTCTTTCAAGCACATAAAAGAGAAAGTTCCTAAGCGCTTTCCAGCAGCTGTTAAACTCCAGATGAGCCTTGTATATGGCCTTCACAGGGTACTTATGGGCTTGCAATTTAAGACCTCGCCAAAAGAAGATCTAGCAAATGTCCAGATAAAGCTACTGAAGCTGCCAGATTCTGGTTGAAATCAGTCTTAATTATCCTAGCATTTTAATTCTTTTTTTAACCTGTTCCACATCCATCCATAATTTTGAATTGTGCAATGCTCTGATAAGAATCAAGAACATTCTCAATAAGCTTGCTGCTATTTATTTCTCTGGACTCATTCTCTGCCTGATGCTCTTGTTAGGTGAAAATTCATCCAGCATTGATGCATCACACCACCTTGGGATTGGCTGTTCCTGTTGAACTACAGCTGGTATTCTCTGCCAGGTGACTTTGGTGTCCTGTGGATTTTTTTGTTCTTGTTTTTTGCCTTTTTCAGTCCTCCCAGTTCATCTGCCGTTTATCTTATTTTATTTTAAAAAATTCATTCATTCATTTAAAGGTGGTGTTCCTTACAGTTGGACAAATTCAACAGTGTAGCTTTTCCTAATCTAGAAATGAAGTGGCAGGCAAGGGGCTGCACCTGTAGACAAGAAATCTGTCAATGCTAGAATTTTTTTAAATCCTAACAATCCTTAAGTGAAATCACAGATAGAGCATTTGTTCCCACAGTATAAAAATACAATAAGGATTGTGCTGCCACAACACATTGGATCAGGCCAAAGGCTGATCTAGTCCAGAATGATGGTTTAGGGTGGTGACTGACCAAATGCCTAAAGGAACAGCATTCTACTGCTTAAGCTTCCCAGCTTCTGATACATGAAGGCACACTGCCTTGAGGCTTGATTAGAATACAGTAAATATGGAAGGTATGGTGTCTAATGGCCCCTGGACGCCACCTCGTGTGCTAGCGAATTTCACAGTGCAAGTAGGTGATGTGTGAAGGTCCTCACATTGTCAAACCCACCCCACCCCCACCCCGGCAAGGTGAAGGGTGTTGCTGAGTGAGAGTTGTGCCGACATCACTTGGGTCTCTGGCTGCATCACTGGAGAAGGACATGAAGCCAGGCTCTCAAAAGCCCCAGATGAATCCATTTTGCTCTCGGTGGACCTCCACCACATGAAGGGTACAGGAGGAAAATAAAGCCGGCTCCTAGCCACAGAGAGGTCCCTTGGCTTTCCCCTTTCCCCAGTATCCTCCATCTCCCTAAAACACAGGTGGGACTTGGAAGAGGAAGAGGAACAGCCAGAGGTTTTTTTTTGGGGGGGCAGGCCCTACGAAGAGGACCATGTTGCAGGTGGCTACGTTAGGCCTATGATCTACCAATTTGTCTCACAGTAGTGGATTTTATGTGTGTTTTGTTGTTTGTGCCAACGGCGGGTCATTCCAGTCCACGGGAATCAACAGTGTGAGCTGGTAGCAGATGCAGCCTTTTCTCATCTTATTCATTTAATTTAATTTAATTTAATTATTTATCTGGCCCAAGGACTACTGTAATAGAAGGAAGCCACGGGCCCCCAGCAGATATGGCATTGCTTACGCACCTCCATGGAGTTGTCAACAGAGCGGACGACTCCTGTGCTGAGCCACCGGAATGCTATACAGTACCTCAGTGGTGGCCAAACTTCGGCCCTCCAGAAGTTTTGGACCACAACTCCCACAGTCCTTTTTCCTTGGCAATACAGGCTTGGAATTTGGGAGTTGTGGTCCAAAACATCTGGAGGGCCAATGTTTGACCACTACTGCAGTACCTGCTTAGCTGGATGTGCTGAGTCAACTCATCTGAGTCATGACGAAGCAAGCCCTGTGTGTCAGTTATTTGAATTGACTTTTCTGTTTACGGCCTGTGAAGAAGCCGTACAGGACAAACAGGCCACAGGGAAGAACCTCCCTTGACCACCTCCTCAAAGTGGATTCTTAACTGAGCTTGTAAGCTTTGAAGTGGTTTGTTTCTTTTAAGTTTTAAAAGACTTTAGGCATTTCAGTCCACTGGAGTGGAGGAAAACCTGGAAATGAATCAAGATTCTCTCTCTTTTTTTTAAAGACTCTTACACTTGCAGACGATGGGTGCTGGCCTTTACTCTTCTTCACTCAAAACCAGGGCAAGCCTTATGCAGCACAGTGCTCTCAAAATAATTCAGGTTACAACTTCGTCACTCCTTACCAGCCCTGCTGGAATGCATGGACCAAAATATGTGGAGGTCACTAGCATTATCTCTTAATTTGGGGTAGCCTTTTCTAAAGGGAAGAGCAGATGAGGATGAGCCAGCTGAGGTCTAACACAATTTTATTGAATAAAATTATAGGAATCAGATGGGGAATTCTCTTAAAGCAGAGAAGACCCCTAACAACCAAAAAACCAGAAGTTTTATAGATTTCAAACATAAATACTTACACCAACATAAGAGAGGTTTAATTACCTCCCCCCAAATCGAGCTGAGAACTCTTTTTACCATCCTTGGAAGGATGGAAGGCTGAGTCAACCTTGAGCCAGCTTCCTAAACACACCAGAACTGAGCTCAGGTCATCAATTGCAAGGAGATCAAACCTATCCATCCTGAAAGAAATCAACCCCGAATGTTCACTGGAAGGACAGATTTTGAAGCTGAGACTCCAGTACTTTGGCCGCCTCATGAGGAGAGAGGAGTCCTTGGAAAAGTCCCTGATGTTGGGAAAGATTGAAGGCAAAAGGAAAAGAGGATGGGAGAGAATGAGATGGTTGGACGGTGTCATCGATGCAACCAATATGGATTTGACAAAACTCCTGGAGGCAGTGGAAGATAGGAAGGCCTGGTGAGCTCTGGGCCATGGGATCACGAAGAGTCAGACACGACTGAACAACTGAACAACAACAAGGACTAGAAATGTAAACCTTCTGGAAAATTTTGTAGCTCAGGAAATAATCCATTTTTTCTCTGGAAAAAAATTGAAATTTTTGAAAAAAATGAAAAAAAATGCTACATCAGCTACCACCCCCTATTACAGCTTGAAAGTCATTTTGTTACTTTAGGAACATAAAATACGACAATGGACAATTTGACTTGGCATCAAATTATCATAACTAGCATATTAGCTTCTTTCCAAGTGCTAGCAAACTGTTGAATAATTATTTTTTCTTCTTTTTAAATAATAGGTTGTATTGTGTTGTTGTACTGTGTTTTTATTGTTGAATATATGGTTTTTATATTTCCTTCTTGCATATGGAGAGCATTTTTTACCAAAACAAATTCCAGGTGTGTCCAACCACACTTGGCCAATAAAAGGATTCTGATTCTGATTCTGATTCTGAAAATATATAGTGTATTCAAACAATTATTACAAACAGAATTTACTTTTTATAAATTAATGTAGGTAAATGACTCAATTTTCTGGAATCAGATAAATGTAAACTCTTACCTTTTTAAATAAAGTTAATTCAATTCAATTTAATTAATTATATACTCTCAGGTTCTTTTTGTTGCTCTATATTTTCTTCCAGTGCTTTGAGGCCTCCTGAAGAGGACAGAACAGAACCAAACATACCCACCCACATGCAAAAATAAAAGTGAAACTTTTTTCTTTTTCTAGTGACAATAGCAGCACCTCCTAAAGGAAGAAATGCATCTTGTTTTTGCATTGGACAACTCAGTTTGTAACCTAGGACTTGCTTGTCCTCAGTGCACAGAAATTAGAATAATCTCACACTATGCATATTTTTTATAAATTGTTTGGAAAATATTTTAACACCCTGTCTTAAAATATTTTATTCATCATGTTAAAATATACATTGCATAATCATTTTTTCTTTTTCTTATTTCAATTTTTCTATTTTTTCAGGAAAAAAAGCCAAAAAGGCTTAAGGAAAATAAATGGGGAATTTCCCCCCCTGAATTTTTCTCTCCCCCCCCCCGGGCCTTCACATCGCTAAGTAGGACCCCCACATTCACTGATTCATTAATCACTGATTCAGTTATCCACGGTTGGCAGATAAAAAAATTAAATAAATAACTCAGCAGCTGCAAATAAGCTACTGTCACAAGCAGCAGCCATAAAGCAAGCTATTGACACAAAATAGCAGGAGGGGGGGTTGGTGTTCTCTCTTATCCACTGTTTTCATTATCCACATGAATGCTGGAACCGATCCCCAGTGGATACCGGGGTCCTACTGAACTGCAGTTTAACCACTGCATTGCAGCTGTTTCATTTTCGTTTTTAAAAATAGGAACTTCGAAGCCTAATAATCCCTAGCACAGAATCAGGACCCCAAGCTTTATTTTAACTGCCATTATATTTTAATTTAACTGTCGTAGTAGAAGATTGCAGTCTTTCACCCACTGAATCAGGTAAAATATTATAAGAATGCGGCCTCAACAGGCTGGGTAAATATTTGCTTGAGACACTAAATTTATCTGCTTTTTTTTTTTTGCTGCTGGCTCATACTATTTGGGGAAATTCTTATGGATCTTGTCACAGTCCACATGGACTTTCCCCGTGCTCTGTAATCTGACGTCACCTGTAACAACTTGACCATCTCAATGCTTTTCCCAGATCACTTTGGACCAGTTTAATGATGAGGGTGATGATGTGCTGCTAAGTCAGTTTTGACTTTTGCTGACTGTTTCCAGGGATTCCAGATGAAGAATGCTGTCCTGAACATAGAAGTGGTTTCCCATTCCTATTCTACTGGGAGCGCCATGGGACTGTGCAGCTTGCCTAAGGCTAAACAAGCTGGCTCTTCTTCTGGAAGGTGCTGAGAGGAATCGAACTCCCAACCTCAGATTCTGCAGCCACATACGTTAAACCCTTGAGCTATCCAGACTGCTGACCAGTTTAATAGGACCCCCTGAGTCACAAAAAAAGATGCAAAGAAAGATCCTTGAACCTTTCTCTGTCTTTTTGCACATTTCATATGCTGTACTTGCGTGATGTAGTGGATGGACCAATGGACTAGGACTCAGGAGGCCTGTGTTTAAATCCCCACATGGCCACAGGAACTCACTGGTAGGCATTGGTAAAACTGCTCCTTAAGTGTTTCACTTAATAGGGTCGCTATAACTCAAGTGCAACTTGATGCGAGGAGTGGTCAAAATTTAGGTTCCCCGGATGTCATTGGACTATAATTCCCATCAGCATTAGCCAACATAGCCAATAGTGGCTGCCTTTGGACCCTTTCAAAGGAGAAAGGCAGGGCAAATTATTTTAAATAAATTAAATAAATTAATGGTGAGGGATCAGGAGAGCTGAAATTCCACTGTGTCCATCCCTGATGACTCACTGGAAGGTTTAGGTCAGAATAACCACAGCGATAGGTAAATCTCTAACATTAAATTCATTTTTTACCAAAATAGCTGAGAGCCAAGCAACATCCCAGTTTGTAGCCTGCATTGGTCTCCCACCCTCCATTCAGTGTTTATGTTCGTTGCTGATCTAGCAGTTTGTGCATCTTTCATATCTAATTCTTTGCTCTGCTGATCCAAGCCTTCTTCAGCCCCAGCAGCAATGTTGAAAAGGAGGACGTCGGGGTGGGAGGGATCCTCTCCCCTTTTCTCTTCCATCTCCATTTTATTTCGCTATGCGGTGATTTGGAATTGAAGGCACCACACACATGATTTTGCTCTGCTTCTCTGAGCCATTGACCAGTGTCCTATGACTAGTCACAATTCAAGAAGATCCACTAAATTAACTGCCGAAGAGTAAGCCAACACTCATGTAAATTCTATTTATTCAGTATGTCTACTCTGCTTGGGACTAGGGTATTTGCTGCTGTGACTGATTACATATCTCCCTTGTTTGTTTTTAAATGGCCTTATATGGATGGTTCTCATACAGCAAAGAGTTGAAGTGGAGCCTGAATAGACAGTATTTTAAGCTTTTACGGTATGTTGCAAATATACTGAAATGCAGGTGTAGTATGCAAGATTAGACGTACAGTAGTGTAATAAATTAAGAAGGTGGGAAGGGAAGGGGCAGTCATTGTAGATGACACTTAAATCCCCATGGAGCATTTGCCTCAATGGCTTCCATTCCACCAGGACTGTGTCTTCATCAGGCCCTTTGTGAATAGATTTAGAAAATGGAATACGGTACATCTTTTCTGTCATCCTGGGAAGGCCACGAGTCCCTGAACTTTCATACCTGGAAGGCAACTGGTTCCTAATTTCCCCCCTTGCCACCTGTTCCCTGCATCCTGCTTTGCATCACTTCAAAGGAGTCCTGAGATCAGGAAGACTTCAAGGAGGAGACTAACCCTCGAACTTTATATTTGGTTTATCTCTTTCCTATATGGTACCATAGTGACCAAATGGATTGTCTCTTGGAGTTAGGAAGACGGCAGGTGTGTGTGCAGATTAAGGCAGCTGGCCAGAAAAGCTATCTTTTGTCAAATTCCAAATGTCCTTTGTGCTACAACTGCTCATTGCCCTTGGCACTGTGGTGAAAATGCCCTGCCACCTTTCCGGTCCGTCCAATTTGTATTAGTTATGCATACATTTTTCAATCCCGGCAAAATGCCTGAACTCCCAGCTTGCTATGTGCTACCTTGCTTTCTGTGACAAATAGAGCTTGCATTTCTATAGCTAGATTCCACTGCTACAGGATATCCTTCAGAGCCTCTTGGGTGTTCTAAGATGTGTACTTTGGGGGTAAGGCAGTGTCCCAAAACCTTGCCTTCCCAACTGACTTGGTGCTTCCTCTCTGCTTCTCTATTCTTTAAGTCCAATTAAGTGGTAGGCACCGACCTGTGTTTTTAAAGGGTTTGATTTCAGCTGGTTGTTTTTGTAATATGAAGAAACATCTAATTAGAGATGGGCACGAAACAATTTTTTTTTGTTTCATTATTCATTATTCAGTTTGTTATGTAACAAAATGAATAACGACCATAGGGGCAAATTTAACACGAACCAAACTGAACCGAGAAAAATTGGTTCAGTTAGGTTCGTTTTGTTAATGGAGGGGGGCGGAGATGTCTCCTACCTGGTGCTAGTCTGGAGGTCTGGTCTTCTGGGATGGCAACCAGGAAAAAAAGTTGACAGCCGCGCTGCAGCTGTAGCATGGCCATGTGGTTGGCAGTAAAAAAAGAAAAGAAAAGAAAAAGAAAAGAAAAGAAATAAAAATAATAAAAAGGAGCGCCGATGAGGCCCCAAGGATGGTCTGGTCGGCACCTTAAAATAATAATAATAAATAATAATAATAAACCCAGCGCCGACCGGGCCCCAGGGGCCGCGCGGTCGGTGCTGAAAGAAAAAAATAAAAAGCCCCGCACTACAGCTGTAGTGCGGGCCTCAACCCATATATATATATATATATATATATAAAAGGGAGCAACGACCGGGCCCCAAGGGTGACCTGGTAGGCACCCTAAAATAAAAAATTAAATTAAATTAAATTAAAAAAAACCAGCATCGACCAGGCCCCAGGGAGGTCGGCACTGAAAGAAAAACAAAAAACAAAAGCTGTAGCGCAGGGCAAACCCGGAAGTGAACAAATAAAATAAAAATCTTAAAAAAAATTAAAAGGAGTGCCGACCAGACCCCAAGGGTGGCCTGGTTGACTCGGCACCCTAAAATAAGGGGGGAACCCCAGCGCTGACCAGGCCCCAGGGAAAGTGCAGTGGACACTAGGGAAAAAGGGGTAAAAACAAATAACGAAACAACGAAACAATTTTTCCAGAAAAATTCGCAAAAAATGAAACAAAACAAGCTGGCCTCCTTAACGAAACGAAACAAAACAAAACACCATTTTTTCAATTCATGCCCATCTCTACTTTTAATGCAGAGGCTGGCTGATGCTCGATCGACTCCAAGTTAGAGCAGGTCTTTTTGAATCCACAGAACCTGTGGAGGAGTTGACTCACTAAATTACCACCAATACTGCATCAATGGGCCTACTTTAGTGCAGTTTGCTAGGCTAAGCAACAGAATTTCAGCCAGTGAGTCTTGCTGTAACTGGAACCAGCTTTTTGTTCTCAGAAAGGCAAACTAATACTTGCGGTGTGGTATGAATATGATATCCTGATTTACCCCCTGAGGGATAGACTGTGCTGTCACAAGGAAGACTTTCATGCCATTTCAGATTTGCTATTGCAGTGCATCCTCTTGGGGGTTGTGGTGATCTTTGGGGTGCCCCCTCCCCCGAAATGCACATCCCATTCATTCAAAATCTTCACAGCCGAGACCAGCACGGCATGGATTCTCCAGATTCCTATAAGACTTCTTCCTTTGCTTCTGGCGGGAGGCCCATGGCAGGCCAGCAGAGGGAATCTGAGGCAGGCAACCAAAGGGAAAGCCACCGCAAAGCCACTTGAAAAGTTAGGCCACTTCCAGATTCATGAGGCAGAAGGCATATGATGAAAATGAGCCATCATTGACTCGTCTGGAGTGAAGGGCATTCAGTGGTGGGAGGCATGGCAGTAATTCCAAGAAGAAATCTGTAATTCACTTTCATCTCTATGTGTTTTTAAAAATATATAGATATACATATTCATACATTCTAAAAATTTTATCTGCCAACCATTTACCTGAAGACACATCCGCCCTCCACTGCCGTCCTCCACTCACCACACACCCCTTTCCCTGGAACTCAGAGCAAGCATCAATTTAAAAAAAAACAAAGCGTAAAAATAAATGTGGAAGATGCAATATAAAAGTGCCTATCTCAAAATTCCAGTTCAGCTTCTCTCAGGGGCCAAATTATATATGACCTTCAGTTGTATGTAGTTTTGATTTGATGGCTTTTCTCTTCCCTTTCTTATCCCAGATGTAGCTGCAGAGGATGAAATATGTGGACTGACAAGCTAGTTTTTTTGTTTTTGTTTTAAAACCTTTTTCCTCCAGACCTTTCCTGGTTTGAAACAAAAAACTTTCCCTTCACCTTCCCTGTGCCTGCACAGGTTTACACCACCAATGTTAAGCAAAGGAAAACATTTAGGAGAGAAAAACTTGTGAAGTCTGTTTTCCTGTGCCTATCTTCCAGTAAAAAAAATTGTCTATGTATATTTATTCGGAGGGGGTTACAGCTTTTTCCATTTGCCTCAAGAATGACTAACTAATAAAACACGGTACAACATAAAAGAATTAGATCTATAAAAAAACTGCTGTAGAATAAAACCTGAGAGCAATGAGCCACTTGTTCAAACGATGTGGGATATTGTTTGACTTTTAATTTGAAATATTTATATTCCATTTTTCTGGTTGCACAAAAGAGCATAAATGCAGATGCAGTATATATGAGAACCTCTTTGGGACTATTTGGGGAGAAAAGCAGGCTAGAAATAAATAAATAAATAAATAAATAAATAAATAAATAAATAAATATCTACCAAAGAAGATATTAAAAGAAAGAATCTAATTTACTATTAAACTTAAGCAATGGCCTTTAAAACCTGGGGATAGAACTTGCACCTTGAAGGAACTAAAGAAAGTGCATAACTGTACAGGAAGTAAATTTCACAGCTGGGATACCAGCACAAAGAGTGCACCTGGCAGGCCTTTGAACCATAGGCCCAAAGTCCTAAAATACAGGGAGAAGGAAATGCGAGTGCCATAGAAGACAGATTACTTGTGTGACAGGGCTGATGAGTGTTGACACAAAAAAGTCCTTTTTTTCTTTTTTCCCCTGCTGCTATGTATTCAAATGTTTATTTATTTATTTATTTCAGAGTATTTTTACCCTGCCTTTCTCCTTGGAAAAGGACCCAAGGCGGCTTACAGTAATGCGGGACAATATACAGTCCAGTACAATTAAGACATATTCAAGTACAGTATTGAGAACAGGGAATTGAGGGACATCTTACAGCAATATAAGACAACATTACATTAAAGCTACAAGAGAATGCCAGCAGTTAAAGTGAGAGCAAAAATTCAATGTAAAAGTAATGTGTGATGGAGACTAACATTGAAAACACAGTGTCAATGCAATCACACAAGGTTATAAGTGGTTATAAACAAAAAGTCTTATACAATCATGTATGGCAGATTCATATAGTAGTCAGATAACAGGTAGTCCTTCATTCAGGGAAGGCTTGCCTGAAGAGGAAGGTCTTTGCCTGTTTCTGGAAAGACTGCAGAGATGGGTCAGTCCTGGCTTCCAGTGGGAGGGAGTTCCAAAGTCTGGGAGCAGCAGCCAAGAAGGCCCTTTCATGTGTTCTTCTGAGAATCACCTGTGAAGTTGGCGTGATGGAGAGAAAGCCCTCTCCTGATGACTTTAGCACCCAAGCCGGTTCATAGGCACATTGGGCCAGGAAGCGCCTATGACTGGCACTCTAGTTGATTTATTTAATATATTTTACCCCGTCTTTTTCTTCGAAAAGGAGCCGAGGTGTCTTAAGTAATTAAAAGAAAGTATTTAGAGATGACAATGGTGAGTATGCAATGGTCTATGGGGCTGATGGCACAATCCTGTTCCCAGGTCCACCTTGCAAAAAGGAAGATGATTGGGCATACAGTAAGTTGTTCCTGAATTTTAGGCACTTTGGTGTATGGTTTGGGTCACTAATACTGCTGTTGCTGCTGCTGCGAGGAGGTGGAGGAGGAGAGGAAACTACTTACTGTTTCTCCTTGGAAAGGGAAGGACTAGAAGAGGAGAGCCACCAGGTGGAGAGGAGCGTGGAAGAGAAAGGAAGGAGGCAACAAGAGAAGCTGAGATGGACCAAGAGCGGGGGGGATGGAGGGTGGCAGTGACCAAGAAAGCAAGGCTAGGGCAGCCGTGTGACCTCTTTTGCATCCGAAGATGTTCCTCTGTTGGAAGAGCTTTCTGATCCAAGGCTCCTTTGAAGATGAAAACCCAGAGGGAAGGAGATGGGAAACCTGAATGTTGCCCATCCCAACTTAGCAACCCGTGGGCGGCAGAATCAGCTGGTGCAGAGGTTGGCCATCCATAGTCTACCTCCAGCTGAGATGTACTGTACTATAATTCTCTTTCAGTTATAAAGCATCATGCCCAAGAGTGCATTTGTAGCTTTAAATTTGAATATGTAATTTTCTGCAAATCCATGGTATCTTTTTGGGGGGAGGGATGGGCCCCCTAATTGGGAACAGCCCTCCCCCTCCTCCCAACCAGGGCATCATACCCTCAAACCTAGCAAAGCCACGTGGTCTGAAAGAAAGGGAGCTGCAGAAAGGGTCAAGGTCTTAATGAATAGGTATATGGGGAAAAGATGGCTTTTCAGTAGGTTATTTCAGAGTTCAATGTAGGTTATTTCAGAGTTCAAAGGACAAAACCAGGACTTTGGGCTGAATCTGGAAATAGGCTGGCAGAGAGTGAGCCAATTTTAAATGCCTACCTGTTGTATTTTCAATTCATTGAATGTCTGCGTAGTCTCCAAAGGTGGCCCCCATGCATAACACATGACAGTAGCCACGTCCAGGTGTCACCAGAACCAGAGTGGCCCGCGGACCAGATGGGCAGTATATAAATCAAACAAATAATGAAATAATGCAATAAGAACATAAATGAGTGGTCAATTATTGCCCCAAAGAGGGTTGTATTGCATCTGGCAGGCTGTTGTTACAAGGAGTGCACCCTGGTAGTAAGTACAGCCAACACCAATTTTTGGTGATAATGGAGGTGATCTGGATCAGAGAATACAACTAGTCTTGTACTTTCCTCTTCTCTTAAAAAAAAGATACTGAAGTGGGAAAGGGAGCTTATGAATCGACCATTTTCCAAGCTCCTTTCTGTTCCAGCACCTATACTGAAGTAACATTAAAATGATGGATAGTAGAGACTTCTCATTAAGACTGCAAACACCCATTGAGCAAGGCATTGCTTGCAGATGAAAACTGACTGAATAAAGTACACTCGGCTGTCTGCAATGAAAACTGTGAAAATTTTGTCTACTCCCCCCTTTTTTTTCCCTCTGCAAGATTTTGCTGTGTTAAGAGCCCTTAATTTATTAATTGGCTGGTATCTGAAAAGTCAGATGACTTTCATCAACCAAGGCATCATTTGATGGGTCTCGATTGTTATACATTTATTCCTTTCTCCCTTCTCCTGGTAATGAACATCCCGAGCTATTATTCATGGGTTTTTTATTTTCTGCAGGGCTTGAGCCAGTAGGCAGGGAGTGCATAGAAGCGTGAGATATCACACTGTCCTATAATACATCTGCATTATCTATCAATTATTGCTATTAAGTGAAGAGAGTGTGCTTAACCCTGCTAAGATAACACAGCAACGTCAACGGTGAGGCAATTAAATCTCACATATGGCATGGCTTGCTACCAGCCATGCCCTACAGCAGCCTCCTTATGTTAAAAGAGGGGCAGGGTGGGAGATGGGGAAGGAAAGAGGCATAAATCAAACTCTAAGGATGGGAACAAAGAGAGGTCGGCATGGTTGCCAAATGCGTAAGAGGCTGCTGCAGCTGTGCCTTTTAGAAAACCTTTGGTAGCAAAGACGCAGGGCAGATCACATTGGAGAGGGTCACTTCCTTAAAGCAACACCTCCACCTGCTGAGGAATCCTCCAGTTTAGCCACCCCCCCCCAAAAAAAAAGCAAAGCAAAGCAAAGCAAAGTGTTCTGCTTATATACCATCCCATACCACTCTGGGCTGTTTACAGTTTTGATTACAGTATGCAGGCTACACATTGCCCGACCCCACCCCCAGTAAGCTGGGTACTCATTTTACTCACCTCGGAAGGATAGAAGACTGAGTCTTCTGATTTTTAGTCAGCCCCATGGTTTTGTTGTTGCACTGCAAGGGACTACCACAGGCAACCCTTGGGAAATTGTTCTACAGCCGCGCTTCTCAGCCTCGGGTCCCCAGGAGAGGTGGGCACTGTGTGTTTTGTACAAAGGTTACCCTCAAACTGGAGGCAACAGTCAGGCCCTGGGGCCGCCATCGAAGCTTAAGAAGCCATAAAAGTGTGCAAGCAGCCACAGAGGTGGTCGGAGAGTTAGAGACAAGACAAGACACGCACAGCACACCCCATCCTTAGCTGCCCCATAAGCAACTTTAAGTAGAATAAACTTGATTCTCGCCCATTGGCAGTTGCTTACAATCTCTTCCCTCTTGAATTATTTTCTAAGATAATTTATCTTCTATCCGATTGATTGAGAAGGGTCAGAATTTCTCCAAAGAAAAATCTTCTGGACCACATAAATGTAAATGATAAGCTCCTAACTCAGTGTTAGGGGTGTAAAAAGGGAAAGGATGGTGTTACCTCAGCTGTGGGCCATGGCCCACAAGCGGTGGGGATGTCAGTGCTGCTCCAGAGGCACCCACTCACCACTCCCTTTCAGAAAGCCAACCCAGGTGTCCATGTGATGACTGGCTTTCTACACATGTCAGAAATGGGGGGGTTCCCCTCAGGTGCCAAGATATTACGCAGAGAGCTAGGTTGACCACAGAACTTTGTAATAACACATTTCAGGTAGCCGTGCAACCTGTATTGTGTAGCTTTGGGGGATAATGAAGACATTGAGCAGGGGATAATGAAGACATTTGGAGGAATTGTTTGGGGGGGATAGTTTGTCATTATTCCATCTTTTAACATATTACTAAAATGTCGCTCGTTATAAAACTAGAATTGTGAGCCAATGTGGTGTAGTGAATAGACATGGGCTTGGACTCAGGAGACCAGGGGCTGAAGCATTGCTCAGCCATTGAAATGCACTGCAGACAGGAGTGGCACTGGTAAAGCCACTTCTTCAATATCCCACATACCTAGAAAACCTTGTTAAGATCATCAAAAGTCAAATGCATCTTGGTGGCACGTAACAACGTTAATGAGTAGCTGTCATTAATGAGTAAAATGTCAGTCACTTTAAACTTGATTGATCAAGCAACCTGTCATGCCAAGCAATTAGTATTTTTTAAAATAAAGGATTATGAGTAACAAATGGTGTTCAACACATAATTGGTACAATTGCATCATTGAAAAATGCAGGTAAATGCTCACTTATCCTCCCAAGAAAATCCCTGACGTTCTTTTTCCTGCCTCTTATCTTTTTATTCCGGGGTGATCAAAGCGTGGCTCTGGAGATGCTTTTGGATCATGACATCCCTCATCCCTCAACACTGTGCTTTTGCTGCCAGAGCAACAGAACAACAGTCAGAAGGCCAAACATTCTATTCTTCCTGCTGTAAGGACTGTTTATTTGCAGGCTGCTTACTTTCATTTTTTTTTAAAAAGTTAACACTCTAGACCTGCTGCCAGGGATGTTGCCAGTCTTTGGGTCGGAGTCCCAAGCTCACATTTGAGTCCTTGGATCCAGGCCCTGAGTTCCAAGCCCTAAGACCAAGTCCCATGTCCCTGTTAAAAAGCTTTCCATAAGCTTTTAATTTTTTTTTAAAAAAGGCTTTTTAAAAATTAAAAATCTTTTACGTACCATCTCCTACTCCCAAACCAGCCTCTTTTATCTCTAGAGGGGAGCTCTACCTTACCCCAAGAGGCCCCATAAGGAGTCATAGAATCAGAGAAGAGTGAAGTTGGAAGGACCCTACAAGGCCATCTAGACCAGTGGTTCTCAACCTGTGGGTCCCCAGATGTTCCTGGACTGCAACTCCCTGAAATCCCTTCCAGCACAGCGAGTGGTGGAGACTTCTGGGAGTTGCAATTCAGGTACATTTGGGGACCCACAGGCTGAGAACCACTGATCTAGACCAACCCCACTGCTTGATGCAGGAATACATATCGAAGGAGATCTGCCAGGTGGTTGTCCAGATTTCTCTCAAATGCCCCTACTGTCTGGAGCACTCACCACCTCTTGATGTAATTGGTTCCATTGTTGTACTGCTCTATCAGAGGAGGAAAACAGGCCCTTCACCAGGGCAGCAAAGTTTATGTCTCAAAGCATGACAAGAAAGCCAAAGCAGCCATCTTGGGAAGGAGCCACCAGTTGAGCTTCCTTCCCCATCAATACAGTTCCTCTTCCTCTTTTCAAAATACTTGCGACTTTGACCTGTTTTCCCCCTCCATCTATCTCACCTGGGGAAGATCCTGATCTTCGGAAGGTCTGGCTTTTCCTCTTCCTCCTGTCACGTGACTGAAGGTGTGGGATAGCAGTTCCCACGTACAATTTTTTTAAAAGCACAGTTCAGCCCCATGGCCAGCAGGTGGCGTTAGGATTAAAATAAAAAGGACCAGCTGACTGGCGCTAGGGGTGGGGGACGTTAAACAAACAGCGCCCCATTGGCCAGCTGCCTGGCACTAGGAGGGTGTGGGAAAATAAAAATAAAAAATAAAAATAGCGCCAGACCAGCCAGAGGACAAGCTAACTGGTGCTAGGGGTGGGGGAAGTGAAAAAACAACAACAGTGCTTGATCGGCCCCAGGAACAGCCGGTCAGCACTATGAGAAAAAAAGAAAAGAAAACCGGATCATCTATGCGGTCCCACGACGTCTGCCTCCTTAAAAGGTGGATTTTTTAAGCAAGGCAACAAAAAAAATTCCTACCTCTCCAGTAAGTCATCAGGAATCCCTCAGGCGTTCCCCACCCCACCTCCATACCAGCATTAAAAACAGCAAATATAATAATAACAAATTGAAGAAGAAATAGTTTCCTGCCCTTTCAGGAAAGAATGTTCACTTCTATTCATGAGTTACTATCACAGATGTATGCAGAAACTTCACAAAGGGACCACAACAGGGGCAGGTTTAAAATTTGTTTTCCAGAAAGTGCCACAGTTGCTGCTTTCTTGACATTCCTGTGAACCTCTAATAATTCTTTAGGAGAGCAGAAGCTTGGGACGCTATATCTGAGCCTGTCTCCATGATCCGTCACCTTTAACCCACTAATTCCCTATATAATAAAAATGATTTTTAATTTTTCTATTTGACATGGTAAAAATTAAAAGCTATCCGCAAGGGATACCTAGTTATAGAAATCTTTTATTTATGACCATTGTCCTCTCCACTGAAGAGAAGAAATTCAACTGCATTGATTTAAGCTTTCTGAAAAACATACTGCATTGGTGGAACAAAAATATGTACCGTACTGTATATGTAAAACTAATCTGTGTTACCTTGAAAACAGCAAACTTGGTAAAAAATATTGCTGGCTAAGCAAACCACCTGAATTTATTTTACACCGCCTTGTGTGTGCCATCTAGCCTTTGCAGTATATTCCATCCTTCTAAGTCTACGCAAAAGTAAATTCCCATTGGATTTAGTGGGATGTTACATTCCCGTACACATGGCAGGGTTGCTTATAGTCTTGCCTACCCCTCTTATTGTGGGCATTTAGGAGGATTAGGCTGAAGAGCAGCTTTTTGTGATAATTTGCCTTGGGATGCTGTTTAGAGATGGAAAGGAAGGAGATCAAGGCAGGGAGAGGTGGGGAGAGGCAAGGAGGAGAGGCCAAAGACAGCACAAAACCCTACAAGATTCTTCCATGCTCTCCTTGGGAAAGTGCTTGTGGTCTTGTGAAAAGCAGCAGCTCCCAGAGGCAGGTAGGAATTTCGTTTCCTTTTCAACCTGCAGTGGACTGGCCCAATATTCTTAGTCTAATCCTGGATCAATTGTTTGCTTTCTTTTGGTCTTGGACTCCTGGCCTTTGGTGCACGATCTCTGATCTGCAGAGAGAAGTCGGTGAAGGAGGAGCACAACATGAGTCATCCTTATGATTCCTCCCTCCCTCCCTCCCTCCCTCCCCCTTCTCACGGTCTGGGCCACCTGCCCCACCCTCAAAAGGCAGACCCCCCTGTTCTACTTCCAATTTTAAAAAGGGGGAATTACAACCTTGGCTAGCCCGGGCAGAAAGGAACTTAAGGCTTATTACTAAGTGGCACGGGTTGGTGTGGGCTAAAGGGGGTCAACGTGGGGTCAGGTCGAAGTGCAATACAGGCACTCCTCACTTAACAACCAGGTTTCATCCTACAAACAGGTCGAGTCAAGTGGTTGTTAAGTGAGGAGCTTAAAGGCGGGTGGCTTGTGGTGGGTTGAGGCTGCCCACCTTGCAGGCAGGCTGGAGTGGGGAGGCTCTCCAGGAGGCCACGGGAGAAGCAGAACAAAAAGGAGGGAAAGAGGAGGATGGAGGTGACTGATGCTCCATCCCACTCCTCCCTGGTGGAGGCACTGTGATCTTCACATTGTGATCCCTTCCTGTCCCTTGGAAGCAGAGGAGGAGGAGGAGGAAGAAGAAGAAGGTGGGATGCCACAGTCCTGCTTCCTTGTCTCCAACCTGCTCACAAGGTAGGTGCAATTGGACGCTTTGGCCCAGGCCCTGTGGGCTGGAAGAGCAGGTCCTTCCTGAGGCAGCCATTAGGCAGTGGCAGTAGCTTCAGCTGCTGAAGCTGGTTGTAAGTCCAAGCAGTTATCAGATGGGTAGGTCATTTACTGAGGGGTGGCTATTTGCCATTTGGTGTAGTCCTTGCATCCAAATGGCAGGCTGGAACTCCAATGACCCTATTAGGTCCAGCTCCTTCCTGTATTGTGAAGTGGCTTACTAAGCAAGCCACTTCAGGATACTGGCAAACTGAACACCTCCTCTGCTCCTCAGCAGATAAATCATCTGCTCCATCAGAACAATCTGACTGCATGGAGTTCCTTGACTGTTTTAAAAACATTTTTTTTTAAAAAAAATCTTTTTCTTAAAGTGACACAGTGATTCAGCAATAGTTTGCCAGAGTTGTAAAAACAAAACAGAAAACCCACTTCCCCTTCCCCTCCACCAATGAACAGAGGAAGTGTTCAATTTACCAATACCCTGAACCGCCTCGCTTTACAATATCAGAAATCTCAGTCCAAGTTGCGTTGACAGCCAGGACTGGGCCATTTTTGTCCATTCCCAGCAATCCCATAGGCCAGAAATGGACCAAAACAGAGTGATCCTACTTGCTCCAAAAAAGTAGAAGCCTCTGACAAGGGCTCCGAAATGTGCAGATAAGACTGCTTTCGGGATGGTTCAGTTTGTTCCAGCAATTATGATGTGTGATTGACAGCAGGAAAAAAAAGAGTGAAGCAAGCTAAACAGTGGGGCAAACGCACACCTGATTGAGCCCTTAGTTCTGTCACTACCAAATTAACTATTGATGAAAGTCACCCATCAGTTACTTCTAAGCTATTCTCAGGTTCTGCCAGCTACAGCTCTTAGTGCTTCAAAATCCTTAGAGACGAAGGACGTACCAACCTGCTCTTTCGAAATTTGGTGTTACTCAATTAAAGTTAGTCTATTTCCCTTGAAATCTGTCTAGCCTTTTGCATTTAGAAGAAACCGTGCGTTGGCTTTTAATTACCTCTGTCATTGAAGCCTCACTTCAAGTGAATTTGGGAAGCAACATTGCCAGTGAAGTGCATAAGAGTTCATTGGGTCATTTCAAAGGAGGCTCTTTCAAGGGGCTTCTCCTCCCTCACAGATGCTTCAGTTTCTCTGATCTCCGAGACATGGTGCTTGTCAACCCATTGCAATCATATTCCTGTCTTCTTGTTTTACTGTCATGGGATATCCATGGTCCCCACCCCACCTCCATCCCATCTCACAAGAGCCCAAGTGTAGAAGATCCCTGCTGGGGTGCCTTTGTGCCAGGTCAGGTTGTTGTGATCATCTGTCCCCATAGATGTGGATTAAATTGAACCCCCCTATAGATTCACACGCCGCCTTTCCATACTGATGAGTTTAGAGGCACGTAGCATCTGTGTAGTGATGCCTGCAGAAGAAGAAACACTTTGAATGGGGAACAACTCCCACTCTTCTTTGAAGTCTGCTTTAACATGGCTGCTTTCACACGACCCCTAAAATCCGATGCAAAGTACTGGCAGATGTGGAGCATAAAATTGTTTTCCCACCATCATCGGACTTAAAAAAAATAATAAAGTACGACCACGACCACTTAAGTGCGCCCCAGCGCATTTTACAAGTACCTGGTCTTGAGGAGGAAATTTTTTTTCTGATGCGGATTTTAAAGCTGTGAATGCCTGGCTCTCCTCCACCTTCTGTTTGTTTTTGTTGTCCACCCCCCGCGCGCCTTTAACAGACAGGAATCCCCTGGGCTTGCTGCCCACGGCAGGTGGAGGTGAGCCTGCATTTTTTCTCCCTCCCCTCACTACAGAGAGGAGCAATAGAATCGGAGTGCGGGAGGGTGGGAACACAGGAAGCAGAACAAAACCCACATGATCTCTGGTTGGGGGAATCTGATTTTAAGTTGCCAGTGGATTTTAGGGGTCGTGTGAAAGCGCCCATAGAAACAAGACTTCAGGGTGGAATGCAGAAGGTTGCTGGGAAAGGTAATAGAGAAGGTGGATCTTAAGGGAAGGTGAAGGGTGGTGGGGTGGTGGGATAAAAATGCCAAGTGCCCAGGGTAATGGGAAATGGGCGCTGGGGAAAATCAAGCTGGCATACTTAGAGATAGGAAGATTTGGGAGTAGAATTGTGTTATGCGGAATTGAATTAATTATTTAGAGTTAACTAACAAGCTATGGTCTTCCTCTTCCTACTTGAGCCTATCAATCATCCTGTGAGGTGGGTCAAAGGAACTGGAAGGCAAAGCAAGTGAAAGATTTGAAGAGACGGAGAAAGCAAAATGAATAAATAAAGCAACGCACACATCCTGGCTGAATAATGAGGTCTGACAACATGAAATTGTGGGAGCAGAATAAAAATAGAGTTGGCCCTATATTGACCGGGGGTGGGGTGGGGTGGGGCTGAGGCATTCTACTGATATTCTGAATTATGTAAGAAGATGCAAAAACCAGGATGCTAAGCAGCACTGTGGAACTGGCTAGGAAAGGGGCTGGGAAATTGACAAGATCACGGGACTACACAACTGACTTGGAAGGATTTGGACAAACAGGGAAAACACTGACAATGGAATGCTCCGGTGGGAGTACCTGGAAAGGACTGCAGCCAAAGAGAGGAGGAGAAAGGTTCACACAGGGCAATGTCCTGCCAGCCTCTTATAGAAATCGTGACTGGTTGATCGCCACAGTGCTGTGATTTGACAATAAAATGGCATTTGATTTAAAGCCGCAAAGCAACAGCCAGAGATGACAGGGACTGCCCCGTCTGGTCCTCAGGACTCTCCAGGAACTAGAGGCCAAGAAGGGTGGTGGTGGTGGGTTGGTGGGTTGGTTTTGGGTGGGCGTCTCTTCTCATCCCAAATACCTCTGGGTGCCTGCCCAGAGCAAACTGCAGAGAACAGGCCAGAAAGTCCTGCTAGTGTTGCACTGCAGACCTTTTCTCCTCATCTGCCGGAATCACTGCAGCACCTGAATGCTGGCCTGGATGGATCGTTGGTCTTACGTTTCTGGCAGCTGTTATGTTCTTCCCCCTGCTTGATTCACACCAAGGGGCTCCAGGGGCCTCTTCTTTGGGATGAAAGGTGCTTTATGATGTAGTTACCGCACAAACATATCCCAGCCACTAGAAATCATTCCGTGCAAGAGTTGTGGCTTTAATTCCAGCACCTCCTTGGCTCCGGCCCAACTCGAGTGATTGCTTTCGGCGTCCAAAAGGAACCTCTCGGTTTTCCTGTGAATAATACCGCACTTTGCAGACATGGCTGAGAAAGAGGGAGGCTGCCCCTCTCCAGAAATGGCTGCATTTCGAGGGGGAGATGAACAACCCCAGGATTCAGTTTATCTCCCAGAGTGTTTCTGCTGCTGGCTGTTCCCCCTTTTCTGGAGTTCTTCTGGAAACTGATATTCATTCTGGAGCTTGTATTTTGCTTAATCTTTGCCTCTTGCAAGTACAGCCAGCCTTAGTGGTCTTGGACAAGCAGCACAGTCCCAGGTCACCCCCAGAAGTGTACTCTCCACCTAGAAAACTCTGAAAAGGGTTTTCTAGGATTAACTTGATGGCACATTTATTATTATTATTATTATTATTATTATTATTATTATTATTATTATTATTATTATTATTATTATTATTATTATTATTATTAGTAGTAGTAGTAGTAGTAGTAGTAGTAGTAGTAGCAGCAGCAGCAGCAGCAGCAGCAATAGCTCTGAGTACTCCCCACCTAAAAACTCTGGAATCTTTGCTACGGGCAGGTTTATTTATTTTATTTTATTAATTTTAGAGTATTTGAGCAACTACATTATGATGCTATTAGTAATCAGTCTGAGCAATTTTCTTGCAATAACTCAATATATGTTAGATAGTTTCATCTGCCTCTTTACAGAGTCTACACATGGGGTACTCAGCTGATTTTTCTATTCTAGCCTTAACTGCATTTGTTCTGATAGCTTGTTCTTGAGCTACAAAAATCAGGGCTTCTATTCTTTTTTCAGTGTTCCAGCTATCAGCTCGTATTTGTATTGTTGTTTTCCTGTATTGACCCTTTGTTTGCTTTATGTATAAACTTCCTTGTTCTTAACCTCCAATAATGCTGGCTATGTACTGTTTTTTACATAATCTGCCAATACAAGCTATTATTATTATTATTATTATTATTATTATTATTATTATTATTATTATTATTATTATTATTATTATTATTATTATTATTATTATTATTATTATTATTGGTCATTCCATGTCAAACAACCAATGAAAAAATCCATTTTGGAACTTGATGTCACGGACTTGGTTCATTTTGTTACATTTGTACCTTACCATGAGATGTTTAAAAATTATTTTTTCAGATTTTTTTGATCCACCTGTTTCTGAGATATTGCATTTTCAAAATGGCAAAAATGCCAAAATTTACTCACCACTATAACTTCAAATGCCATTTAATAGATACCTGTGAAAGCTACAGGCATGGGACAGGTATCGTTTTAACACTTATGAATAGAGCTTTCATTTGATATACAACATGGTCCAATTGTACATTTTCAAAAAATACACATTTAAATAAACATAAAATTTGAATTTTTGAAAAAACAGATTTTTTAAAAAAAAATCAAACAATTCACATTTAAAGATACATATCTTCTAGCAAATCACTCCAAATTTCAGGATGGTATCTCAATTGTATCATATAAAACTTAAATGTTCTTCTTGGGAGTGACAAGAAATTAAATTGATTTAGCCCCCAAAATAGACCACATTTCCCCTAATGATTAAGAACATCTCCACCCCACCCCCCGGCTAGTATGTTGGATGCTCTTGTCATCTCCTATGGCAGTGATGGCAAACCTTTTAGAGACCAAGTGCCCAAATTGTGATTCAAAACCCACTAATGTTTTGCAAAGTGCCAATATAGAAATTTAACCTGAATACAGGTGGCTGTGAAGGGGCAATGTCGGATGCCCACAGAAAGTGCTCCGAGGGCCACCTTTTGGCACCCGTGCTATGGGTTCGCCAACACTGTCCTATGGAGTTAGCTGGTATGTTCTTTTCTCTCACATACACACACACTGTGAATCTCATTCACTAGCTCCTGCTATAATGCAGTTCCTTAGTCTTAACTCAGCAAATTTGGGAAAATCCTATCTTTTCAGATGGATACTTGGACTTGAACAATTGGTAAATTTCTCTAAGATGACCAAGTATCAGATGTTTTTGGACATGGGTTCTACAACAGTCTTTGTCTTTGGTTGAAATATAATCTTTCTTGAAGGCATTTGCCTTCTGACTTCTTCATTGCAATAAAATTGCTTTACTAAGTTGACTGTGTCTTCAGGTAAAAATTTTCCAGGTTTGGGATTAGGTGAGGACAACATTTCTTTTTCTTTCATAAGTTTCTTTGCCTTCCTTGCAATATAGTTATTTACTCCGAATTCACGTTCTATGCTTTTACATGACCAGCTTTCTGGTAAAACTGTCAAAATCATGAGCTTTTTACTTTTGTATGCCATTTAGTTGCTGAATAATTTCTGAATCAGAACAGTTACTTTCTTCCTCATTTATATAATCTTCAGAAGTTCAACATTACTCTTTGTAGGTTAATCTTTCCCATCTTCTCTTTGCAGTACTTCTTAGACCATTTTAATACTTTCTTCTTACACACCAGAGACTCACCAATGAAGGTCAAAGAGGCATTTAAGTAGCTAAAAGATGCCTTAGGGTCAAAATATTCAGACTCCTGAAAGATTACATTTCAATCAAAGACAAAGATGGTGGTCGAACTCATGTCCAAAAGCCTCCAATACAGTAACACCTTGGTTTATGAGCATAATCTATTCCAGAAATGTGCTTGTAAATCAACACACTCTGATATCAAAGCAAATTTCACCATAAGAAATAATGGAAACTCAGGTGATTTGTTCTGGACTCCCATAGACCACATACTGTACACGCAAAATGCCAAAACTGACAAAATTTTGGTCTATTTTGGGGGGCTAAATCAATTTAGCTGCCTAGATGTCCTAAGCACATCCGATCTCGCCTGATGTCGGAAGCTAAGCAGGGTCGGCCCTGGTTAGTACCTGGATGGGAGACCACCAGGAAATACCAGGTGCTGTAGGCGCCTGGAGTAGGAACTGGCAAGCCACTCCAGTACTCCTGCCAAGAAAACTCCATGGACATGGGGTCACGAAGGGTCAGTCACGACTGTAACGACGCAACACAGAGACACAAATCAATTTAATTCATTGTCACTGCCAACAAGAATATTTAAGTTTTATATGATACCATTGAGATAACATCCTGAAATTTGAAGTGATTGGCTACAAAATATGTACTTTAAGTGTATATCAAATAAAAGCTCTATTCATAAGCTTTAAAATGACACATTTCCCAGGTACATAGCTATCACATGTATCTATTAAATGACATTTGAAATAATGGTGGGTAGTGAATTTTTTTGCAATTTTCAAAATGCAATATTTCAGAAATGGGTGAACCAAAAAATCTGAAATTTTTTTAACATCTCATGGTAAGGTACAAATGTACTAAAAGTGAACCAAATTCATGACATCAAGTTTCCATGCATTGGTTGATTTGACATGGAATTATTATTATTATTATTATTATTATTATTATTATTATTATTATTATTATTATTATTATTATTATTATTATTATTATTATTATTATTAACCACACAGCTAACTACGCTGGATTTTATAATACAAATCTCTAGTTGAACACTTCCCAAGCGTTTAGGACGATGGGATGTATCGGCGAATTATGCGAGCAGATCCCAGTAAGGCGGCTTTCTGGAGCTGACTGATGTGACTTTGACATTTCTTCTAAAGCTCTTTAGGTACCGCACCCAGCGTGCCGATTACCACTGGGACCACCTGTACTGGTTTAAGCCAGAGTCTCTGAAGTTGTTGTTGTTGTTTCTGCTGGTGGTGGTAGTAGTAGTAGTAGTAGTAGTAGTAGTAGTAGCAGCAGCAGCAGCAGCAGCAGCTGCAGCTGCAGCAACCGCAGCAACCGGCGCAGCAGCAGTATTAGTAGTAGTAGTAGTAGTAGTATCATTGATCATTTTGCTTTATACTGAAAAGTCCTTTGAGGCAGTTGTTTTGTTCTATGCCATGTCTATCAAACAGCAACCCCATGAATTAATGGCCTCCAGAATATTTATTTATTTATTTATTTATTTATTTTATATAGCTTGTATGCCGCCCACTACCCAAAGGTCTCTGGGCGGCTCACAATCAAAATGGACAATTAAAACATCAAAATACAACAAAATTAGAACAATAAAAACATGTAAATGCAATAAATACGATACATTAAAAACACACCACTAAAATTGCCATCAGGACCCACAATCATTAGTTAAGAAACTTCTGGAACAGGAAGGTTTTTACCTGGTGCTGAAATGTTATCAACGTCGGCGCCAGCCAGGCGAGTCTCATTTGGGAGGGCATTCCATAGTCTGGGGGCAGTTGCTGAAAAAGCCCTATTCCTGCAAGCCATCCCTTTCACCTCCTTAAGGGATGGCTCTTTCAGGAGGGCTCCCTGACTAGATCTTAATTGCCGGGTAGGTTCATATGGAAGGAGGCAGTCCTTCAGGTATCTAGGTCCTAAGCCGTTTAGGGCTTTATATGTCAAAACAAGCACTTTGAATTGGGCTTGGGCAGCAACTGGTAACCAGTGAAGGTTATACAGAATTGGCGTGATGTGTTCCTTGGTGGCCCTACCACTCACCAGCCGTGCAGCACGATTCTGAACCAGTTGCAATCGCCGGACCGTCTTCAAAGGCAGCCCCACGTAAAGCGCATTGCAGTAATCAATACGGGATGTTACCAGTGCATGCGTAATTGTCATGAGGCTCTGTTCATCTAGGTAGGGGCGGAGCTGATATATATTCCACAGCTGATATATATTCCTGTTGTTCATGGTGCCCTACATTGTTTACAGCTTTGGTTACTTCCTTTACTGAGGCTATATTCATCTCAGTCCTAGCAGACCTTGTGGGAAGCTCAGAAGTGGGGGCTGGGAGGTGGAAGTTCAGTGGAGTATAATCAGCCCCAATGCGAAGGACAATTGTGGGCCTATTTCATTCAGGTTCCAGGTTTCTGCAAAGTCAGGCGTTGCGCTGTGCCTGAGGTGATTTTAGTAAACAATGTTCATTGAAGTCATTTGGGATGGATGATTCCATTTCCTATGTACAAAAGAGGTTTCCTAACAAGGTTTCTGATGGCCATTTAGGGGGAAAACATCACAAGCAGAGCTAATTTTCTTTACAAGGCATGAACCCTCAGTTAACCCCTGCTGGGCCAAGTGTTCTCTGGTGGGTCTTCCTGTCTGGAAGACAGCATTAATATCCTCCACCTGCTTTTTCACTTCCCGTAATGTCTTATAATGGTTCTCTGTCAGAGGCTGCTTGGGAGCAGAAGAATATAACTGGGCACTCATACCCTTACACAACCACCCTGGCAGTTACTCAAGAATAATAAGGCTCTGCTGCCTTTCCTGTCTCTGGGAGTTTTTGTCTATACCAGTGGTTCTCAACCTGTGGGTCCCCAGATGTTCCTGGACTGCAACTCCCAGAAGTCTCCACCACTCTGGAGGGGATTTCTGGGAGTTGCAGTCCAGGAACATCTGGGGACCCACAGGTTGAGAGCCACTGGTCTATACCTAGATGTGTGTATGTGGGGGGTGGCAGCTCACTAGGAAGCCTCACATATATTGCTGGCAGTGGTGCTGCCCAATCCAGGCTCAGACCTAGTACACATTCCATCAGTTAAGAAATACTCATCTCCCTTTTAAAGCAAGTATGACAGTCGCCAAATTCTTCTCAATCCTGGGGGTTCCAGGTGTTAAAATGCAAGGTATTGTGGGATGCCTTTCTCTTGAATCACTTTCTGGCTAGTGAGTGAGCGAAGTGCCTGGCTGCAGAGCCACCAGTTGTGAGTTGGGCGGTTACTTCACGTCTGTTTTGTCTCTGTTAGTGTTGTGCTTAGGAGCAGTACAAAAAAATGTTACTTCACATCCCTCCTGCAACTACTGACATTTGTCTCGACCACGCCCTTGGAACGGGTGCTAAGTGCGACAGTACTGTAGCTGGTGCTGGGGTAGGGTTTTCCCTTGTCACTCTTTGTTCCCGCTTTCTGTTCCGAGACAAGACACCGTGTAGTAACGACTGTCACGCAACAAAACATTCGTTTCTCTCAGAAAACTGTGTTCATTTTTTTTATTTTGACTTTTCAGAAGTGAAATATCAAAAAAGAACTTGTTAACACACACACACACACACCCCAAAAAGGGAAAAGGAAGCTAGACAAATTGAGTGTTCATCATGGTACAAGACCATGAGGTAACACGTGTCACGAGACAAGTTATCATGACCATGGGAACACTGAAACAGGGACAAAACCATGTGATCTCGACCAACGCTGTCATGTTACAAAACTAGTCGTGGAACAAAAAAGGTTGTGAAATAGTGAACTTGGATTGCCCACTGTGGTTTGTAGGAGAACAGCCTGCCTACATACTGTAAGTGGCACAGCCCAGGCTGTTGTATTCCTACTGGCAATTATTGCTACTTTTATAGGTCATTATAACGGCTTCTAAAATGATGCTGATGGTGATTTTATTCTTTTTTTGTCCATGTTATCATGTTTGTAGCATATTCTGCTAATTTGATAGACAAAATAAAAATTATATCTATTCTGGTGTTATTGGCCGGATACTTCAGGGTTGAATGGTGATAGGAATAAAAACTAGGAGTTTTATTCTCCACTGTGCCTCCAGGGAGAAGAGCCAGCCTGTGTATCCTTGGGCAAATAGCAGAGTCCCAGTGTAAGCCCAGAAGGAGAGAAAGAGGAAAGCATTTCTGAGTACTCAGTGCTTAGGAAACCCTGGAAATGGCTGCCATAAGTCAAGGGTGAGTTTGCCTGCATGCAAGTGTTGCTGTAATTATTCATCACTCTTGAAGAGGTAATTAATCTGTACATCTAGGTACGGACAATGGCTTTGCAAAAGACCTTCTCCAGATGGAGATCAGAAGTGTTGGAACCGGTTTGCTGATATGGATTGTCGACTCAGCTGGCTGCTGTTGTGGACTCGATGTGAGGGTGTGACTGTGGGGGAGAGTCACCGTGCGCACCTGCACTTAAAAGATATACCACGAAACCACTGCTCAGCCCCACCTATGTCAGCACTCACAGTCATAAGATAGGTTGGTCACCCCAACATAGGTTTCTATGGGAGTGATGTTGGATAAGCCACTAGCTGCCAGTTCCACCTGGATCTGAGTATGAGAACCAGAGTTCTTGGCTTTTATTTGCCACTAAAGCTATTCTCTCTCTCTCTCTCTCTCTCTCTCTCTCTCTCTCTCTCTCACACACACACACACACACACACACACACACACACACACACACACACACACACACACACACACACACACACACACACACACACACACACACACACACCTTTTCCGCAGCCATTTCTGTCCCATTTGGTCCCGCCCTCTTCTCCTCTCTCTTCATGGGTTATTATAAGCAGTGACACTCTTCCTCCCCCCCCTTGCCGAAGCCATAACTGAACAGAATTTAATTAAAACAACACAATGAAACTCAACATCTGGGCTCAGGAAATAAAGTTTTTGTGGCGGCAATCAAGGAGATAAATTTTACATGATGTGTCACTGGGTGAAAATTGGCCCCCCTAGGAGGAGATGATGAGGCACAGGGAAGGGTGGGGGGTAGGGCTGGGGAGGCAAGGAGGCACTTGGGGAGAAGATTGTCCCCATTTGTCACTGGGGAGCTTTTAAAATGGGTGTGTATGGTATCTGTCCCGGTCTGTCGGGCACACCAGGGGTCATTCCCCATAGTCTCCCCCTTCCCGAGTCTTCCACACATAGTTAATTTGCTGCACAGTTATGTGTCTCTTCAGTAATGAGCCTGGCAAACAAAGACTTTGATTTACTTGGAAGAGGAGGCAAGAGGATTCCCCTCAGCCCAGAAAAAGACAGAAGGAATAAAACATGCATGCAAGCACACACACACACCTGAAAACAGACACCATCAGCTCAATTTGCAATGGGCCCAGTAATTGTGAGCTTTCTCATTTTAGAGGGGAAAATTGCATTTTTGGATGGAGAACTTGGCAAGGGTACATTCTGGACAATCTCTGAATCTTCCATTGTCCATGGTGTGGCTGGAGAATTATGGAAGTTTTATAATAATAATAATAATAATAATAATAATAATAATAATAATAATAATAATAATAATAATAATAATAATAATAATAATAATAATAATAATAATAATAATAATAATAATAATAATAATAAAGTGATTGTGGAGAAGAAAAAAGTGTGGATCATTGATATTGCTATACCAGGTGATAGTAGAGTCACCGAGAAACAACTTGAAAAAGTTACCCGATATCAGGATCTGAAAATTGAACTTCAGAGACAGCCACCTTACTGGAATCTGCATCGATATCCCTGTTTGAATATTTTTAAAAAAACTTGAAATAAAAGCCAAAAACCGAGACCACACGTCACGTTGGGAGCGAAGCAAGATGCGGCGAAAAGATTCCCGGCCGCTGGCGGGGAACATCACTGAGTCCAGTAAACGGGGTGGCATCGCAGCCAAAAAGGAGGAAGCGTTTGACTAGTGATTTGTAATACAAAATCCAGCGATAGTCTACTGGAATCTGTGTCGCCACTACATAACATATAATTTAAAGCGTTTGACTAGTGATTTGATGATGATGATGATGATGATGATGATGATGATGATGATGATGATGATGATGATGATGATGATGATGATGATGATGATACCTTTTCCAGATCTCCTTACATTTGCCCATTTTCCTCCAAGTGGGGAGTGTTGGTTCTTGAATGCTGATGCTGTAGCTCACCTGCTCCTTTGCACATGGTGCTGTAGGAACAGGGGTTCCCTTGAACCTGCTGCAGCTACCAGTTGTGGCGAATCTTCGGCACTCCAGATATTTTGGACCACAATTTCCATGATCCTTTGTCATTGGCAATACACACTTGGAATTCTGTGAGTGATGGTCCAAAACATCTGGAGTTCCGAAGGTTCACCACCACTGCTTGCCCTCTCTCCCCACCCGACCAGAAAGCAAAGAGAGGCCGAAGAGAGGGTATGATGAGATGAATATTGTCCCTCCAGTTTGGCTTGCTTATCACAGGCCATGTAGTCTTCCAGTGACTGTCTGCCAAATGAGCTGGTTCTGAATACATCTCCTGTCTGCAGGAAAATATATCCCAGTGGTCGTGGAGGAGTTCTACTACCTTCCAACTGGTTCCCAGTCCCCAGTATTGTTTTACCTTTCTATCTCTACATTGGGGGAAGTGGGGTGGCCAGCCCCCTCCCCCAGTGGAACTGCTCCTAGGCCTCACCCTCCAAAGGCTGATGAAAACATTGCTTTTCAGAGGCCTTTCACTATAACCTTGCCTGATTTTTAAAAAAAACAAAATATTCCTCATGTTCTGAGATTAATTTGCAAATTACTCTTCTTGAAAACTTGTGTTATTCTTTGTGTGTTTTATTTTAATTTTATTGATCACTGTTGGGTTTGCCCTCCGCCCTCTTTAAATCACCCAAAATAATGCAGTGCACTAATGGGGTGATAAATAAATAAATAAATAAATAAATAAATAAATAAATAAATAAATAAATTCTTCCAAAGCCCTAGTCTTTCAACGAATTGTTTCCTGCTCGTTCTGTCCATTGCAGGATGGTATCAACATTTTAATAAGTAATTTCCTGCTGGTGATGCTTTTTGATCAATCATTTCCTGTTTACTACAAGAGCGATTGCTCATTCATTCTATTTTTCAAATCATCATGGTGGTAAGGGGAAAACAGTTTTCTAATCAGCATTATTTGTCTGTTTGTTTTTACCAGATTTCTGATAAAATTGGAACTGTAGAGATTAGATTGTATGGGAATATAACTGAAAAGTAATTCGTAGTTCTGAAGGACATTGCCAGACTATGGTGAAATACTAGAATAAATAAGAATAATAATCATCCTCTTTTTCTTAGCCTTTGTCTCACTTAGTGGTGGGGTCTGCTCAAGATTAAGAATAATGTTGCACTAAAGAAATCCCCAGAATCTAATTTGGATGACAAATGCTAAGTTGCAGTCTGCGTTAATTATTTGCTGTTACAGATGACATAAAAAATTTGCTGTGGAGCCTGCCCATAGTTCAGAAAAACAGGCCATGTACTGCGACTTTGACCTTGTCCTTCCTCAACCTGGTATGGGGAACATTTAACTGTGGTTTAGTGCAATAGTTCCCAAACTTGGGTGACCCAGGGTTTTGGACTGCAACTCCCAGAAACCTGAGGCAGCAGAGCTGGTGGAAAAGATTTATGGGAGCTGCAGTTCAAGAACATCTGGGTTCCCCCAAGGTTGGGAACCACTGGTGTTGTGAACGCTTGGTTTTCAGGGACTGTGCCCTAGGATTTTTCCTGTAGCAGGGACCATGACATCATCTGCCATCCCATCAGGCTTCCTGGTTTCTGTTGAATAATATCAGTAATTTTTATAGTAGCTGGCAGAGACAATGATGATGGTGGTGATTTAGGAATGGCACATTTTTCCAAAATACTTCTATCCCAATTGAAAGTTTTTAAGGCATTCTGGTAATTGAGGGCTTCCTGCTTTCAGAAGATTGCCAACATTGTTTGTGGGCATTGACATTGACCTTGGTACAGAGTTGGCTATATGGGACTGCCATGGTGACAGCACGTTCATAATACCACTGGCATCCAGTGTGGAAGTGTATCGCGATGGATCCCTGGATGGGAATAGGAAACCCAGCCCGAACATGTGAGACACCATTGCTGTGGGTCCCGATGCTCTGGAACCCTGATAGCGAAGACTTCCCTACCCCGTTGATGACAAATAACCCTTTTTGTCAAGATATTAGAGTTGGAGATGTACGGTTAAATGGAAATATTTCTTGAAATTTATTGTTTACTAATGTTGAATGGATGTCAGAAACTGTTAAAGAAGTAATGCCTGCAACATGCGCAAATAAAAGTTTAATTCATTTTGATAAGATCTATTCGACTTTGGTGATCATCCTCCATTGGAACCGTTGGTGGCTGTAACTGAACCCTCACAAAGTCCAAACGTCTGGAGTTCCTCTCCTCTGCCTTATCCTAATCTTCGGGGATAGTTGCCGTTTTAATCGGTGCTGACCCGGATACAGCAGGAGGCTGCAACAGTTTAAAACCAAAGCAATCTCACAAGGGTTCTACACATCCAACACTTGTTCTTTGTGGTTCTCGCTAGGCAAGAAAGCCCATCCGTGACACTGAGCCTAAGGTGGCACTGCTTCTTTTCTGGGAATGACTCCACTCTGTTTAATATCGAAGAACATCCCACTGGCGCCCGAAGGTTCGCTGGACAGCAGAAGGCTGAGCTATCTAGACCCCTTTGACTAGGAGGAAGGGAAGCTCCCTTCAACCCTAGTGCCTTCAGAAAGGCGGATAAATATGAAGAGTTAATATTTGCTCCACTTTGCATTTGCCGTCATGGCAACCAATGGGACAACTCTGGGGCAAAACCTCAGAACCATGGTTGTCAACTTGTAAGGGCTTCCCTCAAGGCTTTTGCCCATGCGCTTTCTCACTTTTATGTTTCAAAATCAGCTGCAGGATTTTGATGATCTCGCGATGTTTGACTAATGTCA
Source organism: Phrynocephalus forsythii (assembly GCA_029282475.1). Taxonomy (NCBI): domain Eukaryota; kingdom Metazoa; phylum Chordata; class Lepidosauria; order Squamata; family Agamidae; genus Phrynocephalus; species Phrynocephalus forsythii. The sequence continues at coordinate 27,395,649 of JAPFRF010000011.1, read as the reverse complement.
AGCCACGGTGGGTGCTGTCCGACAGCCCTGAGAGCCGCTGTTTGTTTGACAGGATGGATGAAAACCAGAATGCTCAGCCAGCACCCTTCCGCAAACCCTGTTTTGTAAGCCACCCAGACTTCCGATCCGGAAGATGGGCAGGGTATAAATGTAATAAATAAATAAATAAATAAATAAATAAATAAATAAATAAATAAAAAACAACTGCTGTGCCCAAGTGGATCGTGGCCATTGTTTGTGGTGTAGATATAGTCATTTTTCTCTCTTAAAGCTCTCTGGGGTTCATTGTAGACATCGTAGACAATGAGATGTCCCACCTCATTCTCCTCTTATTTCCTTCCTTGCCTTCTTTATTATCCCCTCATCCTGGGTGGTGTGTTCATTTTCATTGTGATGGCTGTGTCAAGAGGACGCTTGTTGGGTAATTCCTGTGATATAACAACAAATACCCCACCTACCTGAGCCCACCCCTCTTTCTTTCTCATTATGTTAGGAACATCTTTTTGCAAAAGTGTTGTTCTTATTGACTTCTAAGCAGAGGTCCATGGTGTACTTGGACCATTACCGCAAAAGCCTGTCAAAACCTCTGTACTGTAGATATTCAGGTGCAGCTGGGAGGGTATTTTTATTTTGGGGGAGCAAAATATTTGGCTAATATATTACCTCATGATGCTTAAAGCAGTCTGTGCAGTCTACCATTTAATTTCAGTACACCAGTGTTGGCAAATCTATGGCACAGGTGCCAAAGGTGGCACTCAGAGCCCTTTCTGTGGGCACCCGACATTGGACCTTCGCAGCCACCTGAGTTCAGGTTAAATGACTGTATTGGCACTTTGTGAAAAATTAGTGGGTTTTGAATCGCAGTTTGGGCACTCGGTCTCTAAAAGGTTCGCCATAATCAGGAGAGGCCTTTCTCTCCATTCCGCCACCATCATGGGTGCATTTCAGAAGAACACATGAAAGGGCCTTCTTGGCTGCTGCTCCCAGACTTTGGAACTCCCTCCCGCTGGAGGCCAGGACTGCCCCATCTCTGCTGTCTTTCCAGAAGCAGGCAAAGACCTTCCTCTTCAGGCAAGCTTTCCCTGAATGAGGGACTACCTACGATGTGACTTTATATGAATTACCATACATGATTGCCTTGATTGATTTTTCTTTTCTTCTTGCCTGCTCTTTGTAGCTCTACTGTTAGCTTTTAAATGTTCTAAAATGCCTCTTCAAACTCCCTGTTCTTAACTTGAATACGTCTTAAATGTTCAGGACTGTATATTGTCCCTCATTATTGTAAGCCACCTTGGGTCCGGGAGAAAGGTGGGGGAGGGGAAATATTCTAAATAATAATAAGAATAAGAATACACATTCCCCCCCTTCCCTAATGAAATAGGTACTCAAATTTGCCAACCTTGGAAAGCTGGAAGCCTGGCCCAACTTTGAACCTGCTACCTGAGCTTGAACCCAGACCATGAGCAGATTTTTGGCTGCAATACTGAAATTCCTTTGCTTGCGTATCAGTGAGAATCTTCCCGCAGAGGCAGTTGTGCTCCTAGATAGCTGAGATAGCCGTGGTAACTAGTGACTCCATTTTTGTGAGTGCTATGAATGCAGTCAGGGCTTCTGTATGAACTTATGCAAGTAGTGTGCCATTGTTTGGGGGCTTTTTAAAAATCAAACTTGTAGGAGATTGGGGGCTCACAGAACCCCAAGGGACCTGGCAGCGCTGAGCAAGCCTTTAGACTCCAGACGTAGAAGCCACAGAGAGGTCAGGACCCAGTGTGGAAGCCAAGCCCTTAAGTGAACTCTACAGGACCTCGAGCACAGGCCAGATCAGGCTCCAGCAGGCATGACTCAGGTAGTGGCCAGGGAGGAAACAGGTACCACCCAGATACCAGACCCAGAGATGCCCCCCCACCAGGTCAGGAGGCTACTTGACCAAAGACCATCCCATCTCCTTTGTCTTCCTCTGTCCTATTCTCCACCCCCCCCTTGTGATGCCTTGTTTGTGTGTGTTGTGTCGTTACAGTCGTGACCGACTCTTCGTGACTCCATGTTCATGGAGTTTTCTTGGCAGGAATACTGGAATGGCTTGCCAGTTCCTGCTACAGGTGCCTACAGCACCTGGTATTCCCCAGTGGTCTCCCATCCAAGTACTAGCCAGGGCCGACCCTGCTTAGCTTCCGAAATCAGGCGAGATCGGATGTACTAAGGGCCTCTAGGCAGAGACGATGCCTTGTTTACCCTACCTAATAAAAGGCCTTGGCCCGCTTGCCAGGGGGGCTCGGAACATTTTGTTCACCCGCACCAGATGTGTTGTCTTGTCATTCCTACACATTCCCAGAATTCTGCAGGGATTCTCCATCATTGGCAGTTCATTCTTGAAATAATGTAGGCTGGATGAGTGGAGAGGGGAGTGGGATTCTTCACCTTGGCACAGTGGTTTCTCAGTTTGAGGTAAACATGCTCCTGATGGGCCACGGGGGGGGGGCTTTCATTACGATTACTAAGAATTCGCTGCCTCCCTGCAAATGGGAAGAAGTAACACCGCTTGCCAAGTGGATCGTCTGTGAAATTTTGACATGCCAGTTTCAATTTTGGACAGCTGGAGCATCTCCAGGTCCCCTTTTCTCTGCCCATCAATTTACCACAAATGACAGACATGACAGAATTCTCATCAACGCAAATGTGTTGCATTTGTCTGTATCCAGTTCGATCCGACTTGCCTTTCTTAAGAGACTGACTGGTGGGATAGGAAGGATTGGAAGCCACCGGCTGGGATGACACCTCAGTCAGTAACCGTGGAAAGGACCACTGTTTGCCCCCATTTTTTGACATTTGATTGAAGTAATTACGCGAGGCCTTTGTGTCCTCAATAGTTCCACCCTAGCCATCGCATGTGATAGAGGCCTTTCCCTTTGATGCTTGCATGTACAGGAATAACATCAGCAGGGAAGAGGCTTCTCCTCCTCGTCACAAACAGGAACCATTACAGGGAAAGGAAGACAGTAGCAGGTATAGGATATCAGGGATATGATGAGGTCATGTGGCTCTGGTCTATAAACCAAAGGCCCAATAAGGCTTATTGTCTTCTAGGGATGAACTGAACAGGATCCGGAAATGCCTCAGCCTGCTCAGAAGCAACTGAGAGGGTGATGACACTGACTCGCCCACAGTTGGGTCCACTGCAGCAGGGACAGGCTGATTCTCTCCTAACAAGGATGTCTTTACAAGAGCAAATCAACTTACTCCCAGAGTGGTCCTCTCTGTACTTCTGGCCCTTGTCAGAAGCTTCTCATTTTTTGGTGAAGGTAGGATTGCTCTGTTTTGTTTCTCTCTCTCTCTCTCTCTCTCTCTCTCTCTCTCTCTCTCTCTCTCTCTCTCTCTCTCTCTGATCACTGGAAATCAAAAGCAAGCCTTCCTGTCCATTTGCCAATGTTGTGAAGAGGCTTAAGGAAAGAGCTGTGCAGAGGCCAAGGAAGTACAGTGATACTTCTTTAAGATGAATTTAATTTGTTCTAAGGGTCGCTTCGTTTTACGAAAATTTCGTCTTGCAAAACGTGGTTTCCCATAGGAATGAATGCTTACTCCGTTCTGGGGATTGGAAAAAAGGCCAAAAAACCAAACCCCCCCCTGACTTATTTAAAGTGCACTGTATGCAGAGAGTGCTTGTCTTAGGTTCAGTAGAACCTGGCCAGCGACAACCTTTTAGCCTGACTGACCACACAGGATAAAGTCGGAAATAGAGCCATCTGCTTTCTGTTCTGCTCACTGGAGGAGTGGTGTGGCATCAACGTAACAAAGTGCTAAAATACTCTTCAGTGAGAAGCCGCAGACTCACAAGAGACCATGCAGAAGGTCCCACATTCAGTGCTGGGCATCTCTGGGTGAAAAAGACCTCTGAGGGCAGGAGATACGGATGGTCCCTGAAAGACCTGTCCTCACACAGGCCACACCGGATTTGGAGTCCAGCCTGGTGAGAAACAGCATCTTCTCTTCTCAACCATCTGCACAGAGGACGTTGACATCTCATTCATAAACACTCCCCTGTATTAAAAAAAAAAAAACCAATACCCTCTCCAAACTCTGTTTATTCTCTTTTATTTAATTTAAATATATATAAAAAATATGAAGAAGTCTTCACCCTGGCAAAGGGCACAGCCGGGGTGAGGGGCGGGGAAAGATCTTGGGAAGAGAGGGCGCAACCCTAACCCGTTGAAGAAGGGACCCAGGCACTGCCACCTTCCCCAACCCCCTACCATCCGGTGGCCTCTTGCTTCTTCACAGAATAAAGACTTTCTATAGATGATGACAGTGATGAGTAACTGACAGTCCAGAGGGGCGGAGGGCGGGTGGGATTTTCCATAGGGATGGTAGTGGTGATGCGTCATCCTGTCTTCCCTGAAACGTGATCTTGTTTCCAGGCACAGATCCAGTCCTGGGCAGAAGAGCTTGCTTCAGTCCCTGTCTCGTGGATTGCTCTCCATGGGCCTCTGGCAGTACACGGGCCTCTTTCTGGCCTCCGTAAAGAGGTGAACACACAGTTACAGGCAGCCATAAATACATGAACACATACAGTCATACCCCATGCACCTTGGCAGGAGCCCACATAGCAAGGGTGCCCAGATACGCTTATGTGGATATACAGATAGGTGGGTGGCACGCCTGCCTTGCCAGGCAGATACGCCCACAGGCACGCTTACCACGGGCGGACAAACAAACCTCATTGCAACCACACACCTGGAAACATCATAATCACTTCAGAAGATTTGGGATCGCAGCACACTGTGCGATGCCCCGTCGGATCTGATTCTTCTTCTCCATGTGCCATGTCCTCGTAGACCATTGTCAATCAGTAGCCTGAACTGGTTTTTTTATCCAAAGCTATTCTAAATAGAGGAGCTGTGCTCACTGAGAACCATTGACTTAAATTCCTAAAACAGAATGTCCTGGCTTAAGAACATTCTTAAACCAGAATAGTCTGTGGCATAGTCTGTGACAGCAGTGGAATTTCTTTTAGGAGCCCAATGCCCATTATGATTGGATGCATGGAATGAAGGGGAAGGCAATAAAAAGGGAACATCAAGAGCAAAAGGTGAGATGAGGATGCTTCCTGCATCATCTACTGCAGTGGTTCCCAACCTTGGGTCCCCAGATGTTATTGAACTCAAACTCCCAGAAGCCTTCACGATTAGCTGTACTGGCCAACACTGCGGGAAGTTGTAGTCCAAGACCCAAGGCTGGTGACAATCATTGATCTACTCTGTAGCAGTGGAGTCCCTGAATTCCTAGGAGAATGGTCATCCAGTTGGAAACAACTTAAGCTATAAGGACTTTACTGATTTCACTCCCTGTATGTGGGAAGATCCTTTATGCACAATAGATCCTTAGGCAGCACATAGAAGTTTCACACTCATTCCAGACACCTGATCACCCATGGACTAACTGCTTCTCCCATCTTTCCCTAACCCCCTGGCCACTCTGGCAGGCCTCCTCCCTGAAGACTGGATTAAAATGTAATGAGGTATGTTTAGTTTCTTTGCAGCTCAGAGAGGCAATGGTCGATACGGGGCTGCTGGCATGTTATCAAGCACTGCTCCTTTCCCTGCTAACAACCTGACTCCACTTTCAAATTAGAAAGCATCGCTGTTCACCTTACTGTATACATATTTCCATTTGGGATGGTAGCCATCACCACAGTGCAGTTGCAAAACACAACGCTTTGTTGTTTGCCAATAGTCTCAAAGGTCATCCAAGCCATCGCTGCTTCAAAGGAGCAATAGGTAGCATGGCTTGGGTGGATCCCTTGCCATGACTCAGTGGGAGCATCAGGCATAATTTGGCAGTGGCCTTAACCACAGCAGGGCTCAACTTGTGTGATGTAGTCATAGCTAGCTCCCCTGGGTTGGTTTATCGTGGGGCAGCAGTGGAATTTTAAAAGAGCCAAAGAGCCAATCATCTCTAATTGGTTACTCATGATGTCATGTTACTGGAACCCTCTGACACAGTGACATAGCGCTAGACACTCTGAGGCATTGCATTGTGGGAAAATTAAAGTGATAGCTACTTGGGCCCTATAGGAGGCAGGAGCGGGCAGAGGTCCCAATAGGAAATGAACAGAGGCACAATGCCAACTGTCCACCAGAGCCTGGGATTGCCCTGCTTTGACCAACATCTAGACACAGCAAATTGCTCCGAGAACTCCTTTATTGGACAACAGTTCTCTCTGGTTAATTCTGGCAGTGGCAGTCCAAAAAGCAAGTTGCTAAGCTCTACACTTGTATAGAACAACAACAGTGTTTGTCTATACATGTGTGCAGTTATCATTGCATTTCATCCTAGAAACATCAAGGGGCATATCAAGCCGAATGAGGGCCCGGGTATTATCATCCTATGAACATCTGGGGACTAGAGGATGAGAACCCCCTGCACTGTTCCATCATCTCTTTCCATGACGAGACTGTGTACGCTGCATTTCCTCCTACCCCCTTTCAAACAGGGAAGCCATTCAGGTCCCCGAGATGGTCCAGGTCTCTCTCTCTCTCTCTCTCTCTCTCTCTCTCTCTCTCACACACACACACACACACACACACACACACACACACAGAGAGAGAGAGAGAGAGAGAGAGAGAGAGAGAGAGAGAGAGAGAGAGAGAGAAGCAGACAGGTGCTAGGAATCCTAGGAGCATCACTGTGAGTAAGATAAGACACCATGCCGAAGATCTCAAAAGAGTAGGAAGAGGAAAAGGCAGGAGACAGAGGAACAATCCTAACTGTCCTCCCCATCCCCACCCACCTCTCTCTCCCTAGTCCAAAGAGAAAGAGAGAGCACGAGATATAGAGGTTAGAATCTTGTATTTGAACTTGGGAATATCAAATTTTCAAATTCAAGAAACTCATAGGGTGACCTAGGGTAGGTAACACTCCGTGAACATCAGAGGCAAGGAGGCATACAATACAATAAAATAAATGTAATCTATGCTTTCAGTTTTGGTCAAGAGAGATGGGGGAGGGAAGGAGAACTTACTCCTGAAATATGAAAATTTAGCAAACACTGTTCCTCCAGCATATCTGTGGAAACATCTGCTTTCCTACCTGTGGAAACTATCTTACCTTTTCTAGCACATGAGACCCACTCATACACACACACACACACACACACACACACACACACACACACACACACACACACAGAGAGAGAGAGAGAGAGAGAGAGAGAGAGAGAGAGAGAGAGAGATTGATTCCTGGAGGAAAAGTCCATCACAGGTTACAAACCATGATGTGTAATCTCCAGGTTTAAAACCGGGGTACTTCAAGGACCAGATGCAGGGGAGTGGTATCAGGAGACAGATATCTAGTCTCGTGCGCTCCCGGACACATCTGGTGGGGCCACTGTGAGATATAGGAAGCTGGACTAAATGGGCCTTTGGCCTGATCCAGCATGGCTCTTCTTATGTTCTTATGTTCTTATGGGAGGGAGGAGAGAGGGAGAGAGAGAGAGAGAAAGAATGGATCTGCAACCTCACAATAATTTACATTCACAGAAACCTACATGATGCTTTTGGAAGAATGATTCATAAGTATCCCAGAAGCAGACAAGCATTCTGAAGCATGACTGTGTACACTGTACATGCACACGCACACACAAAGACTTCCTGAACGACCCAGGGAAGCCAGCTAGTCAGAACTCTCCTAGCTGTTTTCTCCTGCTTTAGTTTTCATGGATTCAGAAGCAGGAGATAAACAACGTCAGAAGCAGCCCAACCTGTACTTTTAAAATCGGGAGCAGGGTGGCGTGAGATGATTTACAAGCAGCAGCGCTGATGCCAGGTGGTTACTCCATTCTCCCCTTTACAGCTTTTGGTTCATGATCTACAGTTCATAAATTCTGGCACAAACATTTTCTTTCCTTGGCAAACATCACTCAGAAAGGTCCCCAAGATACCAGTCACTTCTGTTGTAGAATACCCATGGAATGTCTGAATCCAGGGCTTCCGTGGAATCAAAATTACTTAAATGGAGCAGCAATGGTTTACTTGAAGTCAAAGTTATTATTATTATTTTTTGCAAAAGATGCATATTAAAACTCAAGGGGTTCACCAAGGAGCTACATCTTGTCATCCGGTGAGATTTGCAAATTTAGAAAGTGAGCTTCAGTTTTGATGGCAATTCTATCTGTTTAAAACCATGCATGTGATAGACCAGTGGTGGTGAACCTTTGACACTCCAGATGTTTTGGACCACAACTCCCAGAATTCCAAATCTGTACTGCCAATGACAAAGGATTCTGGGAGTTGTGGTCCAAAAATCTGGTTCGCCACCACTGTGATAGACCATTACATGCCTGATTCCTCCCCCCCCCTCAATTTGTACGAGAAGATCCTTACTAAACCTTTGTATAATAAACAAGCATAGCTGTTTAGTATGCCTTTGTATAATAAACATACTTTTTGTACACATCTTATACATTATATTGCGCTGCTTATACATTATATTGAACTTAAGCAAAACACTTCAGAACCTGCTACTGTTATTATTGTCAAGGGGGACACCCATTAAGAAGAAATATCCCCAGAAATAATAGGAAGAGGGCTAATCCAGAATTTTTTCTCTGATAAGGTAGGGTTTGCAAAGGCAAGAGAGGTCTGGCATAGCAAAACATTCAAAAGGGACTGCCCGACTGCCCTTCATAAAACTGTCCAGAAACAACAAGGTACAAAAAAGATGCACCAGTGGGATTGAAGAATTCTGAGCTCAGGAATTTAAAAATTAAAAATGAACACAGCTTGCCAATCTTTCTGTGTAAGAACCCATTCCTAGGAGTCCTGTATGATTTCCAAAATAGAAAGTGGTACAAGTTATCACCCAAAACAAATGCATAAACATATTTGCTGCCTTGACAATGTAATTTAGAGCTGGGAAGAATCGTTTTGTTTCTGCTATAATTAAACAGTTGAGAATCCTCTATGCACTGCCCGTTGCCCAGAAAACCTACCAATTGTTCCAGAATCTATTGCTGGTCAAGAGTGGCACAGAAGCTAGCTTCAGGGTAGACAGTTTTAGAGGCATGGTGGTCAACTTTGGGTCCTCCAAACATTTGGGATGCCAAGTGCTACAAGCCCCAGCCCATGGCATGAGCTTCCAGGAACTGGGGTGTAAAACATCTGGAAGGTCGAATCAATGCTCTAGATCTGTGGTTGTCAACCTAGAACCCCCAGATGTTCTTAGAAGGTAACTCCCAGAAATCCTGACCAGCACAGATACTGGTGATAGCTTCTGAGAGTTTTAGTCCAAGAAGGTCTCCGAACGCAAGGTTGAGAACCACTGGTTTGGAGGACTCATCCGAGCAAGCCTAGTCAGATGGCACAGGAGGAATCCAAAGCAATCACGTTCTGGTGGGAAATGAATGTAGTCTCATACAGCCAAACAAGTCAAGGCCTTATACACACCCTACGTAGCATATGCAATCCCACATAGATGGTTATCAGCATCCCATCACATGTACATCCAGAGATTTATACACAGACACTCCTTATTACAGCATTCAAATTTCTGATCACACACCCAAACATATACAGTCATTTATCCTTTGATTAAATCTTTACACCTAAACACATGCACATCTCAAAACTAGGGCTGTCAACCAGTTTTGGCATTTGTCTGCTGATTAATCACTTGGCTTTTGATCAGTGGACCAATGATATTTCTATACGTTTTTGCAGTGCAAAAAAGGACAGGGGCTTTTCCTGAAGTGGCATCAAAAAGAACAGTTTCCTCTTACAAGTAAGCTCACTTACCAGCTAATTACCAAAAGCTACCACCCACTGTTAAAAAGGAAAGGTATTTGTTTACGTATGGTTTTCCCTACAGAATGCCACCCATTACTGTAACGCAGGGGAGCCAAAATGGCTTCAAAATCAGAGCACCTTCTGATCCCATCGGTGTTATGGAAGATGATGATTTAAAAGACAACCCAATATGAGTGCTGCCAGCCCCAGTTGTCTTGTGGCTCTTACAGCTGGCAGGAAAGCCTCTAGTGGTTCCACCTTGCGACGGCGGTTACTTCACATCCGTTTTGTCTCTGTTAGTGTTGCACTTAGGAGCGGTAGAAAAAAATGTTACTTCACGTCCGTCGTGCAACTATTGCAATTTGTCTCGACCATACCCCCAGAGCGGGTGCTAAGCGCAACAATACTGCACCAGGTGCTGGGGTAGGGTTTTCCCTTGTCACTCTTTGTTCCTGCTTTCTGTACCGAAACAAGACACTGTGTAGTAACAACTGTCACGCAACAAAACATTTGTTTCTTTCAGAAAAAAGTGTCCGGGTTTTGTTTTTTCTTTTGACTTTTCAGAAGCAAAATATCAAAAAAAAATTAAACCCCCCCCCCCCATAAAGGAAAAAGGAAGCTAGACAAATTCAGTGTTTGTCACGGTACAAGACCGTGAGGTAACACTTGTCACGAGACAAGTTATCACGACCATGGGAACACTGCAACAGGGACAAAACCACATGGCCGTGACCAATGCTGTCATGGTACAGAACTAGTTGTGGAACAAAGAAGGATGTGAGGTTTTGGAGGTAAATTGAACAGAAAACTCATCTGCAGGAAGGAGGGGGCCATTGCACCCATACAGACCCTCCGAGATGGTGTGAGTTTTTCAAGCACAAAAAAACCCAAGGACCCACCAGGGAGACAAGTGTTAACCTCTGCTCAAAATGTAGGTTGACTGGTGTGCCAAAGAAGTCAGTGAGACCTTAATTAGAACTCTCACACAGTGTGTCACTATTGCCAATACATGTATGCATTTCTAGTTACATTCTCAAATAAATGTTCTTATGAACACATACTTCATTAAGGCCACCAACATATATATATATAAATTGGGTCAAGGATTTGTTCCTGTTGAGTTTCACTCTGTCTGTGACTGCCCTTACACACCCACCTGGTTCTCTTTCTTTACTCTGCTGAGGATCTACAGCTCCATTTTTGCACACAGACAGGGAAATGTTTCAACTCGGGTTGCAATGAGGTTGTCTTATGTACCTCCCCCTTTTCCTACCTCTCTCACATAAATGCCATATGCAGCATGCTCTCGCCTTAAAACCAAACTTCCCTGATCACCCCCAGTTCAAATCCAGTATATCTTCCCTGCCCTCCTCAAAATGGACCAAATTCCTACTTTCCACATTATGTTTCTGTACTCTCAGCACAAGGTGGCTGTCAGGGTTGTTTGTTTATACTGATATTGTCCCAGAGCCCGTTGGTCTTCTCTCTTGTAGAACAGCTGGCAAGACACGAGGTTGGTACGCTGGATTAATAGACCTTTCCCTTATCATTGGCATGTTGGTCAATGGGAACTTGAGGGACAATGAAGCTGAATGACATTGTGACTCAGCCCAAGAGTATGCATGTGTGTTTATGGAACAGAGAGAGCGATAGACCGTTGGCTGTTCTCTAACCCCTTAAAATCCGCATGGAAGGCATCAGTCCCAAGGGGAGCAATCACATTGTCCATTTGAAAACCCAACAAAAGCAGCAGAGTTCATTTATGCACAAAAGTGACTGAGCGATCCACCACCAACCAGTCTTACTCTTCATATTTCTGAGAACTCTTAGATGACTCCTCAAACGGTGTCAAAAAAGATCATAGATGGTGCGTGAAAGCAATGTTGTTCTGTTGACTGATCTCTGCCTTCTGAAAGTCCTGGGAGACTGAGTGGCAACTGGGAGAAGAATGCCTGTCCCCTGTATCCATATCCAGTTCTAATTCAGGACCAGGAATGATTCCCTTATTGATCATTGGGGGAAGTGGGGACCCTCTTCTGTCTATTGTGCCATCCACTGAAGTTCTTCCAGCTGTTGCTCTGTTAGAAGCTACCTCTTCCTTTTCACCACCACCACCACCACCACCACCGCCGCCACCGCCACCCCAGTCCCTCAAAGGCCTGGTCCTTCATCAGCCAAAGTAAGGGTTCTCGTTCTGGAAGTTGTAATCTGGGCAGACCTTCTGAACCAGCTTGTAGTCGATGCTGAAGAAAGAGATGAAAATGCAAATGACCTTGAAAGGCTTGGCGCACAGCCACGCGGCGTGGCTCTGCGTGTGCTCGGTGAAGCAGATCTTGGAGGGGTCGTAGAGGCACGGCTTGTTCTTGCGCGCCCGGTTGGTCTTCTCGTACTCCACGTGGCAGTTGAAGGTCTTGGATTCCTTGGATTCGGCTAAGGTGGACTGCTGAGGATGGAGATGCTGCGGGTGGATTGGGGGAACCAAGACATCAAACTCGACCACCTTTGTTGGTGGCACAATGCTCACCGAGACATTGCCCAGGCTGGAAGAGTTGTGCCGGAAGTACACACTGAAGGTGCCGTTAATGTGATCCACAATCTTGCCTGTCACCAACAGGCTAAATTTCAGGGTCTTGATGTTGAAATAGAAGTCCCCCCAGCCAAAGATCTTCTTGGTACGGCCTGCCTTCATGGACGGCTTCCTCTTGGCTCGCTGGTTGAAGTGCTCCATGGCAGTCTGGTTCTTGCTCCAGTCCCACGGATTCAGGGCGCCACCATAAGGGTCCAGCTTGGCTTTCGCCGGCTCGCCGGAAAATATCTGAGCAGGACTGAGAGAGTGAGGTTTCAAAGCTGAGCTGTAGGGTCCCGTCTTCAAGATGTTTGCAGGACTCATCTCCAAATAGTTGAAGGTCTTGGTCACATGGCCCTTCACACACACGACCTGTCAGAGAGGTAGAGAAAAGTGGAATTTGAAGTTAAACCAGCCAGGTGATGTGATCCTGTACTCATTAATATGATAGAGCCCACTTGAACGCTGCTCTAGTCATCTGGGTATCATTAGATCTCAAAAAGATATAGATGCCCACTAACCTTTAGTTTAATTTTATCAGTTTTTTATTTTTTCCATCTGTTCTTATTTTGAATTGTTAAATGGTTTTGATTTATTGTGTTTGTGCTCATTTGCTTATTGGTTCTTTTTATTATTATGATTTGATTATTTGGTCTGATTGATTAGTTTTTATTTACTATTTTAAGTTGTTTAACCTATTTTTGTATTTTTATATGTATGTACACCGCCCAGAGTAGCTTTTTGCTAGATGGTAGCAGTATATAAATCAAATCAAATCAATTAATCAAATTTAGTTTAGTTTTAAGCAACACCTTCCAAATGTGTTGGGCCACAGGTGGCATAACACATATCCCAATTGGGGATGATGGCCATTGTGGTCCAAGACATCTGCAGGCTACTTATGCTGGGGAATGCTGGTTTACAGTGAATGGGCTGTACAATGGGTTGCCGACGACCCCAGTAGGAAAGTCCTGGTACTCTGCTGTTGACCTGAAATGATTCTGGATTTCGAAGCTTGGCATTGTGAGTCCACAATTCCATGACATGGAAGAATGAAGTTCAGCAGCTAGAAAAAGCTCACAACTGAGGTATATACATCTTATTCATGTGACAACACACTTCATCTGTGCCTCATGGGGAGACTCCACCCTTATCCATCGGCCAAAACAGCTGTCATCTGTGAAATATCTACAACAAGCCAATGCTGTTTTAATTGACAGACCACATCATGGCAGTGGTGGGACTTTGAGCACACAGTATATTATCTGGGAGTAAGAAAGCCTTGGTCCTCCAGGTTGTTTGGGCGACAGCCTCCACTGTAGGCATCCAGCATGGTCAACTGGCAATCCAAGACATCTCAAAGGCCAAAAGTTCCCCAGACCTCATACTGTTTCCCCACATCCAAATTTCTACCAGACCCACCCTCCATGCTGTGAACAACTACCCACTGACTTATTTCTTGCCCCTGAGCTCAGATTTGAAGCAGGATCTTTCAAGATCCCACTCACAGCCTGATGCACTGCTCTAGCTCAGCTCAAAAGAGTAACAAGTGTAGGGATCATAGATGCACCAGCTACCAACCAAGGTGTTCACGGACACATTTGTATGATGAGGCTACCCCAAGCCTACCAGATACTGCGAACAAACAACAAGTGGTGTGTCACTTCTGCTAGTGATAAGCATCTCTCAGAAGCATCTGGTCAGACTAGAAGAACCAAGTCTGAGTTAAATGAACCAATGGTTTGGCCCAATCTGGTGGCTGTAATTTGATGCACTCTGGAGCCCCTGCAGTCCACTAGCCAAGGATCGACCTTCTGTGCTTCTCAAGCCTTCAAAATCTCCTCTACCTTGTACAGTCACACAACCCAGCTCTGCTTATTTTCAAAACTCTCTCAACAGCTGCCTTCAGCTCAGGAAAATGTTCTTGCCAGCACAGCAGCTGTCTGACAGGCAGTGATGGATGGATGACATTCTTTTACATTGCTGGAGTGGCTTGATTCACCAGGCCTTCTGGTCGACCATAGCCTCACTGGACACGTAGAGTCCTCCCAGATGAGAGGTTTTGGAGGGTGACTCTGAACTAGCATCACCAGAGGGGAACACTACACTTTAGATATTGATTCACTCAAGGAACCATAAGTTTGAGTCAGAGAAGAGTTCGAAACTCTTTTTTGGGACTACAGCTCCCAGGATTCCCAATACACTGGCCATAAGGTTTCAGTCCACTGCTCCCTGAGTGAGCTACACGAGGTAGGGCATGGAGAATTCACATCTTCTTGATCGGCTTGGTTTTCAAAAGTATCTCGAGATGCAGCAAAAAGAGCTCATTCATAAGTAGGGGGTGCTGCCAATTACAGTCTTGCCACATGCACCTTTGGGGGACATCACCATACTTTCCATTTATGAACAGAACTTATCGGAAATAAAAAAAATTGTAGCAGATTATAGCACAAAAATCTGGCATCAAGAGGATTCATGGTAGGGGTGAAAAAATGATTGGAGCATCCCAGGGTTAAACCATAAAACGACTATGCCTAGCAAAATGGTGCCTTTGATTAGGGGTGAGACCAGATGCCTGCAAATGTAGCATGCTGATCGCACCAGAAAAAGTTACTTTAACCGGAGTAATTTTCCTTAAAACAGCCCCGTCTACATAGAATCACTCCAGCCTGCCTCAAAATTGTAGCAGCCCTATAGCTGTGCCAAAACAAAAAAGTCCAGTGTAGGCATGAATCAGGATCAGGCTGGAACTCATATTCCTTGTGCACTGCATGATCACCAGGAAGCAGATTGCACAAGAGGTCCAAATTCTGCTCTGTTTCTCCATATGATCACATACTTGGTCATTGGCCCAAACCTCAGCTGGTGTTTCTCAGCCTTCCTACACTTTTGGGTAAATGTTGGCTTCTTTTTTTTTTTAAAGGTGGAAAAAATAATGGCAAGAGTAGGGGTGGTGGTTATTCATGCATCAGTTGAACAGTAGACTCTTGTCTTCTGTATTAAGAGGTGATAAATGAAGAAGGTGATGTTAAACACATGTAAAGTTCCTGAGTAACTCCAGGCGGCTCTGCCACACCTGGAATCAGAGATTTCTGGAGCTTTACGTCAAATAACTTGTGGCTTCAAGAACTCTGACCTTAATTCAGATTTTCTGTACAAATAAAAAACTTGAAAGGTAGTGTGGTGTAGTGGCTAGTCTGATTCTCTAAAAATTAAGGGAATCCCTGGGTCTATTCCCTGGGTCATAAAACAGACTGAACAAGGGGAAGTCTCTCTCTTTCAGGCTGAATACATCATACAACCTGTCCTGATTATAAAGAGAGCCATGTTTGTCCCCTTGAGCTCCTTGGAGGAAAGGTGAGATGTAAATAAAATCAATAAAGAGATGTGTGCCAGTAATCATCTAGCTCACCCTAACTCGCTTCATTTGAAAAGTGTACCCATCCATTCTGAGTCTGAGGTTGGCAGAAGCCAGGTGAGCCTTTTCCCCATATGTCTCTTTACATGTCCTAGGACAGTGGTGGTGAATCTTCGGCACTCCAGAATATTTTGGACCAAAACTCCCAGAATTCCAAGCCTAGATTGCCAATGACAAAGGACTGTGGGAGTTGTGGTCCAAAACATCAGGAGTGCCAAAGGTTCACCAACGCTGTCCTAGAATTCAAACACTCTGCTGCTTCTTTTGCCCACGCAGGGGTATCCGATACCACTGATCCACTTCGCTATTTTCCCTATTTCTTTTTCCATATGATAAGAGAGATTAACCTCTCCCATCCTCCCTCCTTCAAGTTTCTCCCAGGGTGTGTCCCATTGGGAAAAATACATCCACACCTCTTTATTCTTTTTAGCACCAGGTGTCTGTGGGGAGCATGGTCTGTGTGAGCAATTAAACTTAAGAGGGTGTTTGTTTTTCCTCTAGGCCTGACAGCCATGGAGGTTTCCTTCCTTGCTCAGTAAAGGACAGCGTGGGACGCTAAGATTCGATCCGGACGACTAACCATTTGGCAGATGGAAGGATGGGGCCCAGCAAATCCTGCCTCGCGCCAGACTTCAGCTTGCCTGCGCACTTGACTTCTCACTGCTGGTGCGTATTCTGCTCCCTTTCTCGGGAAACAGCCCATTAGCACCTGATGCTTCCTCCTAAAGGAGAGGAGTTGTGGGCTGTCATCAGCTTTGGTGTAGAAAGAGTTGATGACAAGGAGCAGCAAGAGCATGAGTGAGTGGTAGGCCTCTGGCAGAGTTCTGGGGAACCTTGATGGATGCTACACAAACTTTCCTCGCTCCCTCCTTCCCTCCCTCCTGTATTTCCCCACCACCACCACCACCACCACCACCAAAATAATAATAATAATAACTTGATTGCCCAGAATGCCTGGGGGCCATTCAGTACACTCAGAGAATTAAACCAGGGCCTTGTAGATTTCAGCCTTGCATCCCTCTGTGCAGAGCAGTCCAGGCAGCCATCCCCACATAAAAGAAGAGAGGGGAGGGCAACAGGGGAAAGGGAGGAGGGAAGCAAGACCCAGGGCAGCCTGTGTGCCTGTTTCAAACCACCCCCTCCGCTACCGATGCTTCCTGATTGACTGGTTCCAGACCGAATCCCCCAAGGCAGTCAACCGCACATAAGCAGCAGGGGAAAAGAGCTACAGGCACAGCGCTGTTCACAGGTACAGGGAGCCCACCAGGGTTGCTCATTAAAAGGCAGACGGGAGCAGTGCAAGGAGATGACGGAAGCCACAGGGAGAGCTGCTGGCTTACAACACACACACACACACACACACACACACACACACACACACACACACACACACACACACACACACACACACACACACACACACACACACACATGATAGCCAGGATAAGCAAGGGCCAAGGGCAACTCTTGGCATAAATCTGGTCAAGTCGGCCTATTAGCAAACCTCTGCCCTCTTCTATCTACACTTAAATAAATGACAGTTCCAGAGGTGAGGGCAGGCACTCCAAGCCCAAAAGCGGCATGCAATTAATTCCCCGTCCCCAAGAGCAAAGATGTAAACACACAACTTTACAAAGAATAATATCACTTTTTTCCAGTACTGATATCAAAGTTGCTTTCATCATTACAAGGTGTCCGGCCTCACTGACCGATGGAGGAGGAATATCACCTGGTTCATGTGCTCTCTCCTGTGGTTTCTGATGTTACAACAACATCACAAAGTCTATGGGAGAAGAACAGGTTTTGTACTCCACGGCCAACCACTTGCCTCATTTATATTTCCCCTCAAAAGGTCAAGAAACTGTAATTATGACAGTTACTTTTGAGCAGCAAGTTACTTTAGGTTCCCATAAGGATGTCAAACTAGTTTTAGAGGCATATAAATTACAGCTGTAACTAATTCCTTTCAGAAATTAATGTAACTAAATTGGTGTGTTGCTTTCTCAAAATAATTAGCTACAGATCCTAGTTCTAGTGGACTGGTGTGCTTTTAAATGACAAAGAGCCTGGCATTAAAGTGGGCATCTTAGAGCAAGGTTGGCACCAGAGAGCTGGGAGACAGCTAAAAGCTCAGTGGTCCCGAAGATAGAATGATTCACTTATGGCACACTCAAAGCCCTGCCTTTGCACCAACCTATATCATTTGATCCACACAAACTAAACATAGGTGCGTATGCACTAGAGACGGACACTGGACCACGAATGGCTGGTCCAGTGTCTCATGCTGGTTCGTTTCTCGGCCAAACAGGTCTTTGGCACTTCAAAGCCGCACCTCCTCTGAGTTGCCTGCTGGAGGAGGTGGGGATTTGAAGCACCAAAAACACATGTTCAGGCAGGAAACAAACCAGCATGAATCACCGAAACATGACACCACTAAAAATAATTTTAAAATCCTGACATTTAAAGCATACAAGGCTTTTTAAATGATATGACTGGAGACAAAGGAACCGTGAGGCTACCAGTTCATTTGTTTCATAGTCACACTATATTCTGCTCCCCCCACCCCCAAATGAGCTCAGGGCTGTTCACAGGCTTCCCTTCTTCCTCAGTTGATTTTCATAACAACTCCTATGGTAGGTCAGGCTGAGAGAGAGAGAGAGAGAGAGAGAGAGAGAGAGAGAGAGAGAGAGCATGTGTGACTGGCCCAGGATCACTTGAGCCATGAGTTTCATGGCTCAAGTGAGTGTTAAGGACTTGTATTGCATCTCTGAAGCTTCCATCCAGTACTGTAACCACTGGCTGGATAGGCTGGGAGTTTGATTCTCCACTGGGCTTCCAGGGAGGAAACTCAGCCTGTGTGGCCTTAGGAAAGCTGCACAATCCCAGGGCATCCCCAGAAGAAGGGAATGGGGAAACCACTTCTGAGTATTCACTACTTGGTAAACCATAAAAAGGGCACCATGAGCCAGTATTCACTTAATGCAGTGGTTTACAACCTGGGGGTTGGGACCCCTTTGGGGGTTGAACGACCATTTCACAGGGGTCACCATGAGCCAGTGAAGAAAAAGGCACAAACAGCTTGGGTTTGGAGGAGGAGGAGGAGGAGGAGGAAGTGAGGGGGGAAAAGAGTGAGATACAGCTTGATAGGTTGGAGGGGATGTCAGTCAATGGCACTGGAGGCTGCGATTGGCTGAGGGTGCCTGTAGAGGGAAGTTCTCTATGGCACCAGCAGTGGCCTCTTCCAAGCAAGGCAAGGGGGTCATCACAACATGAGAAACTGTATTAAAGGGTCACGGCATTAGGAAGGTTGGGAACCACTGACTTAATGGCACATGATGCTCACTGCTATACCCCACTTTCTCTCCCAGAAGGAGGTTGGAGCTCCCAGTCCCTTCCTCTAAGAATGGGAAGATCAACCCACACCCAGCCATATTAATTGCGCATGTTCAGTAAGCAAGTCCTCTTCAACCTGTTCTCTGTATTTTCTTTAAAGCTGCATGAAAGTTTTGAGATAAGTTGCATTTATTCTTGCCCCTAATAGACATTTCAAAGAGCATTTTGGAGCTGTGAACGAGGGGGGCGCAGAATTCAGAGGCATGTGTAGTCCAAAAAGTGGAAGTGTCAATCCGCCTGTTCATCCGAGGAACTGCAAATTGGATTTGTTTGCTGTTTAAAAAATAATGCCAAACAAACAAAATCCTCCAGCGATTCTCCCTCCTTTTCTCCTCCTCTGTCCTCCTCCTGTTCATTACCCTACAATCCTGCTTTAAATGTATTCTCCTGTTAAATTTGCTGCATGAATGAGTCTCATAAGAAAACTAACATACGCGCCAGGTTGTTACGAGATGTGGTGCCACAATAAATTGCAGTGATGAATATATACCTCTCTATTATTATCAGTCTTAAAACTAGTAGCTCATGCCCTGTCCAAGAGGAAAGATGCATATCCATACCCAGAAGCAATAAGAGGCCAGTATCTAATTTCTGGAAAAAGCAAAGGGCTCACTTGAACTCTTGTGGGAGTCAACAGTCCATCTGTCACAAGCATTCTGCTGCCACCTCAACCCATTTTGGGGGGAGGGGGAGGGGAAAATGACAGACTGTAGTTGTTTAACAATAAAGGAACAGTGCACGGCTTTGCAAATATCCCTGATGGCTCCTGCAAATGATGGCTGATGACCAAACCCAACCACAGAATATAGACATCCCAAACTCATCTTATTTCCCCATTCCTACTATCCTCTTCAGACCTTGTTCTCTTCCTTCCCCATCCTCCTCCTGTAGTATCTTTTATCTCCTGCTCAGCCACTGTCACCATCATTTTGCCAGCCCACCAACAGGGGAAGGTGGACCCAACCGCCATGATGGATGAGAGAACAGGAAGGAGCTCAAGTTTCTCCAAGACCGTTCATGTTTCTCGTTCATCGCTGCAGACAGAGGTGTCCGCCTTGTTATTCTTCGGGTCTGGTTGGAATTACCATTGTCCCTCATCCTTTGCCCCCCACTTTTTGTGTGTGCTGCGGCTGATGTAAGTTTCATCAGAAGGGCCACACTTTACCTGGATTTGGATAAGGCCATCAGTAGTATACAGAGAAGGGCCACGGGAGCCTTCGTCCTCCATATCAAACCATACCCCAAATTTGGAGAAATAACCTGAGTGGACAGCAGTTTACCACAGCCCTGTTTCCAAACCACGGAGCTGTCTTCACCTTGGTGTCTGGTTGGTGAAGGAGGTGCCACCACCATTTAAAAAGAACCAGCTCAGCCATTTGGGACGTCTTGGCAGCAATGTATGGCAATCCCTGCATTCTTTCTCTTGACCTTATATAATCAAGACACACACACACCCAGCCACCTAGTCAACTCACTTGACTACTTGAAGTCATTTCTAGAGCAGGATAGAGGAGGGTCTCCCTGCTGTACATTTCCAGACATACAGTCTGTATCTATGCCTTTTCGACAGTGGTTCCCAAACTTGTATACCCAAAATCTCCTGCCCAGTAACTGGTGATTCTAAGTGGAACAGAAGGACAGGCACCAATGCAAGAGGGCATTCTCCAAACAAATTGCATCTCCTCAGACCCTTTCAAGCAAATGTACAGGGCCTAGCACCCATGAGGTACAATTTACTACCCCTCCTCTCAGTGCCAGGAGGTAACAGCCAAGGGTTTAAAATGATGGGAATAGTAGCCCAAAACATCTGTTTTTTGATCACTATTAAGAGAGCATCTCCAAATCTGGAGCCAGCTGGGGAGCCACAAATTCTCACTTTACCTATGGCAGGTTGAAAAACATCACCCACTTCATTCTGCAGGAGCAGGTGGGGCCACTGCATTGTTCTCTACCATCATCACCTCCCCCATCATGCACAGCAAAGCACACTTGGGGAGAGAAAAAGGAGGAAGGTGGGTAGTGGTGGCGGCGGCGGCAGCAGCAGGTATAAAAAGATGGCACTTCCCCCTCCCCCGTAGGGTGCTGAAGGTGAAGGCAATGGCAAGATGGTCTGCCAATCATGATTGGCTCTGAGCAGACCTTGGAACCAAGCCCCGTGGCAAGCAGGAAAATGGCCTGTTCCAGCCCAATCCACCACCAACTGGCATGAAGCCATTAATTCAGTGGTGTCCAAACTTCGGCCCTCCAGATGTTTTGGACCACAACTCCCACAGTCCTTTGTCATTAGCAATACAGGCTTGGAATTCTGGGAGTTGTGGCCCAAAACATCTGGAGGGTCAAAGTTTGGACATCCCTGCATTAGTTAGTTAGTTAGTTAGTTAGTTAGTTAGTTAGTTAGTTAGTTAGTTAGGTAGGTAGGTAGGTAGGTAGGTAGGTAGGTAGGAAGTATGCAGGTGGTCTCTTCTGGAGCAGCTTGGTGAAGGCTTAATAGGGTCACTTGTGGTGGAACACAAATCTCCACATCCAAATGGGACATCAAAACAAGTGACTCTATTTGCTCCAGTTTCTTCTGGTTATAATTTATGGTACAGGTATGATGAAGCAGTTAAAGAAAAGAGCCACTTCAGGATACTGTATTGGCAAATGGAACAATTCTGTGCTCTTCAGGGGGGAAGGACAGAGGAAATGAAGTGATATTATAATGCAGCAGATCATTGCTGAACCACTCCATCAGTTTTAAAAAAAACTAGTAAGAAATTTCTTTTGTCTTTTCTCAAAGGATAGCTCTAGAAACTGCCTGCAGTCAGATCCATGGAATGACTAGCCCTCTGTTCCACCAAGAAGCAAAGGAAATAATTTCAACAAGAAGTAGCCTTGACAGACAGGAAAAAGGCTTGCTTTTGGTCCATCCTAAGTTATCACAGATGCTGGAAATGGACCAAACCAAAGCAATCCTACCTGTACCAAAAGAAGTAGAAGCCTCTAACAAGTGCTAAGAAAACCATATTGTCATGCGATTGCTGGAAAAGGAGTGAATCAATCCATCCCTGCAGATGACCAAACAAGAGGCTAAATGCCCATCTGATTGTACCCTAAGCTAGTGTGACTATGCAAGCAAGGCAAATTGCTCTGATTCGGTTCTATTGTGATTTATTTGATTTGCAGTCTATATTAGTGCTGGCAAAACTATGGCACGGGTGCCAGAGGTGGCATGTTGAGCCCTTTCTGTGGGCACCCAACATCATCCCCTCAGAGCCATGGCACTTCCCCCTCTGCTCGGAGTACGCTTTTGTGCTCCATGCAGAGAGCCAGGCAAAGGGGAGGCAGCAGCTTGCAGGCTTGTTCGCTGTGGCCGTGGAAAATGCAAAAGCCTGCTCTTCGATCCTTGCTTTCCCAAAGGGTAGCACCCAAACCATTTGTAACCCGGGGTACCACTGTATTCAGGTTAAATTGCCATATTGGCACTTTGCGAAAAATAAGTGGGTTCTGAATCACAGTTTGGGCACTCAGTCTCTAAAGGTTTTGCCATCACTGGCCTATATTGTGGTTGAACTTGCAGTCAGCGATCACACAGAGGCTGTGGATTGGTTTGGGAGTTCATTGTTCACACTCAAAGCAATGTGATTCATGTTTCAGCCCACATAACTCCCTCTTCCCCTCCCTCACTTCCTTCCTCTGGTCCCACCTCGTTCCCTACCAAGTCAGCTGGGCTTGAAAGGGTTGTACAGTGTTCTAGAAAATGATGACAGTATTCCAAAGTTCTTCTTAACACGTATAGAAATATCATATTCCCCCAAAACATTTGCTATTTTGAGTGGGTTTGTTTCTGTTATGTTCATAATTTTTTAAAACAAATTATCTCATCTGGAGATGACCTAACTCTAATCTCATACAGGCATATCTTGGTTTAAGAACTTAATGCACTTTCTGGGATGTTTCATATTATGAAAAATTTGTAAATCGGGAATGCACCGGGGTGCAATGCATCCTGCGGAAACTTGCTTCGGGGGGGGGGGATTGCAAACCGAGGTATTGTGGATTGTGGTGGTGGTGGAATTGTAAACCGAGGCATTAGTTTCAATGATTTCCCTTTTGTAAACCAAAAATTACATTAATGGGGGCATTTGTATGCTGAGGTATGCCTGTCTATGAAAAAATTAAAACAAAATAGAGGACTATTGGGAGTAGAGATGGGCACGACCAGGAAAAATGACGTTTCGAGTTGTCGTGTGTCGGAGCCGGCCCGTTTCGGCTCATTTCCGTTTGTCGCGAAATTTTTCAAAAATTTGTCATTTCATTTGTCGTTAGTACTGGTTTAGGGGGGTAGGGTAGCATGCTCCTGGAGGCACCTCTCGGGGGTGGATGCCTCCTCTGCCCCCCTACAAAGGGAAAAGAAAGGGTACATGACCGTGTAGCCATTACGTACCAAGTGGCACTGGCAGAGGCACCTCTCTTTTGGATGCCTCTAGCTCACCAAGAAGGACAGCATACTGGCGTACAGGTTTGGAGTTTTTTGGAACTTTGGACTGTGAGCGAGGTGAGAGAAGAATGCCTCTAAGCCCTCTGACTCACTAAGAAGGACAGTGTACTTGCGTGTAGTGCAATGCGAGTACAGATAGGGTTGGGGTTAGGGCAAGGGCTAGGCTTAGGGTTATTACGGGTAAGGTTAGGGTGAGTTAGTGGGCTGCACCTCTGGGTGCCTCTGACCCACTAAGAAGGACAGTGTACTGGCTATGGGTTAGGGTTAGGGTTAGGGCTAGGGCTAGGGTTATAGTGGGCTTTTTATGGCCGACTGGCATATCCCAGAAGTCGCAGTCAAAACCTGGCCAAGTGGCCATGCGATTGGTGGAATGGCTCCAAAAATTTGCATGGCCAGCCCATCATTGCGCAGGTGTAAAAAAATAAAAATAAAAATACAATAAAATAAAATCAATGGAGATGTTTTATTGCTAGAAAAACCCACTGCTGCTACTGTAAAAATTCAAGAATTTAAAATAGCTAATTTTCGCATGTTTCTGTGGTGCTTTGGTGGGTTTTTGGACCACGATTTCAAAAAAAAATATTGCGGTTGCCATTTTGGATCCCCCCGCACCGCATGGCAAATGGAGACGATGAGACTGATGCCCCCAGCCTGGTATTTGACCCCCCAGAAACCACCCCTCTGGTAGGTGCCCTCAAACAGGCATATTTTCGCCTGCTTTTTTGGCCGGAAATCGGGATTTTTTTATTTTTAAAACTTTTTTCCGCTTGGCATCGCGCAAAATAGAGGAATATTGGAAATGACAAATCAGACCCAATTTATCGTTTATCGGTTCAAGTTCGAGTTCTGATGGCTTAATTGTCGTTTCCGTTTCCGTTGCGTAAACGGAAACGAGAATTTCGCCAAGTCGTGCCCATGTCTAATTGGGAGCCTCATGGCGCAGTGGTTAGTACAGTGCCTGTACTGCAGGTAAAACTGTGCTCACAACTTGGTGTTCAATCCCAGGTAGCAGTCTGATGGTTGACTGAGCCTTCCATCCTGCCGAGGTCGGTAAATTGAGTACCCACCTTGCTGGTGGTGGTGGGCAATGTGTAGCCTACATACTGTAATTAAACTGTAAACTGCCCAGAGATTACTTGAAGTGGTATGGGGTGGTATATAAGCAAAACACTTTAGAAGCAGAACATTTTAGGAAATAGTGCAGGGACAGGTGTTCCCATGGTTCTAGACTTCTTCCCCAACTGCCATCATCAGCAAAACACCACCCTCAGAAACATACTCACACAAACAGCTTTGAGAACAAATCAACTGAATTTGAAAATCTGCTTGAATCATTTCAGTTTGGAAAAAAAAATAGAAATCTACATTGACCGGGGAGGGCACATTGGGAGCAAAATGGGGCAGCCGGATTTGTATCAGCCTTTGTGCCATTTAACCAGGGGGGCCCCCCAACAACTTTGAAGTGATGGCGAACCATTGGCCCTCCAGATGTTTTGGAACAGAACTCCCACAGTTTTTGTCATTGGCAGTCCAGGCTTGGAATGCTGGGAGTTGTGGTCCAAAACGTCTGGAGTGCCCAATATTTGCCACCACTCACCACAGCAAATCCTGTGGTGCTTTATATTATGTCGACACAGCCTTAGTTCGGGATCAGCTCTCTCTCTCTTTCTCTTCCTCGGAGCCTTTGCTCTAACAAACTACAGTATTCCAAGCCTTAATAAAACACCCAGCTGAGAAGCCACCAGACCACGGAGATGGTTATGAAGCAAGAGGAATTTCCATCTTTCCTTCTTGAAGAGGCATCTGAACATAATGTTTCAATTTGCCCTTGCTGCTTTCCTTCATTTGCCAAAAGCGGGCGCCACACATTGTAGCTTTTTAAGAGCTCAGCTTCAAAAACAGCCTCCTTTTCTCCTCTTTCACTTCTCCAGGTGTGCTTACGCCAAGCTTTTTCAGTCGGCTTGAATTCTAAGGCGTTCATCCGCATCTCGAATTCTACAGGAGAACTGAGAGCCTTCTTAGCAGCCCTGGGAGATGAAGCCCTTGTTAAAAGCGTGCCCTGTCCTCCCTTTTCAACACTTCCAACAAAGACAACTGCATATGCAGAAGATCCTTTGCTAACTGATTAATTAGTTCAGGCAGCCCAGGCAGAAATGCACTGCTACTGCACCAGTTTTGTCTCAGCGTGAGCAAGGGGGTGGGATGGTGGGGGGTGAGAAGGAAGGCTTTAAGGCACATCTGTACTGAAGGCCTTTGTCGGCGAACCTTCCCGGGGCAGACATCAGACTAACAACACAATCTTATCCATATCTACAGAGGTGTCCAGTAAGGAGCGCAAATGGCCCCCATGGGATTCCGTTCACTCCTCCCTGCAACCCTGCTGATGAGCTAGCGTGTGTAGGATGGGGAATTAACTGCTCCCTGGCTTCTTTTATGCATCTGTTTATGCACATGTCACCTTTCCACCATCCAGTTCAATTCAAGGTGGCTAACAATCGCCTGAATGAAATGTTTAAAAGCATTTTAAAAAACTGATTGATTAAAACAAACACCATGAAAAGCCATTTTAAAAAGGGAAAGGTGCAAACAAGGCCAAATAGAAAGCAGCAGTAGCTGCTTAGATTCAAAGCTCTCTTTCACACGGTGACGGCTCGTGGCCAAGGCCAGGGGGTGCCAGCTCACATGATCTTGGTGTGATGTACCACTCATTCAGAAAGTGGGGTTGGTTTCCCCAAGTCCCCACATGCAGAATATTTTTTTTTTCCTGGAAATAAAGACAGTCATCAGAAAATAACAAGGCCATACAGGAGCATGACCTCCAAATCCTTCTCTATTGCCAGCTTGAACAGGCTGAATCCAGTTGGGTTTTTGTGCAAAATAAATCACGGAGGCTACAGCTCTTAATTAATCAGGTGTGATGCTGGTCATGTGTCTGGCCATGTGCCCGGCATCGCTTCAATTAACCACAACTGACCACAGGAAAACTCCCGGGATGCACAACGTAGCAGAGTTAGCCTGACTTGTCTGAACTGCCACAGTGCAACAATGAAAAAGGAAGTGGAATTGTAAGCCAGGAGGTGTCCTGTTCAAATCACCACCACCACCACACGGATACATTCAATGCATCCAAGTAGCCATTTGGTCATGTTTGAATGAGATGCTGAGCCACTTTTTGGGTGGAAAGGACATCAAAGAAAAACGAAATGAAACAGGGCCGGGTCAGTGCGAGTAAAAAAACTAACTAAAATTTTTAAAATATGCACCGACCCAGACCTGGGCCAGCTGGTCAGCACGAGTTAACAAAATTTAAAAAATTTAAAAATAAAAATAAAAATGAAGCAAACAAAAACCGAAACAAATGTTTTTTTTTTAAATTGTTTCATTTTAAATCTGGAAGTTGAGTCATGGCTACTGGACTTCTTCAGCTTCATCAGTCTGAATACAGCTAGTGCGAGTCCTCCATCTTATAGTCAGCTTGACCTCTTGTCACCCTGGTCTGAATTAGGCTCATAAGATGAACAATGACCTGAATAGGCTCGTTAGGGAGACAATAGTATCCATAGCCTTAAGGTGAACAATGGCCTAAGGTGCTGAAACCTATCAAGAATGGGTTGTTAGCTATGGCCTTGGTGGTGCAGGCTTTTTGATTTGTCTGGGTACTTTGGAAAACATACGCTGATAAGTAGCAGATAGACTATGCCTGCGGCTGCCACCTCTCTTGACAAAGGGGTTTCAATGCTCACATGAATGGCTTCCCTGACCCCTCTCTCAAACCACCTATTCTTCTCTGTCTAATATGCGTACATTCTCATCTTTGAAAGAGTGCCCTTTGTCCTTCAAATGGAGGTGTACTGCTGATTCTGGTCCTGAGCTCTTACCCCTCTTATGTTGGGCCATCCTTCTGTTTAATGGCTATTTAGTTTCTCCAGTGTAGAGGTCTGAACACTCCTCACTGCATTGGACCGCATATACTATATTGCTCCTTTTATGGTTTGGTATCGGATCCTTTGGGTGGACAAGTCTCTGCCTGAGTGTGTTTGTGGGTTTGAAATAAACAGGGATGTGGTGTTTGCCAAAAACCCTTTTAAGCTTCTCAGACACTTCAGCCATGTAAGGAATGACCAGGTTCTTTCCGTCAGGTCTGGGTCTCAGACTGATCCCTTGTTCTTCTGGGATAGCCCACTGCTGACTATAAGATGGAGGACTCACAACTAGCTTTCTTCAGACTGATGAAGCTGTTTGGATGAGCAGTGAAACGTTTCTGTCTCTCAAAAAAGAAGTCCAGTAGCCATGACTCAACAGATAAACTCACCTGGATGACTGAGAATCTTCACAGACATCTTTCATTTTAAATGAAACAAAAACAATTAAAACGAATAATGAAACTTTTCGGCATTTCTTGCCCATCTCCACTGGCTACTTGTGTGCATAATAACAATTACAGTATGTGTTGTCCAGTCAATTCTGACTTACGCCTGACCCTTCCCAGGTTTTTTTTTAAAAAGTTTATAGAGTACTCAGAAGAAGTAGTTGACCCTTCCCTTCTTGCGCAAGGCCACACAAGGCTGGCTGTACTGGCAGGAGCCAAGGGGGTGAGTCGAATTTCCTACCTTTGGTCCTGCAGCCAGATATCTAAACCACCGTGGTATCCAGCCAGCCCTTGCTTTGTCTAAGACAGGGGTCCTCAACCTAAGGCCCCGGGGCCGGATGCGGCCCACCAAGGTCCTGAATCCGGCCCCTGGGAACAATTGCAACCCCCCCACCCCCTGCTTTGCAAGCATGCCAGCCTCCACAGCTGCTTCTATTGCTGAGGCAGTTCAAAGCAGTGGGCTATGTCGCTTCTCCCACTCCCCCCAATTACTGCCCAGATGATCAGCATGCTGGCTAGTGGGGCTAGTGGAGCCCACTTGCCCCTCCCTCCCCCCTTTTTTCCATGTCGGCCTTTTTTTAAAAGTGTGGTCCGGCCCCCAGTGGTGTCTGGGGCGTGGTGGACCGGCCCACTGTTTGAAAACTTTGAGGACCCCTGGTCTAAGATAAGCAAAAAAGAAAAGAAAAGAAAGAAAGAAAGAAAGAAAGCAAAGAAAACAAAAAGAAAACAAAAAACTGGGAGGTGTGGAGGGGAAATGTCTAAAACCCAGTCGGTCTCAGAAATTTTCCAGTTTTCTTTTTGTCGTACTCAAGTGACATCCACGTTCAGCGGTCATCGGCGGCAAAGCCAGCATCCATCCTGCCATCTGCTTTCCTGCTCAAAATGTAACCCCCCCTTTTTTTAAAAAAACTGGCGCTTGCTACCAGCTTCTTGTTTCTGTTTTTGACACCTTACACACCATCTCTCTTCTTTCCACCTTTGTGCCCTCCTGCCAAAGCACTGTAGTGAAATGACTAATTGGCTAAAGCAAAATGTGACAAGCCTCCTCTGGAGAGCAACCCCCTATTGCTCGCCACCTCCTGCTCCTTTCCATCATCATCGGTAGGCTCGGAAGTTTGTTTTGATAGCCGAGGTAGCCGGTTTGGTTGTGATCAATGACAGTGACCCTAACTGGGCTTTCAAGATAAACGAGATATTTAAGGCATGGTTTGACCAGTTCTGTTCCCCCAAGTCAACTTCTGTGGCCGAGCAGGGATCTGATCCCAGGACTCCTGGATCCTCGTGTACTACTCTAACTACTACACCACACTGACTATCGGGGGGGGGGATTTATAGTGGGCAGTCTATCAAGAAGACTGGACTTGGGGAGACACATGTTCGATTGTATCTGTATTTTACTTTTACATACTGGACTTTACAGTTTATGCTTTACCCTGGGCTTTCTTCCCATTAAAGTGAGGGTGTGTATGTGGCTCACCTCCTCCCCACTTTACAACAACCCTCTGAGGCAGATCAACCACACAGAAAGAGAAGTCACCCAGTGAGTGCCCTGGCTCCATGACGGTCTTGAACCTGCACCTCCCAAGTCCACCCTTCTAATTTAGCCACAAAAAACTGGTCAAAGGCATGGAAGGAACAGACGAACAGACAGAGAGATTGAGTGAGAGTAGGAGGGGGTTGGGGGGGGAGCAGGAGGAAACAGATGTCTTTCGCTGTAAAATACCCCACGGTTTGTTTTCAGCAACTGATGGCATCACACTGGAAACCCTACTTTGAATGGTTTACTGTGGTCTAGCTAGGGAGAAACAGGAGCAATCACAGAGTGGGGGAATGATGCCAACTGGATTTGTCCAAGAAAACTAACCCATAGTAACAGAAACCAAACTGTGGGTGGACAGAAGTCAGATCAGGCTCTGTTGGTAGAACCCTGGGGATTTACTGAGCTGCAAGCTGCCTTGGGTCCTTTTCCAAGAAGAAAGGTGGGGTAAAACATACTCTAAAATAAATAAATAAATAAATAAATGGGGAGGCAGGGCATATGCCCTCAGGGCCGCGCTAGGAACAGGGTGCCAAAATAGTATTTGTACTATTGGGAAAGGGACAGAATCTATATTTGCCCCAAATGACTCAGACTCTAGATGTGGGTCTGGGGATTCATACTAGGTCAGTTACACCATTTGTGTGACTGCCCAACAGGATGGCAGGCTATTTCTCAGCATTTAAACCACCGCAAATCAAACTGCAAGTAGAGATGAGCATGAAATGAACCACGAGCCAAAACACTCAAATGAGCCAGGCTGGTTCATGGTTCATTTCACAATCTGGTTTGGGCATCCTGTTTTGTGGAAGCAAAACAAAATGGCTAGTCCCCCCCACCCCCACCCCAATTTGCCTTTTTTATTTTATTTTTTATTTTATTATTATTATTATTATTATTATTATTATTATTATTATTATTATTATTATTATTATTATTATTATTATTATTATTATTGCTTTGGGAAAGCAGGACGGCCCACTTTATCCACTGTCCGTGTCGCCTCTGCCTACCTGCTCCTGCCACCTCCACTGCCACCAGCGCCATCCTCAGAGGAGGCAGGCTTGGTCTGCCAGCCAGGAGCCTGCCTCTGCCTCCTTGCGTGCTCTTCCCTATCAGCTGGGTGATGGGTGGATACGCAGAGGCAGTACCCCACTCCCGTTTCGCTGGCTGCTGCCACTGAGCACATGCACTTGTGACAGCAGAAGAAGAGGCAAAGACAGCAGGAGCAGATAGCTCCTCACCTCCTCCCCAGCTATGAACCAAAAACAAAGAAGCTCCAAACTTTTTCATTTTTCTGGGGGTTTGTGGTGGTTCATAGTTAGGCGAACCGTCGCGAACCACCATTTCCCCAGTTCATGGCCATCTCTAATTTGCAAGTTAAAACCACCAGGGAAATTGCTGCATGGGTGACTTGGTGCTATTTTATATTTTGCCTCCAGTGTTCCCCACCTATACAATGGAGCATGAATGGATTGCCTTTTATCCAGTTTATGCGGAGCTGTACTTCATATTCTGAAAGTTTTCTATTAGATTCACTACTCTTCACCAAATGAAATACAGACCTGCAGCTCTACAAAGACTGCATACTGTCTAGTTCTTAGAGTACAACTGTTAAATTGACTCCAGTTTTGCCCCTGACAGTTTGCAGGTGGTTCGGATGGGTACTTCTTGGAGGTAAGAAGGGGGGGGAGAGAGAGACCATCCTTGAAACTGGTTGTCTTTCAATCCCAGATTTGTGCAAGCTGAACGAACCCTAATCATGTCTTCAGGGAACTGAAGAGCTGGAAGAGACCTCTAGCTCTCTAACCAAGATCTTCCCAGTGAATTCCCTGCTGAAAGGACCATCTAACCCAGTGGTGTCCAAACTTTGGCCCTCCAGATGTTTTGGACCACCACTCCCAGAATAATTCCAAGCCTCTGTCACCAATGACAAAGGTCTGTGGGAGTTGTGGTCCAAAACATCTGGAGGGCTGAAGTTTGGACACCACTGATCTAACCACTATTTTAAAAACCCCTCAATGAAGAAGAGTCCACCACTCTCTGAGACCCTCTGCAGTACTGCTGAGTAGCTCTTGATTTCAATTATTTCCTCTGAATATTTGGATGAAATCCCTTCTCATAATTCAAACCTATGACTTTGGGTCCTACTCTTTGCAACTACAGAGAACAAGCATTCCCATGTTCCACAAGACATCCCTAGAAATAGTTCAAGATATTCTACAATTGCAGATGAACACAAAACAGAAAAATTGCATTTCTTTTTGTTGTTTTATTAATAATTTTAAAGAAAATTACAACAAAACCAAATGACTAATTGACATCAGTGGCACAGTGGGTAAATGTCTGTAGTGCAGCTAAAATTGTGCTCAGGACTCTATAAAATGAGTACCCAGCTTGCTGGGGGGTGGGTGGGAATGTGTACCCTGCATAATGTAATCAAACTGTAAACTGCCCAGAGACTCCTTGAAGTGGTATGGGGCAATATATAAGCAAAACACTTTAAATGAAATAACTCATTATACTCTATGGGTCCATCACCATGGGTCCTCATGGCACACAATTTTGTCAGTAGCTTAAGAATTAAGACAATGGGTTAAAATTGTAATTTGTGAACCAAGAAGTGGGACCTAGGAATGGATGATGTCCCAGTAAGATATAGTGGTCCATCTGGGAAGAGATAGGCTGTTATATATATCAGTGCAGAAGATGATTTTATGGTGATTGGGAAAGATCCCATGCAAAAATCATATGAAATCAAGAGGATACAGTAAGATCTGGCTTCTTTTACACATAAACCTCTCTTATTTAAATTTAAAGAGAGAGAGGATTGGCTAGTGGTTATGTGTCTGATGGCCAGCCAATCCTCTCTCTTTAAATTTAAATAAAAAGTGTGTTGCTGTTTGATGATACACTAAATTGGTTCCCCATGGCAGCTGCCTCACTCTGCTTAATGATAGGGCTGGCCCAGGAATGTATAACACACGCAAGGTAGTGAATTATTGGTACTTTGTTGTTAATACATCTTTATTCTCCTGATGTTGACACTTGGGGCATTTATACACGACCCCTAAGCTCCGCTGCAAATGGCTCCCAGCTCCGGAGCTTAAAAATGTTTCCCCACCAGCTCCGGAGCTAACAGAAAATTAAGTGCGAACCCACTCACCTAAGCGCGACCCAGCGCAGCTTTCAAGTACCTGCTCTGGGAGACTGAAAAATTTTGATGCGGAGAGTGCTGGGCTCTCCTCGCTTCTTTTTGTTGTTGTTGTTTGCCTCCCGCCCCTTTAAGAGGAACCAGGAAGTGACGGGGGGGTCGGAGCAACTTCCACCGGCACCAGAGGTAAGGATTTATTCTTTTGTCCCTTTTTAAGGCTTTTTCCCCTCCCTCCCCTCACGCACACAGAAGCAAGGAAGTGCGGAGTGGTGGGGAGGAAGGAAGAGCAACGAACCCCCAAGATCTCTGGTCCAAATTTAAGGGGCCAGCAGATCTTAGGGGTCGTGTGAAAAGGCCCTTGGTTGTTATAGAACGAATGAATACAAGAAGCAAGACAAAATTTTCATTGAGTAATAACAGGATAGGTGGGATGTCAGGCACTAACAACAAAGATCTTAAAACATACGTATTCCTGTTTTTAGCTACAAAATATTGTGGGGTATAATTATGCCCAATGGCCCACCACCGGATATCCTAGTGTTCATATAAAATGCAGAAATGAACTCAGGCATGAACCAATTGTCACATGTGTGGCCACATAAGCATCTTTTCGAATGCTGCATTTTGATTGTGCATTCACAACTCACTTGGTCATACTGTCAAAATAATATGAATATGGAGCGATCAAAGAGGGAACTAGCAGGAGTGTATCCACTCACACTATTGGATATAAATAGCTATATTTATATCCATGTATGAGTGAACAGGTGGATTGTGGGTCAAGTGGAGCGGGGAACACATGCTTAATTCTAGAGATGTTTCCCCTGCTGGATCCATGAGCAGCCAGTGCCTGAAGACATGATCTGATTCTAAAAAAAGAAACTACCACATATATCAAAGATGGATTGCCTTTGGCCGCCCAGATGTTTGAAGCTGACAGCTCCCATCCACCTCAAAAGCATGGCAACTGTGAGGCCTCAGATTTTCAGGTACATGTACAGTATATCCTTCCTGCTATCAAACATGGGAAGCATGGGCATCTGCACGCCAAATGATAAAACAGCGGCACTCTAGACATCCTCAGGGGCACCCCCTTCATTGCAATAATCCCCAATGTCAGCCATGTGCAATTCTCCAGATGTGGCTGAGCTGCCACCCCTACTAAGCCTGAGGTGCCACAAGCAGTAGGCTGGGAGTTGTAGTCCAGAAACAGAGCACTTTTGGAGTGACAGAGATGGGCACGAAAGGCCAAAATGATGTTTCGTTTCGTTATTCTTTTTCTCCCCCATTACATTTAGTTAATATGAAACAATTTTAAAAAAAAATTCATTTTGTATTTCATTTCATTTTACTTTTTGTTTCTGCGCCACTCCCAGGCTGGGTCGGTGCTTTTAAAATTTATTTATTTATTTATTTTTATTTTCCGGGCCCCTTCCCCCCCCCACAGCTGAGAGGCGCTGGCTTGGTGCCAGCACCTTTCAAGCTTGCTACCCCACAGTCGGGGGTGCCATTTTTTAATTTTAATTTTAATTTTTTAATTTTCCAGTACCAACCACGCGGCTACCGGGGCTGGGTTGGCGCTGTTTTTATTTTATTTATTTTTTTCTTTAATTTCTGATGCAGACCATGCGGCTCCCGGCTGGGTCAGTGCTTGGTTTTGTTTTGTTTTAAGTCCCCTAGCCTCCCTTCCCTGGGAGGCTGAGGCAGCGCCATTTTTATTTATTTATTTATTTATTTCCAGCGCCACCGAAGAGAAGGGACCAGTGCAATGGGAAGGTAAGGTAAGTGACGTGTTCTCAAACAAAAAACGAAGTGAATGAAATGGAAATTTTCGTTTTGTTTTGTTTCATTTTTCTTTGATGGGTTGCTTCGTTATTCATTTCATTAGCTAATGACACAAATAATGAATAACGAAACAAATTAAAAAATCATTTCGGACCCATCTCTAGTGACAAAGCCCCAAACAAGAAGAAGCGGTGACCTGGCCCCATAAAAACCTGTTCCTCTGTTTCTGAGAAAAAGGGGAGTCGCGGGTTCACACCCAGCTTCCCCCACAAAACTGCAGCCGTCCGACACACTCACAACAGGCCCTCCTCTTGAATTGCAAAGCAACCCCCCCCCAGCCCTCACAGGAGGCTTGGGGCGGTGGCATAATTGCCCGCAAGGTGACGGGGTGGGGGGAGCTGGGGGGGTGAGGCCCGGCATCTGACGCACAAGGTGCGCGTGCAGCTGCAAAGGCGTGCGTGATTAAAGGAGGGACTGGAGTGTCCGGCACCCACAAGCGCAGGGCGAGCACACGTCTCCTGGCGGGAGAAGCCTCGTCGGGTGGGGAGATGCCCTCCCAGTCCTCCCCCTCCCCTCCCACCACCCTGCGCAAGGGGAAGGGGAAGGAGCCGAGGTCTTGTCCGCTTTGCTTTTGGCAGGGATTCGGCCATTAAAGTGGACATCTCCTCCCCACAACCTCAAGGGAAGTAATGTCAACACGTTTCGACGTTCCCACATGAATTGCTCAATGGTGACAGCTATTAGCATCACCACACGTCCATCCTTTCGGTTTGCGAAGGGAAGGTTAAGATAGGGATGAGTTGGGGAAAGCTGGGGGGATTCAAAGAGTTGTAATTTTAAAAAGTAACTTTTCCCAATCTCCTTGTAACTAAGCATAACCTTCGCTGGTGGTGGTTCTGGAGGTTAGTGGGACGGGAGGCGCAACCTGTTTCCGGCCCAGGTTGAATGGAACACCACTCTCTACAGTTTGGAGGCACGTTTGGGTCCAGACCATGGGGTATTAACCATTAAGCACAGTAAGCACGTGCTTAGGGGCATCAAGGGAAGAGGGGGCACCAGAGAAATTTTCCATAGCCGAATTTGGTCCAGATGGTGCAGTAGTGCAAATGGTACAGGAGAAGAGGGACCCACAAAAAGAGCCCCCCCCCACATTAAATAAAAACATTACATACAAATATATACAATAATAACTAGAGCACTGAGAATGTAGACTTTTGCCAATGATTACTATTTGAGGAGGTAATCCAACCACACACACATAATTGAAAGAGAGAGAATTTTTTTTTAGAGATAGACAGAAGAACAACACACTATTCCAGTGGTGGCGAACCTTCAGCAGTCCAGATGTTTTGGACCACAACTCCCAGAATTCCAAGCCTGTATTGCCAATGACAAAGGACTGTGGGAGTTGTGGTCCAAAACATCTCAAGTGCGGAAGGTTTATTCCATCAGTTCATAAGAATATAAAACATTACAACACAAAAACAAGTAGTCTATCAAGTATAAAAATTTTATTTTCCATTGTCAGAACATACCAATACCACCCTAGAGAATCAGGACAAGCTAGTAACTACAAATTCTGTGCAGAGAAATGGGACCTAGGATTGGATGATTTACTAGTAAGATATAGTGGTTCATCTGGGAAGAGACGGTCTGTCAGATATATCAGTGAGGAGGAGGGTTTAGGGTGATTGGGAAAGATCCCATGCAAAAATCACATGACATCAAGAGGATAAGATGGGATCCAGCTTCTTTTCCCCGTAAACCTCTTCTATTTAAATTTAAAGAGAATGGATTGGAGGGTGGCTATGTGCCTGCCCCCTGCCTGCTAGTCTGTAGCCACCAGCCAATCCTCTCTCTTTACATGGCTTAGCTGTACATGGCTTGAGTTTTCAAGGCACAGAAGAAAGATTTGGATCATTGCAAAATGGGGATTTTTTTAGGGCGGCTTGAACTCATAAACTAGTTTGATCCAATTTTGCCAGGCCGCATTTTAAAATATGGAAATTCTGGCAAAGGAAATCCTTTTTTCCTTTTCCAAAACCACTTCTGATAGGAACTCATTCAACAAATGGCACAAAAGGTCCATGTGCTCATGGGTGACAAAGTAAAAACATTCTTGTTATTTTGGTTTGTCAGTTGATTCAACACCAGATCTATCGCATATGGATCAGTTAAGTGTTGTACTTAAGTACTTAATAGATGGACAGCCTATTGAACGCTTCTTAACTTTTCTGGAAATGAAAGGCCATGCTGGTGAGGAAATGGCAAATCAGGTGTTGTAGTACTTAGGTGAACTTTGTAGGCTGAACTTTTCAAAATGTAGGGATCAGTCTTATGACAACACTGCTAACATGTCTGTGCATTATAAGGGTATGCAGCAAAAAAATTAGAAACAAACAATAAAACTTTTCAAATATAAATAAAGTGGAAGTATATAAAAATAAACATTATTTTCCATCTTACTATAAGCTTTGTTTAATGTTGATAAATAAAATTTTATTTCATGGTTTATTATTGGTTATATTTTGAATTACATATACCAGTATATGGGGGGGCACCAAATATTTTAAGTGCTTAGGGGTTCTAGGGGACTTAATCTGATCAAGACCCTGACTGGTACATTGCTCATCACTGCACAGACATGCAAAAATGTAACACTGAAGAAAGCACATATTCTAGGTAACCTTTAGTTAAAGGTTTCAGGCCACTTGAATTTAGAAAGGCTTCCACCTGAGGTCCTTTGGGCCACAGACAACACTGCACTAGACAACACACAGGGTTGTGACAGATGCTGGAAGGCATCTAAATCCATCCACAGAAAGGACCATGACCAAGCATCCTCATCTCCTTGAGTTGCTAGCTTTCCATGTGCAGGGGGAGTTCAACTTGTATTCAACATACAACATCCCCCAACAAAATAGTGCATTACAAAGAGGTCTGCCCCATAGGGCCACAGAGTTGGGAGCAGCTTTATAGTTTTTCTAGTCACCCTACTGTATTATGGAAGAATTCTAGAATTAAAGCATTGCCAACCTCTCCATCTCGACTTCTGGAGTCCAAACATCCCATACTGAATGTGCCTCAAGGTTATTTTTTCCACCTTGGGAAAGGAAGTTTTCCCTTTCTTTTTAAATGTTGCTAATTTATCAAAGATGTGCTGTGTTGGTTAAAATAAGCAAAAGGGAATGGAAACCTTCCTTTCCTTCTTCACAGGTGAGCAGAACCTAAGCTTCCTATTTCTCAAAACTAAGTACCTTCACCAAATGGGACTGCCATCCAGCTGTTTTAACCATCTTGAGAAATGAGAAGCTTCCTTTTCCTTTAAAGAGAAAGAAGAACAAACTGTACTAAACTTAGCTTGAGGTGCGGTTTGGTTGATCCTTGCATGCGGATGTAAAGAGTGTCCCAAATAACATGGCTGTCCTATGTTGTGTGTCAAGTCACCTTCAACTCAGGGTGTCCCTATCAATGAGTGCTCTCCAAAATGACCCATCCTCAGCCCACCCTGCTCAGCTCTTGCAGACTCAAGCCCGTGGGTTCCTTTTAAGGAATCAGTGCATCTCACACTTTGTCTTCCCCTTTCCCTTCTGCCATCCCGGCATTATTACATTTTCCAAAGCAGGACAACCTCAGTACAAATGTTTTTTGCCTTCGTAGATAGTTCAGATTATCATTTGCCCTTGTGGAGATCTGCCTCCCTTCCAGAATTGTAATGCTTCTCACAGTGGGCTTTGTTACTTCCCGTTTATTGCTATAAAATTGATTTTAAAACCCCTATACAGTATATCTAGAAATATTGTATATCTCTGTCATTTACCCCCCACCCCTTAATTCCTATATTGCATGTAGGTTTATCATTCATTGCTATATCCAAAACTTCCTTATATACCAAATTACTTAACTGGAAATTATAACCTATTTTTTCTGTCCTTAACAATAATCAGATCACTATTGGTAACAAATTGGAACATAAGAACAGCCTTGCTGGAACAGGGCTACAGCCCATCCAGTCCAGCATTCTGGCTCACACAGTGGCTCACCATTTGCTTCAGGGTATTTCCAAGCAGATGTCTTCACCTGCTTAAGATTCTCTGCAAATGGCATTGAGAGATATCCTGCCTCTCTCTCCAACCTGGAGGTTGTCCTTAGGCATCCATAATGATAGTCATTGATACCCCTGTTCTCCATGAACTTGTCTGATCCTTTCTTAAAGCTGTCAAGGCTGACAGCTGTCACCACTTCTTCTGGCAGGGAGTTCCACAGACCACTGATCCTCTGGATGAAAAAGTATTTCCTCTTATTTGTTTGAGATCTAGCAGCCAAAAGTTTCATGGAGTGCTAGTGTTGTGTGATAGGGAAAACAGTGTTTCCTTATCTACTTCGCCCACACCGTGTATGATTTTATAAACTTCAGTCAGGTCACCTCTTAGACGCCGTCGTTCAAGAGTGAAGAGGCCCAGCCTTTGCAGCCTCAAATGGTAAGGAAGGTATTCCAGGCCCCTAATTTCTACCTTTTAGCTCCTTTATCATTATATTTGATTTTAATACTGAGACAGCAATTACAGTTACAATAGTAATACTGAAACTTCAAATTAGCATATCTGAAGTTGATTTTTAAAAAGGTGATGAACACAGAAGTGTCAAGGGTTTTTTTGTCTGGGAAGAATTGGGTGTGCATGTGTGGAAAAGCGAGGTATTTCACTTGGTTGCCAGAGAGTCAATTATTTTAAATTGCTTGTGGAATTGATTCATTTTTCTCTCCCTCCCTCCCTCCCTGCCTATCTCTGTATGTGTGTATGTGTGTGTGTCCCTCTTCTGCAAGTTTAGAATAGAACTGCTTGTCTAGTCAAAATGTCTCAGGTCAGTTTCTGCTCTTGGTCTCTTTCTCCACTGTGTGTGGGTTTATCTCTCCCTTTCTCTCTCTCTCTCTCTCTCTCTCTCTCTCTCTGTGTGTGTGTGTGTGTGTGTGTGTGTGTGTGTGTGTGTGTGTTCATTAGTTCAACTGCAGGGAAACCTCTAATTTAATTTCATTTTTCTGTCTGTCATTCCGTGCTAGAGCTATTCCAGATTGTAAGAAATAAATGCAGTGGCAAGTAGCTGTGAGAGGCAGCCAGTGTAATATTGAGCAACAATAGAACAAAACCACAAATGAAATAATTTTGAAAGTCCATGTAGGCCCCTCAACAAATATAGAACACAGTTTAAAAGCAGATTAAAATTTCCAAGAGGATACACACATCAAGACAAAAATTGGATTGCCATATGACTTTAAAATGTATTCAAAAACCCTATTCCCAGTTTATTCCAACAATGTAACCATGCCCTTAGTAAAGCAAGGTTTGTTACTCATATTAATCCACTCTCCATTTTAAGCACTCTTGGGAACAAACTATTAGATACATGTACGGCAGTGTTTTTCAACCACTGTTCCGTGGCACACTACCCGCGAGACGTTGGAAAAGCTAAAGAATATCAGCTTTGTGTTCAGCCAAACAGGCCCAGGTTGCGCACTGAATAAAGTATTTTATAATTTTTTCATATTTCTGTTTAGTTACTATTTCATAATAAAGTAATTATAAAATACTTTCTTTGTGTTTATTTGATTCCTATTCAAGAGAATTACTTTATATATAGTCAATATAGGCACAGAGTTAATTTTTTTTAACATTTTCTAATGGTGGTGTGCCTTTTTTTCATGAAACAAGTTTTGCCCAAAAAGATAGTGGTACCCCAACTTAAGATCAGTGCAACTTAAGAGCAATTCGACTTAAGAATGGAATGTTGGCATTTTAATTGCCGCCTTACAAATTTTAGATATGGTCCGTTCAACTTACTTTTTTTTTTTTTCATTTTTTCAACTTCTTTTTTCAATTTTTAGATAGGTACCCCGACTTAAGACTAGTTCGACTTAAGAGCATGCATTCAGAACGGATTAAATTCGTAAGTTGAGGTACCATTGTATAGTATTAGATACAAACTACTAGATACAAATATTCTGGAGTAACTCGTGAACAGAGGATATGTATGCCTGTTTATCTCTTTTCATCCTTCTTTCAATATCCAATTTCTATCATTCTGTTCAAAATTGTAACACATTATTTTTAAAAAGTTACTTTCCAGGCTCTGTTCTTTAGCGGAATTTCCCAGGTCCAGAAGTCATTTTCTACTTACAGTATTTTCCCATATATAAGACTATATGTTCATCTAAAATGGTTATACTAAAAACTGAGGGTCATCTTATACATGGAAGTAAGTTGAGGGGAGAGAGAGTGAGAGAGAAGGGCTTTGTACATCAAAACTAGAATTTTCACTATGGACAGTAAGTAGCATGGAGCCAGCTGAGACTCTGAATTCTGCTATCTAAACATGCATCTGTTTTTCCAGATAACCCAACTCTTGGGAGCCAGGAGACTATGTTCAAAGCGCCTGACTCTTCCTCAGGATTTCTACCATGCAGTCACTCTAACTTAAAGAAGGGGGAAGAGCAAAGCTACTGATAATACCCTTAATTTGTAATAGATCACACAGGGAATAAGGAAGGAATTTTCCCCAAAAGTATGAGGGCCATGAGCACATTTGCGCATGTCCCTTGAAATGACAACACCCTGTGAGATGGTCCTTCCACTGCAGAAGCACCACTGGATTTTTTTCAAACACAAATGAATAAGTAGATCACACAGGGCTTTTGAAGTAGTAGTAGATCACACAGGGCTTTTTATAATAATAGTAGCAAGAAATCAGGTTATTAATAAAAGCAAAGCATGCTGCTTATATACCACCCCATAGTGCACTCTCTGGGTGGTTTAAGTAATGATGAAGGCTACCCATTGACCCCACCCCTATCCCAGGCAAGCTGGGTACTCATTTTACCGACCTAGAAAGAATGGAACGCTGAGTGAACCTTGATCCGGCTACTTGGAACTGAACTGCAGGTCGTCAGCACAGTATTGGCTGCATTACAGCTGCTTAACCACTGTTCCACGAGGCTCTTAGTACACCTCAGCTAGGCAGCTGAAATGAGAACAACGGAGGAAAACCGGGAGTGAAAAGACCCACGTGAGAAGCTCAGTTTATTTATGATACTGAGAATAGTTAGCCACAGAAGAACCACTGCGAGGAAATAGGGCCACGACTCCTGCATTTGCTCATCTAGGGTTGACTCCTCTAGCAAGTCCACTGCGATCATCATCAATTCCTCCACGCTGTCGTTGTGCCTCTGTTTTTATACCTGGGGGGGAGTTATATATATCCCTTCAGGAGGCAGTTTAGGACTGGGCAGCTACTGGGCCTGGAAACAGCCAGTCAGTTAATCTGATTTACTTTTCTTCAATGAGCTCCGTGGTGCAGTGGTTAAATGCCTGTACTGTAGGTAAAACTGTGCTCATGACCTGGGGGTCAATCCCAGGTAGCCGGGTCATGATTGACTCAGCCTTCCATCCTTCCGAGGTCGGTAAAATTAGTAACCAGTTTGCTGGAGGGGGTCAAGGTGTAGCCTTAATGCTGTAATTTAAAAAAAAAAATGTAAAACCGCCCAGAGATTACTTGAAGTGGTATGGGGCGGTATATAAGCAGAACACTTTGCTTTGCTTTGCTTTTATTAATAGTGCAGATTTAACACATACAGAATAATAATAACGGAGTTGTGAATAATAATATCCAGGATGGTCAGTGGCAATTTTCTGATTGTAAAGTGTTCCATCCCAAAGTGCCAATGGTGTCCTCGAGGTAAAACGAAGCCCCAGGAGGCAATGGAATATAAAAGAGTGGGTGGATAGGAAGTTTTAAAGTGAATTAAAATAAAGACTAGTGGTGCTGGGTGATGATATTGGTAGAGATGGGCATGAACCAAGGTTCGATGGTTCGTTGCAGTTCAGCTGCACAGCGGTTCCCTGGGTGCCTGGCTTTCCTTGTCCTTGCCCCGCCTCCTCTTGTGGGCGCCCACTTAGAGGCAGCACCTGGACGAGGTGGGGCTCAGATTCTGGCACGAGCTGTACAATTCAGGTGGCTTCCTATAGTATAAGAAACCTCTTCTTGGCTGGGACGTGTTAAGCCCTCAATTGTTACCTCACTCTATTTTTTGTTTTATGGTTCACGACCTTCCAGATAAGCATCTCTTAACAATGTAATATGATCCCTTCTCAATTATCCATATTTTTTCTAGCTATAAGACACATTCATCTATAAGACACCCCCACTTTTCCAACCCACAATTACGGTTTCAAAACTGCACGGTTCTCTCCTGGGCTTACTTCCATGTATAAGACAACCCTCAATTTTAGTCTAACAAATTTGGACAAAAATTATAGTCTTATACATGGAAAATACAGTAATTGACAAATAAAAGTGTAGGGGTTTGCTAACAGAATCCTCATGAAATTCCTGTAGGGTTGCATAATTTGTACAGTAACCCCTCACCGATCACGGGGGTTAGGGACCCACCCCACCTGCGATGCATGAAAAACTGCGATATGCGGAAGCAAGTGGGGGGGCTGGGGCGGGGGGCGGGTGTCAAGCCTTGAGGCAGCGCGTGCATGCGGTGTTGCGGGATCTTACCTCCCGCCCCCCCGCCGCCGCCCCGAGGCTTCTTGGGGGAGCCTGGTTGAGCGGCACGGAGCGACCTGATCGCTCCACGCCGCCCCAAGGCTCCGCGGCCAGAAGCACCTTTGCAAGCGCGCACTGCTTTGCCTGACCTCCCGGGAGGCCAGGCAAAGCGGCACGCGATCGGGCAAAGGTGCTTTTGGCCGTTGGGTCTCCGCGGCCGGAAGCGCCTTTGTAAGCGCGCACCACTTTCCCCGGCCTCCCGGGAGGTCGGGGCAAGTGGCGCACGATTCCCCCCTCCCTCAAGCCCTTTCCTGGTCCCGTTGTCCCGCGATATAGCGGGACCGTGGGACCGGGACCACGAAAGGGCGGGGGACCACTGTATTAATGTTGTAAGATGTCCCCCAATTCCCTGTTCTCAGTACCTGAACATGTCTTAATTGTACAGTGGTACGTTGTATAAAGCAATTAATTTGTTCAAAATGAAATTAGGTTAATACAAATTTCCCATAGGAATGCATTGAAAACAGAGTAATCCCTAATCGGGACCATTTTTATATTGTACGGATTCACCCCATAGACAATTCTGTTAAGCAAATTTTCCCTATCTCTGGAATTTTTTTTATGTTGTACAGATTTTATGTTATACAAACCGCTTGTTATATGAGGGTCATATGAGGGTCCACTGTACTGGACTGTTATCCCTCATTCTGTAAGCCGCCTTAGGTCCTT
This sequence comes from Phrynocephalus forsythii, assembly GCA_029282475.1. Lineage (NCBI taxonomy): Eukaryota > Metazoa > Chordata > Lepidosauria > Squamata > Agamidae > Phrynocephalus > Phrynocephalus forsythii. The sequence goes on along the minus strand of JAPFRF010000011.1, from coordinate 27,351,898 downwards.
TTTCCAAGGAGAAAGGCGGTGTAAAATACTCTTAAAAAATCTGCAACAGGATAAGAAATAGTGGTATAACTATCAACTCTTGTTCTGGTTCTTCTGCAGCTGTTTTATACTTAATTTACTAGACATATTTATTTAGTTGCTTAATATTGTCCTCAACAGTAATTTTTAATCAAAATTGATTTTTCCCCTTAATTGCACCCATTGATTTTAGACGGACTAAGTCCTTCTGGGTTAATTTGCAATCTGAATCCAGAAAGTATTTCATCTGACTGAAGACTTCCTGAATCAATTAGGGCAATTAGAGTGAAACACACACACACACACACACACACACACACACACACACACACACACACACACACACACACACACACACACACACACACACACACACACACACACACACACACACACACACACATTTTAAACATAAAAATGACTGCTGAAGATGATAGGTTACAACAGTTCTTCTGGTTCATTGGTGATTGAGTTTTGTAATGAAAATCTGTTCCTTCCTTACATAGACTTTAAATCTATGGCAGTTCAATTTTTTCAGTGTTCTTTTTTTCACTGTTCTTCAGTGTTCTAATGTTGGACGTTAAGATTTCACAGTCAGTACCACAGTCCGCACCTGGTCTTGTTCTGGCAAAGAGAGCACAGCTTCTCCGCCTCCTTCTTCCAATGACACAGTTTATTTAATGTCTATATTGATGATCTGGTGATGTCCACATCTACTGCTGTCTGTACAATTGCTTGAAGCATATATTTCCAAAAGATAGATTGTTGATTTCCAATAACTCTGTTTTCTTGCTTCATTTTTGTCCCTGAAACCTAATTGTTCAACAACAAACAATTCTGCTTTGTTCCCTGCTTTTGTGTTCTAGTCACCTATTTGTGTTGTTTGTGTATATGATCAATTTCCTCTCAGGTGCTTGCATAAAAGTTTTGAATTTAATCTTCATCAGTACTTGAAGTATAGACATGGTTTTCCATGGAATCTTGATTGATATTATTCAGACTTTGCATTATAGCCCTTAACTATCTGGCTACATCTTGCCTCAGTATTAGAGCAACTCCATTTATTTTGGATTTTTCTTTCCTCAAGTTAAAACTTTCTAGCTATCTGACTGAATATATTCCAGTCCAATTCCAGGCTACTTTAGTTCACTGACATCAAGCACTGCAATGTTAAATGTTCCATTTATTGCTTTATATTTTCCAGTTTCACATTCCATGTTCCAATTGTATATGTTGTGCAGCAATGGACTTTCCTTTCACTCTTATGCACATCATCCACTAAATATCCTTTCAGTTTTAGCCTCATTGTGTCATTAGTAACAAAGCCATTTGACTTGTCCCTTGCTTTTCCTCCATATTTTCTGACATGAGTCCGATCTTCGAGCACTCTTATGTTTTATTTTAGATTCACATGGCTTTCATGGTACGGAAATTTCAGTGGGAATTTATTATTGCCACCTTCTGCACAGTTGCACATTTCATTACTGGTGGCTGAATTTGTTGATTGACCTCAGTGGAAAACTTGAAATGAACTATTTAAGTCCCAATGCCAGACTCCTCCCCTCTTTTAGTCAAAGCAAGAGAATTATGCATGGAATGAAATGTGGAAGATCTAGCATAGAAAGATCATCATTTGTACCTACCTATGATAAGCAAGCTGCCTAGATGCCCTAAGCACATCCGGTCTTGCCTGATTTCGGAAGCTAAGCAGGGTCGGCCCTGGTTAGTACTTGGATGGGAGACCACCAGGGAATACCAGGTGCTGTAGGCGCCTGGAGTAAGAACTGGCAAGCCACTCCAGTATTCCTGCCAAGAAAACTCCATGGACATGGGGTCACAAAGAGTCGGTCATGACTGTAATGATACAACACACACACACGACAAGCAAACTCTTTTAAAATGCTAGCTTAACATGTATTTTTCTTCTCCTACACCAAGCAAAATAAGAAAGGGGGAGGGGAGTAAATTAGGGGCTGGGCCTTTTATTTTCTGAAAAGGTCTTCTTACATATTTTAAGAAGACTACAGGAGAGCCACACTTTGCTTAAAAGAGGAGAGCGTTGGGATAGTAGCAATCTTGCATATATTAACCCTGGGTATCAGTGGGAGAGGGGCTTTACAAACAGCCTAATGTGATTGTCCTTTATCAGCAACTGGATTAGTAAAGCTCTTTTTCCACCTCTGGTATTTGAGGCAAACTTCCTCTCCCTCTTCCTGTTTGTTGTTCCATTGTTTTGTTGATAGTTTTCTTTTTCCTCTTTGACCATTCTCCAAGCAGCAAGAATGGAGGGTTTTCCACATGCCAGAGACTCATTTTTCTTCTTCTTCTGACTGTAACTACTGATGGTCACTGTAAGTAAAGATATACCTTTTCCTACTTTAAATGCTTCTGGGGTGATTTTTACATATAAAGTGCTAGTTTGTGTGCAAAACAAACCAAGGAGGCGGATGGCGGCACTGATGAAACTGAGCTGACGTCTCCACATTTTTATGCAGCTTCCCCCCCGCCTCCTACTTCAATGAAAAAGAATGACCAAAATTCACCAGTTGGGAGGAGGCTGCAAGTAGGACCTGCGGATTTCATCAACTTCCTTCCCTCACCAACTGATTAGATCACAGGTGGGAGATGTAAACCTTTCCAGCCCAGCTCTTTCGCCTCGCAGTAGCAGGGAGTCATAAAATATATGGAGACTACTAAAAACACCAAGGGTTAAGCAGTGCCTAGCCTATTCATCACCACCTTATCCCACAGACCATTTATCAATCTCAATGTATACTGCTCTGTCTGGCTCCTTCCTCCCCTTCCCCCCCCACCACCCTTCAAGCCAACCACCGGCAACACGGGCTTCCATTCTCTACCTTGGCCTCTTCCTTTCCCATCTATCATCTGAAGGTGTCTGGCTACAGTAACTCTCCACTCTCCCTATCCATCACACAGGCCCTTGTGCTCTGATGCAATGCCTCTCCCCACCACATCTTCCTCCTCCTCCTCTTCCTCCTCCAGTTGTTTTTCGGTCCTTGCTTTTCAGTGCTTGTTTCTCCGCCGCGCTCTGGCGGCTTTTGATCATCCTGTCGGCCCATGTCAGTCTCTTCAATCATTGTCACCTGCTGTCGCATCGGTTCTCTCCCCCCTCCTTTTTTTAAATCTCTAGGTTTGGCCACGGACAACTCGTCATCTTAAAAACTGATGCGTTTGGGGATTTCGGAAGCAGAAAGGTGGCAGAAAAGCCGGCTTGCCAGTGGACCGAGACTGGGAGCCTGTGAGGTTCGGCAGCAGCATCAATTCTAATTTGCTCTCTGACTAGAGCCCTCGATTTATACTCCCCAACCCCACCGGGTCTCGATTGATACTCCCCATCGACAGGAAGTCTAGGTAGACTGACCTCTGGCCTATCCAGGTTTGAACTAGCATTTCCTTTCCGACTTCGAGGTTTTCCTGATTGTCCTCAGGCAAACAAGACATTTATGATTGTTGGAACAATTATGACTGCCTTTTCTAATCATCAGAGCGGTCGACTCTGCCTATCATCCATCTGTAAAATGCAGCTGGGCTCAATTACCTATCTCCAATGCTGAACAGCGGGGTGGTGGTGGTGGTGTTAATCTAGGCACTTTGAAACAACTACAAATAAACTTGCCAGATAAGGGCAAGATTGGGAGTGTGCCTCTGTGATGTCACAGAGGTGGAGCAAGCAAAGGTTGGGCTGGTAGAGGCTCTCAAGCTTGTCATTACCGCACTTCCTTGAGCAGCCACTTTTTATTTTGCATCGCCTTATCTCCTCCCGCGGTCACGTGGTCACTACAGCGGTTCGGCAGTCCGCACTTCAGCGGTTGCTTAGCAATCGACTTCCCCGTTTGCACTTGGCTAAACCACTTTAAACTACAATAGGGAAACGGCCGAAACGGGGGACGGGGGGGACCGAAAAAAGGCATTGTAGTATGTCCGCAAATACAACCAAATCGCTTTAAAAGGGGGTGCAGGAACCGATTTTAAAAAACACCACCCCCAGTGGTTGTTGCAAGAAAAAACGACACAGTGGTCAAAAATGGCCATGGCCAAGGGGGCTCTTCAGAAAAAGCGATTTGAAAAGTGGACAGTGATTTATAAGGCGATTTGTCTTTAAGGAAAAGGTGTTTCAAATCAAAGTTTGTGCCACTGCTGGTATGACTTATACAACAAGAAGGATCATAAGTCGTGGTGCAGTTCCTCCACTCTCTGGCCTGCTTCAAATTCCACTATTGATCCAATACCAGCACACTGGTGAGGGGGTGTGTGGAGCATTTGGAGCAACACAGAGATGCACAGAGCCCTGCACACTCAGTCAGTATGGCCTTGCGTAAGTTGCAGCTGTGTGTGTGTGTGTGTGTGTGTGTGTGTGTGTGTGTCTCAGGGCTTCGCAGCCTTTAATGCGACATCTCACACACCAGTCAAAGCTTCCGGCTCCTATTCAGAGATTTGTCGCCCTGTCTAGAGAGCCAGAGAAACGTGGCAATTCTCTGAGAATGCAACTAATGCCCTGAGACATGACAACCCTAGAAAACAAAGGAGTGCGTGAAAGTAATGACTAGCATGCTGATGTGCTCCAGATGGAATAAGGTTGCAGGGAAAAGTGGTAATGGGGAGGTTCTCTCCGCTGTAGCTCAGGAAACAGATTTTCCAAGAATAGCAATCTTCTGAACTGCTTCAGTCCAAAAAGAGTATCTATCAGGAAGTAACAAGGCAGCGGGCACACCTCTAGTCATTTGAAAAAGGCAACCACAAGGAAGAACTGGCCATTTCTAGCCTCAGGGAAACAGGAGGGGTATCTGAGTGCCCTGATTAGAGATGACATAAGCTATATAGTCTTAACAGGTCCAGAAAGGGGCAGGTTGGGGTAAGCCGAACTAGGGTTTCCTGAAGGAGAACAACGCCAATCCCCTCTCAGATGGATGGAAGCAGAGGTGCCAGAACTGGAATTGGATAGATCTTGAAGCCTCAGAGAGCCAGGAAGCTGAGCCTGTGGCAGACAAGGGTTTCAGAATCTGACCGCCAAGAGAAGACTGGGCCTCCCCACCCAGCTGGCCCACAAGAGCAACACCCCCTAAAGATGCAAGCCTGGAGAGAAGCTACTACGGTAGAGTGCCAGGGTGCAGCAGAGTGTTGGGTGGAGCCCATGAGACCAGCAGTAAGAACCCACCATGTAAAGTCTTTTGCTTGCTGTAAGTAACAATTCACTTTGTTCCACACCTGTCCGGTTTTGCACCCAGACCCTATGGTTGCCAGGTCGCCATCCTCGGAATGCAGGACTACAACTCACAGGCTCTCCTTGCTTGCCCATGGCACCCCTGGACTGGTTTGATCCTGGTCTGCATTTCTGAGACTGCCTTTGCATAACATTCAGCACGCAACCTATGAAGCTGGTGTTGGCACATGGGGGTGGTGGTGATACAATGGCCCTTGAACAGCAAAACTCAGTTTTAATGCCACTTGCCAATAGTTATAAGAGGCCCATGCCTCCGCCCTACTGCAGTTTTCCCGTATCAGAATGACGTACATTGATGTCTACAGACACATAAGAATGATGATTGCTTCTACCAGTCAACGACACTATTGGAAAAGGAAATCGAGTCTGGGAGAGGTGAGTGCCACTGCCCCCTCTGCTGATACATACTGCATCTCTCCCCGGTAGCAGCCTTAGTTAGAGGCTGCTTCGAGTTACAATCCTCAATAGGCAAAACCCTTCCTGACTGCAGCAGTTTAAAGTAAAGGGCACTTGAGTCACCAGAATTGCCTAAACTGGCTCTTTAAAATTAATTGTTTCTAGAGTCATCAGAAACTGACTAAATTGGCTTTTTCCCTCTAGCTACTCCGGCTTTATTGAATCCAGCCCTTTAATTATTCCTTTTCCATTTTTAGCCAGAGTCACACCAACTTTTATTTGCCATTTTAAAATTTTATAGCAAGGCCGTTGCATTTTAGTGAGGAAAACAAAAAGGCCCATGTGCAAAACATGTGGGATTTAAGGGGAACTTTTGGCTCGGAAGGGGCTGCACAGAAGCGACATCATAGCCAGGCATAAGGCCTGCTCAGTGTGGGAAAGTAGGTTGTAATTAACAGTGGCAGCTACTGTTTTACGAACTGTTCTCGCTAGCAGCACCAGTTATGTTAGGCCAGTCTTCCTCAATGAATTAGCACTGCAGTTACGTGTATTAGACATGGGCACGACTTGGGGAAATTCTCATTTCCGTTTCCGTTCCTCGTTTCCGTTATGCAACGGAAACGGTAACGACAATTAAGCCGTCAGAACTCGAACTCGAAGCGGAAAAAGAAAAATTGGGTCTGATTTGTCGTTGTCGTTCATGGCATCGCGGCGATCGCGCGATGCCAAGCGGCACAGAAAAAAAGTTTTAAAAAAAACACCCCGATTCCCGGCCAAAAAAGCAGGCGAAAATATGCCTGCCTGAGTGAGGGCACCTACCAGAGGGGTGGTTTCTGGGGGGGGTCCCCGGCCTCCCCCTCTCCTGTCCTGGGCTGCTCTGGTGGGGGGCATCCTAGTTGTCTCGCCATGTCATGTGGTGCGGGGGGATCCAAAATGGCGACCGCAATATTTTTTTTGAAATCGTGGTCCAAAAACCCACCAAAGCACCACACAGAAACATGCAAAAATTAGGTATTTTAACTGCCTGAATTTTTACAGTAGCAGCAGTGGGTTTTTCTTGCAATAAACGTCTGTCTCCAATCCCATTGATTTTATTTTATTTTATTTTTATTTTTTTACACCTGCGCAATGATGGGCTGGCCATGGGATGGGACCATGCAAATTTTTGGAGCCATTCCACCAATTGCATGGCCACTTGGCCAGATTTTGACTGAGACTTCTGGGATGTGCCAGTCGGGCATAAAAAGCCCACTATAACCCTAGCCCTAACCCTAACCCTAACCCATACGCCAGTACACGGTCTTTCTTAGTGGGTCAGAGGCACCCAGAGGTGAAGCCCACTAACTCACCCTAACCTTACCCATAATAACCCTAAGCCTAGCCCTTGCCCTAACCCCAACCCTAAGCCAGATCTTTACTCGCATTGCACTACACGCAAGTACACTGTCCTTCTTAGTGAGTCAGAGGGCGCCCAGCAGAGGCATTCTTCTCTCACCTCGCTCAGAGTCCAAAGTTCCAAAAAACTCCAAACCTGTACGCCAGTATGCTGTCCTTCTTGGTGAGCTAGAGGCACCCAAAAGAGAGGTGCCTCTGCCAGTGCCACTTGGTACGCAATGGCTACACGGTCATGTACCCTTCCTTTTCCCTTTGTAGGGGGCCAGAGGAGGCATCCACCCCAGAGAGGTGCCTCCAGGAGCCTGCTAAATGCCTTCCCTTCGTAGCGGGCCAGAGGAGGCACCCACCCCAGGGAGGTGCCTCCAGGAGCTCGCTACCGTATCCCCCCAAACCAGTACTAACGACAGATGACAAACAAAACGAAAATTTTTTGAAAAATTTCACGACAAACGGAAACGAGCCGAAACGGGCCGGCTCCGACACACGACAACTCGAAACGTCATTTTTCCTGGTCGTGCCCATCTCTAACGTGTATAGACTGCGGTTAACATTTACACAGCAAACTGCTTTGTGAGGGCTTGTCTTACATTGCAGGATAGAAGTAAGGGGAGGAATTAAAATGGCATTTCCATAGGAGCTACCCTAATTAGCTCCTATAGAAATATAATTAGCACCCTTCCCCAACTAATAGGCAAATGAGAATGAAATTGCTCCTTTGTTTTCATAGTTCCCTACATAGTTCCCTACATTTCATAGTTCCCTACATTCCAAATAGTGGTATGTTAAAGATTTGCTCTAAAACCAGGAAGGGAGCCTTTGGCCCTCCAAATGTTTTGGACTGCAACTCCCAGAATTTCAGGGTTATATTGCCAGTGATAAAAGACTTTGGGAGTTGTGGTCCAGAACATCTGGAGGGCCAAAGGTTCCCTGCCCTTGCACTAAAACCGTATCTTAGGGGGAAGTAATGTAGGAAAAAATACCATTTCTAAGTGGGAGGGTACTTGCACAAATGAAACATGAAGGTAGGGGGAACTGCACATAGAAGTGAAGTATAAATGTTCACATACACAAAGATGCATAGAATGTTTCTGTGAGGACTTAACAAAAATTACACTGATGTAATTTTTGCAAGGAAAAAACTTTTGCAAGGAAACATTTGTCAACTTCAATGAAAGCAAAGCAAGCATGTTTATCCATTCACTAGAATTTCAGGCAAAATTCAAAGAAAAAAAACCAAAATAAAATAAAAGACACAAACATGTGGCACCTTAAAGACTAACTTTCATATTTTAATGTAATGTTTCGTTCACATGTGAACTTCTTCAGACATATATAGCAGCAGAATGAGGGGTAAGATATAATATGAGCTGATATACGTATACATTTCATAGCAGATATTCATGGGGTGTAGATGATATGATAGGCTGTAGCAAATAGAGGTGGGGGTGTATGGTTGAGGGGAGGGAGGAGGAGGGTGGAGAATAGGAGGGACGGTTAGTTAGTAGAAATGGTGAGAATCATTAAATGTTTAGAGCTGTATAATTTATGGTTTTTTGGCTCACACCAGCCAATGTTATCTTAAACTGTGAGAATTAAATTCCTCAAGTGACAGGAACCAGATCAGGTCAGGGGGTCAGATGGATAGAAAAGACAGGGTGGGGGGCAGAGAGAGAATGGAAATTTTTAAGTTTTTACCTTACAATCCATGAGAAAGTGACAATCTGGTAATATTACATTTGATAATGACTCAAGAAGCCCCGACTAATGTTCAATCCCTTATTGTGTGTGTCCATCATGGATATAAATCTTAGACTAGATTATATAAATAGATCATAGAATAATCACCACAAGCTAAAGGCTAAATCCAGGTATTTGCACCAATTACAACAGACCCTTTGAATGAGTGGAACATATAAATGCTTTGGTTTACAGTACCAAACACCCATTGTTTCAAAGGGTGGGCTCCAACTGGGCTAACAGCATGCATTTAGCCCCAGGTCTTTGCAATAAATCCACACAAGGAAAGCATTGTGCTACAAAGGCTTGGGAGTGAATGTTGTCTGCATTTCCTAAAATAACCCCAGTGTACAAACAGTGTCAATTATGGGGGAGGGGGAGGGGGAGGAGGGACAGGTTAATTCATTATAATACTAAGGTAAGCCAAGTCATTCTTGTTACTCTACAGCAGGGCAGTCCAACTTTGAACAGGCTGAGGTCTACTTTTTCTGGCCCTAAGTGCATGAGGGCGACTACACTAATACCTCTGCTTATGAATTTTATCCACTTCAAGCACATGCTCGTAAGTAAAAAAAAATGTAAGTAGAGCAGCGGTTTCCCTTAGGAATGCATTGAAATCCATTCCCTCCAGAACGGATTAATTGATTTTCAATGCATTCCTATGGGAAGGCTGCCCATGCACATGCTTCCCTTGCACCAACTCGATCATCTGGCAGTTGTGGGGATCAGGGGACCATGCCATGGCCCTTGAACTGCCCCCCTTGGCTGAGACAGTGGGCTGGCAGACCCAGAACTTTGCTGGGGCAGTGGTGGTCCTTGGGATGGGGGAGGGAGGGGTAGAAAACTTGTCCCCTCACTTTTTTTTTTTAATTGGTGGCTGGCGGGCTACTTTTGAACTCTTCATGGGCTAACGGTAGCCCACGGTCTACCTGTTGTGCAGGCCTGCTCTACAGAAAAGCTGAGGGCAGTTGAGTGCTTTGCTGAAGACCACTTAGTTTATGCTTCCAGAATTTGGTATCCCCATAACATTCTTCCTGCTTCTGTTATCAGTGCCAGCAAATGGCCAGTCCCCAAGGTAATGCAGATCGTAGTCTAAAACCTCTGGAAGGCCAAGGACTGAGAAAGGCCGACTTAGTGGCTCGTGACTATAGTGGTGTCCAAACCAAGGGTATTTTTTTGTCGTTAAGTGCTATAGTATTTACTATTGCATTACACCCACTCTTGTGAATAAAGTAGAACCATTCAGCACAGATGCTCTGTCTCAACTGGTAGACAAGAAGTGGGATCTTCTTGAGCCATGGTACCCCATCTTGGGTCCCCAGATGTTCTTGGACGGCAACTCCCAGGAGCCGTGGCCAGTAGCTGCGCTGGCTAGGATTTTTTGAGGGTTGTAGCCCAAGAATATCTGGGGACCTAAGTTGAGAACCATGGTTCTAGAGCTGTTTTATGGCCCCATTGTATTGGGAGATACAACAGAAAAGAAACTGACAGTCGTTTAGTGCCCGGAAAAGCAATGTTCAAATGAAGGAGCGAGACGGATGCTTCCTTGATCCAAAATCCTTAATTACAGTGGCAGCCACAAACCGAGAGACACTGTACCAACTACAGTGGTACCTTGTATAAAGGAATTAATTCGTTCCAAATGAAATTGTGTTAAGCAAATTTTCCTTGATACAAATTTCCCATAGGAATGCATTGAAAACAGAGTAATCCCTAATCGGGACCATGCTTATGTTGTACAGATTCGCCCCATAGGCAATTCTGTTAAGCAAATTTGTATGTTATACAAACCGTTTGTTATATGATGGTCCACTGTACTCTGATTGCTGTCAATTCTAACCCAGGGAGGGCAAAGAATCATACAGGGACCCTGTGGGCAAAGTCCTCAGTTGAGTGGGTGGATTTGTTTTTGGCCAGCAGGAATCTTTTATAACTCAATAAATGTATCTCTCACAGCATCCTCCAAGAATATCTATGTCCCTGAAGGGCTCTATTATTTGTTTGTGTACCTGACACAATCAGCCCATGAACATCACTTGGCAGTTCATGGGCCTTACCCAGCCTGCCATTCGGTCCCAGGTATTTCCTGTGTTGTTCAAGCAGGAGTTTGTTTTTAGCCCAGCCAATCTCTTTGCAGGTGGCTTGAGGAGAGAGGGGCGAATGGCAAGAAACACAGACTGTGCCACCCATATATTTACTGGTATCTCTACATATACACCCATATTCTCTCTCTCTCTCTCTCTCTCTCTCTCCCCCCATTCCAGGCAGAATGTCAGTGGCAATTTCATCCTTAACCAGCTATGGTTTCACTGGCAACAGCTGCTGAAGAGCAGGGGAAGAAGGAAGGGTCATAATAACTCTCTCTCTCATCAAGGGGTTCTGCCCCAAATGGTCCTTTCTAGCTTTTCTTCTTCTTCTGGCTGTCAACCACTGCTTTAATCTCCGTTATCTGTCTGATACTCTCTAACACACACACACACACACCACTTTCTAGCAATGTCTCCTAACTATCTGGTCTCAGTTTGCGTGAGGTTCTTTCCCGTCTGGTGTTGGTCCACATCATGACCAGATGGGGTGCAGAGGGCAAACGAACAGCAAGGAGCTGTAAGCTGTTGACTTGGGGGTATAATTTGCTATGTGCTTTTGCAGGTGAGTCAGGATTTTAAAAGGAGGGAACATTCGGAGGGAAAGCAGGTAATACACATAAAAAAATTCTCCAGCATTCACTTGGCAGTGCCCTGAGGACGAGTAGTAGAAATTCTATATCAAGCTCCCCCGTGTTCTCTTCTTTCTCTCATTACTTTGGGGTGTGACACATCTTAGAAAAGTTTTTTGTTTGTGGTGGTGGGGTGAGGTGGAGTGGTGGAAGAATTACAGATCTGAGAACTCTCCAGACAGCATGGACAGGGGACAAGAATGTTACTCCTTCTGAACCTGGGAGTATAAGAAAATATCCTGTGTAAACACAGCATGAAGGCAGATATACTCATTCCTTTAGCTTTGGCCCAGAATTCTAATCTGTCAAGGTCATTTTGGATTTTTATCCTATCCTCTAGGGAATTAGAGGGGTGTGGTGGCTCAGTGGGCTACAGCACTGAAAACTGTCGGCTGCAAAGTTGGCAGCTCAGCGGTTCGAATCCGGGGTGCCATGCAGCGCAGTGAGCTCCAACTGTTAACCTCAGCTCCTGCCAACTTAGCAGTTTGAAAGCATGTAAATGCAAGTAGATAAATAGGTATCAACATAAAGAGTGGGGAGGTAAAACAGTGCTTCCTTGTAGCCATGCCAGCCACATGGCCATGGACTTGCTCAACACTGGTTCTTCGGCTTGAATACGGAGATGAGCACCACCCCTAGAGTCGGACATGACTAGCACGCATGTGTGGGGGGGACCTTTACCTTTTTTACTAGGGAATTAGCCACCCCTCCCAATTTGGTATATTTGCAGATTTGATTAGCCTACTCTCTATTCCTTCATCCAAATCATTAATAAAAATATTGAATAGCACCTGGCCCAGAATAGAACCCTGGGGCACCCCACTGGTCATGTCTCTCCATGCTGAAGAGAAGCCATTTATGATCACTCTCTGGGTATGAACTAAATTTCTTTCTTTCTTTCTTTCTTTCTTTCTTTCTTTCTTTCTTTCTTTCTTTCTTTCTTTCTTTCTTTCTTTCTTTCTTTCTTTCTTTCTCTCTCTCTCTCTCTCTCTCTCTCTCTCTCTCTCTGTGTGTGTGTGTGTGTGTGTGTGTGTGTGTGTGTGTACACCAGAAGTAGGAGTTCAAACAATTTTATTAAAATCATCAGTCACAAAAAGTAGTTCAGGAGGGGAGTCAGGATGGAACAATGAAAAGGGATCAGAGCTAGTGGTGGTAGCAGTAGAGGGCTGGAAGATGTGGCCTTCAGCCCTGCCGTGCAGCTGCTTCTATATACCGTTCCTCATCTTTTAAAATCAAGACCAAGGGGCTAACATATCAACATGCCTTCAGGACCGGAGCTTGGCTCCTGGCTTTGCCATGAGTTTGGGAGCTGGGTTATAAAAGCATCCTGAAGCAAAAAGAGTCATGGATCCAGAGGGATGGCTGCGCTCAATGTCCAAACAGAGTACAAGGAGATCTCAGCTAGGCTACTGAGCCTCGCTCTTTCTTGTATACCTTTCTGCTCTCCCTCTGCACCTCTCTTTCTCCCTCCTTCCCTCTCCCCCCCTCTCTCTGCAGTGCTGGGCCTTATCTATATTTCAATGCATCTTCAAAGGCAGGTGTCTAAAAAGAGAGGCAGTTTGGGAGATAGGGAGATAAAGGCATTTGGTGGTGGGGGTGGGGGTACGGATGTAGGCAAGGCTAATGGCTAATTGAACAGCAGGAAAAGGTAAGCTGGATAAGTCGAGACAAGGGATGGAAGAGGAAAAGGTGGCACTTTTAAAGGCGTGATTCTGAAAGCACAATAACAAACAGGTCCGATGAGAAAGTAAGAGGTGAGCATCTCAAGAAACCAGGGTGGCTGCAGGGGGAAGCTTCCAGACAGCCATTCTTTCATGGTGAAAGTGACAACTGAGGAGACAGAGCCAGCGTACTCTCCTTGGCACATGCAGTCTCCAAACACCTTCTTCAGCACACCTGAAGTGGGCTTCAGGTGAACTTTTATTTAAAAGAGGAGTGTATAGACAGGGCCGGCACGTCCATTAAGGCGAACATACAGGATCACCTAGTTACAAAGTGACCGATTCAAGTCTCTTAGACCAGAAGATATAATCTGTCTTTGAACTTTTCCAAGTTCTGGGGAAACACATTAGATCCCTGAAGGCTGTAGATGTGCAGATGTTACTCCTATGATCAAAAGTGAGGAAAGTGAGAGAGAAAAAGTACTCTGGTATCCAGGATACCAGGAAAAAATTCAGATAGCCAGTCCAGGAGGGTGTAGAAAGGTGTGAGGTAACATCCAGCATGAGTATCCCAAAAACAAGTCATGCCAAAGTAATCTTCCATTGAAAAAATGTACAGTACTAATAAATTTGGGAGATTAAGGGACTGTTGTGAATGTAGTACAGTAATACCATGGTTTAAGAGTAACTTGGTTTAAGAGCGTTTTGCAAGACAAGCAAACATTTCTTCTACATTTTAGCTTGATCAACAAGCAATGTCTTGATATACAACCATGGGAGCAGATCACATGATCACAAGTGAGCCAGTGATGGCTCTCCCTCTCTCCCTCCCCCTGCTGGATTGCAGGTGATTGTCTGGAACATTCCGTCTCAGGCAGCCTCCAAAGCAGAAGCAAGAGCGGAACAGAAGTCTCTCTTGCACCAGCCAGGACTGTTTTCAAAGGGGAGTTTTAGGTTAAGGTTTGATTTTTTCTCAATATTTTTAATTTGTTTTCAACATTCTTAAGTTTTCAATCCATTTCTAGTCATGGGGCAGCTCTTCAAGAGTGTATAGGGCTACAACTTGCCCTTTATTATTGTCACATTAAAAACAGAGTCCAAACAGAGCAGATTCTGCAGCCAGGTACCAAAACCCATGGTGTGGACGTAGACTTCTAGCCAACTTCTTTTGTGAGTTTTGGCATGTTGTGTGTACAACAGTATGTGGTCTGTGGGACCTCAGAATGAACCATCTCAGTTTCCATTATTTCTCATGAGGGAATTTGTTTTGATATTAAGTGTGTTTTGATGTACAAGCCTGTTTCCGGAACAAATTATGCTCATAAACCAAGGTATTACTGTATCTTGATTTCAACAAGGCTTTCAACAAGATGGACTATGTTATTTATGTGGCCAAGTGCCTAAAATGTGGGCCAGATCATCATGCTCATCTTAAGTGATGGGCCATACCTAGAGAGCACTCATCAATGGCTCCTCCTCCTCCTCCAGGAAGAAGTGACAAGAGAGATGCTGCAAGGCTCCCTGCTAGGCCTGGTGGTGTTTCATTTCTTTGTAAATGATTTGAATAATAGCACAGAGGGGATGCTGGTAACAGTTGCAAATGACACCAAATGGAGGAGGACAACTTCTCTTTCAAGAAATAGATTCTGGCTGGTTCAAAGATGACCTTTAGAGATTGGGAAACAGGGCCAAAACAATCAACATCCGTTTCAACAAGGGAAAAATAAGTGTTATTATTATATCTAGGAAGGAAAACTCACACGTGCAAGTACATGACAGGTAACACCTGGATTGGCCATAATATATGTGGAAAGCATCTAAGGGTCTTTCATAGACAACCAGCTAAAGATGAACAGGGTGACGTAGAAGGGAGGGAGGGAGGGAGGGAGGGAGGGGGAGGAAATGAAATGAAAGCACTTCTAGGGTGCATCAAAAATTATTGTATTGACCTCCCACTTCCAGGAGTTCTTGGATGAAACAGGCCCATTCTATTTTGACTTCAGTCTTGCATATGGAACAGAAACAGCTTTGGTTATCTAGTTGGTGGCCCTGCACCAGGGAAAAAGGAGTCACTCAGTGGTTTTGTCTTTTAATATTATAATGGATTTCATTACATTTTAACTTGTTTTGATGTTTTACTTTTAACTGGTTTAGCTGTACGGTAAGCCACCTTGGGTCCCGGATGTGGGAGAAAGGTAGCACATTCCATAAAGAATTAACAGACTAAACGTAATCCAGAAACATTTGAAGGAGTCAAAGTCCCTCACCCCTGCTCTTTGGTATGCTTGGAGTATCTCTGTATTAGCAAGGCATGAGGAAAGAGCCACGATCCCCTGATGGTTGGTTACCATGGATTGTTGCTCTAGTGCAAGCTGCCACTTCCTTCCTTCCTTCCTTCCTTCCTTAGGGTATCTGTGCTTCCCACAGTCACAGATGGAAATGAATCAAGCACAGGGTCTCCCAGCATGTAGGAACCCGTAATTCCTGTTGAATTCCTGCCTGTCATGAAGCGTAGGCATAAAAAGGTAAAGGTAAAGGTTTCCCCCTACATATGCATGCTAGTTGTGTCCTAATCTAAGGGGCAGTGCTCATCTCCATACTCAAGCCGAAGAGCCAGTGTTGTGCAAGTCCATGGCCATGTGGTCAGCATGGCTGCAAGGAAACACTGTTCTACCTTCCCGCTTTTTATGGCAGTACCTATTTCCCTACTTGCATTGACATGCTTTCGAACTGCTAGGTTGGCAGGAGCTGGGGTGAACAGCGGGAGCTCGCTCCGCTGCGTGGCACCTGGGATTCGGACCGCCGAGCTGCCGACTTTGCAGCCAACAGTTTTCGGAAGCCTCCATCCACTGAGCCACCATGCCCTGCCAAAAATAGCCACCAACAGTTATGATTCTGTTATGGCTGATAAATTCTACCAATGGGAACGAACATACATTCTGCTGGGTGGGGGAGGAACCCAGAGATCTTAAATGGAGCTGTTACAGCTGTATGCATGTTTTAACACTCTTCGAGTTTTTAGCCAAGTTTTTATGCCTCTGAAGATAAGACTTGAAAGTGCGGGGAACGTCTCTCGGAATATCTGCCTCAGCAGGATTTTCCGGAATCGTGAGTCAAAGCCTCAGTGGCCCATATATCTCCTTGCCCCTTATGGCTAGAAGCTGAATAAATTATGCATAATTAAATAACAAGATGCTTAATTTGCATATTTTTTTCACTGGGCCAGAAGGAATTCCTCCTTGCTTGCCACAAGATTTGGCCTGCTCCAGCAAGGAGTGTTGATCTTCAGTTATTGGCAGCAACACAATGAAAGATGAAACTTTTGTTATGAGAACGGGTACTGTCCAACAGGAGAGAACCGGACGGGCTACACCAATCTGGTTTGAATTTTCCATCTATCACGAAGCTACCAGGTGGCCTTTGTCGATTTATCTGCAAGCAACCCAGAAATGATGACTTAGGTCTATGCTATAGGAATATGTGACAGTATCACCAGACATCCCCAAATGCTACTTAAATGATGAGGAGTATTTATAATTGGCCAAAAGGAACCAGTTTCTGCAGGATCTTCCAACCCACCTAGAGTTCTATGTGATCTTTTGTTCAATGCCTTCCTGAATAGGGTTTCAAACATGGTTTTCAAAGCATATAATTCCGTTATGACTCAGAAAGTCCCCCTACTTCTGTTTCATTCTGCTTCGTTTTTTTTTTTTAAAGTATCATTGAGCACCCATTGCTACCCCACAAAATGTCATTACATGGCAACTATACTGTCAGACAAATCCAGATGTTTACCACATTATCTTGAACAATATGGCAGATACCGATTTGGTGCACACCTGATTCCCAGATGTCCAAAATAAAATGCAGTTGAATAAATCCAGTATAAGGAGAGGGGGCTAAAACAGACACAGGTTTCAGCATTGCAGAACTTGGCTTGAATGACTTTTCATTTGTCAGCTTGGAAAACGTTTTGTCTCTCTGTTGTAGATCCAG
This sequence comes from Phrynocephalus forsythii, assembly GCA_029282475.1. Classification (NCBI taxonomy): domain Eukaryota; kingdom Metazoa; phylum Chordata; class Lepidosauria; order Squamata; family Agamidae; genus Phrynocephalus; species Phrynocephalus forsythii. The sequence continues at coordinate 27,334,737 of JAPFRF010000011.1, read as the reverse complement.
CACTACCATTAGGCAGAGCGCAGCAACCACCTCAGATGGGTGGGTGGGTGGCAGTAATGGCAACCTCGCAGCTGTATCTCCTGAGACCTCTGGCTGTTCCCTCCCTTGAAGGACAGAACTGCATTTCTGGATACAGCGCATCCCAGGCAAACCCAAACTAGTGTTGTGCATCCAGGTATGGTGGAGGAAGTTATCATGTTGCCAGTACTGAAATTTTGGGATTCCACTGCCAGTCTAGCCAGCTTTGTGGAATTGAAGAGGGTGCCATTTTGTTCTTTGAATCAAGCAGCAAAATGACTTTTGGCCCAACCATGGGGTGGAGTGTCCTGGAGCACTTGGGAAGCCACTGGACAGATGAGGCGACAACGAGCTGGCTCAAGCTGTCCAGGTTTGGCCCAGTGAGTTGCTCCTCTGCTTCATCAGGGAGGAACGAAGGGCATTTTGCAGATGGATAGCTGAGCAATAATAGCAGAGTAGCCACAAGAAGAAATAAAGTGCCTGAGATGCGGAAAATACCTAATCTGCTCTCATCTCTTTCTCCCGTTATTAAACCCTCGGTTCATGCATATTTATGTTTCCTTCTCAATACCTGGTGCAGGAGACCCCGTCAGCAGCACAGGAAATTACCAGGAAATTAGTTTTGGGCCTGATAACGCCATCTAGGCTGAGGGTATCTCTCAGCTACCAGCACTGAAAATGCACCACCTTTATGAAGAGAAACATTGGGCTCTGTCTCTATATGTGCCTGAGTTGACCGTCCTAGAGAAAACCGGGATGTTTCCGCTATGAAGAGCAAGAGAGTGCGTTGGAATCACTATTGTGCACAATGCTAAATGGGGAGGGGGGGTTCCTCCACAAACGGTTGTTGTACCTTTTCCTTGCTGCACACATCTGCTTATAGGTCCACCTTATATATCTATCTGCACAAGGGCCCCAGCAGTGGTGGCATATTGACAGCACGTATCTTTCAGCACAGCATAGTTGCTGGCATGCAAGGCAAGTACAGTGGGCAGGGTGATGGAGCAAGATCTGCTGGAGATTGGCTGGGGCAGAGCCTCACATGCCGGTGGTGGCTCGGTGTGGACTGGCGGCCCTTCACAGAGGAGCCTCCACGGCCATGGCAGTTTATGTGTGGCGCCGTGGGATGGGCATGGCAAGGGGCTGCCGCTGGCAGGGAGAGGGGCAGAAAGGAGTGCAATCTCTGTTGCCTCCAGTAACTCCATCAGGGACAGCAACAAACCGGACACTATCTGAGGGGAAGGAGGAGGAGGAGGTGCAGAAGAAAATGGAGGAGGAGGAGGAGGAGGAGGGTAGCCCAAAGAGGAAGATGGGTGAGCAAGACAATGGTGGCAGCTTGAAGGCGGAGGTGCTCTTGTCACTGATGCCATAACTACTCGTGCAGAATTTTGGTCCCTACCAGGCCCGGATCTGCCCAGCTTAGCCTTGGTCTGCCAGGATTTCTGCTGCCTCCTCCACACAGGCACTGCCTGGCACTGCTTTTGAAATTGTGCACCACCTCATAATTTTTCATCGACCACTTCTGCATGCCTCTCCCTTTTAGGCAGGACGGCCTTGACTTTTCTCCTGGAACAGGTAGCGCAATGGGCAGTAATCATCGAAACATTAGGGGCCTTCCCTTCCAAAGCCAATCTGAAGCAACCTTCCCTCCGAGTTGCATGGGCGCGCAGCTGTGTCGTGCTGTATTTGTGTCACGCGCCCATCATTAGCGTTGCCGTTCATTTGGTTCCGGTTACAGCTAGGACTTTGCACGCACGAGGTGGGGTTTCCACTCAGTGCTGGTGGAAAACTAGAGGGAAGACCAGGCAGGGATGTTTTGGGACCTTTTCTACACTGCAGGGGTTTTTCATTCTTGGCTTGAAAGCTCCACTGTGAAAGAGTGGATGAAGAGACAGTTTTGACCCGGCCTCCTGACACGAGGCCTCAAGGTCACCTGCGCTGGTTTCACGACAGACCAAAGAAGTATCTTCTCAGCATACAAAGCACAAATAACTTATGCAATTTATGATTCACACACGATGAGGGGATAGTTTTCCTCCCGGTAAGGCTAATAACTACCTTCCCCACATTCCCTCGCTGAATGAAGCAAGAGAAGAAGGGAAGGAAGATGGACCGCTGATGAAATGAAGGCATAAAAACACAGAAGAAACCAAAGACCCCGTGACTTTCTGTAATTGTGACCTACATATTCCTTCATACTATTTCCACAAACCACATCACAAAGGAACCCATCAGTGGTTGTATCTCGCTGGCTTCCCTTTCATGTATTTTAAGAACACCGCCATGCCGTCTTTCCATATATAAAAATATTATCTTCCCTCAAAGTTTTGTTTTGTTTTGTTATGTTTGCATACTTTTCTAGCTGAAGGCGCTTGCTTAATGGCCTTTGATGTGTGTGGTGACTACTACTGCTTCTTTTATTTTATTTTTTTACTCCCATCTGTTCTGCCGTGGAGCTGAATGAAACAATTTGGTGGCTTGGAATTAAGCCAGCCGAAGGGGAGAGAAAAGCATGTCTGGGTTATGCAGCTGGCTGACAAGACGGGGTTTGGGGGAGCTGCAAAGGCTGAATAGCATTACTTTCGGGGAGCAGGCAGGGAGAGGTGGAGGCAGTCATGATACCATCCATCCATGTGTCATTCTGCTCCTCGCCTCCCCTCTACACCCTAACCCCGTGAACACACTCTGCCAACACACATTGCAAGCTACCCGTAACCTCATCTGTTCATGAGGGAACGTTGCCCCATAAAGAGTGGGCCCGTAAATCTTCTGCTGCTTGGCAAGGGGATGGGTGCGAAATAAACACATAGACACTTGGCGACTGGACATCTCTCTGCTGTTGCCTTTACTGGCCGTCTGCCTGAAACTGGCTGTGGGTCCCAAATGGTAAAAAAAAAAAAAAGCAGCTCAATGAACATGAGAAAAGCATTTGCCTTCCCTACATGCTGCCTCCAGAAAAAGAAGAAACACAACTGTATAAAATAAGCATTAAGGAAACTTTCCAGAGTTACCATATTTTTCCATCAATAAGATGCCAGTTTTTATTAGATGCCCCCACTTTTTAGACCCCCAAAAAAAATCCTTCTTGAGATCTCCTCCACCCCCACCACTCCCGCTGTTACCTTTAATTTCCCTGTTTTAAACACCCCTCTCTGCTTTGGTGAATTTGTTTTTTGCAGGATCAGACTCTGTCGGGTTTGAGCAGCCAATTTTCAGGCTTTAAAAAAAGGTGGGTCCCCCCCCCCTTTCTGGAGCATGCAAAATACAAACCATGGAGAGAAAAAAGCAAGGTGAGTTTGGGTTCTCCTCCACCCACCCATCCCAAAAGGCTTACTCCTGTGTATACCATGTCCCTTAATTTTTGGCATCATGATTTAATGTTTAGTGTCATGATTTTAGAAAAAAGTAGAGTGGTATACACAGAAAAATGCAGTAGGTCCTTTTCTTCAACAGCGTCACAGGCACATCTTAGCACACGCTTATCATCGCAGTGGCTCTCGCAGCTTTCTCCTGAGAAGACCCTGCTTATTCCCAGCCCAAGCACGCAAGTGACTGCAGATCAGCTTGTTCCCACCACTCTCTCTCTGTCTCTCTCTCCTTCTCTTCCCAAGCTTTATTACACAGCAGGAGTTTGCAAGCTGAATGATGAAAGGGAATTGCAAAACACCCAACAGCAAAGGCAGTCGGATCAGGGTTGTCTCTCTGATGGACGAGGGCACTGGACATGTATGCAGTCATTGGGACGGGAGGGGGAGGACAACAGGGAGGAGAGGAAGGCAGACCTGGCAACTACCTCTCATGGTTGACACCTGATTCTAACAGACACACACAGGACATGGATCCCTTGTAGTTAATGGCAAGCTTGCTCAGGATGCTATATCCCCAGATAGTATCCAGTATACCATTTCCCCAAACTGCACATTGCTCGAGGTCTCTGGAACACCCTCGGCTCCTCTAGATGTTTTGGACTTCAAACCCCCACAGCCCTTTGCCATGGACCATAGTGGCCGGGGCTCTCAGTTCTCCTCTTGCCAACTTTTGAAAACCACACCATCTCTGTAGAAATTCACACGTACATGCAGAGATGTGAGAAATGCAGCCCAAACCTGGCTAACTGGCACTGCAGAAATACCACCTCAATGTTTAATCTAGAAGTTCTTGAGAAGGTAGCCTTGTCAGTCTGTGTTAATCGAGTGCTAATCTGTGTTAATTTAATGGTGGCCGCTGTATGTGCATTCAGGGGAACCTTGCATCAGGTTAGGGAATGAATAGGCGCTACCAGTTCCTTGTGGGATGGCTGCATACCTTTCGCTTATGGCAAGCATGTCCAAACTTAGGCCCTCCAGATGTTTTGGACCACAACTCCCACAGTCCTTTGCCATTGGAAATACAGGCTTGGAATTCTGGGATTTGTTGTCCAAAACATCAGGAGGGCTGACGTTTGGATATGCCTGGCTTATGGGAAGCGTGCAATGGAAGGCACTGAACTCTTATAAATGTGCCAGTGCACATCTAAGGTTGTACATGGGAAAAACCAAGATGCCAAGTCAGCAGCAGGCTTAAAAGTTTGATGACGGTGGTGGTGATGTTGACGAGCTTTAAAAACTCTCCCCTCTTTTAGCAGAGGTCGGCTTCCTAAATATTTGATGGGTTCCCTCTCAGCCAGATTCACAGTGCCAAGACTTCCTGCACAGGCTTGTGGGGCCATGCCCTGGCGAGAGCTGGCGTTTGAGCAAGGAGAAGCGGGATTAAAACCCTTGCCTTACTATTCACTACTTTCCGACCCAACCTATCCCGCTGGATGGGTGACCCCAGGACAGAGGCAGGCTAGGGCACCCTTCCTGAGCTTGCCAGGGGAAAAGGTGGGAGAAAAACAGAACAAACACCACCACCAACAAAAATATGAAAGAGGAGGAAGCCTCCTTCTATCTCACTGTCCCAAATTGATGGGAAGTGATGAAGTCACTTCTTCATTCCTGTTGGAAAGATGCAGTGCCCCTCTCTAACCCACTGCAATATGCTGTACATGGGTTTTAAAGAACGGCAGGCAAAAATCAAAGAAAAACAAAACAAAACAAAAGACACAAAACATGCGGCACCTTCAAGACTAACTTTCATATTCTAATGTAACATTTCGTGGACATGTCCACTTCTTCAGACATATAGCAGCAGGATGACAAACAGCAGAGAACTAAGGAAAACATGGCTTAATGCTAGTTTAAACTTGCAGCCCAGATGTGTTACTAGAATGCTTGCAGTAAGTGCAACTGGATTCATTGATCTGCTCCCCCCCCCCCGGTATCTGGTTGGTCACTTTGAGAAATCAGGATGTGGGACCATATGGGCCTTTGGTCTGATCCAACATAGGTCTTCTTACTTTATGATATCAGTGGAGTAACTCCAGAAAGAAGGCACAGCTAGCCACCGGATTTTACCCATTGTTCACTTTCAACTGTATGGGATGAAAGCTGAAGGTCTCAGGATGCTGAACTTTGCACTGGGGCTGAAAAGCAGATGGCATGCAGCCCAAGGGCCAAGCAAGATGTTACATGCAAAGAGTGTAATAACACTCACTCCGTTTAAAAGAAAGGGAAGAACACATCTCGAGGCCATGGCTGTTTAAAGCAGCAGGGACTAGGAGGGAACCCAGATGCTTAACTTTCTTCCCGGTTTCTTTCTTGGCACGTGAACTCATGCGATCTCATGTACCCATGGACAGTTGCTTTCCTGCACAGAGCTCAAGCCATATTATTTATCCTCAGAAAATAAAGCACCTCTTGCCCGCTTACCCCTTCATGAAGACAAGGCCGCTTCCTAGACCTGTTTTTCAATGACGTTGCTTGTGGCTGAGACGAGATTTAAATAATGTAATTACAGCTCAAAGGCATCCAGAGTGACTTTGTAGCTCGCTCTCACTCCCCCTCTCATAACCCCCGCCCCCATTTTTATCCTCCACCAAGTATGCAACAGGTGACTTTGACTTTTAGAGCAAAGAGGCTTTCTCCTAACCCTTCCACACAAACCATAACTGATAGGTCATTTTCTAGTTTGTACTGTTATGAATGTTAAAATTTAGCATGCTAACTGAGACCTAGTAGAGTTTGAAATGTAACACTTTTTTTTTTCAATTTCTCTGACCGTTGCACAGTTTCACCTTGGGGTGAATTTGTTTGGAGGTCCACTCTTGGGAAGGTTGGCATCTGTCTTAAAAGTTTTCCTCTTGTGAATCATGTTCCTCGCTGTAGAATCATGGTCGTTAAATGGTTTGGAAATGGCTTTATTACCCTTTCCATATTGACAACCAGCCACAATTGCTTTTCTATGATCACTGCTGATATTTCCCCCCTTGGCCTTGTGTTAACACACACGCAAATGCTCCAACAAACAGCTTTTATGGAAGTGTTTTTATGGAAGTGTTCACACTTGCTGATGATCAGGTACTCAAGGGTATTTGGCTAGCAGCACCTGGCTACTACTTCGCCTCTTAATTCCTATGGAAGAAGTAAGAATGTGTTATGTTTTTCACACATGGCTTCTCCATTTTGGCTCTATTTTTGTAAAATAAATAATGGCATAATGTGTCATGTGCTGTTGCTCATCTGAGGTTGTATTTACCTAAGTTTCAGATCTACTCAGGGCGGGATGATTTTTATTATGTTCTGTTACTTAAAACCATAGAATTCAAAGGGGGGGTACTTTATTTTTCATATTACTGTATTTGGTACTTTTCTCCAGGTCTCTCTCTGCCTTTCCCTCTCTCGATTTATCATGGTTTATTTTCAATCCCACTTTCCAGGGTGTAGATGCAATGGTCAAAATCGTATTGCTAACGTTGTGCAGTTATAAACTGAGTTGGGCCCCCAGAAGTACTGTAATTCATTTACACTGATTTGAAACATTCTGTTCCCCTGTTTCACCTTTGGAGGCTCCCTCCCTTTCACCCTATAAAAGCCTTTGGAAACCTCCGGACAGAGGAAGGAAGACTTCTGAAATCAAGAACTACTGCAGGATCACTGCTGGTGGTCCCCATCAATTGTGTGGCACTTTTTCAATTTTCAAGGTTTCCACTTCCACCTGAAGGCTTCCAAAAGCTTCTCCAGTGGAAGCCCCAGAAGCTGAAACTGGGGGAAGGGGAGGGATTCGAAAGCTTTAAATCAGCTTACATGATTTTCTGACCAGTTTATCCCAACATCAAGTTATGCAACAGAATGTTGCCCCACGGTTCTGGGAAGAGAGGCACTAGCAAGGAAGGGAATTTAAACGCTTCTAGATGAACAGGAGCCGTTTTCAGGGAAGAAGCTTTTAGATCTCTGGCTATGGAGTCAGAAGTGGGGAGTTTCTTCACTGAGAAGGACCAGACTGGATGTTCCATAGGGTCCCTTCAGGTTCCGCCGTTCTGTTGTTGTTCTGCTGTAAAGAGGCACTTGGTTACGACTGTTAATAGAACCTAAAATCTGTTGTGCTCAAAGAGCAGAAAGGGGTGTTAGGTTTAAAACAGGGCTGTCCAAACTTTTTGCAAGAAGGGCCAGATTTGGTGAGGCAAAAATATGTGGGGGCCGACCATTTAGCCGCATTTGGCCCCCCAGGTCAGACTTTGGACAAGTCTCTATAACATGCAAGGAGGAGGGGAAGATGCTGCAGCAATGGAGCCAGGGGCGGGTCGGCCGGGCAGGTGGCTGGGGGGGATGGACAGAGGCAGGGAGGGCAGGCAAACCATAAAACTTCAAGGTAACACCTCCATCCGGTATGGGGAGGGGCCAGCTGGCTGGGATGCATAACAGGCTGAGCCGGTGGGGAGAAGAGGCTGTGGGCTGCTCGAAATTTGAAAACGGGCCACATTTGGCCCCTGGGCCTGACTTTGGACATGCCTGGTTTAAAACCTTGATGAAGGCAGGCTTTTGTCCCCTCGTTCGTGTTGCACAAATGAACTTAGTGTATGACCGTTGACTGAAATCCCAATTTTAATCATGTCTGTTCAGTAACAATCATGCTTGTTTTCAGTTGAACTAATTTTATCGTAAAGGAATATTTGATCCTTCAAATATTTTGGACTCGAGTCCTAGAAGTTCCAACCAGCAGAATCAACAGGAAACTGTTATGGGAACTATAGGTTCCAATCTTCATACTGACAGATACAAAATTTCCCTCTTCAGGGGAAGTGCATTTCTGAACATTGGTGCTGGAAACCACAGGGGCAAAACATTTACTGTTTCTGCAGTGTATCTGTAATTTTATGTCACCTTCTAGTTATGGTGAGCTGCCATGCTCATTAGGAATACTCCATCACCACAGTACTGTGGCTTATAGGATTGATTTTTAAAAACATGTTCTTTTTGTGAAGCAGGGCCTCTTGCTTCCTCAGTAACAAGGTGTGGGATTTTTATACCCTGTCTATTAAGACCTAAAGGCTGTTAAATAAGAAATGGACACAAAAGAGGAAAATAGCATTTTGTTTTGTTTTCTTTGGTGTTTCATTTTATTAACATTTTTTAAAAAAATCATAATAGACAATATAAAATGATTCATTATACTATATGGGTTTGCTCTCCCAGGTCCTAGAAGCACCCAGTTTTGTGGGGAGCTCAAGAATGGAAGGTAGCAGGCTACAAATGCACTCTGTATGAGCAGAGGCGAGGCCTAGGAATGGATGATGTACCAGTAAGATATTGTGGTCTGTCTGGGAAGAGATGGGCCACCAGGCAGATCAGTGTGTAGGATGATTTGATGGTAATTGGGAAAGATCCCATGAAAAAAATCATATGAAATCAAGAGGATACAGTAAGATCCATCTTCTTTTACCCATAAACCTCTTCTATTTAAATTTAAAGAGAGAAGATTGATCAGGTGCATAGCCACCTGCCATTCTTACATCATAGTACAGTGAGTACATCATCCATTCTTAGGTCCCAACTCTCTGCACACATATTGCAATTACCAGTCTGTTGTCCTGATTCCCTAGGATGGTATTGGTGAGTTCTGATGAGGGAGGATGAAATGTTTCGTTTCTGAAACAGAAAATGGTATTTTGTTTTGTTATTTGATAAAATGTTTTCTTGTGTTCATTCTGTTTTATAACATTTCATTACCTAATATTTAAATAGCTTGGCATTTTTTTGTTTTATGTTCATCTCTACTGTGAAATACTCTTGAAATCAACCCCTATCCTATGCACTTTAGCTATGTGTGGGGTATGTATGTGTGTGTGCAGAGTCAACCCAAAGACCAAGCAGCTTTTAACATAAGCTAGTGCCCACTGTTCACTAGGTAGAAATATCCAATTGTGCCAAACTGCAAGTCCAAGTAATGCTTCTACCTGGTTGAGTGTAGTCTCACACTCTGGTTCTTTCTGGTTGGTGTAAAGAATTCACAGGGCTGGCGTGGAGAGTCCATAGTATCTTTGAAAGGTGTTTTTAAAAGAAACAACTCAAAATGATCACGTTTCAAAGACAGTAAAAAAAAATCTATTGACAAATAATGAGAAAGCAAAGAGTTACTTTTTTTGGGGGAATAGAGCTAAAACAGCAACTAACTACAATATTTTAGGAGAATAAACACAACTAGTCGTGTTTAAAAAAAACAACATTGCACACTCTGGATTTAACCAGGGGCTTGTTGCAAGCATTCGGAGATAGTGTATGTGAACTCCCCAAAGTGCTACATAAATGCCCAAGATCACTACTTACTTAGTCTCCAGCTCCCCATGACCCAGAGAAAGACCTATGACTTCCATCTATGTTTGTATAATTAGACTAATTGGCACTTGCAAAGGACAATCCCCAACAGGCTTCTCCTCCTCCTTCCTCCCCAGCCCCATCCTACAGTTCAGAACCAGGCAGTGTGGTATTTCCAAAGGTTAGAAGTGAACACACAGCTGGTGACAGATCCCATTTATCTTGGCTTGGGGAAGGACGCCAGAGAGGGTTTTAATGCGATTGCCTCAATAAGGCCAGGAGAAATGGCACAGCAAGGCACATCCGTCAGGTCTTGACAAGAGCAGCCCAAGAACAAACGGAAGCTGGGGCAAGGAAGTGGTGGCAGTCCGGGTGTGTTTGGGGGCGGGGGGGGGGGAGAGAAGGAGGGTGAAGCCATTCCCAGGGGAGTCCTCCTGTAAGCACACCTGGCAAGGAAGGGAACAAGCCCTGGCACTCGGCTTACCATCCAAGCAAACAGACCGCCGGAAAGGCAAATCAACAAACCAACAACAACTGTTGTTCAGGTATGAGAGGTGAGATTTTAAAAGTTCTGGAGAGGAGGGATGGATGGGGAAAATGCTGTGTCCACAGATTTACAGAAGCATATTCAATTGGGAGCACACAGAGCCAAACATTGGACCCCGCCACAATCTGTAATCCCAAACTCATCTGTTTAGAGACCATGTGGCCGAAATCTGACTGGTGTTTGCACAAGTACTTCATGCACCTAACAGATGAGACGCTGGCCTAAATTGTGGTTCCACCATTGACCACATGAGGAGGTATGCTGCAGAGACCTACCCCAGCATCACATCAGTTAGGCACAATTAGCCCTGACAAGTCATGCAAATCTTACTTGAACACCAATAGAACGCTGGTGTACAGGCTTGCGCACAACAGCAAATTGCCTTTGAAAAACACACAGGCTGGGGAAAAGATGGGCATAAACCTGTTTTGGTCGAAGGGAGGATGAGGTACACACTTCAAGATGATACCTGAAAGATGCACATCTGGGATAAATCTGCATGGAATTAGAAGTGCCTCTCTGTACATGGGATAAATGTATTCAAGCTGAGATTGGTTATGAGATGCCTTGCAGAGGAGTGTCAAGAAATCAATAAGGTGGAAATCAAAGCACTTCAATGAAGCTGAGGGTACTTGATTTGCCACCTGAACAAGGGGTGAATGATATGGGGATGAGGGACACATTGGAAGAAGCACAAAAAAGCTGCCGTGTCTGCCACAGTGATGAAGAGAGGGTGCCAAGGGCAGGCGTAGTAGATCAAAGAATAAGGAGACCTCAACGGCAGTTGCCCAGATGCAGAGAAAGCATTCCCTGCAGCCCTCCTGGGCCCACACCATTTCATTGGAGGAAGAGACCCGCAAGACTAGGATATGGAACCCATATGAATTATCGCCCCAATGACGTCTTCTCTCCTTCTGCAATATGAATGCTTCTACACCAGTGATGGAACCTTCAGCGCTCCAGATGTTTTAGACCACAACTCCCAGAATTCTGAGCCTAGACTGCCAATGACAAAGGACTGTGGGAGTTGCGGTCCAAAACATCTGGAGTGCCGAAGGTTTGCCACCACTGCTCTGCACCATGTGCTTATGGTGCAAGGCTGTCCGTTTCCCCAACCCCATTGCATGAAGATCCAAGGCGGGAGGAACACACCCAATACGAGGCTGCCACCGCGTCTGCCCAATATTCCAGCTGGGAGCGCAAAGGCGCACAGTAGAACTTCAGCCTAATTTGGGCATACAGCATACGCAAGCCACTACAATGCAGCTATACAGTATAATATGGTCTCTCTTGCAGAGAGATCTGATATAACTGTGTTTATAGCACACACCGGCTGAAATCTAGTAGCAAGGGGCAACTGGAGCAAGGTCGCTAAAAATCCTCCCTAGTTCCATGGGCCTACTTCAGTTGTAACATTAGCCACTGCAATGGAGGGGCAAGAGAGAGCCTTGTAGAGATGATCGCTCCAGTAACTTTGTGTGTTGTTTTGTTTTGTTTTGTTTTTGCAACTGAAAATGCCCCTATGGAAAACCAGCATGACCCGGAGAAGGCCTCAAATCCCAGCTTTCTTCCCGTTAGCGCCGGCTTTCTATGACGAGGGAAGTTTTCTTCTGTTTTACATGGGAGAGAGTGTGTTTGGTCACGCCATGCTGCCGTGCAATGCACTTTGTTTGAACTCATACATCAACTTGAAGGGAGCAAGGAGCGCTGTTGCGCATTGGTGTTGCGATAAGGGGCAGAACCATTATCAGAGCTTGTTTACATCGGGACGTTGCCGTGCCTTTGGATTCCGCACGACCTATTTCAGCTTGCCACCTCCACAGCCCATCTGCCCAGGCTTATCTGCCATTTCAAGGCTGGGTGCTCAGCTAATGCAGGCACTGTACATCCATCCGTCTTCTGTGGGACACCTTCCCTGTCCCCCACGTCAAAGGTCAGGGGGCACCCAAGAAAGCAAGAAAAGGGAAGTTTCTCTTAGATTAAGCTGCCACAACCCCGTCAGATTGGATGTTACACAAGCGTATCTGATTCTTGGTGGAATGACGGGAAGGGAGGTTAGAGCCAACAAACCATGCGAAACTGCGAAACCTAATTTGCACACTGAGGAAGATACGATTTAAGTTGCTGGAGGCTCCCTCAGTTATGATGAACTCCCCCACCTGCTGGATAATGGGCTGGGCAGTCATCACTGTATTTCAACAGCTGAAAAAAAAAAACCCAAGGCTGAGAGCCCTGGGTGTTTGCTAAGCTTCTGAAAACCATTGGGAGAACAGTTCCGATTCGAAACGGGGAGCTACGTGTTGGACTACAAAAGGGTACTCAGTCCTTTCAGGGTGTTGCCCCCCTCCCTTTCCACAGTAGTCCCTTCTTTCAATGGATTTCTTCCCAGCTGCAGCAAATTATGTCTGAAAACCACGCTGAGAAGGAGAGAAGCATGGGGAATAAAAGCATCAGAGGAGGAGCCTCAGATTTTTGCTGTTTCCTACCACAGCTTTTCACTCTCCGACCCTGTCTCTCTTTTAAAAATAAAATAAAAATTCGAAGAGAGTGAGTTACAGGGAAAATATGTCGTTAAGCCCTGAGTGCCGGTCTATACCATCAGCAGAAAAACGGAAGACATCAATGTAATGAATTGAATAATAAATATACCATTTCAAATTCGCATCAATTACCACAGCTCTCCTCCCTCTCATCAGAAGGTAGGCTGAGGGCTAAAGCAGACAAAAGGATCACCGGGCTTAAGTTTCTGAACTGAAAAATCTGAAGCTATAGGGATGGAATGTATTGAATATGGTTACAAAGCTGCATGCTCAAACGTTGAGCGATCACTATTAACTCCATCGTTTGGAGTATTATTGTAAAATTGTCCTTTGAGCATCATTGCCACCAGTATTGTTGCCCATAATTTGTTGTGGGTTCAGCTATCATTAGTGAAAGCCCCCCAAAATGCAGAGGAAGGCTTACACAATCATAGTTCTCTCTAGTGGTCAATGTTGATACTGCATCTTCAAAAAAAAAAAACACCACAAAAAACCACCGATGTACAGTATACATACACTATAAATAAATGTTAAATAAAAGAATGTCACAAAAATGCATGTTGAAATGTCCCTAAATTGTGCCCTGGATTGTCTTCATCTTTAAGAGGAACTAGAAAAGGGGAAGTGTAAAAGGAATTACAAAGAAAGATTCAAGAGGGACACAAATGGAATGGGTTAATCACTGTACCTTTTTCAGCATGTGTTACTAATTAATGCTTTGCAAGATCTGCTACAGCCACCCTGAAACTTCATTATCTGTGCCTTAATCCCTCTTAATTTGGTTCCCACAACCAAATATACTATTAATACAAATCTGTGCCCAAATATTGACTTGTCTGTATATGTATAACTAATCCCTAAAACCTTACACTGTAAGAAATCAGTTAGTCTTCAAGGTGCCACAATATTTTTGCCTCTTAACATTCTTATTATTTTGTTTTGTTATACATGCTGAAACAGACTAACACAGCTCCTTTTTTGAAAGAATGACAAAAGAAAAACATAAATTACAGCAAGAAAGTATATTTGGAAGTACTTTGATACTGCTTTTAAAATGCACCTTATTTGCATTTTGTTAATTGCAATAACATATGCTGTTTGGTATTAGTTTCTCATGCGAATAGAAAGGACTGAGCCTTACAAGATAGGATGACAGACCCAGAAAATGTGTAACCTGATGAGCAAAAAACTTCAGCAAGTCACTATGTGCGCTGCAGGGTACCATCCCCTCTGAGCTTGCTGTGGCAGGAAGTCACGTACAGTGGTACCTTGTATAAAGTAATTAATTCGTTCCAAATGAAATTATGTTAAACAAATTTTCCTTTATACAAATTTCCCATAGGAATACATTGAAAATGGAGTAATCCCATTTTTATGTAGTACGGATTCGCCCCATAGGCAAATTTCCCCTATCTCTGGAATTTTTATGTTGTACAGATTTTATGTTATACATTTTATGTTATACAAACCGTTTGTTATACAAGGGTCCACTGTATCTTCTATCTATCTAAAGGCCAACATTCTACATTGTAATGTAGACAGTCACACACAAAAACCACAACACACACACACAACACACACACACACACAGAGATTTATATTTGCCTGATAGTTTGTGTTTGCCCAGCAGGTCAGAAGCTGGAAAATCTGATACCCTCTCAATCAAATTAAAAGCTAAGTACCAGCAGCCATGTTTACGTGTGAAGTCTTCTCTCCAGCCTCCAAAGAATCTGGAGAGATTCCCCCCTCCCCCCGAGTTAAAAGCCCACCTGCCCTCAGCAGTCACTTCTGCCAAGGGTTGGGCTTCATAACTTTGGGGCCAGCAGAAGTACAGGGAGATCCCGATAGCCAAGACTCACCACGGATCAAGCCTCAACTTCTATTTCCCTTGCTAGGATTAGATCGCCAGAAGATCTGGTCATCGGTAAAGAGAGCCTAGGCACTTGTGCCATGTTCTTGATCACTGCCTTTCAGGGAGGCCTGAGGCCTAAAGCGTGGGTACGTAAGTAGAATTTTTGCTTGGCCAGGGGAAGGATCTTCTTTTTCAGCTGGCTCACAAGTGGGCACAGCTATGCAACAAAATTAGAAGAGAAAACAACCACCCGCATCTGCCCCTTCACCCTTTGCACAGCTTCCCATAAACTGCACTTGGTGTTCAGGGCATGGATTTTAAAAATCATGAAATTGTATCAGGTCTTGCACAATTTCTATGGTTCTATTTGAGAGGGAGAAAACGAAATTTCACAATTGCCTTCTGCTGAATGCCCCAATGACATGCTTGAATAAAAACTTGGCAAAAAAACCACCTTTTTGGGGTCTTTAGGTGGTTACTTCACGTCCTTCCTCGAGCCAAGGTGAACTTGCCTCCGTGTTGAAATCGGTTTTCAACACGGATCGAGAAGTGGATTGAAAAGATTCCCGAGCTCCAGGATGGGAATCTATCACCCCGCTTGGAGCGCAGTTCAGGGGCGTGGTCAGGGGTGAACTCGGATTGACCCCACAAGGACGTGATGTTCCATTCCTTTGAACTCGGATTGACCCCACAAGGACGTGAGGTTACCTTCCTTCAAACTCGGATTGACCCCACAAGGATGTGAGGTTGCGTTCCTTCGAACCGGTCTCCAGCGGGGCCGCAAACTGCAGCGAGAGGGACGTGAAGTATCAACCATTATGAAAATGTGGGGAGCGGAAGCGTTGCCTCCTGTTTGACTATTCCACCACCGCGCAACTCAACCCCCCAAAAGAGAAAGTCCTCACTGGTGCTTTCTTCTCCTCGCCCTGCCCAAGAGCCAAACCCCTCTGGATGGCCAGGTATAAAAGAGGACAACGCTTTTCAGTCTTTAAACATCTTGGAGAAGAAGGTATTTCCATAGGTGTGGCTTTGCCGGACACGGTGAAGTTTCTGAAATCCCATTTGCCCTTAATTTATTAAACGACCGTGCAGTTGCAGTTGCAGAGGCCCTGCCTGCCTCTTAATCTTCCTCCTCCTCCTCAGACCACTCTGTTGGCGGTGGCTTTCGAACCAGACGTTCCACATCACCACCATGACTGATGGCCATTGATCAACCAATCACCAAAAAAAAAAAAACTAGAGCTAGACCTCTCCTAATTAATCTAGCTACGCTCCATGCATTTTTCACATGAAAATTACACACTAAGACCTCGGCCTCCCCTGTAATAACTTCCCATTCTTCTCCACAGCGCATGGCAAGGCACCTCCTTCCTTTCCCCCCTCCTCCAGCCTAAATAGACTCTTCACCCCTCTGACGGGAGCACCATATGCAAATGTGGCTGCTTTATTAATGCGCCCGGCACGCATGCCAGCTAATAAATATTTCATCACTGTTTCTCACCGCCCCCCCCCCACGCACTGCACATTATTTTGACTGTGCTTTATCCCTGTCACTTGTTTCCTGCCTCCCTCCCCCCCACCCCCACTACTTTCCATTATCTCTTCTTTTTCTTGTGCTCTTGGTCTGTTTGAACATCTTTGGCCTGAAGGAAATAAGGAATTTGAGAAGGGGGGCACCCACACAGAGAGAAGGGAGACATTGCTCCTTCTCCACACATGCACGCACGCACGCACACATGCACGCACACGTGTGTGCACATGTGTGTGTGTATGTGTGTGTATACATGTGCGTGCAAGACAACCCCACATGATTAAGCCCCAGACTGCAAAAATGGAATTTCAGCAGGGAAAGATTCTGTCAAAAAGGGCAATGAATCTGAGATGGGCGTCTCATTGGGTGCTTTAATAAAAGGAGGGAAATGTGTGTGTGTAGAAAGCAAGAACTAAATGAACATTCAAATCCAATAAATGGAGAGAAAGTCAACCAGGCCTGTGACAGGCAAAAGGCAGGTAAAGGTGACAGGCCAACTTGTCAAAGGGAAAACGCCGCTGCTGTTATGGGCGTGCTGTTGGTTTCATGCCTTCCGGAGAAGCAGCAAAGCTTGCAGCTCAAATGCCGGCCAGCTATGAAAAAGTCCCTTCTTTCATTTTCTGAAACAAAATGAAAATGGCGGCCCCGGCCTTTATGGTCCGCATCACATCAGCTCTGAAAGGCTGCATGTGACCAGATTGCCAAACTAAGCATAGGAGAATCTGGAAAGATGGATTCTTTTCCCCCACCCACCCACCCGGCCAGAGAGAGGAAGAGAAGGGCCACTGCCTTTCTGTGCCATCCCTCCTAGGTCTCACCAGGAGGGCGAAGAAGGGAAGGGGGGGCAGTGCCTTTCTTCCTACTGCCACCCACTTGCATACCTCAGCCATTTCTTGGCTAGCTAGGTGACCAATGTCTTCAGCCAAAAGATCTCCAGAGCTAAAGCATTCTTCACGCACTGAGCGTGCAGGTGGCAGGACCCTGGGGTGATCATCCACGTCCAGCTAAGGTTCAAGCTTATCCCTGTCTGAATCCCTTGGCCTTTTTTGTTCAGAAGGTTCCAACCTGCAACATCTGGGCTCTAGAAGAGACATTACTGCTCAGAAATCCAACATAGAAGAGGTCCAAGGAATAAGCTGTTGAGATGGGGCCTCTTGAATACAGAGATTTGGGTGCATTGCAGAGGAGGCCCTTTTGGAAGTCATAGGCCTTATATCACCTGTGCCAATTCTGAGAAGAAAAGGGCAATTTGTTGGCCCAGGAAAGAGGTAAAGGTTGAACTGGCTTCTCCTTGTTGCCTAATGTCCACAGTGCAGGAAAGTTAATTAGACCAGAAAAAGCCATTTCACAAGTTCTGCCTTGCCTTATTCCCCAGAGGAAACAGGGAAGTCCTGCTATTTTCTTCTACTCCACCTTGCCCTGGTTCCCAACCTTGGGTTAACCCAAGTGTTCATGGAGTGCAACTCAGCTGGTGGTGAAGGCTTCTGGGAACTGCAGTCCAAGAACACTTGAATTGCCCAAGGTTGGAAGAGCCATTGCTATATAATAAACCAAGATACGTTGAGTGGGAACCATAGCTGAGGTTAAGTTCTCGGCAGAGAAGAAATCACAGAGGTACCTGTGACTTGCTGGTTCCCCACCCCACCCCGTTCATGTTCATATGCATAATATGTTGCAAAATAATAATGTGCAGGGAATCACCTAACACGGGGTGTCCAAACTTTTTGCAAGGAGGGCCAGAATTGTCGAGGTGAAAATGTGTGCGGGCCGATCATTCAGCAACATTTGGCCCCTGAGCCAGACTTTGGACAAATCTCTATAACATGCAAGGAGGCAGGGAGGATGCTGCAGCAATGGAGCCGGGGGCGGGTAGGTTGGGCTGGTGGCTGGTGGGGTAGACAGAGGCAGGGAGGGCAGGCAAACCGTAAAACTGCAAGCTGACACCTCCATCCGGTATGGAGAGAGGCCAGCTGGCAGGGATGCATGACAGGCTGAGCCGGTAGGGAAAAGAGGCCGCGGGCCACTCAAAATTTGAAAACTGGCCACATTTGGCCCCCGGGCCCGACTTTGGGCATGTTAGGTCCTAACATGTTTGAGAAGTATCAAGGCTGCAAGGCATGGGAAGAACAAACTGGGATGGAGCTGAAAAGGGGAAGCAAGATTTCAGATTCCCAGGAGTCCATTTTGTACATAGCTGAAACAGACAGCTATTTGCATAGTTCTGGAAGGAGGAAAATATTCTGCCCTCAAGTGATTTCTACCTTTTTAGTGCATTACCTGGATGAAAAGACAAACCAATTTTACTTGGGAAAGAAGCTTGACCAATCTCTCGGTTGGTCAGATGCAGTAATAAAAAAAAGAATTTCTGAAACTCTGTCAATGGCATACACGCTTCTCCGCAGGTGATTAAGATGGAGGCCAATATGGATTAAATTTCTCTTCCACTGCGTTTGCGGCAGTGAAGCTTCTGCTGATGTGATGTCATGGAATGTTCCTGGCCATTCCAGCTACTCATGAAATGGAGATGGGAAACAGAATGGAGACTGCTTTCTGTGATCTGGCAGAACCCACATTCTTGTACAGTACTGTGCTTGGAATATTGAAATTTTTGGAGAAAAACTCATGGGATCCTAGAGTGTTTTCCAGTAGTAAAAGGATATAATTCTGAACCAACAGATGATTCTTTGTAATGGTGTCCTGGCATTTATACACACACAATTAGAATAGTGTGTGCGAGATTGCGACACTGTTTGTTGGGCTGCAATTCCAAGATCAAGTACTAACTAGGGGATTTGCTCTCCTTATATAACAGGTGAATGTAAAATCTTTTTCATTGACCACAGGACACAAAGGCTGATTCAAATCAGTCTGGCATTTTTTAAACCCCCAAAGCAGCTTTTTCTCTGCCACTGGGAGGTTTCTACTTTTCCAAGCAGGCATAATCTGAATGTTTCCCCCACCTGTGTCTGTAGGTGGTATTTTAGAGACATAGCCCATTGGAGCAGTGTGTTCAGGGAAGGGAAATATGCCCCCCACATTCTTTCCTGTCCCCTGATCATCCTCTTATATATTTTTTTAAATCTTAAGTACAGTAGGTCACCCCTATCTTTAGGGGATCCATTCTACAATGAGCCATGGATGCCTGAAACTGTGGATACAAGGAAACCTTATGTGCAACGTACAAGGTGGCAAGATGAAGACTACAAGACACATATGGTTGTTGCATACTGTGGATAAGTTAAACAACAGATATTGATCCGATGGGTATGGGAATCTTACTCTTTATAAGATTAGTGGTAGATCACTTCATTGCTGGATCACTGTTATTATTTCCCATATTTATAGCTCATAAAAGGATCTGCAGAGGCAGGACCAGAGGAAGGAAGGAAGGAAAGGGAGTTGTGATCTGGAGTAGGAATCATATCACCTATAGTATGAATGGTGAACTCTTGTATCAATCTGTAGTCCCTACATAAGCACTAACAATTTCAAACAGAATGCTAACATCTCAGCAAAGCCAAAATGGCTCCCCCTGTCACCATCCCTTCTACAGTACTGACTTCATATCCCTTGGTCCTGTTGTCCTTCGTATGGTGAACCGGTAACCTCTGAAGCGGAAAAACTGATTTACTCATGCGGGTGCTTCATAGAATTTTGAATCTTGGTAATAAGATCTGAATTCCGTTAAGGTTTCATTTAAAATGGGTAGATTTTAAAGAGATCATAACAGAGTTTTAGAAGGGAATAAAAAACAATAATTATTGATGAAAATAACTTGTGTCCACGTGGCTTCCATACTTTCTAATCGTCCCCATCATCTGTGACAGTCTCTGTTGTTTAATAGATGCCCCTAGTAATGCATCTTGCAGAGGACAAACTGTCAGATATTAGTTAGTGAAATATATGTATTAGACAGTATGTTCTATATATATTTGATATGTATTTAATTGATTTAAAGATGGAGTCTGTAAAAGTGCAAAGTCACAGTGACTCAATGTATAGTTTTTTCTAATGGAGTACAGCTGTTAAGAATTAACATAACTATGAGGTAATGTCATTTATGATTGGACAGACACATGTATAAAACTGTTCTGTAAATCATTGTTCATTGGGCCTTCTGGGAGTAAGACACCCACTTTGTTTATCTGCCATATATTTTGTCAATGTAATGTATGCTGTTATGATGTTGAACTTTGTGTAGGTTCTGTGATTTTTTTGTATAGTTTGTAATATAGCTGTTTGGTTTTAAGAAAACTCTGTCTCTGGCTAACTATTCAATAAGTATTGCTTCCGCTGGCTGATCAAATAGCACAAAACTCTGACACAAAGAGATTAAATTCAGATACAATTTTTAGGGGATGTTTTGAAAACTGCACACTGATAGAGAGAGCAGGATGCCCTAAAATTACTACACAAAAAGCTGGTGTAGACCGGAAACAGAGAAGTCCACCACTATTCATACTAGAGTTATAGTATTTTTCCAAGTAAAATACTGTATTTTGGACTAAAATTGTTAGACTAGAAATTGAGAATTGTATACAGTACTTGACTGAAGAAAGAACTGCGCAGTTGAAAAACTGTAATTTGGGGTTGGGAAAGTGGGGGGCATTTTATAGATGGGGAAAATGGTACATTCCTTCAGGCTTCAGCTTTCCCACTCTCTGGTCAGTTTCTAGAGGAAAACAGGGGATGTGTGAAAGTCTCTGTCATTTAATAGATGACCCTAGTTTTGAAAAACTGTACACTGATAGAGAAGCAGGCTGCCCTAAAATTTCTACACAAAAAGCTGGTATAGACCAGAAACAGAGAAGTCCACCACTATTCATTTTGCTAGAGTTACAGTATTGTTCAATGTAAAATACTATATTTTGGTTTAAAAATCATTAGACTAGAAATTGAAGGTTGTATACTCGGCTGAAGAAAGAACTGTGCAGTTGGAAAACTGTAATTTTGGGTTGGAAAAGTGGAGGGGTCCTTATAGATAGGGGGATAGTATATTCCTTTAGGCTTCATCTTTCCCACTTTCTTGTCAGTTTCTAGAGGGAAACAGGGGATGCTTATTAGGAATGTGCCATTTGTGTTTTTTTAGTGAACTCCCAACATTTTCCAACCATTCGCTAGAATTTCACTCTACAAGTCCCATATCTGTAGACACTTACATTTTCTGCACACTGTTGAGGACCTATTTCTGAGGCTGTACAGTTGCCTCAGTCCTTGCTTCTTGTTTTGAAGAAGAAGAAGAAGAAGAAGAAGAAGAAGAAGAAGAAGAAGAAGAAGAAGAAGAAGAAGAAGAAGAAGAAGAAGAAGAAGAAGAAGAAGAAGAAGAAGGTGACTGCCATTCTTTCTGGGGAATCATAGTTCTTCATAAAATGTTCTCTGCAGAGCCTACAAGGCATTGAGAGTACAACACCCAGGAAGACCACAGTAGCTTTTTGCTTTTCCTTAACAAGAGGAAACAAGACCTGAGATACCAGATAAGCCATGGTCTGGGTGAGGAAAATGTAGGCACTCAGGTATGTGTATTTGTGCACTAGAATTGCCAGAATTTTGCTTGTGGCATTTTTGAATAATCCAGGGAGTTGGAGCCCAGGAGGAAAAAAAAATCAAATAGCACATCCCTAATGCCTATAGACAACTATGCAGAAGTTCCGTGGGGTTCAATGGCGCTTCCCAGAAAGGGAAATGTTTTTCTTATATATCTAACAGTGAGTTTCAATGTTGGACTTAAAATCCCAGCTGGATTTCTGGATCACCCTCTCTGTGGGGCTTCAGTGGGTCCAAAACACTGCAGCCAGAGTGTTATCTGGGGCTGGTTACAGGGACCACATAACTCCCCCTGATGCAGTAGCTCCACTGGCAGCTGATCCATTTCCCGGCACAATTCAAAGTGCTGCTTCTAAAGCCTTGAACCACTTGGATCCAAACTACAGCATCTCAAAGACCGTTATGTCTCTTTAGGAGGCTGCCTGAGTATTAAAATCATCAAGGGAGCCCTTTCTCCCAGGACCACTTCTTTCACAGGTGCGTTTGGAAAAGACATAGGACTCTGTCACTGCTGGCAGACTCTGGAACACCCTCCCACAGGAGGCCAGCCTGGCCCACTTCATTGCTGTCCTTCTTCAAGCAGGCCACGGTCTTTCTCTTCAGGCAAGCTTTTCTTTAGTGGTGGGCTGTCTAGGAAAGGTTTTCAAATGAGATGGTTTGCCATTTGTTGCTTCTAAATCTGTTTTATTCATGCTTCACCTAATATTCTTAATATAATGTTATTTATTTATTTTGAATTGGAATGCAGCAATTCACATTTTAGCTTTAATGGATTGCATTTGAATGATGGGAGTGATGTAAGCCGCCTTGGGCCCTTTTTAGGAGAAAGGCAGGGCAAAAATATTTAAGACAGGCAGGCAGGCAGGCAGGCAGGCAGGCAGGCAGACAGACAGACAGACAAACTCCTTGGGACTTATATCTGCATAGACACCTTAATGACTGCACAGTAAGTCCCCAAAGGGAGTGAATGACAGGTCTTGTATTAAACTTATACATCTGGAGCAAACCAGGTGCTGCTGGATAGCAAGTCTTGTCATCCCTTATCACACTTGCTGTGGAAGATGGGAACTGAAGCCTTGAAATATTTGCAGGCGAGGGCCAGAAGTTGGCAACCCCTGGTGTAAAGACATAACACCGACAACATGCCACTTCCCTTCTTTCCACATAAAGCCAGTAAATGCTGCTAAACAGGCTGGATGATTGCAGTGTTTTATCAGCAGGCCAGCTCTATCGGGGAAAGTATATATTCTTGATGTTCAAATGTAAGCCGGCTCCAGTTGTTGACTAACATGCGCTGTTTTCAAAACCAGTGCAAAAAAAAAAATCAGTGGCAGAAGGGATGAGAAGCAGGAGGAGAAGAGCCTTCAGAAAAGTATAGTAAGAAGAGACTCGGGGATCCGAGTGGATGAGAATTAGAAGTGTTTCTATGTATATGCCAAGGAATACTCCTGTTTTCAAATGGCAAGAGCTATGGCGACCCAGAAATTTCTCTGGTCTGTCAAGCGGCCTCAGCAAGTAAGGGAATCCACACATCCCGTCTCCAGTGGAAGCCCTAGCCCTAGCCCTAGCCCTAGCCCTAGCCCAACCCTAACCCTAACCCTAACCCTAACCCTTGCTGAGAAATACAGAGAGGAAAACAAAAGGGCTTGAGAGCTGGAGGACCTGCAGGTGAAGGCTGAGCAACTAAGGCGGAGAAAGAGCAGGAGGGAAGGCACATCAGCTAGGACAGCAAACAGCTGCCCGTGGCTGGGACGGAGGAGGCGTGTGGAAACAGAAGCTGCTAAAGCCAAGCCTCCTGTCTCAAGGCAGTGGGCGGCTTGTACAAAGCAGACCTTATCCCTCCCTTGATCCCCGGCAGCAGTGAGATCGATTGCACTTCATCACTTAGAAATCTCTGCCTCTTTCTTTCCTTGGATCCTAGACCCTGGCAGATTATTAAGACTTCTTATCATCCCTTGTAAGATCACAAGCGGGATGCAGCCCAGCTCGTCCTTGCTTGGTTCAGGAGATGCCGGGGCTTTGATTCCCCTTCAGACAAGTTTTCCCAACATGCAGTAAGAGGGTGAAGCCTGGGGGGGGGGCTGATTGAGAGGAATGGAAATTCAAATCCTAGGCTTAGGGCAGCAGGCCTGTCTCCTTGAATGGCCGGGCCCTAGTGAGAGGAGATGGTCAGCACTTGGGACAGCTGTCCTTGGTACTATAATTCCAATAATCCTGAACTGGTAGGGGATTTGTGGCATTGTAGTCCAAACGTTAGGTGAAACGGATACAGCTACAAAGTCATGAGAAAGGGGTACTGCATTTGAAAGTTTCATGCAAAAATCAAAGAAAAACAAAACAAAACAAAAGACACAAAACATGTGCCACCTTAAAGACTAACTTTCATATTTTAATGTAACATTTCATGGATACGTCCACTTCTTCAGACATATAGCAGCAGAATGAGGTGTGAAATATAAATGAGATGGGATATACATTTCATACCAGATATTCATTGGTTGTAGTAGTATATAGAGTTGGACAGGATTTTAAACAACCCTTCATAGAATCATAGAATCATTGAGTTGGAAGGGCCCTATAAGGCCATCGAGATCAACCCCCTATTCAATGCAGGACGTCAAAACAGATCTGATAGAGGGTTGTCCCATTTTCTCTCGGAGGCTTCCAGCACTGGAGGGCCCACCACCTGCTGATATATATAAAATAAGCCCCCTATGAGTAATATTAGGCTGAAGGAACTGGCATCTTTAGCCTTGAAAAGAGAAGACAGGGGAGTTATAATAGTGTTTTCAAATACAGTACTTTAAAGGTAGTCATACTGAAGAAGTACTGTGTACGATCTGTTCTTGGTCAGCTGGGGCTGCAGTATACGTAATAATAGGCTCAAACGACAGGAAGCCAGAGTTAAGCTGAATATCAGGAAAAAAACTTCTCAACTGTTTGAGTTAACAGATATATATTTGTTTTGCCACCACTGAGGCAAGTTTGGCAGTGGTGGCAGCAGCAGGAAGAATGAAGACAGGTGGGAAGCCCCTCTCACACCCCATGTTCCTCACCTCCGCTACATGGACATACGCAGAGTGGATCAAGAGAATGAGCTGTAATCAAGCCACTATCATTTCAGTGTTCAAAAACACACCTCATGTGGAATATGAATTCCTTGCCAGCTTCCCTAAGCATCTGTTGGCCACTGCAAGGAAGAGACTTGTGCTAGCTAGACAGATCAGAAGATATAGATAGGTAAGCTTTTCCCTCTGAAACGGCAGGGCTCTTCTTATGTTCATTAACACGGGGGAGAGGGAATAATACTACTTCCCACAACTGTGGTCAGGAAGACTATGACATTGTGTAACACTTACGGGCAAATATAGATGAACTGCATATAAAGGGATCTGTCGGGTGATCTAAAAGCCTGCGTCATTTTAAAGTATTACTTCCAAAGGATTTTTAAGCTAGAATAAAACAGAGTGGAGAAGCCTGGAAGAACATGAACTCAAGGCTGAACACGGAGAGTTAGGGAAAAGTTTCTTGCTCTCTCATACCAACTCTGGTTGAAGGAATGCAGCCGAACCTGCGTCAGGGAGGAACAGATATCTTAGAAATCTGAAGAATATTAATACATGTTGCAGTGGGGGGTGGAGGTAAAGAAGGGGAAGAATCTGAAAACAATCCACTGATAGTTTTGTAGAACTGATAAATGGGGGAGGGGGAGGGGGGATGCCGGGCAAGATGGTAACAAAGCAAGAGCAAAAGCAACTACAATAAAAATGCTAGGAAGTGTCATCTCATTGTCTTGGAGAAGTCATTCCTGCCTTTTCATTGAGAGGAGTAGGAGTTGTCTATAGGCATCAATGAAGAACTGAAGATTATAATGTGGCCAGTGGGATGGGCACCAGTATTTTCAAGGAAGCATCCAAGCAATCATTTTGGGTCATTCTCATTCAGTTCGTTCCCAAGACATGCATTAAAAACAAACAAACCCCAAAACTTTGTCATGCAAGAGCAGAGCATTTTTCCGGATTGGAAAGGGCTGCAGCTGGTTCCGTGTGGCTTTTGACAGTCCTGTAGCATGCTCCAAACTGAAAACCACAATCCAGGCACTCGGTTATGGACTATTATTTATTTCATTTATTTATTATTTGAATTTATAAACCGCTCGACTTTCCCATGGGAACTCTGGGTGGTATACAACATATGAAATACATAAACAGTTGAATATACCAAAAATAACTACTGGATCAAAGGCCAAAAAAAGGCAAAAAAAAAGGCAAATGCAAGATGGCGACAAAGAGATGAGTAGGCAGTAAATAAATTAACAAACAAACACAACCTCAGCGATTGACATTGACTATGGTCTCAAACCAATGCTGCAGATTGGGGTGAAGCTGAGAGAATACCCTAATCCCGCAGTCTACCTGTCTACCTCGCAGGCTGGTCTAAAGGAGCTGGAAGGGACACCCCTGCAGTGAAGTTCACTCTTGTACAGCCTCAACCATACAAAGCACAGAGGGATGTGCAGTGAAATTATGACAGAGGTTATTCCAGCCCCACCAGGTCGTTCTGAACTGCAGAACAGAGGTTAGGCCAAAACTGGCTTGGATTCCCGAACAAAAATCTCAGGTGCTACTCAGGCTTCTGCAAACTTCCATTTTTTTTTTTTTACATTAATCCCACTTTGCAACCTCGCCCAACTGAAGCACTCAATTGCATTCAGAAGCCTGATGCTTTGGTGACTTCATCACCACCATGATCATCTCAGAATTTAAAGAGGATTTTTAAAAGTTGCACATGATGTTAAAGACCTAGATTACAGAATGGGTCTATAACATCTGTGTCCTCCTGTTACAACCCTTTCCCTGCAGAAACACAATTCCTTCCCAACCTCACACCCGAGCATCCATTCAGTCTTCAAAATGGAGCCAGTGTTTGTTGTGAAACAAAAGCAAGTGGGAGAAACACTTCTGCTGGGGTAAAGAGAGGCCAGTATCGTGTTCAATTTACTGAGCGTGGAATGGTAATAGCTGAAGAATGAGATAAAGCTACCTGGCAAAGTGCTACATGGATGCATGTGCCTGGACATGCATCCGATTCCTAAACCATCAGCTATATCTACTTCTGCAACTGCAGATCCACACACAGAAATTGAAACAGGAAAATGGCTGATTTTTTTTCTTTTTTCTCCACTTCTAATAGAATGTTAACTGTATTATATAGACAGAAACCCAAGACAGAAGCAGAGGAAAGAACAGCTTCACAATTAGAAGAGGAGCTGCCTTAAGTAGCAAGGGAGATATTATTATTATTCTAATCGACCATTGTTTCGCAGCTTGACAAGTTGCAAACAAAGTTGCTCTTTTTTGTTGATAGTCACTGGGAGGTAAACTCAAATCTTGTTTGCATCTTGTTCTTGCGCAAACATGCAGCTGCGAATGAATAACCTTTTATCATTAAATTGCTGCCTACTTTCTGATGCACAGAGAACATACGAGGCTTTTGTTTCCTCTCCCCTTGTCACCTTAAACTGCAGTAAAGCAGTGGTCAAATCAGGGCAGGGACGTGGCTCGAACTACAGGATGATTCACTCCACTCCCCCCACCAACCTCCCCACCCCCACCCACCCTGCCCAGTTCAAGACACAGAGGAGGGGCCCATAGCCAAATAGGTGTTTCTCTTTGGAAAGTCAAAGTTTTGTCTCCAGGGAGGTGATCAAACATCCTGAAGCTGCCTGTTCTATGGCTGCCGCTACCACCTACCATACCATTTCGCTTTTTTATTGCAATAAATGTAGCCATAAAAATGGCAAGTATCATATACTCAAGGAGATCAGTGCAACGGAGCTATGGAAATGTAATTTCGAGTGTGCCCAGGAAATTTTATAAGATCTGATCAGGAAGGATCATAAATTGCATTTCAAAGTCCCCCCCCACCGCCATGCTGCACGTCCCTTGATTTGTATGAAAGCCGATTGCTGATGGCACATAAGGTCAGAAGCTGGAATGAAGAAATAGGGTAGTAGACTGTGTCTAAGGGAGCAGAGGTTTCCCAAACCATTTCAAGGAAAGAAGAGCTTGAAAGAGACCCATTGCATCCAGCACAGACAATCCACATCTATGTACAGAAACATCTTCCTTAACCCAGTTCAGTTTCTTGCCAGCACCTTCACCCTAATGTCAACTCCCTAAAAGGACAAACCATTTGTCTTTGTGTAATCTTCACTCAAAACCCCTTCCACCCAGGCCTGTGTTTTGCATACAATGGACTCCAGGCTTAGTCTCCACCATCACCAGTTAGCGCTGGGAAGGATCCCCTTCCAGAGAGTACAAGTTACCGCTAGACATTGCAAACAATACTAAACTCAAGGAACCCGTAGTCCCTGAACTCATACGGCAGCATCCCCCCCTGCCCCCACCACTGAATTACTTTCTCTACCATGGTTTTAAAACGATTTTTTAAAAAAATAACACCTCCTGGTCCAATTCATCCTAAAGGCCCTCTAGGGAGAGTTGATTTGCTTGGCTCAGGCGCACCGATATATTTGCACACCCTCCCTCTACACAACCCCGTTTTCCCTTGGGGCCGGCAGAGGGAGATTGGGAACACAGATTAAAACCACCATGTGAGAAATCCTGCTAAAGAAGTCAATCATAGAAGAGGCGCCAGAGGCATAATTTGTTTTGCAGACAAGCACGGTCAGATGAGGGTGGCTGAGCTGGTAGAATAGGGAGATTGAGCCATTTGGAAAAGCCGGGGAAAGATCACAAAAAGTCTTCTTTTCCTTCCCATTCCCAGAATGAACTGGGAAGGTTGGAAGGTGTTTCTGAGGGCAAGAAGTACAAGAGAAGAAGTGCCTCCGTGTCCCCACAGTGGCTCCCAAAATACTATAATGGGACAGACCTGCAGTAATGAAAGTTAGAGGACAGGCACTGACTCATTTTTATTCCTGCTTTAGATTTTTTGCCAGCCCTCAGAAGCCCACAGCGAGCTACAAAAGGAGCTACCAAAAAGGCTCCCTGAAACACTTAAGGTCATGAAGAACTTAAGTTTATCCCTGCAAAAGAGGAACCACCACCACCATTATGTACACGTCTCATCCCACATTCTCATTCCTCTCCCTTTCTCTCAATTGATCGATCTATCAATCAATCAAGGGGGCCCACTAGCAAGCCCTTCCAAGCCATAGCCTCCCATCCCATCAGGAAGGGCAGGCTGGGCAACTAGAGAGCCCGTTTTTAACCCCAGCACCCGTAGCCTTGAAAGTAACCCATGTTAATTAAAGAAAAGAGATAAAAACTGGAGATGCCCAGGTAGCCACCATTGGTTTTGATAGAGGGGACAATAGCAAACCTTTCCTTCTACCACCATGTGGAGTCTGATTTCACAGTAAGGGTAATAGGTTAGCGTCTGGGTCAATGAGCCATTTTGTGGCCTGCAAAGCCTCACCCTCTGGTCCACTGAGACCCCACCAACCTGCCCCTTCTCCGAAGCCATGTACATTCAGGAAAATGTTTCAAATGGCAGTTCCTAAAGGTTTCTGCCACCCCTAGATCCCTGATGGTGCCACTGTATCAAGAATATCTACAGCACTCCTGGAACCATCATTTCCTGGGGAATTGTCTCTGTTCGGTGCTGCTCTTCTAGATGGCATCGAGCAGCAGTGGATCTACCATGACACGAACGAAGCTAACCCTTCAGGGCTGCTGATCCCAGAGGGGCCCCAGAAAGGAATTTACCTGTACTCTACATTTTTTGAAAAAGGTGGTGATCTGTCGTGGAACAACCCCACTGAAGAAGATAACAATGGTTACCTAGATCTCATTGGTGGTTGTGAAGCCCCAACCCTCACCCCCAAATTACAGTTCAGGCTTCAGGGTATCAAATATATAGGTCCACCATTGGAACCAAACAATTGAGGAAGATCATGGGGGGATGCAGTCTTCTTCCCCTGATATAAAAATATTGCTCAGATATTAAGAAACAGCAGAGCAGAGGCAAAGCAACTAGAGAGCTAAACAGACTCGGGAAGTCAAGTAAACTCTCCTAACTTCACCGGGTAATCCACAATGTCTCCTGAGAAATCAAAGTCACCTACTCCACAGGCTGGGCAAGCAAGGTATGGCAGAGCACACTGATCAACTCTCTCTCTCTCTCTCTCTCTCTCTCTCTCTCTCTCTCTCTCTCTCTGTCTGTGTGTGTGTGTGTGTGTGTGTGTGTGTGTGTGTGTGTGTGTGTGTGTGCGTGCGCGCGCGCAGGTTGAAGGTCTTCCATCTCAACATTCCCTTGTCCCTAAGCAGGCCTTCATACAAAATAAATACTGTAATATTTGTACAATTCATAGGATTCCCTTAAGTATTTCCAGAATCATGTGCACGTGGCACTCTAGGGGAGAGGGGGAGAGTGCTCCGACCATTTGAAAAATTATTACTGATTTCCATCGCAATTTGTTCTTTTTCTTCTTTGACCATTCCTAACTATTAATTTATAAGGCAAGAGATGTAGTTGCAACTGGGTGTGTGACACTGAAGCAGCCGTTGTACTGAGTCTCAGTCACTCCGTCTGTAAAATGGGAGAGTGGAAGCTTGCTTTTTTAATATAATTGCACAACAGTGATCAGTACAGATCCTATAAATGGGTCACAGGGAGAAGGATCTGTAACCAAAACAACAGAACAAGGGCAAGGGAACCCTTGGCCCTGCAGTTGATTTGGACTACTATTCCCTCAGATGTGTGTGGCATTGGCCGTGCCAGCTGAGGCTTCTGGGAGCTGAAGTCCAGAATAGCTACTTATACAGTCATAGGTTCCCATACCTGCAATAGAAGGAGAGGACTAAATGCCTATGAACATGCAACTATCTCAATCTAATCCCTTTAAGGAGCATGTAAGGGTTTATTATTTATTTATTTATTAAATTTATACACTGCTCCATCTAGCTACATGGCTACTTAGGGCAGTTTACAAAGTTGAACAGATAGCAAACCAACAAACAATACAATAGATAAACAATCCGACAAATAAAAACATAATAACCAATAAAACAATATATAATCAATTAATTGGTTTCCAGGCAAACCTCTCTTCATGGTCTAGAAATTGAACCTTCCAGATCCGGTGCTTTCAGATTCTTTTGCTCTGTCCCTAATGGGGCCATCAAACTGTTTTATGCATTCAGACAAGGCATGGACTGAGGTCACAGAGTTACGTTTAGATATTCCGAACTTTTGTTTATGACCCATTAAAACTGTACAATTCTCCAGTACTATAGTAAAGAGTGGAAGCTGGCAGGGATGGGGGAGAGTAGCATTTGCAGCCGACAGATGCTTGCAGAAATTCAATGCCGCTATTTACATTAAATATGGCACGTCACTGATGCAACATGCCTTATTTGGGCAGCTGGATGGCAGCTGCATTAGAAATACTAGGCTCCTCCGTAGCCCCACTGAAATGAATGGGAGTCGTTAGTGCCTAAGCGCAAGCAGTCTCATGCAAAATTCCTCATTTCACTAGAGCTTGGAGGAGGCATTCATGAATGGCTAGATATGAGAAATGGGAATGTACTTCCATGCATACATACCTGTTTGCATGAAATGAGATGTTAAAGGAGCAATGGCACGGCTGCTCCACTGTGCTGCATCTCAAGGCACCCCAATAACACATGTTAAATGGAAAGGACTGATATTGCTTGTTCTTTATTGTTTTCAGCCAGGAGCATGCTCCAGAGATGGACAGGCGAGTGTGTGTAGACACACACACACACACACACACACACACACACAGAGAGAGAGAGAGAGAGAGAGAGAGAGAGAGAGAGAGAGAGCATAATATATTCACACTATAATATATCCCTTCCCCCAAAGTTGGAAGCATGGTCTTCAAATTTTAACTCAGATGCAGACACTTAAAATCTTGATATTACCATCAGAAAACTGGAACCATCACAAAATACTTAGAATAAATGACTAAATTATGAATGCAAAGCACCCCTAATGTATGTTTGACTCATACCAAGAAGTCATGTTAAAGCTGGCAGCTACTAGAACAAAACAAGGTCTATTTGATTTGGGTATATAGTAATTTGGATACCTAGACAGCCAGTAATGTCTCTCATCTTTTTGAAACTTAGACTACACACATGTAATCATCTTAGAACTGTAGAACTGGGCAACAGAGTCTCATTCCAAGTCTCTCTATGTTTGGGGTTCAGTCTCTGATACTGTGACATTCCCAGCAGAATGTTATCAATAGGATTCCTACCAGGGTGGTGTTAAGGGAGTGTTGTTGCTAGGATACCAAGGCCTAACATGGCCCAATGCTGTAAAGGTTGGAAGAAATTAGGCCTACTGGGCTTGGATGTGAATACATTCTGTCTGACGGGTTCCTCTCAGATGATGAGAACCTTTCTTTGGCCAAAAGGAGGAAATTTTGTGTAGTGGCTATCTAAGGACACAAGTGGCTGTATTTCAGGAGATACCTTTCTCTCCATCCCACCACCCTCACAGGTATGTCTCGTGGGAACACATGAAAGGGTCTTCTCGACTGCTGCACCCAGACTTTGGAACTCCCTCCCACTAGAGGCCAGACTGGCCCCGTCTCTGCTGTCTTTCCAGAAACAGGCAAAGACCTTTCTCTTCAGGCAAGCTTTCCCTGAATGATGGACTACCTATTATGTGTCTTTATATGAATCTACCATACATGATTGCATAGACTTTGTGTTTATAACCACTTATAACTTTGTGTTTATATATCTCGATTCTCTCCTTGTGTTGATTGCATTGACACTATGTTATAGTTTTAATATTGCCTTCTAATGCTGTAAGATACCCCTCAATTCCCTGTTCTCAAACTGATTGTGTCTTAATTGCACTGGACTGTATATTGTCCCTCCTTACTGAAAGGCGCCTTGGGTCCTTTTCCAAGGAGAAAGGTGGGGCAAAAATACTAAAAAAATAAAAATAAAATCCTGAACATACACTTAAGTGTGTTCTCACTCTCACTCAGTTACATTATACTGTATACACAAACTCAATAACTTCCAAAGCGTAAGGCTTTATGAAAAGTTCTGTCCCCACAGAGCTGTGTGGTCACCAAGCAGATTTCTAAACAGCAAGCCAGAGACATAACAAGAAATGTTGGCACACAGGGGCAAAGACACTGTTTTCTGCCCATTGAGGTCTGTGGTTTCTCCCCTCAGTTAAAGGAGGTAGAAAGTAAGGTATTTCCCTTAAAAAGAAATAGAAAGTTTATGTTCTCAAAAGAAGGAATATGGCCAGGAGGTGTTACCATTTATCTTCCGAATCCTTACTGGCAGATTCACTTCTAGATTTTGGGGCTCTCTAAATTTTGGTGCCTTGGGCAAAGCAGCCGTTGCTCTGCTATAACTATGGCCTCTCAGGGAGCCTACATAAACGGATCTGCATACCTTCAGTTGCAGATTTGAATTTTGGTTTATTCTTTGAATTCCCCTTGCAGCAAAAGATTCTTAGGTCCTGGCAGAGTCAACAGGGAGACTGAACAAGCAAGTGCCTGTGAGGCCAAACCAAACATTTGAGCATTCTCTTCCTTTGACACTTTCTGAGGACACTGGCGTAACTAGGTAGGGGCGGAAGAGTGCATTTGCCCCAGGGTGCACAGCAATCAGGGGCGTCTGGAGGGGGAGTAGTAAGAAGAAGCCATGCGCCATCCTGCCAGCAGTCCTCCTTTCGCCCCGCTGAGGCTTGGCAATCCTTAGTTGAAGGAAAGGAGGAGAGGGAAGCAGGCAAGTTTTTTTTCCAAGTAGAACCTCCGTGGCTTTCTCCCCCCGCTAAGGCTTGGCGATCGTTAGCCCAGGGAAAGGAGGAGGGGGAAGCATGCTATGGAGGTGATGCTTGAAAAAAAATGCCTGCTTGGCACTATCCACACGCTCTGTGGTTTGCACAGGAGAGCCTTAACTAGAAAGGAGACCCACAAAGAGGGCATGAGAAAGAGAGACCCTTCTTCCCCTCCTCCACTGTTCCCTTAGGATCTGCCCCCCCCCGCTGGGTGGGTGAGACATGGTTGGGGGGAAGGAGAGGGCACAGAAACTGACTTTGTCCCCAGGCACTCCAAACTCTAGCTACACCACTGTCCGAGGAAGTGATTGGAGAATACAAGAATAATCGAATATCCCATTATTGGGGAAAGTCCTAAAGTGGGTTGTGGCCTCGCAGCTTCAGAGGTTCCTGGATGATATAAACTACCTGGATCCTTTTCAGTCTGGCATCAGGCCTGGTTATGGGACGGAGATGGCACTGGTTGCATTGGTAGATGACTTACACAGGGAAATAGACTGGGGATCTGTGTCCCTTTTGGTTTTACTACACCTCTCAGCTACTTTTGACACTACAGACCATAGCATCCTCCTGACTCATCTCTCTGAAATGGGAATTTGGGGCACTGCATTACAGTGGCTCCAGTCCTTCCTGTAGGAAAAAATGCAGAAACTGGTGTTAGGTGATTCATGTTCAACACCATGGCTGCTGACCTGTGGAGTCCCCCAGAGCTCTGTTTTGTCTCCTATATTATTTAACATCTATATGAAACCACTTGGGGAGATTATTAGGACTTTTGGAGTTAAGTGCCACCAGCATACTGATGACACCCAGCTCTACCTCTCATCACCTTTAGATTCTGAGGGAGATAGTATCTCAATTTTACATGAGTGTTGAGCTGCAGTAATGAAATGGATGAGGATGAACAAAATGAAGCTAAACCCAGACAAGACAGAGATGCTGCTGGTCAGTCAAAAGGGAGAACAAGGGATAGGGATGCAACCTGTACTGTCTCCCTCCAATTGAAAAAAGAGATGCACAGTTTGGGGGTGCTCCTGGAGTCATCCTTGAGCCTGGATGCCCAGGTCACGGCTGTGGCCAGGAGCGCATTTGCACAATTAAGGCTAGTATGCAAGTTACACCCGTTTCTTGAGAAACCAGCTCTGGCCACTGTAACTCATGCCCTAGTGCAGTGATGGCGAACCTATGGCACGGGTGCCAAAGGTGGCACTCGGAGCCCTTTCTGTGGGCACCCGACATTGCCCCTTCATAGCTACCTGTATACAGGTTAAATTACTGTATTGGCACTTTGCAAAAAAAATTAGTGGGTTTTGAATTGCAGTTTGGGCACTCGGTCTCTAAAAGGTTCACCATCACTGCCCTAGTGACATCCCGGCTGCACTACTGTAATGTGCTCTATGTGGGACTACGGATAAAACGTCTCAGGAAACTTCAATGGGACCAAAATGCAGCAGCCAGATTGCTGACTAGGGCAGGATACATTGATCACATTACACCTCTATTAAAGCAGCTCCATTGGCTCCCAATCAGCTATTGGGCACAATTCAAGGTGCTGACCTTAACCTATTAAGCACTGTACGACCTGGGTCCTAGCTTCCTCAAAGATTGAACCCCACAGTATGAACTGGCTCAGGTGTAAAGGTCATCAAGAGAGGCCCTTCCCTCCACTACCCCCCCCCCACAGATATGTCTTGTGGGAACACGTGAAAGGGCCTTCTCGGCTGCTGCACCCAGACTCTGGAACTCCCTCCCACCAGAGGCCAGGACGGCCTCATCTCTGTTGTCTTTCCGGAAACAGACAAAGAACTTTCTCTGCAGGCAATCTTTCACTGAATAATGGACTACCGATTATGTGACTTTTATATGGATCTATCTTTACATGATCACATAGACTTTGTATTTATAGACTTTGTGATTGCATTGACACTATGTTTTCAATGTTAGATTCCATCACTCATAACGTCTTTTTATTAGAACATTCTAAGAAGGTAAGATGTCCCTCAATTCCTTGTTCTCAATACTTGAATATGTCTTAATTGTACTGGACTGTATATTATCCCTCATTACTGTAAGCCGCCTTGAGTCCTTTTCCAAGGAGAAAGGTGGGATAAAAATAATCTAAAATAAATAAAAAAATAAAGAAGAAGTTTTGCTCAACCATTTCTTCTATGTCTAGCTGCAGGAAGATACATTTAACTCCAGTCCCAAAGATTTATACAGCAGAGGAGATCTACCATGCAGCAGACAGATAGTTTCTCAATTTATGGCTGCTGCTTCTGACTACAAATGGGAATGGTGTTGATTTGATAGATGGAACAGCAGCTTCCCTTCCTGATCTGGAGCAGAAAACAAGCCAGGGATAACTCTAATCTCTGACAAAGTACCAAGGAATTAAACTTTCCATAAACAATGAGCAGTGATGGAAGGGGAGATGGTAGGGTGGAAAATAGGCTATTCCATGACAGTGCAGTCCAAGTTCTCAGGAACCTAAGAGGAGATGACCTTGTTGTTGTTACTCAAGGTCAGACTATTTGCCCATGTGATTCAGTCTTGTTGGTTTTAATTAGCAATGCCCCTCCAGGGTCTCAGCCAGAGAAGGCTTCTTCCCCATCCCCTTCCACCTAATCCTTTTAACTGGGAAGGTCAAGAATCCATCTTGGGACTTTCTGCATGGAAAGAAGGGGCTCCACCATTCATCTATATGGCCTTTCTCCTGAGAGTCATTGACTCTCACACTAACACATAATACAAGCATCTTAATACTTACACATGGCAGCTTGAGGTAAGATAATGGGGTAGGCACATAAGCCACTCTTTCCCAATCAGTGAGCACAAACAACAGGGGTGAGCAACTGGGGCCCTTCAGATATTTTTGAACCATACTTCCCATGATTCCTTACTGTGACTATGCTGGTAAAGACTGATGGGAATTGTAGGCCAAACAGATCTGCAAGGATCTGTTTGCCTGCTTGTGGCATATGGAGGCACTGACATGCTCAGCAGCCACATTTTCTCTTTTAGCCAGATCTTTGAATGAAGGCAGTCCTTCTGAACACAGGGAACAGCACTGGGCAGACATCTTCATTGGGGGAATGAACTATAGGGAAATGTTCTGCCCCGGCAGTGAAAATAGGGAATTTTCCTTTAAGCTCAAGAATTATGGGAATCGTAGTTTTAGATTGCATGCCTAGGAAATAGCTCTGATTTGTATGGACGTCTATTGCATGTGGGTCCTAGCACGTATTTGCATGCTTTATTAGCCTTATCTGCCTGCGGAAACACACATGTGGAACACCAGGGAAGATACCACCTCGTTTTTACAGACAGAAAGAGAAATGTAGACCAAGGAGACCTGATGTATTTCATGAAGAATCCGCTACATTGCAGGGGTGCCCAAACTTTTTGTAAGGAGGGCCAGATTTGGTGGCTGAGAATGTGTTAGGGGCCGGTTGCTCCCTGACCCTGCCACCCCTCTGCAAGCCCCACCCAATGACAAATAAGCCCTACCCACTGACCGCGTGTGCGCCCAACCTCACAATGTTCCCGGCTATGCCGGTGGCGGCGGCCCGCCTGCGTGCGCGTGCCTAGCTTCACAAGGTTCCCGGTGATGCTGGTGGCGGCAGCCTGTGCGCGTGCCCAGCCCCACAAGCTTCCTGGCGGTGCTGGTGGTGGTGGCCTGCCCCCTTGCCCGCCCTCCCCACAAGCTTCTGCTCACTGGCCGGCTGGCCGGCCCAGCCCCTCAAGCTTCCCGGCAGTGTCAGTGTTGGCGGAAGATTTTTTAAAAAAAACATGGGGCAAAGGAGGGGCGGAGGGGCGGGCCAGCCAGCCGCGGGCCACTCAGAATGGCCTGACGGGCCGGATTTGCCCCCCCCCCCGGGCCGGACTTTGGGCAGGCCTGCGCTACAGCCTGTAAGTTGGAATGCCATGGAATAAACAACTCATTTTAACTCTCATTCTCCAATGTTTGTTGAGCTGAAAGCCATCCTGCCCTCAGTGGTAGGAAGCGGAACAGTAAAAACGAGTGGTTAAAGTACAGCAACTCCTGGCTCTACTTCCAAGATAGCCTCTGTCTCAGCCAGCTAATGTTAGCTGCAAGCGTTTGAGCAAGGCTGTCCAACTTTGAACAGGCCGAGGTCTACTTTTTCCAGACGAAAGTACCTGAGGGCTACTACACTAAAACCTCTACTTATGAATTTTATCTATTCTGAGCATATGCTCATAAGTAAAAAAAAATTGTAAGTAGAGCAGCGATTTCCCATAGGAACGCATTGAAAATAAATTAATCCTTTCTGGAGGGAACATATTTCAATGCATTCCTATGGTAAGGCTGACCATGCACATGCTTCCCTTACACCCGCTTGAGCTGGTGTGGACGGGTACAAATGAGGCGCATGCATGCTTGCACAGATAGCCCCTTCTGCTTGCCCAGGCTGCTGGAGGACTTTTTTAAAAAAAGTGCACTTTCCCTCCCAACCCGCCTGAGGCCTGACATGACTCTACTTCTCCTCCTGTTTCCCCCCTTCTCCCTTCCAGCCCCCTCACTGCCACTGCTGCTGCCGCCTATAGCTCTCACTCACTTCTGCCATGTTATCAGTGCAGCTGGAATGAGCCAAGCCAGCAGCGGGGCAATCACATCACCACTGCGGCGCAAGGAGGAGGGAATGGCTCAGAAGGGCAGGAGGAGGAGCGGCAGGTCACAGTCTCTGTGAGGCAGCTGTGGGGGTGGGAGGAGGAGGAGGAGGATGGAAAGATGGGAGGAAGGAATTCTTCAGGGGGGGGAGAAGAGGGGGATGTCACCACACAAAAGAGGTGGATACACCCATGACCCCACCCCTCACTGTCCCCTCCACTCCCCTTCCTCCGCTCTGCACCAACAACTCAATTGGTCACAAGACAGTGGCACGCCAATCATCTGGCTGGTAGGGAGACCAGGGGACTGTGCCATCGCCCTTGAACTGCCCCGCTCGGCTGAGACAGTGGGCTGGCAGACCCAGAGCTTTGCTGGGGCAGTGGTGGTCCTTGGGGTAGGGGAGGTAGAGGTGGATAACTTATCCCCTCACATTTTTATTGATGGCTGGTGGGCTACTTTTGAACCCTTCACGAGCTACTGGTAGCCACCGGTCTACCTGTTGGACAGGCCTGGTTAGTGGAACAGAAACAAGGATCCATTTTCCCCTCCTATCCTATCCCAACAAAATCCCATTCCTCACACTCAATTTTTTTATGCATGTGCTAATCTACTTACTACATTTTTTCACAATGAGCCAGTCATATCGTGCATTCATGCCCCAAATGTTGTCACCATGGTCACACACACCCCAAATACCATACATATCCCATATTACCAATCTAAACTACTGCAGAAGGGAGAGACTGATATTTGATTTGCTGCTTCACTTATCTTGTCACAAAGAAACATCCCCTCTCAGTCAGTTTCACAATGCTGATTTGGAAGCTGTGTTTCCCAAAAGTAAATTAATAGTAAGGAACGGATGAACAAATACTGTGTGAACATTCACATAGCCCCATAACCTCTTCTTCTGTCAAAGCACCAACCTACAAAGACCATGTAACTCTCTTATACCTCAGCTCAACCTCAGAACTCATTGAAAAGACATAACGGACCTGCTGTTATCTCAGTCCGAAGATAAAAATATTAGAAGGACAAATGCCCATATAACATATTTAGAGCCATGACACTAGCTTGGAATTATTGTTCAACCGTCCATTTCTAATGGCAGTAATAGTGGTGGTAGTAGGAAGCAAGTTCTACAAATCTGGACCAAGCTGTGTGTGGTTCTGATGGACTTACAGACTATCTTTGATGTCACAAAGAAATACCCCCCCCCCAGTAAGTTTTACATTGTTCAACTGGATTAGGCTTTTCCAGAGGGGAAAAATATAACTAAGATCGAGTCTCCAAAGAAACAAGCCCCATTTTCGTCTGGCATTTTATCTCTATCGGGGCATAGCAACACCACAAGTGTATGCTGACATTTTTATTAGTTTCGTTGTCATGGCTTATCCCAAGGAATTCTGGTGGTAACTGCTGTCTTTTGATAGACCTCCAATGATAATTCCCTAGGGAAAACAATGTTCTACCTGTAGTGTAGAGCCAGAAAAATGAGAGGGGTACGGGGGGGGGGCGGATAATCCTTCTGTGATCTTTTTCCTGTCATTCATTCTTGAGGGGGTCTTTTGGAACCTGAGACTTTATTGGTGATTCTTGAAATTACCATATGCTTCCCATGGATTTTTTTTTAATCCAATCATTCCATTACTAAGCGTTCATAACCACGTATTAGGAATGAGTTTCAAATAGTTCTATTACACCACAACAACTGCTGCTTAGAATGTCCTGTAGTTAGTTGTCTACAGTTGTTTAGAGCCTTAGGAAGATTTGAGGAAATAATGATATTCAGATAGCTTTGTTAACCTTTTCACATCTAAGTTTGAGCTGTGACCAAAATCAGCCTCCGATTTGTAAGAAATAAGGAGAATAGTCTTTAGTAATATCCTGCATCAGCCTTAATAGCACAATACATTTGCAAACAACTGGCAAAACCTTGGCTGGTTCTCTTTAAATTCAAATAAAAGAGGTTTATGGGTAAAAGAAGCCAGATCTTACCATATCCTCTTGATTTCATATGATTTTTGCATGGGATTTTTCCCAAATCACCATCAAATTATCCTCCACACTGATTTACCTGGAGGCCCATCTCTTCCCACAGATGGACCATAATATCTTACTGGTACATCATCAATTTCTAGGTCCCATATTTCTTCAGAAGATTGTGATTTACCTGATGTCCTAGGATGGTATTAGAATGTTCTAACAAGGTAAGATGAAATGTTTGATTTCTGAAATGGGAAATGGCATTTTGTTTCATTAATCGATGGAATAGTTGTTTGTGTTTCATTGTTTTGTAACATTCTGTTATGTAGCAAACTGACAAAACAGTATGCCATTTTTATGTTGTGCCTATCTCTAGTGTTTTGGTTTACAAGCATGTTTCTGGAATGAATTGTGCTTGTAAACCAAGGTATTACTGTTATTCCTTGAAAGGCATGGTAGGAGCTTTAGGCACCTGGATGTAGAGGACCCAACAGGTTTTCTCCAAGCTGGGTGTGTATCAGTTTCCAACGCCTCTGCTTCTCTGATGCCCCTAATTGAACCATCACATTCTTGACTCAGTAAGAGACCAGGTGGTTTTATGGGGAATCTGGGAAACAAGTACTTCCGGGCTGGGTGTCCCGGTCTGACCAGACACCCATCAGTGTGGTCACGACAGTGAGCACCAAAGGTATGAGCTCAGTTGCCTGTGACACCAGCATTTATCAGGACAGGGCAGGGCAGGAGAGCCAGAGGAGGGCATCAGGCGCATCATGGGACTGGACCTGCCTCCTCCCCCTTCACAGCTGCTGCCACCATCCACCAAAGACCCTTGAATTGAAGCCGTAGCTTTTCTAGCGTAGCCGGCAACAGGCCCTGGGAGGAAGACAGGGGGAGCGGGGGAATTCATTCCAATCCTAGAGTGGGCCTTGGTGGCTCTTAATAGCCGAGATTGCAGTGGCGGGGCTCATTTGCCAAACGGCTTTTTGCCCGACAATCCGGGGGTTGATTATTTCTTTAGCATCAATCCAGTCGGGCGCAGAGAAAAGTTTCCATCTTCTGAGGGCCATTTAGCCTTGGTGGCGGAGGAGGAATGCTGATCAGGGGAAGCGGTTTGGGAATGGATGGGGCAGGGTGGAGGGAAGGGAGGGAGGGAAAGCAAGGGCTTTTCGGTCACCTGCAAAGGAAAGAGACACGATTCATTTCTTCCCAGGGTTTTGCACTGACTCCAGCAACCTTTAAAAACCTGTGTCGATGCCAAAGCACACTAGACATCGCTAAGGAGGGAATACAGTAATAGTTTTTCTGTGAACGTCCATTTGAAGCCGAAAGGAATAATGGGAGTGGGGGGACACAATGGTCTTGTTGCTAAGAGGACCTCAGAGACCATCTCTCCCAACCTTTTCCTGGAAAGCTGGACCTGCTGTCTATGACATTACTGCCTTAGGTGTCACAGTGGTTAAATGGATTTACTGCAGCTAAAACTGTGCTCACGACTTTGGGTTCAATCCCAGGTACCTGGCTCGTGGTTGACTCAGCCTTCTATCCTTTGAAGGTCGGTAAAATGAGTAGCCAGCTCACTGGGGGAGGAGGGGGCAATGTGTAGCCTGCACAATTGAATTGTAAAACACACAGAGAGTGCTTTAAGCACGATGGGGCAGTATATAAGCAGAACGTTTTGCTTTGCTTTTGCTTATGATCCTAACCAAAAGCATGCACATGTGGGGTCATCCACTATGTCTTGACAAGAAATAACTACAGATGGTTCGTGTGAGTAACTCAAACTATGTGTAATAGGGGGATGAACATAAACTTTGCCTTTCCCCACTCCATTATTAATTTCTTCAAGCATTTTTGATGGTGCTCTTGGCATGAATTTAAACCAGTTTAAGCCAAAGGAAACAAACTAACCCCATACTATTCCCCTCTCTCTCTTGTTTCTCTCTCTCATAAACGGACACATCTATCTGGAGATTCAGATACTCCATTAACATTCACTTGCCCACGATCGGCCCATGATCAGTGCATCTCCAGGGCCCCAGCAATGCCTCCTGCTCCAGGTTGTGACACTGCTGGGATCCCTCTTCCTCCTACTCCTCCTACAGTGGCAGCGGCTGGAGCAGCTCTCCTTCCTTCCTTCCTTGATTGCGTCAGGAAGGAGGCGGCAGCCTGGGCAAGCTCAGGCCCCTCATCACCTTCTAGGCGGCCATTCAGGATGAGAAGCAGCAGCTGCCTGCAGCCTGCTCACTGGCTGAACCCAGCCAGGCTGCGGTGCTCTGTTGGCTAGCCAGCCTGACCATCACCAACCTCGGACAGCCCCGCCAGCCTCCCAGGAACCAGGCCTGGGCCACCCTTGGCCTTGCCTTCCCTCCTTTTCTTTCTCTGCCACCTCCTCCTCGGTGGTGGTGGTGAAGGCGGCCTCAGCCTCCCGTGATGGCTGGGCTCCCTCCTCCCCTCCCTTGCTCCATGAAGCAAGGCAGCAGCTCGGAGGTGGCTGGGTGGGCAGGAAGTAGCTCCATTTCCCCCTTGGTCACCTGCCATCCATCTCTCCATCAGTCCACTTCCATGGCTGCTCCAGCTCGGAAGGCTGGCTGGCGCTGCCTCCACCTGCCCCCTTCCTTCCTCACAACCACAATAACACAGGTGGTGGCCAAACAAGGAAGGCAGGTGGGCAGGGTGGAGGAGGAGCAAGGGCGGGGCCTCGGGGCCATGGAGGGAGTAGGAGACCTTGCTGCAGCCTTCCCATTTTATATATTCTTTTTTTATTAGAAAATTTTGATATACAAAAGAAAAACACATTCAAAACATTAACCATACAGCGTCAATCTATCACTAAAGTTCGGCTTCCCTCTGTTTTTCGCGCGGTTTTAACGTTATTCATCTCCCAGCCTTCCTTTCCAACGAACCCCTTTTATATATTTATAAAAAAGGTTCTAAAAATTAATAGTCCTTCGAGTTCTACCCTAATCCGGTAAGAGTCTTTAATTCCTTACAATTAGTCTGCATGTAATTCTTAAATTTTTGCCAGTCTTTTTGGAACCTCTGGTTGTCTTGATCCCTCAATCTGCATGTCAGTCTGGCCATCTCTACAAAGTCCAGTAATTTCGCTCTCCATTCCTCCAAAGACGGTATATACGTTATCTTCCAGTTCTGTGCCAGGAGCATTCGTGCCGCTGCTGTTGCATATAAAAATAGCGTCTTGTCTGCTCCTTTAATTTCATTATCCACCAACCCTAACAAAAAAAAGTTCAGGTCATTTGGGGAATGTACACTTTAACATCTTTTTGAGTTCATCATATATCAATGCCCAGAATTCTTTCAC
The DNA here is from genome assembly GCA_029282475.1 of Phrynocephalus forsythii. Taxonomy (NCBI): domain Eukaryota; kingdom Metazoa; phylum Chordata; class Lepidosauria; order Squamata; family Agamidae; genus Phrynocephalus; species Phrynocephalus forsythii. The sequence continues at coordinate 27,291,297 of JAPFRF010000011.1, read as the reverse complement.
TTTCTCACAGGTCCACCACATATGATAAAAGTCACCTTGTTTCTCTTTACATTTCCAACAATAATCATCTTTCATCCTATACATCTTTGCTAATTTCGTTGGAGTAATATACCATCTATACATCATTTTCAACAGATTTTCTTTTATCAAAGTACATGCGGTAAACTTTATGTTCTTTTTCCACAATCTTTCCCACACATCTAACTCAATATTGTGACCCAGATCCATAGCCCATTTTATCATACATTCTTTAACTTGTTCATCTTTTAGGTTCAACTCCAACAAAAAATTATATAATCTAGTCAACAATTTCTTTTTTGGGCCCATGATTATGGTTTGAAACTTGGATTCCTTCTCTCCAAACCCAAACATCCTTCTATCTTTCTGGAAAGTGTCATGTAACTGATGGTACTGAAACCAACCTGTTAACCTCTCTTTTAACAGTTCATAAGACTTCAGTCTGGGACCTTTTTCTGAGAAGAATAACACATCCCCATATGTGATCCCCACTCCTTCTGTATCTTTCCTCTTGATCGCCAATGCTTCAATCGGGGATAACCACCTCGGGGTGTGTCTCTCTAATAAAGGTTTCAACCGTTCCCAGACCTGAAGTAATGACTTTCTAATTACATGATTCGTAAAGCAGCCTTCCCATTTTAAATGGCCCTGCTTGGCTGCAGCCAGTGCCCCAACCATCTGGGCGACAGGGTGAGGGAGCGGGGAACCTTGCCGTGGCCCTCCCACTTTGAACTGCCCCACTAGCCCGTATGCCGATCATCTGGGTGGTGGGTGGAGAGAGTGGGGGAAATGACATAGCCCACCACTTTGAACTGCCACAGCAATAGAAACAGCTGCAGAGGCTGGCTTTCTTGCGAAGCAGGGGGTAGGTGGGGGGATCTGTAATTGATCCCAGGGGCCAGATTCAGGACCCTGGGGGATGCATCCGCCCCCCCAGGCCTTAGTTTGGTGACCCCCGGTCCAGACAATACAGAGCTACAGGGGGCACAGAAGAAACAGGATATGTAAATTCTGGCCAGATTTATGGACCAGGTTCACTTGTTCAAAACAAGTCTCCCCTCTTTCACCCCCCACCCCACTTCAGCCAATCAGTCTATTTGACGCTAGCGGATCTCACAGAATTGTCACGATAATAAATTGGGAGAGAGAAATCAAACAGTTAGGGTTCAAATGTTGAATACAGAGAAGAGGTAGGAATAGAATCATGGCCACCACGCCCCTGACTCTTTTTATTTAACCAAGAGGTAGCTGTGTGGTCCAAATAAAATAAAATTACATATGCAAAAACAGGTGATACCTTGATAGAACACTACAAAATCATACAATAAACAAGCTGTATGATTTTTAACAGTGGTTTATAACCACTCCAAATGTTTTGGGCCACAACTCCCAGAATTCTGAGCCTGTATTGCCAGTGACAAAGGACTGTGGGAGTTGTGGTCCAAAACATCTGGAGTGCCGAAGGTACACCACCACTGGTTTAGGGTCTCACTCCAATGGATGCATGAGTCAGACGACAGAAACGTACAGTGCTCAGAGGTGGATAGCTGTCAGTGGCAGAGGGAGGTAGATAAGTCACAGATGGGTTCCTTCACTAGAAGAGGCCAAATGAATGTGTGTAACTGACATTGTCCAGCAAGGTGCCACAGCCATTCATGTCTCTTCCACTCGCAACCAATACTATGTGCCCAGATTGACAGAGAGGGGAAAACACCTTTGTGAGAGGAGAGATCCGAAGCCTTGTTCAAACTTTAAAGGCCCTTTTTACACTGTCACCCAGAGAAGTGTAGTTGTATCTGCTGGTGTAGTCACGTTCTGCCATACCCAAGTTTAAATATCCCTGCCCTCGTAGTTTTGCTTTATGGTATTTGTATGGCATACATCTCCATGGGCACGAGGCTACTGCTTCCCTGTTACAATGCTACATTGGACAGGGCATTTTGAAATGCGCCCAGAGTGAAGTACTGTACTAGCAACCACATTGATTCACCTATGAAGAAAGAAAATCTCTTAACTTCTTACTCAGTCAGCCACAATTATGAGCATTTATGAACATCTGAAGAAGGCAAGCACAAGTATTTTGTTCCACAAGTCCCCCCCCAATTTGGGCACTCTCCATCCCACCATAATATCCTCCGTGGCTGTCAATCTCTTCCCACCCTTTCTGATAACCTAGCTCTGCTGGTGTCCCTCTGTTCTGACCTCCAGCCTCCCTGTTTATTCTGATTCTTGTGCTGCTCTCAAATATAATCAACCACAAAAGGGTGGGGGGAGAATGGCAAAGGGAGAATATTTCATTCTTATTAAAAAGCAAGTGGCATTTGTCAGAAGAAGGCGGATTTTGCCCCAGCCCAGCTCCGGCATTCTCGCCGCCGGTTCCTTCATTCCTATTCTGGATGAATGTGCGCCGTCCTCCAATATGCGCAACGGCACTTGTCTCCAGGTGGCAGATGGGGTCTTGTGTCTCCTTATTGAATCGCTCGCAGCCACGGGGTTTAAAGGGCGCAGCAGAGGGAGTGTTATTAAAAGAGAGGGAAATGAGTCATATTGCAAAGCTTCGGTCTGAATTACAGTGTGTTTGTTTGGCAATATATTAGCTCTAGAGATGGCTTGGAAAGAGACCCAGCGCTTGGGTCTCTTAGAGACAGCTTCTCCATCACGCTGAGTTGCCACCTCACACCCTCACGCTGGCACTTCGGTGAGAACCGAAAGACGTAAGCATCAGAGCGAGCTCCACGCAGTGCCCAGAAAATAAACTTCCTGCAGGTGAAGAACACTTCAGAAATAATTATTATTCAGATTGATCATTCGCTCTGTAGTAACCAAGACAATTGTATGCTCTTCCCCTAAACACACTTGGTTCACATTCAGCGTTAGGAAAACTGGGATTCTGCAATCTGAATACATTATTTAAATAGGGTCAATTTTGCCTATCTTCTTTCATTTGCATAATGTATTCTGTTCCCATTCTCATGAGGGACAGTGCTCAGAATCTCTCAGCTGTGGAAGATCTCTTTAACTCACAACTTCAGCTCCTGTGATTTTATCTGGCTCCAGCCTCCATTTTCAGCAGGAACAGCTACCAACTGGTTTTACTTAACACTTACTGAATTGAGCAGGACTCCCTGCTGTTGGGGCACAGTCAGATATTTGTGGAACCAATCCTGTCCCAGCCCTCCTACATTAATAGCTCAAGGTGAGTATCAATATTCTCTTTGCCTCATTCAGGCTCATAACAAATCTAGTGAAAATGATATCAGTCTTTACAAGGTGAAGACAGAGCAAGGGCAGCGTTTTGACACATGTCCAAATAAAAGTTACATGGGTTGGAATGCACATTCGATCTATACAATATAAGGCAGCTCACACACAAATAGGATGTGGGCAGAGAGGTCCACATGGTTACGTGGCGAAACATGAGTGGCTTTCCTAAGGGCCAGCTAGAAAGTTTATGGAAGGAGTTAGCAAAGAAAGGCTTTGGGGCCTAAATTGAGGACCCTCTGTTGCCATCTTATGGGGGCAGGGAGGGAACAGGCTTTCTCTCAGACTGTGGCTGGGATATTAACCTTCCACCAAAGAATGGTGTTATGAAAGGGAACACAAAATGCTGACCGGCTGCAAATCAGAAATGAAAACAATGTGCTGACTGGCTCCAAATCAGGATTTGAATGGCAAGGTAAGCTTGTGGGATCCAGTGTGCTCAGAAGAGCATTTGTCACTGACAGTAAAACAACATACTGTACACTGCTGCCAGACTCAAAGATAAATGGAGGAAGGCATGGATAGGGTTTCCCCCTCCTTGGCTGTACTCCACTTCTGAAAGGCCTTGACGAATACTATCCTAAGACAACTAGGTAAAGAGCCTCTCCTCGTGTGGCCCTGTGTTTGTAGAACTGCCTTCCCATGGCGATACAACATTATGTGGCACTGAATCAGTACAATATCCACAGTACAGTATTTGTTAGGAAGGAGGTTAAATCTACTCCATGTGTTTTTGTGCTGTTTCTGAAACAGCAAACTGCTTGGATAGTTAGAAATGCAATAGATAGGACCCAAATAGGAACAACATTGATATAGTCATGCTTTACTCAGGGAGACGGGAGAAGGTTCTGTGGGTGCTAAATAACCAGGGCGGGTGAAACAGCACACCTTCATAATTTTCCCCCTCTGATATTGCCTGGAATATTATGCATATAACAGTGGCAGCCAATGGCTGGCCACAATTTACAAGTGGGGTGGGGAGATACACTTGCCAATTTTGGATGGATCACAAAGTGCCTATTGGCTGCAAGGATCCCTGCCAATTGCAGGTGGATTTTGAATTCATACAGCCAGTAGGGGCTTTCTTCTTCTTTGTTTTTTAAACTCACAAACCTACATCCAATTACTAACCCCAACTACAAGAGACCCATGGAACCAACTGCTGAGTGATAAAATGACATTGATGTAAATCCTATTGATACAGTGGGTCTCCTTTATTTGAGATCACGACTAGAGGCAGGCCATAGTCATGTCACATAGATCCATGTTGCTGCCCTAATTACTGTTTTGCTGGGTATGTAATTCTGCTTTACAAAGACATTTGAAAACTGGAAAGCAGATGATACTAAGGCTATTCACAGTTCCAAGGGCTCCCCAAACCAACAAAACAACAGGGACTTTATAAAAGCATATTTCAAAAATGTAAACTAGTTCATAAAGGATCAGCAACCTAATTTCTCTTTTTCCGGGGCACCATTTAGGAAAAGCTATAAAACAGGGAAGCAGTTTTTTATATAACCAATTTAATGGCCTTAAGAAGAACTAGGAACCCATGCCAAGGTGCAAAATCATTTGCTTATGTGAAGAAAAGGAAACCCAGCAGCCACCTTTGCTCTTAGATTTTGGGATATCAATCCAGTGGCATGGAAGAGGCAATAGGGGTAGGGGGGAGAGATGGAATCAGGAATGTCAATAAAAGCCAAACACAGAACCTTGGAAGATAGACTGATCATGCTTGGGAGTTTGCCTGCGTGTAGGGTCAATCCACCAGCACTTGCTGTCTAACTAGTGGATGTGTTGTGCCAGCCCTGAAAGAGCTGCCTACAACCCTCTCCTATAGACGCTCTTCCTGAGACTATTTCTTCCAGTCCTCTTCCATTCTTTCCAAGGAATCCCGAAGCGGCTGGAGAAGTTGCCCTACACCTCTCCATCAGTTGTCCAGCCAAAAGATGCAAAGCAAAAGGAATTGTGCTGACCAGAGTTTTGAGGGACTAGAGAAGCAAAGCACAGGAAAACATGGGTGTTGTAAACATCCAGACTGGTAGAGTGGCGGGAGGGGAGGAAGAGGAGGAGTTGAACTTGAGTAGGTGTCTGAATGTCCAGGACTGAGCCTGGCTGGGAACTGATCAAAAATGGCAAGTCTATAGCAGTGACTGGATGCAAAAAGGTAAAGCTGCAAAGAAACCTTCTTTATAAAGCTCTAGGACAGAGTTGTTCTTCCAGAGTGCCGTTCCCCTCTGCCTTAATCAGCATAGCCAATTAATAATATAACCTTAGAACTGCAAAGCTGGAAGGGGCCCTATGGATCATTCAAGAACAACAGCTCCTGTCAAGGAGGCACCACCAGTGGGGGTATCGTACTCCCAGCCTCTGGCTCTGCAGTCAAACATCGAAACCACTGTGCTATCTAGCAATTTGCAAGAGATGAATTTCAATTCAGTAGTATTTGGATGGCCACATGTTCCTCAACCCTCCTCTAAGATTCGGAGTATAGGGTACCCCTTTAGTAAAATGGCACTTGATCATTTAATTATCCCAAGAAAAAGACAGGTCCATTTTCTTTCTTTCCAAATTGTTCTCCAGACTCCTCATCACTGCAAATGCTTTTCGCTGCAAACACAATAGCCCAACGTTTAAAAAAAAAATCAAAGCCCTGCATAATGGAAGTCTCCCGTTTCCGAATGTAGAATAAATTACATTGCGGCTATCGTTCAAACATATTCAGTTATTTCTCACAGATATCTGATTTGCCTGCCTTATTCTGAACTAGCTATCCTTGGAGGAAGGACAGGATAACAGACAGTTAAGTAAAATTGGTTCTTGAAGACTCATGGATTTACATGCACTCCTCCAGTTACCAGCAAATGACACAGAACAGGGTTCTCTCTCTCTCTCTCTCTCTCTCTCTCTCTCTCTCTCTCTCTCTCTCTCTCTCTCTCTCTCTCTCTGTGTGTGTGTGTGTGTGTGTGTGTGTGTGTGTGTGTGTGTGTGTGTGTGTGTGTGTGTGAGAGAGAGAGAGAGAGAGAGAGAGAGAGAGAGAAGTAGCAAGGGGAAAAAAGTGGCAACCTACAGAGAACAGAGAAAGCACACACACACACACACACACACACACACACACACACACACACACACACACACACACACACACACACACACACACACACACACACACACACACCACATTCTAAAGCACCTATCCCAGTCAGAAGGGCTAGCAACTTAAACTTAATGAAATAGTAGTGACAGTGATATTCCGAAGCATAACAGATTCCAAGAATCCACATTCTGCCCCAAAACTCCAATACTTGAGGTAGAAGACGTTGATCCTCTTTTTCTCCACAAAGGAGCATCTCAGACCTAAAAGGGGGTTGGAACAGAGCTTGACAGGAATGGAAATCAAGAGTTCCCCCTAGTGGGCGGACAGGGAGCGTGCAATCAATCAATGGAAAGAGGAATCCAGAGCGTCCCTCGCCCACTTGCCTCTTCTAACGGAGCAAATGATGGGGATGGAAGAAGCTTCCTTGGGTCTTTGGCCTCTAGATTCCAAGCATGAGATTCAAGGCCTCCACAATAGTGCCCTCCCCATTTCTAGGATACATACGTGCTGAATGCTGACCATGTGTGTTGCCTGAGGAAGGTGTGCATCTCCATTTTGAAGATGAGAGTGTTTAATACACATACAACGAAGGTGGGAATTTAAAAAACAGCTCAGGAGCCAGAACTCCAGGGTTCAATTTTGAGTGATAAGAGTGAAGAGGGCTGACTATAAATAAAGGTGAAGGCACTTAGCGTGACTCCCTAAATGCGCATACACTTATAATGCAATGCCATTAACTATCATCATGTGGCTAACTTATAATATAAAATGCTTTCTGGTGTTATTTTGGCCCTCCCAATCATCACTGTAATGTATGTTAAACAATCGGTTTGACATCTCAAAGGGATTCTGAGCCTTACAATGGGTAGCTTGCCCCAGCAGGAGTTTTAAAGGCTTCCTAGCTCTAGACCCTCCTCTGAGTTTTTCCTTCAAATGGGAAATGCAAAGCAAATCAAAACAAACAAACAAACAGAAACCGGCACTGTGGCACCTTAAAGACTAATTGCCATTTTTAATGTAAGATTTTGTGGAATATATCCACTTTGTCAGGCCTGTGGGTTTTTTGTGTGACACTAGTTTCAGAGGAGCCTGATATTCTCAACTTTTAATGTAAAAAGACTGCCTTGAATATCATCTCTAAAGAAGGAGATGCAGAGCTGTTTGCGATTCGGTGTCATCTGCCCAACATGGAGGCAACCACCCCTTTTCCACCAATGCCCACTAATCTGAGCCTTACACCATCACAACAGGATGAGGTGCCCAGCTCATGTCACAGGCCATGGATGCCTTATCATGCCTCTGTCACATTCCTCAAACTCCATGGGCAGCCATTTTGTTTGCAGTGGGCCTGCCTCAGCCACAAAAGGTGTCTCTTCTCTCCAAATTATCACACAGAGGCACATCCCTTACAGGGCATCCAGGTGAATTTTGTGAACCTCACTGGTATTGCCATGAGCACCATGCCATTTCCTATGTCACATACTTGCTTCCCTCTCAAAACAATGAGCTTGGTGTGTACATACTGTTTTCCTGCCAGTCATATTACCAAATGAGTGAATGAGGCCGTGACATCTAACCATGAGAGACAAAAAGAATAAGAATAAGATTTTTTTGTTGGTGTTATGAAGGAAGAGTGACCTGGCTGATTAAAGCTGCTACTAAGTTATATCTTCCCCTTCAGATCTGCTCCTCTCAGATTTGGGTATTGCAATTTCTTTTCCCCGTCCGTCACCCTTTGTAGATAAGGCCCACTGCCCACTTTGTAATCTTAAGACATTTTGCTGCTGGAGATGGAGAACAAACCCCAGAGTGACAACTGGATCTTTCTGTAGCACTGGTAATGGGGGTGGGGAGCCCTCTGCCACAAATAAAAGCAGGACATTAAATGATGGGACCAAGGGCAAGACCCTGAACACATTATTCCTTGCTTCCACCTCCCCTCATCTGCCACCTGAGGTGACTGCTTCACTCTCCCTAATGGTACGGCTGGCTGTGTCTTTGTACCTCAGCTATGGTTGCCAGTTTGAAAGAACTGCAGGGCGCCAGTACTTCAAAACTGTTTTAACGAAAGAGAATGAGAGTCAATATCATGGCTTTCCCATCACATTGCTGCAGTGGCGGGGAAGCAGAAACTGGGAGGGGAGAATCTCTCTGAGATCTCTGACACAGTCCAGACACCCTCTTCCGTGGTGAATCTGGCAATTCTTGATTCCCAGCATATTACAGTACAGGCTCATTTTCCTGCTGGGCAAAACAATACCTGGCTTTCGACAATAATAACAAACCCATGACAGCCTGGATAGTTTTCGAGCTGCTTTCTGGAGGAGTTGCTGTGAGTGGTAGGATCCAGGAATGGGTTAAAGTCAAAGAAGGAGGGTTGGATTTATTATTTTATCAAAATCAGGCAATGACAGCTGTTTAAATGCAGGAACATCTGGCAGTCGCATGACCCTGTGAAGCAGCAGGGCCAGACGGGGCTCCAGGCACCCATCAGCTACTTTAAGTGGCTATTGAGCTTAATAAATAGAAAAGGAAAACGAAGTCAGCCCTTTCCCCAGTACAGGGCAATACTGAATACAGCGAGATAGAAGGCCCAGCAAAAAGAGAACCGGTATTATCTGGGGATGAGCACACATGCTTTTGTCCTTGAGTCAGAAAAATAATAGGTTGTTCATCCTATAAAGCTGCTTTGCAGACAGGCACATATTTAAAACGTTGCAAAAGTCCTCTTCAATACGCACAAGAGTTTGCCCCATTTTCATAGAGGTAAAAGTGAGGGACAAAAGATGCCCTCCTGAAGCACAGTAAATACACAGACCACAGGATTAGTCCCCACACCCCATTCTGCAACTTTTCAATGGCTAGATCCTATTTCCCGAGCAGGACAAGAGATTTTAAAAATGCACCTTGAGGTTTGTAGCCTCTAGTTGTCACCATCAATCTCCATTCCCCGTTAAAAACTGAGAATGAGATTCAGCTTCTTGATCGCCTTTTTGAACCGTTTTCCTCCTAGGTTATGAACTGCCAACTGAATTAGCATAACCATTCTGGAAGGAATACTCCTCCATCACCACCACCCGGCAGCAGCAGCTGGCCAAATTCATGCATGGAAGCATCAGGTAGGGCACTCTAGTCCACTTTAGAAATCAAAAAATAAAAATAAAAATCCAGTTCTTAAAAAGCTAAAATGGAAAGTGTACCAGCATGTTTTTACCTAGATCCAAATCCTAATTAAATTTGAATGGTTCAGCTCTAAGGTGGGCAAAGCACTTAAATATCCCAAGCAGTCATATCTTTAAAGGTTGCATACACTACGGTAGAGCAGAGGCTATAGGAACACAAGTGTTTGGTGTGATGGGGGAACTCCCCAGCCTCTGCTGTACTAGACCCAAGGGACCCAACTGTATGTCCCCCCTCATGGATCTGCCATGCATTCCTCGGTACAATTTTTGAGACATCGCTGGTGAACATGGGGTGGACCCCAAAAAGCTGCTTTCTGGAATTTGGCTTTCTGGAATCCGAAGCCTTGCTGTTCAACTTCCGTGTTTCAAAAATGTATAAAATTCTAGTTTTTGAGACAATCACACACACATACACCACCCCAAGAAGTACAAAACTGAGCCACATCTTTCAAAATCTCAAAAATCAGGCAGCTGGACACTGCCATCCATGGCATTGATCTCTTGACATCTTTTCACCTCTCTGCCAATTCAGTCTTCATTCAAAGACCTCTCGATCACCTCCTTTCCCTACCCAACCAACCCATCTTTCTGGCATGCTTGTCTCTAGCAAAGAATGTTCCAAAGACTGGAATCGATTCTGAAGCCACAGAGAATTCCCCTTAAGACAAGGCAGCGCCTTGAGGCTCATCCTTCTCTTCTGCAGTGCACTGTCGAGGGGTTTGTAAAAGAAGTTACAAACTTGGGACCGTGCCTCATCTCTACATTTCCCAGCTTACTGTATACTGAGAGAAACATATGCAAATATTGAATAAGTTTACGTGTAAGTTCTAAAACTCAAAAAGGGTAGGGCTACCATGAACAAACATTTCCTTCCAATATACTTACATAGAAACATGTCAAAAGTTGTGGTTGTGGTTAAATAGTACGGTCTACATCTGGATAAGAACCTAAAAGAATTTTCAAGTACCAAACAAACAACTTTGTAGGTTTTGTTAGCAAAGGCTTGGGAGAACGGGCTTGGGTATTTTTTTAATGTGAATACTGTACATAAAAGCTGCCAGTTAGTGTGCTGGTAAATTGACATTGTGCTGTCTCTATCTCAGGCTGACAAAACATTCATATTGAAAGTTGATTAAGGCTGAAGGCTGATTTAAAAAAAAGGAAAGGAACTTTCTGGGCTGAAAGTCAACAAGGCCTTTGGCCAAATCCCCTTGAAGCGCCTGACACGTGTCAAACTATTGGCATCTGATGTGCATCTGTTGTTAGCAACTGCCTCCTGGGGCACTTATGCCCTTTCTAATGAGGACAGTTGTGGGTGGCAGACAGCAAACTTTTCAGCAACAGGTTTTTGTCCAGGCAAAGTGCGCTACTCATGCCGATACCTTCTTTCCTGTGATATCGCTGCTTTCAGGGAGCACAGCATAGTTCACTGGAAACAGAAGGTGGATCCCAAAGCAGCAAATGATCTTTTCTTTGAATATAAGCAACCATCAAATGGGGCCCCCATTTCTGGAATACAGAAAGGATGTTCCATACTTTGTATCAACCGAAAAAAAGCAGCCAGTGCAAACAAGATTACAATGTCAAAGTACAGAACGAGAAGGGAGCACATCTTGGGCACAATAAACTGTAGCTCCAGATATATAAAAGATATTTAGGAGCAAGTGGTATGGAAGACCTCTACCTGAGACTCAAGAACGTGACAGTCTTGGTTAGATAATACTGGGCTTGGTGGTAGAAAGGCAAGTGACCAGGCTCCGTCTCAATGGCAAAAGAGAATCAGTGTCACGGTGCCATTAGAATGTCCGCCTGGGGTTTGAGGAATCTCAACCCCAACCTCTCTTAGCCTGGCAGGCCTCAGAGGGCACGTGTACAGATAAAGTAGGGAGGGAGAGAACCACATTGAGAAAAGGTGGGATGTAAGTGTAGCCAGTGAATGAAATAAATAGGTTTCATAAGGACAAATAGCTTGCACAAAGCTAATCTGGAGTTCTCAGTGCTGTAGACAGACATGAGCACGTGTGAAGGAGTTCCACCTAGAATGGCAGCCGCACACCTGTCCACTTGATGGACTTTCCTCAAAGCAATGAAGGGGGACCTTCTATGGAAGCAAACCCCTCGCGCCACCCTGAACATCTCCTATCTCATTTGTTTTGGGAAGCCAAGTGGGGGTCAATGCTGACTCACACCTAGATGGGAAATCTCACAGTAGAGTTAGTAAAGACTCTGGATCCTGGAGCACATCTACCAGTCAGAGCTGGCAATATCAGGCTGGATGAATCAATGGCCTAACTAATTAATTAATGGGAATTTCTTTAGTAAGTAAGAATAAGGTGTTCTGCTTATTAAACAAACAAACAAACAAACAAACATGAAACCAGATGTGTATACAGTATTGTAATCTCACTGGTCGGTCTTGGATGTTATGTTACCATTTTGTGAAGATAAAATCAGACATTCCTTGAGCACTTCAATGTGCCAAAGAAAAAACAGGTAATTAAGATGAATTGCATCCCTAACAAATGGTAGATCAGTTCCTTGTTGGTCTTAGTGCAAGGACTAGCTGTCTGCACTGTGTTCATTCATTATTTTAGATTGGCTTGGGAAGCTCTTTTTCTTTAGTGAGTTGAGAAGCAGTTCTGAGATTTCTGCCACAGGAGGTACAAGTTTCTACACCACTAGATTTGATTTTGGATTCTAAAGCATGAGCCAAACCATCAAGGTTTTAGACTTTCTTGTTTACTGCTAGATGGACTGAAAAAGAAAAAGAAATGGAAAGAAATAAGAATTCCAGTGGGCTTGAGCATCAATCAAATGCTCAGGTCAAAGAAGGGCATTGTGTCTTGCTAAGTCCTGGCATTCATAGCAGGGTTTGGGATCTATAGACCATCATGGAATCTCATTTCCCAAGGGACATGAGAGACCCAGGGGACGTTGTCATAAATAGAAACAAAGCAAAGCAAAAAAAAAAAAAAACCAGGTGGTGGGGGACACAAAGGTGACACTTATGGGCCACAACAGAAACCAGTAATGGGTGAAAAGGGCTAGAGTCAACAGGGTGCTTCTTTTGAAGGGGTACCTTCACAGTCTCCTTTAAAACAGGTTACAGATTACTCCCTTGCTCTTTTTGTCCTGAAATTGTAAGCAAGATGCAAATAAGATGGATTGCCTTTCCATTCAGATTCTAGCCCCCCTTTTTGAACTGACATGGGTTTTTACATATAGACTCACATAGAACCCTAGTTCAAAGAAACAGGAAGACACCACATTTTGTATCTTCACTGGATGCTCCTTTTAGTTCCAGGCTTGGGGGGGGGGGGATCCCAGTAGCTAAATCTTTTTTTCCAAACTCAAAGCTCACCTAATTGTTTTGATCTCCCTGCTTTTCCCACCAGCCACCAAACTATGTGTACTCCTTAAAAGCCACTTAGTTGTCAGCTTGAAACAAAGGCATCTCTGATTTAGAACAATGTTCCCAGGCTGATTGAAGAATAGGGGTACCCCTGGAAAAAAAAGTTTCCTCCCTTCCTCTGCTTGCAAAGAGAGAACATGAAAACACAGCCTAGGTCTAACCTTGTGAAACTCTGAATGTAGCACCTCAAGAGGAGAAAAAGAGGGTGGGGTGAGCAAGGTGGGTCTCTCTCTCTCTCTCTCTCTCTCTCTCTCTCTCTCTCTCTCTTCTCTCATTTATTGTATTTATTTATTTATTTTTGCCTCCACAAAACCACTGAAAAGTAAAAATTGATTGTCATGAAATCTGATTCTCCCTGGCCTGGTGCTTAATGAGCCCGTTCCTTATTTCTCCCTGCAACATTACAATGCCATAAAAAGAAGGAAAAAAAAGATAAGGTATGAAAAAGGGGGGAGGAATTAAAAACGAAGCCCATACTCTTAACTCGTGATTTACAAGCAATAAAAGAAAAAGAAAAAGAATGAAAAATTGGAATGCCAGTTACCTGTGAAGGAATTATATTACACACACACACACACACACACACACACACACACACACACACACACACACACACACACACACACACACACACACACACACACACACACACACACACACACACACACCAGCAGCAGATACATGTGCAGCAGGCAGAGAAGAATCAAAATTTTATGATCCTTATTGAAAGATATTGTTCACTGGGTGTAGGGAGAACCAGGGAAGCTCTAAAGTACCAAATCGCAGGGAGATTTTTATTTATTTGGAAAGAGGTGTTTTTTTTTAAAAAAAAGAAAATGGCAGCTTTTTAGAATATTTTTTTACAAAAACAACACAATACTCAGGGGAACGGGCAGAAGGGGAAGAGGTCTGAATGGAAAGGCGTGTGCAATTATTTAATAACACTTTGCTTTTAAGTGCTTCTCTCTTCTACTTAAACTGGATAAATGCTAGGAGCAAGCCTCCAAGTGGAGCAGCTCACGGGGCCAGGTAGGCTCTTGATTGAACCAATGGACAGAAGGAAACACGTAAGCCTAGAATTCATAAGGATCCAAGTATTTTAAGCAGGGGCATAAAAAATCACCCAAAAGCCACATGGTGCCTGTTAAGAGAGAAGAAATCCGGGATTTCAGAGCAGCTCTCTCTTTGGGTGGGATGGACGTCAAAGACAAGCATAGTGATCAAGGTCAGAAAGGGGCAGGATTTGTGCCGAGACTGGCTTTACAAATACAAAGCCCCCCCCCTGCCCTTCTTCCCAATCCTTCATTCTCTGAGTGTTTGCACCTAGTGAAAACAGCCATCCCATGTTTCTCCAAGAACAGCTTTTTTTTTTTTTTTTTTGCTGGCCCAGAGAAGAGGTCTGGAATCCCAGGACCCCTCTTGTGGAGAGAATGGACACAGGAAGGAGACAGGGCTCTGCAGTGCCTGAAGACATTTCAGATTGTGTTTACCCCAATGGATCACCAATGACAGCTTCAAAAAGCAGATGCAAAAGGTCAGGGCTTTCCAAAACCCAAAACAAAACACACACAACCCTATCTCCCCCCACACAGACACTTAGGATTAGCAAAGAGGTTTGGGCCATGAACAACAGTTAGCAGAGGCAATCAGTAATGGGTGGGTGGGGGATGTACCCCTTCTAGCCAGGGGTACTCTTCTTATGGATCTTCACTGGCTTTAATAATAATAATAATAATAATAATAATAATAATAATAATAATAATAATAATAATAATAATAATAATAATAATAATAATAATAATCTGACTTTGTGGGTAATGTCTAATGATGCTGTGTGTATGTTCATGTGGACAATTCACACTGGACCTATTCACGCAATAATCATAAATAATGTGTGGTCAACTCAATTCTGATTTCTAGCTACCTTTTCCAGGGTTTTCTAGGTAGATAATTTACTAAGAAGTGGTCTGGTCTGTGTGGCCTTGGGTAACCTGGGACGGTGCAGCTTGCTCAGGGCAACACAGGCTGGCTGTATTCGCAGGAGGCATCCCGATGATCATATACTTAAACCACTGAACCATCCAGCCAGTTGTCCTGCTTGGGTTACTTCTCTCCTACGGGATCCTAGCAAAGGCTCAGTCGTTATAACCGCTGTACGGCACTTCCACGACACACACCGCACAGAACAAGCCGCCTGGAATTGGCGAGGACACGCGCGCACCCGGCTCTCCTGGCCCTGACTTGTCCCTGCACGCAAACCCACCACCCGCAAGGGTAAGGCGCGAGGACTCCAGAGCGCGTGCACGACGTTCCCACGTACCAAGGGGTTGAACATCCACCCCCCCACACACACACACCACACCAGTTTAAACTGTAAAGCCACGTGCGTCCATTTGTACACAGAAACCCGTACGAGGGTGGGGGTGCGCAATAACATTCGCTCGTCGCGCCCGGTTTTCAGACGGCGTGCCTCGCTCTTTAGAGGCTTTCCCAGAGATACACACAACACAACACGTGAAGGCGTGAACCAAGCGTTTTCCACCCGCGTCGGAAAACGTCTGAGCGAGAAGCAGGAACAGCGCTGGCTTCAGATCGGTCCACGGAAGCCTCTTCGACGTGGGGGGGGGGGGGGGGGGTGGGGGGTCTAAGCGCCCGCGCGGCACGACGGCTGTTCGGCAACCCCGGCGCAAAGGGACAACTCGGGTGCGGATGGCGCACACGCCTTGACCCGGAGTTTACACCCCGCTGCCTTACCCGCCACCGACCGACCCACCCACCCCACGTCTGCAGGCGGGCGAAGGGGCAGCCCGGCAGCCGTGCTGACACGCGGCACGTCTCGCGCGCTCTGCCCTCTCGGGGAGCCGCCAGACGGCCGCCGCCAACGCCCGGACGAGAGGGGTCTATTTACGACCGCGTCATAATAGTGTTTCTCCTTCCACCATCCACCCGCCCGCCCGCCCGCCCGCGGTGCGCCTCGTGCTGGTGTTTTGGACAGGCAGCTCTTTGGCCCCTCCAGCCCGCCGCCATCCCCGCCACTACCGATTCCCCCCCACCCCAACCGGGTCCCTGGCCGTCCGCGCTAATTTGGGAGACCCGCGTTCAAGTCTGGGCATTTCCCATTCCAGCCGAGCGTAATAACAGCCCAAAGCCCAGGCAAAGTTGGGAGTTTTGGGCGGCTGGGATGGTGGAGATCGGAATACAGGAAGCCTTCCCGATGGACCCCGGAGTGGTAAAATCCGCCTGGGTGTCCCCCTTCATTTCGCACCAGGCGGAAAACCTCGCACGCTTCCTCTGGGGGTGCCCAGATGTCCATCACTGTGTGGACCAAGTTCGCTTGGAGGAAAAAAAGCGCCCGTCTCTCGACACCCCAACTTTCCTTCTCTCGCTTGCAAGCCCCCCCCCCAACCTCTCCGACCCGCACCCCGGAGCAGTTCTTCGCCTTACCTTTGGCAGGAGCCACTGACTGAGCAGGAGAGGGACCCAACTAAGGACCTTCATGTTTCAAAAAAGACAACAATCTTCCGCCAGCATTGGCAGCGCGGAGGGACGAGGGGGAAGATCAGAGAGAGAGAGAGCGCGAAAGGGCGAAGGCGAGAGGGTCGGGAAGTGGGGAGGGGGGACCTCAGAAGGAGCATGGAAAGGAGGGGGGAGAGAAAGGCACTCCCCCCGCTCCCCCGCCAGCAAAATCCTCTGGGCAGCGGGAAGCGCAAGAGCGGAGCAGCGGCAGCCGGTCCCCGGCGCAGCGATCGGAGGAGATGCCCTGAGAATTGCGCGAGCGAGAGCGGAGGGAAGGCAGGCAGGCAGGCAGGCAGAAAGTTGACTCTGCACTTGATCAGAGGGGAAGACGGAAAGGGGAGAGCGGGGGGAGCAGAGGCAGAGAGAGAGCGCAGAGCACAGACAGCCGTCGTGAGGTGCACCGTGCATGAGCCCTGCCCAAGAAGCTGGGGAGAAGGGGGGCGCTTCCTTAACTCCCTAGATCACCAATCCCAGCCTGCCCACCCCATCCCACGCGCCACGGGAGGGGAGGGCCGTCGTCTTCCTACACCCCCCCTCCTCCTCTTGGTTTGGAAAGAGCCGCTGGGGAGGGGAAAGGAGTTTGTTTCCCCCACCCCACGCACCCATTATTCGAACAGAAGAGGTAATCCAAGGTGTATCTCAGTTGGTTCAAGAAGCCGGGGTGTGGCGTGCCACCTTTGGAATATGGCTAGCAGAGTTGCTTCGCGGAGGAGGGGAAGGTGGGGGTTTGGGGGAGGTCGATCTTGAACTTGGGATCTGAAGACCGGGAGGGCTGAAGACATGCGTGACTTGGGCTCCCTCCCTTCCCCCATTTCCACCCCCGCCAAATCTATTTATTTTAATAGATCTACTCCAGATGCAGAAGCACGCGCAAGATCGCAGGGTGCACGGTGTTAAATCTTTCATCTTGGCGCGAGCCAGACAGGGATGGATGCTAAGAGAAAGAAAAACCTAGCCGCGGGGACTGGGGCGTCCAGGAGGAGTTTAAGCGGAGCTGTGTTCTCAGACTTAGGGGGTCAGCAGGAGGTTGTAAGTATTTATTCTGTTTCTTTCCAAGCTTCCTATCCTTGTCTCTCTTCGTCATCACGGACCTCAGAGCGGTTTACTTGGTGGAAGGGAGCGGGGTTTCACAAGTGGCTGAGGAGGTCAAGGATCAGAGGAAACTAGCCATTGTGGCACCTACTAGGGCAGTGGTTCCCAACCTGGGGGTCGGGACCCCATTTGGGGTCGAATGACCATTTCACAGGGTCGCCATGAGCCAGTGAAGACTCTATGGCCCCTGTGGTAGTGGCCTGTCAAAAGGGGGCTTGTGGCCTTTTCCAAGCAGGTCAAGGGGTCACCACAACATGAGGAACTGTATTAAAAGGTCGCGGCATTCGGAAGGTTGGGAACAACTGTACTAGGGCAAGCAGCACCATCTGCCACCCGCCTTGCCAGGAGGGAGCCCCCTCCCTTGTAAAAGGAGGAGGAGGAGGAGAGTGGGGGGCCTCCCCATAAGAAAGTGTATGCTTTTAAAAGGATTTGGGGGGCTGAATAGGGCCCTGTATTCAGTAGATTCAACTCTAGATTCTGGTGCCTGGCCTTGGGCAAGCTTAGAGCCTCGATGCCGGAACCTGTTAAGCTTCAGTAAAAGTGGTTTTATTTTATTTTTCTGAATAGAAAACAATACCATAAAATTGCAATTGTCCACCACGACCTACCGCACCTATTCCATTTAAAGCTCTTTTTGGAAATAACATTGGCCAAATTCATGCTATGAAGGAAACAGGCTCCTCCTAGCCATGTGGAAGGATGCTAGCCTCCCTAAGCAGGGCTTGGACCCGACCTCGACCTCCCTGAGCAGTGCTAGACTCTTGGTGTCATGACACACTGCAGCTGTCTTGCACATTGAGGTCCTGAGTAAGGAGCCTCTCCCGAGTTGTATTTAGAAAGTGTCACACACACCCTCTCTTGTTCGTGTAAGCGTGATGGCCACCCTTTTTCTACCCAAGCCATCGGAGCTTGACATTTTTTGACTGTGAGCCGGAGACAAAACGAAGAGCTAATTATTTCTACAGCATGCCTTAATAAATGCCGCCTTCTTCCATTGCCACTGGAAAAGGAAAAAGTAGGTTTGAGCATGGGCAGAGTTCCCTCCACTCACCACCACTGAGAACACTGAACACAACTGGGATTTGGGAAAGAGGCTTTCACTGTTGAGTCCGCTTCCTGGAAAGCTTAAACCCCAGCATGGCGCATGGCATAGATAATTAGGGGAACCCACCTGGGCCAAAGAAAGGGTTACCCAAAAGAACTTGAACTCCCAACCTCTGGGTCTGCATCCAAAACAACTAAACCACAGAACTAGCTTTTCTTATCCATACCATGCATGGGCGGCAGCAGGGGAGGGGAAGGATGGAGCCTAAGCAGAAACACTTGCCGTAATACATGGATGCCACCAATTTTTTTTCTTTTACCAATCTGACTATTAAAACATGTCCCCACCCATAGGATGCAGTGCTTCCCCTGAAATGTTGGATGAACCACCCGATGCAGACTACAGGCAACCCACTAGGACAGTGATGGCGAAGCTTTTAGAGACCGAGTGCCCAAACTGTGATTCAGAACCCACTAATTCTTTGCAAAGTGCCCAAACAGCCATTTAACCTGAATACAGGTGGCTATGAAGGGGCGATGTCGGGTGCCCACAGAAAGGGCCAGGTGCTGTTTTTTTTTGCGCCCTAGGTGAGGGGCGGAAGGGTAGGGCAGGCAGGAGGGCGGTGAGCAGGGTGGTAGGCGGGGGGGGCGGGGCGGTGGCAGATGGCAGGGGATGGTGACGGGCACGGGGGGCAGGCTGCAACGGGCACAGGGGGTGGGTGGGCGGCGATGGGTGTGGAGGGGGCGGCCGGGTGCCGACGGGCAGCGATGGGTGGATGGCGACGAGCGGCTGGCAGGTGGTGGGGGGACAGACGGCGGTGGCCAGGGGCGGGGGGGGCGGCAGGCTGGCCAGCGTCCTCTCTCCATTTTGGTGCCCTAGGCAACTGCCTAGGTCGCCTTAATGGAAGCGCCGGCCCTGCCCGTGGCATAGGTTCGCCAACACTGGAGTAGTCTAAACACATTGCTCCTCCTCCACCAGATTGGTTCCAAAAAAAAAAACTCTTATCAGCTAACAAGGCCAACCTGGTCGGTATTACTGAGATATAGGAGAAGGAACAGGGTGGGTTATTCTCTGAAGTTGTGGCCTCCTAAATATTCCAAGCAGCACCAGCTGCCTTCAGCAACAAGGGGAAAGATGGCTCCTTTCACTTCATTAAAAAAATGTCAGTGGGAAAAGACCACTTGACGTTTTCAACCTTTTAAAATTTTAGATATTTATGTTTTGTTTGAGAGTTTTATTTTATTGATTCCCCCCATTACCACTTGATTTTTATTATTTTTTAAAAAAATTATTATTATTAATTTCATTGTTCAGTTTTTAAAAAGATTATTATTGATGCATTTTTACCTTTTAAAAGCTTTGCAGGCTGCTTTGAGAACCTATAAATATTACTGTATAAATGAAACACTCCACCCGATTCCAGTACCCCTATGAACATGCAAGGGAGCAGTTCTGCAATGACATGGTGGCACCCTTAATATTGGGACTGGGAACATCTTCAGCTCTCTGAATGTTTTGGACTTCATTTACCAGGCACCCCCAGCCAGCATGGCCAGGAATCAAGGAATAGGAGAATTGTGTTCCAATACATCTACGAAATATCTTCATCCTGTTGAACCCTATAGGACTACCTTGGCCCCAATCCAGTTTTCTCCCATCTGCTTCCGAAGCAGATTGCTTGCCAGCCTTTGCAATGGTTTGGGAAAGTTTGATCAAAACCAGGTGCAGGGAAGGGCCTCTAAGGATCAGGTAGCTCACAGTAATTAGGTCTCTGTTGTGTTTGTTCTTAGTGTAACCCTTGAACTGCCTGAGTTTGGAGTATATGAATAAATAGAAATGAAGGCTCCAAACTTAACTTAGCTCCAGCCAAGCTCTAGCCTGGCCCCAGCCCAGAGGAGACTGATCAAGCTCCCAAGCACAGGCAATGGGAGACAGGTGTAGGATGTGCCAGTTGGAGGCTGGAGAATAACTGACGGGCAGGATTCTGGTCTATCCAATTGGGGGCCAGCAGGCTGTTTAAACCATCCAATGGCCAGCCACGGGGATATCCTGGGAGTGTATATAAACAAGCCTTTGGGCCATTTTAGCAGTTGTTTTTATCCCCATGCAACCTGTGTTTTTGTCATGGAACAAAGAGCTGAATTTTCACTTATTTGGGTGTTGTCTGGTTTCCTCAGACCTGCTATATAACTGACTCCATAGAAATGTTCCTCAGAAGCACCTGTTTTGGCTTCCTTCTTTCAACCTCACCAGCTATGCATGACTTAATAGATGCGTAGCTTGGTGGTCCTTCGCAGCCAGGTCAGCATGTCAAAGGCCCTTTTAGCTGACCCCCCCCCCCAAAAAAAAGAAGTGGAAGGATTGGATCTGTTCCATGTTGATTGGGTTGCTTTATTTTTCTTTAGGTTTAGGTATTTCAAGCAATTGGGCCCAACAGCTGCTCTGCCTCTTGGAACAGTAAGCCTGGGTTTATCTAGGAGTGAACCTTGCTGAATGTTGAGGCCACCAGCGAAATTGTGACCAGAAACGCTGAGCAGCCTACAAAGCCCTTGTACGATGCATCTTTAAATAGGGCAAATGGCATTCTGGGATACCATCCAGGAATGTGACTGTGGAGGAAAATCTAGATTGTCAAAATGCGGGTCATACATAAAAAGGATTTTTTAAAAATAAATCATTAAAAGTAATTATCTCTCTTTGGGAAGGATGTGCAAAATATAACATCTAAACAATGTTTTATACAGTCAGGACTTGACTTTTCTAGTTCTTCAGATTAGCTAATTGCCTTGCCTCAGTCTTGCAAGTAGAGACCCCAGAATATAAATATGATCAAAAACATGAAGCACTTCTGTCCAAAGCTGTACGGGCAGCTGAAGATGAAACGCTTTGCTAAGAGAAAGCCTTAGCTCTGTGGAGGAACACATGCTTTGCATGTGCAAGATTTCTGTTCTCTGGCATCACCACTTAACACATAATACTCGTTTCAAATTATTTTTCCCCATGCGTGGTTTTGGATTAGCCACTACCAATTGAAAAGAGGCCTTATGGACAGCATGAAGAAGTTCTTGTTTTACAAAAAAAAAAAAAAAAAAACAACTGCAGTAGGACTCCGGTATCCACTGGGGATTGGTTCCAGACCTTCCTGTGGATAATGAAAACTGTGCATAAGGGAAAATGCCAACCCCTCCCCCCAAAAAAACTGCTGCTTTGCAACAGCAGCTTGCTTTACGGCTGCTGTTTTACAACAGGAGCTTGCTTTACAGCTGCTGTTTGTGACAGGAGCTTGCTTTGAGGCTGCTGGATTATTTATTTATTTATTTTCCTCTGCCAATTGTGGATAAATGAATCAGTGGTTAATGAATCCGCAGATACAGGGGTCCTACTATATTAGAATTGTTCAAATATCTTAGTCAGCGGTCATGTTGACCAAATGCTTCTGAGAGCTGTACCACTCCCTCAAAAAAAAAAAAAAAAGTAACGTTGTCCACCACATAAACAGATCAGTACCCCTCTGGGAGAAGGGAACTTTTGCGACCTTGCCAGAAAGCTCAACTCACTTGATATTCATTGTTAACAGCAAGCCTTTACAACTGGGTGTAGCTCATGGACTACTAGAACATAAAGGTGAGGAGACCTCATCCCCAAATTTCCCAGACACAGGCTGCCCAACTTTACAACACCTTTCTTTTCTGGGCCAACATTATCATGACCCTGCACCAGCCAATTCAGTGGATTAATGGTGGCACCAAGACTTAAGCAGGATATAGAATAATAACTAACCTGATGACCTCAGCTATGGAATAGCCTCCCATGACAAGAGGATGACATCGTTAGGCATACCTTGAAACAAGGCATTAGAAAAATATAAGAGGGATGTCGGCATCAGTCTTTCCTTTAAAACTGTTGAAATTATAAGGAATTATAAAGGAAATAAGGTTCCTTTATTTTCAGTGAGGTAGAGTAAGAAGTTGCTGAGCCCAAGAGTGGCCTATCTAAAATCAACCGGGAGAATGCACAGCTGAGGTAAATTTTGTGTCAGTGAACTGCCCTGCCAACCTTGCTGCTCATTTACTTATACAGTGGACCCTCGTATAACAAGCGGTTTGTTTAAGAGAAAATCCACTTAAAAGAAAAAAAATTCCAGAGATAGGGGGAAATTGCTTAACAGAATTGTCTATGGGGCGAATCCATACAACAGAAAAATGTTCACAATTAGGGATTCATCTGTTTTCAATGCATTTCTTTGGGAAATTTGTACAAAGGAAATTTTGCTTAACAATTTCATTTGGAATGAATTAATTCCATTATACAAGTTACCATTGTATTAGTATAAGACTATATTTTGGTCTAAAATTGCTAGACTACAAATTGAGAGCCGTATACATGGATGTAAGCCGAGGAGAGAACTGTGCAGTTAATAAACTGTAATTTTGGATTGGAAAAGTGGGGTCAATCTTATACAAGGGGACGTCTTATAGACATACTGTGCAAATATGGTAATTACTCCATTACATTCATCCCTGTGGAATGAAATTAATCCAAAGAACAAAATGAGGCAGGAACTTGGGATAAATTTCTGAACAAGCTGGGGTCCTGCTTCAGGCCCTATAAAATCCCCATTGGGGCTTCTTCTTCCCCTTAAATAATTGTTAGGAGCGCCAAGGAATTGGAAGTTAAAGATGCCATGTGTGCATGGGTTTTCAAGGCAAGGGAGATATTTAAGGAGTGGTTGTACCAGTTCCGCATTCCCAGCCAGTTTCCATGGCCAAGTGGGGATTTGAACCTTGCTCTTCGCAGTCCTAGTTCTCCACCCCACACTGGACACTGGAAATCTCCCTAATAATGTCATACTCTTGAGAGTCTTGGGAGGTTATTCCATAGCTGAGGGCATCAGCTTAGGTACTATTTTATATCCTGCTTAAGTATTAGATTGTCCTAGGTGTGTTTATAGAAACGCTGTTATTTCAATTATTTCCTCCTGATCTTCCATTTAGCAAGCCATGATTTCTATTTTGTAAGGTGGCTTAAAACATCTAAAACAAATGCTAATCCTTCTTGTCTTCAGCAGCCTCTCCACCTTTTTATTCAATTTACCAGAGTGGGTACCTACGGATTTGGCAAGGGCAGAGCTACCCTTTGGTTAGTGAAACACAACACACACAAATGTGGATAGAAGGGGCATGTGTACCATGACACGGTGAAGTGAGAGGGTGGTGGGGTGTGTGGAATATGTGAAAGGGGCTCCAAGGGTATGTTCAGTTGCTCAGCCACAGTGGCAGTGAAGTTACAGTATTTCTTTAGGGACAACATGTGTAGCCCACCTAACCTAAGATGATTTGCTGCCTGAGGAGGGACATGAAATGACCTTCCCAATTCCACCCCACAACACAAGGCACTTAAGTGTCTACTTGCATTTTGCGGGGGGGGGAGCCATATTTTGCATAACATTTGCCTCTGCTAACCTGAAAACAACAATTCTAATTAAATAGAAATTCTGTAGAACTAATTCAAGTGGGGAAGATTGTGGCTAGGTAGCCCCCATGCCTGTTTAGTCCACTGCTAATTGTTAATGGGAGTGTTATTTATTATCTACTTGTTTTATTTATTTGCCACCTTTCTCCTGGTGAGGGGACCCAAAGCGGCTCACAAATGAACAAGGAGTGGGACTCAAAAGTTGTGTGTCTGGCCATCAAGTTGGATGTAAGTCACACCAGTGATCATACTCAGATTCGCCCCGCCCCCATGACCTGGACTTGACTGGTCAACCTGGAACCCTTTCACCCTCCTACTTGGAACTGGTACCAAAAAACAAAACAAAAAAAAAAAAACTATAGTACTTGGTCCTGAAGACTTCCTAATATCCTTGCAAATGAGTGAAAACCAATTAAGCTCAAAGGGTTAGACAGATTCAAGGCCCCCTTCTTTCTCTAATCTAGGGAGGGTTTTTAATGGTGGGTTCCTTATATTCACAATGGACTTGGATAGATGAAGGGTGCCTTCGGACAAAAGCCCGTGGCTTGAACGGCAGGGCCTGTCGTCACCTTGTCAAGTGCATGGCGTAAAATGCTGATCAAATTATTTCACTGCCACAGTAGCATTCCACAAGTACTGTACTTCCTCTCCCTCATATGAAGACAACATAATAGTAAATTAAAGAAATAACAATGAGTTGTCCTTTTCTAACAGCAAGATTTTGAGAGAACCATCTGCTTGCACCCAACACTATGGCTGGTCCTAAGTATTTTATAAAGCAAAGCAAAGCAAAGTGTTCTGCTTATATATCACCCCACATCACTTCAAGTAGTCTCTGGGCAGTTAACAGTTTTTTAATTACAGTAGGCAGGCTACACCTTGCCCCACCCCCACCCAGCAAGCTGGGTACTCATTTTACTGACCTCAGAAGGATGGAAGAACCTTTTACTTCTGGTGAGGATTTATGGGAGCGACGCCTGGATTTCTGCTGGGGGAGGATTGTGCTTCTCCTGCTAAATTTGATAGGCATCTGATGCAGAGGTTTCCAATAGTAGGATTTGCCACATGTTCACAACCAAAACAAAAGCAAGGCTTAGTGGAGTAATTTTCTTGGGGATGGATCCATTCTGGAGGGATGTCCATAGACCTGAGCTGGCTCAAGCAAATTTATGTGCTGCTCCTCTCCATAGCAAGGGTTCTAGTCTCTGCTCACAAATCTTACACAGAGAGCTGAGGGAGCCTGCTGGGTTGAATAGGATTTGGTGAAGAGGGAAAGGAACTGTTGCCCTTAAACTCCAAAACCTTCATCATCTCCTCTCTGAATTTCAAGGCTTTCTCTCTCTCACACACACATTGAGCAGATTCAGAGGTAACATTAAACCTGAGTTTAGCATCATAAGAATACATCCTGTAGAGCCTTGGGCTGCTTCCCTTACTCCTTTGCGTATAAGTGAAGGAGATTTAAAGCTCCTGGGCACAGATTCTATCAAACTAGTTTCCATTTTGATCTGTATTTGGGAAATCATGATTTGTGTAATCCATAGTTAGTTCACAAACTAAGATGCAAAACTACAATAAAACTTCAATCTGTCAACCCAGTTTTATAATGATCTGCTTTGTATAAGCTACACCTTTTCAAATTCAGATGAAATAGAAAAGTAATCCTTGTTCCATTAATTAATGTAAATACATTTTGACTGTTTTTATGCTCTTTGATTTCTTGTGAATGGCCATTTATCAGATGGTATATCAACCAAACAAACAAACAAATGAATAAATGTTAGAAATCATTCCTGGAGGCTTTACATCTCCTTTCATTGCATGTTATGGGAGCCTGTAAACCCAGCACTTGTTGTGACATATTCCCATATGCAAAAACATAATTTAGTAATACCTCTGAATGTATCTGTTTATTTAAAATGTATTTAACATTTTTACCCTGCCTAACTCCTTAAAAAAGACTTACATCAATCAAATACAATATTTAAAAGCTAAAAACAAGAAGTAGGCAAATACTGTACTAAAATGGATCACTCTAAGAAATTGTAAACACCATCAAGGCTAAAAAAATGATTCGAAGAAGTAAGGTGCAATGATCCATTTAAAAAAACTCACTCAGGCAATCGCTAGCTAAGGGAAAGCCTGTCTGAAGAGAGAGGCCTTTGCCTGCTTGTGGAAGGATAGCAAAGATGGGCACACCCTGGTCTCCTGTGGCAGGGAGTTCCTCAGTCTAGGTATAGAAACAGAGAAGGCCCTCTCCTATATCTTCAGATGTTATTTCAATTCCCATCAGCCCTGCCAGCATAATCAGTGGTAGGGAATGATGGGCGCAGCAGATATAAGTTGATAACCAAAACTGCTGTAGTAGTTTTATTCCGCTTCCACAGCTATTGTTTCTGACAAAGAATCTGTGGAGTTATGTTTTCATTAGGTTGCTGAGCCTTTTTGCTAGTCTGTCCCCTCACAGAACTATATTCGTTCCCAAGGTTTTCTGGGAAGAATAAAGGGCTCTTAAAAGCTGGAGTATACATGAGTTCATAATACACAGCACCGGGTAGTGAGGCAACGGGATGGTTCCTTTTGACCCCCCAGAATATATTGGCGAGTTTTTTTGCCGTTCATGGTTCTAGGCTACTTCAGGTGTTGTTTGGGAATGAGTGCCTCAACATTCTCAAAATACATTGGGTACGTAAGCGTTTACTGTAACACACTTTCTGCTCTCCAGACTTGGGGAAAACACGATCAGGGAGACGTGTTCTTGCAGCTATATACACATCCCCCAGTGGCAATTGTGGATGGATAATATTCCAGGGCAAACATACCAAGGGTGCATTATGTGACTATCATGAGTCATGGAAAAAGTGCTAGGATGAGTACAATGGACCCAAAGGGAATAATAATAATAATAATAATAATAATAATAATAATAATAATAATAATAATAATAATAATAATAATAATAATAATAATAATAATACAGTGGACCCTCGTATAACAAACGGGTTGTATAACAAAATTTGTAAAACATAAAAATTCTAGAGGTAGGGGAAATTTGCTTAACAGAATCGTCTATGGGGCAAATCTGTACTACATAAAATGGTCACAATTATGGATTACTCTGTTTTCAATGTATTCCTATGGAAAATTTGTATAAAGGAAAATTTGCTTAACAAATTAATTCCTTTATACAAGGTACCACTGTAATAATAATAATAATAAATGCGGAGATGCATTGTGAGATGGTGCGTTGTCCACTTAGTAGTGTTGAAGAGAGGGGAGCCCATGGCCAAGCACACACCTCCCAAACTCCCTTCTGAAGCATCTTCCAGGCTAGGGCGGGCCGTGCGATGCAGTGTGAGAGCTGCAGTTTCTGGAGGTGGGTAGCGATAAATCTCAGCTTCGGGACAAGCTGCTGATGGAACTGCAGACAAAAATCATAACGGACATCTCTTCCTTGGAAGCAGCAATGTCAAATTGGGTGTGACAGATGGTAAAGGAGCTAGCAGCATGAAATTATTGCATAGAATGGAGTGTGTGGGTGGGGAAAAAAAGAGTGCAGCACGAAAGTCCATTGTTACCCATCAGGACTCAAGAGACAGTGATAAGTTGAACACAGGGCAGCCTGGACATACACAGCCGCGGTGAGGATGGTGTAACATATGGGAATCGAACTCTGTTTTCCCATTATATTGAAACATGGCTTAAGATGACACTGTAGGTCAATTTGAAGGAAAACAAAGGCGCCAGACAAAATTAACCACACCTGTCCCTCACGTTGACTAGACCCCGGAATACAGTACAGTATAAGACTATTTCATACATTACAAATAAAGAAATGTTGCAAGTCACTAAATGGACACCAAGGAGAGGTGGACATTTAAGGCATAATGGCCCAGCTTATATTCCTACCTGGCTGTCTTGAGCCGGGCTCTACAAGAAGCAGGGTTTAGGCTTGTAGGTTACAAAAAGCCAAAATGGCTCCCCAATTAAAATTTTTATTATTTCATTTTCTGTGTTTGAAAGAGAAGGTTGTGGTATTTTTCTCTTTCAGCTGTCAAAATAACTTGAAATAAAAGAGAGCCATGTGGTCACTACTGCTGAGGAAGCCGCTGTTAGGATATCACATCCCAGTTCTTCAGACAGCAAGGGTTAGGCATTGTGCATACCACACCTTCCTGTTTGGCCTTTGAAACCACAAGCTTGACATTGTGGGATGGTGGTGGAAAGATGGAGCAGAGGACCAGGAGAAGGCATGTTGGTGTCTAGTCGGGCACAAGAAATGTATAAGACTTCTTCTCACTCTCTGGCAGTTAGTAGTAGTAGTAGTAGTAGTAGTAGTAGTAGTAGTAGTAGTAGTAGTAGTAGTAGTAGTAGTAGTATGCTGCCTGTTCATGACATCCAGCATTTTCTGCCTCAGGTAGCTGCCTCATGGACTCTTAGCTGGTCAGGCCCTGGGAAAGCGAGCTATTTGGTGTTGTTGTTATTTTTACCTCAGACAGCCAAAGGTAGGGCCTGACCTCCTGCTCCAGCCATGCCACCACGACCTTTCATTGGGTCAGAAAACAAACAACTACCTTCCCAGGGCCAAAAGGACAGGATGTGCGCTACAATGAGCATTGCAATGGCATTTCATCAATTTAGTCTCAGAACAATGAATGATATGCCCCTTGGCTCACAGGCAGTCTCTTTCCACCCCGTAGTTATCTATTTTAATGTTCGGTTCTCCTCACGGTAGCCGTCATGCTTGTCTGGGGCTCTCATTAATACCCTTGCCAGAGGTTTCACTGTTGTCTTTGAAAAGTAACAAATACCTATATTAAATGGATCTATAGCATCTGAAAGCCTCAGATCTATTTTCATCTTGCCTCTTTGTTCACTTATCGGCTCTGTAAATCTCTTCTAAAGGGTTTATTAAAAATGGGGGGAGGAGGAGAGAGAGACCACTCCCCTTGCTCTGCAACACACACCCCAGTTCTCCCCCAACCCTCCATGTATTTGGATGTTCCTCGCCCTCCTTTTCCTTTGACAATGTTTTCAGCCGCTTAATAACATATGACGATCCTTAAGCCTCATTGCATATTCCTGAGATTTCAGGCACGGAAGCGCAACGCCTGACAGGAGCAGTTCATTACCACCCAAGTACAGCAGATCAAGTGCAGCTGAGCTGAAGGAGGCAGAGGTGGGAACTATTAAGGTGCCAGACTGGAAATTGAACCTCACCTTCCGGCGTGGTCTTCAGGTTCATTTTTAGCTGGAGTGGCAGACTGGGAGGCATACCAGTGTTGCCCTCCTGGCAGGAACCGTTTGGGAGCTGAATGTATTCGCGAAGGTTTTCGCGGCCGGGATCCAATAGTTGTTGTGAGTTTATTGGGCTGTTTAGCCGTGTTTTGGAAGCTTTTCTTCCTGACGTTTTGCCAGACTCTGTGGCTGGCATCTCCAAAGGGCAAGGAGCTCAGGACACTTATTTGAGAGAGGTTGTCGCCTCAGTGCTGGCCACCAGGCTTTTTGGTTCATCCCAAGTCGGTATAGAGGCCGAAAAGAGACTCAGGTGAAAGCAGGGCTGGGCAAAGTGCTATAAAGCTCAGGAAACTGCCTCAGGGCCTTGCTGAGGTGGACAGACTAGCCCAAGCAAGTTCCTTGTTTCATCAAAGAAGAAAATGGGCTGTGTTTCTCTTCTCAGGGCTGGGCTGGACACTGGCAGACCCAGCCCTTGTGAAGTCCACCTAGACTATTGTTGGCGAACCTATGGCACGGGTGCCAAAGGTGGCACTGGAGCCCTTTCTGTTGGCACCCGACATTGCCCCTTCACAACCACCTGTATTCAGGTTAAATTGCAGTACTGGCATTTTCCAAAAAATTAGTGGGTTCTGAATCGCAGTTTGGGCACTCGGTCTCTAAAAGGTTCACCATCACTGACCTAGACCCTTTGGTCTACCCTCCTTCTTGTTCCTTCCTTTACTTAGTGGGTTGCTCCAAGGATATAGTTGGGACGGGGCCAGAAGGTATTGCCCAGACCTCTCAACCTTGCCATGGGTCACACTCAATTGTATGTCCGTTGTTTGTAGGAGCACCTGATGAGCCTGCCCAAGATGTCAGAGGTTGGGTGGTACAGAAATAACATGGCCTTGCCATGTCAGATATAACTCAGGCTGAAGAGCCATAGTACACAGCATCATGGGTTCTGTTGGAACAAGTCATTGATTGGAATCGCAGCGTAGGGGATAAGATTTCTATGACCTGTACTGGGAGTAAAGTCATAGGAAGTCAGTTGAAAAATGGTGGAGAAGGGATCCTGTTAAGTAAGGAAACATCTAAACAACCACCACTTGGTCTCTGGCTCTAGTAAAGGCTATACACGATGAAGAAATTATTCTGAACCCATCCTCTCTAAGGGGCCAATAGGGTAGCCAAAGATATTATCCTGGTCTGGTGGGAGTCCTAAGGCAAGATATTAATAGGATGGTGCCCCTTTCTGCTCTAAGGACAACAACCAAACAGACTGGTGGTTGCCTTTTTTTCAGTGCAGGTAAGCAGGGAGCATGGCCCTTTGGCCCCTGAACAAACCCAGATAAGTCAAAGGCTCTTCAAACATCTACCTATTTGCTGTATTAGTAGGGCAAAAGCTTCAGAAATGTTACTTTTCCAAACTCTTGAGTAGGAGTTTATTTATTTATTTATTTATTTTTACAACTTATATGCCGCCCACTACCCAAAGGTCTCTGGGCGGCTTCCAATCAAAGAATTAAAACAGTAAAAACATCAAACAACAATAAATAAGTAAAACAATAATAAAAACCTTATACTAAAATCATCACACTAAAATTGCCATCAGAAGACCCACAATCTAAATTGTATCAATTAAAAAACTTCTGGAACAGGAAGGTTTTTACCTGGCGCCGAAATGTCATCAGTGTTGGCGCCAGGTGGATCTCACTTGGGAGGGCATTCCATAGCTTGGGGGCAGCTGCCGAGAAGGCCCTGTGTCTGCAAGCCATCCCTCTTACCTCCTTGAGGGATGGCTCTTTCAAGAGGGCCCCCTGGCTCGATCTTGAGTTGACTTCTGAGTCAGGATAGTCTCTTGTGGCCAAATGTTCTACTGACCATCAGAAACAGAGAACAACAGAAATCAATCAATAAAATAGCCTCACCTTATGGGTTTTCTTGAGGTTAAGGAAGGTTACATTTTTCACATTGTTAAGCTGTTGAAAGTCAAACCCCTTGTGGATCTTCTGAAACCCATCTTGACAATTTGGAATTAGATTCCAAACTACCTACCTTTGCTTTCTTCAAACTCTCTCTCTCTCTCTCTCTCTCTCTCTCTCTCTGTGTGTGTGTGTGTGTGTGTGTGTGTGTGTGTGTGTGTGTTTGCAATAGCACAGAGGGGAAGAAGGCAGGCCAAGGTCAGGATGGAAGTTCACCAATACTTTGCACCCATCCATATCCGTAGTATGTTTTTTCCAACAGTTGCTAGAAGTGGTCTTTCTTCTTGATGAAACCTCTCCTGCCATACATACCTTAAGAGATTGTCTCATTACAGGGTTTTCAAGGAAAGAAAGGTTCAAAAGTGGTTTGCCATTGCCGCCTTCTCTGCAGTACTAACAAGAGTTAGCGTGCAAGATTCTCCATGAGTCTCAACTTCCAGTACCTCTGCTGATCATTTTGGAGATCATTCGGCACAAGTCGGTGGTAACCTGACAATACATAGCACCATCACAATCTCATAGATAGGGCAAATGACCAGCCAAAAGTGCTATAATAGGTAGACATGCAGGCAGAGGTCAGACCCAGAATTAGTCCTACTGATTGAAAGTCCAGCTCAGGGTCCGGCATCTAATATAGTTACAGTGGTACAATGAAGGAGGAAGAGCAGCTATTTAAATAATCAGCAAGCCAAAACCCAAAGTGGGAGAAAGAGCAGATTATTTTGTGCCATTATGAGAGATTTGAATCTGAAGGAATCAGCAAAGGCAATTTTACATGGCCGGGAGAGAAGGAGCATAATATGCTAACATGGCAGATCGGACTGTTATTAAGAGTGCAGGTACAAGGTCTGGTTCCAGAATTGACAGGACCACTCCAGCTCAGCTTCTGGATTTTTCTGGAGACACATAGCAGAGTGGTGGGAAGGAGGCATGGTAGACATGTGCAAAATAAATGGCTCAAAATAACAAATAGCCTTATTGGAGCTCAAAAGATTTCTGCCTAGCTCTTGTACCATGGAAATGGTTGGGTAGAGGTGATCAACCAGCACAATTGCTTGCCCCTCTGATTTTTGAAGATTATGTTATAAACTCCCAGTCAGCTTCATTGGGAGCGGAGCAACTGCTGAATAGTTCAGTGGTCTAGGTCTCTGGCTGTGGAGCCAGGGGTTTGATTCCCTACTGGGCCTCCTTGAGAAGCCTGGACTCAAAGATCCATAGGGTCCATCCGAGCTCTGCATTTCTAAGATGGTTCACATTTGGCTTACCTACGGACCAGTAACGCCGGGACTATTCTTGACCTTCCTACTTGTTGTGCTGTGCAGGGCTCATGGCAGGGTCATCTTTTGGGGAGTGACAAGGTACCACTCCATATGAAAATCAGATGCTGCCTGATCCATCATGTATCGATTTTTAAGGCCTGCTGAGAAACAATTTGCTCTTTGGAGTGGCAGAAGCCTCTCAGAGCTAGCTGCGCATTGAGATGCACAGCCTGCTCAGGAAAGAAAGAACGCTGGCTAGACGAATGACCTGTGGGACTGGCGACGCCCCTCTGGGCCTGTGGGGGGCCATCCATCCACCACACGAATGACAGAATTTGCCCTTGTCCTTCCTGACTTCAGGCCAGGAACTTGCACAACAGAAACAAGAGATAACTCTCCCTCTCCCTTTGTCCCTTGGTTGGAGCTTGCAGGATTCTTGCCAGACTCGCAAAGTCCTGGTGGTGACTCAGGCAGTCCTAACCTTGGTTGCTTAGGGGGCAGGGGGCTACATCCTGCCTCCATCTCTGGGTGCCATTAAGTATGGTTGGAGCATCGAGTTCAGCCCTCTATTAAGCTAGCTCTCTCTCTCTTTTTTAAATAAGATCCTCAAGTCTCTTTTACCTCAGTGAAAGCAAGATGGTGGTCCTCATAAAATGCTGCTCCTTGAACTTAACAAGAAGCAAGTTCTTTTCAGGGGGCAGAAAGTACAATACTTATTAGCTTACATTTGTCTCTCGCCTCATACAAATAATAAATGCATTTATAACCCTCAGATCTGTATACACAGTTACCTATGGGTAGTTTTCTCTGCCAACAGTAGAACGTATTTCTGAAAAGTCATATCTAGAATGGCTTTGATGTACCTTTTACATTAGCAAATGCTTTGATCAAGACAGTCCAGTTACTACTGGGCTCATCCCATGGTTTCCATCCCTAGTTTCTTTCTACCCTCCAACTTGGCCCCTTCTAGTTCTGGATGTGGACCCCACCCAGAGATTTGTAGGTAGCAAAAGCTTCTTCTGTGCTTAAAAATGGCTCCTGGGGAGGGACCTGCAGGAAAGGAAAAGCCACCACCGAGCCAAAATATGCACTTCCCACCAGGAAGGGCATAAACTGTTTACACCTGCACACAACAGGCAGATGGAGTTCTGGAACACCAGTGGAGGTCATCTGGATAATGTTCAAGACACGCATGTGCAACAGGCATGTTAGATCAGACACTTACCAAGGGGAAAACATGCCAATTATACAGATGAGATGTGGTGCAGCTCTAACAACTGAGGTGTCAGTCGTGCTGAGTCTCAACATTGTGAAAAATATGGTTTGTGAAAAATATCCCTGATCAACCCCCTTTGCCCAGAAAATGGTAGGGATGCAAACCAAGGCCTTTTCTGCAACTATAGAGATTTGGGGGGGGGGACCCTGAGACAATAGTCAGCTATACTGTATAACTTGGGACTTAAAGTGGGAGATATCATTTTTGAATCTTAAAATCAGGAACATTAATTAAAAAGTATAGATACAATCTGTAGATAAAATTAACAGATGGGCAGGGGAAAACAAAGGTTTTATCCCAGTCTACCAGGTTCTGTGAGAGGCTTTTCACTTTAACAGATTGGGTTTTTTTTTGGACCCACTAATTTCCTCTCTTTGCAAACTGTCGGGGAATTCAGTCCTGCCACTTTATGCTACTACATACGTGCAGACCAGGTCCGAGAATGATTCCAATGCTACATCTGCAGTAGCCCCTGCAGTTGGTAGTGTTGACAGAGCACAGCCTCCAACCTTGCAATCAAATGCAAAAACTATGTGTGCTTGTCTGCTCTGAAGGGAAGCCCTTGCTGGAAATACTTTTTAGATCTTCAGTGTGCATTGAAACACTCCTTTTTCATCACCAAAGCAAAGCAAAAGCAAAGTGTTCTGAAGCCCCATACCCTACAAGTAGTCTCTGGAAATATTACAGTGTTTTGCCCCCAGCAAGATCTCGGAAGGATCAGTGTGTGCATTGAAACACAGTTTAACCTGCAGTACAGGCATTTTCATCACCACCATTTTCACCAGCCATTTTCACCAACTTGAAAACTGCAAACCATTGTGTTGGGAATCCAATCACGAGCCTATGTGAAAACATTCTGTCTACTGGAGACACTTTTTTTTTTTTTGTAATGTCTGGCTTCTGGTTTTTGAGTGGTATATGAGAAAGTTTAGACTGAAAGTTTAGACTGAAAGTTGTGTGCACCATGTGGCTTCCTGCTAATATGGCTTCTTTTAGTTGCTAGCCACGGGCTTGACAGCTTTGGCTTCTGCAGGCCTGTTTGCAGTGGCTGCAGGTGCCATCTTGCGGCCAATGTAGAGATTTCAAAACCACCCTCATGATTTACAAAGCAGATGAACGAAAGCAAGGAAAACTTTCCTATGCGGGAGGAGTTTCCTTAGTTCGTGGGGATCATCTGTGTCTAGTCATGCCCTGGCAAATTTAGGGTGCTTGTGAACTTGTTTTTTCCCGTCAATGTCTATCTGAATTCAGTGCAGCAGGCCTTGACACAGAATAAGGTCGGACGTGTGGTAATCGAAAAGTAGACAAGGCTTGTTCCAGGTTGAAAAAGCAGCTGGAGAAAGCACTATTTTGTTTCAAATCCTTAAGTTCAGAATCCAGCTGTTATTAACTGAATCTGCTCACAAGGGTTGAAAATACCAAATTCTTGGTTCAAAATTCATATTAGAACATGAAAATGCGTGCTGCGGAAACCCAGCCCACCTCTCCAGTCTTCTACAAACCAGCCAGCCACAGTCCTTTCACCCTACATAGCTCCTTCCCCAAGCCACCTCACCTTCCTTAAACTTGGTGTAAACAGGGCTCGAGTTACATCTCACATTGGGTGTGATGTGCTGAGTGCTGCTGGGTGAATTGATGAAGAATAGAGATCAGCTGCTTAATTTTCTACACGCCTCACATTGTGCAGTGAGGCAATAGTCCCAGGTGGCAGACTCTGGGAGCAGCAGGGGCAGGTCTTCCCCTCTGATAATCCTTTTTCTTGGGACAACATATCTGTGCCTTTGTAGACCTTATCCGCCATGCGCCTGCTGGGTTCAGGGGTGGTGGCGAGACTTGTCCCATGGCCAGTGTTGAAGTCCAGCTCAACTGTCCAGTACAGCTAGCTTCTGGATACAGGAGAGGGAAGCCATCCTGTCGTTTGCCCCAGGCAGAAAAATGCTGTAGGCCAGCCTTGCTTAAGAAGGTTGAAAAGGACAGACGTGGTGTCTAGGTTAGAATAACTATATGTGCAGCAGCAGAAACACAAAAATATGTTGGCTGCAAAATCTCTTCTGTGCAACCACTGACGGTCCCAGTGTGTTGGCCTCTTTTGTGTTTGGCCACCAAGCCTCAAGTCTGTCTTTCCAAACATGATAATGAAAATGAAAAAGCTGAAAGTGTACAAGGGTGTCCCATCTGTACCCCTAAGCATCCCATTCATAAGGAAGCAGTCTTATTAGAATCATATCTGAAACACAGCTGCCCATACATAGTCGGCATGAAGATGCAAAAAAGGTAGCTGGAGCCTTTGTTAAAATCTGGTGGGATTGTCCTGATTGTTGAACCTTCTGAATTTATGTGGAAGGCACGCTCCATGCCACCCACAAAAAGCCACGTGGCAGGAGTTGACTGCCAAAGCTGTTCTAGGGGAAGGAGGAACGACGTGGTGTCTGGGAAAACTTTCAGGCCCATGCCAGCAAATTGCTGGTCAGACTTATGACAATGTAGGGAAGGAGGAGTGTAGAACAATGCAAGAGGAATGTGATCTGGAAGGAAACAGTGTATGCCACAGAAAGAAGATGGAACCAAAATTCAGTTCTATTAGGGCGCTTTTACACGACCTCTAAAATGCGCTGGTAACTGAAATTCTGACCAGAGATCGTGGGGGTTTGTCCCTCTTCCTGTGTTCCCATCCCTCTGCACTCCATTGTTCCTGTCTGCGTGAAGGGAGGGAGAAAAAAAGGGAGAAAAGAATGCAGGCTCACCTCCGTCTGCGTAGGGATTTTTTCTGTCTCTTATAGGGGTGGCGGGGACAAAAAACAAACAAACAGATGGCAAGGGGAGCCGGCATTCACAGCTGTACAATCCGCATTGGAAGATTTTTTTACCACTGGAGACCAGGTACTTGTAAAGTGCGCTGGGACGCGCTTAGGTGGGCGTGGTCGTACTTAATTTTTTTAAAAGTCCGGAGCTGGTGGGAAAACAATTTTAAGCTCCGGATCTGGGAGCCCTTTGCCTCGGATTTTAGGGGTCATGTAAAAGCAGCCTTAGAAACAGAACACGGAAACATCAAAGCAAAGCAAAGCGTTCTGTTATATACTTTCCCATACCACTTTGAGTAGTTTCTGAGCAGTTTTACAGTTTAATTATGCAGGGTACACTTTGCCCCCCAGCCAGCTGGGTACTCATTTTACTGACCTTGGAAGGATGGAAGGCTGAGTCAACCATGAGCTGGCTACCGAGGATTGACCCCCAGGTCATGAGCACAGTTTTACCTGCAGTACAGGCATTTAACTACTGCACCACGAGGCTCTTGTGTTGTGTTGTTGTTGTTTGTTGGAAGATCGTTGGAAGAAACATCACCAATGGGACTCTCATTCTAATGAATTATTCTAGGGATTCAAAGGCCTGGAAGCAGTAGCCAAATTGCCCAGCAGTGTCCATAGCTGAAGTCCAAATAATTAACCTTTGCAAAGTCTGTTAACAGGGTGTAAATTTAGCCTAACTGGAAGAGGCATCGTGTGGCCCAGGCAACCCAAAACCAGCTTTCGATAGCTTTGTCAATACTTGGCAGGTGGAGGCTTATTGGTGGCCTTGTGTATCAATCACAGCAGTGGCCATTCACACTCTGTAGCTTCCCCCCAACACCCAGGAGCAAACCCCGCCCCAAACAAAGAAGCGGCAATTTCGCAAAGGTTAGTTTTTAAAAATTTTATTTATAACAATATCTGTTTTTTTAAATTTTTGTTTTGTTTTTAGTTGTAAAGTAATCCGGCAAAAATTATTAAAACATTTTGGCTCCCCCACTCCCAGTAAAAGAAAAAGAAAAAAGAAAAAGGCTGAGAAGACCTCCTTCCCTCCCGCCACATGCGTGTAATTTTCTACTATAAAAGCTAGATCATCTTATTTATTTTTGATCTGTTTTCATCTTTTAAAAAAAGCATGTTGGAGAGGGAAAAAAAGTCAAAACAACATTGAACCTCTTTCCAGAAAAAGATGGCAAATCAGTTGCAGCAATGGAGGGAGGAGAAGGGCAGGGCAGGAGATGGGGACAAGGGTGGATGGCTGTTGTAATTTACAACTTGTAAACTCTGTTTAGTCTTGGATGTAGAGGCTGAAAAAGTAAAGGAAATACAATCAAAGCAATCCTCCTGGAATAAAAATCATCCCTAGAGATGAATGCTTTTTCACAAATGATGGTTAGTGTGGAGGTGAAAGAAAGCGTGGGGAGGGGGAGGCAAGGGTAGTATTATGCTCTGGTTGGTAGCACAGAAGTAGCTTAAAATCTGGATGGGAAAAAAGGGGGATTAAGGCGTTGCAAAAGAGAAGATACGATTGGCTGGATGCAGTGGAAGCAAAGGCTGTTCCTGGCAAGACGTGCTTTAAAGTCGCTGGAAGAAGGTGGTGTGTGCGCTTGTTGGGATGTGGACAGAACGCTGACACCAGTGGTTCTTAAGCGTCACCTGCAGTCCACTTTCAGATGGGATGGGAAGTCAAGGAGAAAACTATGGAGAAAAATGCAATGAGCCTTTAAAAAAAAAAAAAAGCTAACCATGACCTACTAAAACTCAGCTCCTCCTGCCGCATTCTGATAAAACCCTACCGAGGTGGTGCACACTGGAGACATGGGTAGGTGTGGTGAGATATTGCCCGGTTTCTACATACTGATTGCCACTGAAGATATGTTTTAAGGCTTCTTAAAGTTGATTACATAATGGGAAGTATATCTGAAGATTATCTTAGGAGCTGAAACACGAAAATTGGTATCCTACAGCAGTTCCAAACGTACCCTAAGATCGCATCGAATTTTGCCCAATTCAAAGAATACGGGGAAAGAGATTTCTTTTCAGAGTAAACACCAGAAAAGTTTAGAAGTAAGCTGAAAAGGTTTGCATTGGACTCAAGAAATTTCTTTTGGGATGGGTTACACTGCCCTTATCAGAAATATTTTCCTTCATTCTGAAGGCAGAAGGAATGATGTTTTATTGCCAACTAACTTTTCCAGACATCTTCTGGATGGGTGCTGTAAAGTAACAAAACACAGCATTCTGCAAACAAACAATGAACAAAATTAATGGTCCCTAGAGATGAAGATTTAAGAATCACAGGTGTATACTTGGGGTGCCCTTGCTTTGCCCAAATCACTATGAAGGTGTTATCAGACTGCTAATTTCTCTTACGGTCCACGTTCTGTCAAAGCAGAACCTCTTCCTTCTGTGTCTCATGCCTCTCTCGTTTCTTGCCCTCCCTTCAACAGAAGTGGTCTCATGTTCCTAGTGGGAGGAAGTCTGCCCCAAACACACCCCTCCCCGTTTGTTCAGCAGTGGCACCCTGGGAAGAGTGCAAAATTTGTTCCAAGCGTTTAGAAGGCTTCCGACCTACAGCCGCCTACACAGGAAGCAAAAGTGGGTTGATTTGTGCAGCGAGAAAAAGAATGCAGCCAGGTAAGACCGTGGAGCCCTTCAACCCAAACAAGGGTCTTCTGAATTTCTCCCCCACCTCCCAATGTTGCTTTTAACTCCGTCTACTCCAAAGTCCAGTGACAGAGATTCAGCGGCTGGTAGATGAAAGGGAATATACAGGTAATAATACTGCTCACATATAAAAGTAATAATCCTTCATTTGTACATTTGTACAGGACCGCTTGCTCCCAAATGCCCTCCCTAGCCCGTCTTGTCTCTTGCCATCTGGTCTCAGTCTGGGCTGGTGGGTCCATTCCTCCGTTTCCTATGCCAAGGGGGTGCCAAGATCATCATCCGCCCCTCTCGACAGCAGCTCCCGCTTTTCATCTGTGCTGGCTAGTGAGTTGCGGCTGTTGTGGGCGCCCATGTAGAGTGTGGCATACACTGGGTTTGTGAAGTTGGTGGGCTGGAGGAGAGGAAACACAAAGAGAGGAGAGTGGGCAGGAGAGCGGAGGTGGCTTCTCCGGAGATTCCTCTGGCCCCTCGTAATTGTGTCCCACAACCACAGTCATCATTCTTCCGCGTTTTCCCTCCAGGACACGACAAGAGGAGGGAGGAGCACAGTCACCCCAGAAGGCAAGGAATCCTTCCAGTTAGACTACACTTGATCTTAGCCAAAAGGCCGAGAAGTGGCTTCTCGGCCAGTTAGTCTGAGACCTACCACCCTTTATCACCCTTAATGCCACTGCATGCAACTACTCTCTAAGACTGCTGCTAGGGCTGCTCTTAATAGGGTGCCAGGAGCATACCAGCACATTATTCCAGTATGTTCACCACATCCTTACCGTAGACGACAGGCTCCCTGCAGTACTCAGCATACTGTGTTTTCCACCGCCTCTGGATCAGGGATGGGCCATGAGCAGACCTCAAGAGGTGGTTAAGACTGCAGCTCCCAGCATCCATTGCTGGCATAGCCAAAGAAAGGCTGGGACATGTAGTTTAACAACTTCCAGAGGCTGTCACTTGGTCTAAAGCGGTTACAGATTTCTTCTTTTCGTATATTCAACTGATTGTTCCCCCAGACTGGCTTAAAATGTTTCTTTTGGTAATGATACATTTCCTACTGTGCTTGTAATGCTTGAAACATGCTAAAATTGATGTATGTTCAGCCAAATGGTGTAGGAGTTACAGGGCCCGTTTACAGCCGCAAGGATGTAAGACAAGGATCATTTACCTGATCACTGTGTCCACGACTGACTGGTCATGTAGAACGCCGTATACTCAACCAATGGCCAATGGTGTTGCAGAACTTCTCTGCTGCTAGCTGCCATTATGAATGTGTGAGCACCATTTTTGACCATAGCCTTATTGTACAAATGGCGCTATATCAAGTGATCTTGTTTTCTCATTGGCACTGTTCCTTTATCCATCACAGAGTATTCAAGAACTGCCTTCTTAGATCAGCACAGAGGTCTGTCCAGACCTGTGTCCTTCCTCCACTAAAGTGACCCGCCACTTGGTCCATGGAAACCTATGGGCAGGATGTGGCACTTAAACTTAAAAACGATGCATGTCCTGCAGGTGTTTAGGGATGTGCATATGTCTGAGTGCCTTCTGAAGACCCTGAACCTTCCTACAAGTGAAGGCTTATCAATCTAAACCTGAGTTATCCTTGATGGGTAAATCAACAGCCACTTATGGATATTGTGCATTGTTTCAGCACCACAAAACAAAAGTGGGTTAGCACACTGGTACTTTTGGTTCTCACCTGGACCTCTTATTCCAATCCTGCCCTAAACTCCAGCCTCTCTTCAATCCCTTTCACCTTACAATCTATGCCACCAGATGTCTTGGCTGTTCAGCACCTTGTCTGTCCCACCTGCCAGCGTCTTCCTCCGAAACAAACCCATGCAACCGTGGGGAATTAGTCTTCCCCTTCACTCCCACTTCCAAACCTTGTCTGGGTCCAGAGCAAAGTCGGCATCTAGCAGCTCCCCCACGTCATCAGCGTCGGGGTCCCCTTCATACATCTTGTAAGTGGGATTGCCGATCTCTACATTCATGGCGCCGTTGGTCATGCGCTGGTGCTGGAACCCTTTGGCCCTGGGGAAAGGAAAGGACGGAGATCAAGAGAGGCCAAAGGCCAGCACTGGCGGGCCCCACGGTCAGGGCAATTTTGTGTCATAGGACACAGAGTCAACAGAGAAGTACAAGGGCTAGATATTCAGCCTGAAACTCCATCGTTATCTCAGGAAATTTAAATCCCCAATTTGTGCCTTGGGGGATGTTAATTTGATAATGCAAATAACAACGAGGCACCCGCCAGACAGCACTGGTGAGACACTGCATTGCTGAGTTGTTCCTGCTTCTACTGATGTTCCTTTGCAAATAGTTCCCCTCAGAATAAAAAAAAAATAGCAAAGTCAAATGAGTGGCCTATTGGCTCCCTGCCTGCCCTGAAAGTGACTCTGCATGGTGCCCACCTGTAGAGTCTGCACTGAAAACATGGGATGGCGGGTGATCTCCTGTACACGGTCACAGTGATCCTTGCCCATGACCTAAGCTGATCTGCCCTGCCCTGCCACGTGTGGACCTTGGTGACAATGAAGTGCCCCATTTGTGGGCTGGTGCTTCTTAACGTGGTCTTTGAATCCTGGGCCTGTGCATTTTAGGAGGTGGTTTGAAAATATTCTATCTAGAAAAAAATGGAAAATAGGCCCTGTCCCATTACCAGCACCACTTCCCAGATGCCTCCTGATGATTCTAGAAGCAGCCGAAAACATGTTATTGCAACAAATCATGGAGAGGGTAAAGAAAGGAAATGTCTATTCCAAATATATGTGAAAGCAATGAGAAACAGAATGGCAGTGGATTGAAGGGGAAACACAGATGAGATTTGACCCTTGTATTTGGGACACGGGGTGAGAAAGAAAACATTTAGCTTAGTTAAAGATAAAACAGAGAACAAAAGAGCCCCCCCCACACCCTGCAGTAACTTCAAAAGAATGAGGGGCACATCCACTTTGCTAGAGGCGCTCAAGGCTGGAAAATATTGTAGTTCAAAATGGCTGCCATGAAGCAACTGCCCTGCCCCCCAAATGGCTACTGCCCTCCATCTGTCTTATGGGCTCCTGAGGTGCCCTCCGGAGATTTTGGCTGGAAGAACATCTGGGAAAGGCAAGCATTGTCTTTTGAAAAGGACTGGCTCCCTGGGTTTTGGCTGGAAACAGCCCCCACCACCCTGTTCCCCAAGGCCCTGCCAACGGCCTCGGTCCCGCTGCTGATCCATGTTCTCTGCATGGATGGTTCCCAGCCCTTTCTTGCTGGCAAAGCAGAAAAGATTTGGGACTAAACTGGAGACATAAGGTTCCCCTCTGCAGGAAGCTTGGATCAATTTCCCCTTCTGATACCTCTGGTATATCTACTGGGGTAAAGTTAATTTTTTAAAAAAACTTCTGTCTGCACTCACTGGGCTGCACAGCCACATGGATGTGCTTAACAGAGGAGGATTTTGAAGAGACTTGGCCAGATTTACTCAGGAGGAGGAGGAGGAGGAGGAGGAGGAGAAAAGCAAAGCAAAAGCAAAGTGTTCTGTTTATATACCGCCCCATACCACTACCAGTAGTCTCTGGGCGGTTTACAATTTTTTAATTACAGTGTGCAGGCTACACATTCCCGCCCTCGCCCCCCAGCAAGCTGGGTACTCATTTTACCGACCTCGGAAGGATGGAAGGCTGAGTGAACCTTGAGCCTGCTACCTGGGATTGAACCCCAGGTTGTGAGCACAGTTTTAGCTGCAGTACAGGCATCTAACCACTGCGCCATGAGGCAACTAGAAAACTAAAAAAGAAGAAGAAGAAGAAGAAGAAGAAGAAGAAGAAGAAGAAGAAGAAGAAGAAGAAGAAGAAGAACTACTACTACTACTACTACTACTACTACTACTACTACTACTACTACTACTACTACTACTACTAC
Source organism: Phrynocephalus forsythii (assembly GCA_029282475.1). NCBI lineage: Eukaryota > Metazoa > Chordata > Lepidosauria > Squamata > Agamidae > Phrynocephalus > Phrynocephalus forsythii. The sequence goes on along the minus strand of JAPFRF010000011.1, from coordinate 27,248,109 downwards.
ATACCACCCAACATTTGTTTTAGTGCTTTGCTTACCCTTTAATCCGCTTCTTGTACCAAACCACCACAATTGCCACCAGTGTCACGAGGAAGAGGAGAAGGAGTGGAATGAGGATGGTCAGGGTTCCTACAAGAGGTAGAAGATTTGCTGGTCACTAAGAACTGTCCCCACGAGGATGGTCCCGCCAAGAGGAGACAGAGCCAGCCCATTGTTCCTTGGCTAGAAACATTCATGCAATCGATTCCTTCATTTGAGTAGTTCCTCTTTTCTGCACGGTGGGCGCTGACGTGTACGCATCTCTCGGAAAGAAGCTGTGACAAGCCCAGCGTTCTCCTCCCTCCCCTGCCTCTACGTTTCACTCAGCCAAGAACGTGGCTCAGGCATCTTTAAGACACCAGGCTGTGCAGCTGGCTTCCCTCCTGAGGGTTACCTGCCTCCCTCCCCCATGACACAGGGTTCTGTTAAACTGGCATCTGCAGGAATCACCTGATGGACACACGGCCAGGCCATTGGAAGCACTGCTTGATCAGTCTGGGTTCTCAATTGTTCTATGGGAGCTAATTCCAAAAATGCCCTTTGGGATGCCTTTTTCTTTGCCTTGAAGTGGCTGCCAGAGACTCAAGGTTAAATAATGCCCTGAACGCCTAGGGTGCAATGAAATTTCCTACTGCTCACACAGGGAACATGTGGCCCTCCAGCCGCAGCTGGCCCGTAATCCTCACCGTCCTTGCTAGGCTGCCAACAGATGGCGAGAGGGGCCACCTGGCCGCATGGGAAGAGCGGCAGGTGCCTCGCCCTGTTGTAAAGGATTATCCCAATGCAGGTGCACATTGGGAGGGAGGGAGGTACAGCTTGGATTTTGCCCTCGGGAACCCCAACGTCCAGGACCCCATTCCTCTGTTTGGTGTGGAGAGTCTCTCATCAACGCTCCAATGAGCCAACACTCCTGGATCCCTCCTGCTTCCTCCCCAATATACACGCCACACCCACACCACGTGCCACCCTCTACCAGCAGTGGCCCCAACTCTACATACGGTAGCTCTGCTGCTCGCTGGTTGCTGACCTCTCGCATTGCTCCCCTGTCATTTCTGGTGTGCACCTGAAGAGTGAGAAGCAAACAGGGTCACACGGGCACTGTGAGGGGCGGCTGGGATCAGCCGGAGAAACCAGGCATGCACCAAGGAACGCGCTGAACTGGCCGGAGGAGGACGCCACAAAAGTCAGGAAGGGCATTACAAGGAGAGAACGCTCAGGTCAAAATGCCAGACAGTGTTGGAGGAACAGTTGATGTGACACCTCTCCACCCCCACCCCCCAAGAGCTCACATTGGAAGGAAGCTGGTAAGAAGCTTGGCTGTTGCAGGAGGGGGTTAAGAGGACTGTGGTGCCTTCCCCCTCCCGCCATTCTTCTTGGGGTTGTGTAAAAGGAGGCATTTGAAGGATGCCTTCTGTCCACAGAGAACAGAAATGGGCATGGATGGGGACAGGGCAGGCAGGGTGTCTGTGACCCTCCGGGTATTGTTGAAATGATGTCCCAGCAGCCACAGACCACCTCGCTAATGGTGAAGTAGGACATGAGTGGAAACTCAGCAGCACAGGCTCCTCACCCCATTACGGTTTGGGAATACGTGGGGTAGGGGTAATGGGCGTTGCGTCCCCATCATCACAGGAAGCAGGGGCTGGTTTTCCCCTGCTTAATTCCTAGCCAACACCCATGGATGTCCCATTCTCCCCGTTAGTTTTTCTCCCAACTTACTGGCACTCGGGCATCAAGGTATCGGCATTCATCTTACACGTGCCCCCGTTCAAGCAGTAGTCATCGCAGGTCAAGCAGCTAGGCGCGATCCTGCCATCAGAGCAGCTGCAAAGGGAAACGGAGCCATGGTCAGAGAGGGGCAGAGCAACCCTGTCCTCCCTCCATCCTGGTGATGCCGAGGCAATGCAATTGGGGTGGGGGTGGGGTAGGGTTCCCACTGGGATCCCCTGGAGGAAGGTTTGGATACCAATTTAAGGAAGCAACACACATTAAAAGAGAAAAAAAAAGAACCGCCTTCCTGGAGCTGACCAGCTTCCCCAGCGAAGATCCCTGGCCTGGGAATCCCAGGGACTCTCTCTGTCCTTTCTCCTCCCACTAGGATTCTTGGTTTGTCGACTGGCGTGGCCTTTCCTCCCCACTTAGCCAAAATCTCTCCCTGCTGCTGTCCTTGGGCAACTGTCCTAGGCTAACACACTGGGTCTTGAAGAACGGGCAAACTGACCTGGCAGACCTGGCAAGGCAGCCCTCGGGTCTGCTTGAAAATTTCCAGAAGGGAATGATGTGACTTTACAATGCCAAGGGAGCATTGTTGCTTTATTAAAATAATTTCTTATTCCTTTTTAATTGATTTTTGATTTTTAAAGAAGCTTGTTTTTTTTTAAAGAAGAACATGGTCCCAATTTCCAACAAATGACACACCCCTTCCAACCCCCAGCAACAATATTTAGGAAATGCCAATAAACATTACTTATCGTACGCAAAAAGAATGATGGCATGATCAGCTGAAAGATTAGTTCCTAAAAACCACCCAGATGGTGGGTGGCTTTGGGACTGGCTAGGCTAGGGGTGATTACATTTATTTATCTTATTTTGTGATATCATTTATTTGCTTATTGTTTTGCTTAACCCGACCTACCAGAGTGTCGCAGGCATTCTCACTCTGGGCGGCCACATGTAGAGAGGCACAGAAAATGATCACCAGAAACTGGGCTTTCTCGGTGGTTGCCCCGTCACTATGGAATAAACTTCTGAGTGAGATTCGCCTTGCAGAGTGCCTGCTTGCCTGCCTTTAAGAGGGCTGATAAAACCTTGCTCTTTAAAGAGTGGCTTGGCAACTCTTAATTTAAATTTTTTTAAACTGGGATCAACAGAATTAGACTGCCTGCTGGTTTATGCTGTCTTACGCTATTTTTATTTAATTGTGTAATTTAACGTATCTTTTTGATTTTGTTGTATTATTGATTTCCTTTATTTTATTGTATTGTTGTAAACCGCCCGGAGTTCTTTCAGGAAGAGGGGTGGTATATAAATGCATAATTGTAAATAAATAAATAAACAAAAAGAACATCGTTATACCCTAGTTCACCAAAAAGCCACTCACTGCGATCCCTTTCGGTGTGTAACCTCTGAGCCTTGGGTCTCAGAAGCAATGGGTGGGTCAAGACAACGCACCGACCCCCACCTGTATCTCTGGGCAATCTTCTCCTGTTCCTCCTGAAGAGACACTTGGTTCCCACTCCCTTTCCTTGACTGGGTGCACCGTTTCTCCCCTATGGCTTTGCATGTCGGAGACCCCAAGCACCTTCCATCATCTTGGCTCAAAGCTCATGCCTCCCCTCTCTCTCTCTCTCTCTCTCTCTCTCTCTCTCTCACACACACACACACACACACACACACACACACACACACACACACACACACACACACACACATCCATCCCTCTCCACCACCCCCAACCACTCTGAGCGCCCACCTGCAGGTGACATTGCCGGTCTGTTTGTCGATGGAGCAGTTGCCTTTGAGACAGCGGTCACACTTGTTATGCTGGCAGCGGTCGCCGTAGTAATTGGGCAGGCAGCGGCACTGGCGAGCCCCAGAGGCTGTCAAATGGCACACGCCACCATTCTCACAGTAGCCAGGGCACAGGCCTGAAGGGCACAGGGAAGGCGTCAGCATGCACCGGAAGGATTTATTCACACTGCAGGTCGTGAACCACAGGGCTCAATCTTATCCCCACATTCATATACATCCCACTGCTGGCCCACCTGAAATTCTTCTCATTGCTCACATGTGATTACTTTGAGTCGCTTATAAAAAAAGATGTTTGATTTCTGGGGAAGAGCGCTACGCAGCCAGTCACGTGCCCGTTTTCCTACTTGTTCTCCCGCTCCTCCCAAAACAGGGTGGAAATGGAGACCGTTTCAGGGCCAGGGCTTTTCAGGGCCAGGGCGACAGCTAGTGTCATAGCCTAGCTTTCCAATCCTGAATGGATACAAGGAGAGGTGCCATGTGGCAGGGCTGGGGAGGTGGCAGGACGTAGCCCTAGGACTCAGAAGCTGAGTGGATAAGATCGGGTAGGAGTACCAGGAGCAGGGAACAAACCCACCAACTCCTTCCCATCTCAACAGCTATCGTGCCATTCTCATTAGCTTTGGGTCAATGCTGTGTGATCCCCGTGATGCCTCCAGAAGCTCAATCCAGTAAAGGCTCTTTGCCTCAATTTTGAGGGTCGTTTAACTGAGCCGGCAGCCTTCAGACAAGCTGGACTGGCACACCCATCCATCACAGCCAGCATGGAAATGGAGGATTGATGGACACTAAGTCCCAGTGTGTTGGGTGGGCACTGGAGATGGGAGAAGGAATGCTGAGCGGTGGCAGGGAGAACGCAGCAGTGCCGCTTTTGGCAGGACCGGGAAACAAGAGCTGGCAGTGCAGAAGAAGGCCAAGGGGAGGGTGAGTGGAGGGGCACCTTTTCCAAATCCCACCCTCTGCTCCCCACCAATCAAGTTTCCTATTAGATGTTCTCTTCCCCAAAAATATTTGGGACGGCTGCCTGTTTGCAGGGGCAGGAGTGGTGGTGGTGGTGGTGGGGCAGAATCGGGATTAAATCGCCCACACAATGTTTTTTTCCAATGCTGCCAAGAGGTTTTCTTCTCAGATTGGCTGGTTTTACTTTCCCTGGACTACCCTCCCCAAAATCTCCCAACTGTGGAATCGTGCTGGTTAAAAAATTCTGGGACCAATCAAAAGAATAAGGGGGGGGGGAAGCTTTCTGAAGTCCTGGTGTTTCCGCCACCTTTGGCCCCAGGAGCCCTATTGTGGGGTTGCTACTACAGGCACGAAATCGCCCCGGGGGTGGGGTGGGGTGGGGGTGGGGAGACGGCACTCACGGAACTGGCACTTGTCACCGTCAAATTCAGGGGGGCATCGGCAGTTGGGCTGGTTCCCGTGGTTGACGGTGCAGCTCCCATTGTTGAGGCAGTAGTCGGCACATGACTGCTTATTGCACTGGAAGCCGGTGAATCCATTGGGGCAACGACACGTCGGCACCCCTGGGGTAGAAGGGAGGAAAGCAGAGGTCACTCCCCGCCAGCAACCAAGCGGCTTCCTGATATGGACTGCTCTGCGGCCAACCGAAGATGTGGCAGCATCAGAGGAATGGGATCGGGGAGGAAACTTTGCATTCAGCGGACGATAACATGGCTCTGTCCCTATCAGTGTTGCAATGATTTCCCCGGCTAGAGATGCCAGGCACTTTTAATGCAAAAAAAAAAAAAAAAAAAAAAAGTAATCCGGTGATGAATGCTGCATGGTAGAAATAATCAGAGACTACCTTTTCCTACCCTCTGCTGTCCATTGGAGCCCGGGCCTGGGATCCATCTTCCAGTGGCAATGGAATGGGTGCTGAAGTGCCAGCAAGAAATGCTGAACTTGTTTTAAGCATGCAAAATTTTGCCATCCGCCCCTGCCCCCCCCATCCCCTGGCCATCATCCAGCTCTTGCCCCACTCACCGGAAAAGGAAGCCGTACAGGTACCCCCGTTCTGGCAGTAGTCAGAGCACTGGTCGTTCTGGCACTTGTCCCCGCTGTAGCGTGGCTGGCATCGACATTTGGGTTGCTTGCGGGCATTCAAGAAGCAGCTGCCGCCGTTGAGGCAAACCAGATCGCAGGTGTCGCTGGGTGGAACTAGAGCGTACACAGAGACACAAGGAAGTCAGGGCCCTCTTCTTCTTTAAGCACCGACAAGAATAATAAGTATTAGGAGCCTGCCGGTCCAGGCCCTGGGGAATTTGCAGCCCAAACATCGAGGAGGCGGCAGGAAACGGGAGAGGCAAAAGAGGGAAGGAATGCCATGTTGCCCTCTCGTGCGCGCGCACTGGGAGTGAACCAGAGACCTTTCGGCTCTACTGAAGCCACAACCTCTGAGGTAGCAAGTCAGAAAGCAGGCAGGTCAAATTGGGCAACACCTCCATGTTGGCCCAGAGAGCTGGCAGACAAGGAAGATGGAGTGGGGGGTGGGGGGCAATCAACCTGAAGAAGGACGCACAAATGTTACTTTCTTTGTGAAGGTCTTAACACCAGGGTAGGGCACCATCAGCGCCTGGAAAACTTGACCACCTTTAGTTGGAAACTCCATCTGGCCCTATAGGTTTAGGGATTTAGGACCTCTAGTCCAAAGGCAGAAATTATGCAAGCTCTAGCAAAATTTCCTTGGTGAATTCTCTCTCTCTCTCTCTCTCTCTCTCTCTCTCTCTCTCTGTGTGTGTGTGTGTGTGTGTGTGTGTGTGTGTGTGTGTGTGTGTGTCTGTCAGTTGCAGGAGGGGAGAGAGGCACACGTACCGACAGGAGACACGGAGGGCGTGGGGATGAGGACGCAGGTGCCGTTGTCTAGCCTTCTGCCATTGGGGCAAGTACACACGGGGCCGCTGGGGCTCAGGAGGCAAAGCCACTCACACTTCTTCCTGTCGCAGGGGTTGGTCACTGAAGAGCAAAGACACCAAGAATGGAGAGCTCAACCTCAGCAACCTCCCTCTCCCTCCCTCCCCATCTCCTCCCCCGTTCTTTCTCCCTCTAGGCCCCAATAACAGTCTGGGGAGGCAAGTCTGCCCTTCTTCCTCTTCTGGACTGCCACCTCCTCCCCTCACCTCGGAAGGGTCCCTCTGCCCTCTAGATCAGTAACTGCTCCAACCACTGGTTCCCTACTTTCTAGACCGCCCCCGCCCCCAGGTTCTCTTCTAGCTGAACTGCAACAGGCTACGATCTTCGGCCTAACTGTTGTTCTCCTGTTGCTTCCTGAACTGACCAATCAGCTTAGACAGAGGAGATCCCACTCAAGGGAAATCAAGTTACATCGCATCCTACTATAGCAGAGACATGAATGCAGATGGCAGATGCACAGGCTTATCTAGCCTACATCGGTGCTCTACAGTTAGAAATATACAGGGCAGCTGCATCTTGACCTAACAGAGAGATCCCTAATCGTGGCCATTTTTATGTTGTACGGATTCGCCCCATAGACAATTCTGTAAAGCAAATTTCCCCTATCTCCGGAATTTTTTATGTTGTACAGGGTCCACTGTTTGTATCTATGTATATTTCCTTTATTATTATACCCAGAAGGTGAGTTGTGACAACTGGACACATTAGATTGAAACCTTTCACTCAACAAAGTAGCTTTGTCAGTTTGGGGAAGGTTGGTAGGAGACCTTCAATTTATACTCCACAATGGTTTCACTTCATCCTGGTTTGAATCAGTTCGGTAGATGGACCATGGCCAGGGATGTGTAAAAGGCACACCTGGCTCTTCTCACACCCATTAAACATGGGTCACTGGTAGTGGCGTTCATGGTGGAGATGTGAAGTGGTCCTTTTTTTTTTTTTGGGGGAATGGATGGATGTCTTGATCTCACAAGAAGTCCAGTTGGCACAGCTCAACTTCCAGATAAACCCACCTAGAAGACTGAGAATCTTCACAGACATATTCCTTTTATTATACTCGGTGGTCTGATGTCTGTCTTTCCCCATAAAACTTTCCTACCCCAGAACTACTGGCTGCCTCCCAAGCCTTAGCTTGAGATCACTGTGATTGCCTGTTCTCTTTTGAAACATCAGACCCCAGAGAGCAAAAGAGAAGAGGACGCACTAACCATCTGGCTGCTTGTACTGGTGATAGAGGACCACGTCGGTGGCGTGGTTGAGCCCCGCCGTGAGGTTGGTGACGGTCCCATTGCCGAACTTGTGGACCTTGAAAATGCGGTTGTTGATGTAGGTGACGCCGTAAATGTAGTCCTCAAAAATGTCAATGCTGAAGGGGTGGCTGAGCCCTGGGGGGGGGGGGGGAGGATGGGCGACAGAAGCATTAGAAAGAGATCATGCAGGTCTGCCAATTGCTTGGGATACGGCAAAGAACTTGATTTGAGCCAGCGCTGCTCTGTATCTGTCCCTTGTAGGAAGGGAGGGAGAGACTAGAAAAGAGGAACAGCTCCCGTGTTGCCAATTGTGTAAGAGATACAAACGCTTTGGTCTCGTGGAAATGGCAAAAGGTTTCATGTGCTTTAAATCAAGAGGCCATTTGGGCAGGTGGAAGACCTGTCTTGCACCCAGGTAGCACCTTCTCCCCACACCCCCAAACGAGACAAAGGCATTTCTTAAGGAAGAAGAGGCAATCAGCAAGAGTGTTTTAGCTAAAAGGTCTTCCCGATTAAGCCCAAGGGGAGGCACCTGGACCTTCTGGAATGGGAAGAACTCCACCCAAAAGCTGGGAACCCAGTCAGGGGTGAAGCCATTTGGGCTACTGCAGACTGGGGTTTGGAGAAGGCTGGGTGAGGTTCTCTAACCTGGAAGTAGAGGTAATATGTAGGTAGACCCTCCATAGGAACCACGTTATTTATTTCCTTACCTTTCTTGCTGTCAATGGCCACCACAGGATCAGTGCCATTCAGCATGATGCTGCCAATCACGGAGAGTTTGGCGTCAGCCCAGTACAGGCGCTCGTTATGATAATCAACAGCTAGACCTGTAGGTAAGCAATGCGTGTAGGTGTCAACCATTCACCTGACAAAGTTCCAAAGCTGGAAGCCTCACAAATCATCACCTTTGGTCTCAAAGGATGGCCTTTCACATGAGTGTCTCGACCAGGGCCTCTTCTAGCCTGCATCTCAGAATCTGTGAAACCCTCCCCGCCCCACTTCAGGGTTACTTCCAGAGATCAAGAGCAGGACTGGAGAGTTTTGCAAAGCCCTTCTTTCCTTCCCTAATCCACTTGCCTTTGCAAAAGGATTTCTTATGTTTGATCTCCCCCTCATAAAATGCCTCTCTGTACCTAGAAATTTGGACAACAGGCACCTGCCACAGCAGACTAGCTTTCCTTTATGAAGTGCCCTTCTGATACTGGGGTCTTCCCTTCCAGGGGTCCTCACCACTGGTCAGGTTGGCTTAGGCTGAGGGGAGCTGCAACCCCAATCACCCAAAGGGTTTCAGGCAGAGGAGAGCTGCCTCAGTTCGTAACAGAGGGGCCGTTGGCCATATGGAGTACAAGGCATTTCTACCATGCACAAAGAATGTGTTGAGTACACTTTCTGTGGAGTGTGATGCTGCCTTGTGGGTGGCTGATGAGGATCTCAGCAAGGGAAAGGCGATCCTGCCCCTAGTGCCCCACTCACCTGTGGGCCACTGGATATTGTCCTGCACCAGCGTCTCCCGCAGGGTCCCATCCATAGCCGCTGTCTCAATCTTCGGGTGGTTCCCCCAGTCTGACCAATACATGGTGCTGAAAAGAGAAGCACGCTCCGTGACGCCTCTTGCAAGGAGGAGGGTGGGGGGGGGGCACGGCAAGCCAGGAGAGGCATCAAACAAGCGGCCACGGAGGCCCCGACTTACCCTCGGAGGGGATCCACCACGATAGCGTGAGGCTCGTCAATCATCCCCGAAATCAGCGTCTTGCGGTTCTCGCCTTTCATCTGGGCCACTTCGATGACGTCGCGCCCCGAGTCTGTCCAGTAAATGTTCCCGGCCACCCAGTCAATGGCAATGCCCCGCGGCATCTTCAGCCCTGAAATCTGGGAGAAGGACGAGGGAGGAAAGAGAGGGATGATCACATCGAGGTGGGCCAAGGCCTCTTTCTCAACCCCTACCTTCCGGGTCCCAGGGCAGCCTCCTGTGCTCTCCCGCAAAGCCTCCCAGCTAGCTGCCCCCTTACATTGAGGTGCGTGACTCCGCCGTCAATCTGCCGCCGGCTGCGACTGGAGGGGCTCGAGCCCGCTGAGGAGGGCAGCTCGCGGTAGGAGATGCGCCCGGTGTGCCAGTTGGTCCAGTAGATCTTGTTGCCCTTGACGTAGATGTCCATGGCCGCAATGCGGACACTGTCGTCCCCTTGGAAGGCCGGCTCGTAGGCCGAGTTGGGGTTGAAAGGGTACATGCTGCGGATCTTGTTGTCGTCAGCAATGTAAAGTATCTGGTACTCAGACCCTGGGCAGAAAGAGACGGGGAAAACATCCAATAGACACATCAAAATAGTTCTTCCCACCAACGGGAGGAAGCAGGGTGACACAGTTGTCTGGCAAAAGAGTGGTACGAGACGTAAAGGACTGATATGGTTGTTTCCCAACCTTCTGGATAATTTTAAGAAGGAGTGCATTCACACATTACTGCACTTGCTAGGTCTGCAATCTGGAGTCTGTGCATGTCCGGAGCTTCCTCCAACTGGGAGGGATGAAGCTCCAGGAGTGTGAGTGTTTGATAGTCAACAGCCGGGAAACTTAGGCCCTTTGTACACGACCCCTAAACTCCGCCGCAAATGGCTCCCAGCTCCGGAGCTTAAAATTGTTTCCCCCACCAGCTCTGGAGTTTACAGATAATTAAGTGCGACCACGCCCACCTAAGCGCGTCCCAGCGCACTTTTCATGTACCTGCTCTTGGAGGGTGAAAATCACCAAATCCGGATGTAATCGGGTGAGTGTGGGCTCTCCTTGCTTCTTTATTGTTGTTTTTTGCCTCCCGCCCCTTTAAGAGAAGGAATGCGGCTCGGGGCGGCTTGGATCGGCAAACGGAGGTGAGCCTGCATTCTTTTGTCCCTTTTTTATTCCCTCCCCTCACGCAGACAAGAGCAAGGAAGTGCGGAGGGGTGGGGACGCAGGAAGAGCAACGAACCCCCAAGATCTCTGGTCTGAATTTAAGTGGCCAGCGGATCTTAGGGGTCGTGTGAAAAGGCCCTGAGTTATCCTAATGCTCTTGCTCCGCTGGCTATGTCAAGTCCTTAAATTTTTGTTTCGTAGAAGCACATGTTTTGGTGCATTTCCTTTGGTTTTACTTAAATGTTGTTTAGCTATGAAATGTATTCACTGCACCTGATACAAAAACCACAAAGCTGAAGTAATGCTAGAAAAGCAACAGTACTAACACATCAAAAGAAAGGCAAGTCACCTCTGATCCTCCAAATAATTTGGATTACAACTCCCACCGTCCCGGGTCGTCGGCCCTGCTGGCTGAGATGTCTGAGAACTGATGCCCCAAGCAGCAAGAAACAAAGTCTCTCCACCTTTTCTCCGAAAGTTAAACACACCCAAACAGCAAGAGGCTAGGACCTACTGGATCATCTCTTTGACACATAGGAGATTAAATGTCTCCTGAACAGGCACCAGAATAACTTGGGGGCTCGGAGGAAGGCATGGAATTAGAGGTGTGCCTTAGGCAACTGGTGCATCTCATCATCAGCACAAGGAATAAAGGACGGGTCCACCGTAGCATCAAACATGGACTTCAAGGTGTCCATTACTCATTCCCCTGGAATTCAACCATTTGAGTTTCTTTAGTGGTGGTCAAGGAGCTGGGATTTTCTCTGTGTCACACAAAATGTAAGTAGGTTCCCTTCACCAGCCAAGGGCCTCAGCTACCACAGGACCCCCCCCCGTCACTTTTATCCCTGCTTCTACGCCATGGGCCAGTTTAAGACTGAATACAATTTCTTTCCCCCACAGGGCAAGAGGAAAAAGGAGGCAGAAGCAGAGACCCGAGGGAAGAAATGCTGGAAGGTGGGTGGCATGCCAAGCCATTCCTTATCCTCTGTTCTAAACCATGTCCTGGGCACCTGTGCAATGTTACACTTCCTGAGCGATCGAGTTCTCCCCTCGTACCTTCTGCCTTGCACATCTGATGGGTCTTCATGAAGTTCTTGGCGCACGTGCACAGGTGTGAGCCTTTCGTGTTGTTGCAAAGCTGGCTGCACGTGCCAAATGTCAGGCATTCGTTGATATCTGTACAGATCAGGGAGACAAAGAAAGCACGTTACTGGATCCTTGCGCCAGGTGGTGTGTGTATTCCAGACCATCGTTTCCTGCTGTTCCGGCAAAGTTATGGACCAAGGTGCTTTCACAAAATACTTTTTCTACCTTGCTGCTGGTTTGGGTGAGTCTTTCTAAAGTTATGCCAGCAGCATATGGGGAAACTGGAAACAGTCTTATCATTCCCAGAGGCACAATGTTTTCATAGTAGAAATATTTATGGCTATTATAATCACCTATTAGGATAATGTCTGTGATATCACTACACTCCCCTCTGGCTTTTGTCCCGTTTTCATCTTTATTGGGGCAAAATATTAGTACATGTGTGTCCATTACATCCATGTATGGCAGAGGTGGGTGACTGTGGCATTCTACATGTTTTTAGATCGCAACTGTGATACGTCTATGCATTAGCCACATTGAACACAGCCGAGCTGGAGGCGAACAGACCTGCTTCCACACAAAAATGGGTTCAATTAGATCTCTTAAATAAGCAGAAAAGAGATTCTAGTGTTCTAGTAGAAAGTTAAGTGGAACCTTCTAATCCAGAGCAAAAGGGTAGGCTAATGTTCTCCTCTAGGCATGGTTTGTGTACATAATTCTTCTAGAGAACTTTGTGTGAAAAACACAATCAGCATAGAAAAATTCATTTAGGTTTTCATTAGAAGATCCACCAACAGGACAGGATATTCTGTTCTCTGCTCAGTCAAGTCCCTTCCCTCCTGTGTCTCCTCCTTATTCCTTCTTTTGTTCTTCCAAACAATCATTTATATGAATCTGGAAACAGGGCCTGCTTTTTAAAAATGAAGTCTCCACAGGTGTCGTGAGAAGGTGTTCTCCCGTCTCTGCTATTGTATTTGTCAAAATACCTCTAAGCCCTCCTGTACAAACAGATCTCAGATAACGGACCTCCGTGAAGTACCAGCAGCAGCCAGAAGCGCATTCGTTGTCTCAAAACATTTTCTCTTCCCCTCCTGCCCATTTCCCTGCCAAACAGGTGTTAATTTAGCACTTTCGAGTGGATTACAATGATGGACTTGTCGGCAACCACTAGCGTTAGCCAAGAGAGCCGGGACAAATAATGTGAAATTTAAAGAGAGGCTTCAATTGCCACTCCTGCTCAGTGTCTGGGCAGAATGCCAAGGTCATCAGCTTGCTTGATGATGCCCATCAGCATCCTTCTTCTTTTTTTCCCTGGCTGGCAGGCTTCGTGCCTTTCATCAGCCACAGGCAGGTCCCTCCTTGGCTCTTGCTGAATGGAGAGGGAGCTGCGTGCCCTTCCTTTCTTTCTTTAGCATACTGGCAAATCCTGCTTCTCCTTCTAGATGTACTGCCAAAGCCAATAACACGTTAAAATCACCACCACCCACAAATAATGGGACACTGACTGGTAAAGCTTTAAACAGCAAGTGGTTATTTCAAGGGGCTCTTAGGATAAAAGAACAACCAGTGGAATGTACTCTTTCATATTTTGGGGATTGCATCTTCCAGAATTCTCCAGGAATTCCTCAGAGATTGTCCTGGGAGGTGCAGCCCAGAAATGCAAGTCTGCGGACCAGCTTTCCTTATCACCCTCACCATCATTGTCTTCTCTGTTCTGTTTCTATTTTCAAAAACAAGGAAGCTGCTGCAGTGCTATCTGGGAGCTGAGGATCTTCCTGGAGTTGTAGTTCTTTGAGAAGTGGCCTAATACACAGGGAAACTACAACTCCCAGCATCCTCCACATCTAGGAGGGCCAACCCCGGCTTGTTGCTCAGTTGGCCCTGCTGTCACATGACTGGCCTGCAGGGCAGGGAGGATGCTAGGAGAAGGGGGAGCAGGATGGAGCAGGAGGCTCCAGGGATGAGGAATGGCCCACCTCCTACTGAGCTGTGGGTTCTTGGTGAGTGCCTAAAAATGCCAGCCCCTGGCACTGGCCCTGCACCGCCTAAAACATCTACACTGCCCGGGCACAACCAGAGGAGAAGCATGGTGCAACTGCCCTGATTTAGCAAGAGCAAACTACCCATTTTGATTCTTTTGTGACTGTGAAGACGACCACCTGCCTTGTGAAGGCCACTGGAAACAACTCCGTGTGCCATTCCCCCACACGGCAGCCGTGAAGGATATACAGCCACTTCCGGTGTTGCACTCGGAGCTTCCCTGGGGAGAGTTTCCAGCCCAGTGACAGCAATCATGGCAAAGGAGGCCCCCCTGCACAAAGTGTGGATGCCATTTTGCCCACTGTGCCCACTGCTGGAACATCTGCTACGCGGCTCCTGTTCTCAGCAGCCTCCATGAATAAAGCGGCCATAAAGACCGGCAAAGAGGAAAAGCAGAAATAAATTTCCTCAAACAAGCAGCAAAAACAGCTCGTTTACATGGCACATTTTAGAAAAGCTACTTGGGAGGCAAAACATTGCGAACTACAGAAGCTGCATCTTTTACACTGGGGGAAAAAGATGCTATTGACCTATCTTCACACACTGGTGGATCTGAGGAATCACAAGAAGTCCAGATTTTGCTTTTCACTTATAGAGGATATAGCAGAAAGATAGATGAAGCCTGATTGGTCACCTAGTTTTTGGAGCAGAGACCAAATTAAGATTTTTTTTTGGGGGGGGTGAAATACTGTGGAATAATGAGAACCGGACACATCTGCCACATCCTCAGTTGATTACAACATTTAAAGCAGTGATGTCAAAGAAAGTAGATCTGGGATTAATAATGGATTTCTTAACTCTAGTAAAAATGCCATATTGGAGAAAAGGGTTATTCCCCATTTCAACAGAACTTTTAAAAAACTAAGAATATGAAACCTGACTCCTTTAAAAAAATTTGCCACACATAATATGTAGAATTGTGGCTGTATCAATGAATGGGGAAGAGTTCTGCAGAAATGGTGGTCAAAGCAGATCCCACACATTCAGAAACAAAATGGGATTTTGACAAGAGCGGTTATTGTCCAAGGTGAGTGGTCAGACTCTGTCCTTCCCCCTCCCAAGGGGGATCCACATCCCCAGATCCCCAGAGCCTTTCTGGAGCCTGTACTAGGGTAGGTCAACCACAGCTTTCCAGAGGTTGCCAGACTGGAATTGTATCAGTATAATCTCAGTATAATCTCAGTATAATCTCAGTATCACAGCCAGTGTAAGAAAGGGTCAAGGTGAGCCATTAACCTCTGGCAGGCTACAGGTTTCCTACTCCTGGGCAACACCATACAGCTTCCATTGCTACAAAGCCACATCCACCCAAGTTAGATCTGGAAGCAAAGTGGTTGCCTTGGAAAGCTGTATGTATCACTGAAACGATTTTGGAGGTCCCTTCCACAAATCCTGCGAGGAACGCTGGAGGAACAAAATGGATCTGGACCAAAGCTGGCGAAATCAGGGTGTGCATTTAAGCCAGCTTGGGGGAGGGTTGGCGAGAAAGTGTTTGGCCTCTCGCCTGACACATGGAAGGCAGGCCAGAGCTACATGTTGCGGCTCATGACGGGCGTCCCTCTTCTTGGCCCAGTACCTTGGCAGGCATTCTTGTCCTCCACTTTCTGGAAGCCGCTGCGGCAGGTGCAGTACACAGATGTGGCGGTCTGCATGCATTTTGCTTCGTCACCACACATGGTCACATTGGTGTGACAGCCATACATCTTGTGATCTGTGTGCAGAAAATGGGAATGGACAAATCCTGCATCAGACAGCGCCACGGAGAGAAGCAGATGAACAGCTAGAGCACACTAGTGACATCTCAAGCTACATACCGGATCAGGCCCGGCTTAAAATACTCCCCTTTCCCGTGCATCGCTAGCCCCCCCTCCACAAATTGCCAACTTGTGCTATTATCCAATGTTTGTCGGGACTTCTGTGATTTTTATCGCCTCACCTCTCAAGCAGTTGTCCTCATCAGAGCCATCTCCACAGTCGTCAAAGAAGTTGCAGCGACGCTCGGCGCTGATGCATTTCCCATTTTTGCAGAGAAATTCGTTTTTCTCGTGGCTGCAGCTCCTGGGCCTGGTGGTGGGCGAATCTGCAAGGTGCCAGACGTACCAGTGAACAACTGGAAAAGCACACTACGTGTTTTAAAAACTCCTTGACTACTTCTTCTTTTTTAATTTCACTGTCCTTCTGTCCAAAAGAGCAGAATATTTACTATATAGCATGGATCCAGGGCAGGTCTTTCAGTCACCAGGGATGCTGTGACAGAAGAGGTTCTGTCACGTGCCTCTTGCCGTTCCCTTGCTACACTTTGGTAGTCTTGGGAATTGACTACTGTAATGCACTCTATGTGTGGCTTCCTTTGATTAGGGGACTCAACAAACACCAATGTATTTCTCTGATATTGGCTGCCTTGCACTAGTCTTTTTCTGTTAATGTCTATAGCCGTCACCTGATTTTATTTTATATTTAATTGTTGTTTGGTGAATTACATGTTCATATTGTTTATGCAGCACACCATACAGAGTGACCATTAGTTAGACAGGCAGTTTAGAAGATCAACTGATCGATTGATTGATCAATCCATGCAGAAACGCAAGGGGCAGTTTAACAAAACCAAACCTACATCACACCAGAATGCTTCCAGTGGTGGGGTCTCCTTCTTTGGAGGTTTTTAAGCAGAGACTGGATGGCCATCTGTCGGGAGTCCTGTGATGGGGGTTCCTGCATGGCAGGGGGTCGGACTGGGTGGCCCTTGAGGTCTCTTCCAACTCCATGATTCTATGATTCTATGAATCCATGCACCAAAAACGGGACTCAACAACCAGAAGAGCTTGGGAAATGCTGCTTTGGCTGTTGTTTGCCTATTGGCTTCTCCTGCCATCCAGGAGTCGTGAGTATTCGCCTGAGCAACCTAGGAAGGGACGTGTGACTTGAGCACTTGTGGGGTGGGTGATCCACTGGGGGAGGAGCTTGCCACAATTCTGCAGACCTCTGGGAAGGAGAAAAAGGAGGCAGTGGTGTCAGGAGCCGGAACGGGCACTCACCACAGAACTGCTCGTCTGTGCCGTCACCGCAGTTGTCGATGCCGTCACACTGGCGGCCGATCCACAGGCACACGCGGTTGTTCTTGCAGCGGAATGGTCTGTTGGGGGGACACTTGAATTTCACTGCAGAAGCAAACAGAGATGAAGGGCCAGGGTGAGGAACAGAGGCAGCATTCAGATTCAGAATGGAGAGAGAGAGAGAGAGAGAGGGGAGAGAGAGGATTTTTCAACACTTGGTCTCAGCTGGTTTTCTCAATGCTTGGAAAAAAATTTTCCCATGCTCTTCATGAGAAATCATCAAGAAATGTGGACACATTAACTTAAGACGCTGCTCCTGATTCGAGTCAGATACCACGCCATGTGCCCAAGTCCGTCACCAACTGGACCGCAATCCGTGACTCTGGCTGCAGTCCTTCCTAGCGAGGCTACCTGAATAAGCCTTTGCCATTTGAACCACATGAGAATGGTGTGTGTGTGTGTGTGTGTGTGTGTGTGTGTGTGTGTGTGTGTGTGTGTGTGTGTGTGTGTGTGTGTGTGTGTGTGTGTGTGTGTGTGTGTGTGTGTGTGTGTGTGTGTGTGTGTGTGTGTGTGTGTGTGTGTTTGCTGGGACACTGCTCTTCACCTTCTCTGAACTGCCCAGTTGTGTATTTGGAAAATAATTCTGCAGTGCTCATACAGAACAGGGCCACTAAGTTTTCTGGCCATCATAAATAAGGAGGTAAGCAGATCCCATGAATAATGAATTGTAAAAGCTTTGTGTGTAACAAAAATGCTCAGCAGTTAGTAAGAGGAACAATACAGATGGCCCAAATCAGGGTTGCCCTCAATGTTAGTCAGTGAGGGGGCTTTTTTAAAGCCACCTATTTGGGTCTTCGTGAAAGGATAAGGAGCTGCTAATTTTTAAAATTAAACACTGATTTATACTTATGTAATGAACAAATACATTTTTCTTCCCAGGAGCTGAAGGACAGAGGCAAGATTCTCCCACAACCCTGTCGTTACTGTCATGGCAGCCCTGTGGGGCAGGAGCGCCATCAGGTCCTCAGATTCCCTCACCCCCCACCAGGCCTGAGGGCAGCCTGCCGTGTACTCCCAGCAAAAGCCAAGGCAAGAGACTGGAAATGGAGGGAAAGGGACGTGGGGCTCTTCTGCTACAGGTAAGCAAACCCTTGGAGCATTTCAACCAGTCTAAGGTGGGAAGGGAGGGCAGGTGAGCCTGGTGGGGGTGGGGGTGGGGGTGGGGTGGGGACTAGGACACTCACAGCACTCCTCGGGGTTCTCATCTGAGTTGTCGCCACAGTCGTCTTCGCCATCGCACTTCCAGGCCAGCGGCTTGCACAAGGTGTTATTACACTGGAACTCATCCAGGGGACAGGTCCGCACTGTGAAAAACAAGTGCGAGCTTGTGGGTGACCAACAGCCTCCCTGGGACCTGGGAATACAAGGCTACGTGGGCAGAGTGCTGTATCGGAGCCATGAGTAAAGGCAGAGAGATGACCATCGCAGGCACAGGGCAACCCAGACGCAGCCCCTCCCTCTGACCAGGTTAGGGTTGTGGATCTGGCAGCCCCGGGACAAGCCCGCTGCTGATTCCTGCCATATTCCTCGTACCTTTTCAAAAGATTTATTTTGGTCTAAACCTCAAAGGAGCAGCAGTCTAGAAAATCTAGCCACCCTTTTCAGTTTCTACAAAGCTACCAAATTAGTCCTGCTTTGGAATCGGGCGGGGGAATCAGATGATGCCCAGTTCTGCTTGGAATGAAGAGCTGCCATCACCGTTGGCTCAACTTGCCAAGATCTCTTGGTGGACAAAAAGAACCACCAGTGAACACTTTTGGCGCAGCCACCACCACCCCCATATGAATTCCAAGGAGTGGCTAAGAAACCCCTTTAAAGGTGGCTTCTGATGCCTCCTGCTGCTGTCGGCTAGCTCCTCTCCCCCCCCCACCCCCATTTTTTAAAAAGAGTGTAACAAAGGGACTTGATCATTACCCCGGGTGCCACAGTCCTCCTCGTCACTGCCATCCATGCAGTCTGCGTCAGCGTCACAGCGCCACCGTAGCGGGATGCAGTGGCCACTCTTGCAGTGGAACTGGTCTTGATCACAGCGTGGCTTGCATTCTTTCTGTAGAGGCATGAAAGGGAGAGAGGAAGGCAGACCGAGTTATTGAAGGCCCAGTTGGCTTTTCAGGTCAGAAACGAATAACGACCTGACCCATCGCAGAAAAACGAAACAAAACGGAGCGGACCTTTCCGCTTCATTCCGCTTCATTTTTTGTTTTCCCATAGGAATACATTAGCAATGCATTCCTATGGTAAAGATTTCCTTCCACCCCCAGCAGGGAAGCAAGCGCCTAGCAGCTGATTGGCGCTGGCTTGAAGCCAGCGCCCAACAGCTGATGAGCACAGGCTGGGGGAAGATTTAAAAAGCCCGCTCTTCCCCCATCCCATCAGGTGGGAGGAGAGAGCGGGCTTTAAAATCTTCTCTCCCCCGCCCCCGAAGCTAGCACTGAGTGGCTACTGGGTGCTGGCTCTGGGAGGGGGAAAGTGGGGGAGAGAGCACGCTCTTCTTCCCTCCACCCTGTGTGGTGGTGGGGAGAGCGCGCTGTTTAAAATTGTTTCCAGACTCCTGAAGCCAGCACCAAACAACTAGTTCGGGAGGCTGGAAACAAGTTTAAACAGCGCTCTCTCCCCACCACCACATGGGGTGGAGGGAAGAAGAGTGTGCTCTCTCCCCCACTTTCCCCCCTCCTGGAGCCAGCGCCCAGTAGCCGCTCAGTGCTAGCTTTGGGATGGGAGAAGATTTAAAAAGCCTGCTCTCTCCTCCCACCTGATGGGGTGGGGAAAGAGCAGGCTTTTTAAATCTCCCCCCAGCCCTCCCCGCGGCCGTGGGATTGTTCTCCTGAACAAACGAATACGAAACGATTTTTCTAAAAAAATCGTTTCGTATTAAACAAAAATAAATGGGGGCCAGGGCACGAAAAACGAAACGAAACGCCCTTTTGGCGTTTCGTGCCCATCTCTATTAGGCAACGTACCGAGAGACAGCATGATGATCTAACTCATGTACAGTAATAAGAGTAACTTAGTTTAAGAGTGTTTTGCAAGACGAGCAAACATTTCTTCTAAATTTTGCCTTGATCAACAAGCAATGTCTTGATATACAAGCACTAGAGCAAGTCACATGATCACAAGTGAGCCAGTGGTGGCTCTTTCTTTCTCTCCCTGCTTGTTTGCGGGTGAGTGTCTGGAACATTCCATCTCAGGCAGCCTCCAAAGCAGAGGGAGGAGAGAAGAAGGGAGGTCTCCCTTGCACCAGCCAGGAATGATTTCAATGAGGAGTACAGTGTTAGGGAGTTGTTTTATTCTTCTTTGTATTTAATTAGTTTTCAACATCCTTTCATTTTTAAAACCATTTCTAGTCATGAGGCAGCTAGTCAAGTGTGTATATGGCTACAGCTTGCATTTTATTATTGTCATATTAAAAACACAGAGTAAAATCCAGTTATTAGTCCCAAACAGAGCAGATTTCACAGTCAGGTATCTAAACCACGATGTGGATGTGGACTTCTAGCAAACTTCTTTTGTGGGTTTTCACATTTTGTGTGTACGCATTATGTGGTCTGTGGGCCCCTGGAACGAATCATCTGAGTTTCCATTATTTGTTATGGGGGAAAATTGCTTTGATATAAGAGTGCTTTAGTTTACAAGCATGTTTCCAGAATGGATTATGCTTGTAAAGCACAGTATTACTCTACCAACATACTACTTAACTGAAATTCCACAGCAAATGACATTTCTTCTGAGCTCTCTGTGGGCAGTTCCTTGGGGTTGGTTGCACTGCCCACTCCCAAACCATTTTCACCAACAGCTGCCAAAATTGCTCCAAAAGTACTGAGATTATGCAGGGAAGTGGGGCACGGCGGGAACCACCCCCACCTCTCATTCTGCAGCAGAACCATGCACCAGAATTGTCCTGTTACTATATTATGAACAAAATTAAAATGCATTCTGTATTAACTGATTCTTTTTCACTGCCAGTATTTGTTATTTGTAAAGAACTGTCAATCTGGTGCAGTTTAGAAAGTGTTGGAATGCAAATCCTGTCCACCCCAGTCAGAATAGCTACTGGTCAGGGAAGATGGGAATGGTAGTCCAGCAAGATATGAAGGGAACAACGTTAGGAAAGGGTCTTATAAACTCTTTTCTACTCAGCTATTTTGTTTTATCCTGTGGTGTGTTTTTTTCTGTAGGCCCTCAAGTTTACCAACAGTAAGCTGTCCAGAGGCAACTGACTGGTCACTTAACCAACATCAGGTTTCTAATCAGTGGGTCGCCATGTGGCCCTTTGACATTTTTCACATCTGTATCTGCTCCATTGACTTCTGCAAAACCAGTAGCCCAGGGTGCACCGCCCTCACTCACCCTGTCCGTGCCTCCTGTCCTCCTTACCTCATCCGAGCCATCAGCGCAGTCGTGGTCTCCATCGCACTTCCAGCGGCCAGCAATGCACCGCCCGTTAGCGCAGGAGAACTCGCTCTCTGAGCAAGGCCGGGGCTCTGGAGCAAGAGGGGAGGGGGAGAAAGGGATGAGCGGGTGAGCGGGAAGAACGCCACTGAGCACAGGAGGGGGAAAAGGCACCTGCAAACGGTGCAGGTCTCTCTCTCTCTATGGGGGGGTTTCCCCCTTCCTCCCCCCCCCAGTGCATCAATGGGCAAGAGCATAAGCAGACGCCTTCTCTGGATAAGAGGGCACTCTTGATTTCCGACATGGGAAGGAAAGAGGACACAGGAGAAGCCACAGAGCAACTGAAGGGAGAGTGGGGCAAAGCGGGGGTGGAGGAGGAGGAGAAAGGCTACCCATCATTGTTCCTAGCTGCAGTCCCATCTGTCTTGACTTTAGCAGCCTAATGCTGATTCAAGCCATGGGGTGGGTGGGTGAGGCGCCACTACTGCCTGAATAATCTATTGGAAACCACACAGAGATCCAATCAAGGTCTCCCTTCAGCCCAACCTACATCTACAGAGCTTCCATGTACAAGGGGATATAGTATCATACCACCTGTGTTACCCTTTCACTGCTCAACTGACTTTCATTGTGGAAGGCAGGAAAATCGCCCCATAGGTGCCACACTGTGAATGTAGGGCGAGTCAAGGAGGAGACACATACAGCTGCCATCTTCACCAGCAGCTCTGCCTCTGACCTATGCTGGCAGGTTTGGCACACAACGTATGCCACGGGCCACCTCCCAATGACACCCCGTTCTCGTAATTCTGTCTGCCTCTCTTTTGTAGCCATCGATGCCCACAGCCTTCTATTGGACCTCCAGGTTTTCTCATGAGCTGCCGCACCCCACATCCGCTGGCGAAACACAGATTCCCTAGGGCAGGCATGTCCAAACTTCGACCCTCCTAATGTTTTGGACCACAAATCCTAGAATTCTAAGCTTAGGCTGCCAATGACAAAGGACTGTGGGAGTTGTGGTCCGAAACATCTGGAGGGCCAAAGTTTGGACCTGCCTGCCCTAAGGACAAACTGGAGGTATCTCTGAAAAGCGGGTACCACCATGTAGGAAGAGGACAGGATCCAGCCCGGTTTGTCCTGCCAGAGGGGCTGAGAACAGGGGCAGCTGACTGGGAGCAAAGCAAGGAGAACATACAGAAAACCCACTCCCTTCCCCTTCTCGGCTGAAGCAGGATGGGAAAGGAGCTCAGAAGGCCCACCGAGGTCCCCAGCTGCTTTCCCCCGTTCTCCCCACAGAATTAAGACTTTCAGTGAGGAAATATGTATATTGAGGAAATATATATATTGTGAGGAAATATATATATTGACAGAAACCTACCTCTGCAAGCCCCGATACGACAGTGTGAAAATGGAAAAAAACATAAGATGAGGTGAAATGGCACAAACTCAAATTACACGACATGGCTTTTAAAAAAACAAAACAAAACAAGAAAACCCCAAAACAAAGAGAGCCAAGCCAAAAGAAAGGCACACTCTTAAGTCAATTGAAGGAAGGAGGAAAAGAGAGCAGGGAATTGAGAAGGAGTGGCAGCCACCGTGAAAACCACAACCCTCTTACTGGTCATCTGGCCTGACCTGCAGCTCTCTTGGCTTCTCGTGAGGTTGAAATACTGCCCACCCCCCACACCCCCTCGATTCCGGTTCCTGCCAGAATGACTGTGATTGTCCCACGACAGGCTCACTGGTCATCTGGGAGTTTTAAACACTGGCCAGCTCTCTTGATCCTTCTGATCCAGAAGGCCTGGCACCAAGCCATGGCAGCTGATACTACTGTCCCGTAAGAACCATCTGCATCTGCTAAAAGCTCATTTCTCAAACCCCCTCCCCACCGCCAGAGGCTAATGGGAATCTTTGGGACATCTCAGCATCAAACCTTGTGTGTGCGTGTGTGTGCGGATGTTATTCTTTTGTACTACAGCCCTCACAATGATCCATCTGCCTATTCTGTCAGTCACAGGGAGGAGAAGACAGATTGAAGCCCACGGAGACGATGTGCAGCAAGACAAATTAAATTTAGAGGCACAGAAAGTGGAGAAAGTGCCTCCTTGTTTAAATGATTTTTTTCCCACCTATCAACCCCGGCACGTCTGACTGAGAGTTCTCTGATGTTTTGCACCTCTGAAGGGATGGTTACAATTGGATAGAAAGACAATTTATCGTGGTACACCCTATGGTGTTCTCGGATTAATCCTGCCCCAGAGTGTTTCCGCATTTGCCCACTCATAGGTTAAAATGGCCAAATGGAAAAAAAAAAGAGTATGTGGACACCTGGTGATTCCCGGCAGCTACTATGAGTTGAAACAGGTGCAGGATATCTCGTGCAGGTGGTTTACCTTGCTGCCTTTCTTGCCAGCAACACCTATTTTGGGACGGAATGCCAAGAACAAACCTACGCTGTTTCCCACCCTGCCTGCCAACTTTCTACAAACTTTTAACATAAGGCGGAAAGGAGGCACATACTGCAGCTCTCCTCGTCTGAGTTGTCTCCGCAGTCATTGTCGTAGTCACACTGCCAGCGGCCCGGCACGCAGCGGTTGTTCTTGCAGCGGAACTGGTAGGGCTCACAGGTTCGCTCGTCTGAAAAGGAAGGACCCAGAGCAGGGAAGAGGAAAGAAGGAAAGAGGAACAAATAAATAGCATCGGTGCCTGAAGAACAGCATATATACAATGCCATGCCTGCACCCCAAGCACACAGAGCGGCTTTACCATCAAGGGGGAGAAAAAAAGGCAATCTTCATGTCAAATGCTGAGCCTGGCTGGGTGTGGCAACACACAATAGGAATATCTGGGAAATCTCAAGGTCTGAGTTTATATAATAAAGCCAACTGTTTTACAAGAAACCCTGTGTTGATGTCTGCATGGCTACAATAGCCATCCCACCTGGAGCCCAGGAGCCTAGAGGCAGAACACTTATGCCCAGCTTCACATTTTATATTTTTCATGCACATGTCTGTGTTGTTCATACTGGTCAGTTGCTTTCTGCATGTTTTGTTTCTCTCCCCCGCTTTATAAACAACACAATACTTTTAAAAAAGTATCTCAGATTACCTGTATTTCCAGTCTATAAGGCGCCCCCATGTATAAGACGACCCTGCTTTTCCAACCCCAAATTACTGTTTCGCAACCATGCGGTACTCTCCTGGGCTTACTGCCATGTATAAAACAACACTCAATTTTCAGTCTAACATAGACAAAAGTATAGTTTTATACACAGAATTGGGAGTGATCACTCTGTGCTATGATCATGTCTCTGGGTACCCCAAGGAGAGACCCACTGAAGCCCTGACTCCAAACAGTTTGAATGCATCTTGAGAATAAAGCAGCTATCCAAGGTAATCTCCAAGACCTCTGATCTTCTTTTCAACAGGAGGTACGAGCGGGGCTAGAGATGAGTAGAGACAGACCAATCTATTAATGTTTGTTTTGCTCTGCTCCCAATTGCTTCAATCTTCAATTTGTTCCACCCCCTTTCTTCGTCTCTTATTTTCCAGAATTCACACAACTGCATGTTTGAATTTGGTTGTTTATTTCTCCTCGTACACCATCTTATACCCAGTTTCCTCCAGTACCCCGACTGTTGCAAGCAACTCCTCCAAATTCCACGTTTTCCAGTCATTTTCATTCACATAGACATTGGGTCGCCGCTTCCCTTTAAATGCCTTGCGAACGTCAAAGAAGTGGGAATACCCAAGAGGTCAGCTGGTGTTGGTTTGGAAATGGGCCAGTTTGCTTTAAAATGTGAGCCAAGCAAACTCTTTCCTATCCCTAATTTACACCTCTCCGGGTATCTTGCAAATGTCCTGCTTGGAAGCAAATGGCTACGACAGAGCTGGAGCCTCTCTTAGCCCAGGTGGGCAGCTGCCTGCGCCATCAACTCACCACATTCTTCCTTGGGTTCATCGGAGCCATCTCCGCAGTCATCTTCACCATCACATTTCCAGCGTGCTGGGATGCAGCGGCCTGAATCTTTGCAACGGAACTCATCCAGACCACATCTCATTTGTGCTGGGAGAGCAGAGGGAGAGGGGGAGAAAGAGGAAGAGAAAGGAGTTCCAGATGTTAGTAAGGTGTCACGTCACCCAAGGCCAGCCGCATTCACCTGTCCCCAGATGAGGATGCAACGGGTTCTGCGGGTTGCCTTTCTCGTCAAGAGCTGCTTGCAAACAAGTTTGTGCCAAAGACATAGGGCACTTTTACACAACCTCTAAAATCCGGTGTCAACTTAAATTCGGACCAGAGATCGTGGGGGTTTGTCACTCTTCCTGTGTTCCCAACCCTCCGCACTCCATTGTTCCTGTCTGCGGGTGGAGGGAGAAAAAAAGGGAGAAAAACTGTAGGCTCACCTCCGTCTGCCCGATGATTCCCGTCTCTTAAAGGGGCAGCGGGGACCAAAAAACAAAGAAAAGGCGAGGGAGCCCAGTATTCACAGCTTTACAATCCACATCGGAAGATTTTTTACCTCCTGGAGGCCAGGTACTTGAAAAGTGCGCTGGGACGCACTTAGGTGGGCGTGGTCGTACTTAATTTTTTTTAAAGTCCGGAGCTGGTGGGAAAACATTTTTAAGCTCCAGATCTGGGAGCCCTTTGCCTCGGATTTTAGGGGTCGTGTAAAAGCGCCCAATATCTTTGCCATAGGACTTAGATCCTCCAGAAATTACTTCTTCACTTTGGAAAAGCAGAAATCCAACTGCTAACTTCTCATGTGGGTTTCAAACATATTAATTCTAGATTATTCTTTCCCAATAAGCATTGCACCATACGCTCAGTGCTTGCCCCAGTTCCAGAGATTTTGAGTAGGAGAAAGAAGAGAACTCCGAAGCCCCTCAATACCTCTCCTGTACTTCCTTTGCTACCTCCAGCAAAGGCTCTCCTATCTGCCTTCACCCTTCCTGGGGGCACCTGTCCAGCACTGCAGCAACAGGGAGCTTCCTTTAAGCTTTCTGTGCACTGTCATCCCTTCCCTGAATTGAAAATCTAACTTCTGCATAATCTCTAACAATAACAAACAAGCCAAACACATTTACAGAAACTCTGCAAAATGGAAAACATTCGTTGTAATGCTTGACAGGTGTAGAATTTGGGGATTGATTGATTGGCTGGTTGGTTGATCGATATGAGAAAAAAATAAAAAGACCCAACTATGGACCTGAGAACAAATTAAGCCCTACCGAATTCTAGACAAGTGAAACCAAACTCCTTAAGGAGATCATTTGTACCTCCAAAGCTTTAAATATATATCCAGTCTGAAGTAAGCGGGAGCAAATCATTGTTGAGTCTGATATGTGCACGTGAGTTTAACATTCAGCGAATGGCAAGTCTCATTATTTGTTGACTTTCCCTTTTAAAATCTCCTGGCAGCAACCCAGAAAAATCTCCTCTAAAGCACAAAGGATAGCCCACTTCACAAATGTGCAGGTCCATCAGGGTTCCCCTTCCCACGCACAGGGCCCGGAGCACCATCTCAGGAATGCACCCTAGCTCCTTACTGCAGTTGGCAGGTTCATCCGATCCGTCCACACAGTCGTTGTCACGGTCACACACCCACACCCGTGGAATACAGCGTTTGGTGATGGCACACTGGAACTGGTTGGGGGCACATGTCACCTCCGCTGAAAGAGAAACGGGGAAGCAACTCGTACGGTTGAACATGAAACAAGGAAGGATTGATCAGCCCATAATGAAGGCTGGCTGATCAACGGCTGGACAACAGCAACGGCTGCTAGCTACACTGTACAGTAATTCTATCCTTCCAGTGAAGAAATGTGTATTGGGTGTAAAATTCTAACCCCACCCCCAGCTCTCCAATGTTTATCTTCCTTTTGATATGAATTTATAAGCATGAGAAAAGTCAAAATTATTATAAGCAGACCCAAATATGCTGACAAAACATAAGGTCTTAGTGACCCAGCTAAGACTTGGCATAATTGCACATTGCGGGGGTGTCATTTTGCTTAGAGCAACATTTGGCGGTTAGCCAGGAATAAGGAACCAACTTGAACTATCAAACAAACTGGGTAATAGGATCAGGTCATTCTGGCTTTGACGGCCAAATAGCTATAAGCCAAGAACACATGCAAGCAACAGGCACGTGTAAGCATACGTAAGTCTGAGATCATACAGACCATACAGAAGGGTATATAACCACCATGGGAAGCCATTTGGGCTCTGTCCAGACCAGCAGGGCTGGATCCATGCAATGGATTGACCCAGGCAGCTCTGAACCCTTAAGCAAAGGCTTAAGAATTCATACTAACCATATCTGTGTTTTGTGTACTGCTGGCTTGCTGAATACTTTCTATATTTCTGTATTCCTGTGAATGTCTAATAAAACCCTTGCTATATAACTAACTCAGCGTGGCAATTTTTGAGGACCATCTTATTCTTATCACTTTTCCCAAAGGCATCTTACAAACCCTCAAGGTGATGGAAGAAGAGTTTAAAAGGACGTGCAGGCAGGGCCTATTAAAATTTCAAAAAGAAGAGAACAGACCAAGCACATTTTCTAGGGACTGGGGCTTAAGTCTTCTGCACAGTCCTTTTCTCTTCACCATGGAGGCAAATGAATTATACCCAGGTCATGTCATTCTCTCGTTAGAGAACTCTATTTACAGGTTGGAGAATTCTGCTGCTTTTTTTTTTAAGTGCAGTACTCGGGTCATCCAAGGGCTGCATCGCCAACATTTTAAACCAAATATCATCTACATTCCTTCCAGTCCGAGTCGAGCTCACGGATGGAAAATGTCCGACTCTCCCATACCAGCCAGGCAATGACACTGACTGCGGGGTGACTTACGGCAGTCCTTCTCGTCTTCCCCGTCGCCACAGTTGTCCTGCCCATTGCAGCGGAAGATCCCGGGGATGCAGCGATTGGTGTTGGTACATTTGAACTGGCTGGGTAGGCAGACGTGGACTTCTGTTAGGAGAAAGGCAGGAAAGAACAGAGCTTGAAGGGAGACAGCACCACATCATTTTGTTCTGGTGAATGTCCCCACCACCACTCCCTTTGGCCAGGGAGTCTCCGGGGGAATTAGCTGCACTTGGGTAGCCTTGAAAGAACAACTTCTCCCATGACCTTTTAAGGCTTTACGTGCCCAGTGTCTCCTTCAGAGGGAGGCAGGAAAAGGAAGTATTTTCTTCTAGTCCTCTAGAAGTCCTGGCACATCATTTTTTGGGGGGGGAGACACATGTTGGTGGTGTGGTGGCAGCAGGAACCCACTGGACAGGCTATGAAGAGATGGTGAGGGTTGGGATGGAGCTGAGAGTCGTTTCTCTCAGCGATCAGGTTGTCTTGGGAAGCAGTTCAAGAGATCACATCATTTCCCATCTCCAGATGACTGGCTCCTTTTCCAGGACATTCCAACAATGCAATTGCAAACTACTACTACTACTACTACTACTACTACTACTACTACTACTACTACTACTACTACTACAGTGGTCCCCCACTCTTTCGTGGTTCATATACTGCAGTCCCACTATATCGCGGGATCACAGAGTATGAAAAATGGCCCCTGGGTTAAGGGGCACAAGGCCTGTTTCAGGCCTCCCGTACTTACTCCAGGACTGGTGCTGCCCCGAATGGGCCTGCAAGGGCCTTCCCAGGCCTTCTGGAGGCCCCAAAAAGGCCTCCCTGCGAACCGGAAGTGACTTCTGGATCACTGAAGATCATTTCTGAGGTCTCCAAGGGCCTTTCTAGTGATCTGGAAGTCACTTCTGGTTTACCGGAAGTCACTTCCAGTTTGCAGAGAAGCCCTTTTGTGGCCTCCAGAAGGCCTGGGAAGGCCCTCACAGGCCTGTTCAGGACAATGCCAGGCCGGGGGTAAGTACAAGAGCCCCCAGCTAGGTCCCCCAGGCCCGAACTGGCCTGCATAGGCATATCACGGATTTTCCATTATTGCGGGTCCGGTCGGGTCCCTAACCCCAGCGATATGTGGGGAGGTCACTCTACTACTACTACTACTACTACTACTACTACTACTACTACTACTACTACTACTACTACTACTACTACTACTACTTTGTCAAAAATGATAGCACACCATCTCACTGCTTTAACTGAAATGTGCCAAGCAGCCTTGAGTACTGTTTATGCAACGGGGTGCAAAACACGGAGAAAGCAAATAAAGACTCAAACCAACCTTACAGGGCAGGTTTGGTCTCTCAGGAGACTTTGGGATACTAACCGCAGTTGGCTTCATCGGAATTGTCCTGACAATCATTGTCCCCATCACAGATGAAAGCAGGGTTGGTGCAGATCCCTGTGGAGCACTGGAACTGCCCCGGGCGGCACTTGAATTCAGCTGGAAAGAGAAGGCAGCATGTCATGGTTCAGGAGAAGCTCTCTTTTCATGAGAGCAAACCTCAACCAATCTCCATTGCCACAAAGGACTCTCCCTCTCCCTCTCCCTCTCCCCCAGGCTTTAGCTGCACAATGGACTCTTTCCACACAGATGCTCTAGCTGCCAATATGGCCATTGCTAGAAAAAGGAACTGGGTACACAAAGTCATTTGGTCAAAACCCCAATGGTTGGTGCTGGCCAGACTAGGCCATACAAAAACAGATGAACCTAGGTTAAAAACTGATGGGTCTCTCTCTCTCTCTCTCTCTCTCTCTCTCTCAGTATATTCTTCCTTTGACACAAGGCATCCAAGCCAAGCCATGCTCTTAAGGCCTGATGCCTCTCTGACCCAACTTTTTGGACAGCCACGTTAGCTAGTGGGAATTCTGGGAATTGTGGCATCTTCTGTAGGACAACAGCTTCTCAGGCAATGCTTCTTAGTGACTCAAGAACATGATAGCTGACTTGGGATACCAAACCATGCCTGGATTTTGTATCTTTAGGGGGCTTCACCAGTCATGAGGGACCCAAGAGGAACTCAGCACAGTGTACTCAGAGAGCTCCTTCAAAAAGAAAGAAAGAAAGAAAGAAAGAAAGAAAGAAAGAAAGAAAGAAAGAAAGAAAGAAAGAAAGAAAGAAAGAAAGAAAGAAAGAAAGGCATCCAAACACAGAGTGGCTAAACTCACAAGCCAAGATGGAAGGAAGCCACTGTGGTTGGATAAAGGAAGCCATAGGACATCATGAGAAGGGCAGGGCTGTGGGGAATTCCATATGAAAAACTCCAAAGAGATTTTGGAAATAAGGTGCTACAACTCATCATGTTACATGTAACACGTTGGTGGAGGGGCTATGGTGATGGCAGCCCATCAACTTATTTCAACATTCATAGTAATGCCTTGCGGCTTTTTGCGTGGAGAATAGTGTTTAGTCACTATTTCAAAAACATTAATTTTTTAGGGTTGTTTTAGAGAATTTCTCTATTAAAAATTAAAAACAGAACACATGTAAAACAAACATGCCAATACAATAGGTAGAATCCTGTTAATTGTATCCAGTGGTATAAATCCACCAATGTACATTTCAATGGTGAATTGCAGCAAGTTGGGGAGTCAGAGAAGGCATGTGTTGGTGCAGACCACTCCCCATGATTCAGGGTACAATAATAAACACTGACACTCATTTATACCAATGGAACTATACAGTAACCCCCCGCCGATCGCGGGGGTTAGGGACCCACCCCACCCGCGATGCATGAAAATCCGCGATATGCGGAAGCAGGTGGGGGGAGTGGAGGCGGGGGGGGGGCGATCGTGCGCCTGTCCGATAAGTCATGGCGCGGCGCGCACAGGCGGTGTTGCGGGATCTGACCTCCCGCCGCCGCCTGCCCGCACCGCCCGAGACTTCTCGGAGGGGCGGTGGGGAGCGACCCGATCGCTCCCTGCTGCCCCTCCGCCCGGCTCTGAGGCCTTTCGGAGGGGCCTGGGGAGGCGGCGTGGAGCGACCTGATCTCTCCCCCGCGGCTCCGAGGTGCAGGTACTGCGATCCTGCGATATAGCGGGACCGCAATACCTGAACCGCAAAATGGCGGGGGGTGACTGTACAGTGGCTGGCCCTGATTTTCATGCATTCCACTTTTTTTGCAAACATTTTTATGCTCTGCTACAGAACACAAAGCTGATCACAGCCTGACCCTCAGGAATGCTGACTGTTTCACAGACACTCCCAGGAGGCCCCACAAAGATCAGACCATCGGAAAACAAGAGCCAAGTACCCTCCTAGGATCAATGTCACAACACAATTAGACATGGCCTAGTAATACTCTGAACACGTAGTTAAGTCATCCTCAATGACCTCCTGTTTTGCCAGGATGTTACTCTTACCCATGCCAAAAAGAGAAAATAAAATAAATCCCTCCTCTCTCGCCACCTTCACCCCCCAGGTTTTCTCCCCACTATTAACTCACGGCAATTCTCGGGCTCGTCGGAGCGATCCCCGCAATCGTCTTCCGTGTCGCATTTCCACCAAAAAGGGATGCATTTGTCATTCTTGCAAACAAACTGTGATTGGACAGGAAAAGGTAGAAAGCTAAGCTAACGCTGACTATGGATAATTTGGTGCAGGAGGACGGTGTTCTGACCCTAACTTTTCCACCCCAACCCACCCCTTCTTGGTACCATTAGAACAAACCTCTCTCTCTCTCTCTCTCTTTGGGCTACTCTCCAAAATCTGAGCATGTGGTTTCTTCATTCTCAAAGGAGAGATGGGTTAAAAAGAAATACCCCTAACCAAGGGATGTGAGGCCTGCCTCACCTCTCACCCCCTCGCACCCATGTCTTCCCACCAGCAGGCAAACTCCTTTTTCATTACAGCAGAGCTTTGGCAGTGAAACTGGGTTGCTTTGTTTTATCCGGGCAAGTGGAGGGTTGTTGTTGTTGTTGTTATTTTCTAATCATTCTCAATTGCTTTTAATCTACCTGCTTAATGCTTTGATTTTGATCATTTTCATTCATTATCTTTTTAACGGCCCAGGGGTTATATAATCCAGACATAAGAATAAGCAAAATAAAAACAGAAGTGTTCTCTGGATCCGATTATTTTGCAGAAGTTTGCTGCGAGACCAGCTGGTCCGGTCAGATGTCATCAGCTGTTCAGGGACCTACTTAAGAGACTGGATCCTTCCCATCCAGAGGGCTTGGCCCTGGTAGGAAGGAGTGGCAAGCGGAGAAACTAAGCCCCCCCCCGGAAAATGATAAGCTACTCTTCCCGGGAAGCCTTTCCAGAGGGCAGGCTGGATGAGGCTGGCGGACTTTGGGGCGAAGCAGCCTCCGAAGGGCCAGAGGTTCAAGGCCCTTGTGCTTTGAGGACCCCGAGAAGAAGCTCTGAAAGGGGCCGGCGGTTTGCGTTCTGCGTCCTCCCACCCCTGCCCCGTTTACCTGACTGGCCGTGCAGTTGGAGACGCAGGTCTTGCCATCGCCACCCAGATAGAAGTTGGTAGGGCAGGCGCACTTGAAGCCTCCTCCCGGGGACAGCAGGCACAAGTTGCTGCAACCCCCGTTGTTGACTTTGCAGGGGTGGTTGGGCACTGGAGAAAGAAAGGGCAGAGGCAAGTGAGCAGCAGCGGCTCCCTGGGCTGCCCCGAGGACCATATTCCTTAAAAGCACAACAAACCCTTGTTTTTATTTCTAAAAGATCAGTGATCCAGGACGATAATATACAGGCAGAAGGAAGAGAGACTCATGCAACTGTAGGGACTTCTCAGGGACTGAGGGCCTTTTCTGTCTCAGCTGCCACCACATGCCACAGCCACTAGGCGGGCCTCTGGGGAGGACCTCCTGTGCTTTTATTCCCAAGGGAGTCCCTCTCCGCCAACTGCCTGCCTGTGTAAGCCAAACATCTATTGTTGAGCGCATGCAACGAGTGTGTGGTTGAGTGTCCATAGGTGTGTGAGAGAAGCCCTCCTTTCTCAAAATACGTGCACATAAGAAAGGGGTCTCTGCCTGTGCTCCTAGGCAAGGGCACGTATCCATCTTGCAGGCCTGCATGCACACCGCTTTCCCCTCCCGCTCACCCCTAAACCAGCTGCCAAAGCAGCAACCCATGTTTTCGTGCAGTCTCCAAGGTCTCAAGCACCAACAGCAACGGTCGTGGCAACATCCCTATATATAGTGCCAAGACATTTGAGTCCCTCTCCCTCCATTTCCTGCCCCACCCCTCAGAATCGGGGGCTTTGTCAGCACTGCGTCAGCATTCCTTGGACGGTGCCAGGGAACGTTGCACTTGTAGCAGGTGTGTGTTAGTTAGGGACCTGCCTCCTAAACCTTTGAGGCAGGGCAGGCCAAGGCTCTGTCACAAAGGCTCTGCCAGCCAAGGGCACAAGGAAAGGACATTGTATTTCGCATCTCCTTTGGTGTTAAGACTCAAGGCATGAGCCCACACAAACATCTCTCTCTTAAGGGGCAGGAGACAGGAATCTGGCCGGTGTGAGATTATCTAGAAGCAAACTACATTTAAAAATAAATAAAGTCTCTGGGCAGTTTACAATTTTTAATTTTGGCTACACATTGCCCCCAGCAAGCTGGGTACTCATTTTACCGAAAGGATGGAAGGCAGAGCCTGCTACCAGGGATTGAACCCAGGTTAGCACAGCCCACGAGGCTCGTAGGGGAGAAAGAAAGCAGAGCAGGTTATTAGGCCCACCCCCTTTTAAAACCTTCCAGGTCTGACTTGCTCTCTGGGTGTGTACGTAGCATCCAAGGCGTCTTGTTTTACTTCTCACCTCCTTTTTCTTAGGGCATCTCCCCACTCTGGCTTTGCACATATCAGCTGGGGGGACATTCTGTACGGGGGGGGTCTTTCTCTCAGCAAAGACTCCCAGCCCCTCCTCCCTTCTAAGCTCTGAGGCACTCACCATCTGGCTGCCTGTAGGAGTGGAAGATGTGGATGTCCATCGGCCGGTGCAAGGTGCTGATGAGGACGGATTTGTTTGCCCCGGTGGTCTTGTGTGCCCGGTTGATGGACTTGGTCTCCCAGTCCGTCCAGTAGATGTAATCCTCAAAGAGGGTCAAGGCAAAAATGTGGGGGATATCCTGATTCAGGACTTGTGGGAGAGAGGAAAAGAAATTCTCAGGGGGGGGGGGCTGGCAGGGGGCTTGAAAAGCCACTGGGAAATCCAAACACTGAAAACGGGAAGAGTAATGGGAAGAGCATGACCACTCTCTCTATATATAAATCTGTATGTCTTGTTTAAAGATGTACCACTATTATGTCACCATTGGATTTCAATCTAGATAAAAAGCAGATTCTTTGTCCAAGCAAGCGTATCTGTCATTACACTAATGACCAAATACAGGTGAAACTCCCAAAATTAGAATATCCTTTTTCTTCTCCCCACCCCCATTCTCCACCTCTTCCCTCATCTCCTTTCTTTCCCCCTTAATTTGTTATAACTGTGATGATTATGGCATACATCTTATGAAAACCCCAAATTCACAATCTCAGACTATTAATATATCAATAACACAAGGATTGTAAACAGAACAATATTGGACCTCTGAAAAGTATAAGCATGCATATGTACTCAGTACTTGGTTTGGGCCCCTTTTGCATCAATTACTGCCTTAGGGCGTTTATACACGACCCCTAAGCTCTGCCGCAAATGGCTGCAAGCTCCGGAGATTTAAAATGTTTCCCCACCAGCTCCGGAGTTTGCAGACAATTAAGTGTGACCCCGCCCACTTTAGCGCGACCCAGCGCACTTTTCTTGTACCTTCTCTCTGGAGGTGAAAAATATTTGATGTGGATGTGCCGGGCTCTCCTCGCTTCTTTTTGTTTTTGTTTTTTGCCTCCCGCCCCTTTAAGAGGAACCAGGAAGTAACCGGGGCTCCCCCGGCAGCGTCCACCAACACCGGGAGGAAAGGTTTTATTCTTTTGTCCCTTTTTTTCCTCCCTCCCCTCACGCAGCCAGCAGCCAGGAAGTACGGAGGGGTGGAGACACAGAAGAGCGACAAACCCCTAAGATCTCTGGTCCGAATTTAAGGGGCCAGCGGATCTTAGGGGTCGTGTAAAAAGGCCCTTAATTTGGCATGGCATGGCTGCTATCAGCCTGTGGCACTGCTATTATAGAAGCCCAGGATGCTTCAATAGAGGCCTTCAGCTCTGCTGCGTTGTTCAGTCTCATGTCTCTCATCTTTCTCTTGGCAATGTCCCATAGATTCTCTCCATGGGGTTCAGGTCTGGTGAGTTTGCTGGGCAATCAAGCACAGTAATTCCACAGTAATTGAGCCAGGTTTTGGTACTTTTGGCAGTGTGGGCTGGTGCCAAGTCCTGCTGGAAAATGAAGTCAGCATCACCATAAAGCTTGTCTGCGGAAGGAAGCATGATCTGCTCCAAAATCTCCTGGTAGATGGCTGCGTTGACCCTGGACTTAATGAAGCACAGTGGACCAACACCAGCAGATGACATGGCTCCCCAAATCAAAACAGGGTGAGGAAACTTCACACTGGACTTCAAGCATCATGCATTGTGTGCCTCTCCATTCTTCCTCCAGACTCTGGGTTCTTGGTTCCCAAATGAGATGCAAAAGATGCTCTCATCAGAAAAGAGGACTTTGGACCACTGAGCAACAGTGTTCAGGCGCGGCTTGACAAGAGGAATACAACATTAGAAGCCCATGTCCAGGATCCGTCTGTGTGTGATGGCTCTTGATGCACTAACTCCCGCCGCCGTCCACTCCTTGTGAAAAGTCCCCAACACTTTTGAATGGCCTGTTCCTGGCCATCCTTCCAGGCTGTGGTCATCCCTGTTGCTTGTGCACCTTTTTCTTCCACACTTTTCCCTTCCACATAACTTTCTACTGATGTGCTTTGACACAGCACTTTGGGAATATCCAACATCTTTTGCAATCTGAACCTTTTGGGGCTTTTCCCTCCTTATGGAGGGTGTCAATGATGGTTTTCTGCACAACTGTCAGGTCAGCAGTCTTTCCCATGATTATGATTCCTACTGAACCAGCCTGAGAGACCATTTAAAGGCTCAGGAACCCTTTGCAGGTGTTATGGATTCATTAGCTGAATAGAGTGGGACACTTTGAGCCTAGAATATTGAACCTTTTCACAATATTCTAATTGCCTGAGATTGTGAGTTTGGGGTTTTCATAACAAATTAAGGCTTGAACTATCTCACTTTGCATGTAATGAGTCTATCTCATATATTAGTTTCACCTTTAAAGTTGCATTAATGAAATAAATAAACTTTTGCACAATATTCTAATTTTTGGAGTTTCACCTGTATATAGCATGGACAGTCATTTGTCAAAACCGGAGGTCATTAGTGACAAAGGTATATATGCATAAAAAGAGTAAATGTCTAACTTGGATCAATTAGCATAAAACCTATCAAACATGAGACTAGATTAATGAAGAACTGCCACTCACATGCTACTGGATAAGTGGGAGAGGCAGTTTTCATTTGCTCGAAACTTTTTATTTGCTACTGTGACTAAGATTTTAAGGCAATTTTAATCCTCAGCTCTTATGGAGATAAAACAGTGCAACAAATAATAACATGGTAGAGCTTTCACTAAATTCTCCCAAGTGATTCAGTGCCTCAAATTAAAGGGAATTATTTGATAATTTTTAACAAGGACTACCAGAGGCATTAGCTCAAACTGAAGCTGATTAATGCTCTTCTCCATGAGTACTTAGAAATATGCAATAAATTGGAGAGTAGCCATGTCAACATCTTAATAGCACAGTATCACTGGCCCCTTTCATACCAATTAAGTACAGTCTGACTCATCTGGATTACAAGTCTTTCCCTTCTATTTTTAAACTGCACCTCATTTATGTTTATTAGTTACAAATTAACCTTTCCTCCAATGAGCCCAAGGCAGTGTATACAACTCTTTTCTTTCCCCAATCTCTTCACAACAACCTTGTAAGGTAGATTCAGGCTGAATCTCTGGCCCATGGATTTAAAACAAGATGGCCCAGGTCCAAGTCTACCATTTCAAGCCTCGGCATAAACCTCTCTCCTCCCCCCCCCCAACAACCCCCAAGCTAGGAAAATGTCCTCCTTGAGACATCTTTCCCTGCTCCTTGAAGCCTTCAGGGGCAGCGGGTGTTGAAGAGAGGAGAGCAGCTGGGACAAATAACCACTAGCCCAAACGATCACCTTAACACTAAAATCAAAATCAAACCCAGAAGTAAACATCGAATCACTTCCTGGTTTCTTAATGTCCCCCCCCACAAGCCCAGGGGAAAACAGGGGTGTGTGAGATAAGGGGCAAAATAATGCGGGTCCAAACCACAGCAGAGTTAAACACCACGGTTTTTACCACTATACAATACTGTCCCCCTCTCTTTTATTGTTGTCTTCTGTTTGTGAATGGAAGCCACCGCGGCTACTTATGTTCTATCACTAACAAACCCCAAACCTACGAATTGAGGACTCGGACAGCTTTTAATGACAAGGCGGGTGGGTGGAAGTGGGGAGGGAAGCAAGTGCTCAAGGTCATCCACTCTTCAGAAGGACTCCTCCCTCGGGGGGGGGGGAGATGTTCGCTTCCAAACTTCCCATGATTCAAAATGAGAAACAACAGAAAGCAAATGGAAAACAATGACCACTGGGTCAACAAAGAGATGATCGACGCATCCCAAGACATTTCAGGAAACTCACAAGTGGTTTTAGCTGATAATACCAGGAAGCCCAATTCAGACGCGATTGGTCTCACAAGCCTTACAAATATAAAAGGGTCTCAAACCCTGTGATTCCTTCCTGCATGTCAAAGCAGCAGCTGGAAGAAAGGGAAGCCAGGGACTACTGCTTAATCTTTAGTGCAATCCTGTGGATCGCTCCTCCAGGACAGCTTTAAGGAAAGAAAGTACAGCGGGGGGAAGGGGGACATGGGAAATCACAGGACGTGGGTCTCTCTGCCTCCTCTGCTCAGCCGATCTGCCTATGATCTAAGGTCCCTATTAGGGTTCCCTCACCAATGTGCCGGTTAGAGCCATCCAAGCTGGCAAACTCAATGTAGTCCTCGCGGGCATCCGCCCAGTAGATGCGGCTATTCACGTAGTCCAGGGTGAGGCCGTTTGGCCAGGTGATCTTGGTGTCCACAATGACACTCCGGTTGGTGCCATCCATGCCTATCTTCCCAATCAGGGAATGGTCACCCCAGTCGGTCCAGTACAAGTACCTGTGAGAGGGGTCAAGCGCAGAGAGGGATGAGGTAAAAGCCACCAACAGACAACCGCAGCGGGTAATCACTCCTCAAATTGTAACGAAATCCAAAACCACACCATTAGATGAGAAGACAAGACAAGCGAAAGAGGAAAGCTAAAGCCAGCAATGGAGTCATGGTGGCCTGGTTCTCTGTTCCAAGTTTGGTGGGGACGGACGTGGCCGCCAATGAGGGCAACTTACTTGCCCAACGAGGCAGTATCAAGTGCAGATGGGGAACCTGTGCCCCAATGTGCATTTCTGGCCTACAGTGAGTCCCCCTTCAGGGTTTGCCTACTAGGCTGTGCTGCCAAGTCTGAAAAGCTAAAGAGGAAATGAACCAGCAGTCGCATCACCAGGTGGTCTTCCCAAGGGCCTGGGACACACCAAAGCAACCGTTCCGGAAAGCTCCTGTTATGTCTCGCCTCTCCCGCCAAGAGAGGCAAGGGAAGCAAGAGTCCCTTGGGAGCTGCCCCCTCAGGGCATCGGGACGGCTGTGAGGTGGCAGTTCCCTCAGAAGCTGCCCTCTCTTTTAGTTGTTGTTGTGACCTCTCCTCAAATGGCATGGGCAACTGCAGAGTACTGAGCTGGGGAGGTGATGCAGAATTGTAGGAAAGTGCCCAGTTGTGGGGCACCAGTGACAGACTAGGTCAGGCATGTCCAAACTTTAGCCCTCCAGATGTTTTGGACCACAACTCCCAGTCCTTTGCCATTGGAAATACAGGCTTGGACTTCTGGGAGTTGTGGTCCAAAACATCAGGAGGGCTGAAGTTTGGACATGCCTGGACTAGGTCTCTGGAGTATGTGGTTTGAATCTTGGCTCAGCCCTGGAAACTCACTGAGGCAGAGGATCTGGTCAGAAATTTTTCCTTGAATATTTGCATTAATCTTGAAAAGTTATGTTAACTGCCACCGTAAGTCAGTTCTGACTTGGTGGCACATAACTAAAAAGGAGACATGTAGGAGTATTTATTTATTTAAATTTCACGGCAGAGAGATTTTGCCAGGCTTGTTTCTTAGATGCAAGCAAGGAAAGATGCAGGCTGAACTGGAATTGTGGTTTTACAGTGACAACCAAGGTAGCCATTGAGTGGATGTTACATTTCAGTTCCTCAAATAAAGAAGTGCAGGCATCGCTCATATACCTTCCTGTTTGGCCTTCCTTTGAAACTAATGCTATAATAATGTTCTGAACACATGCATTAAGGGGTTTGTTACAAAAAAACGCTTTAGCACTTGTTAACTCGAAGAGATGGTAATATAATTCTAATACCCAGAAATCCATCCTCTTCTCCTAGAACATTTGTTCTCTCCAACCATCTTTCTTATGGTATTCCAGATTTCTTATTTCACTTCCTCTGACATTTAGCTTTGATGGCTAAATGAAAAGGGGACAAGAATTTAAGGAAAAGAACCAGAAAATGTGATATAAATTAATATCTGGGGAGTCCAGGGTCAATGATGGCTTGATAAAGACAACTTGGATGCAACCTCCATTACATCCAGGAATGGCCCAGATGCTTCTGGCAGACTTACCCGTTCTGTACATCCACTACCAATGCCCGAGGCTCCCGTAGCCCTGTGTTCACCAACACAGTCCGGTAAGCTCCATTGAGCTTGGAGACTTCAATGGTGTCCCTTCCCTTGTCACACCAGTACAGGTTTCCACCCACCCAGTCCACAGCTAGCCCATCGGGGTTACTCAGCCCAGTGCGGTGCAGGACCTGGAAGTACAAAACAGGGGGGTGGGGGGAATTGTACAAATCCAAGAAAATATTAAAGGAAGATATGGTCAAGGCATATGCTTTAAAAGTCATCCAAGAAGTCATTGACAGGAAGAGATGGACTAGGCCTAGATCGGGTCTGAACGGGACTCAAGTTTGGTGTGATTTGGGACCTTAAAGCCCGTCTATGCATGGGATGGAGCTTTAAAGTCACATGTTGAAAGTCATTCATTATCCATATGGTTATAAATCCTCCCCTTCCCAACAACTTTTCCATAGAAATGCTGCTATTTTTTAAAAATGTAGCTTTGTTGCTTTAAAAAAACAGAAACTGTGCAGTACAGTGGACCCTTGCATAACAAACAGTTTGTATAACATAAAATCTGTACAACATAAAAAATTCCAGAGATAGGGGAAAACTGCTTAACATAATTGCCTATGGGGAAAATCGGTACAACATAAAAATGGGATGCTCTGTTCTCAATGCATTCCTATGGGAAATTTGTATAAAGGAAAATTTGCTTAACATAATTTCATTTGGAACGAATTAATTCCTTTATATAAGGTACCGCTGTATTGTGAAGAGACTGACAAAAGACTGGAACATGCTATGGAAAAAAATACAGGATGGAATTGAGGCTGTGTCTACGCTTGATTTGCAGCCTCTTTTACACTTCTGTTCAGATTACGTGATCAAATGGAGACTGCAGGCTGTTTTCAGTGTTGGTGTCCACACTGGCCCCTCAACCTGATGCGACTGGATCTGTGCCACAGCCAACTGCTCCCCTTCCATTCCTTCCATTGCTTTCACCTCTGCCAGTCTCCAGCTCTCCTTTTATACCTCACTGTAGACCCTGAAGGCTGTTTGTAAAGCACTGCCCTGTGTTAGGGAAAAGAGTCTATTTCCCAAAGTTCTCCATAACGTTCAAGTACATGCACATAGACTTCAGAGGCACAGTCGTTAGCTGTCCTTTGCTGGTGTTGTTCCTATGACAGTTTTACCTTCATTTTAAAGTCCTTTTAGTCCATGCAGATGCGATCTAGAGCTAAACTTGGCCATGTGGTTTTAAAGTTTTGAAATCTACTTTAGGGCAACGAGGGAGAAAAAACTGTGGGGGCTGGAGGTTCCAGTGGTTCAAAACATCAAGCCCAGCTCAATGCAGAATACCAGCCAGAGATGTACTCCTCATTCTTCTGGAGAAGAAAACTACGGAGGATGCAGGGAAAACACTGTTCGAATTGCTCTATCCCTTAACAAAGCGCGCGCGCGCACACACACACACACACACACACACACACACACATCAGCGGTAGGGAGAAAAACTCCACACCCCAAGTAAAATGGACTGGACTGACTCCCGTTGGCCTGTTGGTCGTATGTTTAGTGTTAAAATAACATTCCGCTGCCTCCCTTCTGTTCTCACACTACAAACCCCATACCATCTGGCAGCGTAGTCACGGCCCAAGACGCGTCGCTGGAAACACACCTGCACGTTGCTGCCATTGATGTTCATCCGGCGGATCATGCTGCCTTGCGTGGTGACGTCCGTCCAGTAGATCATTTGCTCCCGGAAGTCAAAATCGAGAGCCACGGCATTATTCAGCCCCTACGTGCACCAAAGCAGAACAAGAGCCATTGGCAAGAGAAGTGACGATGGGGAGAGCGAGTCAGCACGTGAGCCACGAACCCATTCAAATTGCAGCCCACTCAGGGGGCCTTAGGCAAGCTGTTCTCTTACAAATTCTTTATTCACATCTGCATTACTGGGGAGGATTGTATTCATTTATCCTGTATGGTTCTTGTGAGGATTACTGCTGGGTAGTACACGTGAAACACTTTTTTTGGGGGAGGGGGGACTTTGGAACATCCCTTGTTGGTCCTAAGTCACGTTGACTCCCTGATGTAAGTGTTGACTTAACAGGTTCCATTCCTTCAGTGGGTCTACTTGGGTTTGGACCAACAACTGGATTTAGCTTGAAGAAACATCATTATCACTATCAACAACAACAACAACACAGGATTGCATGGATGACCTTCTGGTCCTCCTTTCAAGCTCCACACTTCTGATGATTATGATTTGCTAGAACTACTGTCAGTACAAAGTCACAATCCAGAGTGTTCTGTGCTTAGCACTGCTCTGCAAAACTGTGCCTGCTTCCCCAATCCTTCCCTCCTTCCAAAGGAAAGTTACCCAAGAGGCCCACAGCGGTGGCACGTTGTCACCTAATTATCTCTGCTACAGTGGAAGGCACAGTTTCTGCTTCTACTCTGACAGCGTCCTTCTAGGACAGATGAAGCTGCCTGATACCAGGCCATCCAGCTCAAGTGCTCTCTCTTTGCCGAATGGCAGCTCCTCTGAAGTATCCGAAGCAGGAACCTTTTACCAGACTTACTTGATGTCCCAGGGATTGAATGTAGGACCTTCTCCTCCCCTGCTGAACTACATTCCTTCCCCCAAGTCACAACAAGGTAAGTATTAGGTGCTTAGCTGTGTTTCTGCATGTCAGTGATCTCTCTCTCTCCCCCAATCCATCCATCCATCCATCCATCCATCCATCCATCCATCCATCCATCCATCTGATTTTTATACCATGCCATATAGGCAGAAGGCTACTCTGGGCAGTTTATAACATAGAAAAAAACACATTAAAATAACAGCAACAAATACAAAATTAGTATGAAATTATATAAAACATAAAGCAAAGCAAAACAAAACATAAAGCTCTCCCTGGAAGCCCAGGTGACGGCCGTCTCCAGGGCCGCTTTTTTCCATCTCCGCAGGATCGCCCAGATCCACCAGTACCTCGATGAGTCCTCCCTGAGGACAGTCGTGCAGGCCCTGGTGGTCTCGAGGATCGACTATTGCAATGCCCTCTACGTGGGGTTGCCCTTGACCCTGGTCCGGAGGTTACAACGGGTGCAAAATGCGGCGGCCAGGCTGGTAGAAGATACGAGCACATCACCCCAGTCCTGGTCCGCTTGCATTGGCTCCCCGTTGTCTTCCGGATCAGGTTCAAGGTCCTGGTTTTGATTTTCAAAGCCCTCCACGGCTTGGGACCAGGATACCTGGCGGAGCGCATCTCCCAGAGGGCATCCGGATCCAGACCCACGAGATCGTCACAGGTGCGCTCATTGAGAGTGGCCACACCCAGAGAGGCGCGGAAAACGCTTACGCGGAACCGCGCCTTCTCTGTGGTGGGGCCCTCGCTCTG
This sequence comes from Phrynocephalus forsythii, assembly GCA_029282475.1. Classification (NCBI taxonomy): domain Eukaryota; kingdom Metazoa; phylum Chordata; class Lepidosauria; order Squamata; family Agamidae; genus Phrynocephalus; species Phrynocephalus forsythii. The sequence continues at coordinate 27,204,820 of JAPFRF010000011.1, read as the reverse complement.
GAACCATCTTCCTTCTGAGCTGCACCTGCTGGAGTCCCTGCCCGCCTTTAAGAGGGCTCTGAAGACCTACCTCTTTAAAGAAGCTTATGGTGACCTTATTAGTTAGTTTTTTTTCCCCTTCCCTTTTCCCCTGGTCCTAATCGTCTGCCGCCATCTTGCCCTCCGCTGCCCTTGCCTGGAGGTTTTGCTATTTTTAGCTTTCAAGCCTTTTATGCTTTTTTATGTTGTTAGTCGCCCAGAGTTCCCGTTGGGGAAGATGGTGCGGGATATAAGCCCTTAAATAAATAAATAAATAAATAAATATATAAAACATAAAGCAAAAATGGATATAATCAAATAAATATATTACATTTGTTTTAATTTATGGCAATTATTATATCTGTTAGAAAAAGGGGGTATCTGAGTGCTGTGGCATGCAGAGGGATTTGTGGACGACGGATATTGCGGAGGAAATGGGGAGAAAGGAGCAAAGTGTCACTAAGAAAATGGCTAGCAGTCACTCTCAAGTGCAGAATTCTCAGAATTATCCCAGTCTTGTGCGGCAGTGTTATTAACGCCCTCGTAGAATGTCCCACTTTTAAAGGATAATCTTCAAGACAAGGAGATAATTAGAGGAGGCTGCAGGATTTGAATTAACAGATGCCGCCCTTCAGCAAGAGGCTCATTCCCGAGCCATGATGTTCGGCAAGGAAAGCAGCAGGGGGAATCCTTTGCAAGGAAACCAATGTTTTGACATGTCCGACACTCTGTCCTCTCGCGGAGTTCCCAGCCTGCAGGCCATATGCCTTCCTGAAAGGTATTCCGCCCCCCCCCTTCCAATGGGTTTTCCACCTCCCCATCAAGAAGCAGACAACGTGTCAAAGACGGCGGGTGTGCTCTATCCTCCCCGTGAATTGTTTCTGGAGTTCCGAGCAGGGCAATCCCACCCCCCCCCAAAAAAAAACCTCATCACTGAGGAGGGGATTAACTTCTGAGGTTTCCCAAGGCTGCTGATACCTCCCCCTCTTGTGGGCGGATGAGACCGTTTGGGGAACAGCAACAACACCGCTCGCTCAGATCACTGGAAACACTGGAGCCATGTCAGAATCAAGGATGCCAAAAAGGGGACCCGAGGTTTTCAAAGTAAGGAAAGGAATGGACCAGTGGCCACAAAGCTTGCAAGGTTTTTTGGAAGACATGACAAAGGCTGGGTTCCCTCAATGGCTGCTTGGGTATTTTCAGATCAATGAGGATCTGGTGAATCTGCCTATCTAGCACTTTGCCCTCCAGGCACACCCCACACCCCTTACCTGTTTCAGCAAGGTATAGTTGGAGCCATCTAGGCTCAGCTTCCTCAGGTAGTACCGATTGGCAAAAATCAAGAAGGGTTCTTCATCTGTGAATTGAAGGAAGAACGTAGGTGCACCAGGATTATTACCTGGTAGGCAAACAGCGCTAAACACCGTCATACCTGGTTTCTGACCTTCCTCTTTCTCTCTTTCTCTCCACGTGGCAGAAGAAGAGAAGGGAGAAGCACTCTAGGAAAGCATGCAGATACAAGCAGGTGCATCCCACCCAACCAATCCCAGCAAAACCCTAAGGAAATCTTTGCCAATCCAAAACCCTCTGGCCAGGTCCTTCTACAACGTTTGGCCACTCTCAGCTGGAGCTACACTTCAGTGCACCCAAAGGGCCCTAGACTAAGGCAGCTTGACCCACACCTCTCACTTACTCTCTCTTACAAAGGACAGGATTAGAGATGGGCACTAAACGAACGTTTAGTTCGTTTCATTATTCGCTATGGTAATGAAACGAATAATGAACCCCAGAGTGATTTCAGAACAAACCAAACCAAAAAAAAAAATTGGTTCATTTCATTTTGTTTCTCAGCCGATGACAGCGTCCGCACGCTGTCATTGGCCGCAGGGAAAACTGTCTAAAGAGACTCCTGTTCCCACCTCTGCATGTGGAGGCAGGAATAGGGGTCTCTTTAAAGGGATCTTCCCCGTGGCTGATGGCAGTGGCGAGCCACCGGCACCGACGAACCCGAACCATGGGTTTTCTGGTTTGTGCCCACCTCTAGACAGGATCCTTTGGCTTTATACAGATGGCGACACCGTTTGCACTTTGGAGGAGACGCCTCACCTGTGACAGCTTTGCAGCTTGTTGGGTCGTCAGGCTTCAGGATGTAACCGTCCGCGCACAGACACTTGAAACTGCCATGGGCATTGATGCATAGCTGGCTGCAGGGGTAGGTCGTGCTACACTCGTCAATGTCAATGCAAGTCTTCCCATCATCTTTCAGCCGGAACCCAGGGCGACATCTGCACTGCAGGGGGGGCATAAAAAGTCCATTATAGGTTTCCAGGCAATGCACTGGAGAAACATACATGCACACACACCACTTGTTCAGAGAAAAGTTAAAACTGGGAACTTAGCAGTTGCAAAGATTTCTGACTCCAAGTTTTTTAGTGACAGCAGCAATAAAATCCACTCTCCTCCTCCCTCGTACAGTTAAAATATTCGAGCAGTGGCAGATTTTTACGTAGTGGGATTCTAAGCTCCATTTTGCTTCTGATATCCTAGCTGTAATCCTAAACTCAGGATGTATTGATTCTGCAGTCCAGAAGCTGATGGAGTGCCTACCCAATCGATCCATTCAAATGGTTAACCATTGAATCTGGGACCGTTTGCCTGTGACATAGGCTGTGCCTGGACTGAGCTGAGGAAAATTAGGTTACCTAGTCTGCAGGTCCCAGAATCCCTTGCCCTGCATGGTTACTGGACATAGTAGCTTGGGGGGTGGGGTGTTGATTGGTCAGGCAACTCGTTCTTTAAAAAAAATTAAACTTTTCTAAACTCTGGCTTTTCTTTTCCAGATTTCATGGTAGTAAGAATATGGTAACAAACCAAAACCGTGCAAATCTTGCACGCACCTCCTCTTCCTTCACCCCGCACAGGGCTGGCCCTGAGGCATGCCCTCCAGGGAAGGGTTGCTGCCACAAGGGTCGTCAGAGTTGGTCTTGAGCCCCCCCCCTTGGCCGACCTTGCCGTGGGCTCAGCCAAGGAAGACTCCCAGTGGAGGGAAAGAGGCAGCCCCACCCCCCTCCCTACCTTGTAGCCGATTTTGAGGTCCTCGCATTCCTGGGAGCACCCGCTCTGCTTCTTGTTCAGGCATTCGTTGATGAAACAGTTCAGCTCGTCCGACCCATCGCCACAGTCGTTGTTGTTGTCGCAGAGGAGGTCGTTGGAGACGCAGTGGTCGTTGTGGCACAGGAAGAAGGTGTCGTTGCACTTGCTCTCTAAAATGGCCGCAAAGGGGGGTCAGGTGGGAAGCTGTGGGGCGGTTCTTTCTCTCCCTTTCTTCCCTTACAGCAGACTCTCTCTCTCTCTCTCTCTCTCTCTCTCTCTCTCTCTCTCTCTGTCCACACACCCCTCCAGAGCAATGCCTAAGAGCAGACATGTCCAAACTTCGACCTTCCTGATGTTCTGGACCACAACTCCCAGAATTCTAAGCTCAGATTGCCAATAGCAAAGGACTGTGGGAGTTGCGGTGTAAAACATCTGGAGGGCTGAGGTTTGGACATGCCTGCCTAACAGGGTTACTTTGCTGGACCCCTCTGCATGGGCTAGTCCTCTCCCTGCCCTGTTCCTCTGCCCAGACTACTTTTCTACAGGTATCACACCTCTTCTGCTCACTGCCATTCAGAGTTGCTGAGAAACAGCCCTGCTTTGTGTTTGGGTGAAAGTGGTGAATGGCCTACAAAAAAAAAGTGGAGTCCACTTCTGGGATTTCCCTCTGGATGGCATCTCTTTGCGAATGGCAGTGAGCAGAAGAGGGTCACCTGTAGACCATCTTGACTGCTGCCATCGGTGCTGCCAACATTCAGGCTGCCCTTGGGCTACGTCAGCCTTGGCATCCTTTGTCCTGCGGGCAACACAGGCATGATACTGTGTGTGCACCAATGTTGGAACATTTTCTGGCTTTTTCCACAGAGGGTACAGAAAGACAAAACCCCGCAATCATAAGCTGGAGGTTGTTTGAAGAACTGAACCCCTTCTTAGATCATCCCATTCGTCAGCCCCCCACGCTTGGGAGGAGAAACCCAGCACAAGGCACCGGGTGCAAAGCCTTAGCTCCCCCACTCCCAACACGACGTTTACCTGGGCTAGAGCAGCGGGGATTCTTGGGCGCTTCATCGGACTGGTCATGGCAGTCAAACTCGCCATCGCACTCCCACAGCTTGTTGCTGAGGCATCGTCCATTGGCACAGCGGAACTCATTGGGACCACATGTCGGGTACTCTGCGGGGAGAGAAAGGGAGACAGGCAGTCAGGCTGCAGTAAAACAGACCTCTCTTCTTTCCATATAACAGATGCCACTGGCATAGGGAGGTCAATGTAAGCAAAGTGTTCTGCTTATATACTGCCCCATACCACTTCAAGTAGTCTCTGGACGGTTTACAGTTTTTTAAAATTACAGTACACAGGCTACACATTGCCCCCCCCCTGCAAGCTGGGTACTCATTTTACCGACCTCGGGAGGATAGAAGGCTGAGTGAACCTTGAGCCTGCTACCTGGGAATGAACCCCAGGTCGTGAGCACACTTTTACCTGCAGTACAGGCATTTTAACCACTGCGCCATGTACATGATGAGAGACCTCTCCCCCCAGCACCATTGTATGTGTATGTGGTGGAGGGTGGTGAATTTTGGTTAAGCGCAGTAGGGAAATGCTGAAACTTCTCCCATTTGCAAGTGATATTCTCCCTCTCTGCTGAAGTCAAAGGCAGAAAGGGATCCAATGTGTATTTAGTAGGATGTGTCCCTTAAGAACAATGGAAAGCAAGTAGGCAATGGGATGAACAGTATCATAAACTAGTAACAGAAAATCAAACCACTGTTTTGAAATGGACCACCGGTGCTCAATAAAGCTCAGTTGGCGCATCTTTTTTTCTTAGTCTGCATTTAATCTAGATAGGGTTACCTATACTCCAAAACTTAGGGCACTTTTACACGACCCCTAAGATCTGCTGGCCACTTAAATTCGGACCAGAGATCTTAGGGGCTTGTCGCTCTTCCTGTGTCCCCACCCTGGCTGCTGGCTGCGTGAGGGTAGGGAGAAACAAAAGGAAGAAAAGATCGTGGCTCACCTCCGTTCTGCCTCCGTTCTTGCCGCGGCAACATTCCTGTCTCTGTAAAGTAGCTCTTAAAGGGGCGGGAGCCAAAACAACAACAAACAGAAGCGAGGAGAGCCCCGCACTCACTATCATTACACCGCATCAAGCAATTTTCACCCCGGAAGAGCAGGTACTTGAAAGGTGCGCTGGGACGCGCTAAAGTGAGCGTGGCTGCACTTAATTTCCTGTAAACTCTGGAGCTGGTGGGGAAACATTTTTAAGCTCCGGAGCTAGGAGCCATTTGCCCCTGAGTTTAGGGGTCGTGTATAAACGCCCTTAGGGAAAGCTTAAAACCACAATAAGCCATAAAAAGCAGCCTTCTCCAAGATGGGGCCTTCTAAATGCACTGAACGGCTATTCCCTTTCTTTCCAGCTGGCATGGTCACTGGCATACCCCTGGCACCTTCACAGTACCAGGCAGGACAATTTGATGGAGACCTTTTCAGCTTCCATGAGATGAAGGCAGGACAGAAGAAGTTTGATGGTCCGTTGAGAGCTGCTAGTTAGGGGGACAATGATTTTGGACCACAATGACACAAAGAAGCCATTGCCAGCCCCTCTTTACCTATCTTGTTCTCACTGCATACCAACTTTGCTTGCCTTCAGCTAGTCAAAGCTGATGGGCCACAGATCACGGTGAAGTTGCCCAACAGATTATGGGATTCCCAACTGGCTCGCATCAGCCAGGGGACTAATCCAAACAGAAGAAGGCAAGGGCAGCCAGGAGAAGACGGGCGCCGAGATTTACTATACCAATGCCAACACTTCTACAATTTGTTTTCCCAGAAATATTTTTATACCAAGCTCCTATCTTTCATCCGAATATCTAACTAGGTTTATATATAGTGCACGGGGCTTCCGCCAAGGTCCAAGCCTGAGGGCTAGGCCTGTCCTTACCACATTCTTCCGACTCATCAGAGCCATCCCCACAGTCGTCGTCGTGATCGCACACAAAATGTTTCGGGATGCACTGGCGGTTGCTGCACATGAACTCGCGTTCATCACAGGTGCTGTTGTACACTGAAAGCAGACACGTCCATTAAGGGAAGCCGCTCCTCTTTCAAATCTTACCTCCCCACCCACCCACCCAACATGCAGCTCAGGTCCTTTCCTTATATCATTTGTTCCTTCACTTCTTCTACAGCATGGAACATGCATCCCTATCCGTCTGAAGATACTGCGGGTGAAGTCATGCAGGTACTCCTTTCCCGTGTGCACTGGTTCTAGCCACAGGATGGGAAAAATCTTTTGTGGGGGAGCAAAACTCCCTATAACGTCCCAGCCAACACGGGCCACTGGCTAAAGATTTTGGCAACACGCCTGCCGGACATGGATGCCACTATGCTTCTTGAGGAGGCCTACCAGGGACAGCAAAAGCAGAGAAGCCATGGGGCATTTAGCAGGCCTGTGCCCACAGCTACCAGGCTGTGTTCAACGTGGGTCATCATAAACACAGTACGATGGAGAATGAAGTTGATGAGTCAACCCTAACTCTCCGAACACCATAGACAACAGGCAGCTCATATAAATGGGAACTGGAAAAAAATTGTACAATCCAGACAATCAAGATAAAATACTTGACCTTGAAACGGCAAGTCACAAGTCAAGGACAGAGATATACAAAGGAGTTTCATTACTCTTTCCTCCACACTAGGCGGTCTTTGCTACTGGGCCACACGGCTACCCACCGTGGAGGACTGTACCCTCCAAGTGGAGAAGAAAACCAAGGAAAAGTGCCATACCAGCTGTACCTATGCCCTACCACCATGGTGGCGAACCTTTGGCACTCCAGATGTTTTGGACCACAACTCCCAGAATTCCAAGCTTGTAATGATAATGACAAAGGACTGTGGGAGTTGTGGTCCAAAACATCTGGAGGGCCAAAGGTTTGCCACCACTGCCCTACGATAATCAACCAGTGAAACGAGTCAGCAGGGGAAACCATCCAATAAACCAGCAAGAGGACACAATTGTATTTTCAATGCTAGGAAGAACAGGCAACTCACAGCATCCGGCAGCCAGGCTTTCATCAGCTCCATCGCTACAGTCCTTGTCCCCATCACAGAGCCAGCGTTGTGGCACACACATGTAGCTGTTCGGGCATTGGAAAGAGCCAGCGGCACATGTGGTGTTACCTAGCCAAACAAGATGACAGATTTGTCGGTGAAGATGCTCAGTCCTCCAGGTGAGTTTATCTGGAAGTTGAGTCACGGCCACTGGACTTTTTTTTTTCCTTGAGAGATTGAAAGGTTTCGCTGCTCATCCAAACAGCTTCGTCAGTCTGAAACTGGCGTTTCAATCTCTCAAGAAAAGAAGTCCAGTTGCCAAGACTCAACTTCCAAACGAACACGAGGGATTTGCAAAGTTGGAAGAAGAGCGATCACCCTGCGGAGCATGGGTGAAACTTCTTGCCACAGGATGTGGTGATGGCATCGGGCCTAGAAGATTTTGAAAGGGTATTGGACTGATTTCTGGAAGAAAAGTCCATCACAGGTTACAAGCTATGACGGGGATATGTGTTATCTCCAGGCTTAAAAGGCGGCAGATGACATCAGGAGACAGGTCTCTAGTGCTCCCAGAGGCATCTGGTGGGGCCCTTGTGAGATACAGGAAGCTGGACTAGATGGGATCTTGGGTTGATACAGCAGGCCTTTTCGTATGTTCTTTGTCCTAAAATATTGTCAACCAGTCTGCGTTTCGTCTAGATAGGGTTTCCCACGCTCCAAAACTTAGGACAGCTTAAAACAACAACAAGCATAGCGATCCTCGCTGTTCGCTAATTACTAGTTAGGGATGATGGCGGCTGTATCCATCGACATGCGGGAGGACTGTACGCCACCCTTGCCTCCTTTAGAAACAAAGTGTGTATTTGGACAGAGGAGGGCTGCTGCTCTTGGCAGGAAAAGCTTCCCCTGCCCAATTCATACAAAGTGACTCTTCTGGTTCCCCTTGCTCGGACAGCTTCAGTCCCATCTCTCCTTTGCTGCATCACACAAAATACCACCCTAGCCCTGATCCATTCTGAAAAGTTAGGAAGCACTACTAGCCAAAATAGGGTGCCAACACTGTCTAGCATTTTACTTTGGGGCGGCATGATGAGCGAGTGGGCTTTGTCCGGAGTGAGCCAAGGAATGAATTTCTCTCTGGCCACAGTGACCAAGGCACCACTCTTATCCTTCTCTCCTCCCGGAGCACTCGCCCATTCAAATCAGCCTGAGTCAGGATAACACTGACTCAGAGTACACATCGAGTATGGAGTAGTCAAGCGTAAACATTGCAATACGAAGCTGGATGGCCTGGCTGAAGAGCTGGGTGGGTGGGTGGGTGGGAACTAGGGAATTGAATCCCCACTGTACTTCCTGCAGGAGAGGCTAGCTAAGATTACCTGGCATGTGGGTGGGTGATGCGAGCGTGTGCCTTGCCACCTGTGCAGCCTTGGGGAAGCTGTATGACCTCAGAGCACCCCCAGATGGAGGGAATGACAAACCACTTCTAGGTACTTGATGCTCACAAACCCCTGCTCCTTGGAATCCGCTTGACAATATACAAATTATATTTAGAGATGATCCTGTCCCAGCATCTCCCTTCCTTCTTCTCCTAGTTTTCTAGTCGCTTTAGGTTGTGGTTTTTCCAATTGTGTTCAGGAGTGCATATAAAGGAAAAAAATATATTCTACTTTTTTTAAAAAAAAAAATTTATTTATTTATTTATTTATTTATTTATTTATTTATTTATTTGCCGCATCAATTTCCCAAAGGGAACTTTGGGCGGTTTACATCAAACAATTGGGAGTATTACAAAGACAAACTCACCCAACAGCAAAAGGGCTGAACAAACTGACTCTTTGCCAAGAGGGCCCAGGCGATCCTTCCACCTTCTCGAGTGCTTTCTTTCCCTCTCAAAAGTGCAGCCAATTCCCCGCCATCTACCTATTTCTTAGACCCAGTGAAGTCTCTGCATCTTCCCCCTTTCCACCCCCTTTGTTCCAGACCGAGTGTCTCTCCTTCTGCTTCTTCTACCCTTACCCAAGGCCCACAAGACTCTCGTGCCCCGTCTTTCTTGGCCTTTCCCCCAAAATGGGGAGGAAGAAAGACTTACGGCAACGTTCATCTTCATCCGAGCCATCTCCACAGTCGTCCGCTCCGTCGCACACCCACTGCTTGGAGATGCAACGGTGGTTTTTGCACTCAAACTTCACCGGGAAGCAGAATTTATCTGGAAAGAGGAACAAGGCACTCTTTGAACCCTAGCTGCCCAAAGAAAGCCATCCAAACACCCTCCTCCTCCTCTTATTATTATTAGGTAGCTAGGAAGGTAATAGTTACATTTACAATGCAATATAATCCTTCCAGGGTTAGAGATTGACCCGAATTTTCATAGCTGCCAGCGCAAACTTTGCTACTTGCCGTGTGACATACCTGGGCTCCAGGGGACCTATCAACCAGTGAACTAATTTCCCACCAAGGAATTTACGTCTAGGTTGGTTGTGGAGGGGGCAGCTGAGCAAGTAGTGGGGCACATCTTCGACTTCACCTGAGCCGCAAGGGCAAAGTCTGTCCCAAACAGGGATATTATCATGTCTCCCCTCTAAAAAGGCAGAAGGCATGGTCTGAAAACGCAGGGCTGTGAAAGCTGTCCTCAAGGGAGCTGAGGTTAAATTGTGGAAATAGCTTTCCAGCCCAAAAGATATTTTATACAAAGGATAATAGAGGGAGGATGACGATAATGAAACCGCAGCCAATTCCTTCCATTTGGAACATAAATAAATCTTGTCTTTGACCAATTTTTTTGATACTGGGGGAGACAAAAGAGGGGATAGATTCAGTATTGATCCCATAAAGATGTAATATGGGTCTGACTAGCTTTGCCCAGGACTCCCGCAAAGGGTGCTGAAGTTGTTCTATATAGCACTTCTTTGGCAAGCGGGAGTCGCTCATGCCGGCCAGCTTCAACCAGTACATTGCCAAGGCAATGTGTACGTGAGTTTCAATGGAAGTTAGCCCTACTTCAGCTCTTAAATATGCAGAGGGTGTGCCAAGGGGTACAGCAAGAAGAGATCGAATAAAAGAATTTTGAACCACGTCGAGGTGTGGCATTTTAGTATACCCCCAGATTTCGGCCCCATATGTTAATTGGGGGACTATCTTTCTTGAAAACACCTCAACTGCAGAAGCAACCAGTTTACCACCTTGGGTTGAAAAGAATCTCAAAAGGGATTGAGAGGAGTGGGAGGCTTTCAAAACTGTTGCTTTCAGATGATATTTCCAAGAGAGCAGGGCATTAAAACAGAGACCAAGGTAACTAAAATTTCTTAACTGCTCAATAGGTTTGTTGTCAAGTGTCCACCTATGTCTAGTTCTCCCCCACCCCCAAAGACGTTAGAGAGCAAGCCCTCACCTCCCCTGACCCTGTGGCCATTTTTGAAAATATTACCCATTTAGTCAAACCTATGTTGATCACCTCCAAGCCTATCTTCACAGACCCTTATTCTCACCATGGTTGGTTCGATTCCCAATGTGCTGCTCAGAAACGCCTATTGGCAGGAGCAATTAGGAAACTACGGCTAGTTGATTCTCCAGAAAATTTTACCATCTTCATCCAGTGCCGTAGAGAATATAAAAATCTGCTCCGACAAAAAAAGGAGGCATATCTCAGGAGGTCATGGCTAGAGTTAGGAGTTTTGGTCCCTGGCTGCCAGATCCCTTAGAACAGTGTTTTTCAACCTTTTTTGGGCAAAGATAAAAATACGGCACACCACCATTAGAAAAAGTTAAAAAAATTTAACTCTGTGCCTTTTGGTCCCTAAAGTAATTTTTCAATTTTTCAGCACACCAGGGATTTCGGCACACTAGTGTGCCGCGGAACAGTGGTTGAAAAACACTGCCTTAGAAAACCAAATTAATTCTTCTCAATGGCAAACCCACTTTTCGGCTCTCTTTAGTCTCACTAATGACAGAACCAACATCATGCCACCCTCACATTTAAATTTACACCATTTTTCTCAGTATCCTCCTTGGGAACCAGTTTCCCTTGAGGAAGTTAAAATTCTGATCGGCTCTTTGCCTAGTAATAAAGCTCCTGGTGAAGATATGCTCCCAGGAGAACTGTTTAAGTCCAATCTCCCTGGGTGGTGCGGAGTGCTTGCTAAAATGTTTACTTACATAAATCAACATGGGAAAATCCCCCCGAGTTGGGGCTCTAGCATCATTGTCCCTATTCACAAAAAAGGCTCTAAGACTGACCCTAAAAAGTTCAGGCCTATAAGTCTCCTCAATATAGTTTCCAAACTCTATTCCAAGTATCTCCTGGACAAAGTAGTACGTTGGGCAGTCATGAATTCAGTTATAGCTGAAGAACAGGCTGGTTTTCAAAAAGGAAAAACTACAGTGGACCAATGCTTTGTACTCTACCACCTGATTCATTAGTATGCCTACCATGGTAGGAAGGAACTTTATGTGACCTTTGTAGATTTCAGTTCCGCCTTTGATCTTATAGATAGGGGCCGTTTGTGGCAAAAACTTTCTTTAACAAACATAGATAGAAGACTTTTAGCTTTAATCCAGCAGTTACACTCCAATACTCATCTCAGGGTAAGATTGGGGGCAAATGGGCTCTTGTCAGAATCTATACCCACGGACAGAGGGGTCAGGCAAGGATGTCTTTTGGCCCCTTTTCTGTTTAATTTTTATATTAATGACATTGTTCAAGAACTGAGTGGTCCAGTATTTCCCCCCCTCTTCTATAGCAGATGTTAAGATCTCTGTCCTACTTTATGCAGATGACATTGCAATTATTTCTACAGCACAAGTCGGCATGTGAAGACTTTTGGTTAAGTTGAGTAACTTTTGTACCAGAGAACATTTATCCATTATTATTATTATTATTATTATTATTATTATTATTATTATTATTATTATTATTATTATTATTATTATTATTATTATTATTATTATTATTATTGCAATAATAATAATAGGCAACAGAACCGTTCAAAGGAACCCCTGGCTGTAACTCTTGAGCTCCAAGGACTAAACCTCCGGCCTGTTACAGCACAGGCGCAACACTCACTGCAGTGCGTCTCATCCTCGCCGTTTTCACAGTCATTTTCCTTATCGCAAGTCCACGACATGGGGATGCATCTCCCACTCGGGCAGGCAAAGTAGTTGGCCGGGCACTTGGATTTTCTGACACCTAGAGAAGCCAGGAAGGGGAGGCCAGAGGAAAAGGGAGACAATGTGTAAGGGAAGGATAAGCAAACCCCACCTTTTGGTACAGGATGGGAAAAGGCAAGCATGAGAAAGACCTCTGCCTTAAGAATCCTTCACGTGTTCTTATTGGCAGCTGGTTCAGCATCAAAAGACTTTATTTTAAGCAGTCACTGCAGGATTAAGCCTTTGTCCCCAGGTTCTGCAAAAATGGCTGCCAACTAACTTAAAAACGTGGCAACAATCAATATCGCATACAGATAGCACCATAACCAACGACAGTGATGAAAGATACATGCATCTTCCGTCTCCTCCCCCGCCCCCGTGCTCTCGGAAATACAAGCATCTCAAACCAAGACATGAATGTAAGCCAAGAAAAATAAAATGAAATAAAAGATGAGCCTCCTTAGATTCCACAAGCTTTGTGTCTGTACCACATGTCACATTTTAAATAGGAGAAATGGTGGTGGGGGGGTGTAACCCGCTGGAGATATTAATTAGGCAGGTAGGTTCAAACAAAGAAGGCAGGACCCCTTTGCTTTCTGAAAGCAGGAGATGCCATAAAGGACACAGGTGTGTGTGTGTGTGTGTGTGTGTGTGTGTGTGTGTGTGTGTGTGTGTGTGTGTGTGTGTGTGTGAAAGCAGGAGATGCCATAAAGGACACAGAGTGGTGTGTGTGTGTGTGTGTGTGTGTGTGTGTGTGTGTGTGTGTGTGTGTGTGTGTGTGTGTGTGTTCTTCTTCCCCTCCTTTGGATTTCTCCCTCTCTCAGCTTCCCTGAAAGGAAGGGAGGTAGGAAGGAGAAGAGAGGTCCAGAGAGGGCAGCCACAGGACGGCTGACTCTTTCCGTCCCTCAGAAGAAAAGGCCTCACACCTTCATCCCCACCACCCTCAATTGTCCGCCCATGAGCCCACATTTCCGCAGCAGAGGCTGACCTGGACAGTTCTGCTCATCTGAGTAATCCCCGCAGTCGTTGCTGCCGTCGCACACCCAGGAGGGCACGTAGCATAACGAGGTGTGCTCACACTTCTGGAAGGTAACACTTTTCACTCCCAGTTTGAAAAAGCTGCTGCAGTCAGTGGCGGCTGTCAAAAGAGAGGCAATCAATCTGTACAAATCCAGGCAGTGGACTGGATTAGAAAAGCCTTTTGGTTTTGAACCAATCCTTTCCCCAGACAGGCTTCCAAATTCTGTTAGCTTTTCCGCACTGAAGTCAGCGACAAGAGGTGCCGCCTAACTCTCATACATTTGCACGTATGCGCTAAGGTGATCAGCTGCCAGAACAAGGGGAAGGCAAGATCCTCCCTGTTATGGACCAACCTCCCCATATCTTTCCCTTCCTTCTGCCCATCAGGAAGGGCTGCAGGGTGGCCTGTTAGTTTCTTGACCACCCTAATATTCTGGACATCCCCTGGTGCTTCTCAGCAGCAGTGCAACCTGGTTCAGCAAGTCTCCATGTCCCTTTGCTCCCCTTTTCCAGAGTGAAGACACATATTGGCAAGGAAAGGGAAGAATCCTTGGTGGACAGGGACTTCTCATTACAAAAGGCAATGGGATGGACGGAGGCCTTTGATGCGGGGAAGTGGCTTCATGTTTCTCACATACACCTGAGTTCCTTTTGTGGTGCACTTGTGCATCAGGAGCTCTGAACCCCCCACCCCACCCTTGCTATAACATTTGGGGCTCCTTGGGCTTTCTGTTCAATTCCAGAACTTGCAAAACGGTACAGCAGCCAAATAACAGCTGGTTGTTTCCCTGCTTGGATGCTGCTTATTTCTCAGTTACATTTATTTCCTGCCTCTCCTTCAGCGAACTCAAAGAAGGGCGTATGATTCATGCTGCTCTCACTTTATGTGCACAACAGCCCTGTGAGGTACAACAGGCTGAGGGAGAGGAAGAGAGAGAGAGAGAGAGAGTAACCAATTCAAAGTGATCCAGGGAGTTTCAAAGCACAGAGGGACTTGACCTTGGACTCACATATATCCCATTCCGTGATCCTGACTGCCAGATTGCATAGGCTCTTGAAGATTTCTCTTTTGTCTCCCTGATATCACCTGTCATGCTGTGGCAAGAACCTCCATCACAGCCTCTTCCTCTCTACCTGGCACACCCATGTGCATTTCATCCTGGTTCGCACACCAGCTGGTCTTCCATTTTGTTCCCACACCATCATGGCATTAGGGGAAGTCATCGGAGAGCTATCTGTTGGCGCCCGGAAGGGGTAGGGACTTCTTTTTTCAAGGCATGGCAGGTGGCAAGTAAATGAACAGTGTGTGGATGGTCAAGGCTTGTGTAAGAGCCTCGTGGCACAGCGGTCAAACGACTGTACTGCAACTATAACTGTGCTCACAATCTGGGGCTCAATTCCAGGTAGCCGGCTCAAGGTTCACTCAGCCTTCCAGCCTTCCGAGGTTGGTAAAATAAGTACCCAGCTTACGGTGTGTGTGTGTGTGTGGGGGAATGTGTAGCCTGCATAAATAAAATTTAAACTGCCCAGAGAGCTCTTTAAGTACTATGGGGTGATATATAAGAAGGATGCTTTGCTTTGGTTTTAGTTTAAGAGAAAGAAATGAAGTGGGGAAAGCTCCTTCACAGGGCTACAATGCGACACTCACTGCAGTTCATCTCGTCCGAGGCATCCTCACAGTCAATTTGTTGGTTGCAGCGGCTTGAGTTGCTAATGCAGGTCCCGTCCCGGCAACGGAACTCGTTGGCAGCACAGCTCGTTTCTGGAATGAACGGAAGCCTGGTTACTTGGATGCTCACCTCAGAAGCTGCCCTTCTTCTAGAGAGATCAGAGTTGTATACACCGTCTCCTGTCCCCACCATTCAACCCCCATCCCCAAAACCATTCACAACAGCACTGCCAGTTAGTTGGAGGCACTACCAAGTGCCTGTAGAGCCTGAGGTGGGAGAATCGATACCTGATACCTGGGTTCCCATCACACCGGCCCTCCCATTAGGAACACAGCACACTCCTTTCTACCAAGTCAGACCACTGGGCCACCTTGCCCTTCTGTTTGCAAAGTGTTTCTTCTGTGCTAAGGCATCAGCTGCATTTTTACATCCACAAGAATGCCAAAGCGCAGATAGTGTAGCAGTAAAAGGAAAAACCCTGTATCCTCTGATTAGCCTTCCCATTTCTTGTCAGTTTTGGGGGGGGTGAGTGGTGGCGGCAGCTGTGTTAGTCTGATTCAGCAGCGACAAAAATGAAGAAATGTATAAGACTAACAAATTCTGTGCACAATGGATTTTCGTGGATGCAAATCCACACTTTCCTTGATACTGCTCAAATCACTTAACTGTTGCAAGGCACTTCGTCCGAATTGTCCCCACAGTTGTCCACGCCATTGCACCAGTCCTTGATGGGCACACAGCGCTTGTTGGTGCAGTGCAGGTAGCCTTTCTTACACTTGCGGCTGTCTGCAACACAAAAACAGGGAAGCGTGTGAGTGTAAGGAATTATAAGGGAAAGAAGGCATGGAGGAGAACGCCTCTGTGAAGGCTGCCCCACGTCTCAGCCCCACTGAAGTTCTGGAGTGCCAGATCCAAACGGGATCCCAATCCAAGAATCCACCTGCACAAGAGGATATTTTGGTGTGTGTGTGTGTGTGTGTGTGTGTGTGTGTGTGTGTGTGTGTGTGTGTGTGTGTGTGTGTGTGTGTGTGTGTGTGTGTGTGAAGACGTGGAAGTCAAGGCCTTGTTCACCTGGGCACAAGTCACTAGGCTGAGCCTCATGTAATTCATGGAGGCCCAGGAAAGCAGGATGGAACCTGAGCCTCCCTGAATCACAAGCTATGCAGGGACTCAACACACGTTTAGGTTCAGAGAGGATGTGATTCTGAATAGCAATTGTGGGCAGAAGGGTGGGGGGGGAGCGGACGTGTTCTCCAAGCCCTGTCTGTCTGCAGGCATCCCGGAAACAGCTGCTCCTTCCCCTAGCTCTCTGCTTAAAAGGCAGAGAAGGGGGAGAAGCCAAGTGCCTCCTTTCTCTCTCAAACTTTAGAAGACGAGACCAGGCAATGGATTGGGGCTGTTCTGCTTCTCAGCCCAATGAGCGTTGCAATTGTGGAGCACCCTTTAAGGGCAGCTGGAAGAGAGGTGCAGCCCCCCCATGGACCTCTCTCCAGCCTGGGCACAGCAGGAAGACAGGGAAGGTGCAGGCCCTTGCCTGGGGGTTAGAACAGAGAAATGGAGGCAGGCCTGGGGGCATCTGGGAGGTACAAAGCAAAGGCCTTCTTTGGGTGTGTTCGCCTTCCCCCTTCAGTTTGGAAACTGGGAAAGGAAGAAAAAGCAAGTTGAAGAGACAAGCTTGTGCCTGATAAGGACCAAATTTAAAAAAAAATCGAGACTTCATAGGGAATTTTGGAAAAAGAATGTTTCTAATCCTTCTTCCCTTTGGTTGCAGGTTTGAAAGCCTGGGGCCCTTCACGCCTGGCAGATTCTGGTTCCCTATTCCTTTTAGCCTGGCCAGTGAGATTACTGAACCCAAAGTACCTACAGTATGTGGTTAAGCAAGCTAGGATGCGTGGATATGAAAAGTGAAGCAAGGGCACCTGACTAAGACCAGACAGTACAGTGGACCATCGTATAACAAACGGTTTCTATAACATAAAATCTGTACAACATAAAAAATTCCGGAGATAGGGGAAATTTGCTTAACAGAATCATCTATGGGGCAAATCTGTACAACATAAAATTGGCCACGATGAAGGATTACTCCGTTTTCAATGCATTCCTACAGGAAACTTGTATAAAGGAAAATTTGCTTAACATAATTTCATTTGGAACGAATTAATTCCTTTATACACGGTACCACTGTATAGGCAAGCTCTATTCCTCCAGTGTTCTTTTTAAAAAGCCATTCTGCACCACGGTGTTAATTGCAGAATGAGACCACTCCCAGCAAAGCATACAGAACAGTGGCTCCCAACCTTTTGTCCCGAGATGTTCTTGGGCTTCACGAGCCTTCACCACCAACTAAGTTAGCCAGGATTTCTGGGAGCTGTAGTCCAAGAACCTCTGAGGACCAAAGATTGGCAACCACTGACATGGGAAAACTGGTCCTCAGCCCCTCTGGACAAGGTGGTTTCAGGCTTAATCCATCTCGGTCTTAGAAGTGCAGAGCTGGGTCATCAAGTCCAGCCTCCGTCAAGGAGGAACAAGAGGGAATCGAACTCCCAACCTCCGGCTCCACAGCCAGAGACCTAAACCACTGAGCTCCCCAGCAGTTCACTTACTTTACTAGCATGGAAGCAAAGTGGTGCTGTTCCTCCAAGCACATTAAACGCCTGAAGCGTCCGTCTGTCATTGGGATTTTAACTCCTTGAGAAGAGCACTTCCTAAACAAGGACCATGGTGCCATGTAGCTCAAAGAATGGCAGGCCCCAAAGGGCATCAGGAAAGCCATTTTCCACCTGCTATGCTCCCTTCTTTCTCACTTTTTAAAAACAGAACCAAATAAAACCCAACAACCAAGTGACCATCCATCATAAGATACACTGTTTCCTAAGTGGGAGTTGAGTCATGGCTACTGGACTTCTTTTTTGAGAGATAGAAACGTTTCGCTGTTCATTCAAACTGCTTCATCGGTCTGAATATCTCTCAAAAAAGAAGTCCAGTAGCCATGACTCAACTCCCAGTTAAACGAACCTGGATGACTGAGAATCTTCACAGACGTACTGTTTCCTAAGAACCTTTATGCTTGGCCAAGGGCAAGGATGGGAAAGGACAGCCAAGGTCCAGACACAGCAGGGATGATGGAGAACAAAAAGGGAACGGAGGCGATCTGGAGAGGATGAGGCTTGGTGTGTGCCATTAGCACGAGGAGGGGCTCATGCCAAAAGGAGGCAGCGCAGCCTCCGAAGACCCCAAAACGTTCTGTACAGGGGCAGCAGGAGGACCCAGCCACCCTTTGGCACGTGTTCACACGGAGAAGAAGCAAAGATCCTAATGCCACGGTATCCCTGGGGAAAGCTGCTGAAGGAGGAAGCAAAGCGAGCGAGCGAGCCAGGAGAGGAGAGGAGCAAAAGGAGGCAGGGGCCTTACTGCAGTAGGACTGCTTCTCATCCGACTTGTCCTTGCAGTGGGCCACGCCATCACAGGTCTGGCTGAAGTCAATGCAGTCCCCGTTTCCACACTCAAACTCGTGGTGCACACTGCAGGTGGAGTTGGGAGCTGGGGAGGCAAGAACAGGAAGATGTGTGAGTAGATTTAACCCACAAAGGCCCCACTTCACCAGGGGAGCCCTTCAGATGGGCAGAGGAGAGAAATCCTGCTTAGCTCTTGGACTCCCTGTGGGGTAGAGAACGAGGCCAGGCTGGCAAGGTCTGAGTCAAAATGCCATCTCCAGCAGAGCATTTAAAATGTTACGTTCCACTGTAATGGACAAGGCAACCTGAAGAGCGGGCATTAAAAACAAAAGGCTATATAATCAGCCATAGTAAACTCCATTTTCTTTTTCTAGTGAGGGCAGCATGAAATCAGCTTTCAAACTGCAAAGATGAGGGGAAACAAACCTAATTTGTTGGTGTAAGTCAGTCATGCTTGACCAGGTTTTCTTCACTTGAGATATTCTAAAGGGCTGTCCAACAAGTATTTTAAAGAGACAAATTTAAGAGGTTTTTTTGTATGCCATGTGAACAACTTAAGACTTTGTCTTCCCAAATTTTAAGCAACAGACAACCATAACAAACAAATCTTGTCTTAATTGATCAACAAACGCTATCGTGACTATCCAGGACAAATTGTTCTTTTCAACACCAACTTCCCACCCTGGGGAAAGAGGTCCGAGGTCGATCTACTGCCACAGGCGACATCCCCAAAGGGAGGGAGGCACGGCCCTCCTCCAACAGTTTCTCTTCTTCTCCTTTCGACTGCTGCTTGTCTCAGCGCTTGCTCTGTAATTATCATTAATTGCTCAAGGCATTGCCCTACAGTGGTCTCCCGCCTTTTTGCGGTTCCTACACTGCAGCCTTGCTATATTGCGGGACTGCAGTGCCCCAAAAGGGCTTGAGGGAGGAGGGGAAGGTTTTAAAAGACGGAGCTTTAAAAACCTTCTCCCCCCCCCTTCCCCAAGCCCCAGGCTCCAGATGATTGCAGCTGGGGTGGGGAAACAAAAGGTTTTTCTCCCCCACCCCAGCACCAATCAGCTGGAGCCCGGGGCCTGCCTCCATGGAGACATCACGTGCTGCTTCTCCCCACCCCACCCCAGGGTGCAGGGAAGTCGTGAGCAATGTTTAAAATGGCTTTCAGCAAAGGAGCCAAGCAGTTGGCTCCCTCGCTGAAAGTCATTTTAAACACCGTGCACTGCTCCCCTGCCCCACTCCAGTGCGGGGAGTGGCGAGTGATGTTTAAAATGTGTTTAAGCAGCAGAGCCAAGCTGGCTCTGTTGCTTAAAGACATTTTAAACATTGTGCGCACCCCCACAAGGCCCCACCTGACCTGCATTCGCATATCGTGGATGTTCAATGACTGAGGGCTGGGTCAGTCCCTAACCCCCGCAATAGATGGGGGGTTACTGTACCCTTCTTTTCAGACCACAGGGCATGCGGGGAGAGCAGAAAGATCTAGTGGGTAACCATTAAAGGAGCAAATTAAATAGGACATAAGAACTCAATAGGTAACACTGGGATGAAAGCGATCTGCAAATTAATACCCTCTTGGTTTCCGACACACACATGCACATACATGCACACACAGACTCTTGTGATGTTTTCCTCAGCACAGGTGTAATGCTTGGGAAGTGACCCCCAAATGCACACACCTCTGCCCTGTTCATCCCTGCCACTGGGTGCTCACCTCTGCACGTCAGATCCTCCTGAAGGATCCTCTCCCCCCGGCAAGAGCAGCTGATTTCCCCCTTGGCAGTGAGTATGCACAGGTCTTCGCAGCCCCCGTTGTTCACTCTGCACAGGGAAAGCTCACCTGAGACAGAAAGAGACAGACAGAGAGAGAGCAATAAGGGAGGAGGAGGAGGGCAGGTCAAGGGTGCCAGAGCCCAACTACCCATTAGGAAAGAGGCCTGCCTTCTTCTGTACCGACTGCCCTGGTCCATGTCCTCTAGGTGGGAGCCCCTGCCATTGCCCCACAGCCTCTGGGGCTGGATTTTATCCCACTTCTACTTGTTTGTAATCCTTGGTTTTATTACATTTTCTTGGGAATTGACATCGTTAGCTTGCTTTAGGGTTAGCACGATCACACGGGAGACAAAGGAAAAGGAAAAGGGGGGGGTCCTCCTTACAGCTGTTGGTGTCGTTGGCCACAGCAATGATGCCCATGGGTTGCTGGGGAATGTCAATGCGCAGGTGCTTCATGCCGGAGCCCACATATTTGTTGGCACGCTGCACAGCGCGACGCACCCAGTCTGTCCAGAAGATGTAGTCTCCATAGACAGCCAAGCCAAAGGGGTGCACCGGCTCAGCCTTCAGGATGATCTGTTAGAAAGAGGCATCACAGCAACAGCAGGGAGGAAAGAGAGGATCATCAGGAAACCGTTCCAAGGGGCACAGCAGTCCTACGGGTCCTTCTTACAGCAATTAGCGCTGATTCTATTTTGCCTTCCTTCATAATTGTTCTGAGGGGGAATCCGGCAGATTTTGCTGGATTCCAATCTCCCAGCTACTAGGGGCAAAGGCTAATGAGGATAAAGAAGTATTCAACCACATCTGGATGGGTACAGATTTCCATTCTTATCACCCAGCATAGTTGGCAACTTTTGCCAAACCCATGCTACTGCAGGCAAAGACTTGTCACAACCAGGCCAAATAAATTCTGCAGCCACGAACCTCTGTGCTGTGAAATAATTAACTGGTCCTTTTTTCTATATAATGCATGTGTCCCACACTGACAATTTCTTGCATTTTCTGAGTACTCACTCAAAGTAACCTGGAGTGTACTTATAAGTTTACAGGTATCTGGAAGTTGAGTCAGGGCAATGGGACTTGTTTTCTAACTTACCTCAGACTGACAAAGCTGCTTGGATGAATAGCAAAACATTTTGATCTCTCAAGAAAAGAAGTCCAGTTCCCATGACTCAACTTCCAGATAAACTCACCTAGATGACTGAGAATCAATCAATCAATCAATCAATCAATCAATCAATCAACCAACCAACCAACCAATCAACAGTCTGACTGTCTATCTATCTGTCTGTCTGTCTAAATCTTAACCCATACAGATCTAACACTGTGCAAGTAGCGTTTGTCTTGTGCATGGGAGTGTCTTCAAGCAGAGTGTGACTTACGTAGCGTTTGGAGCCATCATATTCACAACGCTCTATTTTGTCCAGTGTAGCGTCGGAGAAGTAGATCTTCTCTGCCTTGTGATCAATGGCCAGCCCATTAGGTGTGCGAATGTCCTTGTCGATGATGGTGATCATGTTAGCACCCGACAGTGTCGCCCGCATGATGCTGGGGTGCTGCTCATTCCAGTTGGTCCAGAACATCAGGCTTAAGAGAAGGAGGAGAGGGGTTTATAGAGGAAGTATCTCTATACTTTTAGAGTAATGGCTTTTTCGTCTCCCCTGACTCTTTCTGTCAATTTTGGCTGGCCTGGCTCAGAAATTTTACAGTATGTTTTATCCAGGAGGGCAATGGAAGTTGGCTCCAGAGGTTCCCTCAGCCATGTGGCATGCCAGGCACCCAGTCACGCAGATTCTAGACAGACCAATTCAAAGTATGTCCATAACGAAAGCCCAGCACACTTTAAGAGAGACAGTGCCAAAACTGCTGGATCAAGTGTTACTTCTACATCTCCAAAGGCAACTGTGGCTAGAAGGTTCAACAGGTAGATCAGGTAGATCCAACCAATGGAACAGGAAGGTGGCTAGGAGGAGACATGGCGTGTTCACTCTTAGGCAGTGGTCTTGAACGAGGTTTGGCACGGAAAAAAATGTCCAGAACCTCGCCTTAGTGGAAATGTGACAGCTCGGTTTCCGAGGTGCTTTCACCACATTAATTATATTTACCTCTCTTCTGAGAAATCATGACGGGTTGTGAGTTTGTGTCTGTGCTGAATTCAGTGTCTTGGTTCTACTGTCTCAAGATCTAACTGGAAAGGGCCCAAGCATTACAAATCATCAGGGGAGTTGGTTTTGTTGCCATGTGGATTCACTTTGATCAAGGAAAACCTCCAGACCGCGGAGCCAGCTCCTGACGCAGGCACCAGTGACAAAACCTCTCATCCAGTTTGTTCTATGGTCAGAGAAGCTTCAATTGCCTGGGTCTGTCTCCCCCATAATGTCAAGGAGAAATGTTAAGTACTTAGCAAATGCAGGGCTGCCACTAAAAATTATTTTTCATTTCCCTGACTTTCCATGACCAAGCTTTGTCATTTTCTCTGATTACCATTCAAACAGAAGTTTAAAAATGAATAGGTCACATTGCATCAATGAAAGGCTTAATCAAATGTTCCACTCTACAACTATACAAGTCTCAACTGCAAAAATATTTGGCTGAGTAAAAGACTGAAGCATGCAGGAGAATCCCTCACATCATTTCCAAGCAGTAATTGGAAGAAGCAGAGAAAAGCCTTCCTACTAGCTCCCAGGAATATGGCAAAGGTGAGAGAACCACCGACTATGCACAGAACTCTATGGCAGTGGTTCTCAACCTGTGGGCCCCCAGATGTTCCTGGACTGCAACTCCCAGAAACCCTGGCCAGCTCAGCTAGTGATGAAGACTTCTGGGAGTTGCAGTCCAGGAACATCTGGGGACTCTCAGGTTGAGAACCACTGCTGCATGGGTAGGTACGTCTTAAACTTGAGTTTATTGTCATGTATCCAGTTCCCAGTCTTGCCTGCTCCTCTTTATCTTTCATCAGCAGAGCCACAAGGAGGAAGGTTTTGTTTTAATTATTGAGTTCACTTCCATTTAAAAATAATTAGCATTCATCACTAAGTCTGAACCCTGAACTATGGGTGAAACAAAATGACTTCATAAACCACTGTTTGAAGCTTGTTCTCCTCGCCCCCACCCCCAATAAAACACACTCAAGACTATTCTGTTTACTTGGGTTCAAACTTAATGCTAAACCTGAGCTTAATTTAAAGAAAAAGAAAGCTTGCAGCTGCTTTTAAGCCACATCTTGCCCCAAGGCATGTCTATACAGTACTAATCCATAATTCAGCCTCCTGTTGTCAACACAACCCATGTTATTTTCTCACATGCATTACTGTCACCAGGCAACAACTCCTATTGAGGGTGTCCTTGCCCGTGGAAGGGGACGGAAGTGAGGGAGGATCCAGACGAGCACTCTTTAGTGCTTCTGTCCAAGAAAGAGCCCCTACTGACTCCTTGGAAAGACTCAAGACTCCTTGTGGGGAATTTCATGACACACCTGAAGGGCCATGAATTATTCTGGTGGTTCATTCTGCTAATCTGGTTTGGGAAGGTGTAGATTTTGAATGCAGAAAGGTTGCTTTTAAAGGGATAAGGCATGTTTAAAAATGATAAGCTACTACAATACTACAAGGGCCCTTCAGGGCTGAGCTTCAGCAGGCGAGTCGGGAGGAAAAGTAATTTAGATGCGAGTGAGCAAATGAATGAATGGATGGATGGGTGGGTGGATGGGTGGATGGGAAAACAAATGCATGATCACAAACTCCCATGATCACCAAAAGCTTGCTTCCAGGTTTCCCCGGTCAAAGAGCGTCACCTACTTCTGGCACTCATCCAACACGAAAGCGCGAGGATGGTCGTCCCCAGACATGGTGATGACGGTCTCTCTCTCAAAGGCTCCTTCCCGGGCTTGATTCACTGTGTGTCGAGTAATGGTGGAGGTGGTATAGCTTGTCCAATACAACGTGTCCCAGCCTCGATGGTAAGCCAGGCCCTCCACCGAGCCAACATCTGTTGAGGACAGAGCACCGGGTGTTAACTTCAGCAGAAGGTTCTGACACCCTTCAAGTGTCCACCAAGCGGCCCTGCCTTCCCAATGTTTGTATCATGCCAGCTCTCCACTTCTTTAAGAAAGTGGCTCATGGAACATTCGCTTTATCATGCTCCTTTACCAGGGATACAAAATACATTGCCCTGAAAAGCAAAGCAAGGCAAAACAAAACAAACAAAAACACATTAAAAGTATGTTACTGTATAGAAATATGGTGGCACATGTTTAAAAAAGCCAAGTGGTGATTTTCCTTGTTAGCTCCCCCCCCCCCCCCGTGAGAAAAGATCAGTTTGGAAAAGGGGAGAGCCAGTTTTTCAGATGTTGCCCCAGGAGAGAATGAAGGCATGTATATACTGTATAAACAAGGACCAGGGAATCTGTACCTACCCTCGAATATTACTGAACTCAACAGTGGCCATGCTGAGAGAGGTCAAAGGGAACTGACAAGAAAACTTAAATCCTACAAAATCCAAAAGCGAGTAGGTCCCTTCTCTCTGGTTTACAGAAGGTCGCTAACCAACACTGCAACTTTTGAAAACATTCTCTGGGTTCTGTGGGCAGAAAATGGCACCAGCCTTCCAATACTTAGCACTAGTAGAAGGTGGAGCTGGATGGCCTTATAGGGCCCTTCCAGCTCAATTATTTCATGTTTCTGTGGTCCCCAGATGGCCAAAGAGAACACATTACGTCGTCCACCCAGCTTGTTTGGGGAACAAAAATTTCTGACCACAACGAGAGGGCCAACATTGACAAGGCGACAAATGGCCCAATCAACGAGCGGCCATAAACGGAATGTTACTAATTGCCAGTATCGATGTAACCACGGAGGAGTTCAACTCAAGGCAATTATTGGCTCTCTTTGAAAAATGGATTTTTTTTGAAAAAAAAATCCAATTAAATATCACACTGGGTTTTCCTGCTGCCTTTTGGTCGCATTTGTTAATTAAGCACTCCATGTATCAAAGCAAGGAGACCTTTTCCTCATGTTTGCCCTAGGTAATTGAAAACGGCGTCAAGGAAATGGAAGGCTTGATAAGCCTTTGGCTTCCTTGTGCCAGCTGCAATGCCCCATTCATGGCATAAGTGCCCTGTGCAAATTCAGCCAAGGTCATCCTGCACAGAACTGTCTCACTATGCTGCAGAGAGTACCCTGAGCCCATTGGACCAAGCGGCACCTCTCTCGGCCCAAGCTGGACGTCATCCACAGGTTGCCTTGGAGGCAGAGCTGTTCGTTTGCCGAAAGTATACAGGGTTGATCCGGCTTATCTTGACCCAGAGCTGGCAAAACTCCAGCCTCAAATCCTGGGACAAAAAGCCTGGGGACATTTAACTGGGATAACTCCAGCGTTCCTTTGAGAGGAATGCCCAGTTCTGGAAAGTTTGGGCCTAGACAGGCTTACGATTTGTTGTGAGATGACATGAGGATTCTGAAAAGTCTTTCCTTCTCAGTAACTTCAGCATTTGTCCCCCACCCACCCCCACCAAATGATGTGGCTCAAGAGTTTGGTCCTTGGTTTTTGTGGCAGACACAGGGATGCCTGGTAAGTCCTGAAAGTCTCTTAATTCAGGCTGCCAGACCAGAAGGGGTAGTGCCAGCGATCTACATCACAGGGATGCTCTTTGCCATGGGAAGCTCAGCCGTACCCAGAGAGGCCACAAGTTCTGGCATTCAGGGTCAAAGTGTGCACCATAACAGTCATCTCAATGGTGGTCATTAATGAGCAAGAGCGGAGTAGGGATGCATACGATCACATCAAAGTTAATAAAGGCCATGGTTGGAGCAGCAATCTCTGCACGTACATGGTAATAACAGATCTGCTGTCTCTGCTGCAATAGACTAACAGATCCACCTTGCCATGAGCTCTAGCACGGGCAACGGTCCATGGCGCTAGATGGTGCAATTAACATCCCAGCACGGTGAGTGCCTGGAGCTTCAACCTCCTCTATGATCCTATGTAAACGGGAGGCAACATGTAGCATGGTTTGCCACGTGTAATCGAGGCTCCATAGCTGGCTGGCAGTCCTGGAGAACATCACACAATCTGGAATTCCCAGACAGGTCCAAGGGCAGGTCAACTCACCAGCTTGTGTAAACTCCTGTAAGAAAGTGCAAGCACTCCTCCTTGTACCGGCCCAACCCCTCTTAAGAACAGAAGCCAGCCCATATATACTACTTAGCAATTATCCATCTGGGCATGGTGAACATTTCCACACACCCGCCCATCCCCACAGTGAATACACAGAAGAGAACTAATTTGTTTGTTTCTAAGTGAAATGGGTGTGCCCCACTGGGAGGCCCCAGGCCAGTGTTTGAAGAGGGAATGAAGTGTGCTGGGGGTGGTGGGCTCACCTTCTTTCTTCTGCCACTCTAGAGTGGGGCGGGATGGCGGGTGGGGGTGGGTGGGAGGCACTCACAGCTCAGTTGCACAAATTAGCCATGCAAACAGAAACACAGGCAGCATTGCTCCCTGAGGGCGGAAGAGCTTTAAATGTTATTATACTAACTGCTGTAATTCTAATTTATATACAGATCTCAAGAAGCAAGGAAGGGGGGAGGGCGAGAGACTCTAACATGCAGGCAGTCCTGAGAAATTCCCTCCTGTCCACCTGCAGGTGCCTGGAGAAAACTTGCTAAAAGCTCTTTTCAAGCCTGACTGTTTTCCAATCGAAGTGCCTGGAGAAGGAAGGCACCTCCTGAAGGCTGCCAGGTCACCCAAGAAGATGATCCGGGGGATGCTAGTTCATTACAGCAAGTCCCACAAAAGGCAGTGAGAAAACCCATCAGTGGAAGGAGAAGGCTACCTTTTCTCTTATGAACGGGATGCAGCCTGCACTCAAAAGTGGGTTTGTGGCCAAGGAACAGGGGCGAGGCTCAAAACTTCATTGGAAAACCAGGAAGGACCTTTCCTCCCAAGAGTTACTCTGCTAGCACGGCTCAGTGCAGGTCCAACTGAGGAAAGCTGCAAACCCCAGCCCTCGTTCACTCAAAGAAAGAAGTGCAAAACGTCGGATGTTTTGGTTTACAGCCGAAAGACGGACTGATGGAATGACTGGCAAACCATAATCTCAGTAGATTCCTGAATGTTTTGAGCTCCAGTGGTCCACACAGAGTAGAACTGAGAGACAACAGAGACCAGCAATGCAAGATGGCCAACGCTCCCCATCGGTGCTATATTCCCACCAATGACCAGCCAACAGCACAGATAGCAAAAGCGCATGACTGTGGTCTGACACACAGTTGCTGGCGCATGGCGCTACCCAGCCAAAGCAACTGGGAAAAGGGTGGGGCAGAAAACAAATTAATTAACGAGAAAGCCTCTCTAATTCTAGAGACAGATCCCATAAGAGGAGGTCTTCCTCGCTTCTGCTGCTCCCAGCATTAGGGGCTGCTCTTTTCCACCCATTTCCCAAACGGAAGCCATCCAGGGTGGGCGGGGGGGAGGGGAGAAGGGCCAGACACAGGACTCACTCTCAACTATTGTCTTCCGCCCGCTCCCGTCGTCGTTGATCTGCTGGATGTTGCCGAAGTGAATGTCGCTGTAGAAGATCCGGTTGCTGCCTTTGCTGCCGTGGCGGTAGTCAAAGGCCAAGGCAATGACGTTCTTCATGTGCTCGTTGTCCTCAAACGGCTTGATGGGCGCGTTGAGGTTGTTCTCGTCCGACAGGTGGATGCTTTTGAGGATGGTGCGCTCCGAGTAGAGCAGGTAGCCGTCGTAGTCGCGGCAGCTGACGCTGTCCTCGGAGAGCATGCCGTGGGCGCAGGCGCAGGTCCGTTGGCCTCCTCCCCGGTACAGGCACAACTGCTCACACCCGCCATTGCTCTGAGCGCAAACATTGGTCCCTGGGCCAAGGACACCGGAAAGGGGAAAGCTCAGTGGTCGCCATTAATGCAAAGCAAAGTGTTCTGCTTGTATACTGCTCCATACCACTTCAAGTAGTCTCTGGGCAGTTTTATAGTTTTTAATTACAGTATGAAGGCTTACACATTGCCCCGCCACAGCAAGCTGGGTACTCATTTTACTGACCTCGGAAGGATGGAAGGCTGAGCCAACCTTGAGCCTGCTACCTGGAATTGAACCCCAGGTCATGAGCACAGTTTTACCTGCAGTCCAGGCATTTAACCACTGCGCCACGGGTTCGCGACCTTCTCCCAGGAGCATGGCTGGCCTAGCCTTGAAGCAGTTCATCCCTCCCACCGCCCCACCCCCACCGCCCCCATGGCATGACTTCCACCACTTGTGTTGGGCCACCTTCTGTACCTACCCTTCTGCCTGGCCTGGTTGAACACCTTGATATCCTTCAGCTGCACTCCGATTCCGGTGCGCAGGGAGACAATTTCCGAAGCATTGTCCTTGCTGCCTCTCTTAATTGACCCATTCGCATGAGTCCTAAAAAGACAAAACAGAAACAAGCATGCAAACAGGTCACTGACCACTCGGACTGAGCTGGGAGGTGGTACCGCTGAACGCAACCAGAAAGAACCAGCCTGGGACAGGAGATTTAAAAATTTGAAATGATGTCATATTGAAGAGGGAATAGGTTTGTTTCCCATGGAGTCCAACCCCCATGCCATGCAGGAACCCCCATCCCAGTGCTCCTGACAAATGGCCATCCAGCCTCCGCTTAAGAACGTCCGAAGAAGGAGACGC
This sequence comes from Phrynocephalus forsythii, assembly GCA_029282475.1. Lineage (NCBI taxonomy): Eukaryota > Metazoa > Chordata > Lepidosauria > Squamata > Agamidae > Phrynocephalus > Phrynocephalus forsythii. The sequence goes on along the minus strand of JAPFRF010000011.1, from coordinate 27,175,920 downwards.
CACCACCCTCCTTTGTGGCAGCTTATTCCACTGCCGGACAGCACTAACCATCAGGAAGTTCTTCCTAATGTTCAAATGGAACATCTTTTCCTATAGTTTGAAACCATTGCTCTGAGTCGTAGTCTCTGAAGCCATAGAAAACAAACCTGTCCCCTCTTCGATATGACATCCTTTCAAATATTTAAACATGGCTATCATATCCCCTCTCAACCTTCTTTTTGTAAGGCTAAACATTCCCAGTTCCCTAAGCTGTTCCTTGTACGACATTTCTTCTACAAATTACCCAATCATACATTACCACTTGAGGTACCACCTAACATGTGCATACATATATACCCATAATCCTCAGCACTGTTCCAAAATTAAACACTTCACAATTCAGTCCTTCAAAAGACTGAACATTTATTCAAACATGACAACCGAGCCCTGCACAGGGCCATCAGAGTAGCTGGTGAGAGGGGTTCTGTCTGAAAAATGAAAGAGGTAATACATCTGTTCCAAAATTCTTCCAAACACGGTCCAGGCATTTGCCTGCAGTAGTAGGCCTAGCTTTGGATCTTCCAATTGCATGAATGGTATAAAGAAATGTGGAATATTGCAATTAATGACAAATTGACTTTGGAAATTAAGTTTAAAAAAAGGAGAGCTGGAGTTTAATAGATTTAATGAGATATGGGATGAAGGCAGAACTGGGTAAAGGGAAAGAGAGAATGCCAAAACAAGATTATATGTACTTTTGGAAGGGATACAGGGACAGATTTAAAAAATGCAAAAAACAAAAAAAACCACAGGTTCTTAAGGGTAAAAAATTGAGCAAGGTGTATTGATCCCCAGGGTGGTGGGAACACTGTATTGTGTTGTTGTTGTTGTTGGATTTGAGGTCTAGTTTTAAAACTAATAAACAGTTTATAAATATATATTTTTAAATGTGTAGTAGGCCTAGCTCTTGGGAGCACCATGGCACAGACCTGTCACTCCAGTAGACGTAATCCTCAAAGACCGATACAGAAAACATGTCCATGTTGTTAGTGGATAGGACCACCTCCCTCTTGTCACCTGTCTCTAGGTCGATACGTTCTATTTTATCCGTCCGGGCATCACACCAGTAAAGTTTCCCATCCTGGACAGAGAGAGAGAGAGAGAGAGAGAGAGAGAGAGGAGAATCAGGAAGGCATGCTATTGATGCAAGTTGTATAATAATCCTGGGTCCCAACATGAATTCCGATTAGACATGGGGGCAATCTCCATCCATCCAATGTAAATTACATCCTGCCATGGTGAACTCAAATGGAGAATGAGTAGGGATTTGGCACAGAGCCAAAATGTATGATACCAGAAGGCCATGAAAGAAAGAAAAAGTAAACATTACGATCAGCTACCACAAAACTTTCCCATTCTAGTTGTTGGCATTCTTATTTTCACAGGAAGGTGGATGGCCACTGCTCTCAACAGAAGAGAGGCATGGACCCAACTCTGCCGCCCTTTTAATGGGAGTATCTACCTGCCCTCAGATGCTCCTCATCCTTACAGAGGATTCAAGCTTCCTCCAGTCATTGAAAAAAAAATTGGATACTAAATTTCTTAAGGCTTATATCATGCGACTCCAAGACCCTAAGCCTCAGGAGAACAGAAAATGGAGACTGTATATCAAGTAAGAAGTTGCCTGATTTGAATAATATATGCAAAATCGTCTATATTGGTGACATACACGTGGGGATTATAATGTAGATCTCAAGATCGGAGAGTCTAACTTGACTGAAGTTGCTCCAAGGGCACAAAAGACTAGCAAAAACGGAACACCAGAGCCCTCGGCCGCCTGGCATGGTCCCTGGCACGCTCGTTTTTGTTTCAGAGGGAACCGCCCTCTCTGCCACTCCCGTTCCTTCTCTTAGTAGAAGCTTCTGAGCCATACCTCATAGTCCACTGAGATCCCGTTGGGCCAGCTGATGCTGGTGTTGATAAGGACCACCCGCTCGGTCCCATCCAAGCGGGAACGCTCAATGCGAGGATACTGGCCCCACTCGGTCCAAAAGAGGTACCTGGGAAAAGAGAGAGGAGAAAAGCCATGGCCATAACAGAAAGTGGGTCACCTCTTTAGCTGAACTAGGCTACAGGCGAGGCCTTTTGTAGGCCACTAATAAAAATAAAAAACATGGCAAGTTTTCGAGTGCACCACGCTCTTCTTCAAAGCAGGTCCCAAAAGTTCAAACATGGCAAAAGATGTGCCATGCCAGGAGGTTATTCTTAAAGTTCTTGGCTGGATGATGTACACCGAGGAGTCTTTTACCTAGAGATGATGTATGCTAGGCAAGGAGCTTTCTTAGAGGCAGGAATTTAGAGGGCACCTGCTTAAGCATCGGGTTTCACATCCCTCTTCTTCACACAAAGGAACATGGGTCATACCCCCATACCCCCCCTCATCTCAATTTGGCTCTATGAGACATACAAGTCCCTGCTGGCCAGAGAAGCAGGGGGAGGCGAGAAAACGGTTGATGTAGAGGACCCACATGCTTCATTCTTGCATTGGGGTATCACCTGTAGCCTAGTTTTGCATTTGTGTTTTGTGATGGCCATGCAGCTCAACCCCCCCTTTTGCTTTAGAGCAATTCACCCTGTTTCACAACAATGCCATTTCTCATTAATCAGATTTTTTTCTCTTCTTCCTCTAAGTTGCTCAGCACAGGGTCCAAACACAGCATTCTCCTCCCTCTCCATTTATTCTTCAGAAAAACTTCAAGGAAGCTTAAGGCTACTCTAGTCCAGGGTCAAACCCAGAGAATGTCAATGCTGAGTAATGATTTGAGATGGGGTTTCTTTTGTTCTTGTTCCACATCTTAACCACTGTGCCACAGCAGGTCTCCATGTTCAGAGGAGAGGGCTGCCCTGTCAAGCAGTTGGGGACATCACAGACCAAACACTTGAGACTGGACTTGTACATTGCCTGGCGTGCTTCCACAATGGACCTAAAGAATGAAGCTAGGGAAACACACAACTGAACAGCACAGCATTTGAGGATCTGGGAACTATCTAAAGCAGGCATGTCTAAACTTCGGCCTTCCTGATGTTTTGGACCACAACTCACATAATTCTAAACTTAGCTTGCCAATGACAAAGGACTGTGGGAGTTGTGGTCCAAAACATCTGGAGGGCTGAAGTTTGGACATGCCTGATCTAAAGGGACCCAGCATCTATGGAAACTCCACCAAAAGTACCCAGAACACATGCCTTCTCCCAACGCCAAGTTACCAGCCTCTACCTGCCTCCCAGAAATGCGCACTCTCAGCTAGTTCTTGTCACAATAATTTGCAGTCTCACAATCCCCATTCGTTCTGACCCTTACCCCTTCTCTGGGTGCACAGTGATGGCCCGTGGCTTGTCCAGGCCCTGTGAGATGACTACATAGCGAAATGAGCCATTAAGCCTGGCCACCTCAATGACATCAAAGCCCTGGTCTGTCCAATAGATGTTTCCTGAAGGGAAAGAGAGGAAAAGGATGATTCCTTATTGCATGTCCCTCTTCGGCCTCCCTGAAGGAGGCTGGCATCTCTCCCTCCTTGCCCTCTTGTCTTGAGGAGACCCCACCTTCACGCCGCCTTACCTGCGATCCAGTCCACAGCAATGCCTTCCACCCGGCCAATGCCATTGGTCACCACATCCTCTCTCCATGTCTGGTCCCGTTTGGCCCGACTTATGGTACTCAGGCCCATGTCCACCCAATAGATGGTGTCATTTGCTGAAGAAGGAAAAGATGCCCATTTGGAAGGATGCACCAAGGAGTTCTCGTCAGTGGCGTACAACTTTGAGAGAACTAAGGCCTCGCGCAGCAGTGACAACCAGTGCTCCGCTGTGCTACTAAGAAGGCTGCTGCTCTCAATCCTACCTCTCACAGGCTCACTTAAATCAGCCAAAGGGAACAAAGTCCTTTTTCCAAAATACTGAAAACCTAAGAATAGACCTGCTAAATACGAATGGATCCACCGGCCAGATCAGCAGGACCAACATGGGAAGGGCACAGAAACTACATGTGTCTTGACACAAGAGAATTCTAGCTCTAAGCACCAGTCAAGTGATCACAAGGGACACTTCTGACTCACTACAGCAAAAGACATTCGTCATTCATGCCATTCTAAAGCTCCCTGTAGTGTGCCTGCCATCGGTGTGGAATAAAAATGGGGCATGCCTTGATTGAGTTTCTCTTCTGAGATTCCTAGTAAAAATGGCTGCTCACCAAGGAAAACCCAAAGCATTCCCCCACCCAAGCATTGGTTTATATGCCCTTCTTCTTTTTTGGAGGAATCCTATCTCATGGCAAGGTCCTCTAGTCCTAAACCAATGTGAATGCCAGTGCGGTACAGCTCTCTTTGCTTGGGGTGTTATTCTGAAATGATACAGCGGCACACGGGACTGCATGGGGCAGCCAAGACCCTCTCTTGGATGTGATGTGGCTTTCTTCCTGGGAGAGTCATGGCTGGCACCAGGGATTGGCTGGGCAGGAGGACATCACACCGGTATAATCCTGTCCCCTCTCGTGGTGCCCCTGCTCAGAGTTATGCCTGCTGTGCCTGCTTATTTCTCAGCTGAGAAATGGAGACCCAGTAAGACTGCTGAAGATCTGCTTGGACAGCTGGCATCCACGCCAATGAGACCAGCAGAGCCCACACACGGTCTACGGATACTCTTGGACTTCAGGACCCCAAATGCCCCCTCACTCGAGGAGCTGTCTTTCTATTTCTATATTCAACACCTACCAGCATGGAAATCTATGCCGACAGCCAATGACGTTCCCGAGACTGGCACCAGTGCATCTGACTTGTCGTTGGGATCCAGAGGGATGCCCCGGATCCCCTCGTGCACGGAATAGAGTAGGAAAGAGCCAACGCCTGCATGGGAACAAGACACACAGCGTAAGAGCAAAGCACTAGAGTAGGCATGTCCAAACTTCGGCCCTCCTGATGTTTTGGACCACAATATCCAGAATTCTAAGCTTAGGTTGCCAATGGCAAAGGACTGTGGGAGTTGTGGTCCAAAACATCTGGAGGGCCGAAGTTTGGACATGCCTGCACTAGCGGTATGGCAAGACTCAGTAGCAGAGCCTGGGTTTTGCATGAGGACTGAGGAGCCCATTGTCCTTCACATGTAGATGAACTACCATTGCCATGGCTCCTGCAAGTTGGCGGGGAAGGCAGCAGACTTCACAAGACCAGCTGGACACGGGGGGATGACCTTAGCTTTCATGTCCAGGGTTCTGTTCCCAGCTGAATCAGAACCCCAACTAGAGGCAGAAAAATGCTACTGCTAGTTGGGAGTATACTAGCCTTCACCAATCTGGGTCCCCCTTCCCCAAAATGACTTGGCCAACTTCCCCCATCCCAACAGCATGACCCCGGTTTTGGAATGATGGGAGATATAGTCCACATTCAGAAAATGTGGAACACGCAAGACGGGACCCAAGTTCTGACTCTAAAATTAAAAGGAAAACGGGTAGGACTGTCTAGTTTGGTGCCTGACCCATCATTGCACAGAGGATTCCAAAGTGCTGATCATGCTAAATGAAGTTCTTGGATTTGGCTGAAGCGATTATGGATAAAGAAGAAGAGTGAGTGTAGGCTTTCTGAGGCAGCATCAGGCAACTTCACCTATTCTCAGCAACAAAGGATAATACCACTTTTATACAGTACAGTGGTACCTCTACTTACGAGCAGCTCTATTTATGAGCAATTCAATTTAAGAGCAGAAAACCATTGGCGTTTTAACTTCTGCCTTACAAATTTTAGATGTGGTCTGCTCTACTTACATTTTTTAAAATTATTATTATTATTATTATTATTATTATTATTATTATTATTATTATTATTATTATTATTTAGATAGGGCTGCTCTACTTACAAGTTATTCAATTTATGAGCATGCATTTGGAACGGATTAAACTCGTAAGCAAAGGTACCACTGTACTTCCATGAGGTCAAAGCCCTTTGCACATATGAACTTAGTAATGCCAAAGCCAGCCAGTACATGGCAGGTTTGCCTAGAACAGGCATGTCCAAACTTCGGCCCTCCTGATGTTTTGGACAACAAATCCCACAATTCCAAGCCATTTCCAGTCCTAGAATGTTTCCCATCTGGAGCACATTGACATGCCTCTAGAATGTTTCCCAGGAGCACATTGACTCTCTCTCTCTCTCTCTTTCTCCACTGTCTCTAGCTTAAAATACAAGACGTGAAGGAGACAAAACAGAAATTTAGCAGCATGATTGATACAAGCAAAAAGGTGTCTTGGGACACCTTTGGGATTCTTCTTGCCACAACACACACTGATGCAGTGACCATGATACAGTACCCAAAATGCAGAGAGAGAGAGAGTCAGGTGAGTGGCATAAATGGGATTTAAGCAAAAGCCAAGTAACCCATGCTTACATACTGCCCCCATAGTGCTTAAAGCACACTCTGGCCAGTTTACAATTCCAGATTTCCAGATGAAGCGTTGCTCCCCCATTGAGCTGGGGACTCAATTTACCAACCTCGAAAGGATGGCAGGCTGAGTCAACTTGGAGCCCGCTTCCTGAAGCCATCAGGATCAAACTCAGATCATGAGCAGATTCGTGACTGCAGTACTGCAAGTTAATCTGAGGCAGCCTATTTCGCTATATAATCTGCACACAACTCTGTTATCTGCACTAAAGCGAGAGAGCACTTATATAGCACTGGGGCTAACTGCTTTCAACAGTCATAAGCCACCAATTGAAGCGATAACAGGCAAGGCAAGCCACAGAGATCTCCGGAATGCGTATCACAACAAGAGCAGGCCACACTCGACGAAACTCGAATTCACCTTCACATGACTGCTGGCCACTCTTCAGGCTGTAGCCGGCCGTACACATGCAGGATCGAGTCGTCTCTGAGGTCGGGAGGCACAGCTGAGAGCAGTCACCGTTGTTCACACTGCAAGGGTTGGTACCTGCAAACAGCCAAGGTCCAATCATAAAAAAACAATGCAGAATCAGACAGCATCAGTCTTCCGTTGGGCTCTGCCTCCCGGGCCCTGGCACCTTGCTTCAGCACCAAATCCGCAAAGAGCAGGGAGCAGGGGATGGCTTATACGGACCAGCAGGAAGACAAGTCTACCCTAAACCTTGCATGGTGCACTGAATAGTTACAACGGTTTAAATGCTACCAGGCCACAAAGCCCGGCTTTTTAGGAGTCTGCCAGCAAGTGGATACTGTCCAAAATGTACGGCCTTACGAGAGGGACTGACACGTGGTCTACGGGCCCTGGTCAGTGTGGGCAGGGGTACAGGTATCTATCTCCACTTTAAATCAAGGTGTCGGGAGAAGGTATGCCTTGTTTGACGCAACACGCCAGCTTTTCCCGCTGTTGCTATGCCGTTGAAATCTGGTCATGGCAGCTGAGGTCGGGGACCACCTCAATGCCCCAACTCCCATCCTTCAAAATGCCCTCTCTCTGGTGCAAAGAAATCCAGACACATTCTGATTTCCAAGTGGAATTTTATTTCTTTTTATTATTTTTCTTATATCTACAATTTGTTCCTGCTGCTAATTCTTGGTTGCTTGTTTTGTTGCTGTGTTTTGTTTGTTCTTAGGTACACCGCCTTGAGCTCCCTTTGGGAAGCAGGCAGGATATAAATCTTAAATAAATAAATAAATAAATAAATAAATAAAAAAACCACCTTTTCCTGTGACGTTTCCTTATGCCCTCCCCCTCTCCCCAAGCGCTTGCTGCTCACGATGCCTCGTTCTGAACAGTGCACAGAATAGCTCACCCTGCTGCTGAATGCTCTCGTCGTAGATCTTCATGTGCATTACCACGGTGGTGCTGTTGCGCAACACGACGGCCTCCGTCCCGTCCTTCTTGCTGCAAGTGCCCACTTTTTCGGAGGCTTGGTCAGCCCACCACAACTTATCGCCTAGGAGAGAAAGGGATTTTTTCCCCAAATACATGAAGAAACATGGATCACGCTCCGGAGCGCCTAGGGTTCAACCTCTGCAAAACATCACTAGGGATTATAACCTTTCTCAGCGCCCCTGCTCGAAAGGCAATGGCTTATTCCAGTGTCTGCTCATCATCTACAGTGACATGCACAGGGATCTCCTTAGCTTCCCATCAACACACTTGTCTCACAGGGTTTGGGCCAATCCAGAGGCATAGATCTGAGGTTCTTTCTGGCTTTTGGAATGCCTGTCCCAGAAAAGTCTCATCTGGTGCCCCTGTTATGGTCCTGTGAACATTTTATTTATTTATTGTACTTTTATACACCCCATCTGGCAACAAGGCAACTCTGGGTGGTTTACCACAATATTAACAACAAACAACAAGACAATTAAAACAAGGGGAAAAAACATAACTACATTAAAACACAAATCACAATGCCAAAACATTACAATCAACTACACCATGTTGGGCAGAGAAGTGGGTCCGTCGAGGGATGCTGAGGTCACATAGGAAATGCCTGCTTAAATAGCCAGGGGTTTAAGGCTCATTTGAAAGCACTGAGAGAGGGGACCAGACGTGTTTGGTGGTTGTTCCACAACCTTGGGGCAACCACAGAGAAGGCCCGATTCACATCCGGTGAAGGTTTTAATTCCCCCACCCTCAAGAATTATATGATTATTTCAGTGTTTTCAGCTTTCTTGACCCAATATTCTGCTGTGTCTGTTTTATTTATTTAGATATCAAAACTGGGTTTTATGCTGCCTGAATTTTAGGACTCGTGCTGCCTCTCTTTACGATCTTTGGTCGTTAGCTGCCCAGAGGAGATTGCTAATTTGGTGGCATACAAATGATGAAAACCATTGTAAGCAACAATTAAAGGGAAGCGCCATAAACAGAGGCCAAGCATTTGGAGTGACAGATGCTGGGGAGAAACAATTACAGTTGCCACCTGATTAAAAAAAGATTGATTAATCAAGTGAGGTTTTAATCTTCCAAATGTTATGTCTTAAAATAATGGTTTGGAGGGGAAATAGCATATATCATTTTTAAAGAAGTAAACACAAATTCTACTAAAACTCACTAGCCGGTTTGCTAAAGTAGAATGCTTTTTTAAAAAAGCATGTTTTGCTTTAACATGAAATTTTATTGCCTTCTTGTGTTTTAGATGACACATGAATACAGTGGAACCTTGACTTACATACTGCTTGACTTGCATCATATTTGACTTGCAGCAAGAAGGGGCCTGTTTGACTTGAGTCGCAGGCTTTGACTTACAGCTCGGAGCCTCGGCGCAAGGCACCGGAATTGGGCGGCAGCCACGACCCACCATCGCGGCTGCCGTCTCCAAACTGCTCCTGCCTTCTTCCCCTTCTCCGGCAGCGGCGGCTTCGGCGAGGCCAGCTCAGAGCACCTGGAGCTGGTCCTCGGCTTCACTGAAGCCGCCGCTGCTACCCCGCTCGGGGCTGGCCTCGCTGGTTAGACAGTCGGCTCAGTCTTGTAAAAAACCTGGCTGCAGAAGTCTGGTCCACAATGGAAGCATTTTTGTTGGGGAGCTGTAAAGTTGTGGGACTCTAATGGTAAGCACAGAGTTGTTCAGAACTTGGAACGTCAGGTTAAAAATCAGTAAAACTTAAATGTTAGACATTGTTGCTATGAACATTAAAAAGTGGAGGCATATAACTTGTGGGCTATAATTCCACTGCCTCCTCCTCTCTTTGAAGAGACATTTCATTTACATCCCCAGAAGGAATCTCCTATCCCAGTCAAATTTGTGTTAGATTGCTGTTTTCGGAGGTCTTTTTCATCATCTGGAATGGATTAATCCGCTTTCCCATTACTTTCTATGGGAAACGTTCGTTTGACTTAAGTCATGTTTGACTTAAGTCTAGACCACTGGAATGGATTAATGACGTAAGTCAAGGTTCCACTGTACAGTGATACAGTGATTCCCCTGTCTATTGCGGGGGTTAGGGACCTGACCTGACCCATGATAATTGAAAATTCGCGATATGCGGATGCAGGACAAGTCAGGCATGGGGGGGCCTAGCTGGGGGCTCTTGTACTTACACCCAGCCTAGCCCTACCCCGAACGGGCCTGTGAGAGCCTTCCCAGGCCTTCTGGAGGCCCCAAAAGCCCTCCCACCCCGTGAATCGGAAGTGACTTCCAGTAAATCGGAAATCATTTCTTAGGCCTCCGACAGGCCTAGAACGGCTATCAGAGGCCTCAGAAATGATTTTTCAACAATCCGGAAGTCACTTCCGGTTCACAGGGAGAACCTTTTGAGGCCTCCAGAAGGCCCAGGAAGGCCCTCACAGGCCTGTTCGATGCAGCTCCAGTCCTGGGGAAAGTATGGGAGGCTTGAAACAGGACTTTCCCTCCTTACCCTAAGGGGCCTTTCTCCATATACTGTGGTGCCGCAATATAGCGGGTCCACAGTATATGAACCGCGAATGGGTGGAAGACCACTGTACCTCACAAGACGAATGCCCCGTAAGACAAATTTTTCGCAAGATGAATGAAATTTCCAGAAATTGGCATGTTTTACAAGATGACATTTTGCCTATGGCAGTGATGACTGAGTGCTCAAACTGCAATTCAAAAATTTTCACTAATTTTTCACTAATTTTTCACAAAATGCCAATACAGCCATTTAACCTGAATACAGGTGGCTGTGAAGGGGCGATGCCGGGTGTCCACAGAAAGGGGGCCACCTTTGCCACAGGTTTGCCAACACTGGCCTATGGGATGCCTTGCAACGAAGACGAATGCTGCTCCTGGCAGCCCAACACCCAGCTGGTTTTGACAACTCAGGCTGCCGGGAGCAGCATTCAGCCTTGATCTTGGCTTTCCCCACGGTATAGCACTCGCAGATTGGGTGCCACACGGTTGGGAAAACAAGGGTGGAAGATCAGGCTTTTGATTCGTGTGCCCATGACTCCCTCAGGTTGTGAGTGCACAAAATTTGACAGCCTGCCTGGCTTTCCCAGCCATATAGCACCCAAAGCCGCCACCACCACCCCTTTGCCTGGGTCTCTGTGCCGAAACAGCTCAGTGGCTTGTGGGCTCCTTCATAGTCCCTGTTTACTCTCTGGGATACCCATTGTGGAGTTGCTGGAAAGTAAACTGGGGCTATGAAGAAGCCCAGAAACCACTGCCCCCTCTTCGCCTGTTTCTCTGCATGGAGTCATTTCAGCGCAGAGACTGGGTAAAAGGGGTGGTGGTGGCTGCCCCAACACAAGAAGGGGATGAGCGTTCGAGTCACTGCTCGCTCACTGACCCACCTGCTGGGCTGGGGTAACCAGCCAAAAGGGGGAAGCTTTTCCCCTGCCCCAACCCAGCAAAGAAGGGGAAAAGCTTTCCTCCTTTGCTGAGTTGGGGGTAAAGACCTTCAATCAACCTGCTGAAGGCTGGTCCAAGTAGCCTGAGACAGACAGCTGATTTTGACAGCTGGGAGCTGTCACAACCAGCTGTCTGTCAGGCTGAGTGGTGGCTGCAGGTTGATTGAGGGGTGGTTGGGACAGATTCCCATAGGAATGCATTGAAAAGCAATTGGTTTTAATTGGTTTTCAATGCATTCCTATGGGAAACTGTGCCACTTAAGATAATTTTTTTGTAAAACAAATTGACCCTTGGAACAAATTAATTTTGCCTTAAGAGGTACACTGTACACCCTCCTAACACTGAATCTTGTGCAAAAAAACACTGAATCTTGTGAAAAAAAAAGGAAGAGGACTATCATGCTGCAAACAGTGCTTGCAGTCCACAGGATTTTACCAAGTGCTGCTTATATTAAAAATGATCAACATTGATAGAAAAGATGGACAGGGAAGGCATAGCCTTCTGTATGTTGCTGAACTGCAACTTCCACGGTCTTTCATCTTTCGACTTAACTGATCAACATTACCAGCCTTAAAACGAGGCATGGTTGCCCGTGACCCTTGTATCGGGCTCATGCTTGGCCAGAGGTGTGCAGGAAGCTGCCACTGTCACCACACTACTGCAGCCAAGGGCAACCTCTAGCCTTCTGGACAATGTTGGACTCCACGTATACCACTGTCCACAACCGCATGGGGCTTTACCCTGCAGGAAAGCCACGTTCTCTACCCATGGAGCACAGGACTGAAAAGGCCATTTGGGCTGATCTGCTCCAGACGTCTGGTTCAGCCTTAGCCTATTTCAAAAGTGGGCATGGCAGGGAAACGGCAGTAAAGCTGGAAAGGGCTAAGCAGAGAGACCCGATTCCCAGCTCCACTGTGAGCAGCAGCGGGGGCGCACCTGGCAGATCCCTGAAATGGGTGGGCAAAGAGGAAATGGGCATGCAGTGTCGCCTGCCCTTTTGTTTTTGGTTCTGAATAAATAAATAAAAGAAAACAGAATTAAAGAAATTGGGACCTCTGTGCTGAAACTGTTCTAGAAAGTTGTATAAATGCCCTTAAAGAAACACTGAAGTAATCATATATATGACAGCTATTTGATTTATAAAAAAACACCTTGGGTAGCACTAATTTCTTCCTTCTGGGTCCACGAGAAGTAATAACACAACAAATAAATTATGCAAATTAAAGCCTCAAGAGAGTTCTCTCTCATTATAAAACTTGAAGAAATTAATGTGAGGCGTTTTAACTGGAAGAGAGGAGTCTATTAACATTCAAGTTCTCTGCTATAACAATGAATACACTATCTTAAAATTCATCTATAAAATTCTCAGAACTGTTGATACCATGAAAAACCCTGCCCCTTTTTTTCTGAGACCAAAAATAGAAAATATGCGATGTGTGGTTTTAGTACTCTTTAAACATTTTATCACTTTAGCAACATAACATGTATCCTGTATAACTTGTTTTTCTTCTCAAGTCATTGTGTTTGGTATATTAAATGCAAAGCAGTTTATTCAGACAATGATTACAAATGCAGTAACTGAATGCACCTTTAAATGTTTAAATAGAACCATAAATTCCTAGACTCTAATGATACTGGGTTCACTATTTTAAGAACATCAGACATAAAGCTGAAGATAAAAGGAAAAGAAAATATCAACATAAAACAAAAATTATCAAATATTACACACATTAATACAAATATTTTTTATTTCCTGGTGAAAATGGCAGTACTTACTACAGGCAGAGATTGCTCTTGTTCTTAATTTTTAGAGTTACTATCCAGGTGTTAGAGGCAATATCTTCACTTATTTTATTTTCTCAGGTGAGAATGAGAGACTTCAAACAGTTTCTCCCCACTAAAGATTACAATAATGTTAGTTCATTTTTGTAGGGTTTTTAACTGCTGTTTCTGTTTTCAAGATGTGTTTACTTTATTAGAAGACTTAATTCAGTGGCTCTTACCCATGATCGCCAAGGCTGTGGCCTTTCGCAAGTGGTTCTTCATGGTCTCTAACACTTCCATACCACTGCCATCCAAGTTACACCGGTTGATGGTACCATTGCCGGAGCTGATCCAGTACAGCTTGCTTTCCTGGTAGTCAATGGAGAGCCCTGGAATCAAAGGATCGTTATTCTAACCCGGGACGACGCACCACAGCACCACTGACACAAATCAGCAACTGCTACATAGAGGGTTGGGAGCTTGAACCATGGCCAGAACCCATGCTTTGCAATGCAGCTCTGAAAACTGCAGCATGTCTAGGCAAAATGTGCAGCTCTCCATGGCCAAGTCACATGCAGGTTTGTGATGACCAGTGACCACACTTGTGTGTGTTCTATTTCTGTTTGCACACCTGTCCCTGCCATCACAAAAGGCACCCTAGTTCATGCCAGGTGGCAGGACATCACCTGGCAGGCTGCTGGCTGCCCCTGCCCACAGCCAGTCAGGTAGCTAGATGGTGCCAAGCTTTTTTTTTGGGGGGGGGGTTAATGGACACCCGATGAGACAGCCTATCATTCTAGAATAAGCTTCCACAAGCTCTAGCCATGATATTGGAAACGGAAGTCAGTATTCCGAATAAATGGAAAATAAATTCTCTTCAAACTCAAAGGAGAACCATCTTCCTTGCACAACAGTGAGGAAGAAATTCTTACTAGTGCTTACTAGGCAAGTCACTACAGTATGACCCCCTTATCTGTTGGATCATTATCCGCTGATTCACTTATCCACGGATTGAGGGAAAAAACCTTTTAAGAAGAATCCCGTAGCTGTAAAGCAGGCTGCTGTCGCTCGCAAACAGTAGCCACAAAGCTGGCAGCAAAGAGGGTGGCTAGCTGGCGGCAAAGAAGGCTCGGCATTGGTGAGTTTTCTTTTGTTTTCTTCCCTCCTCGCAGGCTAGCCACCAAGCCAGGCGGTGAAGAGTGCAACTGGCCAGCGGCAACGAGGCAGGAAAACTCTTTTAATTGGTATAAATCCAATGCATTCAAGAACTTAAAAAGCATATTGTCTGTATTATCTGTATCTACTGTATGTGAAGTTACTCAATCGTTATGTACAGTATTTAACATTATACATATCCATGGGATTCTCTGGACCAGAACATTGAGAAAAGAAACTTCTCAAAGATTTGGAGAGAGGCTGCAATTTCCAGTCCTTCAAGGGATTTATTGAAATCTTGCAGAAAGGCAGGCTCCAAATGTATTTTTGAAAGAGCCATACTGATATGTGTTTCTGCTTTGTATTCCTCATGTCTTCAGGAGGATATCCATTCATGCATGGAAGAAGAGGACCAGAAGCTACAAAACCACCATGGTAAAAGCACGTGTTTTCACTTTGCTTCCAGATATGCTGTACTGTTAATTAAAGCATCCCTTTTACAAGTGAGATGGAGCAGCACACATGTTAGGAAGAAGTGTTTGCGAAGTAAGGTGGTTCCCTCCGGTTATGCAGGGGTATTAAAGCCTCTTGAGGAACACAAGAGAATGGGAAACCCTTGGTGACACTGCTCTGCGGATAACTCGGGCTCACAAGGCGGCCAGGCTCGGCATCATAAAACAGGACATGGGCACGGTAAACTCTGGCCGGGTGCCTCCACTCAGTACAGGGGCACGCTGGGAATCTACACTCTTGGTTTCTTCCCAAGGGCGCAGAGATCAAGGTGGAAGCAGCAGGGTTGGGACTCAGTCCTTACCAACAGGCCCTTTTTGGTGTGTGAAGAGCAGGCTGCGGTTGCTGCCATCCATGTTGGCAATACTGATGTTGTCGCCATCCGTCCAATATAGCTTCCTGTGTAAAAGAAACCCATAAGAAAAGTTAATTCTGCATCATAATCTGTTACTCTTTTCTATTCTCTGCCAAGTGCCTCTGGCTCCAGGGGTATTCTTTTTTAAGGGGGAAAACTGAAGGGGGGGGCAATCAAAACAGCGGTAAATCTACTGATTTTTTTTTACCACCGGGTCATTTTATTTTTCCAGCCAATATGACAGACATACTGGGATTTTTTAAACATTATTTTATAATTCTCATGTTGTTCTTAGCGAATGATGCTGCAAAAAGTAGAAGTAAAGGACGCAACTAGTCAGTAGAATGGTCCAGTTTGGGGGAAATCAACTTTCTTCCTTTCAGGGGTCACTAGATTTACCGCTCCTCAAGAGAATGCACCTATGACTTATCTTGATTTATATTAGTTTGATTTTACTTAATCTTATGTTTTCTGTTTATGGATATTTGTGTGAAATATATTTGATTCTGCACATGCAACCCCTTGTTTAGGCATGTGGTGTTTTTGTATCTTGCAGAACACTACAATCAGAAAATATGCCCCTTCAAAGAATGCAAGTGGAGCGCCCTTGTGCAGTTTTACCATATTATGAAGCAAAAGCAAGTCCAAATTAATTCTGAATATGATTAGCATAAAACTGCAGCACTTTTCCAGAGCCGCAATACCCAAAAGAAGACAATGGTACACAAATTCTGAATACTCTGCAACTAGAAAATCTTGAGAAAGGAATCAGCAGAAATCAGTTAATATAATAACAATTTTAGAACTACAGAGCTAGAGGTACCCTAGGGATCACTGAAGGCACACAATTAAAAAATCATTCCTTTGTTTCAGTAAATGCTAATTAAGATTTATCACAGTTCAGAGTTCAGATCTCATGCTAAGCTATGGGAACAGAAAGTGGAAATGAACATTTTCTGCCTCTTCCTTGTAGCGACACAGTTCCATCCCTGCTAGCTGGCTCCTCGAGACTCACCCTTTGAGAGGATGTACGACCAAGCAGTGAGGCTTGTCAAGCCCCTGAATCACAGCATTCTTAAATGACCCATCTAGGCGAGCCACATTGATTTGCTTCTTGTTGGCATCATAGCTTGTCCAGAACAGGTTCCTGGACACCCAGTCGACAGCTAGACCATGGGCGTTGGGAAGATCTACAAAGCAAAGAGGGCGGAGAATCTTACAAATGTGGGCAGAGAGAGTCCAAAGGGAAAATGACAAAGAAAATGCCTCTAAAGCTGCAATATTCTTAAGGTTACAGAGCAGAAAAGACAAGCCGGCAAAACTAAAGATCTCCAGATGTTGTTGCACCCCAGGTTTCATAACTCTAATCAGCCTGACACCTCCTGCTTGGGGAAAATGAGAAGCTGAGTTCAGCAACATTTGGTTCCCTCCCATTGGGAGCAAAATGGAGGACCAGGACCACCCATTTGTAAAAGAACCGTTCATCTCACAGAAGTTTTACTTGTGTCAAAGAGGACCATACCAAAGCAGGGTACAGAGTGCTAAGGACCGGTAGTGTGGAGAAGACAGAAGGGGAGGAAAGACGGATAGCAAATTCCTACCTGCAGAGACAACAGTTTCCACCCCTGTTCCATTGATGAATGCCCGCTTAATGGTTTGGGTGCGGACATCTGACCAATAGATCCTCTGTTCCATGGCGTCATAGTCAACCACGGTGACATTGTCAATGTCAGGCACGGTGAAAGAGTTAATATAATTGTAGTATGGATTGTCAATGTCAACACCTCGGATCTCCATCTGGCGGGCATAGAGCAGGAACTTCTTGAACTCTGGAGAAGATAACAAAGGCCAAGAATTTATGAAGAGAACTTGCTTCTGTTGAGCTGAACTCAACAACTGGTTTGCTGGACTGGAGGCATTGGATAACAATGAAGTTTTAACTGCTGCACACTAGGACACAAATCTCAAAGACTGCTTAACTCACAGATGTGCATAAATGATCAAAAAACCTGCGTGGAACAAATAAAAGGGCTTAGCGACTGTAGGATCTGAAACTGATCTACCTCCTGTGATTTCAGACAACCTAGGAAATGTAGATTTTCACACAGCATTCTCAATCCCTTGGTCCATTTCCAGACCTAGAATTTCTAAGTGTGAAAAGAATGAAACTACTGTAATTTATATTTGTAGCATAACACACACCTTGGGTCCATGGAGAAAGGCAGAACAAATATATTTTCAATAAAATATGCACTGTATAGTACCAAAGACAGGTGCTTGAAAGGTATCCTGATACATTGCAGCATTTTTCATGGGAGATACAAAGACCGTTTCATATACAGTATGAATGAACACCCGTCTTTGTCAGGCCAATACAATCTGAATGTATTGTGCCAACTGTCTCTCAGTGTAAGGGTCTCAAGGAAACTAATAGTCAAAATCATTTAAAAACATTATAGATGGAATTCTGTTATGCAGCTCTGCATCTGTAAAGGCTGATGATGTCATTAGCCACAGACTTAAATCTTCATCTCAAAGTTTTCTACCACCCTGCCAGGTTCTGAGGCTGCCTAGGAATATCTTTCCACTTCAGTAGGGGTTTCTGGACCATTGGTAGGCCTTTTGGGGGGTGTTAAAGGCCTCAACCCCCCACCCCCCCAACATTCAGGGGTTCCACAAGACTTTTCCAAGCCCAAAGAGATTCCCTGGGAGTCTCAGAATCTATGGCGAGAGGGTCAGCCTTTGCACAGAGAGAAATGCACAACAGGATTCCCACTCAATGAGTAAGAACATTAAAGAACAGCTACACATGTGACAATACACTTCTCCCTGCAACAACAGTGCGAGACCCCTCTTGTACAGTAGTTCAAAATCAGTGTGTAACTCCAAAAACGTAACTGAAGACTATATTGGGGGTGGGAGAGAGAGTGTAGCAGGCGGGATGAAAACCTCCTCCACTGTGACCTCCTTGGACTTGTGTCAGCCTCCAGGCCTGACCCAGCACTTTCCCCGGCCACCCTGTGGGGCCACCATGCCAGGAGAGGGCGCTGATTTAGGCCACCACCACCACCAGCAGACCGATGGGAAGCTGCTCAGCAAACAACAGGGCCCTGAGCCAGCTAAACACCCACCTTTCTCGGCCCACTTCTCGGAGACAAATAGCAGCTGAGCACTTAAGGAATACTTATTTATCAATAAATAAATCTGTGCATATGTAAAACTGAGCTGCTCGGACCTGTCCAGTTCCCAGGAGAAGCATATTTAGAAACTGCTACTGAAAACAATTTTAAAGCACTAAAAAATTTCCCCAATACTTCCAATGGGAAAAAGGTGAAATGGTATTCCTCCAAGAGTTCAACCCTTTCTCTCATGGCTTGAAGGATTTTTATTTCACTTGTGAGTTAATAAGCTTGCTTGTGGAGGGATGCCTGTTATTATTACCACTGCTATAACATATCTTTGAGCACTTTTCTTTCCCAGTAATTTTTGTTGAAATGATTTTTAAAAAAACATTTCATTTTTTGTTTCATTTTTAGTGTACTGGTGTGTGTGGTGCTTGTGTAACTTGATCATGTGTGGGAAAAGGCAGGATTTTCAAACATTTTTGCCCCCCCAAACGCTGATCAGCTGCAGCACGGGCTTGGGGCGGCAAAATAAAAAGTTTAAAAATTTTCCCTTTCTTCCCACCAGATGGGGTGAGGGGAAAAGGAGGGATTTTTAAACATTGTTTCTTTTTTTGGTTTTTTTTTTTTTTTGCTGCCCCAAGTGCCAATCAGCTGTAGCTCAGGCTTGGGGCGGCCAAAGAAAATAAAAAATAAAAAACCTTCCTAAGGGATTTTTAAATGTTTCTTCTTCTCCCCCCCCTTTCCCCCTTTTTGCTGCCCCAAGTGCCGATCAGTTGTAGCTTGGGCTTGGAGCGCAAAAAAAAAAAAAAAAAAAAAAAAAACCCTCCTTCCCCCAAAGGAGGATTTTTTAAAACATTTTCCCCCGTCCCAAGACTGCATTACAGCTGATTGGCGCTTGGGTGGTTAAAAAAAAAACTTTTAAAATTCCCCGGTTTCCTACGCCTGGCATGTTGGGGGAAACAACAGATTTTCCCCCAATGGGAAAACGAAAAATGAAATGAAGAAATGGAATGAAAGTTTCCATTTCGTTTTCTGTCGTTTTTCTTTGAGGAGGTGGTTTGTTATTCATTTCATTACGTAACAAAATGAATAACGAAAGGAATAAAAATTTTGTTTGGTGCCCATCTCTAACCAGGGGTGAAAGCCAGGAGCAGGCGACATGCAGGCTTGGGCACACATGCAATTTCATTTATTCTGCATTTGCAACCTTCCCTGAAGGACTTCTTTTAGTAAAATGCTTTACATAAAATAAAACTGGAAAATACTTTAAGATGGTGCCAGGATAGACACATGTCTCACTCTCGGTGCCTTTTTAAGGGGATATACAGGGCATTTTTAAAGGTGTGGTGGAGCTCCCAACTACTTGTTAGTGTCAGGGTGCCCTGCACATTCTGTGTGCAATGGAGCCCATGGAATAAAAATTGCCACCACCACCACCACCCCAGTCTCTGAGGTGGCATCCATGTCCCAAGTCTAAGCTCTTGATGGCATTTCATGTGCTGTGCTCAACTCCAAATTTGCAACGCCTTCCCTAATGCTTTGATGTAATGTTGTCTATTAATGCTGTTAAGAAGATGTCCCTCAGTTCCTTGTTCTCAAATACTTGAACACATGTCTTAATTGTACTGGACTGTGTATTATCCCTCATTACTGTAAGCCGCCTTGGGTCCTTTTTTCCAAGGAAAAAGGTGGGGTAAAAATACTCTAAAATAAAATAAAATAAAATAAAATAAAATAAAATAAAATAAATAATGCAACACCTTCTAGATACACCACTCTACATTCCAATCACTGCCTGTTAACAAATCAAAGGGGGCACAATGGGAATTGTTGTCCAGAACGCCTGAAGGCTGGGTTGGACTGCGCCCTGGGTTCAGGTGCTCCTCTCTGTTGTCTGGAAAGATTATCAGCAGCACTGGCTTCTGATTTTAGACGCCTCAAGAGTTCCCCCTTAGATCCCATCCCTGAAGCCTAGAAACTGAAGCCTGGGATGCATGCTTGTCTGCAATGCAAACCAGAGCTGAGTAATGGGGAATGAAGGCCCCAGAACCTGAGACCGTAACAGAAGTTTACTCCAAAGTGCATGTTAACTGCACCGGTGTCCCACATCTGGATTTTCAAGGGTGGGGCTCCTTCTGAGTTTCTCCGCACACAACCTCCATCAGGGATGGGGCAGAGGACAAAATCCCCACCTTCCACTTACCGTAGCAGGTGACTTTATCCTTGTCCAGTTTCATGAGGTGCGGGCAGGCACAAGAGAAGGTGCTGTTGAAGTTGATGAGGCACAGGTGAGAACAAAGGCCTCTCCCTCCATTGGCCTCGCAAGGGTTGGGGGCTGGAACGATTAAAACAACAAAGTAGATGGCAAACTGAGTTCTAAAGAGAAGACCGAGCAGAATTCCACCTTAGAAAAGTCAGGACACACGACACATCAACCTGATTTGGAAAGCAAGTGTCCAGATGTCTGCGGAATCTGGCGGGGCAGGAGTAGAGCTATCCTTTCTACAGCCCTATCCTTTAATCTTCCACAGCTGAACGGATGCTGCCCACAAATCTCAAGATGCAGCATCGACAGCTGGAATCCCAAGCCACCAACATGAAAGGATCTGCTGGAAAGACATTCTATTTTGGCCTGCAAGTATCCCACACTCATTAAAATCCTCCTATGAATCTATTGTTTTTAATTGCTTGGCTGTAACAAAGCTTAAGGACATAAGAGCTGCAACATTAATTCCCTTACTTTTTGCCTCCTTTTGTTCAGTTGCCTTACCAACTGAGCTTCAACATCCTTGAGCCACAGACTCTTTACTTGTTTATCCATTTGCTTGCGCTACTCTATCAAATGCCATGTGCGTTGGCCTCCCTATATGAGGACTCCTTTTCCTCCAAGCTAAACCATCCGATGCTTGTGAAGGCTTTTTAGCAGTGAGGATGGATCACAGATTCCGGTTCACTGATAACAGCTGCGTCTCAACTGCATTAGGAAGTCATGGAGTCCTTCCAGGCTTCCAACAAGGGTGCATAAATACCCAAGATCTGGAGGCAGCACAAGGTCAATTCTTCAGCTTTGGGCGGACACACCTCCTCTTGAAACCCTCTCATGTTCAAATATTTTCTTACCAAAATGGAGGTTGAAAACTGGAACAGCCACCTTGTGCCCTCTACAGGTCAAAATAAAAAAATTAAGCTCAGTATTTTTCCATATATAGGATTATATTTTTTTCCAAAATTGTTAGGCTAAAAATTGAGGGTGTTCTTATACATGGAGGTAAGCAGAGGAGAGAACCACGTGGCTGCAAAACTGTATTTTTGCTATGATGGTGGGGGAATCTTATACATGTTTTTTGGGGGTGGAGGCTCCTGAAAACGTGGCAAAATTGCACTCAAAGAGAGTACAGGGAAACTTTATGAGCCTTCCCCCAGCCCCAGGACTAGGGAGGTGCTGAGAATAATTTGAGTTCCAAAAAAGGCCAGACACCAGGTAATGTATGCTTGAGGCCCAGATTCTGCCGCTGGAGACACTGTCTGCAATTCTTAAATGTCTTTCTGCCAAATGATTTTATCTATCATTTGTTATTGCTGGAAAAGAGATGGGGTTTTACATTACAGATGTACCATCCAGACATTTTTTGCTTTTCACTTTTTAGTATTTTAATTATAATGTCTTTGTTTTAAGAAATATACTTTCCCATCCTGTCCTTTTCAGAAAGAAGCATCTAAGAAATTGAACAAACCAACCCAAGGGCTATCAGAGAACAATCATCAGCTCGGAAACCTAGTATTAGTCACTGCAGCCAAGATCCGTCCAGACAGACAAAGAGCTTGAGAAAGCAACTTTTTTAAATAACATGTAGGCAAAATTACAGTAATTGGGTGAAGCCCCCACAACCCTGTGCAAAGGAGAAATTTTGTGGCACTTTAAAGAATAACAGATTTATGTGCACTTGTGTGGTTAACAGAAATACATTTTCCAAGGTTTTGAAGTACAAAATATTGTAATATAAATTAAGATTAACATGGAACTTATGTAGAGCAGCAGATAAGCTTTATTATATTAAGTAAACCAGAAGAATAAAACAATGTGATTAATCTGAGATGTAAACTATAAGTCACGAATGTAATTGTGTTGGACTTTCATAATGTGTTGGCAGTTTGCATTTCCTATTTTTTCTAAGTAATAAATATTTAAATAAAAAAGTTGAAAAACATTTTACTTTTTTATTATTTCCCTTTCCTTCCCCCTCCTCTCTCTCTTTTGCCAACACGCCAAGACAAACCAAAAGAGCTACTTTTTCTGAATTACCATGCTTAGAATATGCCCACTAGCCATGCGACCAAAGACTATGGGGACTTTTACAAGGTCTGGATGGAAAAATATGTGACCAGAGTCAAAACAGCATAGCTGAATGAAAACCTCCCTGGTCTGGACCTGATGACCTGAACTGCACCTATGGGTGCCCCCAACATCGGCCTCACCTTCCCACAATACCCTATATGGCAATCTTGCCCTTTCCCCTGTCCTCCCTCCCCCATTTCCCATCTCACCTTGAGGCTGGCGGGAGGGGTGGTAGACCTGCAAGTCAAAAGGCTGCGTGTTGGTCCTCTGGACGACTGTGACGTTGTGCCCAGTCCACTTGTTGGCCTTGGCCAGGGTATTGGTGCGCCAGTCGGTCCAATAGACTTCGCCGCCATAAAGGGTGACCGCAAAGGGGTGGGACAGATACTCGTGTCCTCGCAGCACCTCAATATGGCCTGTGCCATCGTAGAGGGCAGAATAGATGGCATCTGACCTGGAGATGGAAGAGACATATAAGTGGGACTACTGCAGTGACCAGGCAAAGGGGCACAGAAAGAACAAGTGACTATAAATACACAGCATCTCTGTGTCCTCCATGGGGATCAATAAGATCAGCAGCCATGTGACAGCAGAGGTGGCAAGAGAGAGAAAGGGGAGGGTGGGACCATTAGGGAGAAGAGACCCAAAGGGGCTGTAGGGCCAACGGCAACGGCTTGCAATGCGAATATCTCATAGGTAAGCACGCCAGCTTGTTATTTCAGGAAATAAGCCTCTGTGGGATAGGCGCCACATCCCACCTGGCTAATACACCCATCTTGTACTGCTTAGGAGCTTGCTAAAGCACAGACGTGGGTCATTATAAAAACAGAGGGATTTATTATACCCTTCTATAAGCTATTATTGACTAGTACAAAACAAAAAAACAAATCAAACATTGTTTTTCTGTATAAATCTTGCCAGAGATGGTCATGAACCTTGGTTTGGAGCTTTCTATGTGCAGCACCAGAGTTGCCACACATGTCCCCTTCTGCAATTTGAGTTTCTCTTCTGGACACAGGCTTCCCTTCCCCGCCTCCCTGGCTTATCCTCACTCCGGGAAGGAGGCAAGACAGACAGGCTCCTGCTCCTGCCAGGGACTGACCGAATGGCCATGGAGGAGGAGATATGTCTGAGGAGATTCTCAGTCATCCAGGTGAGGTTATCCAGAAGCTGAGTTGTGGCAAGTAGCCTCCTTTTCTTGTTAGGAAACATTTTGCTACTCATCCAGGTAGCTTCTTCAGTCTGACCCCTCTGCTGAACAACCTCTCTTCTATGCCCAAGATTTATGTGTACATCTTGTCCTTAACCCCTTTGTCCTTCAAGTGAAGGTGCACCGCTGATTCAGGTCCAGAACTGTTGCCCCTCCTGTTCTGGGTCATCCTCCTTTTTAGTGTGGCTCTTTGGTTTTTTCCAATGTAGAGCGCTGAACACTCCTCACTGCACTGGACCACCTATACTACATTGCTCCTTTTTTTTGTTTTGGTATCGGATCCTTTGGGTGGACAAGTCTCTGCCTTAGAGACTTGTGGGAGAGAGGGGTGAGGGCAGCCATGCATGTATGCATAGAAAGATTCAGGCACAATATGTTTCCTAATCCTCATGCTACCCTTTTATCTATCCCCAGGAGTATCAGGAGCTCTTCAGACTTGCACCAGGAAGGCTACTACTTACGACCCATGCTTAATGGGTATTGGGAGGGCCTGCAGAAGTGTGAGTTACACACACACACACACACACACACACACACACACACACACACACAACGCACACACACAAGCATGCACAAGGCTTTTATCCACCTAATAGGATTATGTTGACAAAGTGAAGGTAAACTAATATGGTGGATGAACTGGAGGTCTCCTACCAACTTTACTTGGACTGGAGAAGCTACTTGGATGAGTAGTGAAACGTTTCCTAACAAGAAAGTAAGCCCAGTTTCCATGACTCAGGAGGAGGACAGGAGCACACTCTGGCTGGCGAGTGAGTCATTGGCTGAGGAGGCACAGAAGAGAATGAACCTAAAGCTCATGCCCATCTCTAATCTGGGGATTCACTGCAGTGGAATAGCAATGCCTCCATACAATTACCCTAAAAGAGAGAAGTGAGAGGATACTGTAAGTTTTCAGATGTCTAAGAGGGTGGCAGAACTTCTCTGTGGAAGCCCAGCGTGGCAAAATACAGAAATACCTCCCTGGGAAAGCCATTTGTCTGATGCTACTCATTTCCAAGCACCAGGCACAGAAATTTATATTCTTAATTTTTTTAAATTGTTTGACCTTGTTGAATATTTCTGATGTTTGCTGGATAGTTTCAGTCAAACGTTGCAAAGAAAACCTCAAGTAAATGCACGTAATATGACATTACATGTTGTAGATGTTGTATTGTACTCCTGACAAATCACCCCAACACTCCTTTTGATTATGTAAAAGAATATATGACCCCTGTAAGTAACTAACTATCATTTATGAAGACAATAGGTTCTTAAGTCTACGAGAGACAGAAAAAGAATTGTCATTATCCAATGAAGAATTGAATGTACGTCACAGGAACACTTCAGGAATTCTGTGCAGGTGTATTTTAAATATTTCCAGCAGATGCATTACTGTGGTCCAGAACATTTATATTAAAACACACACATATCCTTTTGGTTACTATTTTACCATTCTCTGTTGAAAATAATTGCCAGGCACACACAGCAGAATTGAAATAGAACTATTCCTGACAAATGTCAGAACTTAATTAGCTATGTAGGGAGAATACGTTTCCAATTTCCCAATTAGCTATAATAAAAGCATGGCATACAATGTGATAACGTCCACTTATTTAGACTGTTCTGGCATTTTCTGCCCTCCGTTTCCCCTCACTGCCACCCTCGACTAATAGGCCAAGCTGACTGACAGGTTAACATAATGGAGCCTGTGGGACAGAATTCCCCCGTGGGATTAATACAGGAAAAGAGAAGACGCAACAGCTGTGAAAAGACAAAGGGGTCTGAAATCAAATTAGCCAGCAGAAACAGGGCAGATACTTTAAAAATATCAGATATTAAATATTCTAAGACAACTCACGGGTTGTTTGATTTTTTAAAACAAATGTCTGCTCACCAAAATCGTTAGTTTCTATCCAAAAATCTGAATTGCACAACCTTTAGTACAGGTCTCTCCAACGCACCTGGCATCAATCCACAGGATCCGCTTCTCTAGGTAGTCCACCGTCAGCCCGTTAGGCCAGCCGCCTGAGCCGGTTTCTTTATGAATGACCCGCCGGCCTTCGCCACTCATGGAAGCGGCCTCAATTCGGGGCAAGCTAGCATCCCAGTCTGTCCAGAAAAGGATCCTGAGAGAAGAAGAGGAAAAATGAGGCACATGAGAGAGAGAGAGAGAGAGAGAGAGAGAGAGAGAGAGACAGAGACAGAGACAGAGACAGAGACAGAGACAGAGACAGAGAGACAGAGAGGGTGTGTGTGGAATCCATCTTCATTTGCAGGGTCAGACGTTAGATGGCTCATAGAACTCGGCAGCAGCTCAGCTCTTAACAGTATGCACCACTTGGGGTACTCGCTACCTCTCAGCAGACTGCCTACCCATCTACAGTTATCAGGGTAGGATCCTGCGTCTAAGGCTACCTTTATTGAATAAAGAAAAACAACATTAGGTATCCCTGCAGGGGACCCTTTAAAAGGCTCTGTCTTATCCCTGCCACATTCATGCCATCTAATGGGGCGACATGCATACTACTCTCCGCCCCACCCGTCATCGAGGGGGCCGTGTTTGGAGACCTTAAGCGCTGTTTTCCCAGAGTGCTCTTCAGCAGCCTGCTTTCAACAGAGAGAAATGGCATGGCCCCCTGTGGAGAAGAGAGACAACCTGCAGAGGGAGATGGAGAACACCTCCGCTGTATTGAGGCTGTGAGGAACAACCATTATCGAGCAAAAAGGCACACGGCAGGGAGTGCCCAATTTGCTTCCTGCCTATGGGAGAAACACAAGTATGGGAGTTGCAAAGCCCTCGGTCCACGCCCCTCTCGGCTTTTAAGGTTCTATGAGATACTAGGAACGCAGGATGAAATGAAGCCCTGAAGCCCCTGGAGCCAGGAAATTGCTTTCACTGTTTCGAAACGAAAGCTCAGTAAGGCTGGCTCCATACAGTGCAGTGGCCACTACAAAAAATCCATTCTTTTGCAGTCTTCCGATCTTTTAAAACCCCTTCGCATCCAAAAGGTTCCCCATGTCTCAGCTACTTCTGGCATAACGCAATGAATCCAGGAGAATGAATTGGCAAGAAATCCCCCCCCCAAAGGAGCGTTTTGCCCCTGGTTAGTTGACCAAGCTGTGGAAGAGGAAGAAATGGAAGTCAGAAAGAGGAGGAGGAGCAGCAGCAGCAGCAGGAGGAGGAGGTCTATTTATTCTTTCTGATCTCCACCATCCAATTTCCAAGACCATTAACAGTGCTTCTTGGCACCTTCTCTTCCCCCTACCCGCATCGTGGATCCAGAGCAATGGCACGAGGGTGCTCGATGTCTCCAGCCAGCAAAGTACTCCGCATGGTCCCATTCAGCTTTGCCACCTCAATCTGGTCCAAGTTGCTCTCCACCCAGTAGATGTTGCCAGCGATCCAATCCACAGCAAGACCTTCAGGGGTGGCCAAGCCATACTGGATCACCACCTCAAAGCTGGTGAGGGCTGCGAGAAGAACAGAAGGAATAGAAGAAATCCACTACATGCAGAGAGCTTGAATGTTTAAGATTCACCATCAGGGTCGAAGCCACTGTTCACAATTCTGCATTCTAATCAAAGCTTTTAACAAACAGCCCAGGGCCCAGATCCACATGGAGTCTTGTTTTCCCACTTGTACAGTAGCTAACAGTATTCTAGTCAACAGCATCAATGTTTTTTATGATAATTTACATGAACGCACATTCAGTATTCATAAAGCAGGACCGGGCAATTAGGGCGAGTCTAGTGGCTAAAGATCTTTAAGGCTATGAAAGCCTCTTGCAAATAAAGAGGAAAATATAATGTTGGTTTTTAGAATTCTATTTCCCATTCTTGATAGAAAGTGGTGGTGGTGGGGAGGTCTTTCAGAAGGATCAGCATCTCCAATTAACAGGGGATGGGGGGGATCCTTCTAGAGGCATCCAGGAACAAGAAGTGGCATTGGTTTTGTAAGCAAGCAAACAAACTTATTTTAAAGTTGTTCTGTTTTTGCACCCGGAGGAGACTTCTCACACACCCAAAAGATGGCCTTGGAGCTACATTCACCTGCAGGCCTTACTTACCACACTCCCCACTGAAAGTACAAGAGGCTCTACATAAAGTGGCCATCATTTATAATGGGGCAGGAGAAACAGGTCAAGGATATATGCAAGGTTACAAACTATTCACAGCATTTCCTAATACAGTACCACCTAAAACTTGCCATTTTTGAACACCATCCCGTTAAATCATGGCAGAGCAATCCTTTGCTATGAGATGCTGATACTCCTCCAGCATGGACTTCTAGTCTTGTAGCTTATAAAGAGGCATGCACCACTCTTACAAATCAAAATAGACACTAAGGGAATATTGCAGATGAGTGAGCCCTGGAAGGCAGCTGACTCAGCTTCTCTGTTTTTGATAAAACTTTTAACAACTCTCTGACATTTTTTTAAAATGGGCAAAGCAATAATGCCTTCTTGAATTAAGAAAATAAATCAATTTGTATTATATGATCCTGAATCTACGCTCCTAGTTGATACATGACATCTCCTGCTTAATCAGTCAAGATCTGCCTCATTTGAGGCTGAGCAAGCTCTAAGGACTCAAGAGTCCAGTCTTCCCTGCCTTGATAACACCAGATCTCTGCTCCCCACCTCACCCCCTCGAACAATCAAAGTTTTACTTCTAGCTTCAAACATGCCCCTTTAGAGGGCTGGGTGGACTTCTAAAAGGAGGCATGGAGGAGCCCTTGTTTCATAGGAGGTTTTCAAGAGTGGAAATGACACCTTTATTTTCCAAGATACATTTGCTGTGAGGGGATACTAAATGGAGACACATGTGGCTCTTGGCCTGCAGGGTTCCACCATGGCCAAGTCCACCATCTTCTGCTAGAGTTATAGCAATCTGAAGCCAGTCTTTGAGTTACTGGCTACTCTCTGCTTCCCCCTTGAGTAATGGAAGACACCATAAAGGCCTATACTGTAGAGGAAGTGTGCTCATTAATAAGCAGCATTCTACTGCCATGATTTATGCAATTACACTAAGATTATGGTCACTATTCCCAAGTGCTTATCTTTTTACATGTGTGCTTAAGTACCTTAGCCATACCGCTTTTGTCAAATCTTCCTTGTCCACAACCTACACTGTCCCCCGCTAGGTTCAATTTATCTTGACTTCTCACCACATCTTTTCCTAGCCAGGACTGCTTCACATTCTGTGCTGACAAGTCCTAGGAAAATTTTAGGTCTGTGCTCAAAAATACAAATTGGTAAAAAAAAGGCATAAAAGGCAGAGAGCCATGCCCCTCGCTGGGCAAGGAAATTTCAATAAGGACAGCTGCCAATGGTGAGCGTGTTCTCCCCATTTTTCCTCCGGCAAACAGATTTTGGAGGTTTAGATGTTATATAAAAATGAAAACCCTGCAAAAAAATTGTTTGACCAGAGATGAGAGGGAAATGAAAAATGATTGCCTGTTCAGTAAGGAAATGTGACTCATTTCCAGCTTCAAGGCAATGAGAATCCAAAATCTTTTCAAAGTTCAAAGGGAAAAAGATCAATCTTTTCAGCTCCAAGCAAAATAGCACATGTCTCCCCTTCCAACCATTCTTTTATATTTTTTCCGAGCTTAGAAAACATTATAGAAATGTTTATTACAACATTCAGAATCCTCCAGCCAACATGGCTAGAGGGACTCTTTGAGCTACAGTCCCCCCAACCCAACCCCCTCCCAAAGGATGTTGAATTTGTCTTAGAAACAAATCAGAAGGCAGTGAAACTGGTATAAAACCAATGACATAAATATGAACACAGAGACCCAAAACAAACTGAGACACAGCTTTCTGCCTGCTACTGTTGTGACAGGCTGAACAATCTGTCCAAGCATTTTTACTCTTTTGAATCTTTTCCCATAAGGTAAAAGAAGAACCAGTTACTTACCTGTAAAAGTGGTTTTTCAAGTGGACCTTCGCAAAGCCCCACAGATGGGTTTCCCGAAGCGCATGCGCAAGGCTCCAGACCTTCCTAGCAACAGAAAGGTCATTAGTCTCCCCCCCTACTGCGCATGAACAGGAGGCTTCCCGCCCAAAGGCCTCAGTTCCCTCCCAGCCACGGCGTGACAGGTAAGGACCAGACACAGCGTTATGACTGGAGGGGAGGTGGGCGAGCATTGTGTGGCTTCACGAAGATCCACTTGAAGAACCACCTTTACAGGTAAGTAACTGGTTCTTCTCCTTCGTGGCCTCTGTGAAGCCACACAGATGGGTGATTGCAAGCATACTCACAGGATGGTGGGCAGTCATGCCATCACAAAGGACAGGACCGCTCTGCTGAAGGCCATGGTAGACCTCATACGGGCACCCATCCTGTAGTGCTTCACGAAGGTTAGCGGCTGGGACCAGGTGGCCGACCTACAAATGTCCTCTAAGGGAATGCCTCTCAGAAATGCAGCCGAAGAAGATACTGCTCTAGTAGAGTGTGTTTTAATGGGGCAAGGTAAGTCCTTCTTAGCCAACTTGCAACACAGTTCAATAGTTGAAACAACCCAACGAGAAAATCTCTGGGAGGAAACAGGTAGCCCCTTGGTTTTTGTGTTGAACATACAGCTTGTGTCCTTGCGACACAGAAAGCGAGAGCCCTCCGTACATCTAAGGAAGGGAAGTCTCTTTCCATTGAGATGGAAGGATTTAGAAAATAGGTTGGCAAACAAATGGATTGAGGAGTGTGAAAGATAGACACAAGTTTGGTGAAAAAGAAACATCTGTTGTTGTTGTTTTACCTTATCCTTTTAAAACTGAAGGTAAGGGGGATTGCACCTGAGAACACAAAGTTCATATGACCTTCTGGCTGAAGTAATATTGATTAAAAAGTCCATTTTAAAGGACAGAAGCCTAAGGTCACAGGTAGCAATAGGTTCAAGCGGAGGATGCATCAGTTTCTGAAGAACAAAGGACAGAGACCATTGAGGTGGTATAGGTCTTCTATCAAGGTAAGAATTTCAAAGGCCCCTGAGAAATTGCTTGAGTGTAGGGTGATGAAAAAAAGCAGATGCCAGACTGCCATCTGGCTGATGAGCCATAACAGCCAATAAATGTACTTTTAAAAAAGACATCGTGAATGCTGGATGATCAATGTGAAAGTATGCATCTTTGAGGTCTATCAGCCAAAACCAATCCCATTTGCGGAGAAAGGGAAGTATCTTTTCTAGGGTGACCATCCTGAATTTCTCACAGATAAAGAATTCATTTAATTTAAACCCGATGCCTTCTCCAGTCTTGACCTATGCTTGTGCCGATGGAGTTTATGTTTTTTTCAGCTTCGAGCTCTCGTGACTCTTGGATTCAACTGAAGGACGTTTGACACCAACATCTTTCCCCCTGTGCTTCTTCCTCACCTTCTGGGCAACTGGCACTGGTAGTGGTGGTAACTGCATTGATGGCTGCTGCATGGTTCCGGTGGTTTGAGACACTATGTTGGATGGAACTTGAACTTTATCGGTGTCTGAAAGAACCACCATGGGAGCCTGCTGAAAAAGCTCCTTCGGCCATTCCAATGGTGGTGGTGAATGCGAGACAGAAACGGATGGAGAACGTGAACCTGAATCCGAGGCTTCCGACGGGAGCAGAGGCTCATAGGTTGTGTGCTCAGATCGGAGAGGTGTTGAGATCGAGGGCTGTTCGAGCTCGATCAGAGTTGATACCAAAGCTGACGGCAAGGACTTCTTTTTTTGAAGTTTCCTCTGAAAGCAGAAATGTTTTCGGAACTGACAGAGCAACTTTTTGCTGCAAAAGTGGCAACTTCTTCAGGTCCTTGTGAGCAGGCTTTGAGGACTTTTTGAAGCCTGAGAAGCTGGCGAAGACATGGAAGATGGAGGTTGATCCATTTGAGGGCTCAAAGCCTTTTCTAACAAATAAGCGTTGAGACGATTTCAACAGTTCTTTACTGCTTGAGTGCTGAAACATTGACAAAACTTACAAGTCTCGGGTTGATGACCCTCCACGAGACAATAAAGGCACTCAATATGACTGTCTGTGTGGGGAATTTTCCAACACATCATACAACACTTGAAGGGAGGCAAAAATACCATAAAAATATAATTTTCCACAGAAATATCTCAAAGAGTTTGAAGACACAGCAGACTAACAGGAGTGAAACTTCTAATGCTGTGGTTAAAGGAAACTGAGGCATTTGGGCAGGAAGGCTCCTACTCATGCACAGTAGGAGGGGGAGGAGACTAACGACCTTCCTGTTGCTAGGAAGGTCTGGAGCCTCGCGCAAGCGTGTCAGGAAACCCATCTGTGTGGCTTCATGAAGGCCACAATGGAGAACAGAGGGTTTTCTATATTGAATGTATTCATCCCCATTTTATTATTTATTTATTTATTTGAATATTTTTACCCCACCTTTCTCCTTGGAAAAGGACCCAAGGTGGCTTACAATAATGAGAGACAATATACAGTGCAGAACATTTAAGCTATATTCAAGTTAAGAACAAGGACTTAGAAGAGGCATCTTAAAACATTAAAAGGTAACAGTAGAGCTACAAAGAGCACGTAAAAGGAAAAGAAAAATCTATTATGAGGGGTGGAAAGTAACATGGAAAACACAGGTGCTCTTATGAAAACAATTAATGCAGTCATGTATGGTAGTCCATATAAAGTTGCATAGTAGGAAGTCCCTCATTCAGGGAAAGCTTGACCAATTTTAATTAGGAGACAGACTCTAGTGTTACATGGCAAACCCAAAATACAGTATATGCACAAACTCCATTTGGCTGCCCTTTCAATACATCAGTGAAGGATTAAAATGCGACACGTTAATAAATCCTTGGGCTGCCCAACATATATGAAACCAGAATGAGGCCACACATCTTCTATCTGGGCTCTATGTTCTAAAGTCTAGTTTCTTAACACTGAGAGAGAAATCTTAGCCTTGGGCATTTTGCAATCTGTAATCAGAAAATAAAGACTGAGGCTTAGTAAGGCTTACTAAGAACACAGACACGTAGGCAAAAGATTGTGGAATGTGAATGCTTCCCCTTCTGGAAGGAGAGGGAACGGATGCTTGTTTCTAATACTCAGACCAACCCCAGGTACACCTGAGCATCCCAGTGTCACCCAAAGTCTCTATCCATCTAGAAACCTCAGCCTTTGGGAGCCACTAATCACATTAGCCACCACTCTTTGTTGAAGTAGCTGCCGCACTGTAATTACCATTCGAGAGCTCCAGGAATACTAATTAACTCACACATATAATGATCAATGTTGAAGAGAGGAAAAAAGGTATCATTAAGAGAACGCTTAATGAGAGCAGAAACATGTGAAGCAGGGAGGGGACTTCATTCAGGCAGAGGGGTTTCTTTCTATCCCTAGCTCCTTCCTAATTTCTCCTTTCCCTAACATTGTACCTGTTTTCAAAAAGAGCACAAAGGAGAAACCTGGGACCAGTCAGCTTGACATCAATCCCAGGGAAAATTCTGGAGCAGAATATTAAACGGTCACTCTGCAAGCATGCTAAAAACAATGCAGTAATAACTAAAAGCCAACATGGGTTTTTTCAAGAACAAATCCTGCCAGACTAATCTCATTTTTTTGATAGGGTAACACCCCTGGTAGACAGTGGAAATGCTATAAATGTAATACATCTTTTCTTCAGCACAGCCTTTGATAAAATGCCCCATGATATTTTGATCAGCAAGCTAATTAGGTGTGGGCTAGACATAAGAACAGCCTTGCTGGAACAGGCCACAGGCCATCCAGTCCAGCAATCTGTCTCATACAGTGGCTCACCATTTGCTTCAGGGCAACTATCAGGTGGATGTACACTTGGTTACAGAATCATGCCCAGGGAATGTTTATCAATGGCTACTTCTCAAACTAGAAGGAGGTAATAAGGAATGCCACAGAGGCCAGTTTTGGGCTCAGTGCTCTTCAGTGTTTTTATTCATTATTTGGATGAGAGAGAGAGAGAGCAGGGAATACTTATCAGATTTGTGGACAACAGAAAACTGGGTGGAATAGCTAATGTTGTGGAAGACTACAACAACATTCAAAAGATCATGATAGGCTTGAGCACTGGGCTGAAAACAACAGAATGAAATTTACCAGGGATAACTGGAAAGTTCTACATCTGGGGCAGGGTGGGTGGGAGGTGGGACAAATTCACAGTTACAAGATAGGAGATACTTGGCTCAGTAACATTATGAATGAAAAGGATCTTGGAATTGTTAACTGAAAGCTAAATATGAGTCAACAGTCCGGAAAAACCCATGTTTGCCTCTCCTCAATAGTAAAACCTCACCTAGAGTCCTCTGTCCAGTTTTAGATGCCACATGTTTAAGAAGGGTGCCTACAAACTGGAACAAGATCAGAGGAGGGCAACAAGGATTTGGAAACCAAGTTCTGTGAAGAAAGACAGAAAGAACTGGGCATGTTTAGCCATAAGAAGCCTGAGGGAAGATATGAGAGCACTCTTCAAATACTTGAAAGACCGTCATACAGAGGAGAGGCAAATATCTGTTCTTCATCATCCCAGGACAAAGGACGTGTACTTGTGGGCACAAAGTAAGAGGAAGCCAGATCTTGGTTGAATACGAGAAAAAGACTCATAAATGAAAGACCAGTACAACAATGGAACAAATTACTTCAGGATATACTGAGGGATCCAGTGCTAGAGGCAACCATGCACTGGCTATACTTTAATTTGGATCCCTGCACTGAGCAGGGGGTTGGACTCGATAGCCTTACACGTTTCTTCTAACTCCCATTATTCTACGATGCCCCACGGGGATCCTCCATCTGGCATGGCATCCACACTGCTGGATCGTGCCATGGCCATTGGAGACACCTGATATTAAGAGATCCAACAGAAGAGTGACTAAACCTAGTGAGTCTTCCCAGAACAAAAGAGGTCTTCAGAAAGGAATACTGAGAATGGAAGAAGGAAATCATCAGGATATCATTGCTCTGTTTCCAATCTCAACAAAGTGGGGAGGAATGCCTTCTGTACAGCATTCCCTAGAGTGATTCTTCAAACAAGTCTTTAAGAACTTGATTTGGGGGAGTTTTGGCGAACTCTTTTGTCAACCACAGCCAAGAGATTTAAGGATCAAGTCAGGGATGGTGGTCTTACTTTTGTGGAATCCCCAATTAAGAAGACCCTGCCCGCAGGACACACTTGGTAAGACACTGACTTGCCTCGTCTAAAGATAATGTCTCACTGAGCCGAAGGCCTGCTGTGCCTCAAGTTAAACCGCTGGCAATTACGACATGCAGACTGGAAATGCTAATCTAATCGTCCTCAAGAGCATTTGTTCCTCCTTGCTGGGGTTCAGTCTGTCATCTGTTCATCTAGTTATCCTGCTTTATTGGAAGCCTGCCCCAGATTGTGTCTCTGCCTATCCTAGCAATAGGATCATTAAGTTTGTAGATGATTGGGCTCATCTCTGGCAAGGAGAGTGAGATGGCTTACAGAGATGAGGTGGAGAGGTTGACCAAGTGGTGTAGAATTAATAACTTGCACCTAAACATAAAGAAAACAAAGGAGCATGTGGTAGATCTTAGGAGGCAGAAAACTGATATTCAACCACTGGTGATTGATGGGACTGGTGTGGAGAGGGTTACAGGTTTTAGATTTTGGGGCATTGAGTTACAGGAGGATCTGTCCTGGAGTGTCAACACAAGGGGGCTTGCAAAGAAGGCTCAGCAGAGACTATTTTTCTTGAGAACTTTAAGGAAAAACCATCTACCACAAAAGCTGCTGCTGACTTTCTATGATTGTGCAATTGAGAATGTGCTTACTTATGGGTTATATGTGTGGTATGGAAGTTGTACCCATTGGGATAAGACAGTGGTGCACAGAATCATAAGAATTGCAGAGAGTATTGTGGGCTGTTCGCTCCCCACACTAGAAGAAATTTATACTACCAGGTGCCACTGTAAAGCATTAGATATATTAAGAGCCATCACATCCTGGTCATTGCCTCTTTGAGTTGCTGCCATCAGGATGGAGATACAGAGTACTGAGAGCAAGAACAAATTGTCTCAAAAATAGCTTCTTTTTTAGAGCAATATTGGCCTTAAACGGAAAATCTGGACTTTGAAGTCATCTTATTTTATATGTTATATTTTATGTGTTGTGGCTGTTTTTAAATCTATGTGGAATGTTTTATATGGGTTGAATATAGCAACCATGAAATTTCGTTGTTCCTGCAGGGGAGCAATGACAATAAAGATTCCTATTCCTATTCCTCAAAGGATATTCTCCAAGAATCTTAGGGTATTTGGGTATGAAATGGCAGGTGGAAAGATTCAAAAACACCTGGAAGCACTTCTAAACTTGCTTGGATGCCTGATCCAATGGGGCTCAGCAATGCATGATGGAAATTAGGGGCACAGGTATGATCAGGGAGACCTAAAATGCTGTACCTCCCATAGAACCTTCACCACTAATTTTATATATAAAAGAAATAACACAGGGCACAGAGATTTTGTGCAGAGAAGAGGCAGGGGCCCTTAAAATTTTACTGCCTTATGCTTTTGAGATGCATGCTTCCCCTCCCTCTGTTGCATACAAAAGAAAGTGGGCAGTGTATAAGGAGTGGAAGAATCGTGACTGTCAGGAACAGAAGAAGAGCTGGCAAGGCAAAACTGAACACCCTAACCCTCTGCTGCTTCCCAGACAGTATCAGTGATTCATTACATGCATTGCTTCATTCAGAATTTAAAAGAGAAAATATGGTGTCGCACCAGCAATTAACACGGACACACCCATCAGCCAAAGGAAAAGGAACTGAGTCATTACAGGCAATTCATCAGCTGCGCTGTAGAATAAGCTACCAGATGCAGAAGCTTCTACTCATACCTACAGGAGCCCTGAAAGGCCACACAACTGCTTTCTCCATTCCACATTTTCTGCTCCTCTGTTCTGTTCTGTTTAATAACTATAAACTAGGCCACAAAAATGGCAAGAGGTTCTAGATTTTAGAGCCTTTGTAAAAACACACACACCAATAAATCAAGGGTAGTGATTACAGAGTGAGCTGCTAAGGTGTGTTGCATATTTTAACTGTATTTAATTGTCTGGTGATGCTGTCATGTTTACTGATTTATTTTTTTTTCTGTTAATTGGTACTGTTGTTGTTATATATATATATATATGATGTAAACTGCCCAGAGTGATGTCATCAGAAGGGTGGTCTATAAGCCAAATAAATAAATAAACAAAAACAATGTCAACCAATTCAGAGATGCTCCCTTCCTTGGTGAAGCCAAATGACGGACTGAATAGTGTTAACCATGAGTAAACCTCACTCCAGAACGCCCAGAGAAAACATTGAGGCTTCCCAGGCATCCTGGACACCAGACTGGACACTCACCTCCATTCTCATGCAGTTTCCCTCGGTAGATCTTGTCTTCTACCACGTCCGTCCAGTAGAGGGAGCTCTGATTCAGATGGAAGTCCAAGGCAATGGTGTTGCGCAACCCTGGCACTAAGACACTATAATCTCCCTTGTTCAGATCAATGCGCCGGATCTCATGACGGTTGGAGAAGATAATAAAAGGCTTAAAAGGGTCTGGAAATGAAGAGAGAGGCATATGTTTTTCATGATAGTGTATTATATCCTAAGACTGCCTGAGAGTGCTTTAAAAAAAACCTAACACAAGAAAAGGTTCTGATCCTAGAGAAGATACAAAAAACTTTTATGGAAATTGTTCTTTTTTTGGGGGTGCTCTTCTAAACTTGGAATTCATCTTTACTCCATTCAACGCATACCAAACATTCAATTTATTACAAACAATTGTGACGTTCTTTATTATCGTTAATATGAACAGAAATATATACAAGGGTTTGCTGTTCCTTCAGTCATGGCCACATCTATTCTGTACAACTTACAGGCCTTCACAGCACCATCAGTGGTTGTGCTAGGTGGGAGATTCTGACTAGGGGTGGGAATTATTGTGTTTTAAACAAAAGAGGTAAAACAACAAGAGAGGCCTTGCTAAAAATGTTTTTCTTCTTCTTCTTCTCTCACTGGTGCCCAAAAGAGAGCCCCTTAAACACAAATGATTCATGTAAACGAAAGAGAAAGAGATTGATGTTTCTGGCTTTCTGTGTTTCCTTCTTTTGTTCCACCTTTCTTTCACCCCTTTTCTGTTATATCCCCTGGACAGATCATTTCATTTTACCCTTCCTTTTTTTGGGGAGGGGGAATTACTGAAGTTTTAAAATCAATCCCACCAAGACAGAGCTGTCAGTCATAAGGCAGATCAGGATGATAGGCGTGCTAGAACCAGGAGTGACATTTACCTGGTAACAAGGGAAAGTATCTGATTGGACAAAAAGGCACAGGAGGGCCAATCATGACTCACCAGGAAGGATAAGGAGAGTTGGTGAACAACAGTTTGCTTCAGAGTCCACTTAAAGGGGATGTGGCAGCTGCATCCATTCCTCAACATGCCTGACTTGTTTATAGCGACACACACTCTAGTTAACATCCTGTCTGGATTAATATAATAATGGACTTGAACTTGATCTGCCTTTGGAGACTTTTTGGAAACTTCAGCCGGTTCTGAACACCCACAGATAAACTGCTCTCTGGCACCAGTAACAGGGACATACAACTACCCTGATACCGCAACTTCACTGGCAGCCCGTCTGTTCTGAGTCCCCAATTCAAAGTGCTTTGTGATGACCTATCAAGTCCCGAAAAGCTTGGATCAAGTCTACTTAAAGGAGTATAATCCCCCACAGTCTCCAAGAGCTTCAGGGAGAGCCCGTCTCTCAGTCCCACCACCATCACCACCACCACTGTAGGCATGCTTAGTAAGGACCGAAGAGTGAGCCTCTTCAGTGGCCGTGTCCAGTTTAGCAATTCCCTGCCTCATGTGGCTAGGTTGGCCACTTCCTTACCATTCTCTTTCACTGTCAAGTGAAAACCATCCTTTCGAAGTTGGTCTCTAAAGTCTAGATCTCGCAGGAGTTTATTTTTTAAAAGGGGAGGCAGCACCTTGATCAATATTTTTAAATCACCTGATTTTCCCTAACTTGTTAGCTAATGGTGCTTTACATTTTGTTGTTGTTTATCGCTCTTTTCATGAGAGTGCCTTAATCTGTTGTGACTTTATACATGCATTTTTAATCCCTAGAAGACTACTGGGATATATTAAAGGAAATCAAAGGCAAGTCTGCAAGCAACATACAAATGACGTATGTACAAGATCCATAAACAAATAGGTCTGTCACTAATTACAAAGTTGGATCAACCAGTGTCCAAACACTTTAGCTCAGAAAACCATAGCCCATCTGACCTGCCTTTGGTTGGAACAGAGATATTGCCAAATCCAAGCATATTTTAAAAAGAGGGGAATCTTCTGGATGTATAGACCAGCTACCTCAACACCTCATGGCCTAAACTTAGAGGACAATACATAGCATCATTCAACTGTTGTGGAATACTCTGTTCTGCAACTGTTTTGTAACTGCCATCTGGAAAACAGTGTTGTTGTTGTTTTAACCTGAGCAACCAAGGAAAAAGGAAGCTAAAATTTTCAACTTAAATATTTCTTAGCCACTCCTATGCATGTGTATTAGTGACTAACTGTATCCTTGAAGAAAAACAGTGAAGCGCTACTAGTATTTTGGTCTCATTATTGGATCATGTGCAAGAAATATTATAAAAATGTAAGGCTTGCTGCAATTGAGGAACATGCATAATTTTAAAACCTTCCATCCCCTGCCTCTCATGCTCCCAATTCTATTCCTCCATGGGGGAGACAAGAAACAGAGCAGCCTTCCATCTGCCAATCGCAACAACAGGGCAAAATGAGGGCAAGTCCCTAAATGAAAGAAACATTGCTGTGTTTCTTGCCTGTTGTGGGTTTTCCCCACACCCCTTTTAAAGAAAAGAAGTAAAGAATCTTGGAGAGACCTTCCACCCTTCCTGCATATCAAACAGTTTCAAGGGATCTAGACCTCTTTTCACTAGAATCTGACATGTTTCACTGATCAACAAAGAGACCCAGCATTGGAAAGCAGATGTTTAATGTGGTTATCATTACAGGGGGCACACAATGCATTTAATTATACCTTTCCGTGAAGCAAGACCAGAGGAGCGTGTTCCACAGGAAAGGCTCCACAAACAGCCCCACAAAGCACTAACTAAGCCAAATGATATCTTCTACCTTTTTCTTACTATAACCTACTCATACTAAGCTTTTCTATGTGGTATGTCCAGTGAAAACAAGTTGTAGTTGCAGCTTGGTACTAGAGGCATCAACCTGAGTTTGATTTCTGGATTTGGTGGCAAGTCCATTCTTGACTACGTGTGTATGCTCCCAAGTAAGCACCCAAATCTGCTGCCCTTTAAAATCTAGAAGAAAGGAATAAGAACGATCACACCTGTCTTCCATGTGAGTGAGCTGGGAGGTAGGCAGCCACCTTACTTGAGAATGGCCTAAAATTCCACGTTTGATGCCTCCTCAAATCCAAAACACTTTTGGGGGAGAGAAACTAAGTGAATTCCAAAAGGAGCTGACTTTCTAGCAGCAGAGCATTCCGAGAGGAAAGGGGTTATGGGATGATAACAGGTTGTCCCAGTAAAAGAACTGGGAATACAAACTGGACTGAGAGAGTGGACACATGTTCTGATGGGTAAATGGCCTCTATTTCATAACTGATTCAGGACTCGGGCAAGCTCTACATGGAATCTGTTGCACAGATAAAGCAATAACTATGATGGCGAAGCTCAGAGGAAGACTCTCAATATGTCAAAAAAAGTTATGGCAAGATGTCGGCTTACTGCCTCTTGAGTCGTCCTCTTTGTCCAAGGAATTCTGGGTGATGCCTGGGAAAGGCCGGATGCTGATACACAAGCGCCACTGTGTACTCACCTGTGCTGCGGCAGCTCTCGCCATCCGGCTCCAGCATCCACCCTTCGTAGCAGGAACACTTCACATTGTATTTGTCCTGCTCGCACTTCTGACTGCACTTGAGGTGCTTGGCACAATAGCTCTGGATCTGGCAGGTCTTGTTGTCAGCAGCCAGCTCCATACCCAGAGGGCAGGAGCATGCAATGCCTTCACCAGGGGCCACGGTACAGTTGTGGCTGCAGCCTCCATTGTTGAGAGAGCAGAGGTCTGCAAGGAAGGACACCACAGAGGGTCAATGGGGGAGATTTGGCTACATGGCCAAGTGTTTTCCAAGCCATCACTAATGAAGCGTCCAGATCCAGGACCATGCAAACAGCAAAACCCTGGACAGAACCCCTGATTCTGCATTTCCAGTTCCTGGCAAAAATGTGGAATTCCTTTGGATTCTGAGAACTACTGTCAACACAAAGATCTGACATCCCAGCATAGGTATCTTGGACCCAAGGACTGACTCAAGTTATATGGTTGCTGTATCAGGCAAACCCAATGCAGAAGCCTCTTCAGAAGCCTTACCAATTTTACACCACCCAATCCAGGGCCCAGTGGCTCTGAGAGCATCTTGATCTGGACTGATGACAAAAGAGCTATCAGCAAAGCACCTGGAGGCTTTTAATGTGACAAGAGTAACTCTTAAAGAAGTCATGTCTAAGTACAATGTAGAAATCAAAATAAACAAAAAAAAAAGTCTCCCTCTCAAGGTCTGGAATGGTCCCGTTCTTCTCTGGATGACCAACAGAAAAAAAGAACTGCTGGACAGCTCAGTGGTTTAGGCCTCTGGCTGTGGAGCCAGAGGTTAGGAGTTTGATTCCCCAGCTGTGCCACTACTGGACTCGATGATCCATAGGGTTCCTTCTAGCTCTGCAGTTATCATTATCATCATTAGGGATGGCCACAGAATGGGAAAATACCGTTTAGTTTAGTTTCTGACTCCTTTTTGTTTTGTTCCGTAAGAAATGAAAACTTTTTTAAAAATTATGTTACAAAACGAAATGAGAAGCAAAATGAACGCCCCCCCCCCCACTGCACTAGCACTCTAGCTGGTGCAGCAGGGGGATCAAAAGCCTCCAGCTCGCCACCCCTCTCTAAATCTTCAGCTGCCTTCTTGCTTGCCACCGTCTCCCAGCTGATTTTGACCGTTTGAGCTGTCAAAAATCCCCACTGGAAGGGTGGGTGGCTAGGGAGAATGGAACAGCCAGGCAGCACTAAATTCCCTGCCTGATTGCTCCTTTTCCCCTGACACCCCTTCCTCCTGGGGGGGCATTTTGGACATGGAGGGCTATTGGCAGTGGGCCAGAGGCTTTTGAATCCCCCGCCGCACCAGTGTTCTCGCAGGTGCGGCAGGTTCTACCCACCACCCAGGGGCGAGTGGTCTGGAGCCTTTTTAAATGTCCTGCCTGCAACAGCAAGAGTGCTCTTACTATTGGGGGGGGGGCATTTTAAGCTAAAGCCCTTTTAAAAATTGCCCACCTGAAACAGCGAACCTCTCGCTGTTGTGTGTCTATGGGAGGTTTTAAAACTGCTCCAGGTTGGAGCCTTTAAATCCCAGAGCAGGGGGCTGAGAGGGTAGCACTGATGTCAGTGCTACCCTCTCAGCCCCCTGCTGTGGGATTCCCCACTGCCTCCCGGTTGTTGTTGTTTCTTTTCTTTTTTTGACAGCTTGAGCTGTCAAAATCACCTGGGTGGCGGTGGGGAGAACCAAGCAGGGAAACAGCTGCCGGATCGCAGCCCCTTGCCTGAAGGGAGATTTGGGGTGCCTTCCCAGCTTGGTTCTTCCAAACTGAAAACTTCATTTCGTTTTGGTTCGTGACAACACGCTGTCTGTCATTTTATTTCCTAACATTTCAAAACTTTACAAAATGACGAAACAGTGTGTCAGCTTTTTTTGTAAGGTGCCCATCCCTAATCATCATTATTAAAAGCTGGGGTTAAGAGAATAATGGTTTCTTTGCAGGAAATGACCCTATGAGCCAGTGGCCTTGGCTTCTTCAGGAAGAAACAGGTTCCAATCCAGAAAAATCAGTCCTCCCTTGCCCCACCACACTCACCACATAGCTTCCCTTCATCAGATCCATCCCCGCAGTCATCGTTGCCATCACACAACTTCTCAGGGGGAAGACAAATAGACGTATTGTTGGCACAAGTGTGTGAGGGTGGCTTGCACACCAACGATTCACAATTCTCCTCATCCGAGTTGTCCTCGCAATCATTGTCTCCGTCACATACCCACGCTTTGCTGATGCAGCGGGCTAGAAAAATATGTCAAAGACAGCATTGGTAACACCAAAGACATGTCTACAAAGCTGAGAAAATGAATTATTCAAACACAGAGTATACCAGCATGCTGGGATACTCCAAAGAGCTTCTAAATCATGCCTGTGACTTTGAAGCCCTAGCAGTCACTGCCACAGTGTGATTACTGTCACCGGGTCATCTCAGGGAACACTGTGATCAGCCTGTTGCCAGGCGATCCATTGTGATGTATCAGAACTGTCACCTCAGCTAGCAGAGCAAAATTCCCAAGGGAAATGGCAGGAGAACTTTGCTGTTCATCTAGACATCAAAAATTGGTATCTCACCTCCCCGGCTCTTAGATGCCACTAAGAGAAACCACTTTTTTAAAAAGGAGAACATAAGAACAGACTTGCTGGAACAGGCCACAGCCCATCGAGTTCAGCATTCTGTCTCACACAGCGGCTCACCATTTGCTTCAGGGTATTCCCAAGCAGATGTCCTCACATGCTTACGATTCCCTGCAAATGGCATTGAGGGATATCCTGCCTATCTCTCCAACCCAAAGGTTTTCCTTAGGCATCGATAATGATTGCTATTCATACCCTTGTTCTCCATGAACTTGTCTAATCCTTTTTAAAAACTATCAAGGCTGACAGCTGTCACCACTTCTTCTGGCAGGGAGTTCCATAGATCAGTGATTCTCTGGATGATTCTCTGCATGTTCACCTTATTTGTTTGAGATCTAGCACCCAAAAGTTTCATGGAGTACCCTCTAGTTTCACCATAGATTTATAAAGAGGCAAAATGACACTGACTATTTTCTATACCCTTCTTGATGATCCCTAGCATTGACTTTGCTTTCTCACAACTGTGGCACACTGGGTTGACAACTTCATTGAGCTGTCTACCAGGACACCAAGGTCCCTTTCCTGGATTGTTGCAGAGAGTTCAGACCCCATCAGTTTATACATGTAACTGGGTTGTGCGGTTTTTTTTTTTTTTTTTTTTGTTTTTTTTTTGCCCCAAGATGCACCACTCTTGGTACTCCTTTTTGAACTCTTGCCTCAGAAAAAAACAAAATTTAATATTGATGCACAAAATTGTTCAACCAGTTCATTTATGATGGTTGCCATTTTAAGAATATTTATTTATCCAGGTCAGTATGCTTAGCTTCACTCACAGAAAGGACAGTGAAGATATTTTGGACCCATTACAGCCTTACTCTCTGGCTGGAAGCAGGAAAAGTGGGGATTTTTAAAGTATCTTGTTTTATCAACACGGGCTAAACTGACAACAAATGCATTCATTTTATGCCTAGGAACAGTTCTTATCATAGGCTTAAGCCACTAACAGCCGTAAAGATAATCACAACCACCTTGCACTGTGTTTGGTTGAAAACAGAAAAAACAGTGTAGCCCCACAAAACAGGGACAGTGTGATCCTGTCAACAAATGCCAGCCAGCATTCCCACTCCTCCATTTTGAGCTGACTGCCGTTTCTAAATACTACAGTATTCTCTTCAAAGTAATTGGATGTAGAACACAGAGCACTAACCCAACTAAGATATACCTAAAGCATGTGCCATGATGTCCAAGGCTGATCTCAGCAGGAACAGACACAACTAATTTATTCTGGGGAAATATACTCCTGGCTATGGCCACAAAATGAACACTGAGATCCAAAACTAAATTCGGAAGGATCGTCAAAATGTGAGGCTGATTCTTTAAGAGGAAAAAAATCTCCTCATTTGGGAGTCCTGTCTCTTCACCAGGCATCTCTCTGTCTTCATCTATCCTGAGATATGTTCGGTATCCAGCTCCCTAGTCCATCATGCATCATCAGTTCAGAGCATCAGCAACTTCATTGATAATGGATGAAAAATAGAGATGGACCTGTTATGTCATCCTTATATTGGGGACAATGAATCCCAAATTTCCAGAGAAATCAAGTCCACCTGATCCACCCAAATGTCAAAAAGGATGTGAGGCAAGACCAAAGAAATAACATA
This sequence comes from Phrynocephalus forsythii, assembly GCA_029282475.1. Lineage (NCBI taxonomy): Eukaryota > Metazoa > Chordata > Lepidosauria > Squamata > Agamidae > Phrynocephalus > Phrynocephalus forsythii. Next base: position 27,131,027 of record JAPFRF010000011.1, on the reverse strand, counting down.
TACCAAAGGCCAAGGGGTCAAACCAATCTCCTTCAATATCTATTCTGGGATTTGATCAATGAGGAAGGAAGAGAAGAATACAGCATCTTGTGAACAAATTGGCCATGGTCTACATTCTTCAATTTGATCCTGCCCAGTTTTGAACCAACAAGGAGGCATTCTTCCTGTCTTGCTCCTGAGGTGCAAAAGACTACATCTGAATCTTTAAACTTGAGTTCTCTGGGGCCTGAAGTTTATCACATTTACACTCTCATCCCTGCAATGCAATGAACTTACCAGAATCCTTGCAACCAAACTTGACATTCGGGTCACAGACATGGGTGACGCCCTCACAGTTCTTTTCATCGCTAGAGTCCATGCAGTCCGTGTCACCATCACAATGCCAGCGCATGGGGATGCAGAGGGCATCCAGCCGGCACTGGAACTCGTCGGTATGGCAGCCTCCAGGTGGGCGGGTGGCTGGGAAGGGAACAACATGCAAAGGGCTCAGAGCTAGAAGTGAAGTCTGGACAGCATCAAGGTACTGTTAAGGGGGGTGGCCAGTGGAAGACAGCATGGCAAGGCAAGGATGTGATGATCTAGCAAACCCAAGTGGATTCCCAGAAGTTCCCCATTAAGCCTCAATAAGTTACACTGAAAGAGAAAAGGGACACACTCAAAACAAGGGCTACCTGTATTCCAGATCATTATCAGAAGGCCTATTCATTTCTTCACCTTTGGTATCTGTTTGCTAGGGGACCTCACAGAGGCATTTTCAGTACTGTCCCCTGATACAATGGTACCTTGTATAAAGGAATTAATTCATTCCAAATGAAATTATGTTAAGCAAATTTTCCTTTATACAAATACCCATAGGAATGCATTGAAAATGGAGAAATCCCATTTTTATGTTGTAAGGATTCTCCCCATAGGCAATTATGTTAAGCAAATTTCCCCTATATCCGGAATTTTTTATGTTGTACAGATTTTATGTTATACAAGCTGTTATACAAGGGTCCACTTGTATGTGTATCCTGCATAATTAAATTGGAAACTGCCCAGAGAATGCTTTAAACACTATGATGCAGCATATAAGCAGCACACTTTTCCTTTGCTCTTTGGAATCTTCCCCAAAACTGATTGGCTGATTTGTTTGTTTGTTTGTTTGTCTCATTTAGAGGCTAGCATTCTCCCAATGAAGGGATATGGTTTATGAGTCATTATTACCATATTAGTATGTTTTCCATTTCTATTTTGCTTAGGTGGATGCAGACCAGAAAGATAACTTATTTGTATTTCAGTCTAGTAATACAATAAAAACAGTAGCAAGGGGGTAAGAGTGGGGAAATCTAACAGGATAAATATCTAACAGCCTTGAGAGAAAGTTCAGCCTTGCTGAATTTCTGTTTGTAAGAAGCAAAGTGTTCAGAGGACAGATACAGATCATAAAAGGATCCAGTCCAGAGGAATGTGTGGTCCTCTGGACATTTTGGAGAAGAATTCCTATAATCCTTTAGGATACACTGTGCACACAAGGCCAAAATATCTGTAAGGCCAAACTTCCCCATCCTTATTTTCACAGTTTCTGACCCTTACCAAGCTGGTTCTGCCAAGGGCTTCCTGCTCCCAGGACAACACTGACTTCTGCCACTTATTTTTGTTCAGATGCAATTAAAATATCCTCCCAACTAGATATCAAACTCTAAAGCAGGGCTGTCCAGCTCTGAACAGGCCGACGTCTACCTTTTTGGACCAAAGTACCTGAGGGCTACTACACTTAAACCTCTACTTATGAATTTTATCCGTTCCGAGCACACGCTCATAAGTAAAAATCTTTGTAAGTAGAGCAGCGGTTTCCCATAGGAATGCATTGAAAATAAGACAATGTATAGCATACTTGCACTGGTCATTTTTATATGCATATAAAACTTCAACATATTATAAGGGATTCCTATTTCATTATCAGGAAGAAGTTTGTCTAAGCCAGGGCTGCCCAACTTTGAACAGGCTGAGGTGCTGATCGCCTGGCCGGCAGTGGGGGGAGCACGGGACCATGCCATGGCCCTTGAACTGCCCCACTCGGCTGAGACAGTGGGCTGGCAGGCCCAGAACTTTGCTGGGGCAGTGGCGGTCCTTGGGATGGGGGAGGGAGGGGTGGAGAACTTATCCCCTCACTTTTTTATTGATGGCTGGCGGGCTACTTTTGAACCCTTCGCGGGCTACTGGTAGCCCCCAGTCTACCTGTTGGGCAGGCCTGCTCTAAAGTTAAATCTGCACCCCACATGACTCAAATATTGCATCCAACAGAAAGGGGGGGTGGGAATAGAAAAAAGTAGGAACTATAAATATCAGTCAACAGGCACTCAAAACTCTCATTGATCTGCTCAACCCGATTTGGACAGAAGGGCATCACGTTTTCCCTGTGAAGAACTTTTTTTAAAAGCGCCATGGAAAGACGAGTGTGAGCGTAGCTTAGCTTCCTTCAGCCTCTCACCTTGGTTGGTGCAGTTGGCGTGGGTCTCGTCGCTGTAGTCCCCACAGTCATTATCGCCGTCACAGGTCCAATGCACTGGGATGCAGCGCCCGCTGTTGCATTTGAACTGGTTGCTGGAGCAGGAATGACTGCAGCCGGCTTCGTCGCTATTGTCCCCGCAGTCGTTGTCTGGAAGCCGGAAGAAAAGAAGAAGGCTGTCATGAGAATGCTCGAGGTGGAAGATGGTGCAAACGCTAGCTCCCCCCCCACACACACCACATACACACACTCTCCCCACCCCCTTTCTCCCCAACCTACTCCGGAGTTATACGTCGATTCCTCCAGCTGACAGAATGCCACAGCTATTTCAACAATGGGCTCCCCATTGGATAGAAGGGCTCAGAAGGTCTGCCTTTCTGCCCCAGGAAGTTTGCTTTAAAAGGCACCCGCCTGCTCCATGCATGCTCTAGCCGGGCATGCTCCCATTCTCACCCACCCCCACCCCCACCCACACACCCACCAGCCTCCTGAGAGTTCTGGCAACTAAAATAGTAGTATTTATAAGAATTTGAACAATAAGAATGAAAAATGAAAACACAGAAACTGCATAGATCACCTCATGCACCATTTGGGAGTGGGGGGGGGGTGGAATAGGAGCAGGTGAAGAGAGAGAGCAAGTATCACACCGGTGAGTTTTTCTGTCAATGGCATTTGGGCATTCTTCGGTCACCAAATGGTTTGTGTGCGTGAACATGTACATCCATGCATGTTTATATGTGTGCATTGGTGTGTGTGTGTGTGTGCACGGGCAGGTGCATGGGTGCACTCCTGATTCAGGATGCCGGGGCTGCTTTTGGAGTCTGTCAAGATTCCTCAGCTTTTACATCAAGTCAAATCTTTCCTCAGAGCCCTTATTTTCAGAGGACTGAAAATCAATTCAGATTGATGGAGACCCGTTCCAGAGTTTTCTAAGGACAGAATCCTCAGAAATGAATCCTCGCTGCACCTTCCAGCCAGCGGCCTATCGTTCACACCCATTGCCTTGATGGATTTTCTTCTCCTTGTAGTAAAACTAGCGGCCAACAAATCAGTTCCTACAGCTAAAGTCTCATTCGGCTTTGACAATCTGAATTACTGCCCCAGCGTTCCCTCCTCCTCCTCCTCCTCCTCCTCCTCTTCTCCTCAAAACCTTGCCCTCCAAATTCTAGAGCAGGTGATGGGAGGCATATAACTAGGAGTGCCCTCCCTCGCCCCGGGATGCTTGTCAGCAGGATTGATCTAATGGATGCATTGCAGTTGCAGACTCAATGAGGGCAGGAGCCTGCACTGTATTCCCCCCCCTAAACCAAGCAACTTTATTGTGCCGCCATCTGCCTCGTTAGCCTACATGGATATGTTCACCCTTACAGAGGAATCAGATATACAGTGGATCCTTGTATAGCAAACAGTTTGTATAACATAAAATTTGTACAACATAAAACATTCCGGAGATAGGGGAAATTTGCTTAACATGATCGCCTATGGGGAGAATCCGTACAACATAAAAATGGGATCACTCCGTTTTGAATGCATTTCTATGGGAAATTTGTATAAAGGAAAATTTGCTTAACATAATTTCATTGGGAACAGATTAATTCCTTTATACAAGGTACCACTGTATAATGACACAGAACAGCCAGGGTTATTTTTTTTTTTGGCTTTATTTTTAATGACTGCAGCTTTAAACCTTAGGGATTTCCTACATGGATTTCCAGCTCTAGACACTACACAACAGAGCAATGGATTTCCTACAACTCCATGTGAACAAGAAAACAAAGCAAAGAAAGAGGTGTAAACCGCTCCTTGAAGTAGTATGGGGTGGTATATAAGCAGAAAGCTTTTGTTTCAAAAGCTTTCTTCGGCTACTAGTGAAGGGTCATCCTATGTTTGTGAAACCAGGTTTCAAAGTCTCTGGTTATGAAAGATGCACTTCAGAAATGGGGTGGGGCAGCGTCTGGTGAAATCCAAAGATACAGAAGGATGGGTGAATATGTTGGTCAGCAGCCCATGCACAGAGATTCACTGACTCTCCCTCCCTATGGTTTGATACAAAAGCAAGATGAATTGTGTCAAACAGTTCACACAAACGAGAACAGGGATACAGCCTGCCTGTTGCATTTGAACAAATCAGATCAAGATAAGCTGTGCCAAACGCTAATATATTGCACAATAAATTGTGTGAAATTAAAAAGAACCGAGTAGCTTGATTGTAACAATCCATGCCATTTGCAGAATTTGAAATTCCGTTTCCAAGATTTTCGTCTTGCTCTGAAGCTGAAATTCTAAACATTTTCTAATTGCATAGTACAACTGGCCACGTTTAAGATCCTTCTCGAGGCTGTAACAAGCAGAAACAACAATTCCTTCTCCCCTTCCAATTAATCAACCAAATTTTTTGGAAACAGGAAGTCCATGGTTCACAACAAAACTGGTCCTACCCATTAGAAACAGTTGGGACTCTCAGGTGGCAGATATACTCTCACCTTCCGAGCCCTTTGACCTCTCTCTTCTCTTGGAAGGCAAAACTATTAACTGGTCACTCAGCCTACACAAGCACCCCCAAAATAGAAAATGCTATCCCATCCCTAAATTAATCTTCAACAAAGAGTCTGGTCAACTTCTGCACATAAAGTGTATGTATGTGTGCCATTTTGCCCATTGTGTGAGGTAACAAAGTCTCTCGCACTGGCCCTAGCTCCGATCCATAAGTGCCATGAACCCTTGTGGATGTGGCATTTGTAGTATCTCAGAACTATCTTGAACTTTGTCTAAGACAGAAAGAAGAGATTGTGTGTGTGTGTGTGTGTGTGTGTGTGTGTGTGTGTGTGTGTGTGTGTGTGTGTGTGTGTGTGTGTGTGTGTGAGAGAGAGAGAGAGAGAGAGAGAGAGAGAGAGAGAGAGAGAGAGAGAGAGAGAGAAAGGAGAGAGACAGACAGCAAGGAGTGCACATTTTGCTTCACATCTTTAAAACTGCAATCCCAGAAATATACTTGCTCCTACACACCCAACAAATCTGTTTCTATGAAGAGACATTAAGGATCAGAATGTAGATCATAGAGAACAGCTGCTTATATCTGAAAGATGTGGTGGGACCTTAAAGACTAACTTCTCGTGGAGAAGTCCACTTCATCAGACATAAGGCACCATGTTTTTGCCTCTTTTTTTTACTACTTATTTTGTGTTCACCTAGAGTGCTTGCACAGACTCACATGGCTACCTCTTCTACAACTACTACAACTATCAGAAACAGACAGCCTAACTACATGAGATATTCTTCACCCCTACTTCTCTAATGCCCAGACTCAGGAAACTAGGGAGGCTGTTCCTTTGCCCAGTGAGGTAGGAAAAAGGTGTCCCTGAACAAAATGGGACCTTCTTCCAAGTTCAAGGCCCAAAGGATTGAACTCCATGACTCAATCAGGAACCACCACTCTTACATCAAGGAAACCTTTGTCACCTGAGCTATGGGGATAGTAAAGGTACACATTATGGAGCCCAAGAACTGATTACTCCAGTTCCCTCCCAACAAACAGCCTAAGTGAAAAGCAGCCCCAGGTCTCCGTGTTGCTCCTCTCAACTTCAGAAAGGGGACTCTCCAAAAACATTTATCAGAGTCCAGGAAAACCAGAGGAAAGGAGAACTGCGGAATTGTGTTTCAAGTTATCCTGCAGACAATGGAATTGTGCAGACAAGTGACGGTTCTTTTAGGGAAGAGAAACGGGTTGGGGTGGGGAGGGGGTCCGGGGGGGGGTTCAGGTGCATGTTGATCTATGCACTAACCGGTAGCTTTTGGACAATTCTTTTCGTCAGAGCCATCCCCACAATCTTTTTCTGAAACACAAACCAACCAGAGAAGACAGGAGAGTGGGCACAGTGAACACCACACACGCAACCACAAAAAGGTCAACACGAAAAAGGAAAACAAAATACAAAAGCAGAGGCAAGCAGGCATGCTAAGGATACAGCACGGAGGGCAGAAGTGGCAGGGACAAAGCGGCAAGGGACTTGAAATATGAAAGGGAATAAGAAGCAGAGAGCAAGAGTTCTTGCCCCATATCACCCACCCTTCCAGGCAAAGTGAGCATGCCATTCTGGGGGGTAGGGCGAGAACAGAGGACTCCTCCTGGGCCTTCGCTGTACTTTTCTAGCTTGTATTTTAAAAAAGGGAACTTGAAGCCAATCTGCATAGGTAACCATCAGATTCATTAAGCATATGAAGGCTTCAGTCTGGGTTTCATACAATGCAACATTCACTCCTAGTTCAGTAATATGTGCAGTACATCAGCCTTTACTAGCTTGAACAAAGCTCCCTCTGCAGATCTTCAGGAGAAATGTGTGACCTGGCTGTACTGTGTGGCTTCGCCATCAAACTAGCCCCCACAAATTGAGCAACGCAACACTCAAAAAGCAATGCTGGCCCTCTGAGGTGAAGTGCCTTTTAGAGCTACCATTTGATGCTACTATATGTACTGATGCATAGATGCTAAGCCTGAAACAACATCTGGAAGAAAAAGGACTGGGTACAGAGCCTATCCCAGCTCCTACAATATTTGTTTTCTGTCTTCAGAAGATTTGGGGGGGGGAGGATCCCCCCCGCAAATTTGTAATATATGCTTATAACGTAATGCATGAGTGTGAGAGGCTACCGAATATGTAGCCTGCTCCTGCTTAAACCTTGACCTACTTATATTAGCAGTGCTGACTCTGGCAGGAAGGTCAAGATGGCAAGACTAAGGAGGTCTCATGCCCAAGGGCCATGCAGCTTGGCCCAAAAGCTTTTATTTGGAAACATGTTTTTCTTTGGGAAGCAGGGGGGAGCTCATAGCCCTTGAGATGCCACAAGCCACTGGTAGCTTCGTCAGCTCTCCCCCACCCTGCTGACGTGGGATGAACAAGCCGCAGGAGAAAGCAAAGAGGGTGGCAGCATGCAGGGGTGGCCTAAATAAGCACAGGGGTCCAAGCTGCCCATCCCCAAACAGACTGTGCCTCCCCATCACGTCCAGCCTCCCTTTGCTTCTGACCTTCTCAGTCCAACCAAGCCAGCTGGGTACCACTCGGGAACATGACCCTTACCGTTGTCGCATCTCCAGTTGATGTTGATGCACCGGCCATTGTGGCAAGTGAACTGGGTGAGAGGGAAACAGGTTGGGTAGGCTGCAGGAGGAGAACAAAGAGAGCACTGTCAGAGTTTAGCTGCCGGAAAAAGGCCAGAAAACACTGCACAACAACAGTGCAAGTTATAAGCAATGCTGCTGGTAGGCTAACGTATTCCTCCGGTCTCAATCTTTCTGCTGCGGGTACCTCAGCTGTGGTACTTAAAGAGCTTTGAATCCAGCATACCTGGGCCTAATCCCATGACTCACCACATGAGGCTGACTCATCAGAGCGGTCGCCACAGTCATCATCCAAGTCACAGGTCCAGGAGAGAGGTATACAGCGGCCACTGGCACAGGAGAACTGGTTGGCTGGGCAGGTACGAGCTGGGTGAACAGTGGTCAACAAGAGGAGCAATGTTAATAACAGAACTGGACCCCTTTCCTGGGTTGTCTCAATATACCCATGCACATACAGTGGTACTACAACTGAAGAAATTAATTTGTTCTGATTGCATCTTCAGAAGTCAATTTTTTCGTTAAGTCAAACAGCAGTTTCCCATAGGAATGCATTGAAAATCAATTAATCCATTCCAGAGGTTGGAAAAAAAGGCAAAAAAGGGAAAAGATTAATTGGTTTTCAGTTCATTCTCATGGGAAGGCAGTCCCAGCCCCCTTCAATCAAGGACAGCTGAAGGCTGCTCTCTGCAGCCCGCCAGACAGCTGATTTTGACAGGTCTAAATTTTTGAATTATTTGGTTGTCAAAGCAATTGTAAGTTGAGGAACCACTGTATTGGTATGAAAAGCTAACAGATGATTATAATAATTGGGAAGGTTGGCATTGGCAGAAAAATGGCCAAAAAGGGCTATATCAGCTGAAGAAATTAACTGCATCCCAACCACTGTCCAGCAGAGAGTTGAAGGTGTAATGATAGGGTCAACATTCAAACTATAAATATTCTGAATGCTTCAAATACAGATCAGAAATGTGGAAGAGATCTAAAACAACTCACACAATGATCTACAGGCAGGGCTGCCCCCTACTACAGTGGTACCTCTTTAAATTAATTTAATTTGTTCTATGGGTCAATTTGTTTTAAGCAAATTTTGTTTTACAAATGTGGTTTTCCATAGGAATGCACTGAAAATGGATTAATCTGTTCCGGAGGCTATGGGTCGCTTCGTTTTACGAAAATTTTGTCTTATAAAATGCGGTTTCCCATAGGAATTCACTGGGAATGGACTAAACCATTCCGGAGGCTAGAATAAAGACAATAATAACCACCACCCCCCGGCACATGCAGAATGGTTTTTCATCTGGTAGGGAATCTTTTGTCATGCAAACTATGCCTATTCCTAGAATTTTTCGTCTTCCGAGTTTTTGTCTTTCGAGGCATTTGTCTTAATAGACACCACTGTATTTGGCAAGGTGAGGCAAATGCCTGAGGTGACGGGCACTGGGGGCAGCAGCTGCATCCTTACAGCTATTCCTCAGAAGATGCCCTCAAATCTCTTTCTTTGGAGGACAAACCTGGGCATTCCATGCAATCTGCCATGCATGCCTTAAATTAATCTGCTGCTCCCAAGGATGACGGAAGACGAGACCTCAAACCACTGCTATGGCCAAAGTAGCATTCAATTTGTCCAGAGGACTTCTCTACATGGAACAGAGAGCAGCACTATCTCGACCTTCCCCTCAGGCAGTAAAACAATTTGCCCGACTTCTGCTTTCCAGCCTGCCCCTACCCTTCACATCTACCAGCCCATGTTATATTCCACAAGGTCACCAGGCTGTTGTGAAGACAGAATGGGAAAAACACTCTTGAGTCCCCTTGAAGGGCAAACTCCTTGGTAGGATTAACCTAGGACTGATGGACCGAGTATAAGAGGCCTTCACCTGAGCAAGTAGAATTAGACTCATCTTCGTTGTTCCCACAATCATTGTCCCCATCGCACAGCCAACGGTTGGGGATGCACCGGTTGTTCTCACACTTGAAGCGGTCCGAGGGGCATGTGTGCTGATCTAGAGAAAGGCAAAAGGGAGGGGAGGTATCTTAGGACATCACAGCCCAAGATTTTTCTTTTCTCTGCATGCATCCCAATAATCTAAAAAAACCTTCTGAGTATTGCTAATTTCAATGGCAGTGCATGTTCTGCCACCATAACAAAATGAAAGTAAAACCCTACAGGTCTAAATCCTATGACATACAAACACATCCGTCCATCTTCCTCAACTCATTCAGTTTCATGGGAAGCAGCCTTAAACTCACTCCGAGTATTAGTGTGCAAAACTCAAGATTGCTTGCCTGAGCCTGGGCAACGATTCTCTCAGGACAAGAGAGTGCTTCCTGCCACCTGTCACTTTATCCTTTTTAACTGGAAAAGCCAGGGACTGACCCTGAAGCCTTCTGTAGGCACTGTATGTATGCTTTACCATTGAGTCATGAATATTTTACATATGTCCTGTTGTCCAGGCAGGTTTATGATAGAAGGATGAAAATAAGGGGGGGGCAGAGAAATGTTTCTTAACATTCTTATGCAACCTGAGGTTTAGTAAATTGTTTTTAATGAGGGCTTAAATTCCCAAAATGCCATTGAGAAAGAGGTTATGTGCCTCTGTAGCTACCGCATGTACTTCACACATGGAACCATCCAAAAGGAAAAGCATGGAATCTTACGCAGAGACTTAGGTCAGGCTTCCATTTCAAAATGGATTTTTCTCTTTCAGTGGACAGAGAGCTAAAGGCAGAATCCAGAAAAGTAAATATGTCCTTAATGAGAACTGGGCTCCATATCTCAGTTGCCACCCTCGTCTTCACTCCCAGAGTCCTCCATCACCTCCTTTGGATTCGCCAGCATTGTGAGATCGATGCTCGGCCGCCCCAGTCTGTGCCCTGAGTTTAAGTATCCCCAAAATGTATCGTCTCCTCTACAAGAAGGTGGCACTGCTCCGAGGAGAGCCCCGCGAGGCTTTGCAAAGAAATACGCACGGCAGAGCTCCGGCGCCTCGTCACTGTTGTCCAGGCAGTCATTGTCGCCGTCACACTTCCAGCGCTCCTGTATGCAGCGGTTGTTCTTGCACGCAAACTCCCCAGGCTGGCACTGTGGAGGCGGGATGTAAGATGGGTTGGCTAGCCAAGGAAAAAGAAAAAGAAAAGCAACAACACTGAGTAAGGGTGGATTTAAAGGATTCTTGGAAAAAAATGATTCCAAGGAGAAAGGCGTGGTAAAAATACTGGAAAACAAACAAACAAACAAACAAACAAACAAACTAGTGATGCAGACTTCTTTTTTCCTGAAAGAGTGTCTTTAGACTAAGGATGCTGAAGTTAGGAACAAAAGGCGGTGGGGGGGAAGCTGCTTTTACTAGCTATGGCCATGGATGCACTTAGCTCAGTATATTTGAAACTAATGATCACTGGCTCTCCAAGGTTCCAGGCAGGACTTTTTTTCTATTCCTACCTAGAGACACACAAGCAGCTAAACCTGGTCTTTCTTCTGCATGGAAAGCTGATGCTCTTTCCATTCCTGAGTTACAGCCCTTCCCCCTCCCTGAACAAATGCCTGTATTCCAACTTACTACAGGTTCACAAAACATAGGAGAGGAGCTGTATAAATAACCAAATGTCATGTGATCTAATACATGCCATTAGTAACGGAACAAGCGGAGAAACAGAATTAAAAACAAATTCGGGGACATAAAAAAACATAGTATGCCAGGATGTGAGCTTTAGCCTTTTGCCAACTCTCTCTCTCTCTCTCTCTCTCTCTCTCACACACACACACACACACACACACACACACACACACACACACACACACACACACACACACACACACACACACAGAGAGAGAGAGAGAGAGAGAGAGAGACAGAGAGACAGACACACAGACACACACACACACACACACACACACACACACACACACACACACACACACACACACACACACACACACACACACACACACTTGCACAGAAATCTAACACATAGCTCCTATCTGCAATGGAAGGGGAGACTCTACAGTTCTTCCTGATGCAAACAACAGCTACCAGAGGCCATTCATACAGATTAAGGGAAGACCCGCAGCTATTTGGTTTAGAAATGTACGCATTCAATTATTAATTCTGTGAATAATGTATAAAACAGATCCTGCATTAAAGGGACTAAAGACCTTCTCAATGCAACGTATGATGTGGAAGGGGGTGATTGAGACTTGCTAACTAGGGACAGCATTTCTTCAGTAGGAATTAAAAAACAGCAAGCTTTCTTTGAAAATCAGATGCCCTTGAATCTGGGACTTCTAGAAGCAGTGCAAGGAACTGTGGATGGCTCATCAGTTCTAAGCTGCCCCATAACTTGCCCACAACCATCTGGCAATAAATAACTTCAGTGGACAACATAATAGCCTGGCTTGGATACTTGATTTTTCTGACCCAGTTTGGGAGGTAGGACGCTCTTACCACAGCAGTTGTTTCAAAAGCATCAGTTTTCTCAGTTTCTAGATAGAAACAGCATCTGGTTTTTGCTTCCATACTGTTCTGAAAGCAGAAAACAGTCCTTTGCAAATAGGATTGCCAACTCTTTAAGCCTGTCCTTGTTGCTGTGTCTCAACGCCAGCCTGCTATGCCTAAATCAAATGTTGCTGCTGTTGTTATGCGCCATCAGGTTGCTTCTGAGATCCCTCTCAATGAGATTCCCCAAATGTTCTGTCCTTAGCAGCCATGCCCAGTTCTTGTAAGCAGAAGCCTACGGCTTCCTTTAGAGCAATGATGGCAAACCTTTTAGAGACCGAGTGCCCAAACTGCGATTCAAAACTCACTAATTTTTCACAAAGTGCCAATAAAGCAATTTAACCTGAATACAGGTGGCTGTGAAGGGGCGATGTTGGGTGCTCACAGAAAGGGCTCCGAGTGCCACCTTTGGCACCCGTGCCATAGGTTCTCCAACACTGCTTTAGAGGGTTGATCCATCTTATATTTCCCTGCTGCCTTCCACCTTTCCTAGCATTGCTATCTCTCTCGTGATGTGTCCAAAGAATGGCAGTCTCAGCTTCATCATTTTTGACACTAGAAATCATTCAGACTTGATCTGATCTAGGACTGTCACAGTCCATCTTTTACACCCATACATGGTAATCAGAAATACACAAGTGCAGATGACCATGGTCTCTGTTTCTGCAGTGACACATCCATAAATCCGATGATTTTTCCAAATGCCTTTATTGCTACCCTTTGCATCTAAGTACAGTATTCTTCTGATTTCTTGGCTGTAGTCTCCATTTGAACGGATGACTTGAAACAAGGTACACAAAATTTCTCTTTCAGTCTATTCAAGGTCAACATTAAAGTTATGTAGTTCTTCTGTAGTCATGGTTCATTTTTTATTTTCAATATTCAGCTGCAGTCCTGCTTTGGCACTTTCTTCTTTCAATAGAAGTCATTTCAGGTCATTGTTCCTTTCTGTTATTAAGACGGTGCCATCTACATATCTTAGATTATTCACATTTCTTTCAGTGACTACTGTACCACTCTTAAGAACATAAAGCCTTGCTGGAACAGGCCACAGCCCTTCAAGTCCAGCATTCTGTCTCACACAGTGGCTCACAATTTCCTTCAGGGTATTCCCAAGCAGATGTCTTCACCTGCTTACGATTCCCTGCAAATAGCATCGAGAGATATCCTGCCTCTCTCTCCAACCAGGAAGTTTTCCTTAGGCATCCATAAGAATAGCCATTGATAACCTTGTTCTCCATGAACTTGTCTAATCCTTTCTTAGTCCTCCTTTACCTCCCCCTTTACTCCCTCGCCATCCAGTTGGCCAACTGGTTCTCTGACAGCTTTTCTACTTCTAACATATTTAAAGAAGCTTTTATTATTTCCCTTTATATTGCTAGCCATGCATTCCTCAAAGTCTTTCTTTGTCTCTCTTATCATATTTTTACATTTCTTTTGCCAGAGTTTGTATTCCTTTTTATTTTCTTCATTTGGAAAGGATTTCCATTTACAGAAAGACCTCTCCTTGCACTTTAGAGTCTCTCTAACTCTACTCGTTAACCATGCCGGTGCCCTCTTGGACTTAGATGAGCTCTTCTTTCTTTGTGGTATGAACTTGTGCTGGGCCTCTATTACTGTCGTTTTAAACAGGCCTCATGCACTCTGGAAAGATTGGATTCCGTTTACCTTCCCTTTCAATTTCTTTCTAACTAGTTTCCTCATCTGAGGGAAGTCCACCCTTTGGAAATCAAGGGTTTTTGTGTCTGATTTGCTTGACACTCTTCCCCCAACATGCATGACAAAGGAGATTGCAGGATGGACACTGTTCCCCAGAGGCTCAGTGACATTCACATCCCTGACCAGGTCCTGAGTATCACACATTATTAGATCCAGAGTTGCCTGTTCTTGGGTGGGCTCCATGACAAGTTGCTCTAAGGCACAGTCATTCAGCATGTTGAGAAATCCGGTTTCTCTTTCTTTCCCCGAGCTTGCATTGGCCCAGACAATATAGGGATAACTTAAGTCCCCCATGATTACTATCCTGTCCCTCTTAAGACACCTCTATGATTTGTCTCTTTATTTCAAGGTCCCCTTCAAGTTTTTGATCTGGTGGATGATAGCAGACCCCCACTATCACATCGCTCCTTGGACCTGGTAGTTTAACCCACAGTGATTCTATGGTGGAGTCAGACCCACCATCACTCTCAATTCTGCTATATTTTACCCCTTCTTTGACACAGATGGCCACTCCACCTCCAACTCACCCCTCTGTATCCCTTCTATAGAGTTTTTGGCTAGGATTGCGGTATCCCACTGGTTCTCCGCATTCCATCAGGTTTCTGTTATGGCTATTGTATCAATGTTACTCCTAGCTGCCAAATGTTCAAGTTCTTCCATCTTTGCTCGGAGGCTTCGAGCCTTGGCGTAGAAGCACCTGTACTGTGGGTCCCCCAAGAACGGCTGCTGCTTTGTTCTCCCCCCCCCCACAGCTTTTAATTTCAGTAGAGAAACTATCACATCCCGTTATTCTCCCAGTGCTAATACCTACTATGTCACTAATACCTAGTATATGTATGAGTGAGAAAGACATGTGCCAATGGGCTTCATAGAACACCGTCTACCAAAAGCAAAATCACATGGTTGTTCATCAGTTGATACTTGATGACTCACAAAAGGACAAACATAGAAATTGATTCTACTGAAAAGCCACCCGAGCCCAATGTGATGTAACCAAATGCACAGAAGTTATCTCTGTGTTGCTTGACCTTTGGTGACCAATTCACACACACAAGCTGATGACTCCATGCTGTGGCTGTGATAAACATGCATGTGGAGTCAAGAGTCGACAAAGAGAAACAAATTGGTGTTGAAGGCATCGGAAGGACATAAAGCAGGAAACTAAAAGACCTAAGACAGGCTCATTTTTTTCAGTTCTCTTCAATTCAGCATTCTTATCTAACTAAATGAATATTTCACATCTGCTTCTCCCTCCATTACTGGCTGTTTCGCACACTTTTTAAATGGAGTTGCTAGGAAATGAAATTCAGGACTTTGATATACAAATCTTACATTCTGCCACCAAGCTACAGGGACCTTCCCTATTATGAGGTAATAAGCATAGACAACATCTGTCTGTCTGTCTGTCTGTTTTGGTAAACACATAAGTGATTGCCACTAGAATGAATAGTGGCATACCTCCTCTGGCCTCACCAGTGAGGATGGTAGTCCATGCAGACAGCATCTGACATCCCAGGAGTAGAAAACCTGACGTATCTGCATCAACCAATACCCACCAGCCTTCCTCTCGGGAGATGCTGTCATTGGAAGGCTCCAAATGGCTTCAAAGGCCCCTAAGCAGGATGGACAGCCAAATCCTTCCAAGAAGCAGTTCCTTCCTTGTTTCTCACAGCTGCTCCCACATATTGTTTAACATGGACCATTACCTTGGCAGGTGACAGAGTCGGGTCCCAAAATCTGGTCCTCGGCACAGGCACACTGCCTGCCATTGGGGATGGCCAGGCAAAGGCTGCTGCAGCCCCCGTTGTTCACTCGGCAGCTGTTGGAGCCGACTGTAAAAGAGAAGAGGGGAAGGAATGAGAGGAGGGGGCTGAGCCACCTGCTTGACAGGGAAGAGTACAGATGGCAAAGAGAAGGAGAGAAAAATCATGGGGCTAGAAAGTTTTTGGACATCACAAAACAAAACTAAGAGGCATCCTGAAAAGTTTCCAGGCCACAAATAACATCTGGGTTGTAGCTCACTTTTTAACTTTTTGCTCTAGCCATGTCAGTCCTGGCACCTATCCTAGCACAATTCTTACACATAGGGGAGGCCGGACATGTTTGAATCCACTCATCCTCCCGGCACTTTCTCTGAGGGCCTGGTCTCACACAGCCGTGGACCCCAGATTGGCCTCAGTCCCAGATAATGCTTAAAGGGACAGGTCCTTTCCCTCCTTCCACTCACATTCCTGTGGTTTTCTTTTAGGCACTCTCTCAGGCGCAAGGAAAGATGCATCTAATGCCTGAGGGGAGCTCCAAGCAGTATGTCTGAGGCAAGGCAATGTCTATAAGACCTCACCAGGAGAATGAGGGCCACTGCCTGCATTTCGACCATGAAACTGGTACCTCAGAAATAGCCTGCCTCAACTCTATGGGACTCGTACTACTGGACCCAGGTCTGTGGCTGAGTCGCTGAAAAATTCACTCTGCTGCGGGACACTCAAAAGCAGGTGATTTATCTATTTATTCTGTAAACTTAGTTAGTGCAAGCACTACTCAAAGTGGTTTATAACATCTCTGGGAACAATAACCCCAACTGCCCCCCAAAAAACTGAAAATCACCTCCAGTGAGCGCATAAGTGATTCACATACATCTGGGAGACTAGTTAAATGCGCCTCAGCAATACAAGAGATTAGGATAGGTTTTCTAAATGGATTACATTCTTTTCTTTCCAGAGGCACTGGAATGTACAGGAGCCCAGGAGGACCTGCAAAAATAGCTGCATAAGCATTCAAAAATGAGAATACAGTGCTAGCTCTGATAACAAATTTAATTCGTTCTCCAAAAAACTGCTATCCAAAACGCCATTTCCCATTGAAATGAATGGGAAACCATTTAATCCGTTCGGTAGGTCTGAAAAAAGGCAAAAAAGCTGGGGTTTTACCCCAGACCTCTTTATAAAGTGCACTTTAAAGGCCTGCAGTGCTGGAACACCACCACCCCAGAACACCCCCCTCCCCCACTGCAGTGCAATGCAAACATGGGCAAAAGAAAGCAGCAAATACTACCCCTAGCCTGTTCCTGCCCGAAGTGCAATGGAAAGCCATTCAAAGATCAATAAAACCAAGCTCCAAAACATACGCCTGGCCATTCCTAACAAATGCACAGAAAAAAGCCTGGAGGATTCTCAGCTCACCCCTCAACATTGCAAGAGAAAGCAATGCAAACGGACAGGAAAAAGCAAGGAAACCTTAGCTCCGTACCTTTCCAAGTTCAAAAGGTCCAAATCCATTGGCAAAAAAAATGTCCCTAATGGCTCCAAAACACCACGAAGAAAAAATGTTTGAACTCCTCCCAGCCCTCCACAAACTATGGGGGGTGCAGTGGGTAACTTTTTTTTTGCAAGGCACGATAAAAAATTCGTTATCAGAGGCAACCCATAGGGGACATTCATTATCTGAGGCAGCCCTATATCTGGAAATTCTCATTCGCATATCCAAATTATTCATTTGTTATCCGAGGTATTGCTGTATTTAAAACCAAACTCCATGCTACAGTTACTTTCTGCATAATTAAAGGTGCTTCCATTTCCACATGGATCTCTTGAGTCACTTTTCCATTAGCAGAATGACCTGAGTCAAGACATATGGGCAGAACTGCTGTTCCCATTTCAGGTTTCAAGGGAGGAAGTCTAGTCTGTGTTTGTGACTAGAGATGGGCATGACCAGGGAAAATGATGTTTTCGAGTTGTGTGTCGGAGCCGGCCCGTTTCGGCTTGTTTCCGTTTTTCGCGAAATTTTCCAAAAATTTGTCATTTCATTTGTCGGTTTTTCGTCTGTCGTTAGTACTGGTTTGGGGGAGAGCGGGCTCCTGGAGGCACCTCTCTGGGGTGGATGCCTCCTCTGGCCCGCCATGAAGGGAAAGCGGGCTCCTGGAGGCACCTCTCTGGGGTGGGTGCCTCCTCTGGCCCGCTACAAAATGGCATGCATAGCCAATTGGATATGCATAACAAGTTGAGACTCGAGGCACCTCTTTTTTGGGTGCCTCTCTGTTGACCACAGGCCCACTGCTAACTGCAGTGTCATAGTGCGCACACTGGGGGAAGGCTCCTCCTCAGTCTCGGCGCTCTGTGGTTCACCAAGAAGAGAAACTGTACTTGCGTGTGTGCAATGCGAGTACAGATTTGGCTTAGGGTTAGGGGGGTTAGCGCAAGGGCTAGGCTTAGGGTTGTTACAGGTAAGGTTAGGGTGAGTTCGTGGGGTGCACCTCTGGGTGCCTCTCTGACCCACTAAGATGGACAGTGTACTGGCGTATGGGTATGGGTTAGGGTTAGGGTTAGGGTTTGGGCTACGGTTAGTGGGCTTTTTATGCCCGACAGGCACATCCCAGAAGTCTCGGTCAAAACCTGGTCAAGTGGCCATGCAATTGGTGGAATGGCTCCAAAAATTTGCATGGTCCACTCCCATGGCCAGCCCATCATTGCGCAGGTGTAAAAAAATAAAATAAAAATAAAATAAAATAAAATCAATGGAGACGTTTTGTTGCAAGAAAAACCCACTGCTGCTACTGTAAAAATTCAGGCAGTTTTAAAATAGCTATTTTCACATGTTTCTGTTGTGCTTTGGTGTGTTTTTGGACCACCACGATTTCAAAATAAATAAATTGTGGTCGCCCCATTTTGGATCCCCGCCCGCACTGCATGGCATGGCGAGTTGGCAAGACGACGAGGAATGGATGCGCAGCCCAGGACAGGAGAGGGGGGGAGGCCGGGGACCCCCCCCCCAGAAACCACCCCTCTGGTAGGTGCCCTCACTCAGGCAGGCATATTTTCGCCTGCTTTTTTGGCCGGGAATCGGGTTTTTTTTATTTTTTTATTTTTTTTCTGTGCCGCGCCGCTTGGCAAGTGGGATGATGAGGATGTGCAGCCCAGGAGAGGAATGGATGAAACCACCCCTCTGGTAGGTGCAGGCAGGCACTTTTTTGGCCGGGAATCGGTTTTTTTATTTTTAAAACCCAGGAGAGGAGGCGGGGAGAGGCCGAGGACCCCCCAGAAACCACCCCTCTGGTAGGTGCCCTCAGGCAGGCATATTTTTGCCTGCTTTTTTGGCCGGGAATCGGGTTTTTTTTAAAATTTTTAGAACTTTTTTCCTGTGCCACTTGGCATCGCACAATCGCTGCGATGCCACCAGGAACGACCACGACAAATCAGACCCAATTTTTCTTTCGTCGGTTCGAGTTCGAGTTCTGGCGGAGTAATTGTCGTTCTTCGTTTCGTTACGTAACGGAAACGAGGAACGGAAATGGAAACGAGGATTTCGCCGAGTCGTGCCCATGTCTATTTGTGACAGTCAGTCTTGCAAAGTTTTATCAACTACAACAAAAAGAGGGTAATTGTACGTGCATGTCATAAATTGGATCTTAGGTGACATGAATTGTTAACCCAACAAGCATAGGGCTGTTGGGTCAATGGAACTGACAGAACTGCTGAATAACCCAGGTTCTGCTGGTTCAATGGGTCTGCTCTAGTTGAGACAAATAACTCAGATTCCCTTGGTGAAAAGCTTTGTACTGGGGAAAGGGACTGCAACTGGCATCCAAGCTGAGTGAGAAATGAGTGGTCACTTTCTCTGCAACAAATCCACACAGTAAGCATGGGCAAAATCATCAGGGTACATTTAAATCACACACAAGTCTGATTTCCCAATTTAACTCCCCTTCTAAGTCTACCATGTAAAATCTTTGATTGATTTCCAACCCACTGGCAAATCACACCCAGTTCCCTTTCAATTACTGCAATCGCTGTGAACAGGGAAGGGTGGAAAAGCCATCTCTCAAGCAGGGAAATCTCATAGGTTTGGTTTACTTGGCAGAGTTTCGTCTCTAATTGAGCAGTTCCCCCTCTCCCCAGATACTGAAAGGCTCCTAAAGTTCAGTAGAGGCTGGTTACTCCTCTGGAGCCGGCTGCATTTGCTCATATCTATGGATTCTGGTGCATTTTGTGCATATGCTGTGTTTTGCCACATTTATAAGCTTGTGTGGAATTTTAGTTGAAATCAAGATGTGCCTCTTCAATTAAAAAAATAATAAAAATGAATAAAGAAATGGTATATGAGCAACTATAAATACCCCTCTAGCTGCTCAAAGCAATTAACAACAGAGACTCTTCACTGCCTTCTGTCACTCTGTTTCTGAGCCCCAAGCCTTAGTGTGTGTGTATGAGAGAGATCCCTTTTGTTCATCCTTTGTTGGCTCCTGAAGGCTCCAGCTGTGACTCATCTAACCCACCCTGCTTGTTTTACTTGACAGCCCACTAACATCTCCTTTTCAGAGGAAGAAACTATGGTTGTGAATCCAGAGGTTTCTTGGTCCCATAGCTTTCTGCAAGATTTCTCCCTGTTTACTTCCCTTCATCGGATTTTCCTGGCTGTTCTTCATTTTCACTCACCAAATTTTGCACACAGTTCCTTAGAAACTGCACAGGAATTGTTGCAATCCTCATCTGTGCCAAAGTTAATCTTATCCACCAAGTGAACAAGGTTTCCTCATCATCTGTTGCCTCAAAGCATCTGCCATTATGGGCCATTACTTGACCATTAAGGACAGGATAACAAACAGTGGAGTGTGTGATGAACTTGCAGAGGCAAATCCACCAAGGTAACGATTGTGGCTCTTTCCCTCCCCACCACCACAGCCTGATGGTTCTTGCACTGCCGGTGTCTGGGAAGATTCTCAGTCATCCAAGTGAGGTTATCTGTAAGTTGAGTCATGGCAACTGGACTTCTTTTCTTGTAAGATTGAAACTATTGCTACTCATCTAAGTAGCTTTCTAAGTCTGAGGAAAGTTAGTGGCGAGGGTCGTTAGTCACCACTAACTTTCCTTCAACCAACGAAGCTGCTTGGATGAGTAGTGAAACGTTTCAATCTCACAAGAAAAGAAGTCCAGTTGCTACGACTCAACTTCCAGATTGCACTGTGGGTGTTAATCAGGTTTAGGATACAAGGGTATGTGGACAAAAGGCCTGTGGACATGTGGAGTGAACTGGGCTACAGAGATGTGGAATACTGGAATAATGACTGGGGAGATGGCCCACCTATGACATAGTGCTGGGAAAATCCTTGGCCTTTTTCCTACACAGCACAGTTGACTGCTTCCTGTTGGCAAAAAGGGCTGAGGGTTCCAGCCTGGGCTTTTGTTTGATAGAATGAGGCAAAAAACAAAACAAAACCCCAAGACCAAAAAAGACAGAGCGGTGATCTTTGTGGCGACAAAGTTTTCATCAAGCTGCAAGACAACAGAACAGTGCGGAAAAGGCAGCATGTGGATACCTTCAGGCCCAGAGATTACCCTGAGGCTACGTTCACATTTTGGGCTGAAGTTCAAGGGATATTTCAGTTTCTGAGAATAAAGGGAGACGGAGAAATGCATTTTCCCTCCCAGCTTGCCATTTATCAACACAGCACTGAATTTTAAGAATTCCAGACAAAATCAAAGAAAAGCAAAAGACACGAAACATGTGGCACCTTCAAGACTAACTTTCATATTTTCATGTAAGGTTTCGTGGACTACACGTCCACTTCTCCAGACAAGAATGCCATTCAGAAGGCAGAAGAATTGGGGGCATTAGCAGAGCCAAAAACAATTGTTGCTTGGGATAAAAATTTTACTTTTGTAGTTTTTGACCGCTTTGGGCCTTAGTTATTCTTGATTCTGAGAGAAGCTAGAATCTTACAATGGGTTAGATTACTCCTTCTCGCAGGTTCTACGCCTCACTTATTGTTTCGGGGGGGGGGGTGTTCCACACATAGACATCTCAACGGGGTGGTTCTGGCACAATTCTCCTCCACATTCTCCTGGATTTCAGGAACACTGAATATCCTTGGAATAGGTAGATGTATGTCTTCCTTTCCCATTTTTAGGCCAAACAGCTGGAATATAATGAGCTTTCATTGCTGGAAACTTAGGGGCAAATGACAGTGTTTTATAAAGGGGTAACTATGGCTTATCTTGCATAATTAAAATTTCATATCAAAATAGGTTGTTCTGCTTTGTACTTTTCATTTCACAACTGCATAGTGTTGTGAGAAATTCAGTGATTTTTTTCCTTTTTTTTTTTTTGATATTGTGCCTTCATTTTTGTGGATCTTATTCCCTATTTATCTGATTTAAAACATTCTCCAAATTATTTATGACTTTGGATGGCTTCAGATCAAAAAAAGCTGAGAATAAAAGAACCACTGTGGCATTTTCCTGGTCACCTTAGCACCCTGATCCCTAACAGGCTAACTGCTCTTCCTGCATTAAAAAAAAAAAAAAACAGTAGGCTTATAGAAGTGGTCTCTCTCAGGGTGTATGTACCCCTTCTGTCCATCTTGCCACATACCTTGCTGCTGTTGAGCATCATACATCCGGATCTCAAAGATTGGTGGGCGTTCATTGCGCAGAAGCGTAATGGCCTTGGTTTGCTGGTTGAGGCGATAAATGCTTCCACTTCGGTACTCGGTCCAGAAGAGGTAGTTGCCATAATGGCACAGGCCAAAGGCATGGTTCAGTTCAGTACCATCATACACTACCTACATGTCAGGAGTGCAGAGGAATGGGAGACAGAAACACAGAGAAGGGCCTTTTGAGATGGTGTGACTGACCCACGGGGCTGTGGAGCTTCCTTCTGTTCGCCCATCCATCCACCCACCCACCCACCTTCCCACAAGAATTCTGCCTTCCTCACCAGCGTGAATCCACTGACAATTTTAAGTGGTGTGCCATCTAGCCAAAACTTTTTAAAAAAATGTTATTTACTGGACTACAACTCCCTAGATTCTCTAGGCCAGCATGCCTAACCATTATGGGAATTGTAATAATAAAAAAAGAAACTTTTCCTCATTTAGAGTAGTGTGTTCAGTTCTGGACTCTGCTCCTTAAAAAGGATGCCCAATAAACTGGAATAAGTTCAGAGGGGGGCAACAAGAGCACTCAGGAGACTGGAAACCAAGCCCAAGGAGGAAAAACTCAAAGAATGGGACATGTTTAATCATGAGAAAAGAAGACTGAGAGGAAAGATGATACCACTTTTCAAATACCTGAAAGGCAGCCCTATAGAGGAGGGTCAAGATCTGTCCTTGGTCACCTCAGGAGGGTCAGATATGCAATAATGGGCTTACAATTACAGGAGGCCAGATTTTGATTGAAACGCAGGAAGAAATTCTTAACTGTTGAAGCAGTATTACAATGGAACCAATTACCTTGGGGGTGGTGAGTGCTTCAACACTGGAGGCATTCAAGAGAAAATCAGGCAACCATCTCTCAGATCTGTACTGAATGGGATTTCCTGTACTGAGCAGTAGATTAGACTTGATGACCTCACAGGTTTTTCTATGATTCTATTTAAGTAAACCCATAGCAATTCCCTTTCACATCAAGCCACTCCCTCCAATTTATATACAGTATACTCATCCTTAGCATGAAAGAGCCTTGTAGCCCAGCTAAAACTGTGCTGACAACCTGGGGTTCAATCCCAGGTAGCCCACTCAAGGTTGGCTCAGCCTTCCATCCTTCCATGGTCGGTAAAATGAGTACCCAGCTTGCTCTCTCTCTCTCTCTCTCTCTCTCTCTCTCTCTCTCTCTGTGTGTGTGTGTGTGTGTGTGTGTGTGTGTGTGTGTGTGTGTGTGTGTAGCCTGCATAATTAAATTGTAAACCGCCCAGGGAGTGCATGAAGCACTATGGGGCGGTATATAAGCAGGACATTTTGCTTCTGCTTTAACTACATTCTCCAACCATCCAAAACTATTCATTTTTGCTCCTAACCTGTCCTGTCCCATGTAGTCTTTCAAGGCCTCTCTATGAGGCAATTGTATGGATATTACCAGAGATAGACAGAGCTAGCAAAATCTCATTCACAGAAATGAACCTCCCTCAGGGTTCAGCCTAGACAGTGAGGGAGTGAATGTAGAACATCACACACGCAAGACTCAGAATAATCAGAGGCCTGAACTTTGTAAAAAAATAGCAGAGCAGAGGGAAAGGCAGTAGCAGATACAGGTCACATTCGAGAAGAATGGAAATGAGCTATGTTGTAGAGAAAGTTGTAACCAGTACTGACCTTGCGCTCTGTGCCATTCAGCATCACCATCTCAATCCT
This sequence comes from Phrynocephalus forsythii, assembly GCA_029282475.1. NCBI lineage: Eukaryota > Metazoa > Chordata > Lepidosauria > Squamata > Agamidae > Phrynocephalus > Phrynocephalus forsythii. The sequence goes on along the minus strand of JAPFRF010000011.1, from coordinate 27,107,088 downwards.
GTCATAGAAGGCGTCCACCCAGTAAAGCACCTTCGCTGGAATGTCCAGGCTTAGCCCGTTGGGCCACAGGACTGTTTTGGAGGTGATAAAGACGTTGCGGTTGGAGCCATCCATCCAAGCCCTTTCGATCTTCCCCCTCTTGCTATCCTTCGGGTCTTCCTCCCAGTCAGTCCAGTACATCCACCTGAGAGGGAAAGGAGCGCATACCATTTTAATTTATTATGTTATTTATTCATGTATCTCTTTATCCCTTTTAAAATATAAACATCTAAGGCTTTAAGTGAGGTATGGGCCGTTCACACTGACAGTCTAAACAAGGACGCTCTTCAAAGCAAGTCATTTACTCCCACAAAAGCAATTCCAATGAAATATTTAGCTGTTCACATATTTGCCTCCACAGTTATTCAGCTACTCCCATTCCGTTTTTGCTTTGTGTTAAAGATATACAATTAAGGTGGCAGCAAAAAGCCCACTCAACCTTGACATTTGAAATCCCGCGACAGAACTTCATTAGGCAGAAATAATGGTGAAATAAAAACAGCAGAAATAAAAGTGGACTCATAAGCCAACTGGAGTCTCTAGAGGAATCTGCAAACGCACAACCAAGCACGGAGCACCCTAAGAGCAAACTAATTCTCCAAGCGCCTTTCCTTATGCTGCAAGAAAGGCACCCCTTGAGCACAAGAGGAGATGTTTCTAGGCTTGGGGAACAGGGTTACAGATGTACAGAAAGATAATCAAAGGCAAAAATCCAAATGAAAGGTATAGGTGTCAAGCCGAGGCGGGAGGAATCCCCCCAAAGCCTAGTGAAGTCTAAGCCGGCCACAGAAGGCTGAAGGCTTATTAGCTGGGGCCAATAATGGGATTTAGGCCACAGTTTTGGAAGGGACGATCTTTCCTCTTTTGTGGCTGACTGGACCTTGTGGATTGGCATGTTAATATACTGGACAATACATTAAAATGCATCCTTCTTCCTCTTCCTCCTCCTCCTCCAAGTCTAACTCTGGGAGAAAGAGGGTGTGCCTGCGCCCTCATGAATCCTGCATGCATGTATCCAAAACAAATCAGGAAGGGAAAAGGAAGCCAAAAGGAAGGGGCATTTCCCGCATCTCCTTTTCATTTCATGATTACATGGAAAGTATATTCTATAATCTGATGATGACTGACTTATTTACAATAAATAAAATACTACTGCTGAGTGTTTATGGTGTTTATTATTGTACTCAGCACATTCCTTATTACAGACAGCATCTGAGAGAGAAGTCAAAATAAATTGCCAGGTACAGGGCTCCTGATCAGGGTCTCATTTCTTTCCCAAAACACCCCCCTTTGAAGGGCACTCTATTCTACCCATGCCTTCCATTACCCACCCAGTTTTCTGTCCTCACCTCCCTCTGCCATGCAGGTGAGTGGGGTGTGGAGAGAGGAGGGGGTACCCTGGAAAAGGGAATTATGTCAGAAAAGGCTGAAGTGAAGTGTTGGCTTGCAACAGGATGCTTTGGCATCAGTGAAGACGCTTTCCCCAGCAAACCTCACAGAAGGGATGGCAAAGAGGTCTAGGAACCACCCAGACCTTCCGTTGGAAACACATTTGGGTAGAAGATTCTTAATTATGCTTAACAGGCTGGGACAGCCCAGCAAAGTGCTACTGTTGTGTTGTGTTGTGTTGTTTTGATTTTTGGGTATGGCAGCTCCCAGAATCCAGCAAATAAGAATGCCAGCGGCCCAGCCTGACAAAAGGAATGTGTAAGATGCAGTTCAACCAATCCATTTCCCCAGCCTCTGTAGATGGCACAGGCTTCTTTTCCCCCCTCCTTCGCCCCAGGAACAACATGAGTTCAAATACCTCCCTGGTCCCAGCACTGCTTGCTTGCTTCCTCCCACGCATCAATCAGAGCATGGCTAATTCAATTCGTGCTAGACAGAGCAGTTGTTCAACGCTGCCCCAGAAAGCAAGCATTACGCGGACAAACCCAGAGACATGACAAGCTAACACAGGTCAAGTGGCACGGGGAATGCCTCCGTTTGACCGTATCCAACTGACAGCAAGATCTACAAAATTAAGGATAACAAGCGTCTTGGAATGTATCTGGGGTGAGGGCTTGGGGACAGAACGATCACAGCAGAAATCCGTGTCCTCTGGCTGAGATACCATGTAGTTCTCCACATGGTGCGTTCGCGCACCCGAATACCCCACGCACGCAATGGGTATCAGAGTCAGCAGAATAAATGAGTGAGCGCACACTGCCGTTCTATCCCCTGCTGGGCTTATCTGAGCATCTTCTAATAGCAGACCATGCCCTTCAGTCCCCCTTAGGGACTGGCAGCCCCTGAGATGGACACCCGGGCCGAAGTCCTGTGGACTCGAGACAGGACACAAACCACTCCTTCCTTCCAGCTGAGTGAGAATTCTCTGTTCCACATCACCCACAAGAGGACCCGCGGAAGCTCAAAACGCCAAAGAAGCCAAGGCTCATCCAGTGGGGAACAACTAACCACCCTCTGGTGCTCTTGGATGATAAGCAGGGGCAAAACTGCAGTCAACAAGCCCATTAAACTTTGTGATCGGAGCTATGTACATATATTTCTCTGCCAACACACAGAAAGAAAATTCCGGAGATAGGAGAAATCTGCTTAACATAATCGCCTACGGGGTGAATCCATACAACATAAAAATGGTCACGATTAGGGATTACTCTGTTTTCAATACATTCCTATCAGAAATTTGTATAAAGGAAAATTTGCTTAACATAATTTCATTTGGAACGAATTAATTCCTGTATGCAAGGTACCTCTCTCTCTCTCTCTCTCTCTCTCTCTCTCTCTCTCTCTCTCTCTGTGTGTGTGTGTGTGTGTGTGTGTGTGTGTGTGTGTGTGTGTGTGTGTGTGTGAGAGAGAGAGAGAGAGAGAGAGTGGGTGAGTGAACAAAGGGTTAGGTTTATAGCAATCAGAGCACTCCAAGGCAAGAGCAGTGGGTACATTAGCATGGGCTCCCACAGGAGGGTGCAAAGTTCCTGATCATCCTTGGGAGAGGACTTAATGGCATGGGCTACTCTGCGCAATGCCATCATGACTTGGCAAGGCAGGTGTGTGTCCTCTTTCCTCTTGCAGGACACTGGCTCCCAAGCTAGGAAGGGCATGAAGAAACTAGCCGCGAGATTGTGAGACCGTTCCTTTTAAAAAGTGTTTTGTCAAAATCCTGCAGCGGATAGACATAGCTTATTTTTTTTTGTGATGAAAACCCAGATTTTGACTTCTTTTGAATTAGAAAACAAACTACTAAGTTGTTGTCTTTATTTTAAATTATGTGCTGAATTTTTTTTTTTAACCCAACAGGGTTGGGATCATGGTAGAATGGAGTAAAGAGCCATGGGGGCATTCTTAAAAATCAAGAGGGCTGTGTGACCCTTTGGGGAAACTGCACTTGTAGAACCTCTCTGGGGCCCACTGTTGGGAGCACGTGGATGGAAGGAAAGCAGACGGCAGGCCTCAAGCACCAAACTGGTGGGTCCGTCAGTGCAAATTCAACAAAGCATCACTAAGGCACATTCTCTCTTTACCATAAGAAGCAATTCAGGGGAGCTTCCAGGGAGCTCATTTCTCGGGGTAAAGAAGCAAAACTTCCGTCATGCTGCTATCACTGCATCTCCCATGCAGAGGAATTCTGGATGGTCCAACATCTGCTGCAACGTGAGTGGAAGATCGCTTTCACTTTGACCTGGCCGTCGCTCATTTCACAGTGCAGAACAAGCCTCTGTACAAAATGCATAGCTTCATGCTGAAGTGAGCTCAGCTGAAGTGCTCAGAAGGGTTCTGTCGACCACATGTTGGCTCAACCCTTTGCCCCGCGTGGAAAAAGATGGACTAAAGAACCAGGCAGGGGGATTATGTTTGCCCTGGGCAATTCCTAACTCAGTGGGATCCTACTAGCCAATGTCTGAGCTAAAACTAAAGCGCTGCAGCTTGCTCTTCAACTCCTTCATGGCTCACAGCCTGGGCGTATCTTAGCTCTCACTCTAACTACACCTGCATCCAGCTGTCTGATCACCAAGACCATGATGGGAGCTTCTCCCCTGGATGCTCCCATTCGAAGAGGAAGGGAGACATAGTGACAGGACACAGACTTCTCTGTGGCTTGTGCTCTTTGCCTCTAAACCCACCTCCCTACACAAATGTCCTTCTTCCAGCAGGTCATCTTTTATTTTCTCAGACTTAAAAATATAGTGTACAACAGTATATGACACAGTTCAGGTAGCTGAAAGAGCCATGTTTTTTTCTCTTTGGTGTTTTTCTATTGCCTTTTATTTGTGGTTTGATCAGGCAACTGAATCATTTTACAACATTTTAAAAGTTTGTGCTGAAAGTTCAGGTTACAGGTCTAAAAATCACATTAATTAATGAATGAATCCTTGTTATTGGGTGCTGGAAATCTCACTCTGTTGCTCACATTCACTAGGAGGAAAACCCTATTCTGACAACTGCAAGGGCTACAAATCAGTTGTTCTAAGATTAAATCTGTAAGTTCCAAGATGCCTGTGAGTTCCATGATCTCTCTCTCTCATATATATATATATATGGATTTGGACCCTGATGGCACAAAAGAAGGAAAGGGGGAACAAGTGGGGGATATTCCTGGAGAGAGGCTCAGGAATCACACAAAAAGTTCCAAACCAGCTTGAATCATGAGTGCTTTTCTTGTTCACACATTGGTTCACACGCTAGAAATATAACAGTGCAATGGATCCATCTCACCCTTAATTCATAAGAGGTCACAAATCCATTCCCCTGGTCCTCGTTTTTTTTTTTTAAAGGGATTGCACCTGCACCTACCCATTCAAGGGATCGACCACAATAGCTCGAGGGTGCGTCATCTTCCCTTCGATCAGTGTCTTCCTGGTCTGGGCCGCCTTTTCCAGCCGGGCAACGCTGATGGTCTTCTTGGGCCCGTCGTCTGTCCAGTAGAGGTTGTTCCCCATCCAGTCCACGGCAATGCCTTCGACGTTGTGAATGCCTGGAAAGGGTTAAATCAACAAACAAGCTCAGCAAGACCGTGCCGGGCAGATGGGGACATATCAGACCCTGAGGACTCAAGTGGAAGTGACAGGACCATCTGAAAGGTGCCATGCGCTCCGCTGGGCGATTGTGACTGAAACAGACAAGGCACGGGGCATGATGGACACGCATGTGCCGAATGCACTACCTGTTTCAAAAACCACAGGGGCAGACCACAGCGTTTAGGCTCGTACGCCCCCAGGCAATAAAAATAAATCTAACAAATGTCAGACCTGTGAAGTGCACCTCTTTCTGGGATGGGCTGGCTGGCCTATTTTGGAAGCAAAAATGATGTACGGATGCCCAATGTCTGCTGCTAACAAACACACCTTACACTCTCTACTCCCCTATGCCACTCCACTGGAATGGCACACTAGCACTTGTAAATTACTCAGGCAGGCCTTTGACCAAGGAGAAAGCAAAGCCCGTACCATCTTTCAGGATCGTTTCCCTGTCAGTTCCATCAATCTTCTGTCGCCCGATCAGGTAGCTGGTGGTGTCAGCAAAGTAAATGAAGCCTGTCTCGGCGTGGAAGTCCAGCGCTCTGGGATTCATCAGGTTTTCAATGGGGATCATGTGCTCGTCAGGCACTTTGGCCCCCATGTCCATCCCACGTATGATGCCCGGCCGACCTTTGCCGTAGACGAGGAAGAGCTCGTGCTCTGGCTCTGGAAGACAACAAGGGCTCAAGCTTCATAACCATATCCAGGCTGATCGAGAAGAGCAAGGCCTCCTGGCACTGGCAAGAACCTAACTAAACATCTTAAGAAGAACCCAGGACAATTAGACCAGAAACCCGTCTAGTCTGCAATCGTGTTTCTCACAAGGTTGAGAGACAAGCCTCCAGAAAGCTCATGAAAAGGAGAGGGAAATGGATCATCTATCTCTCCAGGAACAAGCAGTCAGATTGTCTCTGAAACAAAATGCTGCAGATGATGATGATGATGATGATGATGATGATGATGATGACCACCACCATCACCACCACCACCACCACCACCACCACCACCACCACCACCACCACATAGTCCTAAACGCTTGGGAAGCAATCGGCTAGTGATTGGAAATACAAAATCCAGCATAGTTTATCTTGTCTGCTGTGTGATAATTTAATAATAATAATAATTCCAATGTCTGGAAGTTCTCAAGAGCTGTAAGATGATGTGCAGAACACTGGAAACCAGGCACAAGACAGTCCTATCACCTTCCCAAAGTTGCACGAAGTGTTCGTCGTATATACTGGAGAGCAGCAACCTCTTATTTAGCACCTTGAAATCTACCGCGTACAAATTTAATCCGAGAGCTAAATATTTCTGCCTCATTTCTAAGCAAAAGTTGCCCATGGCAAGTCTCCCACCACTAACTCTTTATGCTACCTTCCTGCTAAGATTAGTATTGGCTTTTTAGCACTTCCAGTTTGGAAAGAGTGCTGCTCAACGACTCAACAACTTGGTCTGCTGCCCTCTGGTTGTCATCAGTATCTATCAGGCTGAAGGAAACCCAAGGCCTCAACAACTTCAGCAGGCCTTGCTTGCCTCTTTCCGCAAAAATGAAATTTTTGGGGGGTGCGTGGGGGGGAGTTACAATGACATACACAGAGGGCAGATATCTGGTGACTGATCAGGCAGTTGTTGGTGTTTTTTTGCACTGTGTTGTTTTGCTGACAATTAATTCTTCTTGTGCAAGGATTTTGGAAGGGTCATCCCGCATTCTAATGCCAACCCATAGCTTTATCTTGCTAACTCGGGTAGTGTTCGCTGCAGCATCACCTGTCATTCAGAGAAACTGAGCAAAGGCTGGCCTAGCCACAAACATTCCCATGCTCTTCCAAGGAAAAGGTATTGGGAGTTTTCGATATATCAGAATAGAAGGGGGAAAACCCATGGGACCACCACCACCACCCCAAATATGTGAAAGCAACAGCCTGGAAGCCTCTCTATCCATGTTTCCAGTCAATAAGCCAGACACGTGAATCACTCGGCCTCTTAAAACAGCAGCTGCCGGTTTCCTTCCAGCAACGTGCACTGATTCCCATCAATGGCTTGCAGACCCAGCTCACAAAAGCCAACGATGAATGAAGCAGGACTGACTGCAAACTATTGTTTAAAGCCAGCTGCTGCTGCTGCTGCTGCTGCTGTGGCCCTTTCCCACCACACTAAGCCCTCCGCACTGATGTGCCACTTACTCTTGCACGACTTCCCATCACTGCCGAGGCTGAATCCCGACCGGCACCGACATGTCCGGGTCTTGTGGCTGTTTCCAAGGAGACAGATGTCAGAGCAGCCACCAGGTTTGCCAAACTGGTCTGGTTCACAGGCGTGACTCCTCACTGCAATGGGAAATGAAAATCCATGTGATTTATCACTACAGAACAGCCATTCCTTAAATTCCACTATTACGTTTAATCTCAACCAACTCTCTTGGCATGCTCCAAGTCTGAACAGCTAGGATTAGGGATGGGGTTTTGTATACCACAAATCAATCAATCAATCAAAATCAATCAATCAATCAATCAATCAATCAATCAATCAATCAATCAATCTCTTCTGAGAACTCCATTTGCCTTACATAGACCTGAATGCAATGCACTTTGGAAAAGGTCTCAATGGGAAGGCTTTGAGGCTTAACTAGGCCAAGTTCTGCCCAAGCTTTCTGGTCAGACAGAAAGCTCCCAGCTGGGCAGGAACCAGGAACAAGAAACCTGGGATGAGCTTGGCCTAGTTAAGCTCAGAGCCTTCCAACTAAGGCTCTTCTTCCAGGCATGCTGCATTTAAGTTTCTTTAAGAGTGGCTCCACTTTCACGATGGAGAATCATGGAATTTATAGTCCAAAAAAAAAAGCCCCATCCCTAGCTAGGATGTGTAAGGAGCTAAGCTATGATGTATCCTCTGAGGGCCTAGGTGCAAATGCTGAGTGCCTGGGTTATCATAGTTCCTTTGCAAACAATAACATCCAGAGTTATGGAATGTCTCCCCTGCCCTAGGTGTGAGGCTCTGCATTGCTATCGTATCTCTGTACGCTGATATTAAAGATCTTGTAACCTCCTGGTTTCACTAATGCCAGAATTATCCAGCACTGTTCACTGGAAGACGTTTCAACATTCCTATTGAACCACACAAAGCCCACCCGTGTCATAATAAAACTATGTGGGGATTGCTTTTTGTCAGATAAGATATTACAGGAGGCTGAAGGATTCTTATTCCAGCTGTTCTGGCCAAAAGCGCTATCGTATCTGGAGATGGCGCAACGACCGGCTGAGTAACAAAAAAAAATTATGGGGAAACCACTGGGTGTACTTAATTTCAAATGTTAATGAGATGCTCAAGGCAGTTTTATAAAAATCAAGAGGAAACATTTTACATATAAAATAATCAGCAAATAAAACCGCAGGCAAGAATCGGAAAAAATCCCAAATATTTCAGATGCTGTTGGATTTTGTAAGTCTTTCAAAAGAACTGGGGCGGGGCTGGCAGGAAATAACTGCTTCTCCATCTCCCTCCTCCCTCCCCCAGCTCAACATGCCTGCTGCCGTAAGCAGAAGACTTTCTATCTGACTAATAGGTTGACCCAGTTAACAATCCTGGGTTCAAATTTGCTATGTTTAAGGAGTAACTGGGTATTGAAGAGGCTGTAGGCCAAAACCAGACTGCACAGATGGTCTGTACCTCTCCTTCCAACCTCCTAGGTGGCATCCGTTGGCTGTGGGCAAAATGCATGTTTTTTGCAGCCTACGCCCTGGCTGGTTGTTGCAAAAGGCGCTGCTTGGGCCATGACACAGCCACCAAAAAAGAGGATGTAAGAGTCACAATGGGCACTTCTTGGCAACATCCAAAGCCACTTCGCTTCCTTCCCTGTCCCATCAAGGATGCTGAAATCTCGTGCCAAGAAACAGTAAAGGTCATGCAATGTCCTCTTTTCCTCAACAGAAAAACACATGTGCCTGGGGACGATCACAAGGTCTGCATTCTAACCCTTTTTTAAACCCCAGCACCCAAAGTCCTGCCTAGGCTGGCCATTTTGGGTGCAGAGTGGGTCAGCTTCCAAAAGGGTCTGTTGAGGTTGGTGAGAGGAGCTATATGCCATTTGGTGTGGTCCTTCCATCCAAACAACAAATGGCCCCTTTGTACCCTGATCAGCTGTCAATTAAGCACTTCCACTGATAGTCTGGGGAGGATCAGGGGAAGTGAAATTGTTTCTTTATGTCACTCCTCCTTTACTTTGTCAGTGCTGTTCTGTTTTCCCCTTCACACCCCATTCTCTGCTTCCCTTTCCCTGTTCTCTACACACTTTCTCTCTTGTTCCTTGGAATCTATAGCCACGATGGCAGAGGCTGTGGCTGGCTGCTCTCTGTTGGCTGAACAGGTTGAACAACAAGTATGTCAAAAACATTGCACATCCTACCACTGGATCAGAAAGCTGTACAACAGCTCTTAAAGGCAAAGGTGGGTTGTTCTAGGTAGAAACCTAGGTCTTTTTCCTGATCCAAAATGTGCCATAAGTGATCCATGTATCATATCTATATGCCTTTGTGGGCAGGCCCTTAGATCTGGATGCTCCGTGAGACGGATGCTTCTAACCCTGAAAACTGCAGATTAGTTTTATGATTCATCCAATGCTAAGCAATACACTAAAGACCCCAGGAGGATTTTCAACTTCTGAACTAATTAAAGTGGATGAGGATCTTGGTGAAGAGTAGGGTGGTAGTGGCAATGATGATGATGATGATGACGATGATGATGATGATGACGACGACGACGATGATTGATGGAAGAGGAGGGAATGAAATACACCCCCAGTTCTAGGAAAGAAGAAAGATTTTTTGACTGCAGTCCAATGATTTTCCTAGGAGCGCTGTGACCTACTCAAATGTTTCAGCTCTGGGGAAGCAGCAGAAACGCCTCTTTAGAGGAAATTAATATTTTAAGATGACTTATCTGCTTAATTCTTCCCTTTTTTGCAAGGCAGTAATTAATCAATCAATCATAATCTACAGAGCACTCTCTGGGGACAGTGTCCAAGATTGTTCTTTCTCTATGATCACCCTTCTCTCTTTCTCCTCCTATCTCTCTGCAAGAGCTGCTGGAAGATATAATTATGTTCAGGAGGACCCACGTGGGGTCCAGGCAATGTCTCGTATTTCAGGAAAGGGTAGATGAATTGATTTGAGGTCAAGAACAGCCAATAACACAAACACTGGTGATGCTGGCAGCGATTTCCAGTAACCCAGTTTTTAATTAATAGAGCGATATGCAAGGCTGTAGTTTAAAAACAGTGTCAATACTTCTGAGAGCATCAGACAACCATTTGCAAGACAAGAGGGAGAGGCTGATCCTAGGGTGCCACAAGTATGCCATGAAAAGGTTAGTAATCTCCCGACCTCAAACAGGTCTAGGACGAAGTACAATTTGCTCTGAGTAATGTTTACATCTCTGCTCTACACACTGGTTCTGAGAACCGTGTGACAGAATTCTATGCCAAAATATGAAATGGTCCCTCTATACACAGCAAAGGCCTACTAAAAGGCCATTTCACACACACACACCACAGCAAAATACAAAGATCAGCAGAAAGGTACAGTCCAACCCAATGGTGGTTACTGTGTATGTATGTCTGTATGTACAAGAGCTTGGAAGTAACTTGTAACAAGTATCATGTTTCCTTCTAACTAGTTGCTTTTGAAGCAAGGAGGCTATAACTCTAACAAACATGTAAAATGTAACCTAACAAACAGTTCCAAAGTTACTGCTTTTTGGTACAATGGACATTTCCTAGTTAAATTCAAAAATTCCTGTTGAACAGTATTTGAATAATAATTACAGTGGTGCCTCTACTTAAGAGTGGCTCTACTTAAGAGCAATTTGACTTAAGAGCAAAAAACCGTTGGCATTTTAACTGCCACCTTACAAATTTTAGGTCTGCTCTACTTACAAATGTTTTTGTTTTAATTTTTTAATTTATTTTTTCTATTTTTAAATACTTAATAGTTTTCGACTTAAGAGCATGCATTCAGAATGGATTAAATTCATAAGTAGAGGTACCACTGTATAATGATAATAATCTGAGAAAGTCTTTAAAACATTTTTCCAAGTTTATATTGTATTCTGCGAAGAGTTCTAAGAGACCAACGGAAGCCGATGTGTCCCTTTTATATTTCCAAGGGAGGAATCACTAGTGATGGTTACTTCCCTGTATTTCTCCCAGTGTTCCGGTAAGCCCAATGGATTAATAATGCACTGCTGGAGTGTATTTTTCATTCAGTCATCCAGGTCACGGCACAGGGGCAGAGCTGCTAAAGGTAGGGGGAGTTTCCCAGTCAAGGCAAGATCTTTTGGGTAGTCATGAAAGCCCGCACCTTGTTAAGTATTTAATTTGTTGTTACATTTTTTAATGTCAGAGGCATGCAAGGGGAGGCACTTGAGGGATTTCTGCCTCAGGCATCACCATCAAGTGGGCACCTTTTATTCCTGTGCACTTTCGGACAGGGGTGGAAGATGCCACTGGCTGCTCATCCTTGCACGGAATAACGTCTTGGGCTTCACTCTGACAGGCATCATGTCTCGAGTCTACACTGCGGCCTAACACCAAGCAGAGCTCTCTGTAGATTTGTTGGACTGTCTTTCCCATCATCCTCCACCAGCAGTAGGTTGGGAAAGAGTAAGCCGGGCTAAAACAGACTGATTAGTGAGTGAGAGTGCTCTGGTCTTCCTTCACCAAATGTATCACTCAAGACCTGAAAAGTATTGGGTATGTGGCTGGTGCTGGTGATGAAAATTACTAAACAAAAAACCTTTGGATGCAGGCGCAAATAATGCAAATTGACCCTTTAATCATCCCAGCTAATTAGCTGTGTCCCTGAAGCCTCTGCTGGGAGGCAAGAAGGATGATGCCAGCCCTTTGGAAGCTATCAGAGCAGTCTTGTGAAACCCGAACAAGAAGGGATGGATTTTCAACACGTCAAGGTCTGCCGGAGTGACAGCTTAAAAAGATTGCCTCATAATTCAACAGGCCGGCCTCCAAATGTCAAAGGGATAAGCAGCCCTAATCTGTTTCAGCAAAAGGAAGAAGAATAGCCACTGGTATTCACACACTTGCAAAGCAAACACATGTTCATTCAGAAGGAAGTCCCCCTTGTTTCCAAGGGTGCTCACTCCACGGTAAGCATGTTCAAGGCATCAGCTTTACGACGGCATTAAACCTTCACGGTCTTGAGCTGTATTCATTAAAAAAATCAACAACAGGGAATTACAATCAAGAATCCTAACTATCCTAATCCAAAACTTAAACTGTCAAATAAAGACTTCAAATTGATTTTCAACATGGTTTCACGCAATTTGCCACATTCTGCTTAAAACTCACCAGAGGCTTGGCTAATACCATAGCTCCACTGCCTACCCTGAGTCCCCTAAATTCACCACCACCACCACCAAAAAAATCTGGAGCAGAGTGAGGAAGGTCCCTGGGTTGGTCTCAGGGGCCAGGAGCTAGAATTGCATGGAACTTTCTATTGCCAAGCATTTAAGAGCATGGATGGCATTAGCTGAAATCTAGCAAATTGAGCTTGGCAATTCTGTATAGATAATTGCTCCAAAACAGACTGATCTTTGAGTAGATTATGCCACTGGGCAAGCTTTGCTATCCTAAGATTGGAAAGGCCTGAATGAATATATCCAGTACAAAGTAATAACCAGGGATTAAGCAGTTCCCTGTCAAACTGCAGGACCTGCATAACAGGGACATGGGTTTATAAACCTTTCGATTAAAATAATCCCTCAGAGGGATCACACTTTTCACCTAGACCGACGTGCTACACAAGCTATAGGACTTGGATGTCCGTTCCAGGAACAGGTAGGTCTCCAGGCCACTGACAGAGGCCGGTAGGATAGCTCTACAGTAGCTTTCATTGCTGCCCTTTGGCAGACTGCTCACAAAGATGAACCACTGATAACAGTGAAATATGACAGTAAATAGGTTCATTGATCTATTTCTTGTTACCTGGCCAAGTTTGAAAGATACCGGGGGGGGGGGGAGAGGAAAGGAATAAACTGACACTATACTGATGATGATAATTAGGCCATAGGAGTGAAGCAACTAGAGGCAGGCAATAAATGGCAGGAAAGTGGCTGGATCCATCTGTGTGATGTAAATGAGCTGGTATACAAAAACGGACAGAATACCCAATCTAATGCCATGCTGAAAATAGCTGTGGCAAACAATAAATACAGGCAGCAACAACAAGCAGAATGAAGCAAACGTATGAAGCCCCTTGATACTGTGTGAGAATAGGGTCCAGTTATTTCTAGTGTCCGTAGCTATGTGCTTCCATGAATGGCGGTTAATTATTTTGTGATTGACTGTTAATTATGTGAACTACTGTTAATTCTTATTATTATTATTAATTAATTTTGGATGAAGTAGACTTGTCCACGAAACTCACATCAAAAAATACAAAAGTTAGTCTAAGCGCCACCACATTTTTAGCCTTGTGGTGCAGTGGTTAAACTGCTATACTGCAGCTATAACTCTGCTCGCGGCCTGGAGTTCAATTCCAGGTAACAGGCTCAAAGTTCACTCAGCGTTCCATCCTTCCAAGGTCAGTAAAATAATCTCAGAGAGTGCTTTAGGTGCTATAGGGTGGTATATAAGCAGAGCACTTTTTGCTTTAACTTTTTTTTTCACTTTCTTGTTTTGTTTTCAGCTACAATGCATATCAGTGGTTACTGACCTTGGGTCCTCAGAAGTTTTAGGACTACAGCACCCAGAAATCCTGGCCAGCACAGCTAGTGGTGAAGACCTCTGTGAGTTTTACTCCAAGAACATTTGACAGTCTCAAGTTGGGAACCACAGATGTGTGTCACACTGTGGAAGTGTATAGACGTGCGTGTACATTGAGTGTTATTCTGATATCATTCCTGAAGACAATTAATTTTGTTTCACAACCATTAACTCTGAATCAACACACCTCTCTACCACCATGCATTAAGTTGATATAAGCAACCAAAACTACAACCCATTGCTAGACAGCTTAATTGCTCCTCCGTCCCATTGGATCGCAACCTTTCCCCTCCCCTTGTTCCTCATTCTGGCTCTTGCGTATCTACCTTTGGGCTGTCGTCGCTGATGGTAGATGTGTAGAGCTCCACCCTTATCCACCCGGGTTACCACATGGAAGTCGCTGCTGTTGAATCGATTGACTCGGATGACGCTAGTTTTTTGCTGAGCATTGGCGTTGTCCGAGTTGGTGGCGTACAGGTAGTTCTCAAAGACAGTCAGCCCATAGAGATGCTCTATCTGGAAGACACAAATGTGATTTTTTAAAATAACATGTCAGACAGCTCTGGAGACTTGATGGCTCCTTACATTGTTCTGTCCTGCCTGGCTAGGCCTGCCTTGTCTGGATCCAGCTGAACCCATTTCCTCTGCTCATCCTCTTCAGCATATTCCTGCCCTCTGGCTGGGGAGAACAGCATATTCCAGGGAAAGGGCATCGCTGTTGACTTTAAGATCTCTCACAACTCGGTACATTATTTGCTTGGGTTAACAGATGCCTTGGCACTGAACATCCATGCTACTGCCATTTCTTGCATGGTTGTTGTAGTTAAGGAAACAACCACAGCTTTCACTTCTCAAATGCAGCAAGACAGAGCAAACAAGAGATTTGCCCTGCAAGGATCTGAACCCTGACACCTTCAGAATCCAACAGGTCAGTTTTTTAGGAATGAAACGGCACCTGGGCCTTCACCAGTTTAAGTCAAATTATGTTCATCTTAAATTGAGTATAATAAGGCATAAGCATACATCAGAAGGAAAGAGGTGCTAATGATAGCAATGTCATGGCCCAAACAGCAATTCCTCAACTCCACTGCAGAACTGCACATTCAGCACTCACCAAGAGACCCTGGATGATAGTGTGTCGGTTCTTTCCTTCATAATCCACCACTTCAATGTAGTCAAGATAAGCATCAGCCCAATAAACCAGTCGGTTGACCAAGTCCAGGGTGATACCATGGGGAAAGACGATCTTGGTATCCACCAGCTTTGTCCGGTTCTGTCCATCCATGTCACAACGCTCAACTTTCGGTATCTGTCCATAGTCTGTAAAGAAAACTTTCCTGTAAGGGAAAAGAACAGGGTGTTATGAATGTTACAAACACAACTGGGAAGAGTGGTTTCTTAAGCTAGTGGAAAGGGAGCAATGTGTCATACATTTAAACTAAGAGGGCTTATTAAATCTTAGGCAAAAATGACCAAGGTGATTACTTCATTGCTTCAACACTATTGATACACAAAACATAGATCAATGAATCATTCATTCATTCATTCATTCATTCATTCATTCATTCATTCATTCATTCCCTTTTACCTTCAAGAGGACCTAAGGCGGCATGTTCTATTAAAACAAACAATATAAAAGCTGGAACAGCTTGCTTGAAGAGAAGAGTCTTTGCTGCCAACAGACAGACAACCAAGAGGGAACCAGCCTGATTTCCCATGGGAGGGAGTTTTATAGCTTGGGAGCAACAATGGAGAACATCTTCATTAAGTGCCCCATGAGTGTGGTCAGAAAGAAGTCTCAGAACATGAATATTTTTAGGAAACATGCCCAGGATCAATATGGTGAAGCAACCAGATTTTGGACTAGGACTTGGAAAACCAAAGTTTAAATCTCCCCTTGAGTATAAAACCCACTAGGGGGACCCTTTGGCCAAATACACTTTCTTCACCCAAGGTACTGTACATCACAGGATTGTTGTGAAGATAGATTATGGGGGAGAAAGAGAATGGCACTTGCTGCCTTGAGATCACTGCAAGAAACATGGGATGTAAATGGAATAAATGAATACAGTATCCAGTAATACATTGGTTTACAAGCGTAATCTGTTCCAAAAACATGCTTGTAAACCCAAGCACTCGTACATGTATCAAAGCAAATTTCACCATAAGAAATAATGGAAACTGAGATGATTAGTTCTGGGGGCCCATAGACCACATATTGTGCATACAAAATGCCAAAACTCACAAAAGAAGTTGGCTAGAAGTCCACATCCACACCATGGTTTAGGTATCTGGCTGCAGAATCTGCTCTGCTTGGGACTAACCATTGGATTTTACTCTGTTTTTTTAATGTGACAATAAAAAAATGCAATTTGCAGCCCTATACACATTTGACTAGCTGCCCCATGACTGGAAATGGTTTGCAAAACTAAAAAATAATGTTTAGCTTAGTTTAGTCACGATTTATATACTGCCAGCGTGCACAATGTTAAAAACAAATGAAATAAAAATATAAATATGAAGAAAAATAAAACCCTAACCTGCACTCCCCTTTGAAAATTTTCCTGTCTGGTGCAAGGGCAACCTCCCTTCTTCTCTCCTCCTTCTGCTTTGGAGGCTGCCTGAGACGGAATGTTCCAGACAATCACCCACATTCTAGCAGGGTGAGGGAGTTAGAGAAAGCCACCATGGGCTCACATGTGATCATGTGACCTGCTTCAATGCTTATATACCAAGACATTGCTTGTTGATCAAGGCAAAATTTAAAAAACTTTTGCTTGTCTTGCAAAACACTCTTAAACCAAGGTATTACTGTATCCTGAAACAGGCCATAAAATAAATCCAGTTTCAAGCTCTTTCTGTGGGCGGACAGACAATAATCAGGGATCATCATAATTTTCACCATACAAATTCATTGGCTGGCACCTTTTCACCTTTTTTCAATTACTATGGAAATCAGCTTTATTTCCAGTTGATCCCTGCTCTATCTATCTATCTATCTATCTATCTATCTATCTATCTATCTATCTATCTATCTATCTATCTATCTGTCTGTCTGTCTGTCTGTCTGTCTGTCTGTCTGTCTGTCTGTCTGTCTGGTCTTTCATTTTTTAATCAGAGCGCTTGCTGCACAATTTAAAATTATAGGCATGTATGAAATATAGATAAAATTAAAAAAATTTAAATGTAAAGATAATTAGACTATTTTTGATCAGAAGCAGACTAGCATTCTCTGGGCCATTTGCTAAAATCTTCTTTTGTACACATAGTAGGATATAAAAATCACATGCACTCAAGCGCTGCACCAATTCCATTTCCTCACAGTCATGCACACAAAAATATCCTGTACCGAACTAGCCCCATTCTACTTAGTTATTATCTGATCTTCCTCTTTTATTCAAAGTCTATGAAGTGTCTTCCAGATGGTCCTGCTTCAGCCTGGCCTTGATGGGATAATCTCTTCAACATCCACCCATTTCAGATAGGTAGGTGGTTTTTGTTCTCCATAAGCTTAATCTTGCCTCTTCTGGTTCAATATGTAGAGCTTGAGATGTGGGCATAATTACATTACCTGACTGTTCAGGTCTTTTCCACATTTACAATACTCTTAAGTCTTTAGTGAAATCGACGGGGAGCTGTCCAGGCTTATGATCTAGCTTGCCCTCTTGCTAATGAAGAATAGAAAAAAAAATGTAGAATGACTTTTTAAAAAATTATATTTTAAAAATGGCTTTGTTGGAAGCTCAGCATGGTAACTCAGTGTTGTCATGTTGCCTTGGATAAAAGTTCTGTTCCTAATCACACACCTGCAGCTCTACGCTGAGGATTTGATGGCAACGCTAACTTATCCGCACAGGCCATTTCCTTGCTTCTTGGTATTTTAAGCCACACTCCAATACTCGCTGACCTCGGAGTAATCCCCATTGAAATCAATGGGACTTACTGCTGAGTTGGCATGCATAGGATTAGGCTGTTAGCCTTTAAGAGTGGTTTCAGAGGTTTCATACCAGCACAGGGAAAAAAAGAGCAGAACTTGGTCTGCCTGCTGTATTTCATCCTTCACTCATCCAGCTTCCCTCTCATGCTCCGACACATGTTCCGAAGGAAGGACTGGACCCTCTCAATGAGGCAGTGTGGCAGGGCATTTGGCCCTATCTATTGGCTTAGAAGAGGGGAGGGGCTGTGGCAGCAGAGGGGCTGTACATCTTCCCCTATTTGCCAGGGATCATCCATACCAGGATACCAAAGGTTATTTCAAGCCTTTTGCTATAGCAAATCCAAGTGACGTTGGAGAGAGGACAGGGGGAAGCAAGGAAGGAAGGAAGATATAATGGCATGTGTGCAAAAAGCTAAGGCAAACACTAGATGGCAGTCTAGAGTACAATTTGGCAATGTTAAGAGCCCTCTACACATACTGTGCTATTCTCTTTCATTGTCACAAGAGGGGAATAAAACAAGGTAAGTCAAGTAGAGGTTTTACTTGGCTATCTCCCCGCCCCGCCCCCAAAAAAACCAACCCAGTGCCCAGGGGCAGGGGCAACAGAGGGGGCAAGTCCCCTCGAGCAGAAGCTGTCAAAGTGTTACAGGATGCTGAAAAACACAGAGGCACACACACACGTACACTTTCTTATGAACTGGGGCTACAGCTGATTTCTGTAGGGTTAGGACAAGAGTTCGAGAAGGGCAAATTAACTTTATCACTCACAAGGCCTGTAAAGATATTTGGATTACAAGGTCTTAAGCCTGACACCACGACCCTGCCAGATGCAGGGGAGTAGTATCAGGAGACAGATATCTAGTCTTGTGCGCTCCCAGACACATCTGGTGGGGCCACTGTGAGATACAGGAAGTTGGACTAGATGGGCCTTTGGCATGATCCAGCATGGCTCTTCTTATGAAGACCCAATGAAGACTTGAAGCGAATTTCCTGCCTATCCTCTATTCTCTCTATACCACTGGTGGCGAACCTTCAGCACTCCAGATGTTTTGGACCACAACTCCCATAATCCTTTGCCATTGGCAATCGAGGCTTGGAATTCTTGGAGTTGTGGTCCAAAACATCTGGAGTGCCAAAGGTTCATCACTACTGCTGAATACCATTTGGAACACACACACACACACACAAACACAGAAGGTGGTGGGGGAGGAATTCAGAGAAGGAGATCATCTCTACTATAAAGGATCAGCTGGCTACATGGGATTGAACCCTGGGTGGTGAGCACAGTTTTAGCTGCAGTACATGCATTTAACTACTGTGCCACGAAGAAAGAAAGAAAGAAAGAAAGAAAGAAAGAAAGAAAGAAAGAAAGAAAGAAAGAAAGAAAGAAAGAAAGAAAGAAAGAGTGCACACTGCTTTTGGAATAACATATTTCTGGTTGCTTTCAAGTAATTGTTAGAATATTCATTTATTAGTTCAACTAAGTTTTTAAATTGGGTGAAAGTTCAAATGGGATAAGAGAATAATGGGGCCTGCCATTTCATACTGATTGCTGCTCAGCTGGCTGCACTTCCTATTGACAGGCACTCAGCTCATTATTCAAATAAGACAGTGATAATTTAAGAGTGATGGTCAACCATGAAAAGTGCATTACTTATACCTCCAGGCGTTTGCCTGGACATGATCACTGCGGAAATCCCAATTTGCATCTCTTAGACTGCAACCCCCTCGGTGTGGTGGTGTAGCTTCGCAGCTTGACATCCCTGATTACCACCTTCCTTGAGCGTGACTTCGGTTGCCTGTTTGCAACATAAGACTCTGATAACCTCTGTAAGAGTGTGGGATGTAAGAAACCCAATTTTGATGGGAACACACATTCCAGTTCATATTTTATAAACCCAGTTTAGCTCTGCTCAGTTGTACTTCAAAGCATGTGGAGCCCATATGTGTTGAAGGGAATGTTTCTCTTTTTTCCTGCTCTTTCTTTAATCAAGGTAACATGGCTGCCCGAAGAGTGGTGGGGGGAGAGCCCCCAACAGGGAATGTGGCTCGTGGGGAGAGGCTACTTAACAACTGCAGACTCACCAGTAACAATGAGGGGAAGGGGAGACATACTATTTATTTGTTTGTTTGTTTGTTTGTTTCATTTTTATACCACCCATCTTCCAATATGGAACTCTGGGCGGTTTACAAGATTTTAAAAAAAACCCACTACAAAACAGTTCAAACAAGATGGGTCGAAGGGTGGGAGGCAACACCAAAAAAAGGAAACTAAATAAAATAAAATAGATTTAAATTAAATTAGATTAAATAAAAAATAATATAAAGTAAAAATTAAATTAAATTAGGTTGCCATATGCCTCCCTGAAAAGCAAAGTTTTTAAAGCCTTTTTGAAGGTGGGCAGGGACTGTGCAAGGCACAGCTCACTAGGAAGGTAGTTCCATAACGAGGGGCCCACAACAGAGAAGGCGTGGTTGCACGTGGCCGACCTCCGCGCCTCCCTGGGAGTGGGCACCCTGAGTGAGCGCGCCTGCGACATCCAAGTGGGTCTGGCCTCAGATGACCTCTGGGAGACATGCTCCGACAGGTATTCAGGATACCTGTACTAGGGATATTCTCCCTTGTCACCACACCAATATGTACATTCCTATTAAGGGCCAATATCCTGTCCTTACGACTCTGCAGAGAAAGGAAGTTCCAGAATCACTCACAGCTATTTGGAGAGGTGCCCGCTGCATGCCGGTCACATTAGGTGCCATGTCTGGTGTCTCTCCAAACAGCCATGTCAACTTCTGGGTCTTCCAAATCAATTTGGATACCAGACAAGGTGACTTTTTTTCGACCCCTCTTTCTTCACCTCTCTTCTGCAGTCGTAGCAACTAGAGATGGGCACGAAATGAACAATTTTTCGTTTCCGTTTTTTCGTTTCATTACATAATGAAACGACAAATGAATTTTGTCTTTAAAATAAAACGAAACAAACAGAAACACCAGAAATTTTATCGTGTGTTTCGTTTCCGTTACTGCAATATGAGTGAATGAATTGCTACAAACGACAAACAAAATGCCATTTTTTTGATTTGTGCCCATCTCTAGTAGCAAGAACTGCTTTAATTAATGATGTGTGGACAATTCAATTCTGACTTGTGCCAACCCTTTCCTGACACCTTGAGTTTGAAGTACAGAGAAGTTGTTTTTCAGTCTCTCCTTCTGGTGGGCACCCGGGGTCTGTGGAGCTTGCTGAACGTGGCACAAAGGTCAGAGCACAGAATGCCACCAGCCACGCACACTACTCTGGGTTACTTCAGCTGGTTCCTCTCCCAGCTGGTGCAGCAGGAATTCAAACACGGCTCCCCATAAAACCGCACAGCCTAATTTCTTCTTAACAGACAGGAATCCTAACGGGCTGGAACAATTAGCTGCTGCCTATGGCAGAGGTGAGCCTACATTTTTCTCTCTCTCCCCTCACTGCAGAGAAAAGCAATAGAATCAGAGTGCGGGAGGTGGGAACACAGGAAGCAAAAAAAAACCATGTTGGGGGGGGATCTGCATTTAAGTTGCCAGCGGATTTTAGGGGTCGAGTGAAAGCAGCCTCAGTGCACCTATCCAGCCAGGCGATAAAACACTTTAGCAGGCAGTAATATCTTCTCCACAGTTATTTAGCACACAACAATACACCCGTGTTTCACTGGAAGAATTTTACTGTAAAAGGGCATTACAGATGAAACCATACCAATACCATCCCAATTTGACTACAGCAGTGGTTCCCAACCTGTGGGTCTCCACATGTTCCTGGACTGCAACTCCCAGAAGCCCCTTCCACCACAGCGAGTGGTGGAGGCTTCTGGGAGTTGCAGTCCAGGAACATCTGGGGACCCACAGATGGAGAACCACTGGACTACAGCCATCACCATTTTCAGTCAGTTTGGCCAGACTTGCTGCAAATGACATGGGGTAAGTTGGGCAACACAGGCTTTTATCTACCTAGCAATTTCCTTTAAAATGACATAAAAATGAAGGTGGAAGGGAGACTCTATTGTTGCTCAAGCCAGCATATGTTTGGTCTTTCACTTTGAGATTATAGGCTAGGCCAGCCTCAGATGTTTCACAAGCACCAATAGCAATATCTTCTCCATTTTATCCAAACCACGCTATTTTATTTTATTTTATTTTTTTTATTTATTTATTTATTTATTTATTTATTTATTTATTTATTTATTTGCTCACAAGCTACATCTATGATTTCTCACCCCATCGTTGGATCCAAGGCAATGCCTTTGGGGTTGTAGAGTTCCAGATCAAGCAACGTAACACAGGTGACTCCACTCTTGTTGCACACAAATATTCGGTCATCTATGTCATCGACAAAGTAGAAATTGCCAGTAAGCCAGTCGATGGCCATCTGTTCCACATCTGATGGAAGAAAACCAAGAAGCAAAAAGGTCAGAGGGATTGCAGTTCGCCCAAATGGAATAATTCAAAATTTAATACTCTTGGAGAGGCTAATCATTTGGAAGCAGCATCTACGCAACAAGAAGCGAAGATCAGCGACAGCTGTGTTGCGTATTCACAAGCAAAAAACACTGGCCTTTCGGCAGCCTCTTCTAAAAATTGTACTCAACAGAAACTTGATTTTTCATTTGACTCAAACCCTTTTAAAAAACATGGTCCAGAGTATCCAAATCATAATAATTTGTCCTGCAATTGCATCTCCATTAGTACATTTATCAGAAACTGGAGGATCTGGAATGCAACACTGTATGAGATTTCACACATTGCATCCAGCCCCGTACAAGCCTGGGACTTCCAGATTATTCAGTATCATGGAGCATAGATTTAGAAAGAAATCAGACAGAAAATAAAATCCTCTTTTCAAACTGCCAGGAAAAGGAAGATGGGAAGGAAAAACTGTACAAACCAATATATCAAAAAGAAAGCTAATATAACATTCTTGGTAGTTTTATGTATCTCTAGTGAGTATTTTTTATGAGGAACACTCAGATGTTTGTTTTTCCCTTCTGAAGGCGATATAACCCAGCAACAAATAAATCACATTAAGATTCTGCCCCAGTGTTCCAGCCCTCAGCTGCCTTTAAGTATCTTTATCAAAACTCATATGACAAAAACATGATGATTGGCCTGGAATATAATATTGTTCTCTCAGTTGTGTAAGGATGGCAATACCCTGGATTTTTAGGTAGTGCACAAAACTGAAATATGTAACATTTCCATAACACAAACCTAGAGTGACTGCATTAAAACGCCACACAGACAATTCAACAATATGTTCAATATTGATTTTTTCAACACATCTTCCTGATTCTTCTTTATTATCAGCCCAAGTCCTTTCTTTCAAAAAACCCCATCCATGATTAATAAGACACACTTTTTTCTTTATTATACAATCACAGACACAAGTTAAAACAATACAACAATAAGAATAAAAACAATTATTAGTTTTAAAATAATTATTAAAAATGATCATATTGAGAGAAAATAGCCAGATTATTATTGCCTTTTTATAAACACAAAAAGCTAACAGAAATGTTTTTGTGTTAAAACAGTTGTTTTAATGTAAATGTTTTGCATTTTAATTAATTAATTAATTAATTTAATCAATTTAAATTCAGTTAATTAACTTAGTTAAGAGATGAAAAACACTGATTGCATGCTTTTGTAGCATGAATTCTGCAAATTAAAATAAGATAAACGATTATTTTTGCCTAATGAAAATCTCACAGGATTGTGCCTTCAGTTTGGGAACTAATACTTGAACATAATCAGATGAGTGGGGTATAAAATAAATACATTTTGTTGTGAGTTTTTCAGGCTGTTTGGCCGTGTTCTGGAAGGTTTTTTTCCTGACCTTTCA
This sequence comes from Phrynocephalus forsythii, assembly GCA_029282475.1. Taxonomy (NCBI): domain Eukaryota; kingdom Metazoa; phylum Chordata; class Lepidosauria; order Squamata; family Agamidae; genus Phrynocephalus; species Phrynocephalus forsythii. The sequence continues at coordinate 27,083,454 of JAPFRF010000011.1, read as the reverse complement.
CTAGACTCTGTGGCTGGTATCTTCAGAGGGCAAGGAACTCATCTTGCCCTCTGAAGATGCCAGCCACAGAGTCTGGTGAAAAGTCTGGAAGAAAAACTTCTAGAACATGGCCAAACAGCCCAAAAACAACTATCAGATCCCAGCCATGAAAGCCTTCAATAATACATTAAATACATTTTATTATTTATTTATTTATTTATTTATTTATTTTCATTCATTCCATTCATTCATTCATTCATTCATTTAGAGTATTTTTATCCTGCCTTTCTCTTTGGAAAATGACCCAAGCCGGACAAATAAATAAATAATCTGAATAAGACTATAAAATTCTTGACGTACACAGGCACATTTTCTCCTCCATCTGCAAGGAATTTAGAAGGTTTCAATTCTACTTTTCCTTAATGGCATCTTGTTGTCATCCACACTGATAAAATGTGTTACAGTTAGCTATGATTTGTTTAGAACAAAATGAATGTCAAACAAGGCTGGAACTTTCTGTTCTATGCATGTATCAATGTAGGAGGAGGCTGCCAAATATAAACCTGGTAGCTCTATGAAAAATATTTGCTTATGAAATATAATAGCTACATTCTGAACAATACAGTGCATGCTGATGATGCATGGATGCTCTGAAGCCATTGCGTAAAATAAATCAAAACACAGAGCAATGAATTGAACTAACACATGCAGTAAAAAAAATTGGGGAGGGGGTGTTCCTTCACTAGAGAGAACTACATCATATCCCACCACAATTACTGCAAATAGCTTAGTAAAAGTATACACAAGACATGCTACACACGATTCTGGCATTTTAGTTGGTGCCCACAATGGCAAAAAACTGCTACAGTGGAACCTTGACTTACGTCATTAATCCGTTCCAGAGGTCTAGACATAAGTCAAACATGACTTAAGTCAAATGAACTTTTCCCATAGAAAGTAATAGGAAAGTGGATTAATCCATTCCAGATTATCAAAAAGACCCTCGAAAACAGCAATTTAACACAAATTTGACTGGCATAGTAGGGATGTAAATGAAATGTCTCTTCAAAGAGAGGGGGAGGCAGTGGAATTATAGTCCACAAATTATACACCTCCACTTTTTAATGTTCATAGCAACAATGTCTAACATTTAAGTTTAACTGATTTTTAACCTGACGTTCCAAGTTCTGAACAACCCTATGCTTACCATTAGAGTCCCACAACTGTACAGCTCCCCAACTAAAATGCTTCCATTGTGGACCAGACTTCTGCAGCCAGATTTTTTTACAAGACTGAGCCAGCTATCTAACCAGCGAGGCCAGCCCCGAGCTCCCAGCCCTTCTCCTCCTTCAGCAGCAGTGGCGGCTTCAGTGAGGCAGAGGACCAGCTCCAGGTGATTGGAACTGGCCTTGCCGAAGCCGCCGCTGCCGGAGGAGAGGAAGAAGGCAGGAGCAGTTTGGAGGCGGCAGCCACGATGCTGGGTCGTGGCTGCTGCCGGATTCCGGTGCCTTGCGCCGGGGCTCCGAGCTGTAAGTCAAAGCCTGCGACTCAAGTCAAACAGGCCCCTTCTCGCTGCAAGTCAAATATGATGCAAGTGAAGCAGCATGTAAGTCAAGGTTCCACTGTAGTTTAATGTTTCCAAGTGGAAATGCTATATTGGTGGACCGTATCATGTGTCAGCCCTCAAGGCTTTGTTGTTTTTGAGATGAATTCCACATATGTTCCTGACGCGGCCTCCTCCATTCTCCATGCCATCTTCTCTTCCTGCAACTTCTTGGCCTCATCACACACTGCTCCTCTTCTAGATTAGTTACCAAGGAGGGAAGCACCTGCAACCTCCTTTCCCTCCTAAAAGACCCTGTTTTGTGCTGCCAAGAATAGAGCGCCAACCTGAAAGTTGCTCTTCCCTGAGAGATTTCAAGGCCGACTCTCTTCTCTTCCTGCTGTGTGGCTCGTTCTCCTGGGGCTGATGGCGGCCCTCCATTAGGCTCCCTCCCCGGCCCTGCGCCTCCCTTGAAAACGGTTTTCATAACTCTTTCCCTTTCACTGGATTTCCTTTTTTCTCTGCCGTTCCTGGCAGCAAGAGGATCCTGACAGTGCCAGGCTCTCTGCCGTTTAACACCATTTTCTAGAAGACTCTGTTAAAAGCCAAACAATAAATTGAATATGTATGTGTCGTGAGGGGGGGAGAGAGAGAGACAAACTAAGGGCCTTTTTACATGACCCATAAGATCCGCTGGCCACTTAAATTCGGACCAGAGATCTTAGGGGTTCCTCGCTCGTCCTCTGTCTCCACCCCCCTCCGCACTTCCTGGTTGCTGGCTGCCTGAGAGACGGAGAAAAAAGAAAGAAAAGAATGCCGGTTTACCTCCGTTTTGTTCCCGTCAGCATAATACTGATCTCTTAAAGGGGCGGGGCGCAAAAAAAGAACAAACAGAAGCCAGGAGAGCCCCGCACTCACTATCCTTACACCGGATCAAATATTTGTCTCATCCAAAAAGCAGGTACAAGAAAACTGCTGTTTGGTCTTGCTAAAGTGGGCGGGGTCGCACTTAATTGTCTGCAAAGTCCGGAGCTGGTGGGTAAACATTTTTAAGGTCCGAACCTTGCAGCCATTTGCGGCGGAGCTTAGGGGTCGTGTATAAACGCCCTTAGAAGCCCCATCAGCCTAGGCAAGGTAAGGCCAGATTCTCACCTGGTTTGGATGCTCTGTTTCCTTGCTGGCTGAACCGCAGTTTAAGGATGATCAACAAGCCTCCTCCCTCCCGCAAGCATTTTCCCTACTCCTTTCCTCATCACTCCCATCCTGGTTTAATTAACAATTAGACACTATGTATAAAATGGGGTGTCTTAATGTTACTTTACCAGCAAAGGCTTAGATCCAAATGCAAACACCTATGGAAGCGGCACCACTTCAAAACCTGGTAACTCCCACTAGGTCTCTTTAAGTTTTTAACCAGCTGTTTGATTTAGGTCATGGTCTCAAATCATCTCAAACTCTTTTACAGACCCTAGATAGAAAAAAATTATTTATTTATTTATTCTTATATTTCTATACCACCTGTCTTCCAATGGAACTCTGGGCGGTTCACAACAATATAATGCTACAATAGCGTCAAGTCAGAATAAAAACATTGACCTTAAACCACAGTTTGCCTGGGGAGGGCTAATTAACTACTAATTAAGTCACAAGGAAAGAAGAGACGGATCATATTGTCCTATTTGTTCGCTGCTAGTGATCCAAGTACTGTATTGTTTTTGCAAATCGGGCATTAGCGTCTGACCTAGGCCTCTGCCTTTGGGATCAGAACCATATTAGTGTGTTTTTAAATAACTGTTTGAGCTCTCCCGATCTAATATTCAGGTACTCCATGTCAAAACACCAGTATTTGCGCCACAGTTTTTGAAGAGATGCCTGTTATGATCTCTTTGGCTGTGCCTGAACTCATTCTCACAATAATCTAAGAAGGGATCAGTACAAGAGAAAAGGAGTGCAACTTTTTCACCTAAAAGACTCAGGTCAAGATCTGTGTTCAGTTCTGAAGCTTCCTCATATGGGCCAAGGCAACCTAACTACAACCCCCTTTGGCAAGCCCCTCTCTCTCACTCACTCACTCACACATTTTAAAAAGGTAAAATATTTTATTTTTATTTTTAAAAGACAGTGTATTTTAAGAGCTTATATTAAGGATTCCTTAAATTAATTCATCTTGAAATATTACGCAAAAGGTAGCCTGGAACTTCAAGACATGGTTCTTCAGGGAAATCTTCAGATCTATAACAGAGAATATCCAAAAGGAATACTTACTGGCATCACTCATTTAACTCAAGCATTGCCTCCATGTACCAATCCCAGCAATATTCTACTTTGCATATCAGGGAACACACACATATATGAAGCCACTTAAGAGTTCTAAATGGTAGTTGTACACATAACACAAATATATTTGTTTTGGCACGTTTTGCTACAGCTGAAAATGTAGGCGTGCCTGATATCTCTATGGGTACAAACATTATCTTAATGGCCCAACCGCAAAAGCAGTATGAAAGATTGAAAGCAAGATTCGCCTCCACTTCTGCAAAGCATAAAACTCTGTCCCAAGGGAGAAATGGGTTAGTAAGGAAGTTAAACACTTGGTGCCCTCCACAAATGTCTGGTGAGCAAAGGAGTGTCAGCTTTGCTCACAGTAAGATATGAATCACTGCAAAATTCATTTTTCATTAATGAGCAAACAGACACACACCCAATTTTTGCCACTCAGCTGGAAAGAACAGTGCTCATGTTCTTGGTTCTGAAAAACTGGATATCACCAGGTTTGCAAACTGTAACAGTCGGTCTATGAAGGCTATTGTACTTGTGCATCAATTTCTTAAGAGTACTGTATTCTGGAAGAAAGGCCAAAGTTGCCCAAGGCCAATTTGAGGGGTGTGGCATGGCCCATCTTTTGATTATGTTTCTGAAGGAGCTGTGTATTTACAGTAATGTTGTTCTTCAAGAAGAACATGTATATACAGTAGGACCCTGTATCCAATGATTCATTATCCACTGATTCAGTTATCCACGGTTGGCAGAGAAAAAAAGGAAATAAATCAGCAACTGCAAAGCAAGCTACTGTCAAAAAAGCAGCTGTAACGCAAGATATTGTCGTAAAACAGAAACGTAAAGCAAGCTACTGCCACAAACAGAAGCTGTAAAGAAAGCTACTGTTGCAAAACAGGAGCCATAAAGAAATCTACTGTCACAAAACAGCAGTTTTGGAGGGGATTTTGGTGTTCTCTCTTATCCACAGTTTTCATTATCCGTGGGAAGCCCTGGAACCAATCCCCAGCAGATACTGGGGTCCTACTGTAATTAAACACAACCATTTAAGAGATGGTCAGGTGCTATCACACATTGCAGACGGGCAGACTATATACTGAGAATTAGAAACCATTGGCCTCTGCTTGTTTCTTTCAACAATCCCCATAATCATTGCCATTGGCTGTGGCATCTGAGAGACCAAAAGCTCTTGGAGTTCAGATGTCCCCCCCATTCCTGCCCCAGCTAGAAAGTATGTGTTGTGTACTGCACTGTCAAGACAGAATCAATTTATCATGGCCCTAATAAGTCTTTCAGGGTAAGTGAGATTTTTTTTAAAGGAGTGGTTTTGCCAGTTTCACTGTCCAAGTGAATTTCCATGGCCAAATGGGGGTTCGAACCTTGTTCTCCTGAGTCCGTCACTCTACCCAGTACACCACATGGGAAATCCCAACTAGAACAGTCATGCACAACTTAAACAAAGGTTGTATACAGATATTGCCAATGCTGAATGACTGTGCTTTAGAGCAGCTTGTCATGGAGCCACCCGAGAACAGGCAACTCTGGATCTAATACTGTGTGATACTCAGGACATGGTCATGGATGTGAATGTCACTCAGCCTTTGGGGAACAGTGACCATACTGCAATCTCCTATGCCATGCATGTTGGTGGAAGAGTGTCAAGCAAATCAGACACAAAAACCCTTGATTTCCGAAGGGCAGACTTCCCTCAGATGAGGAAACTAGTTAGAAAGAACTTGAAAGGGAAGGTAAAAAGAATCCATTCTCTTGTTTTAAACAGGCATGAAACCTGTTTAAAAAAACGGTAGTAGAGGCCCAGCACAAGTGTATATCACAAGGAAAGAAGAGCTCATCTAAGTTCAGGAGGGCACTGACATGGTTAATGAGTGGAGTTAGAGAGGCACTCAAGTGCAAGGAGAGGTCTTTTCATAAATGGCAATCCTCCCCAAATGAGGAAAATAAAAAGGAACATAAACTCTGGCAAAAGAAATGTAAGAAGATAAGAGAGACAAAGAAAGACTTTGAGGAACATATGGCTAGCAATATAAAGGGAAATAAGAAAAGCTTCTTTAAATATGTTAGAAGTACAAAACCTGCAAGAGAACCAGTTGGCCCACTGGATGGCGAGGGAGTAAAGGGGGAGGTAAAGGAGGGCATGAAAACTGCAGAGAAATTAAATGAGTTCTTTGCATCTGTCTTCACAACAGAAGACCGTGGGCAGGTTTTGCTGCGCGAACTAAAGAATTAAATCAAATACAGGTTAAAAGAGAGGAGGTTTTAGGTTTAACTGATAATCTGAAGGGTCAACAAGTCACCAGGCCCAGATGGCATCCACCTAAGGGTTATTAACGCTGAGAAATGAAAGTGCAGATCTCTTAACGGTAATATGCAACTTGTCTCTTAAAACAGCCACAGTGCCAAAGAATTGGAGGATAGCGGATGTCACACCAATTTTTAAAAAAGGAAGGAGAGGGGACCCGGGAAACTAAAGGCCGGTTAGCCTTACATCTGTCCCAGGGAAGATGGTGGAAAGCCTCATCCAAGAGAAAACCTTAAAATACATAGAAGAACAAACCTTGCTGAGGGAAAATCAGCATGACTTCTGAAAGGCTAAGTCTTGCCTGACAAATCTTTTAATATTCTTTGAAAAGGTCAAGAGGCATGTGTATTTGGGTGAACTGGTGGATATTGTCTACCTTGATTTTCAGAAGGCTTCTGATACAGTCCCTCACCAAAGGCTGCTGAGAAAATTGCACAGTCAGGGGATAAGAGGGCAGGTCCTCTTATGGATTGAGAAGTGGTTGAGATCCAGGAAACAAAGAGTAGGTGTCAATGGGGAATTTTCACAATGGAGAGAGGTGAAAAGCTGTGTGCCCCAGAGATCTGTCCTGGGACTGGTGCTTTTAAATCTGTTCATAAATGACCTGGAGACAGAGATAAGCAGTGAGGTGGCCAAGTTTGAGGATGACAAGAAATTTTTCCGTGTGGTAAAAACCAGAGAAGATTGTGAAGAGCTCCTGAAGGATCTCTCCAAACTGGCCTGGGTGACTTCAAGAGGGGATTGGAAAATTCCTGGAGGAAAAGTCCATCACATGTTACAAACCATGATGGAGATGTGTAATCTCCAGGCTTAAAACTAGAGTACTTCGAGGGCCAGATGCAGAGGAGTGGTATCAGGAAACAGATAGTCTCATGTGCTCCCAGAGGCATTTGGTGGGGCCTCCATGAGATACAGGAAGCTGGACTAGATGGGCCTTTGGCCTGATCCAGCATGGCTCTTCTTATGTTCTCATGTTAATGACAAACAAATGGTATGCTTGCTTTCTTCAACTACTTTGACTTTTCTGAATGGAAAGCCCATAGGCCAGGAAGCCAACTCCAGCTCTGGTAACTTTCAGATCGCTTAAAAAATGCCTGCCTGGTCAGATAACCTGCAACACCTCCACCACAACCCAACTACCACTGCAGAAGGGCCTTAATATCCTGAGCCTGCTGTGTTTGTGCTGTATTTAGGCTTATTAGATGAGGCTGAAACACCAGTGAATAAATCTTCCAGACTCAATGAAAACCATTGCTAATCTAGCTATGAATCGTAATTTCAAGCCACTTTGCCTGAAGAGCTGCCTTCTTTGATCTGAAACTGCTTTGAGGGGCTAAGTGTTAAAATCACTGGAAAGAGCAGCATTCATCGATGGAGATGAACCACTTTGCTCAACTTGTTCCTTCCGCCCCCCGCCCCCCCCCCAGGCAGGAAGATGCTGTTTGGGGGGGGGGGAATTCAGGATAAAGGTTGCAAAAGAGTTAAGAGATGGTCAGATCCGTGTCCCTTGGGGGGAGAGAAAGGAAGAAAGGGGGTTGTGCATTTTTGCTTTAACATCTGGTCAAGACTTCAGCTGAGTCATCCTCTTTGGAAACTCTCGGGCGCTGTGGTGTCAGCTCCAAACTCCCCGACTTCAAGAGCAACTCTGCAATTTTGTTAAGCAGCTGAAACTTACAAGAAAGAAAGCTTAAAAGAATCTGTTCTGAGCCTTCCTGTCTCGGATCCATTTGCATCTTGCACAAACAAGGAGGAACAAATACCAGGCAGGTTGCTGCATCAGAGAAAAATGACCTGCTGAAGCCATTGAAAAAAAACAGAACTTGGCACTGAGCCTTTGGTTGAATCAGAGTCACAAGACTGCTTTTTGGAGTTCCAAGCGGGAATAAGATGGAAAGAAAGAAGGAACTGTGCATGAATTACAAAACAGAGCACTGTGAAATACTTGTTATTTGGATTCTTAAATTTCCCAATAACTTGTACAACACTTACAAAACATTTAAGTCCTCATGGTATTCATGTCTATCATTCCATCCTCAGACCATACTGAGATGGAGAGTCTGCTTTTGCGATGATCCTTCTACCATAATAATTGAAGCACCACCACTTGTCAGAACTCACCATTAAAGTCCAATTTTCTCTTCCTATCTGTCCTCTCTTCCCCATTTCATCTACTACTGACCTCTATCCACATACCTTGAAACTTCTTTAAAGTTTCACTGTTTGAGGCTTCCCCGAGGAAGAAAATCCCAGGACATTACAGAAGAAAGCAAGGAAAAAGTGCCCCCTGGAATCACACTGGTTTTTCACACACACACACACACACACACACACACACACACACACACACACACACACACACACACACACACACACACACAGAGAGAGAGAGAGAGAGAGAGAGAGAGAGAGAGAGAGAGAGAGAGAGAGAGAGAGAGAGAGAGAGAGAGAGAGAGAGAGAGAGAGAGAGATTTTAATATCAAAGTTAAACCAAAGGCCCGGACTAGACTTTTAATCTGTCTGAATTAGAGCAAGACGTGAAATATTTATTGGGAGGTCTTGTTGAATGCAACATGGAAAAGAACAGCAGTTTAGAAAAATCAGATCATATACTTAACATTAAGAATTTGGCTATGAAGTAAAAGTGGTGCTGGCAGTCCTCCTATCCAGAAGCAAATCATAAACCATAGAAATTTTGTAGGACTTTTATACATCTTCTGTGTTTATTCAAGTTTGATTGCTTTGCCTTTTCCAAGACCTGGGAAACTGCTGTAACTAAAACTAATACTGTAATAACAAATAAAAAGTTGTGGATTTAAAATGATACATTTCTTCTAAGAGTGATTATTGTTTCACATTTAATTGCCTACAGTCAGAGGAACAATAAATCTTAGCTTATCCTGCTTCAACGGTCAAATCCTGAATCACTATGGATTTGATAAGGGTACGGTATTTAACCTTTTCTCAAGTGTCTGGTTTCACATAAATCAAGCTGTTTACTAGACCTTTACTGGGCAGAGGCAAGATTCATCACAGCTGATAGCCAGTAAGGAACCTACAAAAATTAATGGTCTGGTTCTTTAACATATAATCTTTCTAATAAGACTTCCAATACAGCCACAAAACCACTAGATTTGTTCCATTCATCATGGGTCATGTCTGTAGCTCGTACCAACTAGTTTTGGCTGGAGCTGGAGTTGAAGTCCATCATAAGGAAAGGCACAGGCTACATGTGGCTTGAGACCTAGCTAATGCAGCCAGTTGTGATGATGGCTGGGAGTGACAGGCCAACAGTGTCTGAGAGTCTTAGGTACCAAGGCCATACATAAACTCCTCAGTAAAACACCTGTTGAGTCCCCTGGCTATAGGAATAGAGCTATAACAGAAGGCACCTCACTGGTTTATATATATATATATATATATATGCATGTTAGGGTGGATTCGGGTTTCTTCCCGTGTAGAAATCTGGTTGTTTTGGCGACGTTTCGACGAGGTCTCACTCGTCATCTTCAGGCTGGTGTTCTGGCTTCTTTCTTCTTGAAGCAAAGTGTGGTCTCAGTTGAAGTCCTTCTATAAATACTGCTGGGGGGGTGTGGTTTGCTTGCTCTGTTGCTGATTGTAGGTTCCTTTGTTCCTTTGTTCTTTTGTGATCTGCTGTGTGGCTGAGGCGATCGTTAAGGGATTAACTGCTGATGGCTGTTTAGATGGCTGTTTACATGCTGGTGGGTTAGATGGCTGGTAGGTTCTGGCAGTATCCTGGGCTTTGGTGGAGTGGGGTCCTGTGTCTTGTGAATTCATTTTGGTCTGGCTACGTGTCTGTGGTCTCCCAATGTTTTTGGGGGTGTGTGAGTGTGCTCCATGTGGTGACTGGAGTGGGGTGCCGCATAGATGGTGCAGTCGTGGTTTTGTTATTGGATGGTGGTTTCGTTTCATCTGTGGGAAGGGTCTGGGTTTGTGTTTGGTGTGGATGGAAGGTGGTGGCATCTTGTGTCCTTTTGGACCTGGTGTCAGTCTTTGTGACAGAGGCTCGTCTGTTGACCAGGGCTAGTTTCAGATGTCAGGCAAGCGGGAGGTGTCATCTCGTTTATTCATGTTGTTTGGGTGTTTCTCTATTTCAATGGCTTCCATGATTATTCGACTGTTGAAGTGTTCAGTTTTGGAGATGAGTTTGGTTCTTTCAAAGTCAATTTCATGACCTGTTGTTTTTATGTGCTGGAAGAGAGAGGAAGATTTTTCTTCTTTTTTGACTGCGTTCTTGTGTTCTGCGATGCGTGCGCTTATTCTCCTGTTTGTTTGTCCGATGTATGTGGCTGGACAGACTTTGCATGGTATTTCGTAGACTCCTTGGTTTTCTAGCTCAATCTTGTCTTTGGGGTTTCTTAAGATGTTGGCTATCGGTGCAAAAGGCTGTCTTGATATTGTGTTTGTGGAGAATTTTGCTGATTTTGTCTGTGGTGCCTTTGATGTAAGGGAGGAGGGCGGTGCCGTTGTTCTCTTCTGTTTCTTGGTTCTTGGGGGTGTTTCCTTTTGGATTAGTTTGGTGATGGTGTTTTTTTGGAATCCGTTCGCAATTAAAACATTCGAGAGAGTGTGTAATTCAGTTTTTAGGTGGTCTTTGTCAGCGAGGCGTTTGGTTCTGGAGATGAGGGTTTTGCTACGGAGTTGATCTGTGCAGGGTGGTGGTGTGATTGTGCATTTAAGTAGCGGTTTGTATGTGTTTTTTTCTGGTAGATGGTATGTCCTAAGGAGTCGGGTTTTTTGTAGATTAGGACGTCCAGGAAGGGAAGTTGGTTGTTGGCTTCTATTTCCATAGTGAATTGTATTTTGGGGTGTAGGCTGTTGAGATGTGTGAGGAAGTTGTTCAGTTTATCTTTCCCGTGTGGCCAGATAACAAAGGTGTCGTCAACATATCTGAGCCAGAGTTTGGGTTTATGTTCGGACTTCTGTAACGCGTTGGTTTCAAAGTGTTCCATATATAGGTTTGCGATGACCGGTGAGAGGGGTGATCCCATGGGTGCTCCTTCTATCTGTTTGTATCTTTGTCCATTGTGGATGAAGTATGTGTTGGTTAGGCAGTGGTTGGTCAGATCTAGGATGTGTTTGGGGGGGTTGTATTTGTTGTGGATAGCTGTCAAGGCTTCTTGAATCCCAGGACGTTCCACTTCATAGAAATTATAAAGAAACAAGACCTACAACCCAATGACCTACTCGTGAGCTTCGATGTTGTTTCGCTCTTCACACAAGTGCCCATTCAAGAAGCCTTGACAGCTATCCACAACAAATACAACCCCCCCAAACACATCCTAGATCTGACCAACCACTGCCTAACCAACACATACTTCATCCACAATGGACAAAGATACAAACAGATAGAAGGAGCACCCATGGGATCACCCCTCTCACCGGTCATCGCAAACCTATATATGGAACACTTTGAAACCAACGCGTTACAGAAGTCCGAACATAAACCCAAACTCTGGCTCAGATATGTTGACGACACCTTTGTTATCTGGCCACACGGGAAAGATAAACTGAACAACTTCCTCACACATCTCAACAGCCTACACCCCAAAATACAATTCACTATGGAAATAGAAGCCAACAACCAACTTCCCTTCCTGGACGTCCTAATCTACAAAAACCCGACGGCTCCTTAGGACATACCATCTACCAGAAAAAAAAACACATACAAACCGCTACTTAAATGCACAATCACACCACCACCCTGCACAGATCAACTCCGTAGCAAAAACCCTCATCTCCAGAACCAAACGCCCGCTGACAAAGACCACCTAAAAACTGAATTACACACACTCTCGAATGTTTTAATTGCGAACGGATTCCAAAAAAACACCATCACCAAACTAATCCAAAAGGAAACACCCCCCAAGAACCAAGAAACAGAAGAGAACAACGGCACCGCCCTCCTCCCTTACATCAAAGGCACCACAGACAAAATCAGCAAAATTCTCCACAAACACAATATCAAGACAGCCTTTTGCACCGACCAAAAATAGCCAACATCTTAAGAAACCCCAAAGACAAGATTGAGCTAGAAAACCAAGGAGTCTACGAAATACCATGCAAAGTCTGTCCAGCCACATACATCGGACAAACAAACAGGAGAATAAGCGCACGCATCGCAGAACACAAGAACGCAGTCAAAAAAGAAGAAAAATCTTCCTCTCTCTTCCAGCACATAAAAACAACAGGTCATGAAATTGACTTTGAAAGAACCAAACTCATCTCCAAAACTGAACACTTCAACAGTCGAATAATCATGGAAGCCATTGAAATAGAGAAACACCCAAACAACATGAATAAACGAGATGACACCTCCCGCTTGCCTGACATCTGGAAACTAGCCCTGGTCAACAGACGAGCCTCTGTCACAAAGACTGACACCAGGTCCAAAAGGACACAAGATGCCACCACCTTCCATCCACACCAAACACAAACCCAGACCCTTCCCACAGATGAAACGAAACCACCATCCAATAACAAAACCACGACTGCACCATCTACTGCGGCACCCCACTCCAGTCACCACATGGAGCACACTCACACACCCCCAAAAACATTGGGAGACCACAGACACGTAGCCAGACCAAAATGAATTCACAAGACACAGGACCCCACTCCACCAAAGCCCAGGATACTGCCAGAACCTACCAGCCATCTAACCCACCAGCATGTAAACAGCCATCTAAACAGCCATCAGCAGTTAATCCCTTAACGATCGCCTCAGCCACACAGCAGATCACAAAAGAACAAAGGAACAAAGGAACCTACAATCAGCAACAGAGCAAGCAAACCACACACCCCCCAGCAGTATTTATAGAAGGACTTCAACTGAGACCACACTTTGCTTCAAGAAGAAAGAAGCCAGAACACCAGCCTGAAGATGACGAGTGAGACCTCGTCGAAACGTCGCCAAAACAACCAGATTTCTACACGGGAAGAAACCCGAATCCACCCTAACATGCATACCTATACCCGTGAAAATCTACGAAAACATATATATATATATATATATATATATATATATATATATATATATATATATATATATATATATATATTTGCCCTTTCCGCCATCGCTATTACTATTGGTAGTAGTAGTATGACCATTGGTGCCTCCAATTTTATCTATCAAGACTCACGTCTTAGACATGTTGGGATGCATTTGGAGGTCTTAGGATTTTAGGATTTTAGGATCCTAGGAGGATATATGTTTTAATTTATTATACTAGTGATTTGTGCTCTGTTGTTTTGTGATACTTGTTGTTAGCCGCTTAGAGTCCTCTGTTGGAGATAAGCGGGATACAAATATAACAATAAATAAATAACAATAAAATGCATACTATCTGCTTCATCAGGGCAAATTGTTATTCCAGTTCAGGAATGGGTAGGGATTCTGTGAAAACTTAAAGACTAAAAGATTTTAATTATGGCATTATCCTTTGAGGACTAGAATTCATTCATATGGGTTATGTTTTACCAAAGCATCTGCTCTAATAAATGTATTAAGTCTTGATGGTTCTTGTTGCTATGATCCACCAAGTTGTTTTGAATTTAAGGCAACACTCATGGGAAGTTTGAGGTATATGAGATGTTGACTTGATGGTGCCTGATTATTATTAGATAGATGTTCAAGGCGTGTTCATTGCTACCCTCAGGGAGTTCACACGGCCAAGCAGAGACTTGAACTCAGGTCTCCTGAACTCAAGTCTAACATTCTGTCCACTGGATCTCCTGAGGTTTCTGAAGTGCCACTGGGCCCTTTTTTCTTTGTCAACAAAAACTCATGCCACCAAAAATAGGCTGCATGGCACAGCTCTAACTTTTTTACATGCATGTCGCATTGTTCGGCTTATCCTATAAATCTACCCATGTGGAAGTTAAATCATACTGGCTGATTCCCACTCAGCATCCAAGGCTCAAAGTCAATGTTCAGAATTCTTTGGTATTTTCAGTTACTGAAATATTACCTCTGTGCATCTTGTTTCTTTAAAGGTATTAGAGGTTTGCATTCCTTCCTAAGCTAAAAACAGCAAAATCCTTCACTTTTTTATAGTTAGGATGAAGAATCAATATTCAAATTATAAACTGTTTAAATTTTTTGGTTCCACATCACGGTAATTTGAGGTTCATTTCCCATCCTCAATATTTTTGAGGATAGAAATGATTGGCAAGATTCCTCCTTCCCCAGAATCTTAAAGAGTACTTATTTTAAAAAATAAAGTCATCCTCAAAGTTTCAATGAGAAACTTAGATGGAAAACACATCTTGCAATTCAAATTGCAAACCTTGCAAACCTTTGTTCTCTCCAGCATGAATGGTAAAGAACAATAGTGGAGGTGAACAATTGGAGGGAAAGAACAATAGTGGAGGTGAACAATTGGCTTCGGAGATGGTGCTGGCAGGAACAATTTGGATTCTTGGACCATGGTTTGCTTTTTCATTCAGATGGGATATTGGCCCAGGATGGGGTGCACCTCACCACTACTGGTAGGAATCTTTTTGCCAAGAGAATTGCAGATTTAATAAGAAGACCTTTAAACTGAGTTTGCAGAGGGAGGGAGAAAATTCTCTTAACGGTAGAGATCCAGAAGGGACTGTGGAGACCAGCCCAAATGTTGAAATAGGAGCAGGACAAGAAGTAGTGCAGACCATCAGTGAACGGAAAAACAGGTGCAAGGACATGTAAGAAGCACACACAGCCTATAATGTCTCTACACCAATGCACAGAGCATGGGGACCAAACAAGAGGAGCTGGAATTCCTAATACAGCAAAATAAATATGACATAATTGGCATCACTGAAACATGGTGGGATGAGACGTATGATTGGAATGTAGTCAGTGGAGGGTATAACCTGTTTCAAAGGAACAGGCCAAGTAAGAAAGGAGGAGGTGTAGCTTTATATATTAAGGACATTTATACTGCTGAAGAAATACAAGATAAACAGCAGGAGAACCATATTGAGAGTATTTGGGTTAAAATCAGGGGTGAAAAACTAGGAGGGATGTCACTGTCGGGGTATATTATAGACCCCCAAGCCAGCCGGAGGAGTGGGATGATGCCTTCTGTGAACAGATGGCCACACAGTCAAAAGGGAGAGATGTAGTACTAATGGGCGATTTTAACTATCCTGATATATGCTGGCAGTCCTACTCAGCTAGGAATGCAAGGTCTAACAAATTCCTTACTGCCCTTGCAGACAATTTCATGGTCCAGAAGGCAGAGGCAACATGAGGCAAAACCATTTTAGATCTGGTCTTAACCAATAAGGAGGACCTTGTAAATGGGGTCGAAGTGGTGGAATCACTGGGTAAAAGTGACCATGCCCTCTTTGAATTTGTTATACAGTTGGAGGGTGAAGCTAAGCATAGTCAGACAAGAATCCTGGATTTTAAGAAAGCCAATTTTTGTAAACTTAAGGAATTATTGGCTTTGATTCCATGGACTGAAACACTGAAAGAGAAGGGAATCCAAGATGGATGGGAGTTCCTGAAAAGCGAGATATTAAAGGCACAATTTAAAACTGTTCCAACAAGAAGAAAAAATGGGAGAGGTCTAAAGAAACCGCAATGGTTTACTAAAGAACTTTCAACTCAGGTAACTATAAAGAAAAACAAGTACAAGGAATGGGAAAATGGGAAATGCACCAAAGAGGAATATAAGCAAACAGCTAATATATGCAGGGGGGTGGTTAAAAAAGCTAAAGCGCAAAACAAACTTAGACTTGCCAGAGAGATTAAAGATAGTAAAAAGGGTTTCTTTAGTTATGTCCGCAGCAAAAGGAAAAATAAGGAAATGATTGGCTCTCTGCATGGCGAGGATAACCAGTTACTAACAGGAAACTACTCAACACCTTCTTTGCCTCTGTTTTCTCCAAAAAGGAAGAAAGAGATCTGCTGGGACAAAGAGTAGATGAGGTAGGATGGGAATTGCAACATAGAATAGGTAGAGAGCTAGTACAGGAACACATGGAAACATTAAATGAATTTAAGTCTCCTGGGCCAGATGAATTACACCCAAGGATATTAAAAGAACTGGCAGAAGTAATTTCAGAACCATTGGCAATAATCTTTGAGAAGTCCTGGAGAACAGGGGAAGTCCCCATCAATTGGAGGAGGGCTAATGTTGTCCCCATCTTCAAAAAGGGGGAAAAAGAGGACCCAAATAATTACCACCCAGTCAGCTTGACTTCAATTCCTGGAAAAATCCCAGAGCAGATTATAAAACAGTCAGTCTGCAATTATTTAACAAACAATGCTGTCATTACAAGAAGTCAACACGGGTTTCTTAAAAACAAGTCATGCCAGACTAATTTGATCTCTTTCTTTGATAGAATTACAGGCCTGGTGGATGAGGGGAATGCTGTGGATATTGCTTATCTGGACTTTAGTAAGGCATTCAATAAGGTTCCCCATGGTATTCTTGCTAAGAAGTTAGTAGAAAGTGGGATAGATAGTGCTACTGTTAGGTGGATTTGTAATTGGTTGACTGATCGCACCCAAAGGGTGATCATAAATGGCCTCTCTTCAGCTTGGAGAGACGTGACCAGTGGGGTGCCCCAGGGTTCTGTTCTGGCTCCAGTGCTGTTCAATATCTTTATTAATGACTTGGAGGAAGGAATAGAGAGTATGCAAATTAAATTTGCAGATGATACCAAATTGGGAGGGGTTGCTAATTCCCTAGAGGATAGGATGAAAATCCAAAAGGACCTTGACAGATTAGAATGCTGGGCCAAAGCTAACAGAATGAATTTCAACAGAGGGAAATGTAGGGTGCTACATCTAGGTAAAAAGAATGAATTGCACAAATATAGGATGGGGGACACTTGGCTGGAGAATAGTACCTGTGAAAGGGATCTGGGAGTCTTGGTGGACCACAAATTGAACATGAGTCAGCAGTGTGATGTGGCGGCCAGGAAAGCCAATGCGATTCTTGGTTGCATCAACAGAACCATAGTGTCTAGATCAAGTGAAGTGATAGTACCACTCTATTCTGCTCTGGTCAGAACCCACCTGGAGTACTGTGTCCAGTTCTGTGAGCCTCAGTTTAAAAAGGATGTTGACAACCTCGAGCGGGTGCAGAGGAGGGCAACCAGGATGGTTGAGGATCTGGAGGAAATGTCTTATGAGGAACGGCTTAGGGAACTGGGAATGTTTAGCCTCTCTAAAAGAAGGCTAAGGGGGGATATGATAGCTATGTTTAAATATTTGAAAGGATGTCATATTGAAGAGGGAACAGGTTTGTTTTCCATGGATTCAGAGACTAGGACTCGGGGCAATGGTTTCAAACTAGAGGAAAAGAGATTCCATTTGAACATTAGGAAAAACTTCATGACAGTTAGAGCTGTTTGGCAGTAGAATATGCTGCCACAAAAGGTGATGGAGTCTCCTTCTTTGGAGGTTTTTAAGCAGAGGCTGGATGGCCATCTGTCGAAAATATTGTGATGGGGTTCCTGCATGGCAGGGGGTTGGACTAGATGGCCCTTGAGGTCTCTTCCAACTCTATGATTCTATGGCTTGTTGCTAAAGATTCTCCCCATACAGTGGACCCTTGTATAACAAAGAGTTTGTATCACATAAAATTTGTACAACATAAAATATTCCGGAGATCGGGAAATTTGCTTAACAGAATCACCTATGAGCCAAATCCATACAACATAAAAATGGGATTACTCCATTTTCAATGCATTCCTATGGGAAATTTGTATAAAGGAAATTTGTTTAACATAATTTCATTTGGAATGAATTAATTCCTTTATACAAGGTACCATTTGTATTTCTGTAACCAGAAATAATTGCATTTCCTTAGTATCCTTTTTTTAACGTTGACAATGAAAACCTGCCAGGGTGTTTCTCCAATTGCTAGAGAGGACAGCGGTTTCCACTGGTGTGATAAATAAAGCAGGAGCACGCTAGGGTTCATTGTCTCATGTCATAAGACTTGAGAAAGGCAGGCTCATTCCTATATTGAAAGGCCATGAGAAAAACTTGCATAAAATAATCCATTTCCTCTACAGCTCTGTCCCATTAAGAATCAATTGAAGGGCAGGAGGAAATGAAAGGGTTTCTCTTCTAAACCCTTTCCCCCCCTCACCCGCCACCTCTCCCCCAGCTTTTTTAAGATTCTGAAGTACTCCAAGAGAAGTGGATAGAGATACAACTGGCTTTCAAAACAGAGCCTGGAAGGGAGCAAAGAAGTAGAAACAGTGACAGCGGCAACTGGGGTGATGCAGCCAATCTGCTCCTTCCTCCCATCTTTGTCAGTATTTTTCCAGCTGGGATGCATTAGGCTTCTCTCACATTCTTTTGTTATTTCAAATTGCTGTGTTGCTTTCTCTCTCTCTCCCTCCCCCCCCCCTCCTCTTTGCGGTCCTTCTCTTTCCCTTGCTCAGAATTGCATCTTCTTGTTTTCAGCCCTCATTCGGAGCATCAAGTGAAGCCAAGATTGTATCTAGAGCTCAGCAGAAGCCAGGGGAACAAGACCTATTTTTCTTCAAACCTGAATGCCAGATAATGATTCTCTCCTTTTGCTTTCAATTCTTTATGCCCAGTTTCCAAGACGTTTTCCTCCTCCACCTCCTCCTTTTCTTTCTTAATCATCTTAATCTTCTTCTTCTGGTGGTGGTGGTGGTGGTGGTTAATGGAAAGAAAACATGGGAACATTTGGAACAGAAACTGGCCATGGGCTTTGGCTGCACTAAGGAGAATTCAGCTGCTTCTGCAAGCATACCAGAAAGTGGCAAGGGGTGGGGATCAGAAGTCTAAGAGCCATCCTGAGAAAAGCCAGGATAGAAGAGAGTCACAAAAGAAGGCTTAGGAGAAACACCACTTTGTGCACCTAGCCAAGAACCTTCAAGGCCTTCCATGAAACGTTTTAAGCCAGTGTTGCTCCTGACTGAATTCATGGCAACTCAGTCATCCTCAAGGGCCCTTCCAGATCTGCACTTCCAAGGTTTCCATGACTTTAAATTTGGATTCCTGTTTTGTTTTGTCTTTTTATCATTTCCATACTCTGTTCCAAGTAACATAAACAGAAATTATAAGAGTACTGGCAAGCACTAATCGGGCAGTGTGTGTGTGTGTGTGTGTGTGTGTGTGTGTGTGTGTGTGTGTGTGTGTGTGTGTGTGTGTGTGTGTGTGTGTGTGTGTGTGTGTGTGTGTGTTGTTACAGTTGTGACCGACTCTACGTGACTCCATGTCCATGGAGTTTTCTTGGCAGGAGTACTGGAGTGGCTTGCCAGTTCCTACTGCAGGCGCATACAGCACTTGGTATTCCCTGGTGGTCGCCCATCCAAGTACTAACCAGGGCCGACCCTGCTTAGCTTCCGAAATCAAGCAAGGTCAGATGTCCTTAGGGCATCTAGGCAGCTCTAATTGGGCAGTACACAAGTTGAATAAACAGCCTGCATTTTATGTGCAAAGGTAAAACATAAAGGTTCCCCCAGTTGTGTCCGACTCTAGGGGCGGTGCTCATCTCCGTATTCAAGCTAAAGAGCCAGTGTTGTGCAAGTCTACGTCTGTGTGGCCCGCATGGCTGCAAGGAAACACTGTTTGACCTTCCCGCTCTTTTTAATGGTGTTTTTTAAATGGCAGTACGTATTCATCTACTTGCATTTACATGCTTTCAAACTGCTAGGTTGGCAGGAGCCAAAGCCCTTCCTCACCCAACTGGGACAGGTTCTCTGTTGCTCGCTCTCTTCTTCGCTCTCCCTCTCTGTCCAACTTTGGTGGCCCGACTTGCAGGAAGTCCAGCCACTTCCTGCAAGTGTTGCCGTCTGGGACTCCGTTCCGGCTTGGGGTAAAGGAGGAGGGAGGAAGAAGAAGAGGAGGAGGAGAGAGAGGCACTGCATGAGGCGCTTTCCACCACCATCCTCTGTGCTCAAGTGTACACACACACACAAGCACATGCGCGAACGAGGAAGCAAATCTGCCACAGCTGAAGTGTATGTGTGGATACGCATTATGCCTCTCTCCTCCCATCCCAGGCAGCAAAACTTGACAGGTATGCACCACCTTCCCATCAACACTGTGGCCTGTTCAAAATCAGGCACATAAAAAGTGCCCTGCTGATTCAGACAATAAATCAATTTCTTTCAGTATTCTGTATTCCACAATAGCATACCATACCAGATGCCTCCTGGAAGAACATAAGCAGGACAGGGGAGCAATAGTTCTCTCTCTTCTGTAATCACAGTACAGCAGGTGCCATTCAGTGGCATACAGTATCTGAAGCTGGGGTTTTTATATAGCCCTAATGACTTGAAGCCATTGACGAGCAGCCAGCCATGAAATTACCTAAATATGCTTTAAAACCAGCTAAGATAGAGATCATTCTTGCATCCTGCATCAGTGAATTCCACAAATGGACTCAGTGCATATGCCCCGAATCTCCTGCCAATCAATTTTATTCAGCTGCCCCACATTCTAATATGTCACCATGATGCAGCCATATGCATTTAGTCTGAACAACATAGGTACTTTTATAGATCCTACCATAAGTACAAAACCAATGGGCACATTTGACTGTTCCCATTAATTCTGGCTCACTTTCTTTTTTACTCAGTACTAAAGAGATATAGGAACAGAATGGGCTGTAAACAAAATCTTTTCTGAGTGAAACTTACTAAAGCCTACAAACAATGTCAATCTTGCACCTGGACACAGGCAAAGTAGGGAAGGAAGAGGAGGAAATTTCACATTATTCACCCTGCATTGCCATGATTGTTAGAAGAGAGATGGGGTAAAATCACTGGTTAGGCCTCACCTCGAGTACTGCATCCACTTGTGGATTACCACAAGAAATATGCTGACAAATGGGAACAAGTTCAGAGACGGGTGAAAAGGAAGTTCAGGGGGCTGGAAACAAAGCCCTATAAGGAAAGACGGAAAAAGTGGGCATATTTAGACTAGAGGAAAGAAGTCTGAGGGGTGATTTTTTTTGAACTTTTCAAAAATTTGAAGCAGTGTCATTCAGAGGAGGGGCAGGATCTGTTCTTGATCAACCTAGAGTGCAGGACACACAACAATGGGCTCAAGTTAAGAGAACTCAGCTTTCGGCTAAATATCAGGAAAAGCTTCTTAACTGTTAGAACAGTATGGCAATGGAACCAATTACCTCCAACACTGGAGGCATTCAAGAGAAATTTGGACAATGAGCTGGCTAATATCCTTTGATTTGTATTCCTTCCATGGAGCGTGGGGTTGGGCTTGATGGCCTTGCAGGGCCCCTTCCCACTTCTGTGATTCTAAGATGGGCATCACTCAAGTTGAGCCAAAAAAAATATATATATCCAGTCTGGAACCTTTGTTCTTCCATTTCTGTATCCCTTAGGTGAAAAGGCACCAGTGGCTGTTCGATAGTGAGGCAAATGATTCTGCACATACCCAAGGGCATGCTACGCTCTCCTATTCCTTCATGGGTTCCAAACAGGTTTGGCGGGGTGGGACACCAGTGACCAGGAGAAGGGGTTGTAAAGTAAGAGACAGGACCTCTCTCTCTCTCCCCCATCCATCTTTGAAAGGGTGCCCTGCCCTCATAGTTGTCAGCAACTACAACCTTACACTACTGAGAACCTTGTCTTGGGAACCCTCAGCGCTTTCATCATCAACAGCACCAATTTAGGCCACCGTTCATTTTATTTTATTTTTCCTACTGTTCCTTCCCCACCCCCTCAAATAGAAAAATAACCCTTTTCCTGTTGGGCATACGCAGTATACAGCCAGCTGTCAGTCTGCCACGCACCGTACCCGTTCTGAACTCCTCGGGGCTTTTGGTCACGCTTCTGTCTGGAAACAGAAACACAGGCCCTGACATGAAGTAAAAGTGACATTGGGACCCAAGGCAGGCAGCTG
This sequence comes from Phrynocephalus forsythii, assembly GCA_029282475.1. NCBI lineage: Eukaryota > Metazoa > Chordata > Lepidosauria > Squamata > Agamidae > Phrynocephalus > Phrynocephalus forsythii. Next base: position 27,061,464 of record JAPFRF010000011.1, on the reverse strand, counting down.
CCCCGTCTGTCCCCTCCGTGTCTAATACAAGGTTTGTTTTTTTCTTTTCTGGAGCGTCCAGTTGTCTGACACTACAGCACTGCTGATTTAAAAGAGCCTGAATGTGCGTAGCTTGGAAACACATAAGGCAGGGATGGCGAATCTTTTAGAGACCGAGTACCCAAACTGTGATTCAAAACCCACTAATTTTTCTCAAAGTGCCAATACAGTAATTTAACCTGAATACAGGTGGCTGTGAAGGGGCGATGTCGGGTGCCCACAGAAAGGGCTCCGAGTCATTGCCACCCACGCCACAGATTCGCCAACACTGATATAAGGGGTATTTTATTTTATTTGCTGTTGCTGTATTCTGTTTTTAATCTTTTTAAGCCCCATTTTATGTACATCCACATACATCCATGTTAGTCTTTAAGCTCCCAACATGTTTTAGTCTTTTTTTTACTTTTAACTTTTTGTTTTGTTTTCACCTTGTTTCAGTGAGAAATAAAACATCCACTCATACTCAAAAATGACAGAAATGATGGTAGAATTTTAATATACTCTATACAAGTCATAGAATCATGATGACGTTGGAAATTGTCTATAAGGCCACTGAGACCAACCCCTGCTCAAGGCAGGAAGACAAATCATAGGAGGAGATCTGCCTGGTGGTTGTCCAAATTTATCTTGAATGTTTCCAGGGTCAGAGTGCTCTCCCACCTCTTGAGGTAATTGGTTCCACTGTTGCACTACTCTAACCACACAGAGTGGCCTTGTTGCTAGATGGTGCAGTATATAAATCTAATACATAAATAATAAATAAATAAGAGTTAGGAAGTTTTTCCTGATATTCAATTGAAATCTGGTTTCCTGTAACTTAAGCCCATTGCTGCATGTCCTACACTTGAGGATGATCAAGAACAGATCCTGGCCTTCCTCTGCATGACAGCCTTTCAAGTATCGGAGAAATCTTCAAAACCTAGTTGTCACTGTCAGTGTACTCTTCACAGAGATGTTTCTGTATGTCAGTTACTGGGGGAAAATAGAGGAAGGCACATCCATGTTTATGTCCGGCTCATGCAGCTTCTCCAAAAGCATCTGATTATTACCTGCAGGATGAAACGGAATCCAAGAGGCTTCTTCTTATGATGACATTATGTAAGAAATAGCTGCCTAGATGTCCTAAGCACATCTGATCTTGCTTGATTTCAGAAGCTAAGCAGGGTCGGCCCTGGTTAGTACTTGGATGGGAGACCACCAGGGAATACCAGGTGCTGTAGGCGCCTGGAGCAGGAACTGGCAAGCCACTCTAGTACTCCTGCCAAGAAAACATGGAGTCATGAAGAGTCGGTCACGACTGTAACGACACAACACACACACACATGTAAGAAATAGTCATTTCCAACCTTGGGCGGTTTTAACTGGGCCTTTGGGGTGTGTTGAGGTGCTTGAGGAATGATTTACCATTGCCAACCCATACCGTGTTTCAGGACTCAGGCCAGGAACACACAAGAGTTCTACCCAGGTTGACACAAACGTCTCTGGATTACACTTCAGCATTTAAATGATAGTCACATTCTTTGATTTCCTCTGGGTTTATGTTTCAAGTGTATTCATCATATCATATAACACATGCAAAGAGACTTCAGCCGACAACCCACTGCCACTGGTTGTGTGGAGTGAAGCTGAGGGGTGTAGAGGGCAAAAATCATCGGGGGCCTTCCCTACCTCTATCATACAGGCTGACAACAAAGCTGGCTGAGAACAGAGACCTTTTCCAAGCCTTACTATCATGTCGTGTGAAAGCCTCACTTCACCCTCATACATTGTGATACAGTCTTACTATATCTATCTATCTATCTATCTATCTATCTATCTATCTATCTATCTATCTATCTATCTATCTATCTATCTATCTATCTATCTATCTATCTATCTATCTATCTATCTATCTATAAAATCCCCCACACAAGTACTGATACTCATGGCCTCCATTAAGACATTGTAAAATCCTGACCGATGGGAGTATCAGACACAGTAAATCAGTCGTAACTCGAGTTTTCTTCTTCTTTTCCCTGTGTTTACTTTGAGAGTTGTCCTGGGCTAGTCCTTAATCAGTGCTTGAAATGACTAAAATCACCCCTCCATTCATCTAAGGCCATTTTTGTATGTGCTAATAATGCTGATTTCTGCAGCAATCATTTAATGGAATAAGGGGAAGAATGCTCATTTTCTTTTAAAAACTGCAGACAGTAAACCAAACAGGAAATCTCTGTTAACCCCTTCCTAGATGGCTGGTCTCAAGAACTTGAAAAATTGCCTCTTGCACAACAAAAGACAAATGTTTCAAAAGTCTTATTTTCCCCTGGGTTCTCATTCTGCCCCAAAGGAAAATGAAAATTGCAACATTTTCCAAGCATAGTTTACTTTTAAAAAGAGAAAAAGAAATGTTTGCAAGTACGGAGATATCTTCATTCACTGGCAGTTTCACAAGTTGGCTGTGTGCTAGCCTAGCTCTCAGAAGTCTCCAAATATTTATATTATGTTATGTTGTTGTTTTCTGTCCTGGAGGCATTCAGAAAATTCTACAAGATGATTAATGGGCAAATGGCAACCTCTCCAAATTTTTGCAAGCAGAGGCGCCTAAACACACACCCCACCAAAGATCATCCATTCACTCTTATTTGTGAGCATATAATACAAAATGGCCCACATTGTGGCTATTATGCCACGAGTCTACTGAGTCTCATCGTTACCAACGGCCTGTGACTATTCAAAATCTGTGGGTAGAGGCCCTTCCAAACCCTGTTATGAAAGGCAGTTTTCAACTGGCTGTTTGTGTTTCTTTTACAACCAGGCCCGCATAAAGCAACTGATCTACTGGGACCCTCTCTATGGTTTTTTACAAGCACAGTAGATCCACAAATCTTAAAAGCATGAGGTTGACAGAGGAACACATGGAAGCTACCTTGTACCTACTCACCACCCCCTTGGTCCATCATAGCTCAGGATTGCTTACTATGACTAGCAAAAACTCTTTGAGGTTCTCTGGACAAAATATTTTTCTAGCTCCTCTTGGGGAATGATAGTGGACCATCCTGGAATGTTCTGCTTTAAAAAAGCAGCTGCTCCACTATGAGACATGACCTTATTTCAACCTGCCTCGCCTAGATGCCCTAAGCGTATCTCATCTCGCCTGATTTCGGAAGCTAAGCAGGGTCGGCCCTGGTTAGTACTTGGATGGGAGACCACCAGGGAATACCAGGCGGTGTAGGCGCCTGGAGTAGGAACTGGCAAACCACTCCAGAATTCCTGCCAAGAAAACTCCATGGACATGGGGTCACAAAGAGTCGGTCACGACTGTAACAACACAACACACAACTTTCGTCCAAGAAGCTCAAGATAACCTACATGGGTATCTTACTGCAACCAGTCTTTATAAACCCCCTGTGAAGTGCATCACAATGATAAAGAATATGGCCATGGGCACCTAGTAGATTCATTTTAGTGGTTTGGTGAGAGTTAAACCCAGAGTCTTCTCAGTCCCAAACACTCATCACGGAAGTTGGAGACTGAACTTGGCCTCTTACAAGTTAAATGAGAAGATACTCCAAAAATCTTCCTACTTGAACTGATGCTTCTATCCTCTTTCTGGAGGCACAAAATATCTTACACAAAACAGATGCTTTCCAAACAGCCTTTACACACAAATCTTTAAAGAAAAGAGATGTCCCAGTTTTCCTAAGGAATTTAGCGTCAATGGATAAGTAGCTCCCCCAGGCTACAATTCTTTCTGGTAACATTTGGCAAAGGCTCAGCCTTTGGGAATTAAAAGCTGGCCACTGGAACAGGAAAACAAGTTAAGTGGCTGCTTCGAAAACTGGGACAACAAGTGGGATGAGGGGAAACTTGGAGAAGGGAGAGGACTGAAGAATAAGTTCGTGCTAACACAATCCCATTCTTAGCCTTCCACACACCCACAGAAATTCGATCACAGACTTTCAGCAGAATTGTGGAAAAGAGAAGAGAAAAGAAGAATGTCAGTGCATCCAGCAAATAAACATCAGGCAGCCAATTCATAAGCAAAATGTGTGCCGCAGGGTATGCAAGAGTCAAAAGATTTGACCTGGGAAATAGTTTATTCGGAAGAACAACTGGAAAGGGCTTGTGCCAAGGACTGCAGAATGTCTGAAAAGAGGAATGAATCCTTGCCAGGAATGCAGTCCCAAGGGCCTATATTTCCTCCCTCCCCCGCTCTCTTCTTTAAAGGAATGATCCTTTGGCTACATTTACATAATGCCATAATCTTAAGGAATTCCAGTTCCCTTCTCTAACCCTCACTGAGACCAGGAGCTCTGCCGCAGCAAAAGACTTCAGAGCATTTGCCTTAACAGTATTTATCAGGGCAATCTAAACCAGATGGGGGCCTTGATCCTTTCTCTAGTGCCGGTCAAGTAGGAGGAGTGTGGGAGCCTAACATCAGACCAGATCTCTTCATTGATGTTGTTAGCACATGTGCATCAGCCTACACATGCTGGAAGGAGCTATCTTTTGAAGGAAGAAGAGAGGTCATCCAGTTTAAGATGAAAAACAAACACATCTCTTTGGAGAGAGAAACAATCCAAAAAAGCAACATCTCCTATGTCAGTCTTCCCCAACTGGGGGACCTCTCTATGTGATGGGCTACAAGTCCCATTATCTATACCCAGGGCAACAGACCCAGCTGACAGAAATTATGGGAAGGGTAGGTCCAACACTTCTGGAGGTCCCCAGATTGCAGAAAGCTGACCCGCAGATAAAGAGAAGAATGAATGCAAATAGATCTCTAAATGACTGTAGAAATCTCCTAGCTGCCTCCATTCTTCTGTATCCCGTGATTAAACTGCTCCTCCTTTTTAGCTATCAAGGAGGAGGGTGGGGGAATAAAGCAAGAACATTAGTTTTTGTCCTCAAAATTGTGCCTGTTCTCAGAGCACTGCTACTATTAACACCAACATTCCCTCTAATCTTCTTCTCTGTTGCACGGGAGCCTTGTCCATCTGCATACTGGGGGTGGAGTTTCAAAGCAAAGCATGCTCCTTATATACCACCCTATAGCACTTAAAACACTCTCTGGGTGGTTTACAAGTAATTATGCAGGCTACACAATGCCAACCGCCACTACCAGCAGTGAGCTGGGTACTCATTTTACTGAGTTCGAACGGATAGAAGGCTAACTGAACCTTGAGCCAACTACCTAGGATTGAACCCCAGGTCTGAGCATAGTTTCGGCTGCAGTACAGCCTTTTGGCCACAGTGCCACAAAATTCAACTGAAAACCAGAAGTAAACAGACATTGATTTCAGCTGCCTAGGAAGCTCTGTGCGAGTATGCACAGCTTAAGGGTATTTTGATTATCATTAACAACTTTCAGTTCATGGTCTGTACTTCTGGGTGGACTAAAGAAACACTGTAAGCCATACAAAGAGTGGCAAGAGTGTTTCTGAAATGACCTCATGAAGAAATCTTGTTGTGAAATTTTCTTCTACAAGATGTGCTGATGGATATTGGCTTAGTTCGGTTTCAAGTGGTCCGAGAAATATTCATGGAATACACAAATCAGTGGCTATATTCCTCAATATTTCCTAATTACAGAATCATAGAAACATGGAGATGGAAGGGATCTATGAGGCCATCAAGTTCAAACCCTTGTTCATTGCAGGAATCCAAATCAAAATGTTTCAGTATCGATATCAATATATCTGACAGATGGTTGTCCAAGTTTTCTCTCAAATGCCTCTAACATTACAGCACTCACCATCTCCTGAAGGAACCGGTTCCATTGTCATACTGCTCTGACACAGCTGTTTTCCCCAATATTCAGGCTAAATTGGCTTCTTGTAGCTTGAACCCATTGTTACATGGCACACACTCTGGGATGATGGAGGACAAGTTCTGCCCCTCCTCTTTATGACAACCATTCAAGTATACAGTATTTGCAACGTGCTGAGCACACCTACTTCTTTCAGTCCTTCCTTCCAGGCCTTGGTGTCCTGTCCCCTGAACATCCTTATTGCCCTCTTCTGAACTCCTTCCAGTTTTTTGGCATCCTTATTAAAGTGCAGTGTCCTGAATTGGACACAATGAGGCCTAGCCATTGCCAAATCCAGGGGGACTAGTGCACAACAGAGAACTTTTCTACATACAGTGATTAGACTCCTGACCAACAAGTGAAAGCTACTAACTTCCAGCTCTGTATCTGGGATTACCAGAAGCATTTGACGGGTCACTATGAGAAGCAGAAGAATGCAGCATCGGGCTGGTCTTTGGATTGACTCAGCAGGATTCTTCTTCTGCTCTTTGGGACATAAAGGCCTTAACCAAAAGAGTTTCCAGGAGCTCCTACTTAGAAGGTACAGGAAATAGGTGGCTACCATGGCCCACATATACCTCAGATCCTCCTTCAATCACAAACTTCCCTTAGCTGCAGGCTTCTCTCTCTCAGTCTCTCAGTCTCTCTCTCTCTCTCTCTCTCTCTCTCTCTCTCTCTCTCTCTCTCTCTCTCTCTCACTCACACACACACACACACACACACACACACACACACACACACAGAGGGCCTTTTTACACGACCCCTAAGATCCGCTGGCCACTTAAATTCGGACCAGAGATCTTAGGGGTTCCTCGATCTTCCTCTGTCCCCACCCCCCTCCGCACTTCCTGGTTGCTGGCTGCCTGAGGGAGGGAGAAAAAAGAAAGAAAAGAATGCCGGTTTACCTCCATTTTGTTCCCGGCAGCATCCAGATCTCTTAAAGGGGCGGGGAGAAAAAAAAGAACAAACAGAAGCCAGGAGAGCCCCGCACTCACTATCCTTACACCGGATCAAAATTTTGTCACATCCAAAAAGCAGGTACAACAAAACTGCTCTGGGTCGCGCTAAAGTGGGCAGGGTCGCACTTAATTGTCTGCAAAGTCTGGAGCTGGTGGGTAAACATTTTTAAGGTCCGGACCTTGCAGCCATTTGCGGCGGAGCTTAGGGGTCGTGTATAAACGCCCAGAGAGGGGGGGGGAGACACAAAGAAGAAGAAGTGGCAGAATAATGAAAGCATACATCTAGATTTATGTGGGTATTAAAAAACCA